>OX344764.1:2653961-3903961 GCA_947034895.1 Rhytidiadelphus loreus
CCCTATAAGAAAATCATTTTGGGCCAAAGGGAGTAGTAATATTTTGACAACACTACACTAGTTGACAACAAGGGAAACAAGTCTAAAACCTTCTTCTAGGGGCCTCAAATTCCTTCTAATGATAATTGACAATAAGGTCATATATGAATCAAGTACACACGGTCATATAATAAATAGAATATAATGAGCATTCAAATGGTGGATTTATATATTGATATATGTTCTATGGCTTCTCCAAATGTCTTCTTTTAGTGACAATTCACCATCCATTTACACTCATGTTGTTGGTGTTGAATTAGACACAATTGATATTGACTAGTTATTTCTTACAACCACTAGGAAGGGATACTCATCTATAATCACCACTTATACATTGCAATTAAGCAAAAATTGGTTAGAATATAGATGGAAGAATAAAGTGTGTTTTTTAGCAAATAGATGAAAAGGTGTATTGAAGTTAAAATAAAGAATCTTTAATCCAAGAATTGTGAAGTTCATTTGAGCCATAACAACAATAATTGAAAATACAATACATTGTTGAAAACTAAATCCCAAAATAAAAAATCCAATTTATTCTTTATATGTTCTTATAGGCTCGGTTGATATTCTAAGCCAAACTTGAAAAATTCTTGATCAAGGGTTAAAAATATATTCAATCTCAACCCAACTTAATTCCATGTATGACCTGTAAACTAGTTGAAAACACTCAAGTCCATTTGTAAAAACTCAATCTAAACTCAACCCAATCCAATTGCAATATCTGAACATCCCCATTATAACAATAATAATGCTAACCATTGTGAATGAAGAATTTGTTGAAGGTCTTTCGATTTGTCTTAACTTATGGACATGGATATTAGAGGCTACTCTTCAATTAGTGCCTAGGAGCAAGAGTTATATCTCACAAAGTTCAAAATAGTCAAGAAAGGGCAACAAAAAAGATCCCACAAAATCTTAAAATAATTTTCTTTAAAGTATATTTTTAATAGATAATATTTTTGAGTATATGGAAAGATTTGGTACTGCCATTTGGATAAATAATGTGAAACATTACATGTGTTTTGGCTATTGTGGAGGGCTGCGATTCCCAACTTGAAACTCGCCAAACCTCGCTGTTCCCCGCCTGCGCTGACCTGACCAAGCGACTGCTAGGTCAGTTTTTTTGAAAATAAAATTAAAAAAATTTTAACTTTGATTTTCATTTTAAGGACTTAAAATTTATTTATTTATTTGAAAAAAAATCTGACACCAGAGTTTGAGAAGATCAAGGGGAACGGAGCTAGGAACAAGCCCGAAACAGCCCTCCCCCCCAATCTCATCTAATGGTTATAGAACATCTTGTTTTGAAGCAATTGTAGCATCTCTTTGAAAAAATAATGTACTATATCCATTTCTGAATTGAATTTTCACAATTTTCAAAGAGTGATAGTTGCACAAGGTTTAATTTGGTTGTTAAAACAATCTCACTATTTGGATTAGTGTATTTCAATTCCACTTAGAGCTATTAATAATTTAGTTTTTTCCTTTGTCTCAAACCTACTACTACTTCTTCTTTCAAAATTGTATCCTATTGCTTAATTCAAAATTTGGGATGGAAAAAATTCAAGTTAAGAAGATTCAAAGATTTTGTAAAAACACTATGTTTTCTTCACTTTGAACTCAAATATCTTGAAATCTATGTAGTCAAGGTTATTGAAACTCTTCCACATATTCCCATATTATTGTACCTTACTAGCAACTTTGGTAGAAAATAATAATAATAATTCTTGCCTAACTTTTTAAGAAATTATTCCTACGTCTTGCTTAAAATTTGAAAATTGCAATTGATTGTAGAAGAATCACGATATCCTTTCTAGGGACATGTGTTAGTCATTATGGGAGTCCTGTCTCAATATTCTATGCATTCTATGAAGAAATAACCTCTTATCTTCTTAGAAACCATTAAATGAAGTATCTGAACATTACCAAATGACCATACCTTGTTTAGTTTTGAATGGTTGCCTAAATAGCAAAATAAAATTTTAGTCTTCCCTCATCTTAGTTTTGGACTTTAATTAAATATTAGGCATATGAGTGCCACAACTACTAGTAAAATACAATAGTCTATTGCAAGATTCTATAGTTAGATATGGATATTTTTTTTGGTTTGAAAGTTTGTGTTCTTTGCACTAGAAATGGCAATTTTGAGTAGGGGTTGCCAAGAAAAAAGGCCTTAGACATTTAGGAGTTAACGTGAGAAGGATGGATTGGTCACTATGAAATTAGTCTTTTAGGTGTTGTATGCATCATTTACTTAAAAAAAACCAAGAGCACTCATTAGAGGTCAAACTACTATGTAAAATTTCCCTTTTCATACAAAATTTCAAAGATTAACACCTCTACTTTTGTCCTACATCTTTTTCATCTATTGGATACTTAATCCATCAGACATTTAGTATTCACAATGTCCTTTTAGGATTAAATTAGTGCTTTATGGACCTCCTACCTTAGACAGCTCCTCCCATATTTGCTTGGGTGGATTTTTAAGTTCACAAGCACTGAAATCTTCATCCACAGGCAAACATGACTCTTAAGGAAAAGGCATCCAAAAGCGTCCCTATACCTATTCATGTACCTTAGACTACCTCTTAATGTGTCCTTCAAATGCTTACCTCTGATTCGTTGACGCATTTGAAGGATACATATTTACGTGTGATTTGCTAACTATTAATTTTTGCAGATTTTGATTTAGGGTCTACATGTGTGATAGTTTCAGTGGTCTAGGGAGCAGGCACTTTAAAAAATCATAGAAATTATATACCACATCTGAAAAATCTAAATTATTTTTTGAATATTCATGATTTTCACTTGGTAATACTAGAAAAATATCATTTTTAGGAAAAGGTAGCTCCAACTATGCTGAATTGCTTATACTGACGGTTTTGGGTGCTTCCACCTTATTTGAGCTTGCCTCACAACCAAATTTTGATATACTCCGAGCTGGCATGCCATCTCACCTCTTTATCTTGATGACATGGCTTGTCGTTCTTCTTCAAATCCGTCAATGCTGAAATGAATACAAATCTACAAAAATTTAAAAAATTAAGAACATTCGCGATTTCCCCGCTCTGTTGTTTGGTATCAGGAACGCTGTCACCTCCGAAACCTGATGACAACGGGCGATTGCCAATGTCAGAGAAGAATTTTGCATCTGCTGTGCGATCGCAGCGGAAGATTCTCGTCAGAAGAATCAGTCCCTTGCTCTTCATGTTCGAATTTCATTCATTCTTTTTTACAAGAGCTTGCGGTTCTTCTGCACCCCTAAACCCATCGCCGGAGTTTCTTACTTCGCTGTTCTTCTTTCTTGCACTGCTTCGTCCGTCATGTCTGCTTCAAGTTATTTGGGTAACAAACTGGTGCAAATGGGCACCAAGATTGTGGGCATAGGCCGGAACTATGCTGCGCATGCCAAAGAAATGGGCGCTGCGATTCCCAAGGTACCCTTCTGTCGAGCAAATTTTGGGTCGTAATAGCAGAATGAGGCTGATTGATCTTCCCTTGTTTTTTTTGTACAGATATTCCCTGACGATTTTAGCGCGAATTTCATGTTCTGCGCCTTTCAAACCCTATATTAGGATCTGTTTGAGTTTGTGTTTTTCCTCATGTCTGGATCATGTTGCTTAATGCAAAAGGATCTGCGCAGAATTCTCTCTTCCTTCTAAAACCCAGGATAGGGTTTAGTGACAATCACGGTCTTTCGTTTTTGTGTGTTCGTAACCCTATATCTCTGTTTTGAATGTTGAAATAATGCCAGGACATGTCAAACTCTTAGGAAGATCTCAAATTGAACTCAACTCTGCTTTTGTGTTCATCACTCTAGTATATGTCTGAAATTGATACAAGTTTCTGTTAATTTTGAATTTTAGGCCGGATTGGAGACTGAGATGAATTCTAAGTGCGGTGCAGGAGCCTCTGATTTTTTTGAAGCCGACGTCATCGTATGTCAGAGAGGGATCGTCTGTTGAGATTCCATCATCTTGTACATTTCTGGACCACGAGGTGGAGCTTGGGGTTGTGATTGGCAAGAAGGGTCGGGACATTCCGGAATCGCTAGCTATGGATCATGTTTCCGGTATGAGAGCTGCATTCCCGCTTTGAGTTTCTGTATCTACAGAGATATGGTAGGATTATCTAATATAGCGCAATGGTGAGTGATCTGACTTCATAGAGTTGCTTCACGAAGCCATGAATCATTTTTCAAGCAAAGACAATGAAAATGATAAGGAATGGAAGTAGAACCATTTTTCTTTAGTGAAGTATGGATTTGTTACGAATTGTTAAAATTGGCGATCAATATGTCACTCCTTTACCATCGCTCGAAACTTTGATTAGTGCTACATTTGCACCTCTGTGTGACCCAAAATCTTCTTTATTGAAGAGTGATGGTTTTACATGGGCAAAATGTGACCCTTCAGTAGATGGCTACAATAGAAACATGGCTGCACTGATCCGTCTATCGTATATATGAGCCTGGTGACCATTGTGTACGAGCCCTGCTACATTTGCTGCCAGGTTATGCGTTAGCGCTGGACATGACTGCAAGAGAATTACAAGCTGTCGCCAAGGTAATTATTCTCTCCTGCTAAGGATGATACTCATGAATTTTATTATATACTCACTTCCATGTGAATTTTCCTTACTGTATCCCATGGTACAATTTTTTTTTCGGGATCTTTCTATGGAGTGGAGGTTCAGGATCTTCAAGTCTTTACGTGGGGACTGCTGATTACGTTATTTAACAGAGTTATATTATATTTGGGGTCCGTGTTTGCAGAAACAGGGGCTTCCGTGGACATTAGCGAAAGGATATGACACTTTCACACCGATTGGTAATTTTGTATGTATGCTTCCGTTTACCGCTCTCAGCATATTTTTCTCACTTTAGACTTTTCATGAGATTTGCTGTACACTGGTGCTGCATGTAGCTTTGATCCGGGCAACACCCTGCACGGGGATTAATTTTTCTACTAGCACGGCTCTCTGGGTCTCACCAACAAGACTGAATGAAACTAGTATGCTGTTTTATGCATTTAGATGCAAGTTGGGCTCCATGGTCTCTGTCTTGGTCTTTGATCTAGGCCAAGGACTTCAGACTGGTCTGTCAGCGCTTTGATTGCCTCCTGATTGGTGTCTGATCTATTTTTCCTTTCAGATTCCTAAAAAGCAGGTGCCAAATCTCAGTGACTTGGAGTTGTGGCTCGAGGTATTTTTTCATATATCTGGATTACCTCATGTTTCAAAAATATAACCTTGGTTGGTTCATTGAGTTTATTAAGTGCAGCAGACAATCTCAACTTAGTTTTGAATGATCTTCAGTATGTACTGTTGATTTCTGTGAAGGGCCTTTGTGGAGCGATTAAGGTTTAAGCAATAGATCTTGCAATTGGAATTAGTTCTTGAGGTTTGCTTTGTCTGGATGTTCAGGTGGATGGAAAGCTAAGGCAGAAAGGCAGCACGGATGACATGATTTTCAGCGTCCCAGTTCTTATTAGTTACATCAGCACCATCATGACACTAAATGAAGGTGACGTTATTCTCACAGGTAAACAGTGGAACTTATCTTCATTCCTTTACCGTGCTTAAAATATGTGAGTTCTGGTTCTCCTGCGTTATTGAATTCTTGTACGAACTACAAAACTACACCGTTCATTCTCTTTAATGTTCATATACTATGTTGAACTCAAAAAGTTAATGACCAACCACCTAGCATCCATTTATTGAGAAGGAAATTAGCAAATGACAGTGCTTTCAAAGCTGATTGGCATCTTGCACCTTTACATGATGTTAGGGATGACACTGAATGAGTGTAATTTGACTGAATAACCGATTTGTACATTCTCAGTGTGCGCACAAGTTAGGTAATATGTTTTTGTGAAATGGTTCATAATCGGAAGTTTAACGCTGTCACTAGCTGGATTCATACATGCACGCACATCATAAACTAATTCCAGGCTCTTTGATGTGAATGTTTTCAGGGACTCCTTCAGGTGTAGGCCCTGTCAAGGCAGGTCAACATATGAAGGCTGGCATCACAGGCCTAGCGGAGATGTCATTTGAAGTGAAAGCACGGAAGCCTGTACGTGCTTAGAATTTTGAGAGACATTACGGTGTGTGTATAACTATATAGTTGGCCATGATGAATGTTCTGAAATGCAGCTCCTAGTAACCCACCTATATCCACTGTATGTTAGTGTAGTTATGGGTGAACACCATGCTAATTGCATAGCATAAAATGAGAGTTGCAAATAAGTGATGGTTCACAACTTTAGGCAGTCTGAAACCTCATGTACTTGTGAAGGATATGAACTTTGTTAAGGCCTTGACATTCTGCAATGCTCTAGATTAGGTTGGGCAGGTTGTTGGCAAGTATCTTCGAAGCCTCTATTAGTGGACATTCTTCTTGAGATTAGCGGCAGGAAAATTCGACAGATTGTTGGTTCTTCAGGATGTGGTGAATGTTATTGTGAGCTCTTATTTACTTCTAGCCTCACTCGCTGTCTTAAGAGTGCTTTGTGGTTATGGAAAACGGCAGTCATTCCAAATTATGATTGGATTTGTTACACTGTTGTGGAATTGTTCATCGCTCTCCCAGTAGGAACCAAATTGTTTTTCCAAGAATGTTAGTCACGACCCTCATCTCAATTTGCTCTCGATTTGTTCCTCCTTTCGAAAGTGTGTATGAGAACCTAGTGTTAGCTTTTTGGTACGCTTGGATATGGTACTTTAAAAATTCATAACTTATTTTTAAAGTACTGTGTCTAGTTACATATAAGTTAGGTGGAAGTGACAAGGGATGGTGACCAAGTCACTTGACTTGCTCGTGAATAAGGAAACTACACCTAATTTCATTTGAATAAGTAATGTTCCTATTTTTAGTTTGCTTAATTTTTATTGGATCTTGTTGGAAGTCAGAAGAGTATTCCTCATTCTTTTCTTATGTATTTTTTGGACTCCAAATGAATAAAATATGAATTTTTAAAGTGTTGGAAATAAATTTATTCAAAAACAATCTTAGGCTCTCATACATATGGACAATATATAGGCAAGAATCTTTAGGGGTTACAATTGGGTGCACAATTAGCTATAGTTCCCTTGTGCAACCAAATTTTTGCTAGAATCTTACTTCATTTGGTACTAGGTACTCCGACATTGGAAAAAAAATTGTAAAGTATAAATGAAATTGCCAAATCCTTCTCCAAAAATGATTAGATTTGCCAAGATTTGGGATGAAAGTTACTACTAACAAATATTTTTTGGAATGAATGTATGACTATAGGGGATTCTATCCATTCTTTCCTTATCCCATGCAAGTCACTCTACCAACAAAAATAAAAATATTTTTTTGCCATTGTGTGTAGACTAGTAGATTGTGATGCAAAATTTGCAACATCAATCTTTATTGCAACACACTCCTTTTTTAGATTACAAAATGTGGATGAAAAGGTCACCATTGAATGATGGATGAAATTGTGACATATTTTCGTGACACTATGCATATACTAAATAGTAAAATTAGGTTGCCGTACCTCAAGAAAGTTACTTTACAAGCCATCAGGTCAACAAATACTTCTACAAATATTTCCATTTGCACACATGAAGGTTCATGAGTTCCAATTGCAACAACATCTACAATAGTCTACTTTAAAAGTGACCATGTTCTAAATGCATCCCCTATTTGGGATTAACTAACCTATTTCTTGAAAAATCTATTACTATCACTGATGAGTTAGATAGGGTCACTTTAAGAATGCCATAATTCAAAAGTAGTGCATTCTTGTATAGTAATAGTAAATATTTATGTAGTGTCAAATGTAGCGAAATGAGTGTGGGGCAATCTAATTTCACTATTTAGTATAGTGGATGGGGGCTAGAGAAGATCAACTTCTTTAATTATTGCCTGTGGTTTATTCTAAGAAGAAACACTAAAATTTTCTATTTTCCACCCATGAGAAAATTTGAAATTTCCATATTTGAAATTAGAGGCCCCAAATTAAGGTAGAGATATACAAAATTTCGGCACCAAATACGGGGAAATTTTGACATTACCCTTGGTTGGGGCAATAAGCACCTCCCTTGTCCGTGGATGAGATTTTAGTCGGAAGTCCAAAATGGGGAGCGCGCTTGTCGGTACAGTGCTGCTGTTGCAGTTGCTGTGTCTCCCTTGCAATTGCGCGGGCTGAATCTCTAGTGGAACGCCGCCCGCCTTACCGATGTATTTTGAATGCTTTGAGTGCAAACCTGTGTGGAGATCTCTCTCTCCTCTGTCTCTTGCTGTCCTTGTGACGCCCAACGACAGCATGGATCGAAGCTTGATCACGAGGAAATTAACCTAGCCTCCGTCGCTGTTGGAGAGCGCTTCTTGCTTGCTGTTAAGGATTCCTTTTATTAGCCTTCGCAAGCACCTCACGGATCTCTCCATTTCTTCCCCAATGCCAGAGGTAATAGCGAATTGAAAGCCGTCGGCGTCGAGCAGACTGTCGGTTCGTGTCATCATGAGAACTGCTCCTTCAAATTCTTCTTATCGACCGATCCTTCTTTATGGCCGATCGTTGGAAAATTAAGTGGCTCAAGACGAAGCTTGCTATTGTATTTGATGACGAGAGGATGGAGCTGTGTCTGTAGGGCTAGGATGTTGGAAAGGTAGGATGTGGCCAATTTGAAAAGTGTCATCGATCGTCATGGATTCTGATTTCCACTTTGGAAATTGAGTAAAGAGAAGGGCTATCACCTTAGGGTTTTGTTTCTAGGTGCGCCCACCGGCAATTTAGTATGCTTCGTCGGCATACTTCGAAATGAGAGCGGTGAATGCGTATCAGCCGGTGGTGGACAAGAAGGAGAAGGTTTGACTGGATCAGCTCGTGATGCACGGATTCTGATTGTAAGTGATGACCTTCCTTGTTGTGATTGTGAGGTTAATTTGAAACGGTTGATGATATGAGGAGCTTTGAGTTCTTTGGTAGTGTCGATTGTCGGTGAAGGCAAAAGCTAAATTGCTCAATTGTCGGTAGTTTGCTTTTGAACTAGTTCTCACCATTGCTGGTTCGTCTCAAGATCGTGATGGAACGGCTTGCTCTGTTCATTAGTCTGTTATATTTCCCCGCTATGTTTTATCCTCGAAATTTACTTTGAGAGTAGTCGATATTGTCATTACTCGAGGGTGCGGCAGACTGAAGGATCTGGAATTGCGAGAGTTCGATTCTAGTAAGCTAGTACCATGAATCTTGAGTTTTGCAACGTTGGCAGTGGACCTGAGGTTTCACCGCTTGTCGTGACTATGTAGTGAAAGTTGTACTTTGATTCGAAGAGTCTT
The DNA here is from genome assembly GCA_947034895.1 of Rhytidiadelphus loreus. Classification (NCBI taxonomy): domain Eukaryota; kingdom Viridiplantae; phylum Streptophyta; class Bryopsida; order Hypnales; family Hylocomiaceae; genus Rhytidiadelphus; species Rhytidiadelphus loreus. Next base: position 2,663,311 of record OX344764.1, read on the forward strand.
TAAATGTATCGAGAATATGTGTACGAATAGGAAGCACATTTGAGCTCGGCATTGATATGACGGATATCATATTCAGTGATAACGAGATTTGAGATATCAAGAACACAAGTCCTGGTAGTTTATCAATAGCAATGACCAATGAATTTGAGGAGCCTAATAACCCGCCTAATAACTGGTGTCGAGTTGAAGATCAGCCGGCCGTGATTATCTCTTGTCGAAGAGTACGGGCTTGTATTCTCCGATCGAGAAGCTCTTGAATGTTGGCTTGTAGGTTTATATGCTGGAGCAATGATAGAATCTAATGAATAATTGATATTAACCATGTGAACCGAAGGAGATCATGTCTGTACCCGGTAGTTAAGGCTCCACTTGTGCTTCCTGCTCAGTATTGCAGGTTCAAGAGGAAGTTTACATGCATATTGCTTTGAGGAGGCAATCATGAGTCGTTGCACATTTGTTTTTGGTGCTCCCAACGTTCACCCAATTCCAACAAGAAAACAAGTGGACCTTTGATGACTTAAAGCTTTCTAGTAGTGGTTGCAGATTAAGCAGATGTTTTTGTCATGGCCTCCCGTATTTTGAAGACAACTTTGTCCAGGTTATTTTCGACTGAAGTTGGTAAGCCTCGTGTGCCTTGAAAAATGTCAGGTAGCTCCTATATTTGTGGCAGAGAGTTTCCTGCTCGATTCTTGTCTGCATGGTTACTCGTGTGATATACATCGATTGCAGGATTTAATTGAAGCGTGATTTCTTTCTACTCCTCAGTTCAGATATATTGCGTACCATATGTTTGTCTCTACTGCCTGACCTTACTTGACGTTGGCACAGTTGACTGACACGCATGCGTGGTGTTTGTTCTCTTGCTTCAGTTGAAACCCCCGAGCTGTTCTTGAAGCTCACTAGAGAATGTATGGAGCAAGTGGACAGGATGGCCAGAAGTTCCACTGTGCTGAAGGTCAACCATGAGCAATGTAAATATCTTGCTGACAAATTGAAGATGGCTGTACAAAGGGCGGCCTCATTCTTAGAGCTCATCAGTACGTGGTACTCTCCATCTGTCTCAGCTGAGGACACAGTGCGGTCTCAGGAGATTTTCAAGTTGCTCCTTGCTTTGGGTAAGGAAGTTGAGAACTTGATCGCTGGTTGTTGCAAAGATCCGTGGATTCAATCTGCCATCATGCTGGCAAATATGTCTGAGCACGTTTTGTCCTTGGGTTTGAATTTGGAGTTGTGCTCGATCATCTTTTCTAACCGGAAGAAATTTGTAGCACTACCAACTGTGGAAGTTGCTGATATTGCCGTTGTGAGGTACACTGAGGCTCAAATTGTCAAAGAGATGGCGAAACTGGATGAAACAAGGTTAGTTGAGGATGTGAGTGTCGTGGTTGAGTCTAGCAGAACAAGTAGTATAGACTTACAGCTGGCTACATTTTTACGGGAAAGGTTGAAAAGCCCAAGGCAATTCCCCCAACCTGCCTTGCTGGGATCCAACGAATCTGCTTATTTTGAGATTCTCGACCAGGGCCTAAATCAATTGCAGAGATTGGGAGGTGGTGGCTTTGGCACCGTTTACAAAGCAACATGGCTGGGGGCTGATGTTGCCAAAAAGACTTTTCATTGGGCGAGTGTTGAAGATTTGATGCGTGAGGTATCAATCTTAGAAGGACTGTGTCATCCCAATATTGTATCCTTGCTTTGGTATAGGAGGGTTTTGCACAAATGTTACATCGTCATGGAACTGATGGACAGTGATCTTTCTACTCTCATCCAAGATAGACTGGAAGGGTGTGCTGCGGATGGTAATCCTTTCAGCATTTCCGAAGCAATGCACATCATCGCACAGGTGGCAGAAGGGGTTTCTTTCCTCCACCAGAATAAGATTGTGCATAGAGATTTAAAATCGGGTAATATCCTAGTGAGACTTGTGAAAACGAAGGGAGTAGATGTTACCTGCATCCAGGTGAAGGTGGCAGATTTTGGGTTGTCAAGAACCAGGGAAAACAGCGCGACGGCTTCCAGTCTAACCCTAAACCAAGGTACCACGAGGTGGATGGCTCCGGAAATGATCAAACTCGCAAATAATAATGACGAAATAGAGTTCTCAGAATGTGATAAGCGGTTGCAGTATCCATTCAAAGTTGATGTCTTCAGCTTCGGAATGTTGTGCTACGAAGTTTTGAGCGGCAAGTTACCTTTTTCATCCACTTCGAAGTCTAACGAAGTGAGAAGGAAGATACTGGCTGGTGATCGTCCACAATTACCAAACCAATGTCCGGAGGGGCTGAGGACTTTGGTTAGAAAATGTTGGAACCGTGATCCCCGCCAACGCCCAAGTTTTGCTGACATCTGCGCGGAGTTGAGACATTTGAGATGCGACTATTTTGTTACATGTTAGTATCTCCTTCTTCGGAACCTTGAATTATATTGCTTGTTTTGAGAATGCTCATTTATTCTCAGAGATATCCCGACTTTCTTTTTCAGAGTGTTGAAGTGGAGGAATATTTCTAAGCTGCGGGGAGCCGCATGAATAGAAATAGGTGCTTTCAACTGTTTGTGACCCATTAAAGTGTGTTCAGTGTGAAGCAAATGGTAGCAGAATCACCGCTAATCTATGCCGTCTGTATGTGACTCGATTGTGTTTCGTTGAGAAATTTTGATTGTGACGATTTGTTTTGGAGTGTGATTGCTACTCAGCTACATGGGCCAGAGCTCCTCGATTCTTCAGTTTGGATGAGATCTGGAGAATGACAAACAAATTCAGCAAGGGCAATTTGCTGAGTTGGAAAGCTCTCACTATGGTGTGTTATAAGTCTACTTGGCTTTCTTGTATCGCATGGTGAAGTATGGTGGTGATAGGTATCTTGCTTATGATGAAATGTAGTGGGTATAGTATCAGCATGGGTGGTTAGGAGCTGAATTGTGAAACTGCACTTAGTACTTGACAACCCACCACAACTATTGTGCACAAACATCGTGTACTTGACATTTTCGTGGATAGACATTTGTATAGCATTTATGACGACTAGTGATGTCTTTGGCAGGTATACAAGGGTGTTACAATTGAGACAGGTGAGACGGTTGCAGTAAAACGGATACTCGCAGAGAATTTTCAACACCTCGATGAGTTCAAGACTCAAGTGGAGTTGTTGGCTGGCCTTCACCACAAGAATTTGATGCGGACTGTGGGCTTTTGCTATGGGGAGGAGGAGGCTATTCTTGTGTTCGAGTACTTGTCAAACAGTGATACGTTGGATACATGGCTTTCTGGTGAGTCTGGGGTTGAGAAGAGGAATTTTCAGTAAACTAACGTTCCTTGAAAGCGGATGTTTTCATTAGTTTTTCATTAAATTGGTGCTTTTGTTGACTGCTGTTGTGATGGCTAACTTTCAGTAGGGATTCTAACTTTACCTTGGATGGATTTCTTCAGAAGATGACCTGAATTTGAACTGGCCAATACGCCAAAATATATGTTTGGGAGTGGCTAATGGCATTTATTATTTGCATTCTCTGGCTCAACCAAGGATCATTCACTGCCACGTAAGACGATGCAATATAATGTTGGATCAGAATCTTGAGCCCAAAATTGCAGGTTTGCAGTCAGCTTTATTATCTTCGAACACTATAAGCGACTTTCAGTCACCTCAACTGGGCACCTCCTCTGAGTAAGCTCTGTTCTAACATATAGCGACTTCATGACTGAACTTTTGATATATTAGGTTGAAGCAATCAATTAGTCAATGACATGTGGAACATTTGGTTTTCTGATGTCCGCCCCTCTTTAGCAAGGAATTGTTGAGTGTTGCGTTCTTCTCCCATCTTCTGCCGTCTTTACAACCTTAGACATGACAATTTCGGGGTGATTTATTGATGCTCGCATCTATCATGCAGAGGTTATTTAGCCCCCGAGTACGGAACTTCAGGAGAAGTAAGTGAGAAAGTTGACGTCTACAGCTTTGGAGTCTTGCTTCTTGAGATTGTGAGTGGGAGAAGAAATTTCGACCCGACGTTGCCTGAAGGCCAGCGTGATCTTGGAGAGTGGGTGAGTTTCATTTGCATAACAATATGTATATTTTGAAAGTCACTGGGAGCATTGGCTGGTTTCTGGTTGAACATCCTAAGTATTTCAAGTTCGCCTTGTGCGTCATCAGTAACTAACTAGGGAAGAGTGCTGTGGTATTACTAGGCAAGGGAGTTACATAGTCAAGGGAGAATCAAAGAGCTCATTGATCCATCTCTTGACCTTCGTGCAATCGAAGGGACCGAGGCGTTGAGGACGATCCTGATAGCCTTGCTGTGCCTGCAAATGGCAGTAGAGACACGACCGGAGATGAGCCTTGTGATTGGGATGCTCCAAGGAAACCTGGATGAGGAGATTTTGAGGCTGGGCCTTCAGTTTGACAAGGAGCTCTTTGGAAGGTGTATTGATGAGCTCCCTGATTCCTTGGGATCCTCTAGTGAAGACTTTGGGTCATCGAGACGCTGGAAGTTGGATCAGTAAGTAATGTGTATAATCATGCAATTAAGGCTGCTGGATGAAGGGTTACAAGGTATGGTAGATGTTGAATGCTTCAAAAACACACGAAGATTTGAACTAAATCTATTGATAAATGCGCTTAAATGCAAGTTTATATCGTAGTATCCGAGGTCGTCTCTAAGCTTTGGATTAACTTGGTGGAGTGGGACATTGGAGTAGTATCCTCTCTTGAATTAAAATGAAGTTTGAATATTGTGCTTTTAGGGTGTACCTTTGCTTAAGTTTGAGTAGCAATATCATTTTTTTTTCTGAAATCTGAAATCTGGCTGAAAAAGTTTTGTAAGGGCGGAAGGACGACTAGCAGCAGAATGGTCTGCCGATCCGTCGGATTCAAGGGATGGCCCAGATTTGGAGAGAGAAGCGCAGATCGGATTAGAATACCTGAGTTCAACGTCTTCACCAAAAGTCCGGGAAGGTTTTTCTCATCTTATCAAGTGTGCATCCCGACCAGGTGGTCCGTCTGCAGTGTTCAGTGCTAAATACATTCTAGCTCCAACTGCTCCGCCAGGTCTACCAATGGTTATAAAAGCCATACCTGCAGCTCTAAAACTAGCAGGGGACACACAATATTCTAAGCTTGCGGTACGCACTCTTGTGAATGCATTCTTGTAGTACTCAGTTTCACCCTTATGTCTACATCGTGTTGGCAACAATGTTATGAGCAGTGTAAGCTTTGTAATGACAAGTAGATATTCGAAGCCATTTCATGTGTGTTACGGAGTATTAATTGGACGAAAATCTTATATGAACTCTGTTTCCTGGTGGATATCCATGTATGACACTTTAATCTGTCTCTCTCTGCAGATGAGGTTAATGGTGGTACTTACGTCTGATAAGGGAGTCGGGTCTGACGATAAAATCATTCTCGAAGTCTCTGACGCTTTGGACGTCCTTATCTCGTTAATGAAGGGTGGGAGTCTTAGCAGTATTTCTCTCCTAGCTGCTGAGACTGTTGGTAACATTGTGGTGAACAAACAGGTATTTCAAGTTCATTCAGTGTCATGATGCTTTGTTTCGTTGTCAAAACATATTTGTACAACCTCTACTTGCTAGGATCTGAGGGGTGTTGACTTGGCTGTTGCATCCTGGGATACCATTTCTGAGATTGAGCTGTACCTCACTCCATGCAATGAGCTTTTGCTGTTCCTCCATCTGACCTTCTATTCAGTCATAGTATCATTGTCGTGGAAGTCATTTATGACGCTGAAAATGTCACGATTTGTTGCCATGCGCCAGGTTCGGAAGGCATTGTACAGGTATGACGGTTTTCTTCCCGTGTTGGGTGCATTTTTGAACTTGGATGCCCCGAGTCAAAGCATGAAGCATCTCGAAAGGGCAAATGATCTTGGTCTCAAAGTGTTGCAACGCCTGGCAAAGTGTTCCGAGAGCTCTGGCCATAAAGCTCAGTTGATTGTAGCAGCTTTGATACAATTATTGCACAGAGGTGAGCATTTCGAAACCAGTATTCTGGTCTATTTGTCTGAGATTCTTTGCATTCTTCGATAATGACACCGTTGCAGAAATTGTTAGTGTTTAGAAGAAGATGAGTTGAAGTCAATTGTGACGTTTTAGAGAGAAATAGTGCCACTATTCATAAATGACTGGGAGCATCTTCTTGGGGGGTCCGGCCAGGGAGGATTGACCCCCTCATTGCCCCTGCGGTTTACCCCTTCGGAACACACTGGAATTTTTTATTCGTCACCCATGATAAAATTTGGAAATTTGGAATTCATATTTGGAATCAGTGGCCCCAAATTAGCTAGGAGAGGTGAAGAATTAGAAAATTAACCAAGCACAAAATAGAGCAATTTTTTATATTTACCCTTGACTTGGGCAATGAGGGGGTCAATCCTCCCTGGCCGGGGGACGCCATACTACGGTAACCACACGTCATTGCAACACTCATCTAAATGCGACACAATTCAGAATCTTCCGCAATGAACACGTACTGATTTTGATAGCGTTAGTGCTTTTATCAGTTCTACATCATCTAGTAATAAGACTTTGAACTCTCATAAGACTTGCATATGTTATCTAATTATCCCATTATGTTGGTGCATTGAAATCCTCTTTGATTTGCTATCGAGAGTATTTTAGAATATGTCCATTCCGAATGTAGAAACTATGCTCACCGCTTAGAGTGTCACAATTAGGTGTGGAACTCTACCTCACTGTTCCAAGAATTTTCATGTGCTCATTGAGCGCAAGTAGTGGTATCAAGTACTGACCTTTGATATTTGACCTGAAGGGCTCGGCAACACCGTCCTAAAGAATTTGGCGAAGGATACATTGGTTGTCTTGGACACTCAGGTCCTTGGACGTTTACCGACACTGGAGATCTGCTTGGAAGTTCGGAGTCAGTTGTTGGAGCTTATGGTCACTAATGGTCTCATTTCCCACTCTCCTATTCCCGGAAGGATGGTCATTATCAGCTTGATGATGAAACTGTGTGCGTTGTACAAAGAGGTTATCACTGAAGGCTTGTGTTTGTACCTCTTGAAAATGATGAAGTCGACCGGATTCGAAATAATTCAGCTTTCGGATTCCAGGGCAAATGAGCAAGAATTGAATGATTTGAATCAACTCCTGGGTCTGTCTGTGAGATTGCTGTGCTTTTGTGTGACTCATGGAAAGGACTCATTTGAAGCTATGCTGAACCAAAACGTCGCAGAGCGAAGTACACTGGAAGTCTTGTTGGAGCAGATCTCAGGGGTTCCGGATGAGTTTAAAGTTGGGATTCTGGAACTTTTTGATCATATTGACAAACAAAGCATTTGTCAACGTCCCACGGCTTTTGGAGAGTTTGCAATTCTGGTCGAGTTGGCGAAGTCCCAGTCTCCAGCTTGTCGAGCCCAAGTGGCCAGTAGGTTGCTGAAGTTCGCCACGGGGAAGCTGGACAACGAAGAGATGGAAGAGGCAGGAGGCATTATTGCACTTATGGTTTGTGAAGAATTCCTCAGTATTGTGTTTGCTTTTGGGGCAGATGGATTTTGTCATCTTGTTTCTTAATTTCTCCTTAATTCCTTCACTTTCATGACGTGCCCAAATGTTGTGAGCAAGACTGGCCTACTAGACTAGAATCCTCGTGACTGTATTGGTTTGGTAGACAATGGTTCCAGGTTTGAATTCTTGAATTATGTCATTGATGGGATGGAATTTCATGTACGGTATTTTATTTCGTTTGCTTTTTATGAGTCCATTAGTGACGAACTCTACCACGACCTACTGCATACTCACTCACAATAGGGGAATGCCGTCTATTTACAAATATTAGGTCACGTACAATGGTTTCTTCGGGGTTGATTAATGCATCCAAGTTTATACCCTCTCAAATTTGTTCGTTTTGTTGAATCAATGAATTGTCCCAGTCATCTATTTTTTCTTCTACTTCAATTTTTCATGTGATGAAAAATCTTTCTATCACTTCCTGCAGGATTTGTTGAATGACAAGGAAGTGGACTGCCAAAAAGATGCTCTGCTTGCATTGTATCTGTTATCTGCAAGGATTGCGATCCAGACGGAGGAGCTGCCATTTAAGATCATTCTCGGTTTTCTTCATCCAAAGTGGCCAAGCGATATAAGAGATGCAGCTGTTGGGTTTCTGCATTTGATGGTCAAAGAGAGTGCAGTAGATGCCAAAAAGTTTATGGGGACACCAGCAGCATTGAAGTCTGTACTCCTTTGCTTAGACAGAGACGCTGAAAATCCTAGCTGTCAAAAATCTGCTTCTGCGCTGCTCATCATGGCAACAGAAGAGGACGACGATGTCCGCTTGGGAATTGCCGGTGCTGGTCTGAGTACTCTTGTCAGATTTGTGCAAAGTCTTGGTATGATTGAACACAAGAAGTTGCTGACTTTCATGCTGGGTCTGCTTTGCAAAAGTGGGACTGACTGTGAGGTATGTATTTATTTGCATTCATGAGAATCTTACTGTGCTCAAAGACATCTGGATTCCTTTCCCAAGGGTGTTGCGGCAGCTTCTCACGAATTTTATGCGCCATTTTAGACTCTTGTAATTGATCGACTGTACTGCGATTTGTGTGTGTTGTTATGTGCAGAAAGCGGTGACCAGAGGTAATGGTCACACCTTTCTTTTAATATCCCTTCAAGAAAAAATTTCAATGGATGAAGCGGCACAAGGCTTGCTGAGTCTTTTAAGCCATGCAAGGACTCGAGCCGATGTGCTACGAGCTGGGTTCGTGGAAATAGCCATGGGAAGCATTGACCGGGAGTCTGCCAGTACTGAAATGGCCCTCGCTTTGGCTAGCGTTTGCTCTACTCCTGATGGACTGGATCAGATCGTTGCTTGCTCTCGTAGCGTTGGAGCGCTGTTGATCCTTCTAGAACGTTGTCCTACAATTGATGGGAAGGGAGCTACTGCAGCAGTTATTGCAAAATTGTACCCGCGGCTTATTTACAATGATGATTTAATTCGACAGCGCGAAATGAGAGATGCCTGTGCCCATTTGATCAAATATCTTGATCATGAAGACAGGTCACAACTCCAGGAGTTTCTGAAGGCTCTTGCAGCTTTTGCAACTGAAAAGAAGGGGCGGAAGGCTATTCTTGAAGAGCGGGGGCAAGTACCTTTCATGCGATTTCTGAAGGATAGGGAAATTGACACTCAGGTAAGGGATTTTTCTCTTCATACTAGAGCTTCCTTCAGAATATCCTTGTTGAGACTGCTTAGTTAGCGAATAATTACTTTTCAATTGTTTTGATGAGTTTGTCTTGACACAAGAAGGGAGGAATCAAAACTGCCCTCAATCATAACGTTCACCAGTTGGCTTCATTCTTTCGTCTCATTCTTGGTTTGCCTCAATTTTCTTTCGAAAATATGCTGTCTTTTTGTGAGAAAATGACTTATCTCACCCATGTGTACATCTTTCAACCAAGAGAGGTACTATTAATGGTTAGGTCCTGTGTATTCTGCAGCGTTACTCACAGGACCTTTTGTGCATGTTCTAACGCTTTTTCTATCGCTGGAGGGTTGTCAAGAAACTATGTCGAGAAACCGTATTATTCAATTCAAACACACATATTTTTGTGATAGACTTCGTGTTGATTATATTATGGCATTGTTCAGTCACTGATACGCATTTGTTGCAACAGGTACGGGATCTGGTGCTGCAAATTTTGGCGGAGATGAGTAATGTCTTTCCAGATGGAGTTACGAATCGAGATTCCACGTACTATAGGATCCTGAGTGTGTTTTTGGACTACAAGATTGGTGTTTTGGTATGTGAACTTCCTAAAAACGACGAATTCAGGGAGAACACGGAGAGTATGAAGAATATGCTTATTCTTATCAGAAACTTGAGCCGTGCTGGTCCGTTCCTCCTATTTTTTTTCCTCTTTAAACCAGTGTTACGAGTTTCATTCACTTCCGAAGTAGTTGACCATCCATATGTGAAGTAGGCATACACTGATCAAGATTTTTGAATCCTTGCTAACAAGTTTTTTTGTTTTTTTGTCATTTCATATCATATATCTTTTATCGTGCAAAACAACAGTAGGGAGTTAAGAGTCTTGAGGACCACATTACTTTTTTCTAATGGTTCAGTTTGTTAAATGCAATCGATGAGAAGAAAAAAAGTAGTGGTGCTTCTTACGGTGAATCCATTTTTTAGTTGTATGTTTTTTCAATTGTGCTGATTGTTAAATACTTCAAGAGTACGAAAAAGGACCTAATTAATCGTAGTTCTTATCATTGTCCTTTGCACAGGATGAAGACTCCAATTGCTGTATTGATATTATGAGAAGTTCTCCTTGTCGAGAATGGATTTGAAGACTTGCAAAAAGACTATGCTAAGCTTAATGTGTTTGTGTTCAGGGCCAGCCGCTTGTAGTCATCTATCTGATGCTGGTGCTGTAAATGTACTGCTGAAGGTTCTTTCTGAGCACGGCAGTTCGTTGTCAACGGTGACTGAGCTTGCTGTCCTGGCACTCGTGAAATTTATATACGATCCCGACGCTAAAAGAGCGTTTCTCAATGGAGGAATCAGATCTCTAGTCTCTATTTTAAAGCTCGATGCCACGTCGTCTGATGTCAGGAGACTTACGCCCTTAATTCTGGTTAGTTCATCCTCACCACTGAATGCTCGTGTGAGGATCTAGAGCCTTTCTTCCATTGCTTCCCAGTTTTTTGGCCTCTGAATTTGTTCTCTCTGGACTGAAAGAGTCATTGCATTTTCTGGCAGTTGTGAGAACTTATCCTTCTTCACTGTTGATGGTAACCTAAAAATAGATTCAAAAGTCTGACATCCATTGTGGAGAGTACATTTAGCACATAAGTTAGTGAGTGGCCAAAGCCTACCTTCTTCCTGTATCTTTTGGTACCTCCCAGATTGTGCACGAAAAGTTTTTAGGTCCGAGAGACTTACCAAGAGTAAAATTACAATATTCTTGTTGAATACGCTGTTTTTTCTTTTTGGATGTATTGACACCTTTTACAGTGTTTGTTTGTCCCTATAAACGGGGAGCAGGCATCTGTAGCTCAAGATCCAAAAACCGGTGGAGCTGCCTGCACTGCAATCTTTAACTGCGACATATTACAAGCATTAATTACTATAATGTACGATGGAGAGACGAACAGGATCAAATGGCAAGCTGCAGTTTTGTTGAAGCTGTTGGCCATGAATGGACCAACAAAGCAAGTATGTGCTGCTATTTATGACACCGGTACTCTGGACGCTCTCGTCTATTTGCGTACTCAGGGGCATTGTAAAGATGTAAGTGCTACACCTTTGTCCTCATTCCCTGCTAACGCTAATTTTGTATCTTAGATCCTTTAATATTTTTAGCAAGTCAGTTTTCTATTCCCATGAATAGCTGGTGCTCTTAATTTATAGTTTCATAACATCTGTATCAGTGGAGAGGATGCATCCTCGTCAGTGTTGGAATTGGATCGAAAGACTCTGAGTTGTCCAAGGCTTCGTTGTTTTTCGTTCACTGTTACAATCGAGTGTTAGTTTTTCGATACACATGAGGTCTTATCATCATAAGGATGATTCTGATTCCTAGGTGCTAAGACCCCAGTTTAATGATCGTTATGCTGACGCTTTGTGCTTTCTCTGACAGATTGCAAATGATGTCCTGCAATTTGTGAGAGGGAAAAATAGTGACTGCAGAAAATACATCGATATTGTTTTAAGGAGATCGAAATAATCTTGTATGCTTTGATGTTTTCATCATCTGAAAAGAATCCCCTCCCAAAACGTTTAGACTTCCATCTGAAGACTTGGGTAAGAGAAGCGGGATCAATCCTCGAGCTGTGGACGAAGCAGGATTCATTTGCAGTTGGGTGTACCAAATTAGCAGAGCATTTCGGGAGCTGGAGCATCTTACTAGTACTCATTCCTGCCAGCATATTGCTGCAGCATTAGCCCCACATATTCAGAAAAGGGAAGCACAGTTCGAGACAGTGATTGTGTTTTTTACGTTGAAGATGACGAAGGTGATACTGTGAACACGCTCGCCTGTGGTTTGCAATGCTCCCACAGTAGTATCCTGTGAAGGGAAGAGGAAAACATAATAGAGTTTTCCTTGAAGTCATTCAAAGTCGGGTTGCTCACGCTGGAATGAATAATGTGGTGAATTTGTGTTGCCAAGCCTTTTTTAGCGGTTAAATCACAAATCTTAAATGAGATACTGAGTCTTAGAGAGGACATGTTTTGATTCTTATTATGAATTGAAGGACAACTCTATTGTACTGAACCCTGTTGGAAGGAAACCAATCAACTTATTACTGCATCTGAAAGAAACTACGTAGGCCTGAGGCCTGACCATTGTTCCTGAGGACCTTGCCAGTAAGAAGGCCGCAGTAGAGAGAGGCTGTTGCAGGATGTGTTAGTAGCTTTCAATCAGATTTCTTGTCATTGAATCTAACTTTGGACCAGATTTTTGTCGTTGTAACCAACTTCTGACCAGATTTGTGTCTCTGTATCTTGCATTTGATGAGATTCCTTGTCATTGTATCTAGCTTCTGATCAGATTTTTTTCATTGTATCTAACTTTGGATCGGATTTCTTGAGTCTTTGTAACCTGCAAGATTCAGATAAAGATGATTGTGCCTGGGTCGGTTATTGCAGTGCAGATTGTAAAGTCCCTTGTAAGATGGTGTACCGTAGACGTTGTTTGTGCCGTATGTGTTATACCGTATTGGACAGTAGCAACATCGTGCATCCCCCGTATCATCTTCAACATGTTGATTATTAAAGCATGTTTCAATCATTTTTCTGCACAATAATAAATAGTAGCAATCATAATATAAGGTACGATGACGGCCCAAAATGGACCCCAACCCAATTGCAAGTGTAACCCATTCTACTCTTATTCATCCTAATGTAAAGTTCAATTGGTAGATTTTCTGAAACCTTGCCTTATTTTCAATGTCCACAGTCACCTTGAAGAAAGTGCAACAAGCATCTACTTTTTCTCTTATTTTTCTAGGGCTTGCTTTTGGGAACATATTCGGAGTTGAGTGATCCTACCTTTTTGATAATTGTACTAAATTCACATGTATAGCCTAGTTGAGTGTGGAATTGGAGTTGAAAGAGATGAAAATTTGGGTTTCAAAATGACCATTCTATGAACTCTATGAATGAAGACATGAAATCAATACACATGACAAAGGATTCGTTTCATTTCATAGAAGTTAAATTTGGACTATCATTGAAATGGAGTTGAGAATTAAAAGAGATACATTAGCAATAGAAGGACAAAACTAACAATGATCTCTACCAGCAAAACATGAACCTCAATAAATCACAAAATACAAGTACCACCTTTGTGCCAACTTCTTGGTTCCGATTTGATGACTTGTCTCATATACGTGAAGCCCATAACTCACTATCAATGAATTTTATCCCAAGTACCACACTACTAAATTTAATATTGATCAAACCAACTAATCACTTGCTAGTGACCAAACTAACTACTTTTCCTAAACTAACTAAGCCTAATTGCAAGACGTTAAACATGTCATTCAAAGTGGGCTTAGTCTAATGTAGCCCACAACTTGGACCATGGGTCCTAGCCTAGCGCGTAGGTGGCTTGGCCCCCACATAACACCTGAGGACTCGGTTAGAAGACCTCCACCTTGATGAAGCTCAAGATGATGACCACCTATATCCATTAGCAAAAGAATGACGTCGGATGAGATGTCCTACTCCCCAATGACAAGACATCTTCTTCATCAACAAACCTCCGAGCAAACCTCATACTTCATGGCAATGTATAATGTAGAAGGATTCATCCTTCTACAATTGATGCACATAATGGACACTTCAATTGTTTTGGGATTTATTGTAGCAAGTTAGGGTTTGGATGTCTTCTTCCTACATACACTATAGTCTTCACTATTCCTGAACAACAAAGCATCTAAGGCACATGTAGAGATTGGAATGGAGCTTTAGTAAGATATTATAGGATGCTTCTTCATGCACGTAGTTACATGATGTGTCAATCTTCATATATTAAGGACATCCTTGTCTTTTGCTTGAGGTCCTACTACTTTTTCTCTATCTTTCACATGGTTTATAGTTTAGGCATCATATGATATTCTTTTTGCATTGTTAGTATTTTAGATAGTCACAATACTCTTATCACTTAAGTCTTGAAGGTTTTCTGGTTTATCATGTTCTTCAAACTTTACACTATCTTTCAAGTCTTTCAATTCATTATGTTTTCATGCCACCATTGCACAATAGTCATAGATGATGCTTTTGAGTCACTACAATTTGAAAAAGACAAGCATGTTCTTGATGGACCCTACAATCTAAAAAAGAGACTAAACTCATTCATGTAGTACATAATACCATCCAAAAACCTAAACCAAGTTTAATCATGTATAGTATTATGAATAGGCTACTTCATACAATCATTGAGAGTGCTTAGTATCTTCATTGTAAAATTGTAGCTATTCTTTAGGATAGGTTGGAGGACTTTGTACTAGGAGAGTAGTTTAACTCTAACTTCCCTTGCAAGTTCAACTAATGAGTGCAGCAGACAAAGGCTTATGGTTCCTTAGCATTCCTACATGCTTGTTCACCATCTTAAATTATAATGTAAATATCACTACTAGTTACAACAAAAGCAGTGTATTATAATTGCAAACACTACAACAACAACAATGTTTTATGACTGCAAAAATATGATTGAAGATGATTGGCAACTACTCGCAATCATATTCTTGGAGGTTAATACCTTGGGGAGAAATATGACTGCAAAATATGACTGCCAGTCGTTTTTGGGCCTTGTACTTCACGGGCATATATTATACGTTCGTTGGGAATACCAAAGTATTTCATAGGAAACGGTAGGGAACTCGTTTGAGAACATTGAATTATATTATTAGTCATATTTTCATGGTAGTAACATTTCTTTGTTTTTGGGCAACCTAAGAAAAACATGGGCAATTCAAAAAAATATAGACAAGGCATTGTTTAAAATTTTGAAACCTAATCACCACTTTTTAAGGGTTTTGAAACCCTAGCCACCACTTTTAAGGGTTTTGAAACCCTAACCACCACTTTTTAGGGTTTTGAAACCCTAGCCATCATTTTTTAGGGTTTTGAAATCCTAGCCACTACTTCTTTTGACTCTTCTTCCTTACCTTTTCTTGTCTCTTGTCTCTTGTCTCTTGGAGTTCACTCTTGTTTCATAGTTGTTGTATTTTGTTTCTTGTTTCTTTTTGTTGCATCTTAACTCTTTTTTGTTGTTTCTTGTTACCTCTTAGTAGTTGCTCCTTATTGTTTCTTGTACATCTTAACTTGTATTTGTTGTTATTTTTTAGCATTTGTTGCCTTTTTTCTTTTTATTCCTTGCATCACCATTGTTTTTCTTCTTACCCTAAATTTGTATTACATATTTTCTATTGTTGTAAACTTTTGAAGATTGAGCTTTGTTGTATGTTCATTAAAAATTAACCTCCTATTTCTTTAATTGTATATGCAGGCAACAAAATTGAAACAAAGTCATTGGAGGCTACTTGCAACTCATTTCATATTATTGTAAGAAATATAGTCTCTATTGACTTGTGTAAAGAATTCATTGTGATATACATATTTTGTATTTGTGACTAATAAATTATAAATGTCATTGAAAAGAGTCACATTCCTTCTTATATATTCCCTCTCCAATATAATTGTTTCTTGTATATCTTTAAAATCATATGTATTTGTTTTTAACTACATGAAATCTTTTATTCAATTGTTAAATCATTTTAATATATGATTGCAAATATGCTTAGGTATCCTACAACCGTTGTATGATTTGTTCAATTCATAGTTCAAAATACATATCAATAAAAAAATGACTACTTGGAGTCACAAAATGATTATAATAATTTCCAAAAAATGACTAGATGCTCTCAATATGACTGAAAAATATGACTGAGAAGAGTCGTTTTACAAATCATCAAAAAATATGACTCACCGCAGTCATATTCCACATGACTGCAAAATATGACTCACCGCAGTCATATTCCACATGACTGCAAAATATGACTCACCGCAATCATATTCCACATGACTGCAAAATATGACTGACTGCAGTCATATTCCACGTCATCAAAAAATATAACTCAATGCAGTCATATTTCATAATAATAATAAAATATGATTGACCACAGTCATATTCCACATCATCAAAAAATATGACTCAACGCAATCATATTCCACGTAGGATTTTTTCATTTACCCGGGTAGCTCAAGAAAAAATCAAAGAAAGTCAAAATATATGCCTTATTGGCATACTATGGCTAATTATGGGTATTTATACCCCTCAACTTATATGACTGCCAATATGATTGATGTCTGAAGCGACTACTTCTAAACGACTACAGTTAGCCATATTCCAAGTCATCTATAGTGATTTCTGCACAAGTCATATTTTTTGATTTTACGACTCACTACAGTTGTTTTTTGCAATCATAAAACACTGCTTTTGTTGTAGTTAAAATATGACTGCAATGAGTCATAAAATCAAAAAATATAACTAACGTAGAAATCATTGTAGATGATTTGTAATATAACTGAATCCAGTCATTACTAATGAGTCGCTTCAGACATGAGTTATATTGGCAGCCGTATGGGTTGGAGGTATAATTAGCCATATTTTGACAACGTGGCGTATATGTTGACTATCCTTGGGGGCTTGACTTTTTCTTGAGCTACCCAAGCAAAAAAAATATCCTACGTGGTATATGACTCTATGTAGTCATATTTTTGGTTGATGTGAAATATGATTGTAGTGAGTCATATTTTGGCTGATGTGGAATATGATTACAATGAGTTATATTTTTTTGTTGATGTGGAATATGACTCTTGTGAGTTATATTTTTTACTATGTGGAAAATAACTCTCATGAGTCATATTTATTAATGTGAAATATGAATATGACTCTTGTGAGTCATATTCTTTATTGGTGTGAAATATGACTCTTGTAAGTCATATTTTTGGTTGATATGGTAGTTCATGTAGATGTCATTTGTAATTTGATGACTTATTACAATCATACTTTGGGAAGTGCAAGGTCACATTTTTTACACACATAACTATGAACATTCTATGAGCATTATATGACTATAGCTACTTATATTTTGGCCAATATATATTGTGAAATGTAACTCAAGCAAGTGATACTCCAAATGATTGAGAGGCACATTTTTAAAATTTGTGTGTAGTTTATGATTGGGGTGATTGAGGTCTTAAATAGCTTTAATTACAATTACAATCACAATTTCCATGCATTTTAAATGGACATGGTACATTGCAATCATTCACCAAGATGATTTAACAATTGAATAAAACACTTCAAATAGTTAAAAAAAAATACGCGTGATTTTAAAGATATAGAAGAGACAATCACATTAAAAAGGGAGAATGCAAGAAGAAATGCAACTCTCTTCATTGACATTTATTAGTCACCAATACAAAACATATATATATATCACAATGAATCATTTACACAGTCCAATAGGGCTTATATTCTTTACAATAATGTAAAGGTGGCTCTATTAGGTTGCAAGTAGCTTCCAATGACTTTGTTTCAATTTTCAGTGCCTACATATACAATTAAAGAAATGGGAGGTTAATTTTTAGTAAATGAACAATAAAGCTCAACCTCCAAATGCTTATAACAATACAAAATCTGTAGTACAAGTTTATTAGTTTAGAGTAAGAAGAATAAAAATGGTAATGGAAGAAACAAGAAAAAAAAGTGGCAAGTGCTAAGAAATAATAACAAACAAGAGTTAAAATGCAACAAGAAACAACAAGAAGCAACAACTAAGAGGCAACAAGAAACAACAAGAAACGAGAGTTAAGATGCAATAAGAAGAAACAAGAAGCAAGAACTAAAAACAATTAGAGGAAACAAAAAGAAAGAACTAAGAAAAAGAAAGAGTTAAAATGCAAGAAGAAGAAACAAGAAGTATAAACTAAAAAAAAACAAGAAGTAAGAGTTAACATGCACCAAAAAGCAACAACTAAGAAGCAAAAAATAAGAAGTAACAAGAGCTAAGAGACAATAAAAAGCAACAATTAAGAAACAAAAAATAAGAACTCAAGTAATAAGTAAGAGCAAAGAGACAACAAAAGGCAAAGAAGAAGAGCCAAGAGAAGTGTCGACTACGGTTTCAAAACCCTAAAAAAAAAACGGCTAGGATTTCAAAATTCTAAACAATGGCTTGCCCATATATATTTTTGGATTGAAAATATTTTACTTGGGCTACCCAAAAATTAAAAAATGTCACTACTACGGCAATATGACTGGCAATATGACTCAATGTTCCTAAAACATGTTCCCTACATTCTCTATGAAGTACTTTAGTGTTCCCAATGGGCGTATAGTATACGCTTGTGAGGTGCAAGACCCAAAAATGACTAGCAATGATATTTTGCAGTCATATTTCTCCCTAAGATGTTGGCCTTCAAGAATATGACTGTGGATAGTCGCTAATCATCCTTAGTCATATAAGAAATCCGTGTTTTATGTGATATTTTCATCATTTTTTCCAATGGATTTTATTGGATATCCACTAAAATCAATTGCAAAAAATGATGAAAACATCACATAAAACAAGAGTTTCTTATAGAATTGTGAAAGGATGTTATGGTAAAATACTAACTTGCCTAAACCATAATTGTAGTACCCATTGTACACAATGATGGTGTTCAATGAGTAAAAGAATGTGATTGCCTCTGCTCACATAGAAAGACACACTACCAACAATCCTATGTGAGCCTAGTCAATCCAAACGTCTTGAATTCCATTCACCTGAATTTGCAACACATGTTGGGGGCGAGAGTAAGTGGCTAAATTAGTCCTCATTCTAGCCAACACATTGCTGCAAAATTAGCTCCGCATACTTCAGGACAATAATTGTAATTTTACATTAAATATCAAAAACTTAAGTGATATTGGGTCAAATCACACTCATTCCAAAGACACCACAACCATCACTTTGAAAGCAATGGACTAGAATCCTTTTTGAGAATTTTTTGAACTTTTCAATTTATTATTTACATTGATGTTGTCATCTTTCTAATAAATTTATAAATGAACAATATAACAATGCATTTTTTGGAGATTAAATTCCATAGTTCAAATCCTTAGAAGCACATAAATCATGAGCTGCAAGGCTGAATTCAATATCGACATTACAATATAACAATTTAAAATAAAATTTTAATTCAAAATTTTCACTCCTCAACTATACAATTGTTTACAAGGATTTTTAGTCATTAAATCTTGTACAGAAAACAATGAAATTTTTTATTTAATTATTGAAAAATTATTATATTTATTGTAATAACAAATTTAAGCACTCAATTTTAAAAGAAGTCTATTTAGTGCCCTAGACATCAATGATATTTACATATTTTGTTTTGATATGATCAACATTTTGATTGTTTTTTAAATTGAAAAGGACGTTCAAATATTTTGAATTTTGAATTTTATTGAGAATGAAAAAGTATTCAAGTTGTCGATTATATATCCACATGATTTTTTGGAATTCAATCACATTGATATTCATTAGTTATGAGACACTTTTTCTACCATTGAAAAAAGTTGAGAGACTGATATCTAATCTTCAATTGGAACTTTAATATATGTTTTTTTGATGAAAAAAATCATGTTAGTCTTAACTTGACTTGAGATACTAGTAAAAAAGGACTAAACTACCTATAATGAGTGGATTAGGTTTGAAAGCAATAATTTAAAAGAAGTTGAAGTACATCTTTTACATTGTTTAATCCCTTTTGTAGTATCTTTGAGTGTGATTTGACCCTAAGTACTATTAAAACTTTGCCTGGAACTTGCAATGCTCCTATAGTATGTTGAGAAGGGAACCATAATTGTCACAACATTCACATTATGATTTATGAATGATGAATAGAGTGCTTCAAGCCAATGATTTGTCCAAATACATTCTTGTTCACTTAAAGCAATTTTTTGAATCTTTAAAATAGAACCTTTCTTTATGAGCTATTTGGTGAAATTAGGATAAATAATGTATTTGTGCAATTGAAAGATATAAACTAAAATGTCCAAAAAATAAAAAATGGATTCAAACATTGGAAGGTAACTTTAATAATAAGTCTTTTATTTTGATTGTTATATAATTAGGATCATTGCTATGTTAATCCCTTAAGGCCTCAGGACAAAATGCGTCCTTATCAAATTTTCAATGGCAAATTCTCAATAGGGTGAAGAAAATCTCAATATTTTGTAGAAAGGGTCTTATAGGGTAACAAGTTGACATACTTGTTGCATTTTTGGATCTTCAAATTTTTAATTTGAGAAGTATTGAAAATTTTATTTAGGAAATGCAATCTTGTACAAGAGGAGAGTAGGCATGAATTTTGGATAGGGTCAAATTGAAAGGTATGGTGGAAATTGTTTTTGAAGATGTTCCAAAAGATATGTCAATAATCACTACAAGAAAATGAGGGCATATACCACTTGTCCACTATGACTTCACCAACAAAAACAACTACAAAAGACTACAAAACAATCGTTTTGCAATCATTTTTGTAAGTGAAATCATAGTGGACAAGTCATATATGCCCTCATTTTCTTGTAGTAAATATATATTTCAAAAATAGATGTATATATATGGTTTGTTTGAAGAATCCATTTTGTCAATTTTGGCTTTTTCTTTTTATCATTTTTGTATGAAAATGTGTACAAATTTTAGAGTGTTTTTTCATTATTTAAATTCAAAAATTACTACATTTGCCTTAAATTCCAATCCAAATTTTTTGGGGGGTTAAAAATCATTATTCATCTTATAATTTTTCTTCCCCAAAGGTTGCATTTTTTGCATATAAGTTGATCATCCAAAATTGCTATAATTTAAAATTCAATGGTCAATATTCTCTACAATCAATTTCATGTGTTAGACAAAGTACTCTTTACTTTTGTATGGTTAAAATTAAAAATCTCAAGCATAGCCATGTTTTAAAAAAAGATCAAAGTAGGAAGACTCATTTACAACCAATGTCAACATTTTGTAAACTAGGATCTTGTAGAGTAACTAGTTGACATACTTGTCACATTTTCTAATTTTTAAAATTTCAATGTAAGAAGTATTTAAATTTTTATTTAGGAAATGTAGTCTAATAGAAAAACATTAGATGTCATTCGGGGGGGCTGGAGGGCCGTTTCAGGCTGTTCCCAACTCCGTTCCCCCGGGCTCCATCGAACGCGGCTGACAAGTGTGTGTTTTTTAAAAATAAAAAATAAAAAAATAAATATAAAGTTCTTAAAATGGAAAACAAAGTTAAAATTTATTTTTTTATTTTTTTATTTTTTTGAAAAAGTCGACCTAGCAGTCGCTTGGCCAGGTCAGCAGGCCCTGCGAACGGCGACTTTCGTCCAGTTTTGTCAGTTTCGTCCAGTTTTCTTCTTGGGAACTCGCTGCTCTTCCCGGGTGGGAAATCTCATCTAATGGGAAGCAAACATAATGTTTTTCCAATGAAAGGAATAGTAGGGATGAAAAAAAAACATTTTTTTGGACATTTCTAGTTTTTACTCTGCACAATCAAAGATTTTTTTTTTCAAATTTGTATTTTTAGCAATTTTAATAAAAATTCAATTTTCAATCAAATGTGATTAAAAATACAAAATAATTAGAATGATTCAAATTTTTTGAAGATGTTCCAAACAATATGCTAATATATCAATTGTTAAATTTTACATATATTAAAATTTTAAAATTTTGTAGGATTTGATTTGGTCAATTTTGGCTTTCTAGTCTTTTTATTTGAAAATGTTTACAAATTTGAGAGAGTTTTTTTATTTCTCAATGTTTTAAATTTAAAAATACTACATTTGCCTAAGATTCCAATACAATATTTTTTAGGGGGGGTAAAAGAACATTATTCATCTTCTTATCATTTTTCTTCCCCCAAAGCTACATTTTTTGCCTTTAGAGTTGATCATCCAAAATTGTTCTAATCTAAAAATCCAGTGGTCAGTATTTTACACAATTAATTCTATGCACACTAGACAAAATAGTCTTTATTTTTGTAAGGTTAAAATTAAGAATTTCAAGCACGTCCATGTACAAAAAAATATCAAAGTGAGACAATTCATTGAAAACCTCTATTGTCAAAAAGTTGTTGGGCCTTAAGGGGTTAAAGTCCTAAAGCATGATTTTAAGCCATTTTCTATGGTTGGACAAGCCTTTTCCAGTGTAATTTTTGTTGGATTCTTGTGAAACTTTTACCAAAGGTTTCTTTCACTTCTATCTTGATGTCTAAAATTTTTTACACCAATCCAAGTCATAGTTTTAATATTATGCCTCAAAAAGACGTTCTTTTTAGTTATCGGCAATTTTAGGCAACTATGATAGATAGGTTCAATTTCAAAGGCTTGTAAGTCAAAATCATGTCTTCATATGCCTTTTAATTTTTGGGATTATGTTAACAATCTTGTTGAGAGTATGTATAAAAATTTCAACCCAATTGAATGTATCTATTATGGCTGTCCAAAATTGCCCATAACAAAAATAAACATCTTTTTGAGGCATAACTTCTTAATGACAACTTAGATTGGTCTAAAATTTTCTAGGCACCAAGCTAGTAGTAAAATACATCTTTGATAAATAAAATTGCAAGAATCCAAAAAATATTGCACCAAGAAGGGCTTGTCCAAAAATGAAAAATGACTTGAAATCATGCCTCATGACTTTAAGGGTTAAAATATGACCCTAGACAAATTAATGGAGCACTTTGCAAAAATGTTGTAGAGATTGGCTTACAAGATCTCACAGTAACCAAATTGATTCATTCTCACCTTTTTCCATGCAAATCAAATTGGATCCAATCACACTCAAACATCTCTATACCATTACATAACTTCTACCACCTTTCATTATTTTTTTCATTGTTCGCTCTTTGAGCTCTTCTTCATTATGAGGCAACATCAATAATGACCATTTGAAAAAAAATGATTGATTTTATTTTCATCTAAAAAATCACTCCAATTCCAATCTAGAATGGTCCATTTTTATAAATTTGGAAAAATTGAAACAAGCTTGAATGTTTTTTAAGATAGAAGTTTATTTATTTATTGAAAGCAAGCTTCAATACTTATTGCATTTAGTGCTTATCACACTATCTAGAAGCTAATTTCACTAACAAATTGTTGCTTAATTGAGTGTGTAATTTGAATGTTAGGTACAATGCACAAATCTTCAAAGCTTTTATATACTCGTAGACTAAACTTCGAGCCCTGCACTTGATGAATTAGACCAAGTGTGAGGCTCAAAGTTTAGTCTATATGGAACACGTGTCTATTGGTGATAACTTCCTATACTATGTGTTCATATGTTCAATGATCATGGATTGTTTTTTCCTAAGCTTCTAAAAAAGTGTGTTAATCCCCTTCTTAGGAATATAATTATTTTTTTGATTTGGTGCCCATACACTAGTAGATTTTTTTTTTAATTTTAACAGATTTTTGTTGAAATCAACAAAACAATGACCAAATCACTACGACCAAATCAACAAAATTCTGTCAAAATTCTTGTGTTTTCTATTAGTGATATCAAAAGTTATGATGTCTACAATTTTTTGGGCAGGCCCAATAGTTTTGGACAAAATATGTAAAATTCCTCCTCTAGCTCTATAATTAGGCAAGTATGTAACTAACATGATACATAATGCAACTGCAAAAAAAATGTATATGTAGTGCAAATATTCTACTCCAAGAGGAGTTTATGCTTAGTAATCTTGTCAAACAAGGTCAAAATCACTTTTTAGTCTAACTTCAATCATTATAATCTTTCAATCTACATCATCTAAGCTTTTGAATTGTTTTCCATACATTCTTATAGTAATCTAGAACAATTTTTCACTATGATTGAATTTCTAAAATGTAATAATAATAATTTTTTAAATTGGTAATTATTTTGGAAATTTATGCCCAAGCTTTAGAAGTTAAATAAGTTTAGGGTTCATAAAAATATTCCCTCCATCCAAAAATGATAGTAGTACATTATTTAGGTTAAACCTTGAATGACAAGGTAAAATGTCTATTTTATGAATTAGACATGGAATGAACACCACATAAAGTATTTTTTCAACCATTTTTAGGGTGACATTCAAAGTTGTGTATGGTCTTGACACCATAACATTGTATAACTAGGCAATGGTCCTCTTCATACTAGGAAAATATTATGCTTTATTAGATACTTGGGAGAGGCTTATAGTTAACTCCAAAGTGTTAAAGTCTTTTCAAGTGTATTTTTCCTATGAAAAAAGAGCATGGGCTTATAGTTATCCCAAATCAAGAAAATTCTTTGTTTTTTCAAAATCTAATTTTATGGATGTTCAAAGAGCATATTTATTAGTATATGTACCAATTTTGAGTGTGGAATTGCATAGGATTTGTGAGATTATAACAAGAAAATGTACATATCATATTTTTAGTATGTTGACATCCCCACAATGTTTGAGAAATTTGCATATAAGAGTTTTTTGAGATTGGAGGTGACATGAACAACTAGAAATTGTATTAGTACACTAAAATGCACTTTCAAAAACCTAAAGTTCAAATGAAGAGCTATCAAACTCATTACACAATCCACCTTGCAATTGTTGAAATGAATTTTATTTTTTATAAGTAGAAATTGCAAAAAACTCCAAATTAACACTTACATGTTTAAATTTTCAATGGTGAATATCATGAAAAACACTTCACTCTTTCCATTGGGACCATTTTCAAAGCAAATGGACAAGTTCAATTTTTTAGATCTCAAAATCAAGTGAAATTGGCAAACTTGTCTAAACATTGAAGCATACAAATTAAGATTTTTTGTATGCTTCACAACATGGCCATAGGCCCATCTTTCTAGGATGAAAATAAGTAGATGCTATCAAGAGTAAATTGTATGAATTTCTAGAGATTGCCTTCATAACATTTTTGAATGTGAAGGTGTGGTTCTATAAAATAACAAAGTAAGAAACAAATATTTGAACTATAGTTTCTACCAATCAAGAAAATTTCTTTGATTAAAGAAATATACAATATTTAAAGTGAGAAAGCCTAGTGTCACACTCAATTTAGAATGCACCCTCATTTAGATATAACCATGTGTCCCACATTCTTGGCTACAAGAGTGCAAATTGAAGAAGCAAAAGGTAATTTTCATGTTTTTTTGTATGCATCAAAGTGCAAAATTTCAACCATGGGATCAAAAAATTGGCATCACAATTGGCATCATACCAATAGTTGAATAAACTCTAAAGTTCTCCAATGCCTAAAATTGCTTAAAAATATTGTTATTCAAACCAAAGCCAAAATCTTCACCTATTTTTAAGAAAAAAAATCCAACCATTTAATATTTTAGATAATTTGGTCAAGCATATCCTCTTAGAATTTTAGAGTGAAAACCTCCACCAATTGCATGATTTATGTGCCTAAACTTCAATAACTAGGTTCTTGCAAGATTTATAAAAGAAAAAAATTCTTAAACTTTTTTAAGAAAATCCCCGAGTATCTTATAACTTATATATTTTATTCAAAATGTTGGAAAATGGATTGAGATCACATGGAAAAAAATTTAACCAAGAAAACTTTTATTTTCATCTTTAAAATGTTTATAAAGTAGAAGGTGGTACTAGGTGATGAAAGTATAACCCAATCACCAATAGCTTTGATAAGAAATTGAGAATTGGAAAGATTCCCAATGGTGAAAATGTTCTATTTAGCAATATATATATACTCTATATTTTAGTTTTTAACTAACAATTTTTAGAGTTGACTTCAAAAAGTGACTTTATATGTTTCTTCTACCTTCATTGTTTGCAAAGTAAAACTCCTCATAACTTTTGTCTCATTATTTGTAATTGAATGATCCAAATGTTAATGTGTTGATATTAATCTATACAATCAAATAAAATTAGTTGATGATTTTTTAGAATATATTTGCCATTGAAATTGACCCCTAAGGTTCTTTGATATCTAGAGGTAAAATAAGCTTCAAAATACTCTTTAGCAATGCAAGGCTAAAATCTTTATCATTTTGCATTCTTTTATAAATCCAATTGCACAATATTTTTGTGAAATTATTCGAGTATATCTTCCCCAAACTTCAAAGTACAAATCCTACTTGTTGCAAGATCATAACACCTAAATTTCATAAAATATTTTTCTAGCCTTCCTAGAGGTGAAGTTTTGTCTTTCAATATCAAAAAACAAAAACAATACTTGTGCAATGTATTCCACATTTTGAATTGAAAACATATGAAAAAAAATTTACAAAAATAATCTTATATACATTTTAAAATAAATCACTAAGTGGAAGGTGGTACATAATGAAAGAGAAATCTAAATCACTAATAACTTTGGAATGAAAATTAAGATTAGTCAATCCTAATGGTGGAAATGTTTTAATAAGAAACACATATAAATGAGGAGTTTTAGTTAGTTGCGGACAGTTATGAATTCTCTACTCTAAAATATATTTTATTCAATTTAATTTTTGAATGTTTTTTGAAAAAAAATTCATAGGATGTAAATTGTTTATTACAACATTACAACCATTGGAAAATGTCAATTCCAATGGTTTAACTCCATAATTTTGTATTTTGAATCATTCTCTATTTCTTTCTATTTACTATTGTTTTCCTACTTGTTGTACAATTCCAAATGATTTGAAAATTTTCAAGTATGTAACCAACTTTCCTTGAAGAATGAACCCAAAGAAGCACCACCAACATGGACATTTTTCTCGACATTTTTCATACAAACGTGACATTGTGAAGTGCAACTTCCTTGTTTTTCACAAGGCTAGAAGATTGATTTTTGTCAATTCAAATGCTAATATCTTGCAATCCACACAATAGAGATTTCTGAAAAAAAAATTCCATACATTTTCAAACTAGCATACCATAAGATCCTATGGTTGCATGTGTCCAAAAGTGTTATTTTTTCTAAAATTTTGGTACATATACTAGAAATGACAGTTTTGGAGCGTTATTGGTAAAAACACAGTCAAGGAATTTTAAGGGTAAAAGATTTCATGCAAAAACTTCAAATTATAAAGTCATTATAGTCTCCTTGAGTTTGGAAAGAAATTATAGTGGACTTTTTAACCTTGGAATGCCAGATTGGTCACCGTGGTAATCATCCTTTCTGCTACCATATGAATCACTTAGTACTTAAAAAAACCCTCCAAGAGCACTCATTGGAGGTCAAACTATCGTGGAAAACCTTCTCTTTCCACACAAAATTCCAAGAATGAACATATGCACTTTCTGTCGTACATGCAAGGATTCTTTATCATCCATTGGACACTTCTATGCCAATTACAGGGTTCATCCTATTGGAGTTAGTAACAGGGAACATGCTCAAATTTGTATCATAAAAAGAGAATCACAGGTGTAGTTACAACACATGGTTTCCATCCATTCCTCGCAAGTCAAGCCTCAAATTGTTGCATGGGTTTCCAAGTGGTTAGTTTTCCACATAGCCAGCCATTTGTGTTTGTTCCATTGCGCAAAGGATAGATTCATTTGCCCAATGCCCAAAGCCTTTGCCGCAGGGTTTTTTTTTAGGCAATTTAATGCCCAATTTCCTCAAAAAAAAAGGGTAGCTTCAAGCCTTTGTAAAAAAAATGGGATAAATGACCCCAAAAATGCCAAAGCGGAATTATCTTGCCATGTTGATAGCCAGAAAGGTTCACAAAAAAACTTCAATGAAAAAACAATGCCAGCATCCAAATGTGAAAGCACCGCTAAAAATGAAGATTATGCCAGTCTAATGAAGATTCTAAAATTTAATGCACATTTGAAGCCTAATTATGAATAATTTTTATTATTGTTGTTGCCTAGTCACTCTTATCCACACATCTTCATGAAACCTCGTCCATCTCCATTTATTAGTAGATGATGCTAGGATTCCTTTAATTGGAGTAGGTGAGCTACCATATTGCCAACATTGTTGTTTTTCTTTGTTGAATGTTGTTTTTCTTCCTTGTCATTCTTGAAGGACCAACTTTGGAATAGGTTGGATGCCAACTTGAGAGTGGTGGTTGGCATGAAGGCACAACAAGTGTACACAATCAAGGATTTCCCATATGAAGAATGTTTTCAATAGTAGGTTCACTTAGCTGAGTGGTACCATTATGGTGTTATAAAGTAGTAAGTTTTTCTAGCTAGCATTGTTTGGATGTAGTTCCCCTTACTCATGCAATGATCATCCTTGCATAGTGATTGAATTACTATTCACTTGTTTAGTTTCAAAATTGGCCCTTTTGTTTCCATCATCTATGCATAGTTTTAGAATTTGCCTTCGACAACATTTTTTGTCAATGAAGATTGTCAATGAAGTCCAATTGCACTTTTTTCTCTTATTGTAGTAGCCTCCTAACTACTTTGAAAAATATTATCATTGCCGATGTTACAACAAAATTTTGGAATTTTTTTATTATTTTCATTCCCTACAATAACATGTTAATGTCAATTGTTTCTTCATAAGTAGGAAAAATATAGCCACCATGCCTCAAAATTGCTTACAAAAAAGCCACCTTCAGTTCCCATCCAAAATAATGAAGGAGCCAGAAAACTCAAAACCTTATTCGCAAAAAGGCCACATAGCCATTTGTCCCAAATCCAAAAAAAAATCCTTGCTTTGCCACAAAGGATTATTTTGGGTAGATAACTTAACTTATTAATTATGGCTGTAATGACCATCCCTAGGGTCAACTTCTTTGGCACTTTCTGCCCATACTCGTCGTGGTTTAGGGTTTAGACCTTCGTACCATGCACACAAATTCATATCACGTACTGTGCGGAAAGCTTGTTTTTTCCCATTCAATTGTTGTCCTCAACTTGCCCAATGCTTAGGGTTCTGTTTTCCAATAAGGGATCCCACCCAAGCCAATCTGGCTCCCATTGGATTGTGTGCTTCCTGGAAAAAAAATGACCTGTTTTTCTTGGTGTGTGTGTGTGTTAGGGTTTAGGTACCATTTCCTTATCCTGAAACTCTTCCAAGAACTTTGGAGTTGGCGAACCCTTTGTTTTTATCTAGGAACTACTGTCACCGATGTGTACAATGCATCTTTAATCGAGAGATGTATTGTACAATCAGACATTCTTAATCGTTAGGTACTGTCTATTCTGCGGTCACATTATCTTTCGTGCATATATATTAGAGTTAATAGTAAAGTGTGTATAAGGTAGGACCAGGAGCCTGAGTTTGGGAAAAACACAGGACCAAACTCTTTGGAGTAAGGTAGCAACACCTATAACCATTAGTGTACCCATGCTTCGATAGTAGAGTTTTCTTAAAGTGTCTCCAAAAGTATCTTTAAGTGTCTCCAAATGTACTTTGAAACCGTGCCAATGCTTAATTGTGGTTGGGTAGGCTCTGATTTTTTTAGATTTTGGTGCTTCAAGGCAACTTTAATAGAGTGTGGTTTAGGGTGCCCTAGTGAGTTCTACTTTGAAAATTCACAGAAATTAGATGCTTTATCCAAAAATTCTAATTTTTTTTTTGAAAATTCATGATTTTCAGTTGCTAATACTAAAAGAATATTTTTTCTAGAAAAAAGTGCCTCCAACTATGCTGAATTGCTTAAATTGATGGTTATGGGTGTTGCTACCTTACCCAAACTCAGGTTTGATTGAGTTTGGTGCCATGTTTGTTTTGTTCTTTGTTAAACCTTCTTCTGACACAAGTTCACAAACATGTGACAAACATTATGATTAACTCTATTGTATCACTTAAGGTAGGAGGCTCTGAAATGGCTCATCTAAGGGCTGATCCGCCTTTTTTCATGTATTTTCTTAAATGGAAACATTTTTAGTTCATTTTTCAGACAAAGAAAAATAGAAGAGGAATCTAACATGAGTGGTTTCATATTTTTTGAAGCATTTTTGAATTACTTATGGATTTTCAAAGGAGTTGTGTCATAGGTCCCTATTTATGTCCCTAGGTCTTCCATAAACTGTTCACTTGCAACTTCTAAGGAAAAATGGGAAAGCACAAAGAATGATTGGCTCTTGCAATTAATAATGCTTTTTTCCTTGATTCATTCAACGACTATGGAGGTCAATGTATGAACTCCGTTTGTCCATTTCACAGCCATTTATAGGATCCATTCTTCACTACAAGAGAAAGGGGTGTTTTAAGTAGTGTCCTAGACATCACGTCTTTTAAGTAATGTCTTTTAAGTAAGGTTTTAAGTAAAATTCTACTAAAAAGACTGTCTTTTTAGTAAAATTTTACTTAAAACCTTACTTAAAAGACATTACTTAAAAGACGTGATGTCTAGGACACTACTTAAAACACCCCTTTCTCTTGTAGTGCTTAATGCCCGCTCCATTTCAGAGCCTCCTACCTTATGAGCCAACACTAATAGTGACCATTTGAAAAAACACAATTTCCTCTAAAAGAAAATCACTCATTCCAATTCCAATATGCTATGGTGTATTTTTAAGGAAATTTGGAAAAATCAAAACAAGCTTGTATGTTTTTTGTGATACAAGTGTTTTTTTCTTCCGAAAGTGACTTTCAATACATGTTGTGTTTAATGCTCATCACACTATCTAGACACTCATTCATTAGCAAATTGTTGCTTATAAGAGTGTGTATTTTGATTTTTAGGAAGGTAAACTTGTTGAATGCACAAATCTTCAAAGGTATTGTACTCTTGTAGAAACATGTTCTATGTAGACTAAGCTTTGAGACCCACACTCGACATATTAGATCAAGTGTGGGTCTCAAAGCTTAGTCTAGATGGAACATGTTTCTACTAGTGATAACTTCCTATACCAAGTGTTTCGTGTGTTCAATGAACATGAATTGTTTTCTTCTAAGATTCTAAGAAATTCACTTGTGAGTTTAATCATGCTTTGCCATTAAATCCTAACTTGTTGCAAGTAGAAAACTTAAAAAGTTAAAAGATCGTGGGTGAAACTTCAAATTACTAATATCATTGAATTTTCATTATTTTGAATTATCTGCATGATTCACTCACATGGTGTGGCATTTTGGGGATGAAAGTGCAAGATTGGGAACTTGTTTTACATTAATAATCTCTTTTGATGTGGATATTGAAACATAAACATAGAGTTCACATTCAAGGTCTGTTTAGTTATAGTTGTTTCAAATGTACTAGAATTTTTCAAAGGGGAACCCGTTAGCGCCTAAGCCTTTTGAAGTATATTTTTCTTATGAAAAAAGAGCATAGAGTTATAGTCATCCTCAATGAAGCAAGTTGATTTTTTTTCAAAATCTAACTTTTTAGATGTTTAAAGAGCTTGTTTATTAGTGTGCATACCAATTTTGAGTGTGGGCAACCATATAGTCAAAAGTTATGAAAATTGTTGCGCCTTAAAGTTACTCCTTGGGCACATGTTGTGTGAAATTTTCAAAGAAAAAAAAAAAAAAAAAATTTTTGTAGTGAATTGTATCAAATTGCTCTGTTCTAAAAAAATGGTGTTTGGACCTTTAGAGGTTAACCCCTAAACGCCTCAATCCTTTTTCAAAATTTGGCACATTTTTGTGTATATCTTTGTACAGTAATACCATGTACCAAAATTTCATGAAATTGGGCATAAAAGAAGGTTGTCTTTTCAAAATTCAAGTATTATATTGGATGAATGAGAAGGTAGTTGGATGAAATAGCGCCTACAAGCCCTTTGTTCATTGTCCAAAATATGGATGTCGGAGCGCTTAAGGGTTAAGGATTAAGTAAGGATTTTTGTAAATTCAAAGGATTTTCCATAGATTTAATTTTTTCAAGGATTTTGGATATTTCAACATTTAACTTTTTTCATAGAAATAGAGTGCTTTTAAATTTCATGCTCAAGATAAGATAGATGATAGTTGTAGACATGAGAAAGTTAATATAAATAATTGTCACATTGCTAATTCATGATTTTTGTTATTAAATATCACTAGTTGATAAGTAGAAACTCAATTTTAAGTCTAAATGCAATGAGATAATCAACTAAGTGTTATGTGGAAGTGGAAGTGTGGAACCAATAGGATTCCAAATAATATTTGTGGTAGTACGTCAAGTTGGTTTTAGTTAACTTTTCATCACAAAGTGGAAACATCTATAGTGATTTTAATACCTATTCAGAAGTAATGTCTCTTAAAATTCAAATGGGTAGTTTTCCAATTGGAAGTGCATCAATTTGGAAGTCTTATTATTTGTGTTTTTTCCCATAGTTTGTTCATCCACTACTATAAGAGAGTGTATAAGTCCGACCAAATTGACTATACTATGATTTCTTGTTGTAATAAAAAGATTGATTGCTAAATTCATATAGTGTGTTGTGAATTTTTTTATCGAATTGTATTATGGTTGTGTTTGAAATTATTTACCAAGTTGGAATTGTAAAAGGTTGGATGTTTGTTGAGCCATGGAAGTATGGAACATGTGAGTATGTACTTCCCAATCAAGTGATGAATGTTTGACTTCGAGTTGTATTTGTATCGAGATTTGTATGGATTTATTGTGTATCTAGGAGTATGTGGTTTGAGTGTTACAGATCTAGTTAGAGTAGAAAGTGCCTAGTGTTTGTGTTTGGCTAGTAGTTCCTTTATCAAATTGAGGATTAATTCCATTTGTGTGTATTAGAGGATAAACCAATTGGAAATTCTTGTCATTGTTAGGGTTTATTTTGAATGTAGTCTTTTAAAATTTGTTAAATATAAAATTGAAAGTTAAAAATCATTATTTTGATTGTGTAGGTAAAATCAAATAGGGTTATAGACTACGAAATATTTGAGAATTACCATTTAAGTTAGTGAATGCATGTATGTGTCATCTAATTGGAGAATTGAGTGTGAATGTTGGGTAGTTGAGAATTTTTATAGTTCAAATTGGAATATAAATTTATGAGTTGAATGGGAGATTGAGAGAATGATTGATATTAAGAAAATTTCCAAACTAGGTATAAATAAATGTCTATTTTGTTATAGAAGAACATATTCCAAGTTGGTTTGTGAATTAGTAGAGGCTCAGACTACAAATACCCAGTTGGAAGATAAACAATCAATTTGTGAAGAAAAAATAATTAAGCAAGATGTAGAGAAAAGAAAGAGAAGCAATCCAAGTCAAATAAAGTGTCACTAGTAGAAAATTCAACATTTTTGTTGTTTCGGTTGCGTTGACCTGGACAAAATCTATCAGAAATGTGTTATTTTCAACACATTTCAACACATTATTATAGCATTGTGAAATAGTCCTTATAAGGTTATAGAATTGATGTTAAATAGTGTGGGGTCTTTTAGAAGTTGAAGATGGTCAATTTTTGGACCATTTTGTGATAACTTATGAGTGCGATGGTAACAATAATGAAGTTCTTATGATTCTTTCATTTTGAAGTAAAAAGTTATTAAGGCATGTGTGCTGAACTTTGGGTTCATAGTACATGTAGCATAGAAGGCTACTTATAGTTAAGCCACATACATTTGTAGTTTTTGTTGTGCCATTCAAGGACTTGTGCTTGACTTTTACTGATGTAATTTATAAACATCAATAGCACCTTATGACAAATATGTTTGAAAAATCATATGTAATTCAATATGTTTTGGAAAAAATTGCAATCTAAACTCGCTTTCTCTCTTCCTACTCTATAAATTTTTGCAAAATGGCTCAAACCATAGTGTTGGATTAGGAAAGCAAAAACGCTCTTACATGAGCAGTTTTCGCACCTCCTACCTTAAAAAAAGTGTTTTTTCAAACATTTGTAAGTTGACATTCAAAATTGTGCATGATCTTGACACCATAACATTGTATAATTAGACAATAAGTTATTCTTCCCCATGCTAGGAAGCTACAATGCTTTGCTAGATACCTAGGCCGAACTTACTAGGTACTTTAAGGATTTGGGTTGGCTGAGTTGCCCGCTGAGTTGTAGAAGACAATTTTGTTCATTGTAGAGGCCCCTTCTCAAGGGTGCAAAAATGACCCCTACTTCATTGGTAAACAATGTCATGACATTGATATTGATGTGCATCACTCTTTGTTCACCTTTGCCAAAAAGGTGTCTATCAAATTCTAGCAATGAAGATTGTGAAGAAAAGTGTCGCCACTCCTTTGAAGAAAAGAAGTTGGACTAGTTAGTGTCTCTCTCTCTCTCTCTCTAAGAAAATGATGTAAAACAAAGCTACACATGTAAATTAGGGTGATCAAAAACTTCAAATGATGAAGTCCATATAGTCTACCCGAGTTCGAAAAGAAATCAAAGTGGGCTCCTTAACCTCCAAAACACCAAGTTGGTCATTGTAGAAATCATCCTTTTGCATACCGCATGAATCATTGCTTAACCCCGTACCACCCAAGGGGCCCAAAAGTGTCCTCACATAGTTTCAGGTCCAATTCAAAGTATTGTAACTTTTGCATCCAATGTCCAAATTAAATAAAACTTGTTGAAATTTTTTCACCTTCTCTTCTAGTTTGTTTGGTAAAATTTTCAGATCAATCCAAGAGGTAATGATTTTTGGAAGCCAATCAAAGTTCACAGGTTCAATTTGATTCACCAAAGTGCAATTCATGGCTGCAACTTTGGGGGCTTGTATCTCCTTCATCCAATGTTTGATTTCAATAAAACTTTGTTGGGTTATATTATCCTTGAAGTCTAGCTATTGTGGTAAAATTTTCATGTCAATCCAAGTTGTTTTAAATGTTTGGGAGTAATTTGAAATTCAAAATCCCGCCATTCTTGGACTACAGTGAACTTAGGTGGCTTGTGTCTTTCTCATAAAGTGTCCGTTTCCAATAAAAATTATTTGAAAAGTTGCGCATACTAGTCTAGTTTGTGTGGCTAAAATTTCATATCAATCCAAGAAGTTATGAATGAATGAGAAGCATTTTAGTAGAAGGAGGTTCAGCCTTGTCTGTATTTTCTACAACTTTTCTTGCCTATTTTTTGACATTTGCAAGCTATTTTGCAAACACATTGAGTCAATTGAATGATATTTTTTTCCACCAATGTGTTGTATGCTAGTTTTGAATCACTTTATAGTTTAAAGTTTTTTCATTTGATTAGGTCTAGAAATCAAATTTCGCCTCTGAAAGTGTTTAGGAAAATTTCAGTATTCTTTTTCAACACTAAAACATTATAATCTCGCAATCTATGCGGTCAAATGACTTCAAATTTGATAGCCATCATTTACAACATTTACACTACAAAATTGTATGGTTAAGATCTCTATAGCTTAGTGAAATTTTGTTCTATATCACTTCAAAAGCAGTAGTGTTTTTGAATCCAAAACGGCCTTGGGCGGTGAGGGGTTAGAACCCCTCCAAGAACACTCATTGGAGATCATACTACTGTACAAGACCTTCCCTTTCCACACAAAATTCCAAAGATGAACATCTGCACTTTCTGTCTTACATAGGAACACATGGTTTCTATCCATTCTTCGAAAGTCAAGCCTCAAATTGTTGCATGGGTTTCCAAGTGGTCAGTTTTCCACATAGCCAGCCATTTGTGTTTCTTCCATTGCACAAAGGATAAGGTAGGAGGCTCTAATGTTGGAGGGTCATTTAAACCGCTCATGTAGGCTCACCTGGAATGGACTTGAGGTGGTCTTCAAATGGACCTTTTATTGTCATTGAATGGATCAATAAAAAAAATATTATTTATTGTAAGAGCCAATCATTTGCTTTGCTTTCTCCATTTCTCTCTAAAAGCTGTAAGTGAATGATTTATGGAAGACCTATGGTCAGAAATAGGGCCCTATGACTCATCTTGTTTGAAAATTCATAAGTAATTCAAAAATGCTTCAAAAAATACAAAACGACTTGAGTTACAATCAAAATCTATTTTTCTTTGTCTGAAAAATGAACTAAAAATAATCCCATACAAGAAACGACATGAAAAAGGCGAACCAGCCCTTAAGTGCACGCTTTCAGAGCCTCCTACCTTAGATTCATTTGCCCAATGCCCAAAGCCTTTGCCACAA
This sequence comes from Rhytidiadelphus loreus, assembly GCA_947034895.1. Classification (NCBI taxonomy): domain Eukaryota; kingdom Viridiplantae; phylum Streptophyta; class Bryopsida; order Hypnales; family Hylocomiaceae; genus Rhytidiadelphus; species Rhytidiadelphus loreus. Next base: position 2,699,288 of record OX344764.1, read on the forward strand.
AGGATTATTTTGGGTAGATAACTTAACTTAATTATGGTTGTGGTGACCATCCCTAGGATCAACTTCTTTGCACTTTCTGCCCATACTCGTCGTGGTTTAGTTTATACCATTGTACCATGCACACAAATTCATATCGTGTACTGTGCGGAAAGCTTGTTTTTCCCCATTCAATTGTTGTCCTCAACTTGCCCGAGGCTTAACTTAATTTAGGGGTCTGATCCAATCAGGGATCCACCGGGGCCAATCTGGCTCCCATTGGGTTGTGTGCTTGGAAAAGAAACCCTAAAAAAACTAAACATTTTTGGAAGATGGAGTACCATTTCCTTATCCTGAAACTCTTCCACCAACTTTGGGGTTGGCAAACCCTTTGTTTCTTTTATCTGGGAACCCAACTTGCCATCACAAGTTTGTGTATTCAATGCAAATCATTATTTTATTTCATTGTTATTTTTTATCACTTGTTTTTTTGTTTTATTTGTTAAATACTTTTTTCACCCTCATGGTTCACGTGTGACATTGGAAGAGAGTTTTTGTTCTTGATAAGATGTGGGAACTCCAATCACTTGAAGTACAATTAAGCTATTGTAAGATAGGATGGCCCCATATAGACCTGAACCCAATTGTAATTCCTATAATTGAATCCGATTTTGTTATGTTCTAATCTAATGCCATCAAAATTGTATTGATGTTTTTTCTTTATGAGAGATTGAGTACAAATAACAAAATTGTATTTTATCTGTGGAATAGGTTCTACAAGGGTTCAAATTTAGCCCTAGGTGGAGTCATGAGATACATACACATAGCTAGAAATACACTTAGTTCTCTACCATCAAAAAAAGGATGCTTTTGGATTTTCATTGGAACAATTTAGGAAATGAAAATAGTCACATTAGCATCCTAAAGGACAAAAATCAATCCCCCTATGAATTCCAATGGGAAGTTATAGTGAGTGTCCTAAAGTCTCAACTTTGAGTGGAGCAAAAATGTCATTTTAAGAAAATCTAAAGTTTGATGACCTTGTCAAGTATAGTTCAAGTAAAGTTTTTTTCCCCAATTGCAATTGTTATAATTAATCTTGTAAGCTATATAAAAGCACATTGTAACAAACTGCCATTTTTGCCAATTAATTAATTCCTTGTGAAATGAATTAATTATTTAGTTGTGCTTGTGAAATACATTTTGTGCCCCTATCCCACGTACACCACATTTATATTTTTTGGGAAGGTGTTGTGACTACAATCAATATGGGATATAGAACATGTTGTTAGTATTAGTATTCCATATCCCATATCAATACTTGTGTACATACATCATATCATATTAATATACAATATCCATATATATTCAATTTATCATATTTAATATATTATATTCTATAAACATCTGTATCATAGTCGTATCATATCCATAAACCCTAATCTTGACGACCAAAATCATCTTTCAAGACGGTGCAATCAATAGCAACAATTTTTTTCTCAAAATTGTGATTTAGTAGCAATAGAGGGGGAGGCGCATTTTTTCTTATATAGATTAACAATGTTGGTTTTTCCACCTAGAGGGATGCTAATGGTCTTAGGTAGTGTTGTTGTCATCTTTTCGCTACAATCATTGTCACTCTTTTGGTAGGTTGCATGCCTTCTACAAAGAGCTTGAATTTATTAAAAAATTTAAAATCATATAGCTATATGAGATGTCATTTCATGAAAGAACTCTAAGTTGATTGGAATTACAATCAATTCATTTTTATTAGCAAAAGTTCGTAGACTATATTAAAAGAATTATGCAGTTGTAGGTGAAGAGATTTATGGAGTAATAAATTGCTAAATTTACTAAATAATTCAATTCTATACTTTGCTTTGGGAGCACACAAGTGATGAGGGATGCTGTCATCTTGTTCCAAATTTGAGCTATGGACCGGTAGCATTATTCAATGAAGATGCTATAATGTATTCATGATTAAGGATGATGCAATAGTAACCAATGAAGATATTGAAAAACTTAGTGTCAAAATTGAAATTGAAACAAAATGAGACTCAAGTATAACCTTACTCACTTATTTATTTGGAATGAAAACATTATATGTTATTTTCAAATTAAAATCCCCTATTGAGATTATAGATAGCAAATGATGTGATCTAAATTATCCATCATAAATAACTAAGACAAATAGAGGATGGTGCAACTCTTGTATTCTACAATAAGATTTCAATAGCAAGTTTGATCCTACAAAATTCCAAAATTCCATGTTAAAATATTCATAATTTTATTGGCATTGGAACTAAGGCAAGATCAAAGAAAAGTTGTGCACTAACAAAAGCTATATATATAAGGAAGATTGAGTAGGACCTTAATTTCTAGAAACAAAATGTACTACAAAATTTTCAAACAACGTGCTATTCAATCATCTTCAAAAGAAATCTTTATTGCACTTTAACATGGATGACTTACATTGTTTAAAAATATACTTTCTTAGCTCCTACTATTATACAACAAACCTTATAGAAAAGACAAAAAAAGAAGAATTGAATTCTACATAGAAGTGTGCAATATTTGCATTGAAATTGTAAATTAACAAAATTTTAGAGAATGGTTTGTAAAAAGTGGAGGGAGGCAATTGTCTAACAATTCAACTTCTTGAAAACTATTTTCAACATTACAATTGAATTTTTGGTTACTATAATTTACTTTGAAAACAAGGCCAAGCTACTCCTAAAATGTAATTTCTTCCTACTATCCACATAGAAGTGAAAGCATCATAAAACTTGACAAAGGTAATTTCAAGTTTCCAACTCTAGAAAACTCAAAAATTATTTTTCAAATTTGACACAATATGAAAATTTGCTCTATGTCCTCTATTATGTGAAGAAGAGTCAGATTATTAGTCTATTAAAATAGCTTAAGTGACTTTATTGCATTGGAAGAAGCCTTAGTACTCACCCCTTGAACAAATGCAAGATTCTTCAATGAGTTCAATGAAGCCTTTCTAATTATCCACTCATCTTCCTCCACATGTATTCCTTCATTGAGTTATGGGAATGAATGAGGGTTTCCTAATGTGACTACCCATTATTCCCCTTTAAATTTCTGGTGAATTTTTACCAAAATCTTATTTGGATGTGATAGCATTTGGCTACCAATATATTAAAAAAAAGACGATTTTTTTTAGATTAAATCACCCAAAACATCTCCAAAAAATATTAGATTTGCCAAAATTTTGGATGAAGTTTACTTATTTTGAAGAATACTTTGGACAAAAGTATTATAGAATAAGTGGATGGATGTCAAAAAATGATGATTGTTCTAACAAACTTATAGTTTGATCAAGGTAAGGTAACTACATCTAATTTCAACCACTTTCTACAATTGACCACTTTAGATTCTTGCCTGACTGTATTCTTACTATTCATGAGAGTTAGTCTATGGTTGGTTTAAAAATCACCTATTTTTAGCACTTTGAAAATTTGTAGTTTTTTCATGAGGTGTCCAAAAAATGCATTCTAAGAGAATCTGGAATGAATGGAATCCTCTTTTGACTACCAATAAGACTCCACAAAAAGTCTTTCAATATAATTGAACGATGGTAAATTGCTTTTATGTGCAATTTTAGGTGTAGTTAGTAGTTACCTTACAAGCAAGTCACTATACCAAGAAGAAAATAGAATTTAAGGTATAGGCACCCATTCAAAAGTGTCCCCGTACCTATTCCTGTACCTTAAACTGCCTCTTAATGTGTCCCTAGACTTAGTTAATGTGTCCTTCAAATGCTCACCTCTAATTGAAGGACACTTACTCCTTAACTGTGATTTGCTAATTGTTGATTTTTTGCAAATTTCGGTTTAGGCTCTATGTTCAATAGTTTCAGTGGTCTAGGGAGCTGGCACTTTGAAAATTCATAGAAATTACATACCACATCCAAAAAATCTATTTTTTTTTAATATTCATGATATTCTCTTTCTAATACTAGAAAATATCACTTTTAGGAAAAAGTATCTCCAACTATGCTGAATTGCTTATTTTGACGGTTTTGGGTGCTTCCACCTTAAACGTTGCTCCCCCTATAGTCTCCCGTTTGCCATTCGATTCTCCCACCACTATTCTCTCCATCATTCTAAGAAACTACGCGTCATGCATTCTTCCAAATTTCGTCCAAAGAACACCGGGTCCTCCAAATCTCCAATTGGTTCAATTCAAGCCTTGGTATGATCGACAGTACCCTGACACCCTTGAATCACGCTTCACTCTCATTGTTTGTGCCACTCCAGACGGCCCACCTTATCGATCAATCTACCCGCGCGGACGCTTCGCTGCGACATTTGTAACGCAGGCTGCATGGACCTCACTCCAGTCAGATTGAAGCATCTTTCACGGTGGCTTTTTTCTTACAAAACGAGGCTAGGTCGGATCGAGGTACTGTTCTGGCACTCCGGCCCTGGGATCGATCGACAATTCATTCATTGAAATCCTGAGCGAGAGTGCGGGAGTGCATGCGTCACAATGCAATGGGGTCCTCGTGGAGGAAGCCATTGCAGCCCATGCTTTTTGCAGAGGATTTTTTGCTTAAGTTTTGGTCATAGGATGTGTAACATAATTGTGGATAAGTGGTAGCTAGTACATTGTCGTCATATTCACTAGACCCTAATGTCTGCTTCTCAGCTACAGATATGGTAAGAGGTTTCTAAATCTACCCATGTTCTAATTGCGTCTCGTCTCTAGGATCAGGTGACATATTGAGTGGAAAGTCTATGGCAGCCATTGATTGACAGTTTATGCGCCCTCTACCTTACTGCATTTTTTTTTACCTGTTTACAGCATAGCTTGTCACGGGGAAAGGTCTTCCACGTAAATGGGTTCATGTGTGTGCGGAAACATGTATATAAGTGCATTGAGTTCTCTTCCAATTGCAAGCAGCAAACCTTGAGCTCAAACCATAGCTAGCTGTAGCAACTCCATTGCGTGATTGCGGCGTTTATTGCAGGTACGCTTGGAGAATTTCTCTCCGAGTCAGTTTGACAGTGACTGATCGTGAGTCTCGATATATCATCTTCTTCTAACTCTTTCATTTCTTCGTGCATTTGGAGCCTGTCGTGAGTGATTTCATGCCATGCGTAGGATATATGTTAGGATCCATCCTGTATTCAATTCCTGTATATATGCCTTCGACATATGCTTGATGATGTTGGTGATGTGGCCTCGATCAGTTGTGGTGTGGATTCGATATATATACTGTACTAACAAATTGCTGACCATGGATACTGATCGATCGATATCCGAGTGCATTATCAGGAGTCCAGACATTAGAATTCCAGTAATATGTCGCTATAATACTCCAGCTTTTCTATAACATTTCATTTCTGTGACTCCGAAATCAAATTTATACCTTTTATGTGTGCGTGATCATGTTGATGAAAAATGATGTGGACTCAGTTGTTTACAACACCACAAACGGGTAACGGGAGAATCGCGAGGCTCCCTCCCACTGGTAGCAAAGAATTGAAATGGGGTGCTTCATCTTCTTGCAGTGTGAACGGTGCCTCAGTCTGTAAGAATTGGACAATTACAGAACTGAAATCGTACGGGTCGGGTAGTGTCTGTCCCGGGGGACAGAACCAAAATTTGTTGTAGTTACAAGTGAGCATTCAAATTGTTAGATATCCCTGTGCATGCCTGACCAGGAGTCAGTGCTTTACGTCATAAGAAAACTAGTAACGTGCTTAAAGAATTCAAAACTCCAGCGAGTTTTACAACCAATATTCTGTTGTGAACCGAAACGACATTAATTAGATCAACTTTATGAGATGTTACTGATCCTAATTATTAATTAATGATCAGGAGTGACTCAGTTCGTTGCCCGCATGTCCGTGGTGTGAGAAATTGTTGTACCACTGAGTCACTGACCATTGATAAATATTGCATTACCAGGAGTCGCGTGTACGTATTCGTCGAGGTCGTAAGAGTTTAAGTAACTGGATAATTGTACATACAACTAGCTACGATTGGGTTCTTCTGATTGGTCGGACTTGATTTTTGGATTGATCGAGATTATAGCTGAAGTTTTATTTAATTTATATCTGTGAGCAGTTCAAGCGACCATGGCTCGCCAAGTAAAGATGCTGATAGCATTGGCGGTGTCACTCCTGGCCCTGACCCTGGCAGCTGCCGAGCAGTGCGGCAAGCAGGCTGACAACAAGGAGTGTCCCAACAACTTGTGCTGCAGTCGTTACGGCTACTGCGGCGACACAGATGAGTATTGCAAAGACGGCTGCCAAAGCCAGTGCCACGGTCGGGGCCATGGTGCATACGGTGTTCTTGCCGCAGCTGAGCAGTGCGGCAAGCAAGCTGACAACAAGGAGTGTCCCAACAACTTGTGCTGCAGTCGTTACGGCTACTGCGGCGACACAGATGAGTATTGCGGAGACGGCTGCCAAAGCCAGTGCCACGGTCGGGGCCATGGTGCATACGGTGTTCTTGCCACAGCTGAGCAGTGCGGCATGCAAGCTGACAACAAGAAGTGTCCCAACAACTTGTGCTGCAGTCAATTCGGCTACTGCGGCGACACAAATGAGTATTGCGGAAACGGCTGCCAAAGCCAATGTCATGGCGGCGGTGGTCTTCGTGCCAGCACTGGAAAAGCTTCATACTACACCACATATGTCCGTAAGTTTGTAAACCTTCAATAAATTGGGTATAAGGTTTCGCTTGAAGGATCTTGCGGTACGATTAATTAGTTTATACGAGTTCGTTAGACTGAAAGCGGGTGACTGTAAACTAAATATCTTTTGGACCATTAGCTAGCTAGCCTACGTAGAGAAATAACCTTGCACTAACCCAGCATCTTCAATTTAGTTCCCCCAGTTACCAATTGCACTAAATCTCTAACGATGCGTTATCGATGAATGTGTGCAGCATCGGCTTGCTACGGCAAAGACGAAAGTCATTTCCCACCAAACCGGCACATGGCTGCAGTGAGCGACGGCAACCCCAACCTCTGGAAACACGGCCAGGGCTGCGGCAAGCACTACCGGATTCGCTGCCAAGGTAACGGCTGTCGCAATGGAGAGCACATCACTGTCCAAGTGGTCGACCGCTGTCCCAACGGCTGCGAGGGCCGCGTCTTCGATCTCTCAGAGGAAGCGTTCGGTGCGATTGCTGACAAAAATGCCGGTGTGATCACGGTCCAGTATGAGCCCGTTAGCAGTGCCGATGCAATCCCCTGGTCCCAGAAGAAGCTCATCGCCGAAGTGGGACGCATCCGCAAGTAATCGATCGATCACTGTCGTCGATCAAGGTTTCACTGTCCGTTTGTACATCCCGTTTTGCATGCACTCGATCTCGATCGATCTCCTGTCGATCAAAGTACGTATTGTAGTAAATTAGAATAAACTCCAGATCGATCGATCTAGTTCTTACGGTGTGTTTCCCAGACCTAGAATCATGGTTCGATCTCGATCTCTCTCATGCACTTCCCGTGCATGATCATGTATTTTGTGAGTACGTTAGGCTAGCTGCTTGCTAGATCGGTGGTTACCGGTATGTTTCGACGGTATGCATCGATCCTTCACTGCCAGTAGCTGTACGTAAGTGGTGTATTTTGCGTGCAGAGCTTTGAGCTTTGAGCTTTGAGCTTTGTTTGTCGTGGTTGTAAGCTGTGAGAGCAGCTTGCTTAAGGCTTAATACATCCAGTCTTCACGACTGTGTATGAGCTCTGAGTGGGCTAAACGTGTGCTTAATATATACGACTGAAGCCTGTTTAATTAAGTTTGTTACAAGCTGAGTGAATGTTGTTGCTCTGTTTCTGACATGATCGCTTTGCTCGGCACTTTGATTTGCTGCAAACGGAATTCTCGTGTGTTCTGCGTACTCACAAGAATTTGAGGATATTGTCCATTAAGTGAAGTGCTTGTTCAATTCGAGCACGTCAATTGATGCAACTTAGGATGAACCAGCTAGCTAGTGATTTTGTAAGCAAATTTTGTGTGTTGGGAGAACACCAACCAGCTAGGATAGCCAAGTGGATGAAAAGTGACAAATTTTAAATGCACGCAAAATCAGAATATGGCAAAACTTAGAGAGTTTATTATCTCTACCATTGGGAGAGATTGAGCAACTTGTGCACGACAGTTTGAAAGTTCAAAATTTACGTAGGGAAATGAAAGTCTAACATGTGTTAAAAGCAATAATAGGGAATTTCATTAGAATGGCATATTCCATGCACTATTTTGAGACCCCCCAATCTAAACTGTAAAAGTGCCATCTTAGGATTGGTGTAGATTTCAAACCACCCAATTTGAACTGTAAAAATGACATCTAGGATAGTATAGATTTCAGTCATCTTGGACTGGTAAGGATTTTAGACATTTAGGATATATATGTACATTTTAGACTGCACGGTCTAAACCATAAAAAGTGCCAAAGTTACGGAATGGTGCCATCTTAATGAAATTCCCCATAATAGTAGGCATGTTAGGGCTTTTATTCTTAAAAATTCATTTCTCATGTCTAAAAGAATTATGACAAGTGTATATTTAGGAGTAGTTGCATTCTAAGATTGTCACAGAAATTAGAATAACCCTTCAATTTCATTAGAATAGGTTGATTGACAACTATAGCTGTAGTGCATTGTAAGCTTGTATGAATTTCAACGTATGCTCACCGAAACAGTAAAAAATTACGATTTTTTTTTATAAATAATATGTTTAAGATTATTATTTTTTAAAATTTTGGTTCCTGCGCCACTATTGCTACAGGTTCAATTGGGCGAAAAGAGGGAAAAAACGAATTTTTGAGCAAAAAAAAGTAAATTTCAGGGTACCTTGGAGGGTTGTGGATTTCATTATAAGAAATTAGATTAAAGTTTGATCCCTACCAAATCAATTGAATGAACTAATTAAGACCTTGTTTGCGTCCAATTGAGAGGTGAAGGCCAAATTGTTGAAGGTTGAAATTGGTTGTAATTGAGAAGTTCTTGAAAAATGGATTTACACCATAAAATGAGAAGTTACAAGGTTCTAAGAAGGCCCATTGACTTGGAACACACTTTTTTCCTACATGACATAGTCGTAACAAAAATCCTCAAAGTTTGAGCCCTCATCAAGAATTGTAGTCAGAGCTACTTCATTTAGGGTTTTCCTTGCTAAAAAGCACTAGAAGCCACAAATTTTCTAATATTTTTAGTTTTTAATTCTAATCATGAGTTGTCCTATTTGATAAATATATTAAGAAATTAAGTGGTACATTTCATGCTCTCTTGGGAATTTGCATCAATCCAAACTAAGAAACATCTCAATGGTTTACAAGGGCTTGGAAAAGGAGATTTTTCAATTTTATAGAAGTCAACACTTGTTTTGGGTGCAAACCAGGCCTAAGAATAATTTGCAATATTATAGAAATTGATGAAGCTCATTTCCAGTTTATCCTCAATCGGGTTAATAACTCTAATCCAAGTGGCGCTTCCTCAGACCCATCCAGTTGTCTCCCAAAAGCCACTAACCACGTCAACTGCCACCTGGACCAAGTACAAGCAACGTGGCCAGACCCCAGACCCGTTCTCGCGAATCTCTGCGTCGACAACAATCCACGATCTACACCGTTGGATCAAAGCAAAATTTCCACGGCCCCGATTCCGTCGTCTATGTCTCTATGCCGTTCTGAGCGGGAGCTATGGCGCGTTTGAGCCAGCGATGGAGTCTTGAGGGCGCTTCAGCTGCGACGAGCCTGCCCCTGTTCGTTTGTCAGACTCTCAGATCTCATCAGTTAGGATTCAGATTCCTTTGGCAATGCGTAATTAGCAGCTGTTGCACTGGTATGTTTTTTTTCTAGGAAAATCTGCTATAAGTTTGAGTTCTTCATGTAACCGCAAGTTTTCGCGTGCGAAGTTTTCACCACTCCGCTTTCTCGCTTTCACCCTACCTGCCGTTTTCACCGTCGATTCGCGTTAGAGAGTAGTGCAGAAATGCGTGCATCTTGTAATTGAAGCTGCCGCATTTCGTTTTTTCTGCATCCCGAGAATCCATTCGCGTTTTTTCTCATCCTTCTCTCTGGTGATCCTCGCTGTGCTGCACAACTCTTGTCGCCGTTGTCATTCCTCTATAGAATTTTTTGTTTTAGTTATTTCATCGAAAATCATTAGAATTCTTGCTCATTTTGTAAAATCTAGAAGACTTGGGGCTTAGGGTTCGGAGTTTTGTAGCGATCGAGCACGGAGGATTGAAAGAGGTGGAGCTATTGACACAAGTGGATTCGTGTTGGATGTTTTGCTCTTGTTGCGGGTGTCATTCCTCTGTAGGGCCTTTTTCTTTCGTTCCCTCATCGGGAATTCCTGCTCATTTTCTAAAATCCAGAAGACTTGGGGGGCTTACTTAGGGTTTGGAGTTTCGTAGCGATTGAGCATGCAGGATTGAAAGAGGTGCAGCTACTGACACAAGCGGATTCGCGTTCGAGAGCTTCGTAATTTGCGCAGGTAAATCTCATTCTCCATTCTGCATTCTCATTCTCCACAGGACACAAAAGGGTTGTCACAGCTTCTTCATGGAGAAGGGCTCCTATTGGCTCCTCTTTTTCACTCCATACCTTCTCATTATTCAGAGAAGTTTCATGCTCGGAGAAGGTTTGACAACCCCTAATGTGATTTCTCAGAGTGTTTTCGTAGTTTTATTTATTTACTTTTGTTTTTTTTACTTTTGGTGGATCGGAAGGTTAGATGCAGGGCTTAAGAGTTGGTCATCTGGTTTGTTATATGGTTATCTTTCGTGCTTTATTGTAGGTGTTATTGCATGTGTGTCAGGTTTGTGTTCTTGGTGTTGATGGTTTATGTGGATTAGGTTTCCAGGGAGATTGGTGCTGGATTGAATTAGTGAAGTGAATTAGGGTTTCATGGTTGTATACGTGGGCTGATTTTGAGTTATTTATGCCCGTATGAATCGATTTTGCGCAACTTTATTGTCGTAGTAATTCGTCGCTGTAAATTTGATTTTCTCTGAGTAACGTTGTAGCTTTATTTTTATTTCTATTTGGTTTTACGGTTGTTTGGAGTGGCGCACTGAGAGGTTGGATCTAGAGTTTGAGAATCGATCATCTGGAATCTTGTGGTTTTCTTTCTTATTTTGTTCTGGATGTTATTGCATTCGTGTTTTCGTCTTGCTTATGTGGATTATTTTTCGGGGAGATTGGCGCTGCATTGAATTAGTGAAGTTAACTGGGTTTATGGTTTTACGTGTTGATGGAGTTTAGGGTTTACCAGCGGGATGAAGACTTCTTAATCACGATACTCTTGGCGGAAGAGTGATGTTATTTCAGATGAATGTACCGTTCAGGAGATTGTCTCGCAACCAGCGGATTATAGGGCGGAGTGGACTGGACTAGATTGCCTATAATAGCGCTTTGTTCAAGAGTGCACGTGCCCGGGTTTTTTTTTTTCAAGCGATCGGGGGAGGAAAAGTGCTAGACAAGGATGAGTTTCTTAGACATAGAGGCTGGGGGTCTCCCCCCCGGTCGCAGGCAGCAAGATACGACGCAGGCGCTTGCGGCCGGAGTGTTTCAGATCAACACCGCTGTATCGTCATTCAAGCGTCTCATTGGCTCGTTGGGCACTGCTAAAGACACTCCTGCCCTTCGAGAAAAATTGTAAGATTCTCGTACCCGAAACCTGCACATCTGTGACATTCTATCATAATGCCTTGCAAAAGGGGTGTATCGTTCTCTTCTTAATATCTTACAGATGGAGACGCTTAAGCTATCGCTCTACGTCGGAATGTTAGCTGTTGATAGTCAAGGCTCACGATCCCTAATGTGCAGTCACCTTATTGATGGTGGCTTGAGGTTCTTTCTTGAAGAGACTATATTTGGTATTTGCCGGATCATAATAGAATTGAAATTACCAATATTTTGTGAGCTAGAATAGTTGCAACTGTTAGAAAGGGGAGGAGACTACATGTTTTAGTACATGACACTTTATGAAAATTGCTTTGTTAGCTTTCTACTTTTCGGTACCATAAGAAAGCGTATGCTCTCAGGCACAAAACGCGACTGCACATAGGACAACTTGCCAAAGAAACAGGCTCAAAGTTGAAGTCTGCTAGTGATCATGACCACAACAGACCTGTTCAGGTAAGCCATTGTAACCTTTTTTGATGAATTCTGATTTCATATTTGTGAACCCTGTATTCTGTTGGCTTTCTGAATGGTTTTCAAAGATGTCGACCTCAATATTTAGTCCAGTCTTGTTGGAAGAAGTGATTTAGTGGGAGAAGACTAGATTACTTCTTCAACGTAAACAACATAATCTTACAGGATCTGATGGCAAAGTGTTAAAATGTGTACTGGGTTGCTTGTTCTTTGATTTCTATAGTTATTTCAGTGAATTCTTATTTTCTGCGCAGGGCAATAAGAAATTGAGCGATGCTAAACTTGCGAAAGACTTCCAAGCCGTGCTTGTAGAATTTCAGAATACCCAGAAAATAGCTCAGGAACGAGAAAAAATGTTCGCACCATTTGTTCCTGAAGATGTTCAAGCAAGGTCTGGTCTTTCATCCGTTTTTCAGCTTTGAATAAACCCAGGTGCTCTTATTTTAGCGACTGTAAGGTCTTTTAGTTGTCAATGTCTGTTGCAGAATAGGGCAATGTTAAAGGACTAGGTAGGTGTCACTTGATTATCTTGTTTGCAGGGCAATTTTGTAAATTCAAGTTGTCTTATGTTTATTCCTTATGGTGGATCATTTATCCAATTTACTTGAGAACTCATTCATCTGGAATCAATCATCTATTGCAAGATGTGTGGGTAGCATGAACTATACTTGTAGTTCTAGCTCTCTAGTGATTCACTGATTCTTAAACATAGCTTGGGTCCCTTGACGGCTTTTTCGGGGAGATTGCCGATCTGTTTGCCATGCTTTTAGCTTACCTTCTACTGTGAGCGGTGACGTGCACATGAAAGAACAGAATTTCTGCAGTGATGTGGTACGCTGGCCTTAGTTATGAATATGTTAATCTAAGCTAGTTTGTTGATCTTATGAAGACTCATGAGATGAGTGGTTTTCTGCAGTCAATATTCAGGTGAAGTGAAGTCTGCGCCAGAGGAAAGTCAACATCAAACCTTTGCTGCACAAAGATCGTAAGAATTTGGCACTTACTCTCACACTCCCGCGTTGTTGCCTCAGATGAAGGTTTCGGCGTAGTTTGTTCTTTATTTGCTCTGGATGAAGAAATAAAGCGTTGAACTTTTTGCCTCCAGGATTGATATGAATATTGAATTAAAATGCTGTGCAGGCAAGACTTCATCCAGCTGGAGAACGAAACAGTTTTCAATGAAGCAGTGATTGAGGAGAGAGAGCAAGGCATACGAGAAATACATCAACAAATTGGCGAAGTGAATGAGATTTTCAAGGATTTAGCTGTTCTCGTTCACGAGCAAGGCTACATGATTGGTATGTTATATGACTGATACCGTCTTTTGTATTGCCTGCTATTTAACACTCTGCATAGCCATGGGTTATTATGCTTCCTGCGTTTTGGAAATATAGTGAACAACATCTGCGTCTGTTGTTGCAGAGGACATTGACTCAAATTTACAAGGTGCGGAAGCTGCTACGGAGCAAGGAAATCGCCAGCTTGCAAAAGCGGCTAACAGCCAAAAGTCGGGAACAACACTGGTAATCTTCGTACGCCCGACCTCTTTAACATCAACTTCTGTAATATCACATCCTCTGTTCTCTCACCTTACCCTGGGAAATCACCGTACCCAATCAAAACTCACTCTCGACTCTCATTTGCACAGTCATTTCACAAAAAGTTGTATAAATGTGATTATGAGTTCACACTAAACAAATATGATTATAAGGGGTTCACCAAGTATGAAACGTGTTCTAGAACACCTTCCTGACCCCTGCGACCCCAAGTACTTCTTTTAATGTTACTTTCTCTTGCAACACTATTTTGTAACAATGTTACATAACTCCATATAATCATTTGCATTTGGGGCGCCTAGGCTGTGACTCTAGAGTGGGTCCGTTTTACTTCTGACAGACAATTATGCTGTGGATCGCTTTGGAGAAGCTCTAGATACCGCAGGGACATTCCTTTTAACTCGTGACTCTTCTTTCCACATTTATGCCTTTGCTGTAGCCTTAGTTGCTGGTGATAATGTGGGTGACTGCTGAAGAGAGAAGGCACCCTAACTCTTTTTTTGGTGTTTCTGCAGACTTGTTTGATTTTGGTGATTGTGGCAATGGCAGTGCTTGTTCTGCTCCTCTTTTTGACTCGGTGACGACGTCCTCCTCGTTTGTGACATTTGATTGGGGTCTACCATATTCTGACATTGCTCTAGTTAGCATATTTACCTAAAATAATTTTAGAAACAGGTAAACCAGGTACTGTATATCTATTAGTCCTAGGGTTTTGTGTTGTTCAAGGTGAACCTTGTTTTTTGAAACTGCGCCAGCTGTGGTACAATCAATCCTCAGCTTCAAGTTATTTTGGCTCAGCTTAAGTTTTGTAACACGAGCGTTGGAATTGCATGCAGTGTTGGCCATTACCTGTTGATGTTTTGAGGGAGATTGTACAGGTACAATGTTTTGTAGTCTGTCAGTATTCCAAGTGTGCATGCTTTGTTCTACTTGTGGGTGATGCCACCTGATTGCCAGGTAGGGATACCAAAGACAGCTTCCTGGGATCAGGAAAACCTGAAGAATTCCGGATGAGGGAAAACAACTTACTGCTCATCAGAATTCAATTTTTGTCCTCTTGCCATCAAAAATTATGATTTATCAGCGGGTGAAACGGTATTAAACCCGGGATTTTCTTCTTCTTACAACTCGTCCTGTACTATGCTTTTAGTTCAAGGCTCTCTGGTGTTCACAGCAGTATGTGGTTACTAAGTGTCTCAGCGCATCTAAAAATTCTATGATACGGACTTGGAATGGTGCGTTTGTTCAGGAGAGTGAGTTTGTATTTAACCCTTCACCGCCCAGACTTGGTTTGCGTGAGTACACGCAATGAGGTGGACTGTGGAAGAATCGGAGCCCAGATAGTGGTGACAGTGGAATTTTGTGAATCCACCGTTGGGTACTCGGGGATAACTTTATGGCGATGCAACATTCGCTGAAAAATTAGGAATTGTGAGGTTGGATTTGAAGATTATAATACTTCATCAAGCCCGAACCATGCTGGAGACTACGTTTTTTTTCAGTTTTGCAGAATGATTTCCACAAATTCGGTACACAAACAAACGTGTTTCGGGACAAGCATGACACTGATTCATTGAGCCCACAAATGCAACTCAGTGCTGGAAAAAAAAATGCAAACGACTTGAAAACAATCCCACAGGAAGAATTGAAAGGTGGCAATCTCTGCAGGGGTGACCGGGAGAAACCGGGAGATGGTCGCCGTTGATACGGGATACTGCCGGTACACGGAGGTAGACGATAGAAGGTAGTAAACATATAAAATCCTACAATGAAGAAATTGGGGAGGGAAGTTGAAATCCGTAAGACAAAAGGGGACGTGCAATACAGATGTGAAGTTCAAAATTTCGCCGCCAAAGTCTGCAAAACCCAACTACTTCGCTACGGCTACATCTATGATCTTGATGAGAAGGACAACTAAATTTGCCGAGAAGTCTTGCCGCCCAACTGTGCTGGCCTACACAAAAAATGGTCACCAACCCACTCACGCTACGAGGTAAGCTACAGTCTACCGGGAGCAACGCAGCTGCATCAGTCGTCCACTGGACTACGAGGTGGTGAACCTGCCCAAAAGTCAGAGTCAAAACGGGGTTGGAAGTGGGGAGTCTTTACTCGCGCGCGCCTGCCGCTTCGATTCAGAGACCCTAGCTCTGGTATAGGGCTTGTCGCCACCATCCACACTACAGGCAATGAACAACACAAAATCAGTTAGTCACCTATGATGCTGTCGTTCTGCAAATTCGGAAGCACGCAATGCCCATTTCTTGGACGAGTGCACCTTTGCAAAGCAGGGCTCCTGGCACATAAACACAAAGCCACACGCCATGCAGTACCCAGCTTGCTTTCGCTTGCAAGCACAGCACCTCCGACAGATGTGGGCGTGGGTCTACATGTAGTGCAAAGCAGAAGGATTCCGATTCCAAGTCGTACTTGTTCTAGGCAAAGAGACCTTAGGCAGTATGAGTCCAAAAGCTACCTGATACATAAAATCTACTCTATGCACTCTCCTCTCTCCCCTAGCACGTCGGTCATGACGAAAACAAACCCATGAATTGTGGAGAACGGAATCTACAAAGAACATGAGATACTTGTGCCACCACTTGTTGCTGTGGAACTGCGTTGTATAATCTTGCCGCATTTGATCTACAAGATCAACGCCACGCATATTGCATTGGTATTCCGCTTGTTGTGGAGTGGTTGGAATCTCTTCCTTCACTCCCTTCAACCATCTGCGAGCAAGAGCAGGCCCTGTAGCATTGGCAAACGTGCTCAAGAATGCTACTGGTTTGGAATCATACCAAACCGAGGCAGCCATTTTTCCACTTGCATGAGTCGCCCAAAATAGTGTGGATCTTGGGTGCTCCCCTTTCTTGAAGCCCGTGAAACTTGAAGGAAAGCCTATTCGCCCTCCCTTCACGGTTCCTGTAGCGAAGATACCTCGTCGGAGCAAGCCATCAAACAGGGAAGGGGAGTAGAAAAAGTTGTCGACACAAACGCTGTGGCCGCGGTTTTGGAGTCCAGCTGTCAACTGGTGGACTACTCGCTCGCCCAAGCCCACTTTTGACTCTCCAGGTTTCTTCCCAAGGTAAGGAATTACATTCCAAATATAAGCAGATTTAGGGCACACCGCAGCCCAAATTTTAAATCCGTAGCGCGTAGGTTTTGCTGGCATGTATTGTCGACATGGCGAGCGGAAGCCACGGTAGGCGACCATAATCTCATCACACGTCACCCACTTTTGTGGGTTGTACAGTCGCTGCGACACCGAGACAAAATGCTCCAACAACCATCTAACCTTGAACAACTTATCATACAGAGGGTCTTCCTTGTCTCTACACGCGGTTCTATTATCTACACAGTGAATGCAGCGTAGAAGACTCTCAAAACGATTTCTAGAAAATACCATGGGAATTACCCCACACCGCCAAAAAATATCCTCTCGCCAGTAATCCCGAATTGACGGAGAAGTTTTCAAGCCCATCAAAATCGTCACTCCAAAAAAAGCTCGAATCTCCAATCTTGTCGTTGCAGTCCATCCTGGGCCCCCGTTAGACCCTGCTGGCCTACCTCTCCGTCTAGGGTCAGTGAGATTTGTGCATTGTTGCAGGGCATAGGCATTGGTCTCCAAGACAATGCGATCAATACACACATCATCAAGCCACCGGTCAAAGAACGACCGTGGCATGGGCTTATTTCGACTATGTCGTTGCGTAGGTCCCGGGAACGGACCAGTGAAGGTACCTCGGTCACCAATCAGCAGCGGCCGTGTCTGGTCCCACTCAGAATCACGATACAAGTGCCGAATCCTCTCAACAGCAGCGGCTTGCAAGGGGTCAACAAACGTATATTCTTGGTATGCGGTGATGTCAAAAGCATCATCCTCACTATCCCGTGAAGCTTCCTCATCAAGCAAAAGCCAATCAGAGTTATTTTCGTCGGATGAGTTGTTACCTGTAAAGTCTGCGAAGTCTGGCACCCAAGCCGTGTCCCGAGAATCTGTGGTCCACTCGTTGCTGCCGTCGACAATGCTGAGCTATGTTGGTCCAATGAGTGGTTGTGGTAGTGTGCTGAATTCATCCCCACTCCCCGAAATTGAGATTGGGTCGTAAGATTCGTCCACTCCCAGGCCCACTTGGTTTTGCAAATGCCCGATTGAGCCTTCCTCTTCACTCCTGGGAGTCCTCACCTCGTCTGTTGCAGTGACTGTCGTTGGTGCAGCTGGTGTTACCACCAATTGTGGATGCCAATCGAGCTCCAGATTCCTTTCACTATCATGTTTTGGCGGCTCTTCAACCGCAAGGTCAGTGATTGATTCTCCGTATTCGCCTTCAGTAACTACGCTATCAAACACACTTTGTAGATTCATGGCGAGGCCGGGCACAAGTACTTGAGCTCCAATCTCCCTCGTCTTCTCCAAAGGGGATAATTGACCTCTCGTAGGATGCGCTTGTTGGATACGCCTACCTGTGACGGATCCACCCCGCCTCGCCCGCCCAGATCCCGGAGACTGTGAGGGCGACCGGGAGTAGTATTGCTCCCATAGGACACATGCATTGTCGACATCGAATGCCTGGTGAAACAGACCGCAAGCAGGGCAATTCCTTGCTGCCGAATTCTGTTGTGTTGAAGATCGCAGAAGAGGGGGCGATGTTGGGGTGGGCACTATTTCAAGCACTACCCACCCTCTAGGCTTCCGCGGGAGTTTGGCATTACCCCGCTTGCCATGCCCTGCCCCTCCTGCCGGCACACTCCCTTCCCCTATTTCAGTGGTCACCAAGCCTAATCCAAAATTCCCTACACTCAAATCTTGTAAACCCAAATCACTTCTCCTTTCCAGTACCCCAATACTCTCTCCTCTCTCCCCAAGCTCATTGTTTTGTACCCCTTCCCTTGCCTCAATCGAATCCCCCTTGCCTCCCTTTCGTTGCCCGATCTGCCTTCCTCGCCCACCTCGTTTTGGGCCACCTCGCCCCGCACGATCACTGGCACTTGGGACGTCGTTTTGGACTTTCACAAGTGTTGTCTGCGTCATCTCGGGGATGGCAAGACTTTCGCCCTCTGAATTGTTCCTAGCTGATGCTAATGCTCATCGAATCCGCCCCCGTTGTTGAGGCGGCCTAGCGTCCAGATTCGCTGCAGCGTGTGCCCTCGCTTGGCTCTTCATGATTTCCCAAATCCGGCCAATGTTGGATCCATAAAAACAAGTTGAGCCACGCTGGAATCCCATAAGGATCTCCTTCAGGATATTGCTGCGTCCAATTGAGCAACCTCCCAATATGACGACGGCACAAGTACCGCCAATCTCGATTCGAGGGCTTGCTACTCCAGTGATGGTTTCGCCACGGCTGAGGCAACGACAAGAGAAAGTCCTCTTGCAAACAATTTACAATTTTCTGAGCAGTGGACTTGGAAGCACCTCTCTCGAGTGCCCACTGGAAGAGCTTGTCTTGCAATTCAAAAACCTCTACTTGTGTAGCACGTCCCGACCATAATGCAGTCGTCATTTTGAAGCCCAAAATCAAACAAAAAAGAAATCCCACGACGTCAAGGGGTTGTGAGGGAAAGTAGTGCGCCGGCGTGCTTGCTTCTACTCGGCAGTCCTTCAAAGCTACTTCTTCCTCTATGCATTTGCAAACATGATGAAGTCGAAGCCACTCGCCACTCTCCCTCTTCATATTGCCTCCGCGCTGTACAAAAGCACCCTCGGATTCTCTCCCAAATTCGTGTAGGGAAGGGTACAATACGGTCCAGAGCGAATCAGAGCAATTCATCGGTCATTCTCACGTTTGCAGGACTGAAATCGACCAAATCGCTCCCTCCTTACTACAGCTCCATTGTCCGGAAACCTAAACCGTCCGCAGTTCCGCACCGCAATTGTGTCCCCGCCTCGTAAGTTGGATCCGAGGCCATCGGTCTCCAACCGGCTGTCCCCGGTCACATTTGTGACATTTTTGGCAAACTACCATGTCCCACGTTTTAGTGACGCTAATCCGACAGCTCCATCTGACATTGCTAGGTTGCGATGCCTCCACCAACACCGCGTAAAGCCCACAAATTCCATTCTCGACCTCTTCAGCTTTCAAGCTGCCCGATCCTGATTCCCTGTGAGGCTGAGTAGGGCACTTTTCAATTCTCAGCGGCCAGAATCCGTCCCCTTGGGCGGTATAGGGTTAAGTTAGTTCGACATGATCTCACCCTACTATTTCTTAACTGCAATTAAACCTCTCTAATTCTACACTCTGTAATTGCACATTCAGTATACAATATGTCCTGAGAATCTCTCATATTGTGTGCACAACTGATTGGTCAAGAGCCTCCTGAGGCAGTGCAATTACAGAGTGTATTTAGAGAGGATTGAGTGGTGACAGCTGATGTATCTAAATGATCGGATACACCATTGGATCGATACAGTATCAAGTTGGTGGGTTGCAGGTCTATAGAAATGTCTCTTTTATCATATTTCATGGCACAGAACTTCCTACTGTAGGAGTTTGAAAAAATACACTTGGTACCATTGAGTCACTAGTGTGCGTGCACTTCCAGCTGAAAATCACATGCAAATTCATAGTTACTCCCTTTTTCCCTCTGAAAACCTCCAAATCAGGCACAATTTGTGTCATACTGAAAAGCTCCATTTATTAATTTCGACCATTGAATAGGCTCAATTTGTGTCCCACTAGAAAATCTCCGTTTATTGAGTTTGACCATTGAATAAGTGTTTGTTGTATTGAATGACCTTGTGGGGGCAAGTGGACGTTGATTAGGAGCATTCATCTTCTAGCAAGCTTGGCCTTGTCCATATGAGGCACCTTATAACTTGTTGCTTCCTCAAATAATTGTATTGATGATGGACTTGCACTTGGGTGCTATGAAAATTTGTTCATATAGGGGGCTAGGTTTCCTTGGGCCAGGTTTCCTTGTAGTGGGTATTTAGGTTGGGAGCAAATATTTATAGAATCCCATTTTTGCCACCAATCTTTAAATCATCAAGAATGACAAGCTAGCAGCATTTATATATGATGCTCAAATATGATACTTTCTATTGATGGATTTGGGGTGCCTAAGTTGGAGATTTTTTGTCTTTTCCACCAATTATTTTCTCCATGTTAGTGAATAAATTATAGAGTAGTTTTCTCTCTTTAAGACAATGGTTTAGGATTTTTTTTCATGCTTTACTAATTGGCATTTGATTTCATGTGATGATTGTACTCCTTACTCATGGTTTCCAAGAATCTTCTCAAAGAATTTGCTTTGTATTCATCAAAAATCGGAATACTAAATGATTAATATTCTTCTTTTTTCAATATTATCTTCATTAGGTTGCTTGGTGTCTACAAATACAACTATTTTTTTTTCCAAAATAATGATTATATTTTTTCTACAATTGCATACACAAAATTAAGGTTCAATAAAACTTCAATATACACCAAGGGTGCTAATATGTTAGCATGGGATCATAAGCACATGAGCCTAGGAATTAAGACACCTATGTTATAGATACACATATTATAGGTGTGTATGTTATAATCACCTTCAATGGCTGTAGGGTATCTATTTATACTTAGGCACCAAGTTCATATGCTTACATGCTAGCATTGTTGAATACACATTTAGAATATATGTTAAAACAAACATATCAAGATTATTTTCCAAGATACATTTCAAGTAAGAGTAAAATATTATAGATTCTTTGTCTATAAACAAGTTCACAAATTTTGCAAATATGTAAGTAAGGAGAGATGCCACAATGGAATAGTAGCCCCCAAAGGTATAGAAATTACAAAGAGTTGTTTAGAAAATGAAGTGTTCTTTAGAAAACAAAGGAAGTTGTAGAATTGATAAATAAAAATATTAAATATTAATTGTGGAAAGTTGTATAGCCTATGAAGAAGAGTGTCAAAACTTTTGCAAATGACTCTTGTTGAAACCTTGGAATACCTCATTTCAATTTTTAAGTGTTAAATCCTTTAGGTTTCCCAAAACAACTTTTCCGACACTATATACTTTGTGATAATTCCCAATTTTTCTTAGATGTTGATAAGAGTGGACTTAAATCAAGAACACATACAGAAAAACAAATCAAATCAACTTCCAACATTTCACATATATCATTTTTTTGCTTGTTGGTGCAAAACTAGTTGGATAAGTTGGTCAAGTTGTTGATATATGAGTGACATGAGTTGATGCAATCATTGGTGATTTAAAGGTACAAAATATTTTTGAAAAGGTGACAAGTCTCTCCCCAAAATTCTATTTAAATGAATATGCCTACCAAGTATTTCAAGGACTCTCTATCATTCAAAATCCTTCCATTAGATTTGTGTCTTGGGTTCTATATTCCTAGTCAAGTACCTTTGCTCCAAATGAAATAGAGACCCTATGGATTTTAATCAAGAATATCGTCAACTAAAGGCACCATCAAATTTCTTAAGGTGTCTACACCTACTACAAATACATTATGGTTTGCTAAACTATTTGCAACAAGCATTGATTTTGACGATGAAACTCTCATAACATTATCCAATACTAATAGTAGGGTATCTTTTAGTGCTTCTTGTCAAATTAATAATGTCTTGCCTCAAGCCGCTTGCGCTTACGTCTTTGTACTATTCTTTCTTGCAATAATTATTTGTGTCCAGAAAAAAAAAAAAAAAAAAAAATTTAATAACATCCATTCATGGACATGGAGAAATTACAATTGAGGAAGAACATTGAGTGATTGGTGTCACTTTCTTCTCATTGTAAATTTAGAGACTTGCTCCACATACACGATCCTAACATTCCCTTTTTCATTTGTTAATTGAAAGCCTAACTTCTGACAAAAGATCAATTAATATTCTACCTCCTCTTTCATTAAGGGAAATCTTTTGCCTCAATGAATACTATTATATTGGGTACATCATAACCAGTTGTGGACTTTCCAACGCTAACGTGGCACCGTCCCATTGGCAACCCATTACCATTGCTATTACAAGTTGCAACTCATAACCTTCTTTCCTCTCAACTTGCTTCCTACACCCTTGCATCATGAAGATCAAAACTTGCAATTGAAAAATATACAACCGATTATGTACGATAACCTATTCACCGCTAGCGCAGCTCATTGATTATCTAATACATATTTTATGTCGCAACTAGAGCACCATCACAAATTTGTCACTCGTACCTTAGGTACAGGCATAAGTGCCTGATCCTTGCAAATTACAATCACCTGAAGCTGAAAATGAACAAGGGCATGTACATGAACAATTGGATGGTGCATGAGCCTTCACTTGGGATGCGAAAGTCAGTAATTCATGTGGACGACGTGCGTTTGAAACTCCGGTTATACACAAACACTTGCCAAGGAAATCACAGCTTGAGAGAATTCCTGAAGCTGTACGCGGAATTGCGGAACAAAAATTTGTACAAAAGCAAGATTCATTGGGAAGAATCATTGGAGCGCCTATTGGAAGCCTTGAATCATTCAATAGAGGCTCGAGTCTAATTGCTATGATACAACCTTGCGTCATTAATAACAATAGCATTGAAATAAATAATATTAACTTAATAGTAGCCATGATAATAATTTATGTGAAGTGAAAAAATTATTATTTTATGGATTGAAAAAGAAGGCCTTATTCGTTAAATTGAGACAAATGGTGGTCTCATTTTAATACCCTCCTGTATTCAAAATTAAAAAGCTTTCATTAAATTGAGACTATTCAATAAATTGAGAATTTCCAACGTCAAAATGCAAGTTCGCTTGACTTGCTTTGGTTTGGAAAAAAGAGAGAATGCAATATAAACAATGTCATTTATTTTCATTCAAGAAACAACAAGAAATGAAACAAAATATCATCAAATGAAACATATCTTTAGATTGAGACTTGCATGTCTTAAGTGACAAATAGCCTTTACACTGTTGGTACACAATCTTTCACATGAAAAAAATAGGTAGATAAAAATAAAATCAAAATGAATGCATTGGATTAAGAATATAGTAAAGTAATAATATGAAGAAAAACTATTAATAGAAAAAACATTAGAGACAATTGCACACTACCGTATAATAGAAGTCTATTTATAAAACTACTAAACTATTCATCTTCGCACCATCTATTCATCATTGTTCTGGCCATTACCAAAAGCTGCTATTGTTTCTTTGATGATGTCGATTTGTTGCTTTGGAATTGCTATCCTTGGGCCTGAAGTTCCTTCTCGAACACGAGGCTTCCAAGCTGTCATGATACAATCAGTATTTGACCACGTTGGAGATATCACTCGATCTTCGCGCCACACGTTCCCTTTCTTTGTGTCCCATCCATCATATGTCTCCATATTAATGGATCGTTCTGTAGCTGGAGTCCAATACTGAATCTCAATCATATGCATATGACCTAGATCCGGATTTGGATTAGTAATGGCTCTAGCAAGCCAAAATGGCTTTGGATCATCATTAGCTGGGCGCACCACAACAAAATAGCCAGCAAATGTATCACGATTAACACGGAATGAAGGACGTGGACGATCACGCCTACGTCCAACAAAGGGTGCATCCTCTGCATCTTCTTCAGGCAATGTACCATCCATTTGTCTAAGATCTACTTCATTTTCTTCATTGATCCTCGAAGTCGGCCAAAACCCTTGCAACAATCTGGCACGTGGTTCAAGGGGTGCATCGAGAGCAGTGCGCACACCTTTCCAGTACTCTCTTATAGGACCATTCTTCCTCCTAAACTCTCCAGATTGTTCATCATCAGCCATTCCGCTCCATTGTGCAATGAATCCGTTTAAACCTTGCTTGATCTCATTCAAAGATTTCATGTCTTGGGGAATTAGAGGTGCTGGATCACCCCTGGGCACCTTGGGAAGCCCGTCCTCAGTCTCCGACCACAAGCGAATCCCGTTGCCGTGATCTGGTAACCAATCCCTATCTGTACACAGATTCTTGTACTCCATCAAAGGCCATCCACTAGAATGCATGTGAAATTTGAATTGTTGGGATCTCGAATGCCCTTCTAAAAAATCTCCACCTGTGCCCAAGTAGCCCTGCACAAAATTTTTGAAATCAGGAACTTCCTCAATCAAATGAGGAATGACAGGGTGCTTTTCACAATCCATGAAGGATTTCATTAGTCTTGGAAGTGTGGGGTAGTTGTTTGTCTTCAACAAACTACTCCAACGACCAAAAAGAGCATCGATGTCTTCATGAGTATGGCCAACAATGAGGAAGTTGATGTACACTTCCTTGAAAATGCCTTTGTATACTAGAAGTGAACAAAATGCAAAAACCCATCTGTTTTTATTGTCTCCAGATGCATTATCAAGTTGCAAAGTCATTATTGGTGGCAAAGAATGAACTGGGATTACTCCTTCTGGAGGTGGAAGGAGGGAGTCCAAGCAAATGTCTGAGCCGTCCAGAAGAGCCTTGGTTAATGCGGATTGGGTCTCTTCTTCAGAAAATAACTTGCGCAATGAATTCTTAGACTCTTCTTCAAGATCTCGCAACAACTTCGCAATAGAGCCAATGGTATGATTAGAGTCCGTTGGAAAAATGTCAAGCCCGTAGTGTGCATACCGAACGTCCCCATGACCATGGGCTATCATACCCGTAACAGCAACCGGCATTTTCATAAAGGAATCGGTGGCTTTAGTCTTGTGCGAGTAGTGAGGTGAAGCAGTCTTCGAGTGATCCATTTTATCATGGATGATAGTTAGCATCTTCTCAGGAAATGCTTCGGAAATGTATCGGTTTCCATAATACAAATCTCTATGGGCCCTTTGTCCAACAAGGTGGATATCTAGCATTCTCGACTACTTCTCTTGTGCATATGAAAGTGGAGTACATGCACACCTCAATTGCTTATATTGATCACACAAACCACATCGAGCAAAAGTGTCTCCACGAGCTTTGGGGGCAAATTCTGGGAAAGAAGCCCGTCGAATGTTGCTCAAGCCACTAGAAGAAATGGGCGACAAATTCAATGTAGCATTGGCTTCATTGAGTTTTGGTAGTTGTGCACTCCATTGAAACGCTGATGGCAAAACCATAGCAGGAACTTTCTCCCCTGACTCTAGTGTCCTCGTTTTGTGTGGCATTCTATCAGCATCGGACACAAGGATTGTTCTTAGCGTGGCAGTGGCTTGTAATGTATGCATCCGAGGTTTTTTGGATCCAAAATTCCCATGCTCCTCTGCTTTCCTGCCAGTTTTTGCCATATCTTTGTACCTGTAGAAAGTGGCTTTAGAAATACCATGAATTGTCCACCATGCAGTGGGGCAAACATTTCTTCCCTTCAAAGTGATCCACTCCTTTCCAGAATTATCTTTATGGACTTGACCATGCACGTCAAGAAGACATTTTTTCCGAGCATACACTCCGTCATGTACATGAAGTTGAGTTCGAAGGGTTTGAATTTGCCCACGTGGAAAAGGTTGCAAGCAATTACTGCTGCAACAAGTTTTGGTGGAGACTTCAGTGATTGCTTGAACGGTGAGAAGAGACTCTTTTTTTGGAGGGACATCAGGCTCAACCCTTTTCCGAGAGGTTTCATAGCATCGAACCCCTTTACAAGCTTTTTGATTAAGTGCTTTCATGGCCACATTGTAAATATCTGTTTGGTCATGATCATACAAACTGACACCATCAAGAAACACTCATGTAATGTGCCAGGAGTGCATCGACCACATCCACACGCTTGGTACTTCCTCCTCGCACAAAGACTCTGCAATTTGCACCGCAACTCGATTGTCACCAAGAGGCTTTCCGTCCATGTCGATGACAAGTGTTGGATCAACGTTCAGACAAACTCCATGTGCGACATCAATTCCAGCTTCATTTTGCAAAGTGACGCAACGAGTGTTCCACTTCGCGCGAGGAATTCCCTCATAGTATGCAATACCAGGAGGCATTGCAGGCACTGGGTTCGCAAAATCATGTGGTCCATGAATATCCATACTGGAAACAAAGACAAGAACTTTTAGAAATAAAATCATTCAATCCCAAATACAATTTCTTATTTCGAAAGTAAATGAAAGCGATTCCACGCATAAATTCTCCGTACAATCCAATTGTCCTCGACTCGACGATACTCTAAGACTGTCATACTCTGAATTCCTCCAAAAACACAAATCACTCTCAACTCACAGAAATATATGTGGAGGAAGGTTAAAGAATAAATATTCAATTCCATCAAAGTTGATCTCTAGGATTGTTCTTTTTCAATTACGACATACCTGTATCCTCGAGTCGAGGATAATTCCAGGATACGACATTGGCGATATTATTTAAAACAATGCGCCTCTCAATGTAGAGGACAAAAGAATTTTATCCTCACTATCTCACTGAAATATTCAGTTCGGTGTCACTAACATGATAACCACATACTGATACCATACATATATATCGTCGAATCAATGATATAGAATCCTTACTTGTTTATTTTATTTGAGAATAGGTCTAGGCGATGAACTTATAGAGTCACTCACAATAAGTACTTCAAGAGAAAATGACTCATCATACTGTTGATAAAGTCCCTCAAAAACCAAATTATAATAATGCGAATCATCTTAAGATTCCCAGAGAAATGTTTATCATCGACTCGAGGATATTAATAATATTTCCTGATCAAACATTAACAACACTGATCGGTTTTAATTGTGAATAATAATAAATAATATCCAAATATTCCTGAAAACTATAAAGATATCATTGACTCGAGGATAGAATGAACAGTAAGCAAATCCGAGATCATTGATATCTGACTAAGTTATCATCGAGTCGACGATAGACCACTGAATTGAGTAGATTGAAAGAAACGCTTCCGGAATAATCGGCGTAAATGTAGGAGACTGTAAATTTCATACTCGACAATTGCGAGAGGAATACGAATCAACAAAATATGCGCGTACTGCATTGAGCACAACAAACAAATCACAAACCTCTTCTTCTGAAACAGATAAGAAATTGCAAGAACAACGATGACGATCGCGCTCGTTAACCACCTGAAGGACGATATCTTTCCACGCAACTGAGGCCAGCATGCACGTTCGTTTCTGTAGAACTAACCGCTTGAAACAAGACCTCAGAAAACAAAACAACGACAATGTAACGAAATAAACGGTCGGAGCCAAATGACCGTATAAAAGTGTCCACTCCAAACAGGAGCTCATGAACAAAATCAATAACTTGAGAAAAGAGAACGTCGGAGCACTCTTTGCGAATGAAGATGGATACAGCATAACCTAAAAGAATGAACCGTTGCGAAGGAGGCGTTCAATACCCATGGCATGGTGGTACACAGAGAAGGAAGCTTTCCGACGAAAAAGGGCGCCAAAAATGAGCGCGGAGTTGACAATATTTGAATTCCCAAAAAATGTGGAGTAAGTGGGCATGATTCTTGGGCCCTTATTCCTGTAAAAGTTCGGGCCAGCTACAATTAGCACTTTCTATCAGCTTTGTGTCAAAAAGTGGGCGGCATTATAGTACTGCACCAAAATAAGTTTGGTGCTCTTCAATGTGCCGGCTACTTTTTCATTTCCAACGATTTAGCGCGGTGTATCAATTCAAGGAATTCTCAAAATTTTTCTGTATAGGCATTCAAAAGTGAAATATGTAGGGTTAAGGATTTTGGGGATTAGGGTCTGCCTTAGGGTTTAGGGTTTGGGTTCAAGTTTTCTAGGGTTTAGGATCTGCCTTTAGGGTTTAGGGTTTGGGTTCACGGCTATGACAAGAAATACAAAATGTCAATGTGTTCTGGGGCGGAATGGAACATTTTACGTTATAGAATATTATTTTGGCCGGTTAAGGGTTTCATTCGAAGCTCATTATTAATGAATTTAAACATTTGACCGAAGAAATATAATGCTTTGAATCAACAATATATGCATACACCCTAAATATATGCAAATAAGAAATGCAACACCAAATAAGTCCTACAAATTTACTATAAATCTCAAATTCAATCAAGAATGATATATAAAAGTTATAACATGCATACAAAAATTTAAGAACGTTTATTTAGGAAGAATGACATTTCTCAACTTGATGTACATACGAAGTGCTTTATTCATGTGATGCATGGAACTTCTAGATTAAAATGTTTGAAACACTCTAAATCCTATAGTATTAATAATAAGGCCTTAGTAACCAAAATATCGACTGTCTACATCATGCCAAATATCACATGAAATCTCTTTAAAAGTGTTGAAGTAATGACTGCATTATTTTTATAAAATTACAAATCACTATAACTAAGAATATAAAGTTCTTCATTCATTTTCTCCATAAATTTCTATTTATTTTAGTGTGTTATTGATCAAAGTAACAAGAATCTTAATTCCTCTTCTTCCTAAGAGTTTAAAGTTTAGGGTTCAAAGGGTGATTACCCTAAAACCGATCATAATGATTGTGAATTTTGCATTTTTAATGATATTATGTTCTTGTTTTATTAGGATTTTATGGTTTAAGGTTTAGGGTTTAGGGTTTAGGGTTGGAACGTAAAAGGTGATTCCGCTTCATGTTTGAAGAGTCATTATAATTCTATTAAACTATAAATTCTATGATTTTTATGCAAATATTCTTCCTAAGAACTTTGAACACAATTATATTATTATCGTGATAACATGAAATTATTAAACTACATTAGTAGCTCTTCCATTTTACAAAGCAAAATGAAATAAAAGTATGATTTTCAAACAATATAAATAAATATATATAATTTTAGAGTCTAATGGGCAATTAGAATTCCACCAAAAAAAAGGGGGTACTAAAGATTATGCACAAAGGTGACAAACCTATTGAAGTGGAGGGAGTATCTAGTGAACTTCACCAAATATAATAAGCTTCTTCATATACATGCAAAACTGCTAATCTTTGCCTTTGATCTAAAACATTTGGAATCTGATTTATATGTACATATTGATTAAATGTACACTTCCTCAAAATCTGCCAAGTGTTTTGTTTAGATTGTGTACCAAAATCAATTTCATTCTTCATGAACAAAATTTAAAGGAGACCTTAACCTGTTTCATATAAATAACATTGAAACCAACAAAATTGTTCTGATACTATTTAAAAAAATTGTATCGTATTCTATTTAATATAAAATTGAAATGTCCTTGGATATATTCAAGAACGATATCTAAGATACCCTAAACAGAAGTTACGAATGGTCAAAGGTAAATTCTACCCTACAAATGTGCCCTGACTCATTCTTGCATGTCTATGTTCAATGGCATACAACAACTGAAAGATTTATTCTTATAATTTTAAAGACATCCTTTTGTAGTTCATATGGATCGATCTTAGTGATACTTTGAAATGAGATTTAAAGAATAAAATGTTAGTCGATGTTCTTTTAAATTTTTGGAAGACCCTTAATTCGAAAACAAATTTGTATTGCTCATCTTCCTAAAGTGCTGAAATATGTCTAGATAGCTAAAAATATATTTACAATTCAAAAAATGAACATAAAATGAGCTTCAATGTTTACAATGATCGTGGCTCTCATTAATCGCAAGGTAGATTAAAATAAAAGAGTTTAAAACAAATCACAATGACAATGTGAGAATACTCTGGTAATTTCGATTTTCTTGTATATACTATGTAGTACTAGAAGTATTAAAGTTTTTGTAAGCCACACCTTTGCAAATACTTGTTAAGATTTTAACTACCACTATTCTACTTTTAGAATACTACATTACTACATATATTTATGCAAAATAGGAAGTTAAAGGATTTCAATGAAATTGAAGGTACGAATTTTCTCTAAAAATTGAGATGACACTGTTTACAATGATCGTGGCTCTCATTCAATTGAATGATTAGTTTTTTTGTAGACCCGTACTAGTGACAACGAAGACCTTTAAGTGTAATTCATCTAAGAAATCAAATTTATCCTTTCACTTCATATGTGTGTCACATTTATAATACTGCAATTTTTTTTTATTAATTTTAGACAATCTTCCTCGATTGATTGAATCTCTAAAGTCACCATTTGTAGTTAATGGAAATATGCAACTTTGATTGCAAGATATAAGCATTCAAATTCACTTACATTATTTTTTTTTTTTGACCTTGTATAAATATTGGCAGTTCCATTGTACAAGCTAATTATTCTATAAAAAAAGGTCCAAAATGGTAGTGCTTCTTTAGATTCATCTTCGTAGACTACTTGGCTACATGCTTTCTAAATTTCAAATTATTTGGTATTATACAACATGTAGTAAGAAAATAGTAAAAACATTATACTTCACAATGATTTAAAATACTAAATTGTTAAGGCAGAACTTTAGTAATTGAAATATTACAATCCTTGTTGGGTTTAGGGTGTAATATATAAAATTTAATCCCATGATCTTCTAAAAACATTGAAAATTGAGTATTAAGAAGGACTTCAAAAACATATAATCTCTTTCGTTCTAATAAGTAGTTGCAATCCTACTTATATGTTACTAGTGTAAAACTTCCTCTTTCGAAGTCAGGAAACTGCAATCCTATTTGATATTTTAATATGTTGATACGTGATGAAGAAACTTCCTCCTTTTGCTAGAACGGCGTCGTATTATCCTAATACCAGTTTATTAAAAGTAAGGTTGTAGCCAAGAAGAACTACCATAAAAATAAGAAATACAAAAAGGAACCATTATATTAGGGAAACCTTCAAATAAGTTTCGGGTTAAACAATACCAAAGTCTTCTTAATGGGAATTTTTAGAAGGAAATTTGAACTTATGAGGTTTTGAGAAACCTTCTAAAAACAATACAAAAGTCTTCTTACTCATAAATTTCATAAGGAAATTTGAACTCCTAAGGTTTCCAAGCCAACAACAATTTTATATAGACGAACCTGAATTGCCGGCTCGATCTTGGTTCGGCACTTCCATTTTGAAGGTTCGGTTCGGGGTCGAGTTCGGGGTCGGTTCGGGTTCGGGGTTGGGGCTGGGTCGGGGTCGGGGTGGAGGCTGGGGTCAGGGTCGGGTTCGGGGTTGGGGGCTGGATTCAGGGTCGGGTTCGGGTTCGGGGTGGGGGCTGGGTTCGGGTTCAGGGTTGGGGCCAGGTCGGGGTCGGGGTCGGGGTGGGGGCTGGGGTCGGGGTCGGCGCCGGGATCGGGGCTGGGGTCGGGGCTTCGTCTTCCTCCTCCAGTCGCGGAAGCCTCCTCCTCCATCGACGCGCGCGCTTCTTCGAGTGTTTCCGTGTGTTTTCATTTTTTGCCGCGCTTCCATCTTCGTGTGCTGTGTGTGTGAGGCACGTCCGTTTGCATTTGTGTGTGTGTGTGTTCGGTGGAGGCACGCTAAGGTGAGGCGCGGTGGTTGAGGCGCGGTGTGTGTGTTCGGTGGCGCGCTGGTTGAGGCGCGGTGTGTGTGTTCGGTGGCGCGCTGGTTGAGGCGCGGTGTGTGTGTTCGGTGGCGCGCTGGTTGAGGCGCGGTGTGCGTGTTCGGTGGCGCGCGTGTTCGGTGGTGCTCGGTGTTCGGTGGTCCGCGGTTGGAGTTGAAGAAGTTGCAAGCCGCGGTAGGAGCTGAACGCCGTGAGTTCTTTCTTTCTCGATTTGTAATTTCAGCAGCTGAATTCGCACTTGAATTCCATGTCTTCTTTGAAGCTTGCACCTTTTTTGTTTTCATTCCTTGTTTGCTGTATTGAACTCCTCAGGTTTGCTGTTGTCCTCGTATTGAAGTCTGTTTCTGATTGAATTCCTTCACTTCCTTGAAATGTACGTTGCTATGGAGAAACACATTGTAGCTGGATTTCCTATTTGCATTCTCGGGTGTGATTTTGTGGTTTGGGTTTCATTTTGTTGTCTGTGAAGCATTGTAGGTTGTGGTGCTACTTAATTGCTTGACTTCAGTTGGCACGGTTTCATCTTCATTTGTTTTGGAATGTCTATGTTGATTTCCTTCAGGGTTTAGGGTTCTGTATTGTAAGGAATGTGGCAATCAACTTTTGCTAAACGTGATTTTCACAAACATGTATTGTGATTGCAGGTGTTCAAATACTATTATAAATTCAGTGACAGTATTTCTTGTTATTTTCTGCGATTGGAAGTTGTAAGGTAGAAAAACACTTTTGGGATTTAGGGTTTATGTTAATTAGGGTTTATGGCAAACGATTAGGATTTTGGAGTAGAATTCAAGGATGCAGACCTGAAGATCAAGACTCCCAATTTTCATAAATAGAAAATCTTGAATAATGAAACTATATCCTCGAGTCGATGATAAGCATCCGTGAATTGAACCATTTGAACCCAACCAGAAAAAACAGCCTCCAATCTATCGTCGACTCGAGGATACCTCAATATCAAGAAGAACAAAGAGATACATCAACATCGAAACTATAATACGAGTATATTAACCACATGATATTTGATAGACTGACCCTCAAAATGAAATTTGTATCGTCGAGTCGAGTATACAAAATCCTCCTAAAATATCTGGAAACAGAAATGAGAGAGGTAATCCAGAATGACAGAGGAAAAATTGTCAACATCAAAAATGCTGTGAGAAGGCATTATCAGAAACATAATATTGTCGAAAAACAAAAAGGGATCATCGAATCGACGATAGAGAATACTTCAATATAATCGACCCTAAAAAATGAATATCATGGCGAAGAAACATCCTGGAAAAATCTAAAATTAATATTTAAACTAATTGTCGAGAAGAGAAACAAATAACTCATCTTAGAAGTGATTTCCCAATGGCGTAACTCAAGTGATTATCATCGAGGCGACGATACAATTGCTGTAGAACATGTTAATTGATTTAATTGTTGTTTCCAGGACATCCAAGATGGAACAGCTAGACAACTATGACTACTCCACAATAAGCCACCATCTCCAACCATTTGTGAACCCCATTCCCGACGAACCGTTCATAACTGAGATGGAAAATACATTTGGGACACTATGGGAATTCAAGGACCATGTTCCAAATTGGACATTCGGAGTCAATCGGTGGAAGAATTATGTGTACATACGCTTCCGCATACAAGGGAAGACGAACTACACACCCCTCAACATCAAGGAGAAAGTTACATTCATTGAGGAGCACCGAAAGAACTACGTGGTGATCGTCCTCCGAGAAGTTGATGAAAGTGGCAAACATCTGGACCACTGTCACTCCATTGTAATTGATGTAAACTCACAAAAAGGTAAGTTTGACCTCGATAACTTGATGACTTTCCTAGAGGGGTCTCAAATGGAGTCCTTGAATGAAGATTTCGAGAAACATGGGTACGTGCCTTGGAAAAATAGCATTGCAAAGTCAAACGCTTCAAGGCTTCGTCTGATTTTTCAGACGCTAGATCGGTATGCGTTGGCAAACGTGGAACAAGCACCATTGCTGGGACGTCCGTCAGCAGAGATCAGACGACTGACCGCGCCAACAACCGCCGGCGGCTTTGCATCAAGAGCTAATCGTCCAGGTCAGGCACGATCCGAGCCCAAGAAGAGGGACGCAACTAATTCAGATGGAGGTGAATCGAGTCGCAAGAGGAAGAAGAGTCTCCCGAGTGATATTGTTGGGGCTGGAAGCTCTGGATCTGCTCTGACAACCAACTCAGCTGGAACAAAAGAGCGTCTACCAGATCACGTGAAGTTCACGTCTATTCAGCGCAACTTCTGGTCCGACCATAAGGACTGTTTTCTGCAGAGGATGCAGTCCGTCACCGTTCACATAAAGCAATGCATAATTGCTTGCGATCAATATGTGATCAGGACACTGTAGAGAGACATCGTGGATACAATAAAGAAGGAGCTCATTCAATTCATTGATATGAAGCAAAGACAAACTCTTTGTCTTACACCTGTCAATTCTAAGAAGCAGTTGCTGAAAGTCAAGCCCAAGAACTGGGATGACATTAAAAATGGCCAATTCATGATTATCAATGGCCAGCACAGTGTAACAGCTTCTAAAGAACTTCAAATTGAAGGCTGCGGCGAAGAGCGAAGAGTACAGCTGCAAACGTGGCAAGCTTTGATTGTGTGGTCCCTGGATCACAACAAACTCAGAAACATCTCGAAACATTATAACTGTACAAACCATTTGGATCACGCTCAACCGACTTGGGGGAACCAAATAATTTCCTGTCGCAATATCTGGAAGACGTACAAGCGACCCACGGACGAAAAGGATGAGGCCGTCCACAGGAAGAATAATGCATTATTCAATGTCCAGAATTATAAGGTAAGAATCAGTTCATTTCATGTATCGTCGAGTCGATGATACATTGGATTTCCTCTTCATTTGGAACACATTATTCATTTGTCATAGCATGCTGGAACAGTCAACCACCTTCTCGACGGTATCATCGAGCCGATGATACTGATAGCAGTTTTCTCTGACTATTCTATGTTTTATTTGCCGTGCAGAAATTCACTGATGCGGTCGTCGAGCGTTTTCAAAGCATAAATCCGGAAAAAGACGGAGCTTCAATTAGTGGAACAGCAGATCTGAAGAATGAAATTCAGATTATAACCTTGCCGGACGAGCTGTTTGCTCATTGGGAATCCTTCCTTACGAAGCACACGAATGGAGAGTTGATCGACCCGGTCACTATGGAACCGTTCAACGCCAGCAAGGGGTTCAAGATGAAGAATATGGCCCTGAAGAGGGAATTCTTCAAACACTGCGGCCACTTCACGGACATCGATTTCGGAGTATTTGCACAACACCTTCTCGGCACTACTCCCAATCGGAAGGCTACATATCCAAAAGTCTCTGTTTCGAGGACGAAAATTCTGATTTCGGACAATCTCTCACATGCAGATTGGGTCGAAAGAAGAAAGCGCAAGAAAGTTGTGCTTCAAGACTTAATGGATGTCAAGAAGTCTCTACACTTTATTGATGCTGGTGGTGACGTTATTGACGAAACATGGATGTCGTGGAAGTTGCGGCATCGGTTTACCTCGGCATCATGGGATTTTCTCATTTCTCACCCTAAAGCCGAGTACTTCAAGAAGCGCCTTCGGAATGACGCTTGGACAAGGTGAGCAAAGGACCTTGAGCAGCAGTTTCCTGAAGTATTGCACATGTTCACCCGGTTCATGAAGTTGAAATATCAACTTCCGAAACCAATTGGGGGAATTCAAATTCAGGGTATCGACATTCAAGCAAAGTCAATGGTACCAAGCACGGCGTACCAGTATAAACGCCGTGAAGTGAACCTTGCAGTTCTTGATGTTAGAGAAATTCCAAGAGCAAAGTCATCAAAGAATGTGAGCTCCATCAATCCCTTCATGACGTTCCTCCTTAAAAAGCTCAACCCCAAATTGTTAGAGCCAAATATTTGGCTCTTTATTTTGCAAGACAAGGAGGATCTTAAAGATGCAACTGTTTTTGCATCTTCGCACATGGAGCAATACGAGAAAGTGTTGACCACTTATGTTCCGAGCCGGGCAGAGATGATAAATAACGTAACGAATCGTGGTACTGCTCCGGAGGTGCCTTTACTTTTCTTATTTAAGAAAAGTAGTGACTTTGCCAAATCCTCGTGGGCGTTGATGAAGCCCAAGTATGTTACGCCACCTAATTGCGTATATTATTTGGAGGCCTCCAAAAATACGGAAGCCAAATGGAGAATTGAGGCAAGCGAACTCCAAATGGAGTTCTACCTAGACATTCTACGAGATTTCGCGAAACCAAAGGAGAATGTTCTTGGAATTTTTTCGGGCCTAAAGTTCATGCTTGCGTCGAAGGTGAGAACTGCCTATCGTCGAGTCGAGGATAGAGATAATTGTTTGGAGTAATAATTGCTTGGAGTAATCTGGATATCCTCGAGTCGAGGATAACCTTAGTTGATCCCATGATGAATGATTCTGCTTATTTACTAAATAGTTTCGTGTGTATGAATCTGTCTGTGCAGATGTTTGGTGCATTTTTTTATGGATTTGTTAATCAAGAAGAGGCCCGACCGTATCTGAGGATTGCGAAGGTAGCAGACAAAATGGATAAGAACGATTTTCTTTTCTCAAATTCTCCCTACTCGCTTACTTATGAGAAACCGCCCCCCCGGGAACCAGTCTTGGTTGATATGGATTTACCTCAGTCTCCGCCCATGACGCTGAATTCACCAGCACAGGATCCATTACCTGTGGACCGGGTCAGGGATACTACTGGTCTACATGTGCCTTCTGCCCTCGGTGTTGAAGGAATAAACGAGTTCGGAACTAACACGTTCCAAATTCATACGTGGAGGACATCCCCTCGCGTGCCCAGTGTTCCGGACTTGACTTTGCCGTCTTCATCTCATCAACCGGGACATGAGGAGGAGGATTACGAGACGGACACTGATTACGCTAGACAGCGTCTAGGGGATGCGCCAATGTCCTCGGGTGGTCAAGGTCCTCAGGTTGAGGAGGACACTATAATGGAGGCTGCGGGAGATGTTCCCGATGTACAAGCGGCGTCGATTCCCGTCATTGACTTGAGTAGTGATGAAGATATTGATCGTCCTCATTCCTCAGACGATGATGATGAGGACGACAGTGGACCTCTTCAGGTACGTGAGACAAAACCACTTCTCTTGCCTTCCGGCGTCGTGGTAAAAGTCGAGAAGGATTACTGGCAGAAGGACAAGGAGAGACGGGACCGAAGAATTGCACGGAAAGCTGAGAGGGAGGCTCGTGAAAAGGAGCTGAAGGAAGCAGTTGCCGGCACTACGGAGACGAAAGCTGAAATGCTGAAGCTCCAACAGGAGTCAAAGGCGCAGATGCAGAAGATGCAAGAGGAATCACAAGCGCAATATTTCGCTCTCCAAAGTCAAGTGGCGCAAATTTTGCAGTCTGTGAAGTCGCAATCAAGCCAACCAGCGCCCGTCGAATCTCCTGCAACATCAGCTCAGGTTCCGGTCTCGCATGAGACTCCCTCGTCCTCGAGGCTGCCTTATCCTCGAATCGAGGATAAGCCTGATGTAGTGCCTGCTCCTGTGGAAGATGTTATAGCCAACACTCCAGCATCCCAGCTTCCCAGGCGTCTGTCTCCAGATAGACAAGCTTTTGAAGCTGTTGTTTCCATAGGTATGGACGTCAGCCCATCCGGAGCTGGTTTAAGTGACAGGCGGGCTTATCATCGAGGCGATGATAGAATTGGAGCATCAACTGCACCCGCAGTCGTTGCCACAGTGGAACCTGTCTCGACTTGTGGAACATCTTTCGACTCTCTGCATGACAATCCCTCGCCAATGTTAGTTGATGAGGAGAAGGTCGACTACGAGGCCAGCGACGATGACATGCGGGACACAAATGCGGTACAAGAGGGAGGGCCTTCTGGTTCGGCAGCTGTGGAGGGGGTTGAGCCTCAGGCGGCTGAATCTGCTCAGGTACAGCCCTCTGATCCTTACAATTTTGATTGAGTCCAAGATAATAATGTATATCGGTCATGATTGTCTGGTGTTCGTGCTGCCTGCAATTCTCTGAGTAGTGTTGAATCTCATTTCTACTCATGTTGCCTGACAGGATGGTGTGGCCACTTCGTGATTTCTAGGCGCGGACGGAGACCCCGTCTGTTCTGCCTCGTGGTGTAGTATAGTGCAGCATAGTTTTGAGTGTACAGTTTTATCGGCCGATAAAGAAAACGTTTTCCGTCTGTATTATATAACGTATGTAAATAAAATATGCGAATTTCAAATCATCTAGTGTTCGTCAATCTGATGAAACTTTGCTTTCGATGTTTGGTTTCTCAGCTCGAAAGAATCTATAGCGTGCAACATCCAATGCCATTGAAAGCTTTATCTAACGAACGACCGTAGTTGCTAAACGAAACTCAATGCAAACAACCGAATTTTGGCTCTCCCTCTACTGCATTGTTACAGGTAACCCCATTTCTTTGTTGTCGTGCTATGATCAGGTAGAAACGGAGTGCGGAAGAGAGATTGTGCCGAGGAATGTGCCCTTGTTAGTGCCTCCAGCGCGGAGGAAGTGGTTGAACATAGTCTTCGACTTGAACGGGGTCTTGTGTTAGACCGCCATGAAGTCTTATGCTGATAAATTTAGGCCCTACCGAGTCGAAGAGAAAGTTCTATGTCATCGGAATCCCACCGTAATTGGACCCAAGGCGGTATTCGCTCAGCAAGACCTGGGTGAATTCCTCCGACAGGTCTCGGCGATCACGGACAACGTCGTGGTTTGGACCACGATGTTGAAACGTAATGCCGATCCAATCGCCAGACACCTATTTAATGGGTGCAGACCGCCCTACGTTGTCCTAGGACAGGAAGAGTGCACGAAGATAGAGGTCTCACCCGGACAGTTCTTTCATCAGTGGGCCAAAATGCTGTGCATGAAAGTTCTGTCTGAGACATTGTTTAACAATACTAGCGGGACCACTTTGTTTACGGCGGACAACACCATTCTCATTGACGACTCTCCGGATAAGAGCGTCTGTAATGAGTATGGTAATGCCATTTTCTTAGAGACATGGAGCCATGAGAAGCGACGGGACGACGTGCTCTTGGGACAGCTCCTGCCGTGGCTCCGTCGTCTAGATGCGAATTGCGGTCCTGGCCAGTTGCGGCGATACGTCGAAGAGAATAGGATTGGAAGGAACCCTCTGTCGACGGGTGACGACCGCGTAGAGCAAATCGTTGGCGGAATGAGAGAGTCCTCGAAGATGATGGGTTCTCGATTTGAGCTGCTTGGGATAGGGGTGGTCGTAGAGAAAGGGCGACGTAGGAAGTATGCTCTTGTGTAAATTTGTTTGTAGGTTTGCTGTCTCCGAGGATTCATACTTTTTGCTGACCTTCTTCTGTATCTTGACGTTTTTGTAAATAATATATTGAATTTTTATTTGATACACTTGATTCTCCTGTCTTTTTATCCGGAAATATCTGTCAATGGCTACCATTCGTCTCTGTTTTCACTGATTGAAGTTGTTCGTTTCTCATGATATGGTATTAAACGTAG
Source organism: Rhytidiadelphus loreus (assembly GCA_947034895.1). Lineage (NCBI taxonomy): Eukaryota > Viridiplantae > Streptophyta > Bryopsida > Hypnales > Hylocomiaceae > Rhytidiadelphus > Rhytidiadelphus loreus. The sequence goes on from OX344764.1 coordinate 2,738,837, forward strand.
GCTTGTGGAATCTGTAGTTGAAGCAGGTTGGGGACTTCTCTAATCCGCCAAAAAGACAAAGAGTGACGAGAAGTCTGCTTTCAGGCTCCGAAAAGTCCATGTCCAGGGGGTCCGTTTCTGTGGGTGGAAGCTGTAGGACTGCTCCGCTTTCCAAGCCGTATATGCTGCGCTCTGCAACAGATGCGGCATCTGCCGCCATAGACTACTCCAAAGGAAACATTGAGGATGGGGTCGTGAATAGCCCTCCAAGTCGTGGACCAAGCAGGACTCCCGTGTGTTCTCCGTCGCCACTCAAACGGGCTTCTTCGAGTCGAGGATGCTCTTTGCCACTTGATCAACGGATGGATGGTTCAACGAGCCGAAAGTTAAACCTTTCCGTTGTGGAGGCACCCGGTTCTCCTCGAGGCGAGGATGGCTTTCTATCCTCTCCTCTTAGTGCAGATGTGAGTACGCTGTTGGCGCTGAGGTCCACGTCTCTGTTGGAAATTGACTTACACAGGGACTTACTGAAGACGGATGCTACTACTATTGTATCTGAAGTTCAAGATACACGACTTCGTCCCTCACACTCCATCCGCCCTAGGCGGTGTTTGTCGGGTGGCATAGTATTCCGTCAGCAACTTTGTAGGGAACAACGGCGTTTTCATATAGGACATTCCGTCGTAGAAAATGGGAATGTGTTGCTACCAAGACCACCTGTTCGAGGGTCGAGGTCTCTTTCGGCTTCCGAGGTCCCCCAAAGCATCCAGAAGTCAAAGCGCCATGTGAATGGAATTCAACGGCACCCCTTACATGATATAGTGGACGTTCCAATCACGCCATTCTCTCGTTCTCGACGTGAGGATATTATGAGAGGGCTAGCAAAGTTCAAAGCAATGGATGGAGCCAATAGCAATTGTACAGTGGATAGCCAGCCCTACGGAGGTGATGTGAATTTTTAATCACCTCACCTTCTATGACTATCTTACTATTAATAGCATCATATGCGGCGAAAATCATCTAGGAAAGAGATGGAACATCTTATTTTCATCTTTGAGACTTACTATTAATAGCGCTTTTTACAGAGAACAAGAGTTACACTAGTTGTATACATCTTTTTAGACTGCCTTTGCATATGTTCTTTGAAATCTTTTGGATTCCTGTTTCATTTCGTTTAGAGGACATTGAAAGCGACTCTTACATACAGCGTGTGCATTTGGACTACGCCAATAAAGCTATGTGAATGTACTTAAATTCACTCGCATTTCCACGTCTTCTTATGTATGAATGCATTTGGAGTCGCTTCCTCAAAGTCTTTATGGGCGACATGTTATAATCTTTCAATCAAACCTTTGATTCCGGTAGTACTTATCGTAGAGCTCAACAACTATAATTTCAACAATGATTCACATTCCTTTTTCAAAGTCTCAAAGTCTTGATTTTGTCTCAAATTAACGAATAAGGCCTTAAAGGATTATACAAGGGAAAACAAAATTATGTGTAATTAGTTTATTTAAGAAAATGAAAATCTTTTGATTGAGTTAAAACTTAAATTTATAGATATGTCATAGTAGAAGTATAGTTTAGATAGATGGAATTCTAAAAGTAGTAGTTACATTTTGAGTGTAATTTTAAAAGTAAAGTGTAATGTGAATTTTTGCAAAACTAAACTTAAGTAATATCTATCAATAATCACTAGAAGTGGGTCTCTTTGGGGGTCTTCCTTATTTTTTTGTTTGTGATCTCTGAGACAATCTTGTGTCTAAAAATTAGTAGTAAATCTTATTTTTATATCCTATTACTATTCTAACTTTTACTTTTATGTAGTGTGCATGAAACAAACATTCAACAATTTTTGAACCACGGACTAGTATGGATAAAACTAGCACAAAATAAAATATCAATTATAAAATAAAATAAAAATGATAATCAACAAAGAAATAAAATATTAAGATGAAATAAAAAATGAACAAACAATGATGCAAAGATTAATAGGTGTCATAACCAAAATGCTAAGATCTAATTAAAGCCAATATCTAAAAGAAAGTCAAAAAATGGGAACTTAAAAACCCTTTCACAATGACAATGATCTCATGACACCATCTTAGGAATTAATAGTTTAAAGGACAGTAAAGAAAAAATGTCCTTTATACTACAACATTCCAAACTAAATCTTCAAGTTCCTTGACTATGTTTTCACCAAAATTATTCCAAAAGACCAAAACTACCATTTCTAGTTCAAGTACCAAATTTTAGAAAAGAAACATTTTTGGACACATGTAACCTATAGGATGTATTACATTGGTTTTAGAAGATGTGGAAAAAATTTCAAAAATTTCCACTGTCTAGATTGAAAGATATTAGCATTTGAAGTGACAAAAATCTTGTTTTGGGCCCTATGAAAAGTTAGGTGGCTACACTTCACAAGGTTACATTTGTATGAAAAAATGTCCAAAATGGTAGTACTTCTTTGGGTTCATCCTTCAAGGCAAGTTGGCTCCATGCTTGAAAATTTTCAAATCATTTAGAATTGTACAACATATAGAAAAAAAAATAATAAGTAGAAAGAAGTAGAGAATGATTTAAAATACTAAATTGTTGAGAATTTAGTTATGGAATTAAAAAATGCCAATCCAATTGTTGTAATGTTGTAATAAAAAATCTACATCTTATAAATTTATTTTATTTCCAAAAATATTGAAAATTGGGGTAAATGAAGGACTTCAAAGTTTACTTTTAGAATAGAGAATCTATAATTGCCTACAAACTAAAACTAATCATAACTTTCATCTCATTAATCAAAATGGAATGATTAAAATTTTTTCACTACTATAGAAATCTAGAAAACCAATTTCAAATTTTTATTTCTGAAAAAAGTGATTTTAAAAGTTTTTTGGGGGGTGCCTAATGCTAAAAATTACATAATTATCATACAATAATGTTTTAACCATGTAGCCAAAAGTTATGAAAATTGTTGGACTTTAAAGAAAAACTTTGTCTACATGTGAAAATTTCAAATAAAAAAACAAAAAGTTAATTTGTAGTGAACTGCCTAAAGCCACTATGTTGCCAAAAAAAACATAGTTTGGTGCTTTAGGGGTTAAAGTTCCATAGTAAACGTAATCAATGTAATTTTTGCAACATCCTTACAAATTATTGGAATCATTCTAAATCCATTATAATTTTTGAAATCATTGTAGGTGCTTTGTAATGTGGGTCTCCTAGATTGAATGTACCAATTTCAACAGTGTTAAGAACTATAGAAAATTTTGAACCACTTCTTAATCCAATTGAGATATAATTCTATGATTGCTTCAAGTTTTATGATGAAATGTATTTCTTCCATCCATTCCATTCATGTTACAAGAACTTTTCCTAAAATTTAGTCTATTATTTTCTTGCACAAGAATTCTAATTCTAATTTAACCTTCGAATATTATAAATTTGAAAATTTTGAAAATTAAAGAGTTACTAAAATATATAAACATCACGCCTTTGATAATTTAGTTTAAAAAGTAATTAGATATTTTTTTAATTTCCCCCAATTTGCAATAAAAAATTTAAAAGGAACACATTTCATATTTTCATCTTCATAGGTCTTGAGGAATGAAAGCATTATAGTGATCTCAAAAATATCTATGCCTCACTTTTAATATTATAGTGTTCTTTGAAAGAACTTCAAAGACACTTATTCATGTTCATTAAAAGCTAAATATGACAATTTCAATCTTGTCATTACAAATTTTGTAACTAAATTTGTCTTTTTACTTATTTATGCAATGTATGATGTATCTTATAATGTTATTGAAATTATGTGTGGAATTACATATTAGCAATCCTCTTGATCTTTGTTTCTTTACTTTGAACACTATGACCACATCTTTAACCCCTAAAGCACCATTGTCCCTTCAGGGGACAAATGGGATTTTGGGCAGGTACCTATGGACTGAAATTTTTCCCTAATTTCTGAAACTTTTTTTGAAGATAGGAAAGATGATAAACTTCATGGGAATATAATTTTTTTCAATCGATGCTCAAGAACAAAAGTTATGTCCAAATAACCTCAAAACAAAGAACGAGGGGTAACAAAAAAATAATTCAAAATTAATTTTCAATTTTCAATTTTTTTTCCCTTGTAGATTATATTTTTGTCTAGATAAAAATTATAGAAGTGTTGCCAAATCATACTAACCTATGCAAATTATGGAGTACAATGGATCAAATTTCCAATTTAACAACACCACAATAAATTTTGTCTTTTAGTATGCTTTTGAAGTAATTTATTTTCATTGTCCAATGTCTAAATTTGAGGATTTTTTTACCTATTCAAAGTACTTTTGAATTTAATTTCAATGATTGAAATTTCAAATGAGAATTAGAAATTCAAGTTAGAAAGTTCCAATCATAAAGAAATAAAAAGTTAGAAGTTTATTTGCAGGAGCAATGTACCAATCCTATAAAAAATGCCCTTAATGTGATGGAAATACATTCAACTAAACATTGAATTGAAGAAGTACCTGATTATAACACAAAGCTTTACAATCAAAACAAGAAAGGTAGGAATACCATGAATGTGTTTATAATATCCCTACTTTAATGCTCTTATATGTATAGGAAATAGGTCATTAACCCTTAACCTTGAAAGGACACTAACTAAAAGTCAAAAAGCACCTATGGATGACTTTCAAGATTACTATAGAAATGAAGAATGCACTATTGATCAAAAGATGAGATCATCTTTGGCAAACTACCTTGGTAATAGGTCTCATCCTTGCAGGAAAACACACCTAACGAACACTTTTTGACCTCATCGTCCTCCAAGATGAAATTGTCATCCTTCCAGGAAAACACACTAGCGAACACTTTTTGACCTCATCGTCCTCCAGGATGAAATTGTCCATAATAAGTGTGCTAATCACGAGGAACTTTTCGATTGTTCTCAAGCGGGAAATGGCGAAATTTTCTACATCAACACGTAGGTAGCAGACATGAACAGACTGTTATACAAGTTCATCCAGGAATTGTCAAAAATAGAAAATCATCACCATTTCCCACTTAGTTTCCCACTTAGGAACGGTTCAATAGTTAGTTCCCTGTGGCTTGGTGAGAAAAACAATGCGATTACCGGTAATCATGGCAAAATCTGATGCAAACAACAAGGAAAGACATTCTACGGTTGAACTCTCCAACTCGGTGTCCACACACTTTTACCCAACGCATAATGTCCTGAATCAGCAGGAAGGATTGACATAAACCATTTCTGTCTTCTCAAATCACAGATACCGATTGTTGACTGATTGGGAGGACCTACTAGAAAACAAATGTAGTCAAGACCGGCTGCACAATCATACTCTCTCATGGAAGTCTCACTTTCAAACAGGTTCATGAAGATGTCACCCGGCATCTTGGTCACCGGATTGAACTCTCCTGTTGGAAAACCGTTCACAATGACAACCTCGTAGATCTCGATGGTCTTGGCTGCCTCCGTTGCTCTTGTCACAGCATAACTGCACCATTGAGAATAGGATTGAGCTCTGGGGTAAATTTAACGTAAACCATGACAATAGTATCATTACTCTCATGAAACTCATAAACTTGGTTAGTCACCAACGACTAAGTGATTAGTCCACCATGCTCACGGACTAGACTGAAGGAACAAAGCAAAAGCCCTTGACATTGCTGAAGATGAAAATTGTTAGGCTTACACTGGACCTCCAGTTCGACACTGCACGACGCGTGGAGCTTGCAGAGGCTCAGGGTGAGGCAAACCAACTTCATCTAGAATTTCAAAATCGATTGAGTGCCATTTGAGATTCGACGCTTGAACATAAAAGATTTTATTCGTCCAAACAGGACAGCTCCAGCTCCTATCTGCAGCAGCAGCAGCAGCAAGATACTGCCCACGACTACTCATCCGCTTAGTCCCTTTTGTCCTGTTCGTGTCCCTCTTCACAACCGTCGCTTCTTCAATCTCCTCTTGACCCCCAAGGTAGAAACCTTCCACCTGCCTAGCAATCCCCGTCTTTGCATAAGCTGGAATCCGAGATCTCCCTACCGCCATCCCCGATATCCATGTATCCGAGCGTGAATCGTATGTCATGAGAACGAGCTCGTCACTTGCTGGGGAACGTAAGTTCGACCGCTCGTGATGGCCGCCCACGACATGAACTCTGTATCGCAATCTGCTCTTTGAAGCCTTCTTCTCGCTGAGACTGCTGGGGCCGTTGCCCTTCAGAATCTGCAAGCATGCAATTTTGTCGTCCAACTTTTTATTTGTGTGACGGGGTAAGAATTTGAGCTCTTCAGTGAGCGGATTGCACACAACCAGGATCGATTGTTGAGGGTAAAGCATATGATTGTAGTCTTCGGCATGTGGTATGGGCGGTGTATGGAGATTCCTTTTCCGAGGCTGAATTCCACCATTGGCGCAAAGGAGTCCCCCGTCTCCTGCTATGATGTCCATTACATCATTGGGCAGAAAACCAATCCCAGGCATTGCAAGCCATTCTGAATGCTTGCCATGGGATTCGAGCTCTGGCAAGCTCAATTGATCGTTGTTGTATGCAAAGAGCTTCCCATTCTCCACGTTTACTATGACCGGAAAGTGAGATCCATAGGGACCATGCGTCGCAACGTCGACGTTGGAGAAGAGACGCTCACCCCAGCGGATGATGTTAGCTTCACCTTTCGACGCAGAAAGAAGACACGAATCGGATTCTGCCCTAGACTCGGAAAGATCTTTATTGAGCTCATCTTGGGATTCATCCGATGCATCGGCTCTCATTAGTGTACCAATTGCGTTGGCCCCTGAGGAGCCCTGACATTTCCAAACAATCTCAGTAGCGCTAGCTTGGCTTTTAGTCGAAAACCATTTCTGCACTCTTTGTGGTCGTTCATCAGGCAAATCAACTTGAGCAGCAACACTGACAAAATTGACAGAAATACTCGTTGTAGAACCTTGATTGACAACCTGGGGATGCAGTGATCGTCCAGTTCCAAGGATGATGGTCTGTGACTCGTTGTCCGCTTCATGATCGATTACGTCCACAGCTGCCTTGGACCAGCAACAGGACATTGGCAAAAGTGAGACCCGTCAGTGTCGTCCCTGTCGAGATCATCCACCCTAGTGCTAGTTTCCCATCGGGACTCAACCACGAACTTTTCAGCAACCTCTCTCCTATATGATGCGCCGAACTGCTTGTCACAAAGCACATGTCCATACTCCAACAGTACGTCTCCTAAAACCTCCAAGAGTCGTTTGAATGCATGATCAGGTAGACACCATCTCTGAAGGCGGACCCACCCCACCCCCACCCCGTCAATGAAGCTGCTGTATTACAAGAAACTAGAATTCTCCTTCAAGACAAAGGGAAGAAGCCCTGATAGAGCACTCCCTGCATATAAAACCTGAAGAAGATTAGATGCAGAAGCGACATGACGCGTTGAATCGTGGCATTACAGGACACATACCCAAAGTCATTAGTGTGTAAACCTCCGTGCAAGGCAGAGCGAAGTATTGTGCAAAGCTTTGCTGATAAATCAGATTCAGAAACCTCAGATGGTAGAGCAGACACGCTGATATATTCTTTGGTAAGAGAATTACGTCATCTAAGATGCGTAGAGGTAGTTAAGCTGCACACTGTCACCCCTTCGTGTACGGTGGTATCCAGGCGCCAAGGAGAGCTTGAGTAAGATATATTTTTAACGTCCTTTGCATCCAATAACTTGACCTTTGGGGTCCGTCGACTTTGTATCCTAAGTCCAAGTGACCTCGCGATTCACTCATATATTCAAATCACGAAAGTACTAGTCTCCCGTGCGTGCACAATAAAGGCAAGATTACAATAGCCTTGCCATCCTGACCTTGCCTTAAGACTACATCGCAGATCAATAATTTAACTAATCACCACGACAGAAAGTTTGAAAGGTTTCTTGAAACTCGTCGAGAGAATCGAGCTCTCTGACGTAGCTACTGAATTCACGAAGGAAACCTGATATGAACAGACTCCCTGAGAAAGTGAGCAAAAGTACATGAATCCACATGTATCTCACCAAAAGATTTACAATAAATCAGCATCTGCATCTACTTTTATTGAGACATCCAGGGGATAGAGTCATCTAGATGAGTACTCGAAAGCACTAATTCTATCCTATTACACTTTCGCAAGAGCAATGCGGTTAAATGACGAGGTAGAAGCTTCAAAACTGCTTCCCCTCGCCCCATAATAATTAGATTACGCTGCTGGAAGGGGTGCTGCTTGCTGAGCAGAAAGGCTTTTTGTCGCCCAAAATTTGGCAATTAGGTCTATCGTAATGGAGTCAAAATCCAGTTGCAAAGACAGGGCGACATCAGCTGATTCAGCCACTATTTACCACGGTCGAAATGTCTAAAGAACAGGAAAGAGCTCAAACCATTCAAAAGAAGACTCTCAGATCTTACCGAATTGCATACGTTCACGGTTCCGATCAACATTAAATTCTTGGTGACCTCCACACGTACCAATAACTAAAGACGGCGCACGTTGTGCAGCATGAGTTGGTGTGGACATCAGAATGGGCGAGATGCATGCATGGACACATGCTCTCCAGGGCTACTGCATCCATCTATATGGCAGGAGCTTCCTCCGCTTCTCATAGCCCTAATAATTTCCAAACTTCCAATTGTGAAGCTCATCAAAGTGGTACAACAATGTGGAAGATTCATAAAACAGCAGGTGATGGATGACCCACCTGAACTCTTGCGGATACATCGGTCTGCTGAATGCTTATTTCCAATCTTCAATGTGCCTGCTAGTACCTGGATGTCGACATATGATGTGAGGTTCCAAAACTGGTCGCCAATGCCGGAGCTCAATTTCCTCCCCTGCAATGTACAACACGTGCTCACGGGAGGAGGAGGATTAATGTGTGTTACCAGTAGTCAAAATCAGCAATGTCGTCCGGAGACAATGAAAGAGGAGGACAGGATGCGCTTCCCGTCACAACCAATCATTGTCATTTGCAACCCTCTGACCAGGGAAACTCGAATCCTGCCTCCGATGCCAGGCGCTCTAAAGTTTCCCGTTGCACACATGAAGACGAGCGCATGCACCGGCAACTACGCACTCTACCTCGCCGGTTGGAACGAACAGGCAGATGAAATAGTGGTTACAGTCTATGCTTCTAAAGAACAAGCATGGATGGGATGGAGGTCGCTTCCCAATGGCTTGAGGCCAACCAAAACGACGTCCCCAGGGGAAGTCTCCTGCGCTGTAATTGGTAATGAGATGTGGCTTGCTGGAGAGCTCCGATGGGCAGGCGTCTGGGAACCACGCATCCTCTGCTTCGACTTCTGCACTCAGAATTGGAAATCCGTTCTCCACTGGCTTCCGAACTGTGAACCACCAAGAGTGGTAGAAACAGATACCTGCTTGTATGCAGTGACAAGGCTGTCGGAGAAGCCATACAGCCTCCATATCTTCGAGATCATTGGGACGTGCGAAAAAACATGTCCATATAGCAATTTCGAGGAAATAGCTCAGATGCCGCACAATGTATATTGCAGTTTCTTAGAACTGGACGTTAGACAGTCCCATCCCAGACTTGTCAAATGGGAGTGCCGGGCTGGCAAGGGCTTTATCTTTTTCCACAACGTCTTGTCTGGACGTGTTGCCTGGTATCATGTTAGGGCTGCTATGAGGGGTAGGGAGAAGTGCTGGGGCATGACAGACGGCCGGGCACCCAGATTCGAATCCAATTACACATCACTGGTCAACTGCATATGGCAACCTTCGTTTGCCACATCAGTTTGATTATCTTGTTACTGAGTCTATCACGGCTAAGATTAAGTTTGTCCAGGATAGGACACCTAGGTTATATAATATTTTGAGTACCATTCCTTGGCAATAGCAGCGTGTACCTCAAATCGGATTCACATAGGAATGACAAAGACGTTAAGATATCCATATCAGATGCAAAAGAGCTTGAAGAAATATGTCACTAGCCCAGTGACAGAAACTATTAGCAGTGACCCGGTGCCTTCTTCTCGTGCGACTGTATATTTCATCTCCTGTTTCCTTCCACACTCGAAAGGAAGCACATAGACCCCCGAAAGCTATCAAAGTAGATATATTCAAATCGCAACGGCCAACACAAGAAGGTCTAAGTTTCATGAGGAGACACCAAACGCTATTTAGACGCTGCACGAGTGCGAACTCATCCATCCCCCGCCATAGACCCAACATATGCAAGTCTCGCTGCAAGTGATGCTTTTATTCTTGGAGAACCAAATGCCTGCCTTCCATGAGACCCGCCAAGCACACGTGTAGCAATTTTGATTTTCTACAATTTCTCGTAGGCACAATCAGCCTACAAACATTTCTACACCACCGGATGTAACATAGACCTAGGACTTGAAAGGTTGACGCACGTGAGCGTCCATAAGAGGAACGGGTGCTGCTCAGCTGACACACACCCTACATCTCTAGTACCATTCTCTCCAGAGAATGGGTTGTCACCTGCGCAGCAATTGAACTAGATACCGTAACTTCGTGAAAATTTGTGGTAGATGTCAAAAACCTGTTCAAACCAAGGCCGGTGTCATAGAAGACCTTGAGCTACATCCCTGTCGTAATGTGCCATCAATGCGGAACCTGCCCATTCATCCTTGAAGAAGTCCTGTGAGCATAGATCTCTTATTAGTTATTGATTTTCCAAAACTAATTTATGTGACCTGTAAAGATATCGTCCACTTTGAAGCGAATAGCAGTAATGCAGTGCAAAAACTTAGAGAAATGGTATTGATCGTCTGAGCAATTACCTCAAATTTGTCTCCGACCCCGCGATTACATTAAACATTCTAAAGCAGAGGAACTGAAGTCAGAACTCCGAATCGAAGCCAATGTTCCAGAACCCTTCGGGAGTTGCAGGAGGGAGATCGCGGAACCGATGACGAGATTTTTCAAGATGATTGCACCGAGATTCCGCCATGCCTTGAGCATTGCCAGCGATCACGGCATCATAAAATTTCTTGCACAATTTACACTCTGCTCCTTGCAGGTTCTCCCTCTCAGTTTTCTTTCTACAAGGCTCCACGAATTTAAACAGAGGCTTCCCCGAAGGGTCCAGCGGTCTTTTTTTATTTCCCACCATTGCTGTAGGGGTTCCTGTAAAAATTCACCCCGTTATCGAGTTACTTCACAAAGGTGAAACCGGTAACAATCTAGCCAGACCTTAATAAAACTAAAGAACAGTGACAACTGTTCGAAGACAGTTGTTCGACTATATGAACTGTGTCAGTAAGGAAACAGAAATGTTGCATACCTGAGTTATCAACAGCCTGGTGTGCTTTACCCTCGAGCCCTGCATCCAGACCTCCAGCTGATTGATTCTTTGCTGTAGGAAATTCTGCAATTCTTTATAGAGTCAGTCTCCAGCACTTGATCACAGAAAAACCTCCTTAGCCACACCGATAACACGATCGAGAGGTTCGATGCCAGAAATTGGACTAAACGAACTGCTTCAGAAAAGAAAGAGCAATGTTGCATACCAAAGAGATCGACAGCGTGATCTGATTTACCCTCGAATAATGCATCCAGACCTCCAGTTGTTTTGTTCTTTGTTGAAGGGACATGAGTCATTGCTTTGAAAGATTCCGGTTCAGCCTTAACTTTCGCTTGAGGATCACGAGAGCCAGGCGTGGAAACAGTAGATTCAGTAACAACCTCAGCCAGAGTCCGAGGCAGAATTCCAGGAGTGCTCGGGCCATTCAAGTCAAAAGAAATGGGTTTAGGTGAGCTAGCATCTCCCCCTTGTGTCGGTGTCTTCCCAGGGCTACATCTACGAATCTTCGAAGGCTTTTCCGAGCTGGCTTCCAGAGCAGCGTGAACGTGACCCGGATTAAGAATCAGATGTCCAACATCCCCTTTCGACCCTAACCGTGTTTGCAAATAGTTGTACTGACTCTTCAAACCTTTGTATTCCTTCGACAGGCGGTTCGTCTTCTGTTTCCAGTGCTCGATCTCCTGACGCAATCGTTGAATTTCTTCAGCACTCCTCTGATCACTGTAGGTATTCTCCTTCCCGACTCCCAGTTTCACAGACGGCGTCCGAGCCCTAATAGTTTCCGGTGTTATCGGCGCCAGAGCTTTCCTACTCGCACTAATCCATTCGCGCTCAGTCATCGCTTTTATATCAATCTCTTCAGAACCAGGATCATTATCACGAACCTGAGGAAAAGTACACACCGCTCGTAATTGCTCCACCTCCGACTTCAACTTACTTACCTCACTCTCCATACACTCACGCTCAAGCGCCCAAGACACCAGCTGCTCCTCCATCCATTTGAACACCTCCAACTGGCTCTGCAAGTCTCTCTGGTTCCTATTAAAATCTCCCATGGACTTCAATTGCATCCGCTCCAGGCGCTCCCGTCCTTCAGCAAGGCGACGACAGATCAGTGCACCTCTGTTATCACGAGAATCCTCGCCACCAGGCGGTCCTTGGTCCTCCTCCATGGCGGCACTCAGAAGAAATGGAAGAAGGCTTAGACCTCGTGGGGAAGAGATGCGAGCAGGGAGATGATGAAATGTGAAAACGATGCACAGAATGACAGAAACGGGCGAGGCTCAGAATGACGGAATGGCGATGGCGGAGAAGGCACATCCAGCCTGCGAGGGAAACTGCGACGAAAACCAATTTTGAAAAGCTTCAGAATGAAGGGACAACGTCAGGCTTGGGATGGCCATGCAGGCCGGGTGTCAGCCTCGGGTAAATTGATGTATGGGCGTTTAGAGGCTTTTTCACACTTAGCACAAATCAAGTAAGGTAAGAGCATCCTCACCAACGTAGCATCCCCACCAACGTGTTCTCTATCCCCAAACTTGGGACCTCAAACTAGTCAACCTTGACTTTATAGAGATGAGACCTCGCGAGTTCTCTATAGTCTATACGAGCTCCAATATAGGGAATTGGGCCCAACTTTTACCGAGTTCTCTATAAATTTGGGGTAGAGATCTTGTTTCGAGACAGGTGCGCGCAAGCTTCTGTATCCCCATCTGAGGTCCTCTCCCTAAATTTTTAGAGATACAGAACACATTGGTGGGGATGCTCTCAATGGAGCCCCTACTACCATATCGTAAAGGACAATTAATCATAAAAATAAATAAGTGCAATTATAGGCAAGTCCTTATTCCCTACAAAGTCAATTTTGAATCATTTATATTCCATAATCATTTCTCTCTAAGGAGATGATATGCAATATAGACACCTATAGTTGTCACTATAATATAGTTGACAACTATAGTTGAACATAGTTACTATTATCAAATATAAATTAATTTTATTAGATCTTATTGACAAGTGAAAGAGGATTCTGACGTACTTTAGCATGCATTATTTGGACACCATATAGAAAAATTCTAAATTTTCAAAGTACTATCCTTTAAGTATAGCACAAACCAACATTGGTCTCTCATGATTTAATTGTATACATCTTGTGTCATCAATATCTATGTTCTTATGTTGTTTTGGAGTTCAAATGTAAGTGTCACATTGTGTGATGTGTTAAGTTATGAGTCTTTATACCTTTAATGAACTTTTGAAGATGGCTTCAATGTTCTCTTGATCCCACTTCTAAAAACTCCCCTAAATAACTGTACTTCTAAAAGCCATCTTCAATAAAATTGGAAAATTGAATAGTATCTATATTTTTAAGGTAGGGAATTAAATTTTGGTTTCCATGGGTTGGGTAATCAATTCTCCACAATTCTATGTGCACCATTTCATCCCCACAAGCTGACCAGGGTTGTCTATCCGGACGTGACGTGGGCTTTTCACGTCCGGATGTCATGACGCGTCGGTATTGCCATCAGCCCCCCCCCAATTTTTTTTTTTTTTTTGACGGCCAATTTGTCACCCTGGAGCAAACCAAGTCAACAGAGAGGCCGTCCAGGGGGATTTTTTTTTTTTTTTTTTTGTAATCCCGATGGACGCCAGGTTGAATCCTAACGGACATCCGGACAGGACATGACAGGGACAACCCCAAAGCTAACATAGTGACACATTAATGAGATATAAAAGCATTGAATAGTGGTCTCCAAGTACAATAGTTTTTAATGATGTCATTACTAGTGTTCTAAAGTGCTTTAGGAAAAACAATATTATCATTGATCAAGTATGAAGGCAACAAACTCAACTAACATTATCATTTTAATATTGTATAAAACATATATGGGGATTGAAAACACTGAGTTGCATTGGGACATGTCAATTGGCAAATTAACCAAATGCATTGGGAAAAGTCATGATGTGGGGTTTTTTCCAACATAGATGAGAATGTCCTAACCCCTCCCCTAAGTAACTCTACTTCTAAATTCTATGATAAACCACCCCTAGCCCACCCCTTAACCCATCATCCTACCCCCTTTATAATCTCACTCTTAGATAGGCTAAAATAGGACCATATCTTTAAAGTGAACAAGTTCAACAGATGACATGTTGGATGAGGTTGTCTATAAGTTTGCAATCGTTCTACTAGGTCGTTGCTCTATTGCAAGACTATTGCAAGATTGTTGTAAGACTGAATGCAATTTATACCTATTTTTAGAAGTTGAAAATTCAAGAGACTAGTGCAAAAGAATTTGGCATTTGAAAGAGAACAAACCCTTGCAAACCAAAAAAGTAGTAGAAGAAACACAAAATCCTTGACAAAATTTGCTGAAAATCATATATACAACTACCATGGTCTTCATTCTCCTCCAAACTCAAATTCTCTAAGTAGAGTTCAATGCCCTCTTATGGTGACCTTTGATTAGATGTCCGAAAGTATGAATTTCAACAATGCACTCACCCCAACCACAAAATCTTGAACAACTCTACATTCAAAATTTGGGCATCACGATGGACAACCTCAACAAACCCTAATTCACATCAATACTTATAAATCGAAAGAAACTGAGACAAACTCATCAACTCAATTGTATTACAATTCTCAATTAGATCTTCAAATAAACAGACATTCAAACAAAGCAAATTCCCCTCAACACTCAAATCCGGAGATGCTAGTATGTGAGCCTAAGAGCATGAGCCTATGAGCCTGTGAGCCTCCAATTTTTTTTCTTCTTTTTAGAAATTATAAATCCATTGAGGACCTATGACCGTAGAATTAGATGAAAGGATGTATAGTCCGACTAAACAACAAATGAATATGCTACTAATGATTTTGTAACAAAACATTGAACCACGGGCCTTTATATAAATTTAAAGGATGAAAATGGTCCACCTATTTTATTTTATTTTTTTAACTATGCTTTAAATTTTTTAGAAATATCTTGAATATGAAAAAAATAAAATGAACATAGTAGATATATATTATACACCAAATAAATGTATTAACCCTTAATTTTCTAAATGACCATTTTGCTAATTGATGTCCCTTTTTTTTTAACTATCTTTATTTAAATTTTATTTATTTATTAAATAAAAAACATGATTAATTCAATGGATGTAGTTTAATTGAATTCTAAGTTAAATTTCATTTTCTAGAATTTCATAAAGTTCAATGGTGGAGTGTGATTTAAGATTCATGTTTTATTGTTCAATTTGGGCATAGGATGAAGTTGTTGTTCAATTTGGGCATTGAATGAAATTGTTGCCACATCATACACAGGTCAATTCAATTTGAGAAACAAGACAATAGAAATCAAATATCAAATCATGAAAATAAAGTGATTAATGGCTGGAGGTAGTAAGGTGAAAAATTTCAGCATGCAATATATGGATTCTAGTATAGGTGAAAGATAAGATTAGTGGAAATAATTATTTTGAAGTATGCGGAAAAATAAATAAAATGAAGAGAAGAAATTGTCGAATTCAACAAGAATTAATTGAGCAAATTGTTGTAAAAAAATAATTTTTTTAATACAAGTCGAAATGTTCAAAGATCATGTATAATCAAATAAATTCTCGATGAAAACCTAAAGGAAATTTTACAATGATACTTGGTGAGGATGGAGGGTAAAGAAGTGGTTTTATAATGAAATCCATTGTTCCTTATGAACCTTCAAAAGATATGGGATAATTTGAAGATTAAACTCTTACTAATCTTAAAGATTAATATATCCCACATGCGTTGCTTCACCTCCTACCATCCAATTTGTATAAAGATCTTATCTTCTTCAATTTTACAAACATCCAAATAAGTGACTCTTGAGGCTTTGTGATGAACATTTTGGATTTTATTCAATATAATGTTGAATTTCCAAAATATTCAACATGAAAGTGCCAACCTTGTCCTTTACTTATGGTGGTATGTAGAAAAAAAATTGTGCCCGCTGTTAACGGCGGGGGTAACAAGGTCCATACAAGAAGCGAAGTTGGATCCTTTGAAAGCGTAGCCGTTAACGGCGGGGGGTAGCAAGGTCCATAAAAAAAACAAAGTTGCATCTCCAAACCCCCCGCCATTAACGGCGGGGGGTAATAAGGTCCTTAAGAAAAATAAAGTTGCATCTCCAAACCCCCCACCGTTAACGGCGGGGGGTAACAAGGTCGATAAAAAAAACAAAGTTGCATCTCTATATCTCTTGTCGTTAACGGCGGAGGGTAGAAAGGTCCATAAAAAAACAAAGTTGGAACCTCTAAAAGCACAGCTGTTAATGGCAGGGGGTAGCAAGGTCCATCAAAGAAGCGAAGTTGGGTCCTCTAAAAGCGCAGCCGTTAACGGCGGGGGGTAGTAAGGGCCATCGAAGAAGCGAAGTTGGATCCTCTAAAAGCACAGCCGTTAACGGCAGGGGGTAGCAAGAGTCATCGAAGAAGCGAAGTTGGATCCTCTAAAAGCACAACTGTTAATGGCGGGGGTAGCAAGGTTCATTGAAGAAGCGAAGTTGAATCCTCTAAAAGCGTAGCCGTTAACAATGGAGGATAGCAAAGAATACATGAACTATAGTGTTTGACTAAATCCTAACATTTGTTGCCCTAAATTGCAACCCTGAAAATTGCACCCATCAATGACTGGGGGTAGCAAGGCACCTTAAAATCTTTGAAATCTAAACATTTGAAGCTAAATTTCAGGATGCTATTGTAGTTTTGAGGTCATAAATGACTCAATATGCATCTGTTTTTTATATGCTATATACCGTTGGAATCGTACTTTCAAAGTGCAAGAAATGATATAAAGTTTCAAAATTTGTCTTTAACAAAAAATTACACATACATTCAAAGTTAATATCAATTGGAGTAATTATTTCCTTACTATCTTGTTTGAACTTCTAGCATATAGGTGCTATTATTATATTTTTGTTTGGTACAAACCCTAACCAGAAGGTTTATAATATTACACTTTGCAATTTTCCATGAACTTGTACTTGTCCTCATTATGGAAATATAAATGAGGCCTCTATTGGAAAACGTGACATGTACATAAACTACAAACACGTTTATTATATCTTTCATTATTTGTGTAAATTTGATTATAAGATAGACACATTCATCTACGCTCCTACCTTCAACTTGGATGAAATAAAGCAAGTAATTGTTGTTGCTAGAATCATCAAGATGTGTGAGTATTCAAGTTAGTTGGTAGATAATAGCATGATATGAAGTAGATACGTAGTATCAATATATTATCTTCAAAATCTCCAAATTCAAGTAAAAAAGTATTATTTTCATATTCCAATATGTATTCTTTGTTGTAATGAAAGAATATTTTATTATGTACACAATGCTCTACATCCTACAATATTTTCACTGCATTTGTTTTCCTCTTATCTTTAGAATTCACTATAAATTATATGTAATCTCACTTGACCAATCCACCCTCAAACAACCTCTTAAAATGTAATACGAGATGTAATATAAACTTCAAAACATACAATAGCACCAACTTCCCAAGCTTTTAGATATAAAATCCACGGGCATAGGTCCCATGGTAATAGGTCATTTTTTTTCTAGACATAGCAATTTTGGTGAAAAAAATCAGTCTTTTAACTTTTTAATCAAAAATATTTACAAATTACATCATATTTTACATTTCTAAGTTCTAGGCTCACACAATCCCTGCTCACTGCTCTTAGGCTCACGCTCACACGCTCACATGCTAGCGTCGTTGCACTCAAATCAATCAATTGTTAAAACTTCACTTTTTTAGATCCATGAAGCAATTCAAAATCGAAAGGAACGGAATGCATTTCAAACAAATGTCCTACAATAGTCCTACAACAGGTTGTGAATGCAATTTATTGTACCATTTGTAGCAAAAGGCACTCCATATTTTGAAAAAGAGACTCAATTATTTTCATATTTATTGCATCATCAAAATGAAAATAATCATATTAAACCAAACAAGTGTACTACGATTGATTGGGAAAAGTTTTCAATATGATGTTAATATTATTGTTAGGTAGAAAATTGCCTTGAAAATTCTAATTTCCTTATCTGAGATCAATTTCAATCAAAATAGAAAAAAAAAGATGAAGACAAAAGCGGAAAATAGAAAATATAGTAGATATTATATGTACTCATATTAGAATTTATGTGTATTTCATTTAATATATAGATTTATTGTGCATGTAAAACTATGATGATTTAGAATTTAATTGTCATATTGATGCTTTTTTTGAAGCATTGACTTTTATTCCTAATTTTATTGAACACATTTGAACACATTTTTTCTTTTGTAGAAATCATATGATAACTTTTACTGTAATCATTTTATATTTCCTTCACTTCACTACATGAATTCATTTATTTTCACTTCAATTATAATCAATTTATTATTATTGATTTTTTTTCCTTTGATAATGCTAAATGATTTAATATTTTATTTTAATTAGAAAATATTCTAATAAAATAATAATAATAATGATAAAATAAGAACATTTACCATTAAATTAAAATATATATAGTGCATTGAACATTGTTTTAGAATTTTTATTTTTTTTATTTTTAAATTATGATAAAGATTTATTTAATTATTTAGAAAATATTAAAACTGATTTATGAATTGGATTTAAAACTTTTCTTCTTCTTAAATACAAACATTTTTTTATTATTGTCTTTTATCAAATTTGAAATCATTGTAATTTTTTAAAGTTCAACTTTTAAACAACTTATGTGGCGTTGTGCACTTGTCCAAGTGTTTTTTGTGATTTATCTATGTATTCTTTTAATTTTTAATTTTTAGAATAATTTATCTGTAATTAAATTAAATTTGTAGAAACAAAATTCAATTGAAAATCTATAACTCACACTTAAGAACCAAAAGTGCAAAACAACTTTGGTGCATTTTTACTCATTGAGAGCTTTTTGGCAATGCCAAGAATGACATCAAAACTCCTATACTCCATTTTCCATAATTTAATTCAATTTATAGTCTTAAAAATTGCTCACAAATCCATCATATGTCCAAAAGCAATGATAGAACTTTAGTACAACCCTCATCAAGTTGACCAATGAGCTGGGGATATCTCAATGTTACATACAAAACAAACTAGAACAAATGTTACTATTGTATTTTTTTTTACTTGTATTCAACTTTTACTTTGCATACATAAATAATAAAGGGTCCAAAGCCTCTACATTCTTAAATCAAGAGGTCAAACTCCCTTCTTTAACCCCTAAAGGACCATTGTCCCCTCGAGGGACAAAATGGATTTCGGACAAGTTCCTATGATCTCAATTTTTAGTGAAACTTTTTGAAACTTTCTCATAAGATAGGAAAACTTATTAGCTTCGTGGGAACATAAATTTTATTTCAATTGGTGCCTGGGAACAAAAGTTATGGCATCTTAAACATAATTTTAATGTTAATGGGTAGAAAAATAAATCTACAGAAATTTGAAATTAATTTTTTAATTTTTTTCTTCTTGAAGATCATATTTTTGTCTACATGTGAAGCTTTGATTCATTCTCGGATTCATTCCATTTGGATTAGTAATGTGAAAGTTATGAACAATCTTGTTTTTCGGGCAATTTAAGCATCTTCTTAAAAAAATAACTTATAAAATGCAATTTTGAGTGCAATTTTCACAATTTTTCAAAAAAAAATTGTTTGACAAGATTAATTTTTCTATTTAGAACAATCTCACCGTTGAGATTATTGTGTTTCAATACCATTTTAGAGCTATTAGCGATTTAGTTTTTCTTTCAATCTTGGACCTACTTCTACTTAACAATTTTTTAAAGAATGAAAATCAATCGTTTTTTTTGTTTTTGTTTTTAATTTCTAGACTTTCAACTCAATTCTTCAACACAAAATATTTTAAAATCAAGGTCCATGGTGCAAATTTTTTCCACAAATGGCATTCAAAGTCATCTGAAATTGCAGGCCAAAGTTCAAAAAAACTTTCTTTTTTGAACTTTGAATGCTAATATCCTCCAATCTGTACGGTCAAACTCCATGAAATTTTTATTACATGATCGTCAACTAGTAAAGTACAAGATCCTACAGTTAGATTCTAAAAAAACAAGTGTTTTTTTTTTTTTTTTTTAATGAATGCAGTAGAATTGGCCGTTTTGAGTAGTTTTTGACAGAAGAATGGCCTTGGTCCTTTAGGGGTTAAAGTATTGGTGTTAAAATTTTATTTTTAATTGATTTAGAAGCTCAATTATTTTTTTCTCCCTTTTTCCCTTTTTCCTTTTTTAAAAGAAAAATACAATAGTAACATTTATTCTAGTTTGTTTTGTATGTAACATTGTGATATCCCCAACTCATCAGTCAACTTGACGAGGGTTGTACTAAAGTTGTATCATTGCTGCATA
This sequence comes from Rhytidiadelphus loreus, assembly GCA_947034895.1. NCBI lineage: Eukaryota > Viridiplantae > Streptophyta > Bryopsida > Hypnales > Hylocomiaceae > Rhytidiadelphus > Rhytidiadelphus loreus. The sequence continues at coordinate 2,759,549 of OX344764.1, forward strand.
CATAAATAATAAAGGGTGCAAAGCCTCTACTGTACATTCTTAAATCAAGAGGTCAAACTCCCTTTTTTTAAAGTATTGGTGTTAAAATTTTATTTTTAATTGATTTAAAAGCTCAATTTCTTTTTTCCCTCTTCCCCTTTTTTTTTCCTCCCCCCCCTGTTTTTCCTTTTTATCGTCCCGGTGGGCCCCCTACCCCCTCGTCCGATGCACTTCTGAAAGGACCGGAGGTGGCTTGTTTTGCAATCTCACTCGGGCTATATGTATGTTGTCTCTGCGAGGCGACCGTGGTTCGTTGTGGAGCAGGCTTTGAAAGTTTACTCACAGAGGCCACGAATCCGAGCATTGAATCAGTTTTGCCAGACTGAAAGTATTGAAGAGCGTTTTCTGGTGCTTTGAATTCTTCTTTGTGGCAGCTCGCTGCGGTGATCTGTGGCACAGATTGTTGCAGATTGTTCAAGATACAGAAAATCTCCTAAACAGGACTAGGATTCGGTGCTGTGCGTCGAGATTGCGAAACAGCGATGGAATCAAAACCCTAATTGAAAATCTGAATCGGAAGAGTTTCTTGGTTAGGGTTGAAGGGCACCATCTTCGACAACGGGAGCAGGTTCAGCCTCCGGTGTACGCGCAGGTGCCTGTCCCCTAGATGCAATGGCTAAGTCGGGGATTTTGGTTTCTCTGCGATTAGACGCATTTGACCTCGTATAAGGAACGAAGACTCTGCTGTTGCTCATTAGAAAATCATTCGATTTTATTTCACTCTAAGGACCCGATTATTGCCGACATATTTGCGTTCTTTGCACCAGTTTTGTAGCTCCTCGCTTTGCTTGGAGTATGTGCAGTAAAATTTGAAGGGTTAAACCCTATCTAGACGAGAAACAAATAATAGTTGAGACGTGGGAGACAAGCAATGATGTGCGTCCTTTTTTATTTTTTCCTCAATGAAACCCTAACTTGCTGATTTGCTCTTAATGCTCAAGTCGGGAGTGACTGCTCCACTATGACTATGATTATGAACCGAAAAGAGTTTACGGCAAGCGGATTTGATACAATAGGGTTTCAAGCGTCTGAGGGTTTCCAAAGTGCTGGGAGAGAAAATTGACATGCTGAACTGGTTAAGTAGTTTCTTATTACCGTTTACTCTTAGATTTGTCTTTTTGGATTTTGTGAATTGCTGCATTTTTGTTGTTGGAAAGTTTCTGAGTGTTTTTTCGTTTCTGTGGTTTACAGGGGTGTGGCGTTGAGGAGGTGAATCGGGGTAGTTTATCCCAAGGGACGGCCATTTGGAGATGAACGTGGAGCAATTAGGGAATCGACGTCAACGACTCCGATGACTTGCTTATGGAACGAAATTGATTTGGCCGAGAGGTAGGAGTTCGTCAAATGTTGTCGAGTTTCTTAGCAGAAAAGATTGTTTTCCAGTTTTAGCTTAAAATTTTGTGCTGGAAATTTAGCAGAAGTTGCGAATTGTAGTGTTCATGAAATACTCGAGCGGAATTTATTTTTCTGAGTTCGAACGGACACGGTTAAAGCTTCGATGACTTGCTCTGAAACGATATGAATTTGCTGAACGCTCTTGTTATTTTCTTAATTAACAACTTACCGTATTTTGTGTTGGCGCAGATACTCCAACTGAATTCATTTTAACTCGGTCAGTTTTAACCGAGGAGTTGATGTGAGCCATGAGCATCGAACCTTTCCGGAGGCTAGTAAAATTAGTGGCAAGGGCTTTCTACGATGAGGAGATTCCTGCGAAAGGACCAAATCGAAGCAAGTCGGACAAGTCGGATAACAAGGGCATCGCTGTTGTCGTTCTCGACGCTCTCACCAGGTTTGTAAGCTGGACCTCAAACCCTAAAATTATATGACTTGCCGGACGTACTGTTGCGAACCTTGTTGTAATTTTCTCAAACGTATATGGCAGGCGACAATGGGTGAAGGAAGAAGATTTGGCCAAAGTCTTACGACTCCACCCCAAGCAGCTTAGACGCACACTACGAGTGCTGGAAGAGGAGATGCTTGTCATTCGGGAGCATAGGCGCGAGGTCAGAATTCAGTTATCTTTTTGTCTATTCGATCTAAGGCGATAATTCTATATTGGCACTGAGGAGGAGGATTTTATGAAATACAGTCGAGAACTTGATGTACTTTGAGTTGTAATGCTTCCTCTCCTCTTATCGTTTAAACATTAAGCCCTCAAATGTGATCCTGATGCTTGATTTTTCGTCTTCAGACAGTGAAGGGTGCCAAGGTGTTTAATGCAGCTCTTGCGGCCGTGAGTGATGGTACGCCTATCGAGAAAGAGGGCGAGGAGAAGTTGAAAGTGCATACGCATTCGTATTGCTGCCTGGATTATGCACAGGTTCGTTCTATTGCCCCGTTTCTGCTGAATCCTTAGAGGGCTTACTTTTTTCATTCTTCGATTCAAAGAATTATCAGCCAGGTGTGCTATCATATGCCTTTCTGTTATAGAAGTGTCAGCTATCAATGTGCATTTTCCCCTGTCTACTGTAATGGGTGTGCATCACTTAAAGATCAAACCTAGAGTCTGAGCTGGTTGGAGTAGAGCAGGTCTATGACATTGTCCGCTACCGGATTCACCGAGCAAGGAAGAAAATAAAGGATGAGCTGGAGGATCGCAATGCCATTCAGGAATACATCTGCCCGAACACTGCCTGTGGACGCAGGTCCTGTTTAAAATAATCCCACACTTTCAGAGCGTGTAGTTCTCCTTTTGTTTTGTTCGAAACTCGATGTATTTGCCGCTAATGGTGAGGCATTTCTGAGCTGTGAAGCTGATTGCGATAGTTGTCGAACTTTAATTGGAAAATTGAAGAACTAAAAAATGAAGCCCAGCCAAAAGCTCACTTTGTCCCTGCTTGCTGTATTCTCGAATTGTCCATCTGTCCATTCGTGTCTTTCGGTCAAATGGTACTGCCATTACGTTTAGCTATCATCGCTATGAGTCATCTAGTTCTTAAGATGGCGTCCTTTCTCAATTTTATAGCGGTTGATTCTCTACTGTGAGTTTTGACGAAAATAATTCTGTTGAAGCACCACACTACTTTCATTCTATATGTATTCTTTGAAAAGCATCGTTTGTTGTTCATTCTGTGTTTGTGTGAATATTTCAGGTACTCAGCACTTGATGCTACGCGCCTTATTAACCTTGTCACAGAGCTCTTTCATTGCGAAAATTGCGATTCAGAGCTTGTTGAGGAGAGCGACAAGTTTGCGGTCGCTGCTCCTGCAGACGTTGCGGATGGCGAGGATAATGCTCGTCGTCGGCGACGAGAGAACCTTAGAGATCTTCTTGAAAAGTTAGATGTGAGATTTCACGCCCTATTCTCCTCACGAGGATTCCTTTGGGGACTCTGCTAGGCTCCAGATTCGCAGTGGCACGTAATTTTGGTCTTTTACAGACAGTACATAGGGAACTGGATTGTTGTGGTCACCTTTTGCAGAGTTGGTCATTATTGTTATTGTTGTTACTTCATATTGAGAGTTTAACCTGTAATTCATAAATGTCTAGAATTACTTTAGATTTGTGCGAGAAATAGGATGGGGAGATGAATAGAACTCAATGCAATATGAGACTAATATATGAGTGGTGAGCCCTCCACTCTTACAAATATATCTATGTCGGGATGGTTCTTGCCTTAACTATTTTTTGGACTTTAGAGAGCTTTTGTGCTTATTAATCTTCCCAAGAGTAGTTGAGACTTTTTTCACACGTTATTTTGGTGATTGTTTCAATGCAATTCAGATTGGAAAGGTGCCTATATTTCTGCTCATCTGTACGTGTTTCCCAGCTCGTCGAGGATTGGAGTATCTCTTCTGCTTTCTGCTTTTGTGACAGAATGTTCTTGTCTTTTGGGTGGAACAGAAACAGTTGCAGCCTTTACATGTCCAACTCCAACGTGTGAAAGACTTAACTCCACCCGATTTTGGGACACTTGTGCAATGGGAAAAGAGAGCCATTGGTTCAATCCGTGGTGGTGGTGAAAACAATGAAGATTCCGTCAAGGCTGCGCATGCTCAAGGCTTGACAGGAACTCCGATGCCATTCTTGGGAGAAACTACGGTATTTTTCGCATTCAGTGAGTTTGCATGTATGTTTTGTACGAATCACTGGAAGCCAGTAAGGTGTTTGAGTTGTTCGGCAGGGGGTATGTTGAAAGCAATGACTGCAGACTCTAGGATTTGTGTGTCTTCCTTACGACTGTGTAGTATGGTCACATTTTCTAATAGCTCTGTTTGTGGGAGCCTGTATTCTAATATATCTCCGCGTGGAGAGTGTCTGTTAAAAGTGGTCTGTAATTCTAGTTTTTATGGTTGCTCTTCTTGATGATGTAGCTTCGTTCTATCATCGCCTCTAGCTCTTTTGTAACTGATATTTTGTGATCTGCTACCTTGTGTGAGGGATGCTGCAGGTGGAAGTTGCTTTAGCTGGCGACGTTAAGAAAGAAGAGAAGGATGATTCTGGTGCAGGCCCAACGAAGGTCCTCCCACCATGGATGATACGAGAGGGCATGGCCCTAAACTCTAAACAGAGAGGAGAAGCCAAGGAAGAAGACAGGAATGACGATACTGGTGGTTTCTCCAACGCAGATATCAAACCTGCAGAAGAAGACAAGGAGACTATGCAACGAAAGCTTCAGGTCTTGAATCTGGCTTTTTTGTACACTGTACAGTGCATCCTGATTATCCCCCATCCTCTTTGGGTGAAAATTGGAATGCAATGGAGTTTCTAATTTCTCACGGCTTTTTAGTTCCACAATGAATGTCAAGGCTTCTCAGAAGGTATTCTTCAGTGCACCCTTCACTTCACCTTTGGTATGCATCCTTACATGGATAAAACCACTTTCCCTGGCACAGGAAGAATATCTTAGAGCCTACTACGCTGCCATCCTCGAGTCTCAACAGAAAGCTTCTCAAGCTGCGGCAGCGACAGCAGCAGCTCCTGAGCCAAATATTGCGGTACAGAATCCAAGTGTCGAAACAGTGGCAGAGGGCAGCGCCATGACCGTTAAGAAAGAAGATGGTGAAGAGGATGACGATGTGGAATGGGAAGATGCCCCTGCTGCAGGTATTTTTGCAGACATGCCTAGTGCTCCTTTCTGGAAGACACGAGAGTCCTGGATCTGCATGCTTCTCATTTAACCCGTTTTAAGTATCTTCGAGCACTATCAGAGGATTGGTCTTGTCAGGGTCTAATTCGTTCCGAGTCGTCTCTAAGTTTCTAAGTTGTGTTCGCTGGGCTTTCATGGCCTGTAACATGAGTTGAGGGTGACAATTTACAATGTCATGGAGCATGTGAAAGGAGCTAATATGCAGTTCCGATGAAGTTCCTCACTTGTAGTAGATGTGATAACTATTGAGGTTCTTTGATACAATCTGATTTAGTCTTGCTTGAAGTGACAGATGTATCTAGGAACGAGAGCCTCGAAGAAACAGGAGCTTTGCCGATGGACGATCAAGGAGATGGCGCAGGTGAAGTGGATGATGATGGTGTGGAATGGGAAGAAGGTTAATGGCCATTAAGCTGTGCCACTGCAGTAATGCATGACATCACGTTTTTGGCTTTCCTCCCTTGGGACGCGTTGCAAGATTTAAGCTTCCACAGCCTGGAGTTGAGCGTTGTCGTAGGGTGGCAGTATATCTATGGCGGTGCAGATAGACATATATATATATGAATGCGTCTTTTGATTTTCTTCATCCTAAGACAGTACAATACGCGTATTGGCTACTATGAGGCAATTGGCTGTGACCCCCAACAGCACGAAACGTTCATTGTGACGTTTTAGTGAGTTGAAATTTAGGTATTGAGTTGCTGTCTACACGATATCCCTGCTTCGCGCAGCTTTGAGCTCTTTTAGTTTTTATTGATTACAATGCCTTGGAATTGTCGTGAACTGTCAGACTTCTGTACCTGATGGTGTAAGGTAAGAGGTCCAGAAAGGTACCATTTACCAGCTGCAGGGAAATTGGAGGGTGTAGACACAGTGAAACAATTTCTAGTAAATCATCCGTGAAAGAAGAATGAATTCTGCTGTGAACGCAGAAAGTTTCATAATTTTAGGACCAGTCTACTTTCAGTTATATTGCAGTGATCACATGGCTGAGTTCAGTGACTGGACCACAATGTATCCAAAGCAAGATCCTCTTGTATTTACATGGCATGTGGGTGTCCACAAACTGCCCCAAACAAATCTAATTGGTTTTAATTGCTTTACTTTTATTTATGATTTATTTAGTGTGCTATACAGTGTGATTATTTGCTTTTCATCCATCTGTGATCCTGATATTGTGTATCTGCTCAATTCTATTTGAACATGATGTGGTGGCAACTTATGGACTCCCCCCTGTCAAATCTTTAATTTGACAGTAATGTTTCATAAGGGCAATAATCTAACCTAGAAGTCCATTGAGTAAACCTCTTTTGTTGTAGAACTAGTGAACAATTGCATTTTAATTCATCACTTGAAACATCTTGGTTGCTTCTCTTTGCATGCTTTTCATTTATTTTGTGGAATATGCCATTGGAGGTATATGGAAGTCGTTCACTCCTGAAATCAACTCCAATTTTGAGGTTGACTTAGTTTTCTTGCATTGGTTTGGATTTTTATAACTATGTATCAATTTTCTATGCCCAAAATCAACCAAATAAGAGATTTGTCACTTATGTTCCAAACAACCATTGCAGCTCTATCTTTATTTCCCAATAAACATGTTCTTGCTTAAATCTTTGAAATCTTATAATGATTAAAGAAGAAAATAATATTATTGGTCCTAAAACCCCCACTAAAATCATTGTGAATAATTAACCCCTAATGACCTAAGCAACCATTTTCTAGTCGTTGACCCTCTTTTTTTAGTTGCCTATTCTCAAATTTTGATTTTTTTCAAAATAAAAATCATTTCTAGAAAATAGGTTGTGTTATTAATCTAATGGTGATAGTTTCATCAAATTCTAGGTTCAACTCCTCTCTTTCGGAATTATTTTTAAGTTGAATGGTGTAGTGTAATTTACAACTCTTTTGGGGGGGTCAATTTGGGCATGGAAGTCAACCAACCAAAGTGATTGTTGCCCAACTCAAAAAGGATAGATCCAAGGCTCTAAAGGAAAAGACAAGTGTCCCATTCTGATTTAGTTACTTACAAACAATACTCTCATTTCAATGACTACTGTGCATTGCAAGCTCTACCATAAATTGAAAAATACTTGGAATGTTGTGAAATTTTAGATGAGTATTCTCAACTCTCTTGTCTTTCACTAAGCACAAAAAGGCCATCATTTTGAAATATTCTCACTAAAATATACTCCTTCAAAGTGTTTTACCATGTTTCTCCATTGACCCAAATAAAACATCAAACTTAAATATCTACTAAGCTATGCAGTCAAATAATCTAAAATTGTTCGAGGTGCTCACTCTCAATGTGAACTTCAAGATCTTACAATTACTTTCTTTCCAATCTCAAGGAAAAATGAACAAATAACTGATTGCTCAAGTTCTTGCCGGTAGTTTTGGCCTATTTTGAAACTACACCCCCCTTGGTCATTAGGGATTAAAGAGTTATACTAACTACATCACATCACATAACCATAGGAAGCATAATGTCTCACATGGACTTTGGAAGTGAGCATTACATATAGAGCAATGCCCAAGGAGGAGGGGATTGCGGGGGGGAATGCATCAACAAGGACGGCAAAGCCCGAGGAGGAGTCGTATTTTTTCCTGCAATCCCCAACGACGAGGACATTGCCCGATTTAAACTACTACTAAGAATTTAACAAAATAGGATGAATATTCAGGATGAAAATTGGATGTTGGATGAAAAAGTCATAATGCCTAATTTTACGGGCAAAACTACGTAATCGGACATTACAACTTGATTGCACACCAGAACCCACCCACAGAATGAACGGGCAATTTCCTGGGAGTGGTTTATGTTTGGTAGACTCTATGACACGAATTGGGTGAAGGGTTGACATAACCTTTAATTGGGCTGCATTCTCTCAGCTTGTGGAATAAGAACTGGGCTTGGAAGTCCATTCAAAAAGCACCAAAGTTCCCAGTACCTGCTGGAAAACCAGTTTGGAAGGAGTCTTTACAAGTGATTACAAATTTAGGACACATGGTGTGTCCATAAATATTTAGGTACATTGAGGTAGAACAATCCAATGTCCTCAGTCACCCAATTTTGACATCTATTGGGCCTTCTCATTTGCGTCAGTCACCCACCCATTAAGATAAGTATGCTCTGAAAGTGCCCATCTTCTTCAAATGGTCCCTATTTTAGGTGGAGAATGGAGATGGGGTGATCTTTAAATGGACCACTTTAGCAATTGAATGCATCCATGAAGGAAAAAATTGTTTTTCTATTGCAAGAGCCAATCATTGCCTTTGATTTCCGCACATCTCTTCACAAGTTGTAAGTGGACGGATTTTGGAAGACCTATGGTCACAAATAGGTGTCTATGCCTTGAATCTTTGAAAATTTATAAGTTATTCTAAAATGCTTGGAAAGATACAAAACCACTTGTGATAGGTTCCACATCTATTTTTTTTCTTTCTCTGAAAAATGATTGAAAAATAATTTTGTCCATGGAAGCCTATAAAAAAAAGGTGGACCCACCTTTAGATGGTCACTTTTAGAACATACTACCTTACCACAATCTTAACAAACCATTAGCATCATTACAATGCAATGTTTTTTGTAGGCAATTTAATGCCCAATTGCTTAAAAAAATATCATTAGCTTCAAGCCCATAGAATAAAAAGAGGGTAAATGTGTTTTAAAATGTCAGACTGTAATCATAGCCTTGTACACTGTTGCCGCAATGCTTCCAAAACCTCATTTCATTTGTCGTGCAGAACTAGCACATATAAAAAAAATTGCATACAAAAATTGCACACTCAAAACTGGCCTCTTTCAATTCAAATCCCCCAAAATGAAGGAGCCAAGAAACTCAGAACCTTCTTGAAAGAAAGGCCACATAACCAATGGTCTAGAAAAAAACAAAAATGAACAAACTGTCACAATGTACTTGGAGAGGGGACACGTTAGTGTGTGTTTTAGTATGGGTTTACCTAAACACGCTTAACCAATTTAGTGGCAACAAACTTTGAAAAATCACAGACAATTCATTTCTTGTTGAAATGACTCGATTCTACTTGCAAATGACTTCTCTCAAACTTCTCAATCTCTGAAAAATACATGAACCGACAAATAGCTCCTTCTCCAAGGTACCTAGATAGCAAATCTGCTTGGTAATAGGCATGTTTGCCTTATTAGTTACAGACTGCAGTGTGAGTCCATTCCATTCAGTTTTTTTATAAAAAGAATCACAACGCAACCCACATTGAAAATCTTGGGAAAGCACCAACTTCACTTGCAAGGACACAAAAATCAAGCTTGAGATTGAATCACAGGGTGGGTTCTCCGCGGCCAGTCAACAAAAGTCTCTTGTTGCTGTACTTGCATCCAAGTCTTGGATACGTGAGAGGAAAAAAAGAAGGCGAGGACGGTGATGTCTGACCGACATGAGCAACGCTGCCAACCTTGATGTTCATCTCATGGGCACTTCACACACTATGCTCATTACAAAAGGTCAAAGAAGGTCAAAGAGGCTGTCGATTTCCACCAATCAGATTTCAATAAATTGTCAAATTCTTGGTTCTACACTATGCTCAAGGTTGAGAGGCCATTGATTTCCACCAATCAAATTTCAATAAACTGTGGAATTATTGATTTCACACTTACTATGTTCAAGGTTGAGAGGCCATTAATTTCCATCAATCAGATTTCAATGAATTGTTGAATTCTTGGTTTCTTGAAATCTGATTGGTGGAAATCAACAACCTCTTTGACCTTTGGCCATAATGTGAAGTGCCCCTCAATTAGGTCCATGTGAAGACAAAGCGAGTTTCCGTACCAAATTTTGTGTTGTTGTGTATTTGTTGAGAGTGAAGTTACAACAACCTTCTTTTTGTAAAGACAACTTTGAACATAAATGTATTTGAATTGGGCATTAGGGTGCATGCATTCTTATTAGACAAATGTTGACATAAATGCATTTCAATGGGAGTACGTGACTGAGAATCAGCTCATTTTTCTTGTAATATTGAGAATTACTTACTGAATGTATTATTGGTACTAATTTTCTGTACTATAATTTGCATAAAAATTTGAATTTTTTTATGCATGTTGGGCTTCCTGATAAAAGTATTACCCAACCCAGCCCCTGGCTCCTGTTTATACATCTCGGTGGGGTTATGATTGCTACGCCTAATTCAAAATGGACTCTCCAAGGTACAATGAGTACAAAGTTGAAATGTTTCCATTCAAACAACCATATCATAGGCATCAGTGGACAAAGTTCAAAAGTAGATATTCAAAAGTTGTAGTGTGCAATATATTACACATTACCACAAAAGTTTGAAGAAAAAATTAGTTGTAATTTGAAAGAAAATCAGTTTCAAAGTTAGCCATGTCTAAAATTCAGTTTTGTTCAACATGATTTGTAATTATTTTATCTTTTGCTAGTTTTTTTTTAGAACTTGGGAAAATCTTTTAGTGCCTTTGCATGTTGATATACATCATTTCATATTCTTATACACAAAAATTGAAGGAAATTGACATTTATAGAATTTAAAATATCAATAGTTTGACAAACATGCAAATGATGTTGGTTCTCACAATATTTGATATATTTTTTTGAATTGAGAGCATGGGATAGCATTATCCATTGTAAAGAGAGTATAGGTTGCAATATAGACCATTGTTACATCTTAATGCCCTTTCATTTGAAATATTTGTTGAATTGGGCAATGCATTCAATTTATATTTCATAGCCATATAATGTGTTTTAAGGTTCAATTCTTTTGTCCAAAGACTAGAGTTCATGATGCACATAATTCATCCAAAAAATCCAGAAAAAGGTAAATTATCATTGTCAATATTGTCAAAAAGTTGAAAACTGCCAAAATTTACACTTGACAACAGTTGACGTTCATAAAATTGGCAGTTTTTTGAGGATTTGACAATAATCATTTACCTTTCTTTGGTTAATACTCAACCATCCACTAGGTCGATCACAAATGTTTCGAAAGGGTCACTTTATCCAAGCAATATTCATTGAGAACCCTTCAGTAGAAATATTGTACGACAATAATGGAAAGAAGAAAGCATATTCTATACTACATGTTACATGAACCAATAACATATACATCGTATTAGTAGTCTAGGTTGACAAAAAATACTTCTAAAAAATAGATGTCAAGATTTTGGTATATAATTTTTTAAATAAATTGTATGGGGAAAAAATTCTTACTTTAATTTAAGACATTTGTCGAATCGCATTGACTTTAGAACTTCAATTGATTATTTGGTAGGGAATGTTGAACCTGACCGCCCAGGTACAATATTTGGGGAACAACATATGCAGAAGCTTTTTTTTTTTATTAGTATCATAAAAAAAATATAAAAAATTGAGGAGACCATTTCAGGCAGCTCAAGCAAGTACTCTAGACGGTTAAATTTATGTAGCCAAGGTGACATTTGTGTGCCCATGTAGGCAGTACAGTCAAAGTACAAACTGGGTGTTCCAGTGCCATCTTGAGCCCCAACAGCCCTTTGTCATGCTAATGAGCTTCTTGCCTCTTGACTTTGACAATGAGACTTGCAGGCTTCCTTCCTGCTCAATGTGAAGTTCTCATGGGAGTCACTAAATAATAAGGTAGAATAATTGCTCATTACCATACAGATTTGCTATCTAGGTACTTTGGAGAACCTATTTGTCAGTTCCCTTATTTTTTTTAGAGATTGAAAAGTTTGAGAGATGTCAATTGCAAAAAGAATGAAGGCTTTTTGACAAGAAGTGATTTTTCTGTGATTTTTTGAAGCTAAATTGTTAAATTGTGAATAGACTCTTGTTGAAGCATGGGTAGATGCTTGTTAAAGGGTGGGTTGATGTGTTCGCTCCCCAAGTGCATTGTCATCATGATAAAGGGTTGCTAAGATTGTGGTAATGGGTGAGCCACTGATGCAAATGGAAGGGTGTTGTAGGTGGCAAAATTAGGTAGATGGTGGTATTGGTCAATTCTACCCTAGTTTTGAACTTGGTGGGGACTTAAGGGCGTTCCTCACTACATTCCCAATCTCAACTTTCTAACTCTTGGTTCAAGGCAAAATTTTGGGCTATAGAAGTTGATTAAAAAAAATTAAATGTGGGCCTTGAGACTTCTTAGAGTAGCTCCAATGCAGTTGGGATAGCGCATGCCAACTACATGATGAAGGGGCCACTTATAAAACATACCCCAATGCAACCGGCGTAGGTCCTTCCCTTCTTTTTGCGTGAAAGGTTTTTTTTTAATGTAGAATCTTTTCCTCTCTTTCTTTTTATAAATTGTTTTATAATTAAAAAAAATCCTTGTCACCTACTTTAATGTTCCACCTCCTGGTGTTGCATTGGAGGCGTGCATGCGCAATTGTAGCCCACCTAGCTTTGTCTATGGCAATAGGGCCACTCTTGCCAACTTCTTGTCTATGTCTTTGCATTGGAGATGCTCTTAGTTTGAAGGTCAAAATTCCAACTCTAAATCCCAACTTGTCTCTTGTATGATATTTTATAGCAATTAAGTGCCTCCCGAAAGAATCAAAAAGTCACAATCTCATTTTTTGAGCACTTTTAGCATCAAATTTGCTTGGAACAAATTTAGACAAAATTTTAGCCAATGAGGGTGGTTCACATTGTGTTTTTCTCTCAATTTTATATTCAAAACAATAGTTGCCACTTGAAGACTAAGTTGGGTCTTGACTTTTTTTAGACCCAATTTAGCATTCAAGTCCTACTTCCTTGGTGCCCAAACTCCCCCAAAGTATGAAGACATTTAGAATAGCCATCTTCGACTATGAAGACAATTAGTTGCTCATGCCATGGACCAATTACTTGAGAAGTGTGTGTGCAACCTAAACCTAAGCATTTTAGTGTAAAATTAAGTTTTTCAAATTGAAAACTAGGTCTTTGTCATAGAAATTGGTGTTTATGACCAATATGATGAAATTCAAGTACTATTGTAAAGAGACGATTTTTAAAATATATTTTATTGTATTTTCAAGAGATGAAATCATATGTTTTCTATAAGTCATAAAAATTTCAGATTTATTGGTGATGATCTTAAATTATTGTGATTTGGTGAAGAAAAAGTGAAAAAAATTCAAATCTAATACAAAATTGGCTCAAAAAATCTGAATTTTCCACCATATGTGTATAATACTACACTATAATATGTAATATTATAATATAATTCAATTTTCCATACTATTCTATAAATAGAAATTCAATAGACCATGGTAATAGGCCCAAAGTTTTATGGTAAAAGAAAATTCATTTTTTGGTAATTTCAAATCGGATTAAAAATTAGACTTGACTTTATTCATTTCATTAGTTGTAATTAAATTCAAGAAAAGTAATTTTCATGGGTGGAATTTAGATCTAGTGCGAGGAGCTAAAAGTTGTCAAATACACCATAAGGTCATTTGTAGCACACACATCCAAATTCATTCAAAAATAGAACAAATGGACCATAGACAATTAAATTGGACAATTTAAGAAAAAATCATCCTCTAATTGGCTTCATTGTCATTTGAAAGCTAGGATTTGGCTCATTAAGCATTCTAAGATTAAACAATTATATGCTAATTATGATGAGTAAGAATTCATTTTTAACTTGCAAGGCTCAACATTCAAGTGGCAATGTATTGATTTAGAGGTCACAATAGAAACAACTACTTCTTGGGTTGGAATCTTTTGCAAAAAAATGGTATGACCACAATAGGGCTATGCCATTGTATTGGCCAATTTTAAATCAATATTGTATCCACCATAGATGAGTGAGACGACCATTCAGTAGAAATCTACTTGTCAACAATGATTGAGCACATGGATGATTTTTGGTGTTTTCACCTTAATAATACCTCTTAAGGGCAATTATTAAAGCACACTTCAAAATTCACAACAAATCCTTCCTTTGTTTGAAAATATATGATTGCCTCCTCTCTCTTCTTGGTTAGAAGTGGAAAAAAATGGATCTTTAAAGTTTCAACCATCTCACATGTTTACAATAGATATTTTGCATACAATGAACCCTCTTACCTTAATGTCAAGAATGATTTGCTCAAAAGACTAACTAAAGTGAACATGCCTATTACCTTAGAGAAGCTATTTGTCAAACTCATGTAGATTGAGAAGTTTGAGAAAAGTCATTTGCAAGTAGAATCAAGACATTCCTACATTCAAGAAATGAATTTTCAAAGTTTGTTGGGACTAAATTGGTAAAGCGTGACTAGGTAGACCCATGCTAAGCCACACGCTGACCTCTCCCCTCCCCAGATACATTGTTATGATGCTAAAGCTGGTTGCTAAGATTGTGGTAACAGGTGGATGACAGACTCAAATGGGAGGCCATCCAATAGATGTCAGAATTGGGTGACTGATGACACTAGGTTGTTCTACCTTCCAGTAAGTTAGGTTCAATCCCACCCAATACAGTACTAAGCTTACTATCAAAACTGATATAACTGCAATCACTGCAATCTGAATGCAAGCAAGATAAATTGAATATGAACACATATTCAACAATCTTTGAATCTGAATGCAAGCAAGATGAATGATATATGAACACATATTCAACAATCTTTGAATCTGAATGCAAGCAAGATAAATGATATATGAACACATATTCAACAATCTTTGAATCTGAATGCAGGCAAAATGAACGACATATGAACACATAGTGTTCAACAATCATCTGAATGCAAGCAAGATGAATGATATATGAACACATATTCAACAATCTTTGAATCTGAATGCAGGCAAAATGAACGACATATGAACACATATTCAACAATCTTTGAATCTGAATGCAGGCAAAATAAACGACTTGTTGAACACATAGTGTTCAACAATCTTTGAATTTGAATGCACAAGCTATGACCGACCTCGCTCATAAAGTTACTGTTACCTGGAAATGCAAATTCTTAGATTCGCCTTTTGTGTAGCTGAAGACCGTGAAAGTGAAAGTGCAGTATATGTAGGTAGGGAAAGTTAGAGCATCCCCAGTGAGCCTTGTAAAAGTGAATCGCAGCTACCGGTGTTAATACACCACCAACTCACTCCACGCATATTTTTTCGCCACGGGTCAAAAAGGACATGCCGGAGCAGCTAGCAGCGAGAGCAGACAAAAAAACAACTGCAATATTACAAAGCAACTACTTTCATTGAGGACAGGTGGCCGTGCGTGACCTGATCTCTTCCGAGTTCCTATCAATTCCTTTTTTTCTTCCCTGTTCACACGAGCTCCTGGGGACACACTTAAAACACGTATGACTGCAGGTGGATCACTCTTGAAACAAAAGACACTCACTCACTCAGACTCAATGCACGCATCACTAATATGATAAGAATTGAAGCGAAAGCTCTTTCATGATTTGGTGGATTGGGCGTGTCTTCTAAGCAGCTTCGTCTGTCAACAACATTAGCATGGTTTCCCCACTCACACACATTTTGTAGTCATGTAATTACGGCATCTTGATGGTGATGCTGATGGTCTCAACAAGACAGAGAGAGTACGTTTGGTGGCTTGGCTTACTCGCCAAGAGCCGTAACCTCTAAGCGGCCTCGGCACTATGATAGCTAACAAACCATCTTCAACAAAATTTATTAGCATGAAACGGACAGAGTCTAAATTTTCCCTCTTTTTTGTTATTCAGTCATGTCATGTAGGTTGAATATATTCACTCGTTTACAAACCTAACCCTGGAAGGATGCTGAGGTCAAAAAGTGGTCGATGGCTGACTTTTTAGATTTACTGTAAAAATGAAGAATACGTACACCTATTGGTCCACAAATCAGATCATTTATGGCAAATTAAGTACCTTTGATGATAGGTCTCGTCCCTCAAGTTTAGAGGCTAATGGCATGAGTAGGCTACTAATCCTGCATTTTAGGAGGCCTAGATCCCACTTTTGAGACGTGGGTTGCAGCTAATCACACATTTTCTGACTATAGAATACAATTAGGCTACTAATCCTTCTTTTTTGTGGAGCAAGATCCCACTTTTGTGCGGTGAGGTGCAGGTATTACTCTAGCTAAATAATGAGTGTGATTGGGTAGAAATTCATACTGAGTGCATTTCATGAGAGCCAGTCGCCCTGGCCACATTTTTGACGCGGTTGTTGCGAAAGTTGACCAGTTGAATGCGACCATGATACATCAGCTAGTTCCTCAAGGATTTGCTAATCGCTCTTAACTCCTTTCAATTTTGATTCATTTTTTACTTTTTTTGCTTTGGGGGTGTAGAACTATAGATCGATTTCAATTAATTAGCAGTATTTCAACATTAAGCTTAGTTTATGAGAAGCTACAGTTGAAGCTGCGGCGATGCTACAACATACAACGACGGTGAGTCAGGTATGCTAATCGTGCTTATTGTTAGTACGTTAGTTCGATCTTAATTAGCAGTACTTAATCCGAGAGTTATCTGAAGAGATGCTTCACCTTGTAAAGACGTCGGTGGGGCCTTGTCTATGCATATGATGGACTACCATGGCGGTGTTGTTCCGGTGTATGCTGCAATTAGTCGTTGTTGCAGTTGGAAAGCTAGCTAGGCGATACGTGGACGCATTCAGATGAGTCTACAACCACTCGTGCACGTTCAAATTATTTGAATGAAATCTTCCTTGCTACCGTACCTTGCTTCCTTGCTTTCGATCGGTCCAATCTATATAGGTGCCCGAGTGACTATCATACATTAGTTCCCCTGCATTTGAATTGCAATTGCTAGCTATCGAAGTCACAGATTGATATATAGTTGATCAGACAGGTAGCGCGGCGTACTTTAGTTATCGATGCCCTGAACATTTATCGATCGCATCAAGCTGGAGGCTAGGAGCGAATTGAAGAGAGCGCTAGAATTCTCGGTCTCATGCCTGTGACGTTGTTGATGGTGCCGGGGTTAATTGCAATTGATTGAAGCAGCAAGCGCAACTGATTGTTATCAATCCTGTCACCCTCTTTGGCTTGGTATCGATGAGCACGGTAGGTTTGATCAATCACAACTTATGTATGTACGGGTTCTTAGCTACTTGTTGCTTAGAAAGTACCAAGAGTTAGTAGATTATACTTATGATTTGGGGCCTATTTGTATGGGCTGTGGTACTCAAGAAGCGCTCAATATCATTCCTCAAGTGCCGTCATTTTGATGCCTCATACGTATGTTCCCTGCTGTGAACGTGTAGATACAGTCGTATGCAAGAATTCTTTTTTATTAGACATTTGTGATTCTGCATGCTCGCTCTGTAGTTGCAGTATTTTCGTTAGATGGCGGGATTCAGAGATAGGGCCAAAAATGTGATCTGCGTGCTCGAAGCGAGAAAAACTAGGACAGGTGTAGAATTAAGGTGAAAGGCTGGTAACTGAAACTTTGCGTGTACGTTTTACTGAAATGATCCACCATTTCAGGAGTACGAGGTTATTTGTGTGTCAGGGAAAATCCAAGACCTGAAAAAGCTCTCCCAAATCATGTCAGTAGCGTAGGAAAACAGGAAGTCGATCATAGCAATGGCCCCAGCTATGGTTGGCACACAGAGTACGTTACATACAGCAGGCGGGACAGCAGCCAGGGCGAAAATGCAAACTTGGCTTCTGAACGAATCCCCCTTAATTTCAGGGTACGTTCGCCGTGCGTAGCGCGATATTCCTGTACGAATCAACACTATTGGAATTTAGAAACTGTAGCTACAGTCACACAGACGATTTCTGACTTGCAGATAGCTACAAGGACAACCCCGCTGGCTTCATGTTGCTCTGTCCACAGATACTCGATCCGACCCAGATCAGGAAGAAAACTTCCAAATCACTTTAGTGGCGTATAACAGTAGGAAATTAGTCGATCTCATCGATGGTGTGCACAGCTACAGTAGCTTCCGGACTAACATACTTACATACAGCAAGCCAAGGTCGAATGCGTACGCTGATGACTGAACCCCCGTTGATTTGGTTTCAGGAATCGCCATTAAGGGTGGAGAGAGATTGTTGATTTCATAGAATCAGGTTTCGAAAAAACTAAGAAATTATGAATGAATCCATCGCAGCGATGGTTTGCACAGCTAGCCAGATTTCATGCTTCCATACTTCCATACTCACAAAGTTGAATGCGTTCCCTGTTAGTTTAATGCTTTAATCGGTGAATAGGTGGAGGTCGACAGAGTGCTGATTTCAGAGATTAAGGTTTGAATTCAGAAAGACTAAGGACATCATTCGATGCTTTGCAATGCTAGCTTTCATACTTCCATACAAGTTCCGTACGCTGATAAATGAGCCCCTGTTGAATTGGTTTCAGGAATCGCCATTAAGGTGTGAATAGGTGGAGATAAATTGTTGATTTCAGAGATTAAAGTTTCGAACAAACTAGGATTTCAATCGATCAAAGAAATGGTTTGCAAGCTAACTTTCATACTTCCCTCACAAAGTAGAATGCGTACCCTGTTAATTAGTTCCAGGAATCGCCATTAATTGGTGAATTAATAGGTGGAGACAGATTGCGAGATTAAGGTTTCGAAAAGACGAAGGACATCAATCTATGGCCGGTTTGCGTAGCTATCTTCCATACAAGTTCCATACAGCAAAAGTGGAATGCGTACGCTGATAAATGAACTCCTATTGCAATTGGTTTCAGGAATCGCCCACTAAGGTGTGAATAGGTGGAGATCGATCGACAGATTTCTAATTTCTGAGATTAAGGTATCAATCCAAGCTTTGGCAGAATTGGATCCCGGGATGGGCGACCATCGGGCCCAAGAAGTGGGCATGTCCGTGGACTCATCCTCTTGGGGCCGAGCGATCGCCCGCAGTAGCAGTCTTCGCAACTTATCTTGGAGCGTGGGCTCGGAGCACCACAATGTGTTCGGGTCGGCCAGGATGTCGGACAGAGGCGACGAGATGGACGATGAGGAGGCGCTCAAGTGGGCGGCCATGGAGAGACTGCCCACCGTGAGAAGGCTACGCACCGCTATGATCCACAAAGGACTCGGGAAGTTCGACCAAGTGGACGTGGCCAAGATTGGACCCGCGGAGAGGCAGATGCTCATTGATAATTTGCTCAAAGTGATTGACGACGATAACGAGGTTTTCCTGCTCAAGCTAAGGAAACGAATCGACACGTAAGTTAATTACTCCCAATTGCAATTGCTAACCTTGTGAACCATTCGTACCTTTCCCTGCATAATCATACCCAACATGTTTAGTCTCGGTTAATTGCTTTCATTGCAGATGTAGCGTAACAATCACAGCCCTGGAGATCGATTATTCCATACCGTTGTTTCTCTTCGGAGAATATCAGAAGTTTAGCAGAGGATTTTGCACTAGGAACGAGCAATGACAGTGAGACTCTGGAACCAAATAATTTGAATTGACTAGCCTTTTGCTCTCATTTCCCTGCACATTCGTTCCCAACGTGCACAGCTGGTAAGTTCACAAATGTAGCGTAACATTCATAGCCCTGGAGATCGATTATATACCCTTGTTTCTCTTACGGGAATATCAGAAGTTTAGCAGAGGATTTTGGACCAGGAACGAAAAATCAGAGCAAACTTTAACAATTTCCTTGAATTGATGTGATCCTGCGCCAGAAACTGTAGTGACGCAAATCTACACAGCTCTAAAAACTAGTCCGAGTATAGAATTACGTTTCAGGCCGTGAAATTGACGTTTTATTTCAAATGGGGGAGTTAGCAACGTTTTGGAACAGTCATGTTTGATCAGCGATTTGGAGCATTTTGCTGAAAAGCATGTTCCCAAGCGTTGCTTTTGGAGACTATTAACAACCCCTGGTTTGCAGAAAATTCTCGGGAACCATTTGAGTTGCTTAGTAACATTTGGTAAAAGGTTTCTTGTGAAAAATCATTTGACTTGCAGCTTAATAATTAGTGTTATGACGTTCCTCATGAGTAATAAAATTAACTTTCTGAAATTTTGGGGGTCTGTTTCATTGAAGCGATATATACAGTAGTAAGTTGTCCCAAGCTGGTATTCTATATCGATCCAATCCCTTGCTGAATGAATATTTTTCCTTCACTTCCAACGTTCCCCTCTTCCGAGCATGGTTTACATCCATGACCTGAATTGGCAGAAACGATTATTTTCAACTAATTCGAGACGAAACAATTAGTTGGTGGACTCAAATACGAGGACTTTAAACACTGGAAATGAATGCAATTGAGGATTGCCATCATGTACTCACTGATTGCATTGGCGTGGTTTGGCGGACACAGTGTGGGCATTGAGCTCCCGACCATCGAAGTGAGGTACGAGAATTTGAGTGTGGATGCTGATTGCTACGTGGGAAGCCGAGCATTGCCCTCCCTCTGGAATGCTGCACGCAATTTTGTGGAGGTAATTACAATCTTTCCGTTCAATTTATGTAAAGAATCTGTCTTCTGTTTCAGGATTTTAATGTTCGTTTGATTTTGATTTTTGTTTCTGCATTTTCTGTTTGTGTATGCACTGAGTGCTGCGTAATTTGCATGATCGTGAGTATGTGATTATAGGTCTCAGGCTTTGAGTCTGAACAGAATTTTAAGATGCTGTGTTTACAAACCTAATCTGACGATTTTTTCTCGCTTTGAGAATAGGGAAAATTTGAATTCCGTAGTACTTGAAGTCCAACTTTTAGACGGTATAGAAGCTCGAAGCTTATCATAGTCACTTCTAAAGCAGATTTGCATTGTTACAACATGAAGGGCATGCTTTCTTCTTTCTCTTGGAAAATTTTACTACCTTTCTTGAAACTACCTGAATGATTTAATTCAATTCCTATAGATATAGAAATGCTCACTTCTGGCCATGTAGGAATTTTGGGTTTAAGAATAGGTTAAACCTTCTCCATATCTACCTGTTCAGGCTCAAATGAATCTCTTACTGCAGAACCCAAACTTTGAGAATATGAAATAGGTATCATGGGACCAATCTGAGTGTCTTCTCGTTTCCGTCGGATTTTGCAGCAATGTCTCAACACGATCAGGATATCAACAACGAAGAAAACAGTTCTCAACATCCTTCACAACGTGAATGGAATAATCAAGCCTCAGAGGTACAGATCGGACAAATTCAACAGGGATTAGCATTAGCTTCAAGCTGTGAAAAATTAGGTTACTTTACTGTCACTCAAAAATCATCTGTTCGCTTAGGGCTCAGCTTTGAAATGGGTGCTCTTGCAGGATGACCCTGTTACTCGGTCCACCAGGGTCCGGAAAGACGACTTTATTGCTGGCGCTTGCAGGCAAACTTGACAAAGATTTGCAGGTGAGGATTAATGGAGAAGTCTGAAAATGTGATTGATCATATCCCTTAAACCCTAACAGAAGCGCTATTCGGTATTGTGACTATCGTCCAACAATGTATGTATCCCTTCAAAGAGATTTTTGTAATTGTGTAAACAATTGTTGTCTTCCGTTTTGGAGAAATTTTGAAGGTTGTGAGTTTCTCTTTGGATTTTGTGGACGTAGGTTAAAGGCACTGTGACATACAATGGCCATAACCTGGATGAGTTCGTTCCACAAAAGACGGCGGTTTACATTAGTCAGACCGATTTACATTTTGCCCAAATGACTGTGCGTGAGACTCTGGACTTCTCAGCTCGTTGCCAAGGCACCGGCACTCGATACGGTAAACATCAATCACTCTCAAATTCCTATAAATAATTTCACTATTACCCCTCCTGAAAGTTTCATTGTTTCATATTTCGATGATTGCGTTTTTTCTTTATGTTTTTTCAGAGCTACTTTCAGAGCTTGCTAGAAGAGAAAAACAAGCTGGAATATTCCCCGAGGCGGATGTGGATCTCTTTATGAAGGTAAATTGTTCATATCATTCAAGTTCCTTGAGCATTGCATGAATAACTGCTTCGTACTTGGCCGCTTTTGGTTATTTTTTCCTTTTTCATAACGAAGCAATTATATGTTGGATACCATTCTCACGGAATTATATCTATTTCCAATGCAGGCAACAGCTTTGTCAGGAGTAGAGAGTAGTCTTGCAACAGATTACACCCTAAAGGTCAGAGATTCTGTCTTACTAAAAGTGTGCTTATTTGTTTTCACTCTTTGGGATAGAGAATACTATTTTCTCCACTTTAACATAGCATATATGTATAGAGCTCTGGAGAGCTCACTTTGGGTATTAGAGCCAAATATGTTTCAGATCAAAATTTTCTCCATCAATGTATGATGATTTCTTATGATTTCATTCAAAGTGGGAGGTTGTTAACCACTACTTAATCCCATGGTTGCCAACCAAGTGTATTTGACGAATGAGTTGCTGTTGGTAGCAAGGGTCAGTCAATAGGAGACGGGATTAGGTCCCTTGCAGTTTAATATCTTCGACCATATCTCAATTGAATCTCATACAATAGGTAATTATAGAGTCATCGAAGTACATGCAACATGGGCACTGAAATGCATCACTTTCTCTATGGGGTTGTTGCAGATATTAGGTCTTGATGTTTGCGCAGACACCTTGGTTGGCGATGATATGCGCAGGGGAATCTCTGGCGGTCAGAAGAAACGGGTCACCACAGGTACAGATGAGATTTTTTAGAGGTCGGAAGATGAAAATCAATTCATCTGCACTTTTATTTTGCATTCCAACTTGCACCTCGTGGAAATGAGTATGTGTGATGATTTCAATGGAATATTCTGGAGCGATGAAGACTAATTGCATCTCAAATCTTTAATAAATTCTTGTATTGGAGTTGCACAACTTGAAAGATGAAAGTGAGGATGAAACTCATCAAAGCAACACTTTTGTTAAGAGATTTTCTTGTTTGTGAAGCCTAGAGTGATCCCTAATTCTAAGTGGTATCATATTAACCCTGAATGAGTTTTTATGAGTGCAGGAGAGATGATTGTTGGGCCGACACGCGCCCTGTTCATGGACGAAATTTCAACAGGGCTGGACAGTTCCACCACATTCCAAATCGTGAAGAGCTTGCGACAGTTTGCACATGTGATGTCGAGCACAGTGCTCATGTCCTTGTTGCAACCAGCTCCGGAGACCTTTGAGCTTTTTGATGATATCATTCTTCTCTCGGAAGGCCAGATTGTGTACCATGGCCCTCGGGACCACGTCTTGGAGTTTTTTGAGGATTGCGGGTTCAAGTGCCCTGATCGCAAGGGTGTGGCTGATTTCTTACAGGAGGTACACTGAAACTGCTTTATTATGACCTCCACTAAAATGATACTCCGTATTCTCTATTGTCTTGCACGATTATCACATTCAAAGTATGCCATAACGAATAAGGTGGTAAGATTAAAAGAGCTTTGGTTACACTAACAATATCATGATACATTTGGTCTTTCTGGAGCCAGAAAAAATGATTAAGAGGTTAAATGATAACTTCTTAAGTAGAAAATGACGAACTTGCTGAGGAATGTTAATGTCGAGTGTATCAATGATAGTTAACATGTTCTAGAAATTTTACCTCCATTACAATTGATAGTAGTTATGAAAACCTCTTTTGAATGGTATTGTAATTGGTAGGGTTTAACACAGATAGGTTTTTAGAACACTTTTGACGGAGGGGTTTCTACCAGTTCATATTAAAGAAATGGAACTTGCACTCAATTGAGCATTGATAGTTCTTCTCTGACTATGTTGGTTTTTGGTGATTAGGTTACCTCGAAAAAAGATCAGGAGCAATATTGGATAGATAGAAGGCGTCCTTACCGCTTTGTATCGGTCACGGACTTTAAAGAGAAGTTCAAAAAGTTCCATGTTGGAGCATCACAGACAATGGAGCTCGCGAATCCCTATCCCAAGCACAGAAGCCACAGGGCAGCCTTGACCCATGAGAAGTACACTGTCACCAAGAAGGAGATTTTCAATGCCACATTTGCAAGGGAGATTCTCTTGATGAAGCGAGATGCATTTGTCTACATCTTCAAAACCTCACAGGTATGTACTCTTTTTGAAACAAGTTACTCTGTAGCAATAGTTTCATTTCATAGAATGTGCACAAAGCCATGCGCATTTCTTCTACCTTACTGTCCCTTTCCACCTATATTACCTTCAGTAGTGGATTCAGTGTTAGTGAGTGGTATGGGGCAGATTATTTTTGTTTGACTAATGGAAACTAAGCCAATAGATCCTTGTTTCCTGTGAACCCATGAGATGCTTCAGTCGTCCGGTGGAAATGTAAGGGCGGCGCTCCTTCATTTCTATCAGAGATTGGCAGTTTCAGTTAATGGAATTACTGAATGCATCTTAGCATTCTAAAACCCGCCAATATTTCATCCACTGTGCTTCTAACATGGTAATTTGAAGTAGAGGAGGCGATCCTCTTTTCCAATACCTTGGATGATAAATTTGTGCAGAAACTGCTAGATTAGAGTGCACTTTATAATGCTCTTTTTTCAAAAGTCATCAACGAATTCAGCTGATGTGGACAGCTTTTTATATGCTCTGGAGTTGTGACTCTTGATATGTGCTTCTATGTCATGCAGCTTGCAATCATGGCAGCAGTGAGCATGACGGTCTTCTTCCGCTCAAATCTACACCAAGAGACAGTTGCGGATGGGACCATTTATTTGGGAGCCCTCTTCTTTACAGTGGTGTGCATCATGTTCAACGGGTTTGGAGAGCTTTCTATCACTATCTTCCGTTTGCCAGTGTTTTTCAAGCAACGAGACCTCCTGTTTTATCCCGCCTGGGCATTTTCACTCCCTAGTTTTGTGCTGAGTATTCCCATGTCCGCGCTTGAATCTACCATTTGGACCTGCATGACTTACTACGTCACCGGGTTCGCCCCAGAGCCCTCAAGGTTAGTATTTCTCCCAAAGATTGATCAGTTTTTAAATAGACTAAATTATACAAAAAAAGCACTTGAGCATTTGTTGCATTCTGCTGGTTTCTTTTTTCTCAAAGTCAAATGGCTTCAATCAATAACATAGTTTGCATGTGTTCAAAGTGGGGGTCAAATGAGGAGTGAAGCACCATTATAGGGTGGTTACTTATTGGTTTGTGTTAATTTCCTGATCTTTGGAGAAACTTCATAATTGATGGACACAAAATTTCTTGTCCATTGGTGCTTTCAGGTTCTTCAAGCAACTTCTGTTACTATTCTCAGTGCACCAAATGTCGTCTGGGCTATTCCGACTCATAGGAGCTGTATGCAAGACCATGATCATGGCCTACACCGGAGGTTCCTTTCTGTTGCTCATTATATTCATGTTGGGAGGGTTTATCATTCCGCGACCAGACATCAAGAGCTGGTGGATCTGGGGTTACTGGACCTCCCCACTCGCCTATGCTGAGAATGCCATTAGCATCAATGAGATGCTTGCACCCCGATGGAGCAAGGTACAATTTCATTTAAAACTTGCCTCCCTTAAAACATTATTTTCCTGTTACGATCCATCATTCTCAGGTGATCTAGAAAACCCAAACCCTTTAGAAATTGTTGTAATTGGCGGTTCAATTTGGCAGGGTTTAATGTGATTAGATTTCTATGAATTCTATGATCATGAATGGAGGTTGAATTAATGGTGATCTATTGGATATTACTTCAATATCTCTGACTGTTTCTTGATCCGGGGTCTTGCAAGCTCTGCCGATTGGCAGAATTAATACTACAGCAGAATGAGGTGCTTATAACTTACTGGTTAGCATTGTTAATGATTTGTGCAGTTTGATGTGAGCAAGAATCACACAATAGGAGAGCTGGTTTTAATCAACCGTGGGATTTTCACTGAGAACTACTGGTACTGGATAAGCATTGGGGCTCTGTTTGGATTTGCCATCATATTCAACATTGGATTCACAATCGCTTTGGATTGGATGAGACGTAAGCATCTTCTTTGTCTGTGAATGTTAGGTTCTGCATTATATTCTATTTTAGAACCATTTATTAGAATTTCATTCATTCTTCCTTCCACATCTTGATTAATTTCTTTATATTCGTTAGCCCTGTCTCTTTCTAATAACAGTACTTGTCTTTTGAGCTCACTCTCTTGATCTATGTACGCAGCCCCGGGAAAGCCCCAAGCAGTCATATCTGAGGAAGCATTGGCAGAGAGGAATGAAAAATTGAGATCCGGGGATGTTCCGGTAGTGGAGACAGTAACATCTAATAACCCATACTCAGGAAATTACAAATTCCATGACGAAATGGCAAGGGCTGAAGATGGTAAGTCTTACCATGCAATTGCAATTTTCAATAAACAGAAAACAATGACATGAATTGACATAGTTTTGTTGATTCGGACGTGTTTTGTGTGGATTCGGACATGTTTTGTTGCTCGGATGGCTTGATTCAAACACGGTTTTCTACTAGAGTTGAAGCAAGACAAACTTCTTTTTCCTCAGTCCGTCGTAGTATGATACTCTGGTGGATCTGACCTTGACCAAACACTTGTTTGCAACTCTGAGTTGTTTTCATCCCAAAATTGAAGAATTTATATGCAATCTCGAAAGAAAATGGGCATTTTTTCGAAGAAAAGTGGAGTAAGACAACTTGGAAACGTTTTTTGTTTATTTTCAGGTGTAAGAAACTCGTTCAGTCAAAGCTGGCTCAACCTGGCGACGCAACGCACTGGAAGCAACAATGCGCATTCGAAGTCCATGGAGATGAAGAGCCGGGACCATTTCGTGGCGCTCGAAGAGGCCGAGGCTGCGCTTGGCACTGCTCTGGAGGCCACACTGGAAGTTGCAGGCTTGGAACGCAAGCGTGGCATGATTTTGCCTTTCGAGCCGTTGTCCATTTCCTTTGATGACCTCAAATACTCCGTGGACATGCCTGCTGTACGTTTTCCTGAATGTTTTCATTTCATATCATGCTCCTCAATTTTTTCGCTGTCATGGATAACAGAATGCCCAATTCTATTGATTTCTCTAGAAGCCACTAGTAGACCAACACCCCACCCACCCCACGCCCACCCCAAGACATATTCTAAGAAATCAAACCTTGCTAAACCTTGGCAATTTAACAGCGGTTTGTTAGAAATTCTGGTGCAACATGACATGTCCTGCCAGGTATACTGAACATTGTACTACTGGTGCAACCTTGAGTATAACGGGATAACTATCAATCCTTGTACTGATCAAGACACATATAATGCATGAATGACTGCACAGGAAATGAAGAAACAAGGAGTGACAGAGGACAAGCTGCAGCTGCTCCGTGGCGTGACAGGAGCGTTCCGTCCTGGCGTACTCACAGCTTTGGTGGGTGTGAGTGGAGCTGGAAAGACAACCTTGATGGATGTCCTGGCAGGGCGGAAGACAGGAGGCTACATTGAGGGTGACATTCGCATCAACGGATATCCCAAGAAGCAAGAGACTTTTGCTCGCATTGCTGGCTACTGTGAGCAAGTGGACATTCATTCCCCTCAAGTCACTGTGAGAGAGTCCCTCGTTTATTCTGCGTGGCTGCGGCTCTCAGAAGACTGCACTCCTGCCATGAAGATGGTGAGTGAGAAACAATCGTCTTTATTCCTTTCATGTTATACTCTAACCCCACTTAAGGTATGCGAACCTATTATCATCACTAATCACAACTGAGCATAGTTGCTATAATTTATTTTTATTAGATCTTATTGGTAACTGAAATTAAGAGGATTCCAAAGCACTTTAGCATGCATTATTTGGACACAAGTTTTGAATTTTGAAAGTATTGTCTCTAGGTGTACCCAAAACCAATAGTAGGCTCCCATTGACTTTCATGTTTTGATCTTGTGTAGTCAATATCTAGGTTTTTGTGACAATTTTTGGCCCAAATGTAGGTGTTTCATTTGGGGCTGTGTTGATTATGGGTGTGCATACCTTAATCTAACTACTTGGAAGAGAGTCATATCGAAGGTCCAATTGTTTGAATGTGAGACAAGTGTGCTGCAATCAATGATAGTGTGACAAATGTGCAAGTTATTCTAGAGGGTCATTGAAGAGAGGGTCATGTTAAGTAGATATTGTTCCTAGTACTAGTGGTTACTGTCTTATATAATGTTTGTGATAACATTCCATAATGTTAGGATATATTCACACCAATTGGGAATATCTTAATCTTCTAAGGGAGGAAATTAGCCCATTGTACCTCCTCCCAATCTCAATCCTTCATCGTAGAAGGGTTATTTTATCTTAGTCTCAAGGTATAGATATCCCCTTTTTGTGGATTGTAACCTAAGGTGATTAGTTATCACAGATATGTTAAGTTTTCTTTGGTTGAGTGGGAGATTGAAGATCATAACAGATAGCGATCAATGTGAACCCTTTGATGAACCCATAAGTATACTCTTAGATGATTGTAATTCAAGTGTACAACTTAGCATTATGTCCTATAATCTTCTCAAACCTCCTGGCTCTTAAACGGATTTACTCAGTCATTTGAGACTTTGGTACAATTCATCTACGAGCCTAGACTAGCTGATGTCTGTTTGCTTGTCTCTTGTGTTCTGCTTCATTTACAATATCATTATGTTCCAGGTGGGCATCAAGAAACAATCTTTAGAAGAAATTCCATAGTCATTTGGTCCCCAATCTCTTTAATTCTCTATATTCATTCATGCGCAGTTCTTAGAGAATTTTTCATTTGCATGGTGACAGACGTAGTACTTGACGAAAAAAAGCTTTGCAGGCACTGACTCTCAGTCTTGATAAGTGTGACTATTTGACACATGTATAGTCAGCTACTTAAGAACTGAATGGAACTCTGCCAAGTTTCAAAGAGCTGAATTTTCATGTTGAACTTGATGGTACAGAAATTTGTGGAGGAAGTGATGGAGTTGGTGGAGTTGAAACCATTGCAAGATGCACTCGTGGGGCTGCCGGGTGTCACAGGTCTGTCCACAGAGCAGAGGAAAAGACTGACCATTGCAGTGGAGTTGGTTGCCAATCCCTCCATTATTTTCATGGATGAACCCACAAGTGGTCTAGATGCACGTGCGGCTGCCATTGTCATGCGCACAGTCCGCAACACAGTGGACACAGGCCGGACTGTGGTGTGCACCATACATCAACCCAGTATTGACATTTTTGAAGCTTTTGATGAGGTACATTACTACCATCTAAAATCCTGACTGCAAATTTACTGTTTTGCACAAGTACCAATTATATGTAGTAATCTGACATTGTTGTAAACCAAGTTCATTAAAGAACTTATCAAGAACTTAAAGCCATGTTCTCTTATTCATTTTTATCTCATTCCACCTACTTTTACAATCTTCAATATTGCATCCATTCTGCTTCTAACCTGGTAATAAAGCTAGAGGTGGGCTAGACAGTCATCTGCCTCCTTCCTCAATATATTAGATGATAATTTTCTTATAATATGAAAAATCTCTTGATAAGAATTTACAAGTTAATGTGCACTTTTCAAAAGTCACCTGCCAGTATAACAATTTTGGTGAACTTTCTGGTTTATGTTGCAGTTGTTGTTGATGAAGAGAGGTGGGCAAGTCATATACGTGGGGCCTTTGGGACCTCGCTCACACAAGCTGGTTGAGTATTTTGAGGTAATCCATGAATTCTGTGCACATCTACCTCTTCCAATACAGAGGGAGTTCTTTCTCTACATTTGAGAATTTATATTCAGACAACTGATTTGGACAAAATTGTTTGATGATCATCTGATTTGTGAGAGTGTCTTGTAGGCTATTCCTGGTGTTCCCAAGATCAAAGAGGGCTACAATCCAGCAACATGGATGTTAGAAGTCAGTGCAGTGTCCATGGAGACCAATTTGGAGGTCGACTTTGCAGAGATTTATCAAACATCGGATCTCTATATGTGAGTGTGCTGTACATACCTTCAGTAACTAATTCTCTCTTGCAAAAGTAATTGCCTCTTAAATGCACCTGGTATAAAAAGATGTGAATGCCTGAGATCACATATTTAGTCTAAAATCTTAAACTGGAATATGCCACATGAGAAGATATGTAAAAGGTTGAAGTATAATTTGCTAAGCTGAGTCATAGATTAGTCGAATCTCCATATATGCCAGGGAAGGTGCCAGGGAGGGTGTTTGCAGAAAATCTTGCAGCTTGCACTACAGGCTTTTATTTTCCCTTGGTTTGATAGCAATTATAGTACCATTTTTGAGACAAAGATTTGAATTAGTGACGATACTGAGTTTGTTTGCTTTGACTATGACATCAGGAAGAACAAGGCACTGGTAAACCAACTGAAATCACCAATCCCCGGAACACAAGACCTTCACTTCCCCACTAAATATTCACAGACGTTCTTTACCCAGCTCACTTCATGTTTGTGGAAACAAAAGCTGACTTACTGGCGAACCCCAGACTACAACTGTGTGCGTTTTTGTTTCTCCGCTGTGGCTGCAATTCTCTTTGGCAGCATTTTCTGGAATCTTGGCCAGAAAACGTAAGCTTCATTCTCCTGAACTTTTTCATTCAAAAAACTGTTTCATGTATTTCAAATGTTTCCAAACTTCCAAAGCTTGAGGTATCCTTAATTTCATTCAAAAATGGGGTTGCTAATCTTGTTTCAGTTACTAGGCTTAAGGGCCATTTTTTGATGGTTCAGTAATGAATCTGAAATAGTCTTCATCTGAAAAATAACCTGAACTCAACAATTTATGAACTCTAGAATGAAAGGGAGAGTACCTTGTTAAGGTATGTGTCCCATTGTTGACCTGAGCCGAACTGCATCCCTAAGTACAGTACAGTTGTCCAACATTCCAGCCTTGGAATGTTGGATGATTGTGGATAGACACACAATTGGGCTTGGTTTGACAATGGGCATTCACACCTTACATCTGTAATGTACAATGTGAGGAAGTTTGAGCAGGTTGCTTCTCGAAAAGCAAGTAGTCCTACAATTTTCATATATAAAGCTTGTTTGTTTTGTATTCAGAAATATATCTGGAAATGATTCAAGAGTGTGACTCCAATGCAGGTCCTCTTCACAAGACCTGTTCACAGTAATGGGAGCGATGTACGGGGCGGTGCTGTTTCTGGGGATCAACAATTGTGGAACTGTGCAGCCCATGGTGGGCATTGAGCGCACAGTGTTCTACAGAGAGCGTGCTGCTGGGATGTATTCTGCCATTCCTTATGCGTTTGCACAGCTGATGATCGAGGTTCCATATGTGCTGGCACAGACACTGGTGTACTCCACAATCACATACTCAATGATCAACTTTGAGTGGACTGTTTGGAAATTCTTCTGGTATACGTATTACATGTTCTTCACGTTCATCACCTTCACATACTACGGGATGATGATGGTAGCGCTCACCCCCAACACAGAGATTGCTTCCATTGTGGCTTCCTTCTTCTACTCTTTCTTCAACCTCTTCTCGGGTTTCCTCATCCCCAAACCGGTACGCACTCCAAGCCAGTCAAAAGCTTTTGTTTTGAATAGTTTACCAATGTTTCTATGGAGTTGAAGGATGATTGAGAAGATTGTAAATCACAAATCGTGCTTTAGATTAAGCAATTTGACATACAAACTTTACTCTTTGAAATACAAATTATGAAGATTATAAACTATTGTTTGAAATATTCTTGTTAAAATTTTCCAGTAGGACACTTGCTTGTCAAGGTAATGAATCTTAAAACTGACCAGTACAGATTTTCACCTAAAATGTACTCCCTTGAGAACCTCAAGTTAGTTTTGAGTACACCTATACTCAACACTTTGAAAATCATAGGGTGTCCAAAAGGTGCATGACTGAAGAGAGTCTAAAATCCTCTTGTGAATTTCAACAACATCCAACAAAAAAATTAGACAATATAATAATAGAAATAATGTTCAATTGCTTATTCACACGCATTCAGGGGTAGTTACTTTTGAGGTATTCTAAAAAACCTAAAGAAAGAAGTTACAGTTGGCGAGGTTCACTTTTTTTTTTCTTATCTCTTAAACAATGTTACTGTAGGTAGGGTTTAACACAAGTACATTCGGGGTTGCTTTTCTACTACACTTTTCCATGCAATCACTGTGGACCAAAATAATTATAACAAGTGTTCAGTACTTTTACCTGAGTGGTATCAACATTTGAATTAGAAGTATCTGTCATTCTGAAATTTCTTAAACAAAGTAAGTTTGAATACAGTCATGTATCATCTAGTCATTGATGCAATCAAACCATTACAGTAGTTACAAGTCAAATGCTACTATTGCCAAGATTTTTTTAAAGCATGATATTCATGTCCATTCCAGTCTAGCACACTGTTAGTATTTGCATGGAATTGTACAGTGTGTTTAAATATTGTATGTTGAACCAAGTTCTCAATTGCTAAGTTATTTAACAAGTTACTCTCTCTGCTTCATTTGGGTGCAGAAAATTCCAATCTGGTGGGCGTGGTATTACTGGGCATGCCCTGTGGCATGGACCATCTACGGACTAATCACCTCACAATTTGGAGATGTGGAAAGTCTTACGAGTGTGCTTGGGGACAAGAGCAGTGCACAGCCAGTCAATCAATTCATTGAAATGTACTTTGGGTTCAAGCATGACTTTCTGCCTATTGTGGCCCTCATGATGCCTCTGTTTGTGATCCTATTTGCAATAGTGTTTGTCATTGGCATTAAAATTTTGAACTTCCAAGACAGGTAAAAGTTAAGCTTACAATAGAGATTGTCTGAAGAATCAGGAGCAGAGATTAGATTGATACTGTCTAGGATGTGAGTGTAAATAAGTAGTTTTGTAATTTATCCAGATCCTTTCAGAAATTATATATATTGGATTATTGGAAGGTAGATAGACAGGTATTGTATCTAGCCATGTAGTGATTGGTGTGACCATGCAAGAGAAAAAGCTAGTTTGGTCACTGTGTACCATGATTTACACATGAGCATTTTTTTAAATGATCAATTTTTTCAGTCATGTCTCAAGTACTACTAAGAACTCAAGCATTCATGTACCTCTAAGAATTTAAGCATTCAAGAACTACTAAGAACTCAAGCATTCATATACCTCTAAGAATTCAAGCATTCAAGAATTACTAAGAACTCAAGCATTCAAGAATTACTAAGAACTCAAGCATTCATGTACCTCTAAGAACTCAAGCATTCAAGAATTACTAAGAACTCAAGCATTCATGTACCTCTAAGAACTCAAGCATTCAAGAACTACTAAGGACTCAAGCATTCATGTACCTCTAAGAACTCAAGCATTCAAGAATTACTAAGAACTCAAGCATTCATGTACCTCTAAGAACTCAAGCATTCAAGAACTACTAGGAACTCAAGCATTCATGTACCTCTAAGAACTCAAGCATTCAAGAACTACTAAGAACTCAAGCATTCAGTATGGTTTCCATTATTATATTGAATTTTTCTTTTGTAAAATCTTGTTGGTAGTCAAGAGGAGATTCTACATTCTCTTAAAATGCATTTTCTGGACACCCTATGAATATATTATGAATTTTTAAAGTACTAAAAATAGGTGCTTCTAAAATCAACCCTAAACTCTCATGAATAGTGAGTACATTTTAGACAAGAATATGTAGTGGTCAGTTTTAGAAAGTAGCTGAAATTAGATATAGTTACCTTATATCATACCACGATTCAACAATAAGTTGGGATTGTAGTTAATTTTGTTCATCTTGCATGTACCAAATCATGATTTCTATGCCTTTCAACCATTATAAAACAATGGTTTCAAAACCATTGTAATACAATTTTTCTAACCATTTTAAAACAATAGTTTCCAATGTTTTATTATGGTTCTACCATGACAAAATCTTATTTTTGGTTTTGAGCAAAAAAAAGGTCAATTTCTAGGAGGTAATCATGCAACACAATGGCCTAGCTATATCAAAGCTTGAAATGATTTTGAAGATGTCTTCTACTTAAATATCAAAGCTTTTGTTAGTTTTATATCATTTATTCATAAAAAAAATTGAACCCATAAACTTTTGCATAATCTAATATGATATTGAAATAATACATTTAAAATGCATTGGAGTCTTCTTTGTTTTGATAGCTAGGATATTTCAAAATATAACCATTTTGGCAATGCAAAGTATGATTAATTAGCACTTTAAGTGATGCAATTAGGTGAGATTTCCTTAATAACATCAATTTCAACATTTTAGTATCCAACAACATTCAATAAAAAAAGATTAACTTGTATCCCTTTTGTGAGGATTGGATGAATGAACTCTTTTATTTCTTATCAAAACATTCAATCCATTTCAATATTTCAATATCCAACAAAATTCAATAATCAATGAAAAAAAGAAGATTAATTTGTATCCCTTTTGTAGTCATAGTCATAACTTTTTATGTAAAAATACGGTCATCTTAAATACAATAATTAAGATAAATAGCCCATCATCAAATAGCCTCTTAACTCAAATATATACCTTATATTTCAAGAAGTGATCTCCCCAAGAATAATGACATTTAAATGATCATTTAGTACCATGGTTGTTAACCAACCTTTAAAGTTTCAATTTTTTTAAACTAGACCTTATACCATTACCATGAGTGCAATTCAAAATGTTGTAAGAATATCAATAATATAGTTCAAGAACTTGGAATCTACTAATAGCTATAGTGGTTCTAAGTACAAGTGTTGCAATTTCATAAATTGCAATTGGAGTGGGATAGTTGAAACAAGTAAAATTATTTTTTATAATACTTGAGGTTCTAAAAAAATACAAGATCAAGATTTGTATTATTGTGTTAGATTCTTAAGCAATATAAATACATAAATATATATATACCAATTTTTTTTCCATGTACTAGCTTAAATGCTAGTATACATGAATTAATAATACATGAATTACATACATTTCTAAAATGTGAAGCTCATAACAATACATTGATCCACAAGGCATTTCTAATTTTATTCACATACCTTTGTTTTTTTGTTCAAGTACATTTTATAACCAATCTCGGGGGGGTCATTTAGAGTGTCCATTAGAAACCACGTGCGAACAAAACTTTGGACCCCCTACATACTTTTTGAATTTTAAATAAAACAAAATTTAAAAAAATATGAATAGATTTTCCTACTTTGAAAGTTTATGTTTTGAATTATTGATATTTTTATTTGTTAATAATAATTAGTTACAAATTTTTGAAGTAAAAAGATACACTATAGAACTGAAAAATAACTTTCACACCCCTATATTATATAAGAAAAAATTGTCTAAAAAATGAACAAAAAATTCCTAAAAATAACTCATTATTGAAAGCTCATTTTGAGTTGAATATTGACTCAATGGTCATCTAAATGTGTCCTCTATAATTATTTGAGTTGAAAAACATGCCATTTTAGTTCATTTTCAACCTCTTTTAGAAATCATTTCATATTTTATTTGAGTTGGAAATTTTGGCAATAAAAAGCTATAGTCATTATTAAACAATGTTCAAAATTTTAGGTTGAAATTATAGTTTATTAGAAACCACTTGTTCGCACGTGGTTTGTTATAGTAGAACTAAATGCACCCCCCGAGTAACCAATAAAGTAGGATACATCCCAAAATCGCACCATGTCTAAAACCACTATCATTATTCTATGTGCATCTCCAAAATCAACATGATTGTACATATGTGGAAGAATCAATTTTAGAACTTTATATTACCAAGAAAACTTTGACCCTCCATAACTTTTGCATAAAGTATCCAAAATAATGTTGCGTTCTTTGGTGCATTGGAGCCTCCTTTCACTTGCCAATAGAAAAATATGAAAATCGATCAGTCTAATGATAGTAAATATATATATTAGCAAAAAATGTCGGTTTGGGGGGTACCCACCTTGACGGCCCTTTAATGCCTAAGTCCTTTCTTGAATTTTTGTGTATTTTTGCTTATATCTTTATAAATATATATTGTTTGCCTCAATTTATCAAATTCATCGTACAAACAATTGTATAGTTTTCCAAACATCACTCAATCATTGGTTTGGATGAATGAAAAGGTATGTGGCCAAGAAAAAACCTTGAAACCTCTCTATTCATTGTCTAGATTTTAAATGTTGCAGCGCTAAAGGGGTAACCTCAAGCTCAATGATATTGTTTGAAGGTGAAGATCATTACCTCTCTAATATCTCCCACCAAACCACACCCAACCAAGGAGGGTTTACCAATTTTTTGTTGAAAAGCAATGATTTTTTTATGGGGAATCTTTGGCAAAATATTCATGCTTTTTTAGTGGATGAAATAGTCAATCTACCATCAAATCTTGGTACAATTCCGCTCTATTTTTTATGAACATTGGTTTGGATGAACAAATGAAATTTCATCCACAAATTTCAAGTTTGCTACCAAATCTTGGTACAATACCACTCTATTTTCGATGAACATCATTTAGGATGAACAAATGAAATTCCATCCATAGATTGCAAGTTCCATCCATAATTCCATGCATGCAAACAATTTCATCCTTCCAATTTGTGATGATCGCTTTTTTGCATTGCCTAAGGTAGTATGCTCTAAAAGCGATTGTTTAAGAGCTGGTCCTCCTTTTTCATAGGCTTATGTGGACAAAATAATTTTTTGATCATTTTTCAAAGAAAGAGAAATGGATGTGGAAACTAACACAAGTGGTTTTGTATTTTTCCAATCATTTTTGAATTACTTATAAATTTTCAAAGATTCGGGATATAGGCACCTATTTTTGACCACAGGTCTTCTAAAATCTGTCCACTTGCCATTTCTAAAGAGATGTGTGGAAATCAAAGGCAATGATTGGCTCTTGTAGTAGAAAAATATTTGTTCCTTGATGCATTCAATTACTAAAGTGGTCCATTTAACCCCTAAAGTCCCATAATTGTCCCTATGGGAGACAAAATGGATTTTGGGTAGGTTCCTATGATCTCAATTTTTACTCAAATTTTTTAAAACTTTCTTATAAGATAGATAAACTTATGAGCTTTCCGTGAATATAATTTTTATTCCAATTGGTGCTCGGGAGCAAAAGTTATGCCACAATAACCTCAAAATGGGAAAGATCAGGCAGCAAAAAAAAATTCACAAAAAATTGAAATAAAAATTTTAATATTTTTTTTCTTGTAGATTATGTTTTCTTCTAAATGGAAAGCTTTGAATCATTCCATTTGGATTAGTGATGTGAAAGTTATGGAGTTTCTTGTTTTGTGGGCAACCATAGCAACTTCTTGAAATAAATTTTTTTCCTTCCACTTTGAATGCTAATATCTTTCAATCTACACGGTCAAACATCACAAAAAATTTATCACGTGATCTAAGACAAGTGTAGAACAAGATCCTATGGTTGGATTCTAAAAAATATTTAAAATATTTATTTCATAAGTGAATGTAGCAAAAGTGGTAGTTTTGAATGGTTTTGGCAAAAAAATGACCTTGGGACTTTAGGGGTTAAGGATCATCCCCACTAAGGTAGGAGGCTCGAATGTTGGAGAGTCATTTAGAACCGCTCATGTAGACTCATTTGCAATGCACTTGAGGTGGTCTTCAAATGGACCTTCTACTGTCATTGAATGGATCAATAAAAAAAATATTATTTATTGTAAGAGACAATCATTCACTTTGATTTCCCCATTTCTCTCTAAAAGCTGTAAGTAAACGATTTATGAAAGACCTATGGTCAGAAATAGGGACCTATGACTCATCTTGTTTGAAAATTCATAAGTAATTCAAAAATGCTTCAAAAAATACAAAACGGCTTGGATTACAATCAAAATCTATTTTTTTTTTGTCTGAAAAATGAGCTAAAAATAATCCCATACAAGAAACGACATGAAAAAGGCGAACCAGCCCTTAAGTGCACGCTTTAAGAGCCTTCTACCTTAGTGTCTTCCCTTTTCCTATCTCCATTGGGATGAAGGGGAGCACAAATGAGGATAGGGAAGAGAAGTTCCCACTCATCTTTCCCTAAATTTTCAACTTATTACTAAATAGAGGTAGGCAGAAGTCAAAAGGGAACCATAGAAATAGTAACAAGGCCAAATGAATAGTACTTCCACGAATCAATGAAGCACAACTCATGTTGGAAAGGTGGAAAGTGGTTTAGGGATTACTCCACTCGAGTTCCCTATCCATCATCCCATTTAGGGAATTCAGACCCTTCCTCCCTAAATTTTTAGGGATAGGGAATGTTGGTGGGGGAGTTTTCTTCCCTATCCGGATGAAAATCATTCGGATAGGGATAGGGAAGCCATTGATGGGGATGCTCTAAGAGCATCCCCACCAGGGAGTTCTCTTTCCCTAAACTCGGGACCTCAATCCAATCAACCTTGACTTTATAGGGATGAGACCTCGCGTGTTCTTTATATGAGCTCCAATATAGAGAATTGGGCCCAACTTTTACCGAGTTCTCTATAAATTTGGGGTAGAGATCTTGTTTCGAGACTGGTGCGCACAAGCTTCTGTATCCCCATCCCCATCCCCATCTGAGGTCCTCTCCCTAAATTTTTAGGGATACAGAACAAATTGGTGGGGATGCTCTAAGGATCACCCCATCTCCATTCTTCACTCCAAAATAGGGGTGGTTTGAAGAAGAAGACTACACTAATGATGATAAAATAGTGTTAGCCATACTAACTATTTTAGAAATGCTATAAGTTTTTACTTTTGATGAATATTTTTACTGAGTGTATAGATCCTAATATCATTTTTAAGTGGGAGAACTTTACACCTATAGTTGGTAAAAATATTCATCAACAGTAAAAACTTATAGCTCTTTTAAATCAATTAGTGTAGGTAACACTATTTATCATCATTAGTGTAGTGCTTTTAGAGCATACTACCCTTCCAGCAAAACTGCGCCCAGCACTTGAATCTCCCTGGCGGGGCCGTCCACAGGCAAACTGGTACGAGCCGACCAACTCGTGGTGAATACAATAAGATAATCCCCGCCCGGCTGACCACCATGAATCAACAAACAAACCATCCCTCCCTCCCTCCCTCCCTGCCCTGTCCTGCTGTTTCAGCATGCAAATGAACAGTTTTATCAACATGCCAGACAAGCAACATGTGCTCTGGAGTCTGGACGGAATGGGCAACTCAAATCTCAATAGATTCCGTTTTACCGGTATTTTAAAACACCGCACTGCACCACTGACCCAATCCTTGGGGTTCACCTGTCACGCACCAGCCAGGATAAGCTCCACCCTGGCCTTTTCCTTTTCTCTCTTACATTATTGTTTCTTATTTCTGTGGCTGTTGTTGGTTGAATTGAGTTGAGTGCAGCCAGGCACTTCTGTCAGTCTCTGTTCTGTTCTGTGAGTCAGGACTGTACAACAACAACAAGGACGGAGGAGCATTGATAAGCTCACATTCGATTGAAAGTTTCACCGCCGCAACTTAACTCGCAAGTCATCGTTCGTTCGTCACCATTGGTGATTGGTGTAGTGTTCTTTCTCTGGCCACCGCCCATGCTGTGGTGGCGAAGGTCGGAGGTTCAGAAAGGGCACGCCATTGCAGAGCTGGAAAAATCAAAACGGTAGAGTAGACGACTCAGTAGTTGAAATGCTTTGCAACGGTGAAAAGACTTGGCCAACAATCGGCTTTTGTTGTTGTTGGAGTAGTAGTAGGCTTGCAAAGTTGCAATGATGTCTTTGGGTTTGGCACTAAAAAAGAAAAGAAAAAGAAGAGAAGCAACTTTACGATGTAAAAGGAGCATTGTTTTGTATTATATTTTTGGGTTGGAGGTACTAAGGACGAAGGTTTATGATTTGTTTTTGACTAGGGCCCAATTTGTGCAAGATATATAGGGTGACCTTTTTCTCATGAATGAGGGGAATATGATGTGATTCAGCAAACTTCATTATTGTGTGATGGATGAAACATTGACACCGGTTAATGAAGTTGCTAAGACGTGATGATTCTAGTTTTATAGGCAATTTCGTTAAAATGAAAAAAAAATCTCCAACTCTAGCGGTCTGGCCATTTTTTATAGTTTAGACTGGGCGGTTTGAAATGTACAATTATCCTAGATTTCTTAAATCTATATCGTTCAAAGATATTTGAAATCTACATGTGTCATAGATGGCACTTTCACAATTCAAACTACACAGTCTGAAGTCTATACTTGTCCTAGTTGGTTTAAACTGGGCGGTCAGAAAATGGCACACATAATATCGCTGCTTTAACAAAATTCCTTGTTTTTGTGCTTTTTGGAAATAGGCCCACCTATACATTGAGAACAAGTTAGACTAGAATCTCCATGCACTTCCTTAATTTCTACTTATTCCAAACTTGATGGAAAATTAGCAAAAATTAGTGCTCTAGTCTTCAATATTTCTATCCCTTGACTAGAGAAAATAATCTACTAAATGGGACATATGCTAAAATGCTTAACATTGTTTGAAACATGTTGTATACCTTAGTCTTTGAAGGTTGCCATATTGAATATTAGCTTCTTACATATCAAGAACATCTTCTTCAATGTCCATAACATTATTTTTGGCCTCTAGAAACCACAAGTGTCTCACAAGTGTTCTTCAATATTATCCCTAGATTGTGGTCTAGACTTAAATTCTAAATTATAGAAGTAACAACTAATGTCTAATGTAGTCCAAATCTCATTTATTGAATTTTTTTTTGTCATGGATTGATGGAAAGACTTTAATCTTAGGACGATGGATTGGTCACTATAGAAGTCATTCTTTTGGGCATTGTCGAATCATTTGCTTAAAAACAACAATCCAAGAGCACTCGTTGGAGGTCAAACTACTATCCCATTCCACACAAAAATTCCAAGGATGAACATGTGCACTTTTGTCAATTTATCCTCTATAGGAGGATTCTTTGTCATCTATTGAACCACTTTGGGGTTGCTTTAATAAAAGTTAATGGGCAATTCCCTAGGTGTCTGTGATGGGTCTTTTACATGTCATATAGTCAAGTTTACTTGTATTTCACACAATCCCCTTGTCATGGTTTTTTAAGCTAACCTATTGTTGTCAATACTTGAATGCACTGCTCATTGAGAAAGATTCTTTGTGTTGTACTTTCTTGTCCACTCATCTCTCTCCCCTTACTTGGGGAGAAGTGCCAAAGCTAACCACAATAGGTAGTGAGTCTATGAGACTAGAACAGGTCCTAATGAAAAAAAATCCACATTTCTATTGAAAAAAATATTCATTTTTTGGGAAAAAAAATCTAGTTTTTACTTTATTTTTTTCATTCTTCCTCGTCCTCATGTTTGTGCAACTTGAGAGCTGAGTTTCTCCACAAATTTCCCAAGATGGGCAATTTCATTAAAATGGCGGTATTCCATGTGCCATTTTCAAATCGCCCACTCTGAACTGTAAAAGTAACATCTAGTACATATGTAGATTTTAGAAATCTTCGATTTATATAGATTCCAGAGATCTAAGACATATATAGATTTCAGATTTCAGGATTTAGATTTTTAAAGTGACATCTAGGATACAAATAGATTTCAGAAATCTAGAAAAGGTATAGATTTCAAACATCTAAGACAATTGTACATTTTAGACCGCCCGGTCTGAACTCTGAAAACTGCCAAAATAGCGGAACGGCGCCCATTTTAACGAAATTGCCCATCAAGCTGAAATGCTTAAGTTATCAGGAATAGGGTACTCCTAGCTACTTAACCTTAACCCTTGAACGTCGACATGGACGCCAAACGTTTGATGGATGACAAAGAATGAATCTTTGCTGAGTGTAGGACAAAAGTGCAACTATTCATCCTTGGAATTGGATTTGGAAAGGAAAAATCTCCTACAGTACTTTGACTTCCAATAGGTGCCTTTGCTATTTCTTTGACCAATGATTCACATGGTAATACAAAAGCAAAAGGATGATTTTCAGCATCACCCAAGTTAAATTAAGTTAATGGCGTAATGCCGCCAGCACCGGCATGGACGGCACCGGTGAGCTTGTCCTCTCTCCTCTCCTCCCGAACGGTGTGCACAGAGTCCAACAACAAGCTTTCATCACGTGTCCACAGAACCACTCAAAACTAAAAAAACACACACACAAAGTGAATCACTGCTGAGGCCAAGGGGCAAGCAAAGACAGGCCTGCCAGGAATCTCCCTTTGGCGTTACATTTGTGGCCAAGCCAGCCTCATCCAAAACTCATCCAAAAATAACTCACGTACTGACGCACGTGTTTCAAATGCATGTTCGGGACTTCGGGGAGCTGCTGCCCGCTGGCTGCTGCCCATCCTTGGGCACCCTGCCGGTCGCCGTTATTCTGTGTATGTTTTTTCTTTTCTATAATTTCATCAGTATTTTCTTATTCGTTTCTTTTCTGACACTCAACTCAGCTCTTTCAGTTGGGACCACCGACCCCTTGCCACTATAAATCTCGGTCGACGAGATGACGACAGTAGTAGTGCAATTGCAATTGAGCTGTTGGGCATTCGATTCGGGCCTACAAGTACAGACTGCGTTGCTTCTTAGATCTCACTTTGGTTGTCCTCACTGGCTAATTCGATCATGCATGTATCATTGCAAGTCTAGTTCCATATCAAGTTAGACTTCAACTCATCAGTCTAGAATTTAAAGCTGGGGACTCAGTTGCACATTCAAGACAGCTTTTTCTAGCTTTTCACTTTACTCGAGTCTAGAGTCCGCGCGTGGGTTGCGAGATTCGATGCGCTGTTGACATTCCTTTTCGTTGCGAAGAATTCTGAGCTGGCTACATTCCGTTGTCTGCTGTTGAGTGTGGATCTCGTTTTCAAACGTAGAGACGTATTCGGGGCGCATCTGCTCGTGCTCACTCGATCACCAAGTGAACATCGCTCGACATCGCTTGATCTGATCCACACAAGTACAAAATTTACCTGATCTGCCCTTCCTCACTTGCAGCTTGCATATACATATATATATAGTTCTACAACACAACCTAGTTCAAACACTCGCAAATTCAGTCTGTGTCGTGAGTACTACTGAGATCGTCATTTTTTAATTGGCAGAGCTTCGCAAAGACCAACTTTGGTCAGCTAGCTAGCTAGTCCAGCCTGATCAGGTTATTTCTGCATGATGGAATGAATGTTCCAGATCCGTAGTACGTACGTTATGTATAGATATATTTATCAGTCACGAAAGATTTAGGGAGCTAGAGAGAGACTGAGAGAGAGTAGAGAGTGGTGAACGTAACTAACATATATCCAGTAGGGCCTTGGGGTATTTAAGTTAGTGAAGTTATCATGAAACTTCTGAGCTGGACCGAGCTGGTCTGCGCATGCTGAACAGTACTTACAGTGACTAATATATGAATAGTGACAGACAGGTTGGTTCGCATCATATCTTTAGAGTCAATTGGGTGATCGAGTGGGCAAGTTCAACCACTCTGATAGGTCATACATGATCCTCTTTCGGGATGTCTAGTCGATTTTCGGAATCGATCTATACCAACTAACGACTTGGTCTTCAATACATGGTCAGAGTCATCTCTAGGCGGTGACGTCGACACATCGTCGGTCGTCTGTGTACCTGTGTACCTGTGTTGCGTTGCTTGCTTACCTGCTCGCCAGCTAGCTTCCCTTGTGACTTACGTACTAGTTAGGTTACAGCGATTCGAAATCGCACAACAGGCTCCTTCGTACCATCAAAGGGAGATCAAACTATACGTAGCTGGTTCCAGGATTGCCATTCCCAGTTTACAGTGTTGCCATCTTAAACTAAGGGATCGAAAGTTTGTGTCACTCCCTGTTTTAGCTGCTTTTTAAATTCCCCTCGTGCCTAGTGCAAATAATCGACCATCTGGGAAATGTCTGATATTTCCGTAAGGGAAACCAAGACAATTTCCGCGTGAACGTCTTTCAGAGGTTTCCTGAGAATGAAGTTGATAATTATTCGAATAGTTTGAGCTTCGATCGAATTGCATGTTCTCACTGAGAATGAAATTTTTTTCTGTGGCGTCATTGTAAAAGTATCATCCTGAAGGTGAAATTACAATAGGTACCATATCTTGTCTTTCAGAGCTCTCGATCTCCCAAATTGGAAATTTTCGACTTCCTGTCCTGTCCTTCGACGTCTTCGATTCGAATTGAGATCAAATCCTGGTCAGTCACCATGAATCTGGCCAACCTCTCAACGGTA
Source organism: Rhytidiadelphus loreus (assembly GCA_947034895.1). Taxonomy (NCBI): domain Eukaryota; kingdom Viridiplantae; phylum Streptophyta; class Bryopsida; order Hypnales; family Hylocomiaceae; genus Rhytidiadelphus; species Rhytidiadelphus loreus. The sequence goes on from OX344764.1 coordinate 2,803,577, forward strand.
TAAATTCGTCGGCGAATCTCGCAATCGATCGTTACTGCAGATCGAATACAGTTCGATTTCGATCGTAATCAGTGCAGGTCTGACTACCTTCCGACAATGGGCTCGTTAACCCAACTCGTCGTCGCCCCAAAGTCCAAGTCTTTGGAGCGTGTGATGTCGATGAACGGCGGCCACGGCGAGTGCAGCTACGACCGCATGTCGGTAGTGCAAGCGTACGCGCTTCAAATTCTTCGCCCCTTCCTCACCGACGCTGTGCGCATCATGAGCTTGCCGGCTGCCCCTTCCCCTCTCCGCATCGCCGATTTCGGAAGCGCCACAGGTCGAAACGCCTTCGCGTACGTGGATTTTCTGGTGAGGAGCATTCGGAAGGAGTATGAGGTGGGGAGAACTCTGGGGGTGATGCCGGAGGTGCAGGCTTTTTTTAATGATCTACCCGGGAACGATTTCAACACTATGTTTGGGTTATTGCCGCCCGTGAAGGGCGTGGACGAGGAGGAGCAAGAGGCCGGGAGAGAGTACTTTGCGGCAGGCGTGCCAGGGTCGTTTTATGGAAGGTTGTTTCCGAAGGACAGCTTGCACTTCGCCATCTGCATGCACTGCTTGCATTGGATTTCTCAGGTGGGAACTTGGCCCCGCCCCGTTTCATTGGCATTGCTATTTTCAAACTAGGATAGTGTTTTGGAGTTTATCATTGCTAGGTGACGTACGTGTGCGTTAATATTATTTAATGGAGATCTTACACGGGTCCCGAGGGTGGGAAGAAGGGCTGCACGTGAGAGTACGTGGGAGCAAACTTCCCTCGGAGTCTGTGAAACAATGACTGAAAGTCTCTGGAACACAATCTGACTCTACATTAATTAAGCTAATGCTGATCAATATGGTTATCAGATTTACAATAATATATGCTCGGAATCTCAATCGTTAGAAATGTCACACCAAAGTCTCGGCCTTGGACTGATTTTTCTGTGTATTTTGAAATCTGGGGTGTTTAAGGGTTAGTTAAAAGTGCAGTGTAACTGAAACCTGTATGTTCACAAGAAGAAGAAAAGAGGGCAGTAGTAATTGATGTCCTGGAATGACACCACGTACCCTTAAATAATATTTAATTGAGTGTGATACTGCCTGCTTCTAGTGACGCCTAGCTAGCTAGCTAGCGTTCGTGCTGTTTAGATTGAGTTTTGAAATGTGAACAAACCCTGGGCCGCCGGACCGTTTACGTCATAGAATATAAAATTGAAATCCCTACAGCGCAGGGAACACCCTATGTCGGGTGACCCGGTACACAGCAGAGTGAACTGTACGTTATGCAGTGCTCTTCGCCGTGCTCCCTCTGCTGTGGAATTTCTGCGAGTGCCTTTTGGAAATATAATGTCGCCAGAATCAAGCAGAAGAATAAGAAACGCCACTCGTACAAGAGACACAAAAGTACTCTAACATCGATCGAGAGCTAGCTGCATATTCAATGATTAGCAAGCACGATAATTATGAAGTCGATCAGACCAATTACTCGTGAATGGTGTTCACTTGAAGCTAGAATTTGATCACAATGGAGAGATTCAGTTAGGTCACCTTACAGTGGAGATGGCCATGGCGGGAATTCCCTCTAAATTAGCAATTTTTCAGTTTAATTTCAAACTTTCGCACTATCGTACAAATCTCAAATCTCAATCTATACCTGTCCTCGTTATCAAACAAAAATCAAACCAGTTGCGCATCTCAGTTTTGGCTATAGACAAGTAAGGTATCTAATGTAATTGAAATTGGCTTGAGTTCATAGTAAACTCGATCACTCAGAGAAGTCAATATGCTTCATGGAAACTGTCTGTATACTGTCTGACAACGTGGGCGATTGTCAATGTTGCAATTATTCGCAGGTGCCATCGGCAGTGACAGACCCAGCGTCGGAGTTGTACAACCGCGACTCCTGCTGGATAATGGGCGGCAAGCCCGCCATAGCGCGGGCGTTCGCGGACCAGAGTCAGATCGACTTCCGGAAGTTCCTGCACTGCCGAGCCGCGGAGCTCGCCCCCGGAGGCATCCTGCTATGCTTCCTGTCCGGACGAGCGGATCTCGCCGACCCCACCAACCAGACCATCCCGGAACGGCGACACCGCTTCCTCGCCGGACCCGACTTCGAAAGCGCCTGGGACGACCTCATCGACGAGGTACGTAGGGATTGCTTGCATTCCATTTTCAGCTACCTACTGTTTGTCTGAACATTTGTATTCAAACGAATCTAACACCCTCTAGGGAGATCTCCGTACAAACTCTCCATGAATCTCGAGTAAGATCATTCTGTTTTCAGTGCAAAGGAAGGTTTCTGAGCTTAAAACTTATTAAAATTCGCTTCTTTCAACGGCATTGAGTTCCAAAATTTTACTTCCAGATGCATAGTTGGACATTTCTGAAGAGTTTTTGTGCAAGATTCATTGAAATTAATGGGTGGTTTCAGAGCAGTTGTCAAACTCGCTTGTTTCGAGGACATTGAGTTCAAAATATTTGTTTCCAGACGGATAATCAGGTGCAGAAGTGCCAATTTCTTGAATCTTTGCCATTTTAAAGAATAGATCGATTAAGGTCAGTATAAAACATGTTGAATTTGAGAATTCTGTTTTGACGTAAGTGCTTGCATCCAGTTCTAATGTCTTCTACGACTCCCTCATTTTCTCACGTCCTCTCATATTGAAACATTGTGCTTTTAATTATAGATAGTTACAAATTCTCGATAACCATTCTCAGTCGTACGTTCTAGCGTTTGTGTGATGATTATTTTACATCAATTAAAGCGTGTTCCAATTTTCCAAGCGTCAAATTGCGCTCTCAAATCTTTAAAACAAAGACTAGTTCGATCGATCGATCGGAGGTACCAGACAGGAGCCAATCTCTAACAAACTGTGCCATGTAAAGAACTCGATGCCCTGTATCATATCCTCGATAATATCAGAATGCTGTCACGAAATCACTGAAACCGTAGCCCTGTAACTTATCATTTCAGACCCAATTTCTGATATTGACTGGGGACACCCACCACGTACGCAGGGCATCATAACGGCGGAGACTCGCGACTCATTCAACCTCCCGATCTACATCCCTCACGTGGAAGAGGTGCGCGCCTCAATCTCCGCAACTGGCGGCTTCGAGATCCTCCGCCTGGAGCTTCTGGAGGAGATGGCTTTGTACCCGGAGGACGCTCGGTTGCGGATGGTGCAGCACCCCAGCCAGTGCGCCAAGTTCTACTCCTCGTGGGTGCGCGCCCTCGTGGAGCCCCTCATGGCCGAGCACATGGGCGCAACCGCCACGAGAGCATGGTTTGTGCGGCACGAGCGGCGTCTGCTTGCCAGGTGCAGGGGGATGCAAGGACGAAAGGAGGAGATGGAAGAGTATAAGTTCCTCACCGCCGACTTCCTGCTGATCGTCTTGAAAAAGAAGTAGGGAGGACTTCCAGGCAATCATGCAAAATCGGCCAAACCTTGCATAAGAGAAAAATTAGTTTTCCAAGAGCTGGAAACATTGCCTGCCCGCTTTTTCACAAGCCTCACCCGAAAATTTTGCCAGCCAGCACTTCCAATTCTCCTCTTCCAACCATTGCACACTGTCTTCCATGTAGAATTTCAAAATGTATTTTAATAACATTGTCCAGACTTGGACTTTGGGTTGGCTTTGTAGAGTTGTAGCTTGAAAACAAATAAAGATACTGCTGAGCTAGATGCAGTTTCTTCCTGCTTACATAGATGTGATGTGAAAGTATCAGGAAACTCAGCAAAGAAGGCAGTTCCAACTCTGGAAAACTAGGAAGTTTAGCTTCCGACTCCAACATAGCATGGAAATTTTCTCTTGATCTCTTGTAACCATCATTTTCAGAATATAGCACTGAGTAAAGAGGACTGAGATTAGAACATTTGGCTTTTGTAACGGATTTGCAATGATTGCCAGAGATTTACTGACACTTTGACAATGGTTTAGTACAGTCCACATTGTGCAATGTATTTGCAACTATTTGAGATTACAATGGTTTTTACGACACAAGTTCAATTGCAGCACTTTTTGCAATGGTTTGCTATAAGACCATCAATGTAGTTGAAGGTAAAGTACGGAACCATTGCAAAATAACTCATGATATGTTGCAATGTTCAGTTACTTCCTGTTGTCGTGAATTGATCACTCTGTAAATCCTCATTATTTTAGATCGATGGGCTAATTTTCATCGTCAAGGAAAACTTGAAATTGTGCAAGAATTTGTGCAATGACTTTCGCAATCTGAGAAACCTGAGAATCGTCGTCGGTGCTCGGCACTTGTTAGTGAGAAGCTCTATCTTCGATCTTGATCTGACGGCCTCACCACTTCTTTGAACATTTCGTATCGGTTAGTACAATCTAACGTGAATTCGTACTTCAATTCTCAAGAACATTATGCCAAGAGCATGGCCTTGAATTTCAATTCTACTATTTGTCGGAATCATTCGTATGCTTCAGTCTGGGTTCGAAATTTTATTGGAAGATGATGGACCTGAACATCCATGTGTTCTGAATGATATTCAGAATATATGAGGCCGCCATTCTCGAAATCAATATCAAAATCAATATGTACTCATTATGCACAAGATTTTGGTCGGAGTTGCAATTATGTACCTCTTCCTTACCCTTATCTAACGAGAATGTGGGCCAAGACTTCTGGGTTTGGTGTATACAGGGATGGATATCCTTTTTTCAAGTTCGAGTGCAACTAAGTTTAAAGCTTTCAATAGGAGGGACAACTCTTCCCTGAGAGTATGATGGCCAGCAGGAGAGTGAGTTTGAGACTGAGCTCGAGTTTCGGATGCCACATTCCAAAGCACGTGCTCTGGAGCGAATGGAGCCATCCTGAGGGAAAATCGGGCAGTCTGTGGGGAGCAGCATGGCGTGGATCACCTCCAATACTTCGAGAAGCTGCAGAAGTATGTGCATTGGGTCACCTGGGGTCCTTTTGCAGCGGAGCTGAAAATGTTGGTGTTGGGCCCGAGGAAACTTGGAGAAGGAGCTCAGGCAGATACTGTATAAGCTTACTTTGTCCTCGCACTTGGTGAGCACTCTTTATCACTTATGCAGGGTTTTAACCCTTAAATGCCTCAATCTTTTTTGAATTTTGGCACATTTTTGCTTATATCATTGTACAGAAATATTGTTTACTGCAATTTCATAAAATTGGTCATTAAGGTAGGTCCAACATTCAAGTGTTACGCTAGATGAATGAGGAGTTGGTTGGATGAAACAATGCCTACAATTAAGCCCTCTATTCATCGTCCAAAACATGGATGTTAGAGTGCTTAAGGGTTAACCATGATGACCAAAAACCATCTAAAAGAGTCTAGTAAAGAGTGTGAATGACCTACTAGACCTTCCAAGCACTAGATTCCCTAACTAGAATTACAAATTACTAAATTTAGATACTATTCTAGAAACACTAACCCAACATGAATTGACACCCTACTTGGCACTTGGCACCATGAATCCACAATTTCATTCACAATTCAATTGCTAAATTCTTATAAGCAATTTTAATTGGACAACACTGAAACTTATACATGGTTGTGTCTCCCACATCAACAACAATATTAATCTAGCATCTTCGAACAATCCTTATTGCATATTTGCACACATAACCAATTGGGAATGTTCAATGGGTGTGGTTGGGATGAGGTTTTGGAGAGCACCTAAGATTCTTCAACAATTGAAGAGTAAGTCTCCTATACTATACTATGTTATAAAATTGCTACAAGACTCATCTTTTTTGACATACAAGGAAACAAAAGATGCTATTCTCAATAGAGTTTGACTTAAGGTAAACTACCACATGTTTTAGACTCAAAAAGTAAAAGATATCATCACATTTTGCTTGGATACCAATCCTTCACTTAGGCACAAATTTCACACTTATAGTAGCTAACCTATTTCTAATCACCCCCCATTTCAGTGGTATAGGCTACTCTTTTTCCATGCAAGTGGAGATGAATATTGATTAGTTATGAGGTAGTTTCCAATGCAATTGTGTCACATTATGATTTGTTACAAGTCTCTCAATATTTCAACCAAACCTTGGTCAATTTCATTTGAAAAATTATGGAATCCTTCCAAACTCTATTTTTGTAGACAGGAAAAATTCCGCAGTCAAGATACACAAACTCTAGATACACGTAATTGCTTAAGTAGTTGAGCTACCTTACCGTAGGGCTTTGTTAATTAGAATTCACTTCGTTAATTGAATTGAAATTTGTTTACAACATTTTGGGTTGTCTATAGTACGTTAACGTAAAGGCAATTGTTGATGATTGGGCTGTCTATTGTACGTTAACGTAAAGGCAACATGTAGTCAAAAATTATGAAAATTGTTGGGCCTTAAAGCTACTCCTCATCCCCATATTGTGTGAAATTTTTGAAAGAAAAAAAACAAAAATTCCATCTGTAGTGAGCTGCCCAAAATTGCTATGTTGCCAAATAACGCTGTTTGGTCGTTTAGGGGTTAAAACAGAAGTAGCTAATTCAAATATGCTTTCTAAATTTGAAAACGAGCAAGGATATAAATGCAAATGATATGTGAAACTTTCGTTTGCCAACATGATCAGATATTTTGCCAATTCCGGTAGATGTCTCGGACCTCGGCCAACTTTGCTGCCCTAATCGAAATGTCGTGTTCTCAGATTTTTCATATCACTAACCGTAAGAATCAAACACACTTAGGCTTTGCTACAGATGAACAATGTGTAGAATTCAAACGAAATTGCATATATTTGCTCAATACGAAACTAAGCTACAGACAACGAATATACAACAGACTACAGTATACCACTGCGGAATCTCATTGAAGTGACTCCACTGTACCAAGAGACTTTTCAATATATGGTCTCCTAAGAGTCCAGAATTAGCTCATTTCGGGTTCACTTACAGTCCCAGCTCAAATGAATGCAGTCATGGACTCATCAAAATATTCTGCCAAACTAGGGGCATGCTGTTATTCAAAAATAGTGGTACAACAGTTTTACACGAATGCTACAATGGAAACCTGAACACTCTGGCACGGTGGCTCCGAATGTCGATGCATCTTCAAGGGAATGTCGTAAACTCGAGGACTTTTAAGACGATCTCCCATCCGGTTGGAATCTGCCACACGAAGAGCAGCAGATTGATAGTGTTCAAGGCGATGTGGAGACTTCTGGCCGTGTCGTTTCCTTTCTGCATGAGAGGCACGAGTGACGCCGCAAGAGCCCAGAGTACCGTGATTCCTGCAGTTCAAATCCAAAAAGCCATGAGCAAATCACTTGGACATTCTCAAACAAGTACCCATCCCAGATGACTATAATATGGCTGAAATACCAGATACCCAAATTTTAAAGTCATTCTTGTTTGCAATAAGATTTCCAACGCACCGAAGTATGCCTTGTTTGGATATTCTATGCAAAATTATAATGGTTCCAAGTTTTCAGGTAGTTGATTTAAAAGCGATACAAGATTTCATGTCAAAGGTGCACATGAATTCTCAAATTCAACACGGGCTCATTATGCAAGATTTTAGGGTGTCGCATTTAGGTCCGTGTTGCAATTAGATACCTCTATCTTAAAGTTCACTCAAGGTTGCACAAGTCAAAACAACGAGCTTGAGATCACAAGAAATCCTACACCTTGATTGATGCAATAAATTTTTTCAATTCAGTCTACCTCATTTTGTGTTCAATATCAATTTTGCACCGGTTCAAGGATGCATATGACGCGGTGGCACTTATAAGGCTTCCATATGGCAAAGTATATGAGATAACAAGGTTCTGAAGCTACCTCGTTGAGGTGGGTTGGACACTTGTTACATCAAATACATCACAAATGCAATGGACTATTCTAAGACTGTTATCTCACCTCCAGTTGCAAATGATTTTGGTTCCAAATTTTATGCTTCGACCTGTGCACTTGTTACCTCAAATATATCATAATTGCAATGGACTATTCTAGTTATCTCACCCCCAGTTGGATATGATTTCGGTTCCAAATTCTATGCTTCGACCTGTGCAATCTGAAACGGCCCTAAGCTAAAAAGATGTGGAAGACAAGGCATAATAATACGTTGAGTAAGGTGTAAACGAAATTTAAAGAGTCATTGTAAGCAAAACCATACCTACGCCGGCGTAAAGATGAGGTCCTGGGAAGAGCTTCCCTGTCCGTAAGTACGTATTCGTTGCTCCATAAACGGAAAATAAAACACCAGCGCCAAGCAAGATGGAACCCCAGTTGAAGTGACGATCTTTAAACCCTCCTTTCACAAGAGCCTTCCTGACCTGCATCACATGCATTCTTTAAGAATCGGAATGCACATCACATTGTTCTAACATGACTGACTTCTGCTTGATTGCCTGGCATTCTGACCTTGACTTTTACGAAGCTAACAATCTTCTACTCTCATACTGGAGCTTCTATTGGCTCTTTGCTATGTTCTTGACCCCTAACGGAACAAGGATACAAGGATTCATAAATTAAGAATGACCAATTCGATTGATCATATTGTAAAAAACATATTCAAATTATGGCCAAATATTAAATCACAAGAGTCGATGAAAATCATTGCCGTATGGGTCAAAAAAATAAACAAAATTGAACAAAAGAGCACACGACACCCTACTTCGGGCCACTTCAGGCTTGTTGGTCCTTTAGGAATTCATGGCAAGATAGCAACTCAGCAAATTTATACCTCTGTGAGCTCTTTGATTTGACCATTAATCGGTGAATCAATGGTTTGACCCTCGGCTGCCACCGGCACCTGCTTCTTCAATGTGTTGATCTCCTCTTGAACCGTGCGAACACGGCGCCATTGCCAGCCAAGGAATCCAGCATATCCGGTCGAAAAGAAGAGGATCAGCATCACCACAGGGTGCAGCAGGGACAAAATGCGGCCCTCCAGAATCCCATACTCACCACCAGCCGCATAAGCATCCTGCTCAACATCCGTTTCATAGGTATCAGTAAGGTAGAAGACACTGTTTCCTGCAATTTAACCCCTAAAGGACGAAAATATTCCAAGTTTAAATAGGGCCAATTCAATTGATCATATTGTGAAAACAATAGAATTCAGATGAGGGCATATTTTAAGTCACCAGAATCAGTTGAGAGCTACATGTGTTGGTTAAAAAAGAAACCAGAGTGAAACCAAAAAAACAGTCCACTGATGACCTACTCAAACTGGCTCAAAAGTAGACATCTTGGTCCTTTAAGCGCTCGAGCGACCCATTTGGGTCGCTGCCCGACTTTGAACAGCCTTTCAGGCAGAAAAAAAAAAATTTCAAATTTTCTTTTTTTTCAATTTAAAAAAAGATCGGATTGTCTTTCAATATTTTTATTCAAAACTAAGATCGCTACAGTGAAACAAAAATTATAAGAGAAATGGCACAAAGAGTTTAGAATTGATCTAGTGTTGAAAAACTTACTATTGGGGGAAAGTGTTGATGTTCTCATTACTAGATCTTATGCATTTTTTCACAAATCAATAAAAAACCACAATTTTGACCAATAAAAAAAAAATTCAAATGCTAAAGATAGAAATTGTATTTTTGGTGACTTTTTGAAGTTATATCTTCAAAATTCACTTGAAGAGAATCTAAAAATATTTTTATAATTTTGACCGTACATACGGATACTTTCTACTTTTCATGCCTTCACATTATCTTCTTTGATGCAAATTTCAAAAAAGTTATAGAACTTAATATATTTTATAACAAATTTGTGTTTTGTCCAAACCCCTTGGGCTTTTTAGGGGTTAAGGGCCAAGCATCTTAACCTGTGCTTTGGAGATATCCACTTCGGGTACTACAGGAGTAAAACTCTCTTGAGCTCAACTTGATTTGATTTTCTCTCTCAATGTCTTAAATGATCTCTTATGCAATCATTCAAACACAGGGAAGTCATGCAATTTCTTAAACCCAACAGTTGCCAATTAAAGACGAAGCAAGTGTTGGTTGGCAGAGACGAGTTGCTGTTGGTAACAGGGGTCAGGCAATAGGAGATAGAATCAGGATTCTAATACTCCAGGGCATCCTCTACTACCTTACCCACACGTATCCAAGCATGAATCTCAACACTTCCCAACCACAAACGCAGCCCAAAACAATGGCACAAGCCACAGGAACATTCACAATGAAAAACACAGATGCCTGAAAATGTAGAAGTAGTAGCAGTAGTTGTAAAGAAACCTGGACAGTAAGGAGGAAAGGACTCAAGCTCGCTGTAGCAGTAAGCAAGGCGCGTTGCAAGAAGAAGCTCCCATCACTATTAGGCTCCACTTGGATTTCAGGAACATCGTCGTTCTTGAGATTCTTATTGTTGGATTTTGATAAAGACGCATGCGTCTTGACAAGCCTTACATTTGTTTGGATTCCTTGGTGTCTCCTTGTGAAAGAAGAACGCAAACTCGGTCTCAGGTTTCCCACCGCAACTGTGACCTGTGGATCACCAACAAACGCTAACTCCCATCAGACACAGATCAAAAAATGGAACACAAAGCCTCTCGTGAAGTAACATTGCACTTAAATCTACTGAAATTGTATCAGGAAGAGATAGAAAATTCAAGTATTGCAGAAACTCTCAGCAACAAGTGGCAATAATCCCGGTAGCAACGACACAACTTCAAACGGCTGTTCCAAGAAAACCGAATGTAAGCTCGCCAGGCACGCATTCCTTAAAGAGGACCCTCATTTTACCAAGAGAGAAGATGGTGCGGCCTTCACGAGGTGCGATTGCGAAGAATTCGTGGCAGACATTGGAGCATTAATTGCACTAACTGCGCTAATTCCAGCTGAGGCCGCCATAGCCGCTGCTGCCGCTGCCATTGTTCCTTGTTCTTGTTCTTGTAACCCCTCAAGCTCAACACTGAGCGCACACAATGTGAGCTATTGAATGGAAATAAAGATATAGAAACACACACTCTCGAAATTGGTGACAAGAAGAAGTGACAGTGAGGATGCCCGTGATCTTGACAGCGGGGTAAGGGGTATGTGCTCTTGTGTGCAGAGCACAAGGGAAGCCCTGGAAAAGGGAGAAAAAGGCAAAGGAAGGAAGTGTTCAGTCAGTTGCGAATGGATGAGGGACGGAAACTGGTGGTGGGGATCGACTGACTTGGCCCTGTGTCCGCGTGACACCGAAAAAGCTGTGGATTGCATGCTGCACATGAAATCTTACCATGCATAATTCACAACGAAACCTTTTGCTATGGACGAATGTCGTCGTTCCGAAATTTCGAACTAGGTCGAGGAAATTGTGAGATTGCAGCCTTATCGTGAAGAGGTCGAGGTGGCATATACAAAGAAGTACACAGCCCCCACTAATTGCGGGGATCTGACTTGTGCAATTTGTCTCCTGAAGTGAGAAGCGCGTCTCTTTGCTTCGTTCTTGTGGTTCTGTGCAAGAGGAGTGTTGGGTTTGGCTGGGTTTGGTTGGATTTGCTATGGCCATGACGATGGCGGTAGCTATGGCGAAAACCCTAATTAGTGTCCCTTCCCCTGCTGCGTCCCCTTCTGTTTCTCGTGCTGCACTTCGCCAGGGTAGTGTTGCAGCTAGTCTTGGAGCTCGCTTGCCTTCGTCATCGCTCCTCGGCTGCGCGCTTCCTCTCACTCGTGAGTCTGCGTCCTTGCTTGGGACTCTGTGATTGACGGGCGATGGTGTGTGTGCTGGGAATTGATCTCGCTTGGTTGGGATTTTGTGTAGTTTCGAGTTTCGAGTTCTTTTTGTTCTTGGCTCTATTCTGACTTGGTTCTTCAATTGTGATGTATGCGGAGGATTTGAAGGGAACTTGATGGCTGTCGAGAGCAAATGCTGTTTGTTTCCAAGTCTCGTTGCTTCGTTTCGTGCTGTGAATGAGTGTTTGCAATTACATACATTGGAGTGCATATTGTTGTAATGGGAGGAGAGCTATGAGTAGTATTTGAAGCATCTTCCGCTTGTGCACTTCTATTCTTTCTCCAGTAGCTAGTCTAATGGTAATGTTACGTGTAGAAACCAGAAGTTAGAGGATATTCTATACGTCATTTAAGCATATGAGCCTGCATGTAGGAGTGTGCTTTCTTTGGAATATCACTGAATAGAGCTCACTGGAGAGATCTTTCAGAACAAACTCTCGAGAAACCAAATATTCATCAATGAATGTTCAGATTTCCTATGCGATTGTAGAATGGGAGGTTGTAGACCACTAAAAGCGACGGAAGATAACTACATTTCCATTCAAGATGAGTGTCCATAAATTTAGCCACTTCATGCTTACACCCAACTTGCTTCCACATTGGAAGAGATCAGTTGCTGTTGGTAACAGGGATCAGTCAATCAGGTCCCTAACGGTTTTAGTGTGTAAATGAAATTATCCAGTTACTCACGAGTGTCCGCTCTGCGGCACTCGTAAATCTACTTTCCATATTTAGATGAACAGGTTCTGCCAAGGGTTCTGCAGATTCATTGTGGTCTATTAATGTTCATATTTCTGTAGTCAATCTGTGTAGTGTTTTTTATATATCTTAGGCTAAAGATGGTAGTCTATTTGTGAAGTTCATGACAATGATCTTGCATTTGCCCGTGTATTTTCTTTTTGTAACTCAGAATTGAAGCGGGGTACTTGGGTTGGAGATTGTAGATGGTGGAAATAGGGACCAATTGAAGTATGGGCGGACTGGGCTAATACAGGCGTCGTCAAGTCAGACACCAGTGAATCCCGTGCAAAGGAGGCTGATAAATCTGCTGGCCATGGCTGGCGCATCATTCTCTTTTTTGCCCGTGGACCTTTTGTCTGGTCTGAGCTTATAATTCTCTCGTTAATTACGCTATCTACTGAGTGTTGATGAGCTCAATTTTCTTAGGACTGGATAGGATCCAGTTCTGTAACAACTAGATATTTTCCATATCGTTTAACCTTGCGCATTGTAAGGTTAAGAGTTTCGGGTACTGATGTATTTTCAGCTCCTTAGTGCTATGAACGGGGCAATAATCTTGTTTTAAACTTTTCAAGGATGTTTTTTGGGGGAATTATCTTGAGTTGGTGAAAACTGCATGATTTCTTTTGCATTTCAATCGCAAGCTGAATCCACACATTGTAATGATGTCGATCGTCATGAGTTTTCTGCAGGTAGACCAATATCAGGTTTTTCCAGTTTAACTGAAGTGTTACAAGCTAGAGGTTTAGGCAATATTGCAAAAGCTGTTTCATCTGAAGAGAATGGCGTTTTGGAATTCGCCAAGAAGGATAATCGTCGCTTGCTTCATGTTGTGTATCGGGTTGGCGACCTTGACAAAACCATCAAGTACAATGCGCTTTTTTTCACCTTCTCTCTTGAATTGAGCGTTTTAAATGTTGGTATTTTTAGCATTGCTTCTGTTCGAATTACTCGAAGTGTGGCATTCTTTTCATTGGCTTTACTTAATGTATGTACAGGTTTTACACTGAATGCTTGGGGATGAAGCTTCTGAGGAAAAGGGACATTACTGAAGAGAAGTACACAAACGCTTTCCTGGGATACGGCCCTGAAGACAGCAATTTTGTGGTGGAGTTAACATATAGTGCGTAATCATTCTATCTGATGTGATTCATTCTACAGCATACTGTAGTTTCTGACAAACTTTTATATGTAAAATAGCACTTCTTTTTCGGTAACATTTGTGAAAGTGTTCAATTTTATAAAATTCTCAAAAGTGTCATTAAATCCCTCCTAGACAATCCCCTTGCAGAGGTATTCTAAAATTCTTAGTCGCATTACAATTGACAAGGTTTAGATTACAACTTGCCGTAAATGGCACTACAATTTGGAAGGTCTAATTCAGTTAAGCTTTCTTGAATGCCTCCCAGTTGGAGTGTCTCTATTGTAGTGATTTCAACTACTGTAGTGGGTGTTGGTTTGAATCTTGAAAGTGCCCTATAGGCCCTGCATTGATGTCTTTTGCAGTTTTCTGCCACTTTACTACTGGTACCCTTGGGTTCACATCCCCGATTGTCTCTAACCGGATCTCCTTTCAATTTGAACAGATTATGGAGTGGATAAGTATGATATTGGCACAGGGTTTGGGCATTTTGGCATTGCCGTTGAGGATGTAAGTCGAACCTTTTATATTTTATGAATGGCCTTGATTATCTTGGTTAAAACAGATTTGTTTACTTGAGAGCTGGGTTATCGCTGCAATGGGATATTGTTGAATTTATGAAAGTAGGTAATTTATACGTAGAAGTGAAGTTCCTATAACTTTAACCCCAAGTGCTCAAATGGCCAATATTGACTGCTTCCATATCTTTAGGAGTTGAACTAAATCATGTAGTAAGCTTCGAGGAAGGCAACAAAATATAGAAGAAATCTTTGCCTGCATTTCTGGATGATGGAAATATGTTTTGAAAGTTATCATAATTGAATATTAACTTAGTTAATAAGTGGATTTCCTACTTTTATCATGCTATCTTTCCGTGGAGATGGTGTTCATTTCTGCTCATTTAGACGAATTTCTCCTCTTGTCGGGCTCTGATTATAAAGTTCCTTAATAATATTGCAGGTTCAGAAGGTGGTTGATCTTGTGAAGGCAAAGGGTGGAAAGGTCGCAAGAGAACCTGGACCTGTAAAAGGAGGGAAGTCAATTATTGCTTTTGTTGAAGACCCTGATGGTTACAAGTTTGAGCTTATTCAGAGGCCCGCAACACCTGAGCCTTTTTGCCAAGTCATGCTTCGTGTTGGAGATCTTGATCGAGCAGTTCAGTTTTATGAGAAGGTGCTAATTCCAGCATTGATTTTTTACTGTGGTTGTAACACATGTTACAATGTCAGTAAGAATGACTTACGCTAAATGAGAAATCGCCCCTAAGATATTCTAGAAACTTAACCTCATTACAATTGGCAGGGTTTCTGTTAGACAATTGGAAAGATTTACGTTACAATTGGCTTAAGTGGCGTTATAATTCGCATAGTTGAATGTGTCTTGAATACTTTGAGGGGGTTTGGCACTAGTGATGTCTATTTCACTGACCAACTGTTTGCTTACTTTCGAGGGTTTTATCTCGAAGTATTAGTTGTTTTCTGCTCTTGACTCTTTTTTCGTACTTATAAGGTTGGGTTCTCAATCTGTCTAGGCCTTCGGGATGAAGGAATTGCGCAGAAGGGATGTTCCCGGTCAGAAGGTAAAAGACGACATTCTATATTACAGAGGACTCTACTTGTACAATCTTTCAAGTCTTTGCTACATCTTGTTGTGTTCTTTGAGTGTCGATTTCATCCACTCTTTTTCTGACGGTTCTGGATTGGTCCTTTTCACAGTACACACTTGCAATGTTGGGCTATGGTGATGATGAAATGAAGACCACTGTCTTGGAGTTGACATATAACTACGGTATTACAGAATACACTAAGGGAAATGGCTATGGTCAGGTATAATCCATTGAAATCGCCTCACTATTTGTCAGTTCTGTTTTCAAGACTTGTAAAATTGCAGCTAGTCTATTCTTAGAGGATCTGGAGGGAGAAAACCTTATAATATTCTTACGTGGAGCACATTCTTTGTGATTCTAGATTGCTGTAGGTACGGATGATGTGTACAAGACTGCAGAGGCTGTTAGTACTTTCGGAGGCAAAATTGTTCGTGAGCCCGGCCCTCTTCCCGGTCTCAACACCAAAATCACAGCTGTCCTAGATCCGGATGGCTGGAAATCAGTATGTGACAGATTCAACCTCATAAATTATTGAATTGGTTGTTAGTTTTTTTGTTTTTGTAGCTACATTTTGTAGAGAGCCGGCGTTGAGTGCTTTCTAAATTGGCAGGAAAAGACTCCCTAAAACATGAAAAGGAATATCTGGCACCTTGTTTTGAAAAGCTGAGCTCAAATTTGAACAAGTGAGAGCTCCTGGAGCCACTACTACTTGAGAATGTTTTGGACTCTTAAAGTCAGTTTTTGACCTGGGATTGGCTCTTTCAGGTCTTCGTCGACAATCTTGACTTCGCGAAGGAGCTGGAATAAATGAGGTGCTGTTTTAACCCTGCTTCGCGAATAGGAATCATGGTGTTGTTATAATCACCCCCAAGATTTCTCAAACTCAGCAGCCAAGACAAAAGTGGGTTAGCTGCTTTGTAAGTTCTGTGAGATTGTGTACATCATGTCATTATAGATGACCGGTATATAAAATTGCCTCAGTGAGTTGCTTCATTCTGTAGCCTTCCAGAATCTGCATACTTTGCCTCTAACAACATGCTCATTTCAAGCTCTTTTGCGGGAGCATTTTCTTGGTGTTAAGTTCTTCTATACCTTGGTTCGTTGACAAGAACGCTTGTAGTTTGTCTGGATGGACACTTGGTTTTGTAATCAGTGCTGTGCTTATCTTGCAGGACTTGATGTGATTATTTTGGTTCACCCGTGCTATTGATTCCATTCTTTTGATGCTCTTTGTCGGTTTACAGCTCCTACCATATCTCTCTTAAATTTGGCATGTGAATCCGAGATGAGATGTCTTTTAGTGCATTGGAATCGTCTTGGAATTAAGATATGATCCATGTAAACTAGATTGATCTGAGATGCTATGGAATCCTAAAAATTATATTCAGGTGGTGATATTCCACAAAAAGTGTCAAAACATTTTTTTATTATAAAAGTTTTCGAAGAATTTTTTATTGCCCTTGGAACTTCACTGCATTCAATTTACACAATTTTACTGTTGAAAACTCTCTGAGGAATCTTTCATACCTTATTTTTGCTAATTTATGACATTTTCAAGAATGAAATCATTTTAAAGTTAATTTCGAAAAAGAAAAAGAAAGCATGCTCCCTCCTTCCCATTTTACTAGTCCCTTTTGTTTTTTCCAAATTACTTGTCTTTTTTACTTCAAACCTAATTTTAGGGCTGAAAATAATTTCTTTTGTTTTTGCCATCAACTACTATAATTGAAATCTAATCTTTCTTTGATTGCAATTAATAGCTACATCCACTTGTTTTGCAATCTTGGGTACACAACTTTTATATTATACATAGGGTCATTTGCATTAAAACAACCTAGAGGACATCTTTTTTTTAAATTATATCAAATTAAAAAGACCAAAAAGTTAGGTAAAGAGTAAATTAAATAAAATGAGATGTAGAAATGTTGGTTGCATATTTATTAAAAAGAACTCCATAATATATATGCAAAATTGAAACATCTATGTAGAATTTTTTTAATTCATACAAAAAGTTTCTTCCAATTAAAATTAAAATTCATTCTCAGTGTTTTATTTGTAAAAAGAAAATCTTGAATTATTATTAAAAAGATCCAAAAGTTGGGTAGCTTGTCCCACGATACATGTATTAAAAAAAATCATATAATTAGTTTTTCAATGCTATTATTGTCCTCAAAAAATATTCATTTCATATGTATAATTACATTTTTGGGTTCCTTGTGAAAGGGCTACAAGAGTTTTCTACATTAAAACAAATTATATCCCTTGATATTGGACTAAAATACATTATAAGTGATTATAATTAGGGTCATATAATACAAGAGTTGTATACCCAAGATTGCAATTAAGAGGATACATTAAACATTCACTATAGAATCACTCATTTGTAACATGCATTGAAAAATCATTGCCAAATCCTTAATGCTTTTGATACTTAAAAGAAAAATTAGTAAAATGGGATTGAGGGGGTATAACTTTTCATTGTCATAAAAGTTAATAATGAAAACCTATCAATAATCAAAGAATCTAGAAAAGATTGGTAATCACATACAAGCAAGCATCTCCACCCCTATGATGCCAAACCATGGTATAAGGTAAAAACTTCCAAAACCATCCCTATATACATTCCTAACAAGTAGACTTCCATTGAAAATGTCCCCAAAAATATCATTTAACCTCTAAGCACTCGAGCGACCAATTTATGGGCAGAAAAAAAATTTCGAGCAAAAAAAATTTTAATTAAATTTTTTTTTTTTCCTAAGAGATTGTCATTTAATATGTATATTCAAAACTAAGATTGCTACGGTCAAACAAAAATTATAAGAGAAATAGCACAAAGAGTCTAGAATTGGCTAGTGTTAAAAAACTTACTATTTGGAGAAAGTGTTGATGTTCTCATTACTAGATCTTATACAAATCAATAGAAACCACAATTTTGACCAATCAAAAAGAAATTCAAATGCTAAAGATAGAAATTGTATTTTTGGTGAATTTTTGAATTTATATCTTCAAAATTCATTTGAAGAGAATCTAAAAATAATTTTATTATTTTGACCGTACGGATACTTTCTACTTTTCATGCTTCACATTATCTTCTTTGATGCAAACTTCAAAAAAGTTATAGAATTTATATTTTATAATACATTTGTGTTTTGTTCAAACCCCTGGGGCTTTTAGGGGTTAAACCATTCACTTATTTTATTGTAATTAGTAGACTATTGATTCTCTACATTTTGGTTTTATAACCAAACTATGTGACAATTTCAAATGACTTGAGGGAGCTTCCACTATCAAAATTCATAGTAATTACATGTCTTATCCCAAATTTCTAATTTTATTTTAAATTTATGATTTCCAATTGCTATTTACTCGGGTATGCAACTCCTATATTATATGGCCCTAATTAAACAAGGAATATAATTTATTTTAATTAGAAAAATAATAGCATTATATGAGTTTTGTAATACATGTATCATGGAACAAGATCCCCAACTTTTGGATCTTTTTAATAATAATTTAAGATTTTTTAATTTATAAATTAAACACAAGGAATGAATTTTAATTCTAATTGGAGGAAACTTCTTGTATGGATTTAAGAAAATTATGCTTAGATGTTTCAATTCTTCATATATCCCCCAATTAAAGGACCAAACAACATTTTTTGGCACATAACAATTTTGGGTAGTTCACTATAAATGGAGTTTTTATTTTTATTTTTTTGAAATTTTCTCACGAAATGTACCCGAGGAGTAGTTTTAAGGCGCAACAAGTTTTATAACTTTGACTACATGGTTAAATAGTTATCGTATAATATGTAATTTTCAGTAATCTATTGGCAACTTGGGTAGCCCAAAAAAATTCTTAAAAATCACTTTTCAAAAAAATAAAAAATTGAAATTTATTTTCTAGATTTACGTATATGTGGGAAGCTTTGAATCATTCCATTTTGATTAATGAAGTGAAAGGTATGAGGAGTTTTAGTTTTAGTTTGTAGGCAATTATGAATTCTCTACTTTAAAGTAAACTTTGAGGTCTTTTATTTAACTTAATTTTCAATATTTTTTGAAAAAAATAAAATCACAAGATGTAGATTGTTTATTACAACATTACATCCATTGGGACTGGCATTTTTCAATTCCACAACTAATTCTCAACAATTTAATATTTTGAATCAATCTCTACTTCTTTCTACTTACTATTTTTTTCCTATATGTTGTATAATTCCAAATGATCTGAAATTTTTCAAGCATATAGCCAACTTGCCTTGAAGAATGTATTCAAAGCAGCACTAAGGTAGCCAACTTCTTTCTGACACAACCTATTTTCACTAGATAGACTGCTTTGCTTCCAATCACTTGTGATAACTCACGTCGTTAGGTTACAACTCATGCAACACAAATGATGGGGACGTGTACATTGAGTTATACAATGATTACAAGATGTACATTTGAAGCCACAATTATCACCTACTTTGAAGCATGAGCAATTTTGTAATTAGCCTATGGTTGAAAATGCGGTGCCCTATGTAACAAAAATGGATTGAAGGAAATCTTTATGAAAAAAATTCATAAGTATTTCGTTTTTTGAGGATAAAAAGGAAAAATTTCTGGAACCCTCTTCAAATCTATTTTTCTACTAGGGGGATTTTTCTCCTCACCAAATGCATACTAGAACTATGCTAAATTGCTTAAGAGGTCAGAATGAGGTCGGCTACTTTACTATTTGGGACATTTTTTTCATACAAATGTGACCTTGTGAAGTGCAGCTCCCTATTTTTTCACAAGGCCAAAAAATGATTTTTGTCACTTGAAATGCTAATATCTTGCAATCTACATTGTGGAAATTTTTGAAAATTTTTCTACATCTTCTCAGACTAGTTTAATTACTACAAGATCTTATAGTTGTATATGTCCGAAAATGTTTTTTTCTAAAATTTGTTTTTTGTACTAGAAATGGCAGTTTGGGAGTGTTTTTGGTGAAAACGTATTAAAAAACTTTTAGAAGATATATTGTGCAGTTTCTTTTTAATAAATATGGAACCTAAATTTCATTTTATTCAATTAGGTCTTCACCTAATTTTTTGTTCCTTTGAATTTGATATAATTTTTATAAAAAACGTCCTCTAAGTTGTTTTGACCCCTAAAGGTTTAGAAGAAAGTAGTAAAAAAAGATGTGTTTATGAAATGTGAATACCAGTAGTGGGGAATAAATGAAAATTCTTTTAGTTTCCAACTATGCTTAAGATCTTGAACTTATCTTTACTATTTAGCTACCAACCAATTTTCAACAATAAATTCCTAGAATTGAATGAGATATAAGAATTCAAAGTTTGGATTAATTTTTTTCTCACTATGAAAATTTTGAGCAGCTGCACTTAGATTGCTAAATTCAACATGTATACAATTCCATTTTCATGATTGCTCCTTGTATTAGGGTTCTTTTATGACTTAGGAACATATTCTAAAAATTTGGAAGTAATTGCATTTGTAGAACATAATGAAAATAACATGATTGTAGACATAGGTTTGGCAAAACTAATGAATACTAGCATTTTTTCCATCAATGAATTCCTCCTTCAAATCACTTTGGATCACAAATTTGAATGGTGGATACAATGATATATACCATTTTACCACAAGGAATCAACATTTCTAAAGATATGAAAATCTCAAAAATGTTGGACCAAAAATTGAGTCACAACTTTTTGTGCATGCTTTAGGGTTTGCAACACCTGTCCAATGCTTGGTTTCCTTCCTCAACCCGCTCATTTGTCTCTAACAAATCCTCATAGCTTCACAAATGCATACAAATTGCTAACAAGCGATTAGGCTAGGAAGTCCACAACGGTGAAATTCAAAGATGCACTACTAGGTAGGGTCCACAAGTGGTAGGAGGCTTAAGATAGAATGTCATATAGAGGGAGTGAATTTTTAGGCTTTATGGGGCTCCAAAATTCACTCCAAAATTCCATGGCATGGGGGGAGTGAATTTCAAGGCAAGCCCTAGCTTCACTTTTGAGTTGCATGTAGGGTTAGTTAAAAAAAAAAAAAAAAGAGTTGGTTCATTGTTGAGTGGATTCTCAGTTTTGAGCTTTGTTTAAAATTTATTTTTGAAAATTAAAAAATCAAAAATCCTTTGTTCTTCTTTCTTTGTTTAGTTGGTTAGGATTGGTTACTTTGTATGAGGTGTGTATATTGTGTGAAGGATGACTTCCAAAGTGTCCCCACTCCCCACATACTTGGAGGGTATAAACTAGAGGGTGTAAACACAACTTCATTTTTTATTTCATCCCTATGTAAACACAAGCTACTAAATAGGCCGTCAAAGTTGCAACTGTCAAATGCATCCAATCTTTTCCCTCCCTTGTTTCCCCATGCTCATCCAGTATTGTCCCATAACAATTATTCTCTACTACTATTTCAAAAAAGATAATTTGAGGCCAAAACAATGAAAATAATCACATAAAAGTAGGCATTTGTCGAAAACTCTTGTAGGCCCCCCTACACCCACAAATGTTTCTAATGCCTAAAGAAAGTGAAATTGGATTGTGACCACATGGAGTCACGAAACATATGTTTCACACTATCCGGATTGTTTGAGTCCCATCCATCATTACTTGCATCCCCATCATTTGCATCCTCACATTCTGACAAATTATTCAACAATGGAGGAACATGTCCCACCCTCATCTGTTGAACCCTTCTTATCTCATGCAATGTACGGAAGTTGACATATCACTATAGGAAACTTGCGTTTTAGGTGACAATCTTGGATTTTTTGGAACATATTTTTTTTGACATCTATGTTGACATCTAACTATTTCTATGTCAACAATAACTAACATCCAATGAACATCATGAAAAACATAAAAACAACTAGATGTCAACATAGATATAAAAAAAAATTCATTCAAAAAAATTTGGGCTTGTAAAAGAAACATGGGTTCTTCTAGTGTATACCTTAGTGGCTGGCATGTCATCCTCTGGCAATTCATGAGCTGTCAAACAATGTCTATGCTAGTTCCTCATTCAATGAGCTAGGCTAGAAGGTTGGTGCACCCACCTCTACATGCTATCTAAAACTACAAATGTTACTTGATGTACATCTCGAAATAAAAAATGTACAAAGGAAAACCAAATTACTTGGTGTACATCTCTAAACACAATAAGTACATATATTTCTATAAAAGAAATTTATAACATTGACTTATAGAAGACCTACACCCAAAAATATGAAATTTGACCAATCTAATAGCACTAACTAATTATTACTTCTCTAAACACAAGAAGTATATATGTTTCTATAAATAAAAATTATAATATTGACTAATAGAAAGCCGACACCCAAAAATATGAAAATTTGACTACTCTAATAGCACTAACTAATTATTACTTTTCTACACACAAAATGTACATATGTTTCTATAATTTCTTTTTAAAACATTGATTTATAGAGAGGATATTGATGATGAAGCAATCGAAATGGACAACAATGAAACAAGCATAGAGACCATACCTGAAACACAAATGCCATAGCCTCAATACTTTGTTGAAAGTGATGATGACTCCATTATGCCTTTCGGAGACACCACTAAGTTTGACTACGACAATACTGCTCCATGCACGATCAATGCTCACAAGCTTGCATTCTTGGGCTCACATACAGACATAAGGTAAACCAGCCTATGACAAGCAGAATGGCTGGTTTCCATGTTCACATTTTTGAAAAAAATTAAAAAAAATTCTCTATGAAGATAAACATGAGGAATGCAAAGAGCAAGTAAAATTTTATTTTTTGGACAAAAAATAATTTTTTTATGAATTTTTGAAGTCTGCTGTGCAGTTGGCTTTAAAGAGTCTGTAGACTACCCCAAATCAGTAGAAAAGTGTTTCCATGATGGTCATCTAACCACCTAATGCAGTCAAAACATTTTCTAACATGGCTCCAAGATTTCCTAATATGGACATGACATGAAAGAATTACAAAATAACTTTTTACTACCAGTTTACACTGAAAATGGGTAAGTGTCCTAAGACAATTACCAATAACTTCATGACCATTTCCCAAGGCTTTGATTATGGCCACAAATTAATCAAATGCAGTTCTAACCCCATTTATTGGAAAAAGTTTGTCATGGGTTGATTTAAGACTGTAATGGGTAGTTCTCTAGGAGCCTGTTATAGGAGATTTGCCTGTCATAGGCTGGTTTACCTTACTAGCACCGTTGGCAATTAAAGCATCTTTTTTGGAAAAATAACTTATAGGATTCATTTCTAAATGCAATTTTTACAATTTTTCCAAAAAAATAGTTCCACATGGTTTAGTTTGCTTCCTAGAACAATCTCACCGTTGGAATTAGTGCATTTTAATTCTATTTTAGAGATATGAATAATTTAGATTTTCCTTCTATTTCTTACCTACTTCTCCTTAATAATTTACTAAAGAATAAAAATTAAGTTTTTTTGAATTTTTTTTCCCCCCTAGACTCTTAATTCAATTTCCCACCACAAAGATTTAACCCCTAAGCATCCAGACTCATCTTCAAAATTGACAATTTCAAAAAAATCATCATAAAGTACTATTTGGAAGAATATTTTGGAATTGAGATGCAAATAAAAGTTGTAGAGTTTTAGTTTTAGATTCTATCCATACGGTTAGATTCACCAATATTTTTCTATAAATTTTGAAAGAAAAAATTCTAAATTCCTTCTAAATTCAATTACAAGCAAAATATTACCATTTTTGAGGTAAATTTTGTTGGAAAGGATTTGAAATGAGGTTTTCTTGACACGGGATTTTTTTGGAATTTTTGTGATCTTTGAGTCTATGACCTTATTTTTGCAATTCCAAGTTTGAACTAGAGTCAACGCAAGTCAACCACTTCACATACTTCCACATTTGTAATTTTAGTAAAATATGTGCTCTAGTAACACCAAATCCAACCCTTGGACAGGACCACAACTTCATAAAGTATCTCTAAAAATTAATATGACTTTCATCCAAGCTGTAATGAGAAAGAAGTCTAATTTTGAATTTTCGTCCAGAAATTGGACATCAGAGCGCTCTAGGGTTAAAGCTCAAAACTTTGTAGTGCAAAAAATTTAATTTAAGAAGGTTCAAAGTCAAATAAACTAGTCATACAATGTGCTGAAAAACTTGTTTTATTCACTTTAAACACATGTATCTTGCCATCTGTGTAGGCAAAAATTTTGAATTTTTGAATTTTGGCAAAATAAAGACCTTGGTCCTTAAGGGGTTAAAAAAATCTAAAAATACTCATTTGAAGCCAAACCGTTGTAGAAGACCTGCCCTTTTCACATGAAACTTGGAAGATGAAAAGTTGCACTTTTATCCCACATAGAAGGATTCTTTATCATTCATGGACCGAAAAACAACCGCAACCTCGTTTCATGGGTTAAAAGTGTTGTTGACTCAGTGAGACCAAAGAATGCTATGGAAGTGCAGTTTCTAAAGGTATTACACTTTTCTGTTTACTTTAGCATGCCCTTGCATCCTCTGTCAACAAACAGTACAATGAAAAGTGATGCTAAGAAACTCAAGTAGTCTAGAGCAGGCTTGCTCTCAAAAGCTCAGCTGAGAAACTGGGGGCAGTCAGTATTTTTAAATTGAGATAACTTTTTAGTCCAAAACCTTTTTCTTTTTTTTTTCTTTTCTTTTTGAAACACATGGACAAATTCCATTGTTAATTCCAAGACTTTTCACAAATGCAATCTCACAGAACAGAAAAGGATAGTTCTAAGACTGCCACATGGCTAAAAAATTTCATGCACCACGTGTGCAGATGGGGTGCTGAGACAAAAGCCAATCTACTTTTAGGATTCACTCTCAAGTCATCCACAATTGCATAACTACTTGTCAAGTTTCTCTCGGTTCATCATAATAACTACATGTCGAGGTCAGTTTCATGGAAAAATTGGAGCATGTGTAAAATATGAAAAATTGTACAACTGTTTCTGAAAAATATGAGAAATTTTCATTGTTGAGAATTCTGAATATTCAAAAATTATTCTTGAGAAAATTTAGAAAAAAGGAACACATTCATGTATGAATAGAAAAAATAAAATCATTTCATCAAAGTGTTGAAAAATAAGGAAGAGCAACATGCTGAAAGTCAAGAAAATTGAATCAAGTTGCCGAATTGTTTAAATGCCAAAATTAAATTATTTTGACACCAAGGTGCCAAATCTGACCTAAACATATAGTAGTGTACCTTGTACCATTGCCACATTCAAAATCAAAATAAAAGTAATTTTCTAGTTCATAAAAACTTCAAAATTCAATAACATTCACACTATAGATCCAAACGCCACAAATCAAAGTGGGTGCACCCCTTCTCAGAAAGAGCTTTCCAATGAGAACATGACCAGGGATGCACGATTCAAGAGATCTCACTGTAACAAATGAACAAACAAATCAAAACAGCCTAACTTAAGATCTAGATTACAACATCAAAATATCAAATGGCACCATAGAAGTGTCAGCTCTATAATCACTTTGCAAGACTCAATTGTACTCTACCTATTGTAGTTTCAAGAATTCTGGAGACCTTATAGTTCAAGTTTGAGAGAGGTGGACACATCCCATGACTTAATGAATTTTTAAGACCTTTGTAAGTCATGTGTTTCCAAGAACCACCCATAGTGGGCCACTTAAGCGATTCCATGCATATTCTAGAGCAATATTATGAGGCAATGTAAATTTTCTGCCATGTAGGAAGATAGAAATCATAGAGATTGCAAAAAAATTTGGTAATTTTATGCCTTGAATTGAAATTACTATGAGTTTTGGAAGCCAAAAGTTGGTCTGGACCCATACCCAATGTATAGACTCTTCCAATTCCGATCATTCACGAACTGCTTTCCTGCTCACTACTTCCTACTTTCTTGCTCCATCAATTTGGGACATGTGTCATGACCTTATTAGACCCAACCCTAAAAAGGAGAAAAAAAAAACATTCCAAGCTTTGGTTGGAAATCTGTTCCAGCCTTGATTGGGAAATAGTTGAATGCACCTACAGGTGGGTATGGAACCTTGTTGGGAATGGGTGGTTGTATGATACGGGACGAGCCTAGCTGTCTCTCTCTCAGGCTTTTACCGCATGGAATTGACAGTAAGGTTTTCGTTCTTCATGAGACACATCGTCGTACCTTTGAAATGTCAGCACTATCAGTTGTTTTGTCAGGAATTTTCGTTTCGGTGCTAGCTGAATAAGTGAAGGCCGCGGCCTTTTGTTGTGGTGATCCTCCATTCATAGAAATTAGGTGGAGCTTCGCTCATAAGAGGATCTGGCCTGGAGTTTTTGAGTCCAATCTCCGTGTTGTGACATGTATGAGCATTCCATTCTGGCTCCGAAATTACACTGACGACAATTGAAACTCCTCGAGTTCCTAGAATCTTGATCCATTCAATTCTTCCGTTGGAATTGCGGCTCGTGTTTGTATGATTGAATTCATGTGTCTTTCAAATGGTAGTGTGTTGTCTTGTCTCTGAGACTTGAAAATGTGATACTGCAGACACAAGTTGAAACGTGTTACTTAGTTCTGAAGTATTCAAAAATTGACTGAATAAATTGTGTGTGTTTTTGGTAAACTCTTTGCTCCTTGCTACTTGTTGACAGGATGAGCGGAGAGAGCTCGCCTCGTCGGATAGTAGTGTTGCTCGACGGCACATGGCAGGTGCTCGACAATCGAACTAACGTCGCACTATTTAACGACAACATCGAACAAGGCAAGAATGGAGACGACGGAGTGGAGCAGATCAAGCAGTACTTTCCTGGCGTTGGTACGTCAATGTTCGGGGCGGTGGGAAAGCTTTTAGGCGGAGCATTCGGCTATGGCTTGTCCGAGACCATCACGGATAGTTTCTTGTGGCTCTCCCAAACCTACAAGCCAGGAGATGAAATCTTTGTGTTCGGATTCAGTCGCGGGGCGTACTCGGCACGAAGCTTGGTCGGTCTCATGCATAAGGTTGGGGGCGTGCTGAAGGAAGCCACACCAGACCTTGTGAAGGAGGCGTATGATCTCTACCGCGACGTCAAAAGCGACGCCACAAGCTTCCGAGAGCGGCATGTTATGGTGATACTCTTCAACCCCTTAAGTTCGTTAACTATGTTTTCACCAAAAATACTTCAAAACTGTCATTTCTAGTAAAGTACCAACTTTTAGGGAAAAACACATTTTTGGACTCAAGTAACCATTAGATGTTGTATGAGGCCTCCGAGAGACTATCTGACCATGGTTCCCCATGCTATGAATCATGGCCGGACAGTCATGTTATTTAATATTAAAAATAAATAAATAATAATTTATTTATTTATTTATTTATTTATTTTTAATTTTTAATATATGATTTAAAAAATTTTTTTTCTTCTTTTAACTATTAATGCAATCCAACGTGGTAGTCTTTCAACCACATCGGACTAGTGGTTCTACAATGTTCCCACAATTCGGGAACGTCGGAGAACTCAAAGTCTCTCAATGGATTGAAAAAACATGTAATGCGTAGGATCTTGTAGTATGGTGACTTGAGAACACGTGGAAAAATTTTCAAAAATTTCCACCATGTGAATTGCAAGATATAAATATTCAAATTAACTAAAATCATTTTTTTGGCCCTACAAAAAACAGGGCAATTGCACTTCACAAGCTCACTTTTCTATGAAATTTTTTTGTGTTTTGAATCATTATCTACTTCTTTCCTAAACAAGTTGGCTAGATGCTTAAAAAATTTCACATCATTTGGAATTGTACAACATATAGGAAAAAAATAATAAGTAAAAAGAAGTAGAGGATGATTCAAAATACAAAATTATTAAGAATTTAGTTATGGAATTGAAAAATGTCAATCCTAATGGTTGCAATGTTATAATAAACACAATCTAAATTCTATGATTTTATTTTTTTCAAAAAACATTGAAAATTGAGTAAGATAAAGGACTTCAAAGTTTATTTTAGAGTAGACATTTTATAGTTGACTGCAATTTAGAACTCCTTATACTTTTGCCACTCATTGATTAAAATGAAATGATTAAAAGCTTTCCACATATATATAACTCTGGAAAACCAATTTCAAGTTTTTGTTTCTGAAAAAAGTGTTTTTTTAATCTGCCTAGACTACCCGGACAGAGAAAAAAGTAACATATCAAGCCATAACTTTTTACTCATATTTCCAAATGTCATGAAATTTAGTGCATATGAAAGATATTCCTTGTCCCTACCTTCTGTTAAAATTTCAACCTAAAACATGCAAATCTCCAACCACAAATACCTGCTCAAAATTTATATGTTGCCAAAAGATGCATGATGGTCCTTTAGGGGTTAAATTGGCAATTCTTCCTCACGTTGGCAAAGTTTTGTACTATCTCGATCTATCAACGCTAAAACAGCTTGTGCATCTCGTTTTCAGCTTTCGGAAAACTGCTAATTCAATGAACATTTTATATGCTTCTGGTGAAATTCTTCAAATTGGCAATTTCCACTCATTTAGAAGAGCAAAGTTTTGTATAATCTCGACCTGTCCTTTTTATTAAACCGCTTGACTGTGGATCTAATTTTTGGCAATCGAAGTCAATGACCATTGTGTTTACGGTCATATTCTGTAAATTGGCGGCTTTCAGTCAATTTGGCAATGTATTGGACGATTATAGGAAACCTAAATGTGGACATGTCGTTGATATCATTTGAAGGATAAACTACTTGTACGTCTCACTTTTGACAAAACTGATTATTTTATTTGTTCAGGCAGCGCGAGTGAAGCTGATCGGAGTCTGGGAGACGGTCGGATCGCTAGGAATCCCTGTGTCGGGGCTGCCATTTGTGTTACCCGGCACAAGAGATTACTACCGATTCAACGATACAAACCTCTCCTGTATCGTGGACGAGGCGTATCAAGCGCTTGCGATCGACGAGTACCGAGCTGATTTCGAGCCGACTCTCTGGGACGTGACGACGGAGAAGAACAAGAAAGTAGAGCAGTGTTGGTTTGTTGGTGATCATGGCAACATTGGAGGTGGTGATCCGAAGCTGACGCTCTGGCATCTGCCCTATGTATGGATGCAAGACAAAGCCATAGCTGCCGGGTTAAGGTTTAGGACGACGTTGAAGGAAGGGGAGGAGTGGCGGCAAGCGCCACATGATAGCTTCGATCGCTTCTTGTTCGGGTTGTATAGGATTTACCGGTTAGGAAGGCGGTATATTAGAGTACTGGGAAAACAGGTGGAGGAGGTGCTTCACCCGAGTGCTCTGGAACGTGTTAAAAATTATAGCGAGTATCGACCGAAGCCTCTCACCGATGCGGGGATTCCTGATAAGACGACTGAGTTGCCGCGTAGACATGTAGTGAAGGAATGCAACTGCGACACAAAGGGAATGGTTACCTCGTAGGATGCGGTGGAAGGTTGTGAGGATTGTAGTCGAATGAGGATCTTTTCGTAAATTTCGTTGAACATCCAAATGTGATGAAGTCGAATGGCAACGTTGTCATGGTTATGAAACTACCTGCATTTCAGAAATGGAGAAGGAGAATGATAACACCGGCATGCAGCTTCGACAATATGAAGAGAGAAATTCTAGCTTGGTCCTTTCTTTTGCAAAATGTTTACTGTCTGCCTCCACAAAATTCCGAACAGCTGAACAATGTATTACACCGAAAGCTTAACGAATCATAGCAACGACGGTGCGCACCAAAACGAGGTTGAGAAAACTCTCCAATTAATTTTGGATAAATTGACAACAGGAATTGGTCGATAGGAAATTAAGAACTATACGAAATACTCCGTGCATTACCTACGACAGAGATAAACAAATTTGAAACATTTTATTCAATTTGCAAGAATTTGAACATTTGTTACAGCAGTGAGTGGTACCTACAAGCCGATATTCATACACGTCGAGAAAGCTCGGCCGTGGCTGCAACTAATTCGAGATACAAATACATCATTCATGTGCCCTGCTTCGCGGTCGCAGGATCGGTGATCACTGTCGTGTTATTCTCTTGACAGCTACAGATTACAACCGGCAATTCAATATACGGAATCTCGGTTTTAAACTTCTTGTCAGGGTCAAGACAGGGAATAATTGCCAGACCCTTCGGTTGATACTTAGGGTTATTCTCGATGCGCAGCTTCACAGAGGCGTGCAGCGACTCCGCACCGTTCACCCCTATGACGCGGTCGAACGGAGTCTTGGTGAGTGCATACAAGCCACTCACGAATTTATGGTAGGAATCCTCCGGGGTTGTGCGCCAACTCGACCAGTCGTCTCCGGCCCGGTAACACCACTTGAATCGCAGGCCACAGGAGATCGCCCTGTCTTGCATCCACTCGTAAGACAACTGCCAGAGATCGTCTTTCTTGACGCCGCCTCCGACGTTACAGTGGCTCCCGACGAACCAGCATTGCTCCACGACCTTGTTCTCGGGCTTTCTAAAGTCCCACAGCGTCGGTGCAAAGTCCTCACGGTGTTCATCGATCGCGAGGGCGTGGTAGGCTTCGTCCACAATGCAGGGGAGCCCTTGATTGTGGAACTGATAATGCGACCTGGACAATGGCGACTTGTTACCGAGAATGTGCAAGATCGGAGCCACCAGGGGATTCTTGCTCTTGAATGCGGAGTCAGGGATGCCGAGAGATCCCACTGTATCCCACACGCCGATCATTCTCACCCTCACTTTGACACAGTTTTTGGCTCCAAAATCTTTCAATTTCTTGTCGTAGGCGGAGTTTGCCATGTCGTTCGTCTCCACGTAGCCGCGGTAGAGGCCGTATGCTTCTTTCAGCAGAGGATCGGAGAGCGTTCGATACGTGCCTCCTGGCTTCTTCGTTAGCACACCGCCGCACCTGTGCACGAGTGAGACGAGACTACGGGCGGAATATGCCCCACGGCTGAACCCGAAAACAAAAATCTCGTCGCCTTCGATGTACTGATTCGACAACCACAAAAAGCCCTCTTCAATGATTTCTGACAGGCCGTAGCCAAACGAGCCGCCTAAAAGTTTTCCGAACCACGCCGTTCCAACGCCTTCCAAATACTTCACCAGCTGCACGGGCTTGGGCTCCACATCGGAGGTTTGAGCTTCCTCTACCTCATTGTCGGCGACACAATCAATAGCCTCCGCCATACGAGCGACATTGGTCCAATCGTCCTTCACGTCCCATGTTCCGTCGAACATCAACACCAGACGACGAGGCTGCGTACTCGCGGGCATCCTGACCGCGTAATAAGATTGCAAACAAAAATAATAATAAGCTCTCAGAGTAATATTTTTTATCAAACAAGAAGGTGCTTAAAATTTTCGATGTACGTTCTCCGCTTTAGTGCCGTTCCTTAACAATCAATTTGCACTCACATTGCCACCACCGTCGACTTCACGCAACATCATCTAAACAGAGTAACAAGGACCGAAATAGAAGTCTTATAAAACTCCTCAAAAGCTACCGGAAGAATATGTAGTTTTATGAATCAGATTTCGGCTGTACATAATAAAAACCTACTTTCAATGTTGCCATTACAAATGAAAAACTAAAGAAACTCGTATGACCGGGATCAGTTCAGGGCAGCGTAAAAGAATAGTCGAGATAATAATAAAATCGTATACCTGAAAACCAGAAGTGCAGCTTGCTCGATGACTCAATCCGCTCAAAGTCGAAGAAAACGATCGAAGATAAATTTCTGTCAACAAACTCGCTCGAAATCTCAGCTTTCTCAAACCACAAGTGCATTGACTTGCCAGGGCTTCCTATAAGCAACTAACAAGCACACCTCGTGCCACAGAAGTAGCACTGATACTTCTTCGTTAGCGCAGTGAAGTGAGACCGCCGAAATCAGTGACTTCAATCTGAGATATCGCCGTGTACATAATTTCATGACCGGCATTTGAGCAAGCAATTCCAATTTTAGAGCACGCAAATTGGATACAGTCGGCTCACGTTTTTCATAACAGTCTGGATGATGCGAGAACAACACATGACAAACAGTTAAAGCAGGGAAAAGACAGTAATCTCCCGAATTTCTTCACCACTAGCGGCATCCACAAAATAGACTCAAGAATACAGCATATGCCGATTATACTCACCACCATGATTCCATATGCGGTGATAAGACCAGTTGGCAAGGCATGGCGAATCGACTCGGCATTGAGTGGAGATGTCTGTAATTGATTTGTTCTCTTTTTTTTTCTTGACAATCAACTTCTGTCCGAAAAGCAAATAACAAAAATGAGTACCATCATGAAGGCAGACTTCTGTGCTACAGACACGAAGCCTTTCCTCTACCATTGAGTGGCGGCCGATCACAATAGGGCTCATGGATTCACGGAAGTAGGGATGGGTTGAAGATGAGATAAGGTTAAAACCAGCCCATATGACTGGTTTGCCCTGGTGGCATTGATGAAATTTTTTTATTTTATTTTTTATTTCCACATAAAGACAAATGTGAGAAATGGAGAGAAGAATTGATATTTTATTTTTTTGATAAAGTATGAATTTTTTATGAATTTTTGAAGTATGCTATCTAAGTGGCCTAAAAGAGTCTCTGGACTATCCCATGATGGGGCTTTTGTTTGTGATAGGTTGGTTTACCTTTTATATGGCCATACTCAACATCATTCCATTGTGGAGCTTGGGGTTGAGTCAGAGTTGGCAAATGTAAGTTGAACCCTATAACGTAGCTACATCTAAAAAAAGACTCTTTTTCTAATCCCACTCCCTCAAAGTCAAATGACTAGAAAATAAAATTGTTTGAGGTTATTAGCAAATTCAGATAAATGCAACCACAATAGTTTTACAATTTTCCAACACTTTAGTAATATTTTCCTAATTTTCAAAGTTGAAAAACTACGGTAGGTAAGCCTATACTTAATTCTAGACTCATCTATTTAAATGGACACCCTTGAAGCAACTTTCATTGGTTGCTTCAAAAAAGTCCTCACCTCTCATTTGGTTGTTTCTTGAAAAGTTGAAGTGTTTTTGAGTCTTGAAAATGTTCATTTAAGACCATTTTTTAGGTGTCAAAGAATAGAAAGTGTCTCCGTTTCAAGTGTAGCTACCTCAAGTCCTACACAACCCAAAAGTGTTTGCAAAATTGTGTAATACAAACATAAGTAAAATCTAAAAAGTGTTTGGAGTTTGATTGGGAAGGGAGGTTTGTGATTTTTTGGATGGGATACTATTTGCAAAAGTTTGATCTAAAAAACACGGATTTATATAAAAATTATGTAGGTTTATATACAACCATGTGAAGACTTCACCATAGAATATATAGAATAAAGTGCAAAAGATTCAGGATGTACGAGCCATTTGTGCACCTAAAGAGAACAAGAAACAAGTGGAGGAGCATTTTGGGGAGAATAATGACAAAAGAATGTCTATTTTGCTTGCAACTATTGTGAAAGAAGAGGGACTTAGAGAAATACAATGTCTCCATCTTTGCACAACAAAGTTTTGTAGTATTTTATGATGTTTTCCTATCCATTTACTCCCAATGTGGTACTTGTAGTCTACACCTTTACTAATATATGCTTTGATAAATGAAGAATATTGCATTCAAGAACGTAAAGGCATTTTCAATCAAAGATTTTGTATTCCCAAAATCTAGTGATTTCCTAAACAATGCTCATAATTCTTGGTGCACTATATGTATTGACATATAATACTTTTTGATTTGACAACACTATTGTTGTCTGTCGATAATCTAAAAACACCTCATTTTTGTCTTTTTCTCCTTGTAACTATGTTGAGACATTGTATTTTACATTTTTTCGTACATCATAAACGAGACCTATAAGTTATACACTCACTTTTACTAAGTACAATTTTCTTTCAATACATATGGTGGATCATGATCATTTTCTATGCATTATATGTCCATCGTATACTCTTCCATTTTATATATTTAGTGGGATTGTGGACATCTACCTACATTCTTCTAAATTCAATGATTTAGGAAAGATTCCCTCAATACTCTTGTTCTAAACAAATTACCTTGGAACCAAAAGGATTAACAAATATAAGTACCTATTTCCAACCTTGCACTCTAAACTCTAATCTTAAAATTACATAGATCCAAGTGTACAAAATGCATATGTACAAGTAAAAAATGGTTTAAAGTATATCATACAATTGAACTTCAAAAATTCATAGTATAGTCATATAGATTCCAAAATTAATGTTTAAAATGGACAAGTGTGAAGGAAAGAATACCAATTGAAAAACATTTTTTTCAAAATAGTATGAATTTTTTATGAATTTTCAAAGTTATAAGCCCTTCAAGCATATAAATGCCACTAGGTCACTTCAAAATTAACAAGTCATTAGATGGGTTTTCAAGCCTCTAAGAGATTATTTTGAAGTTGTTCACTATGTTGTGAATTACAATAGACAATGCAATCAGATTATAAAATCATTTAAAAATTAAAATTTGGAAAAATTTGAAAAATTAATTAATTAATTAATATTATTTGGCAAAGCAATCTCTCTACCACATCAAATTACTACTATAGTAGAGTTCCCACAATCGAGAAATTCCAAAGAATTCACAATCTTTAGGAGGCCCCAAAACACATCTAATGATACTCATAATAGTCATCTTATTCACCTAAAATGAGGTTGTCTTTTGTGGGTGTATACTTGGAAGGTGCATGTAAGTATACATGGGTTATGATTGGCCGTAGAATTCCAAGACCTACTTATTGCCCAAAATAGGGACACCTTTTACACTGAACACCCATGTAGTATGCACCCACAGCTACATTCCCTTCCAAAATGACCACAATATTATCCTACACCTACCATTAAATTAAATTTATAAGAAACCCATGTTTTTCTTGTCTTAGGCCCAAAACACACAATGTCCAACCCATAACAGAACATGTCTAATTAAACTTCAGGGTGTCACGAGCGCAGATGCCACAAAAATTTAAATTTCCATTGAGATTGGAGATAATGGGCTAGGGTTTTAGTGAAAACAAGTTGATGTTGTCACTGACGTTGACAATTTATTAGACATGACTAGAGAGAAGGGTATATTTTTTGGATCATTTAAAAAAATATGGATTGGCACATCAACAAAGAGACCCATTTTGACCACTGATAAGTCAAAAAAAGTTACTAGGGTCTAGTGTAAAACTCTTGCCCAAGTTGAAAAAAATGGGGAAAGGCTACCATGGTCCCAATTTTTTTTTTAATTTGTTGATGTGGAAGATGACATGTCATCTGACATGATAGTTATCAATGATGGCGTGGCATGCCACATCATCACAAGTGATTGTATTCATAGATATTCAATAATGTCTATAGAGATGTCATTATTCGCGTCATTATAGATATCAAGACATTGTGTTTGACATTATTGGAGACGATGTCATCTACAAATGCATGGAAAGGTCCCATGTCATCCTCATTTTATGCCACATCACTTTTCCCGCTACCATGTTGGATGCCACATCATGGGTGGGACAAATGAAAAAATTCCTACTTGGCTTTTCAAGTCTGCGTAGCACTGAGGTGGCAATCACATGTCGAACATTCAATACCATATTGACCTATGTTTTTGTAGATGTCTAATTGAATACACCTAATGTCTAGCAAGATTTTCAACATTTTTTGCTTGTCAATCTTGACGCAAAAAAAACAATGTCACGCTAGACGTGAGAAAACACCCCACACAATGTTTGCATATAAAATCAAGACACTAGGAAAAAAAACAATTTTTTTAATAGTGTGAGGCCCTAAATTGGCCATGTTCATTGATGGAAAACATCCAAAAGGAACAATCTTCTATTTCAATCACTGAGTCACTTCAAAGCATTACTTGCACACTTCAAATGTACTACTTTCTCACATCCAACAATACCCATTAACTCATTTATTCAATATTGGTGCATTTGAATTTCTTGCATGGCTATGATGGAGCCTCGACTAGAGCATCACAAAGAGTCCAACATCACAAATAGGGTCAATTACCCTTAGAGTCCTTTTTTGAAACTAAGATAGAAGTCATTCACCAAAAGCTTTATTACTTTATAATCATATTCTACCATGTATAAAATTAAAAATAAATCATGTAGATGGTTTAACCCCTAAAGAACCAAGGCCGTTCTTCTATCAAAAACTACTCAAAACTGCCATTTTTGCTGCATTCATCCAAAAAAACAAAAAAAATAATTTTTTAAGAATATAACCGTAGGATCTTGTACTTTACTAGTCTAGTATCATGTGGTAAAAATTTCATGGAGTTTGGCCGTACAGATTGGAATATATTAGCATCCAAAGTTGAAAAAAGAAAGTTTTTTTGAACACTAGCCTGCAATTTCAGATGACTTTGAATGCCATTTGGGGAAAAAAATTACACCATGGACCTTGAATTTAAAATTTTTTGTGTTGAAGAATTGAGTTGAAAGTCTAGAAAAAAAAATTAAAAAAAAACATGATTGATTTTCATTCTTTAAAAAATTGTTCAGTACAAGTAGGTCCAAGATTGAAAGAAAAACTAAATCTTTAATAGCTCTAAAATGGGATTGAAACACAATAATCTCAACAGTGAGATTGTTCTAAATAGAAAAGTTAACCTTGTCAAACAATTTTTTTTTTTAAATTGTGAAAATTGCATTCAGAATTGAATCCTATAAGTTATTTTTTCAAGAAGATGCTCAAATTGCCCGAAAAACAAGATTGTTCATAACTTTCACATTACTAATCCAAATGGAATGAATCAAAGCTTCACATGTAGACAAAAATATGATCTTTAAGAAGAAAAAAATTAAAAAATTAATTTCAAATTTTTGTAGATTTATTTTTCTGCCCAGTGACGTGTAAATTACGTTTAAGATGCCATAACTTTTGCTCTCGGGCACCAATTGAAATAAAATTTATATTCCCACGAAGCTCATAAGTTTTCCTATCTTAT
Source organism: Rhytidiadelphus loreus (assembly GCA_947034895.1). NCBI lineage: Eukaryota > Viridiplantae > Streptophyta > Bryopsida > Hypnales > Hylocomiaceae > Rhytidiadelphus > Rhytidiadelphus loreus. The sequence continues at coordinate 2,840,666 of OX344764.1, forward strand.
GGGAAAGTTTCAAAAAAATTCACTGAAAATTGAGATTATAGGAACTTGCCCGAAATCCATTTTGTCCCCCGAGGGGACAATGGTCCTTTAGGGGTTAAAGTCATATTGATAACACTTCAAAAAGACCCCTACATGACATAATAAGAACCAAGAACATCTTTAGAGTCCTTCTACCTTATATTGAAATTTATGAGTAGTTATCATTCATTTTTCAAATTTAGCACATTGGCATATTTAACTTGTTTTTTATGCATCTACTATAGATATTGCTTCTATCTTGATTATTGGTTGTTATTTAAGCTGAATTCAAACTCGAGAGTGCTAGCATCAAGAGCATTTAGAATGAGCAATGCAATAATCAAAACTAAAACTATAAATCCTTCAATTGTTTCAAAAGAGGTTTTAGGCATTAATTGTACAATTTTCAGCCAATATATTTTCCATGTCTAGAATTTTAATGTATGTGCCCTTGACAAATCATGCTTGAAGAAAGAGAACTAAAATATTCTATTAAATATATAGATGTAATAAAATATTTATAAATGTAGAAATAGAAACAATTTTCTGTTTAATTGAATTATACTAATTAATGTAAAGGCAATGGATTAGTCTCACTTATTCATCACCTTTTCACTCAAAAATCTATTACACAAAGATATTAACTCTCAGTAAGTCCAATAAATGTTTTCTAAGTTTTTGATCATTTAGAAGTTTCTAGAACATAAATAATAATAATTTCTATGGTAAGTACAGTGCCACGAGAAATAGCCAAATTTTGGATTTAGTCCAAATTTCCAGTATTTTGTGAATGCAAGTTTATACAATGTAGAATAAAATTTAATTGATAATTGAAATAATTCACTGGACAGGTGCTCTTGAACTGTTATCGTTTAAAATTCAATTGATAGTTTCATTTTTTGATTGGAAACTACAATTTGTACTTCAAAAGATTGCAAAACAATATATAGTTCATTTTTCATATACTGAAAATGATTGAACTTAGTTTTGATTTGTGCATGTTAATATCATTTCATAGTTACTAAGATTGCTAGAGCCAATATTACGCTAGTATGGCAAGTACCCCAAATTGCCACTTTTTGTTTTTATGCCTAGTCACTAATATTAGACTATTCAGATTTTCATATTTTTTCTTGTTGGCAAGTGAAAAGAAGTTCCAACACACACTACATTTGGATGCAATATCATTAGACTATTCGAATTTTCATATTTTTTTTGTTGACAAGGGAAAGAAAGTTGCAACGTACACTACATTTGGATGCAGCATGCAAAAGTAACGACAGGTCAAAGATTTTTTTAGTAGATGTTCTGAACTCGTTTCTTCACTGCACGCACATATTGATTTTGGAGATGTACAGAAAGTGATGACGGCGGTTTCTACGCAGGGTAAGATTTCGGGTTTAGTTCCTCACCTGAAGTGCACCCTTGAATCGCCGCCGAAAATGAATTCAATCCATCTTCAACCTTTGAATTCAGATGACGACTGTGGCCGCTTGCCGTAGCAGGCTCATTAACTGGTCTAGTAAAACTGTGACATTTATTGATTCAGAAGTGGTAATGGTGACGCACTGCGACACTGCTGATCACCATTATATCTAAGTTGCCGCTCCTTCAAGCAGTCAGGTATAATCAATGTCGCTTACTGCATAATAATAATTCGCACTCTTTACTGTACTCAATGTCATTATCTCCGCAGAAATCAAGTGGAAAAAAATGAGCGTAAGTGAACAGTGAGGGACGTACTATTTTTCAAAAACGCCAAAGATTTCCCATTTCACAGATGTTTATTTTGCCCTACTAACATAAGGCTTTCACCAGGATATTTCCACAGAAAATTTGCAAATGTGGGCATATTCAGTGTTTTTAGTGTTTCAATGATTCTGTAACACGGAAAATGGTTAACTCTTTCCTCATCGGCAAGATAGAAGAGCCAAATTGCAGAATAATTCCTAAATGTTGGAGACATTATCTACAGATTACTAACAAGATTTGCAACAGAGTATGTTTGATGAAATGAAACGACTCCAGGAGCCCTCTTTGTTTGCACGCAAAGACGAAAAACATTTCGCTCACGCGCCTGAGTCTACAACTCAACATCACATACGAGCCGGTATTAGGTGGAGCTACCTTAGCCAGGTTAAATAAATGGTTCTCCACAATCAATGGTAAGAGGCAGAATTATCTGCAATTGCCAGCTCTTAACCTTTAGCAAAACAGACCAGTTCACTACACCTGGGTCACCTACACTTTCCTCCAAAAACATCCCATCTGCATTGGTGTATAATGTGATGCACATTCTTACTCTGCACTAATTTATTCTTCTTATCAGCAGCTGCTAACACTGAAAAACCAGCTACTCTCACCCTTTTCAATCGGTAATGAACTACTCAAAGCTATTACTGTTCCCTTCGGGATGAAGGAACCGTAACTCCGACTAGATGACTACAATGTGATATCACTCCAGCCAGCTGACGCCATAGCTCACAAGTCGACTATAGGAGTGTCCTCAATTCAGCGTATACAAAACCTGAACATAGTCACAGCAATTCACTCAGAACAAATTCAAATTCCCACAACGCTTCACTATATACTCATGCACGAGACCAGAGAGATATTCCATAGATACAAACCGAATGTTGTCAAATTTCAGTGGTAACTGCAGGGAGCTAGAAACAAAAGTATTCTGAACCGAACGACACATCCAGGGCGCGACACACGACACCAACATTCTGGCTGAGCTTAGCAGTACTGCCATTGATAGTAAAAATCCCATTTTGAAGCAATGGTGAAACATTCTGAAAAACAGTCCTGCCTCATGCAATGCTGGAGCTAGCTACATATCCAACTCCCAGTGAAAGCTACTTCGATTGTCACCATCCAAACTTCACAATGCAATCCTCGAATACAATTCCCTGGAATGCAAAATGCAATGTCAGAAGCTCAAGTACCTTGCCATGTCTAGTAACCACCGGCAGGCGGAGAGGTGTCCACCGGCGACGGACTGAAAGTCGGCGACGGAGGGCTCTCATACACCGGAGAAGGGCTGTACGTCGGCGATGGAGGACTCACATACACAGGCGATGGGCTGTACGTCGGAGAAGTCGGGGAAGGGCTGTAAGTGGGAGATGTAGGGGAAGGGCTGTAAGTGGGAGATGTAGGGGAAGGGCTGTAAGTTGGAGAAGAAGGAGAAGGGCTGTAAGTGGGAGAAGAAGGCGAAGGGCTGTAAGTTGGAGATGAAGGGGAAGGGCTGTAGTCAGGAGAAGGGCTGTATGTCGGAGATGGAGGACTCTGGTACACCGGAGAAGGGGAGTCCACCACAGGAGACGGGGAAGAGTAAGGCGGGGACTCGTAAACTGGAGAAGGAGAAGAGTAAGGAGGACTGTCGTAGACTGGAGCAGGGGTTCCGTAAGCGGGAGAGTCGTCGGCTGGCGCCGGAGGAGGAGAGCAACTAGGGAAAAGAGACGACAGGCTCTTCTCGGAGCCCAAAGGTCGGGCAGACACCATAGCCACCAACATCGCCAACACCAGCACCACTTGAACACTCTTCATCTTGACAGAACTGCGCAATGCTAGCTTCGATCGAAGCAGAGCAAAGAGAGAGAAATGCGCAGTAGAGGCTGCCGGAGTGAGCTAGCCGTTTGATGTAGAAGTGGGGTGCCTGGTCTGGGCTCATATAGCAGTTTGTCAGCGTGGGCCAGGGTGCAGAAAAATGGGAGTAATTTGCATTCATCAGCCATGCGTTCCCACTTCGGGCTCCTTAATTCGAGCTGCAGGGACCGCTGGGCCGCTGGCACTTAACTGGGCAGGTGCCCCATCAATGTCGCCTCGGTCGTTTCTGTGGGAGTTTAGTTCACCTTACTCCTACAGGAAGAGGAAAATTGTGTCAGCGAAGTCCTGAGCTGGAGTTATGAGAAGTTGAGAACCGCCCATGTATTTCATGGGAGTTGGATGAGTACTGATGACTCCTGAGTGTGTACTCGATATATCTCATAGACCTGGATATCGTTCTAGCTTGTTGCTGTTCTTTTCTTACTTTAGCTACGAAGTTCATCATCTGTAATTTCAAAGTGACAGGGAATTGAAGCAAGGTGGTCGAGTCCTTGCGTTGGATGAAACATTCCAGCTGTGGAGAACCTCCCATGTATTTCCTGGTAAGGTAGTTGATTGACTCTGAGTAGTGTACTCGATCGATCTCCGCTAGCTGGATGTTCGTGTTGCTATGATATTCTCACTTAATTTCTAGCCTTAACTGAAGTTGGTAGACTCCTTGCATTGCCTGAAACATTCCAGCTACGCTTAGTATCCCAGCGTAAGAAGTCCACTGAGCTTGCTTGGAATTTCGTGTTCACTAATGATTTGTTTGAGCAGAGTTGGGTAACGTACACGTACTCGATCCCCTAGTTGAACTTGACTGGTAATGGAACGATATTGATCTGACTGTAATTCAGTGCGCTTCCCACAAGTTTCATTAACCAGATTGACGCGTAAACAATAATGCAAATAGAGCCGAGTACGTTTGTTTCAAGTGAGGCCTTTAAATTCACTAACACGTACTGCATGTTGTATATGTAGTCGCACGGCACCTCACTTAATTAGATGCGAGCGTCAGTTTGGGGCTCAGTGGGACACATGGAGCTTCTTCAACTTGCTGACTGGCTGGGGTTGGGTTACTCCTGGGCTGGGAGCTCGCTGCAAGCACAACTTAAGCTTAACGTAAGTTACAGTCAGATTACAAGGAGCTCAGAACTCGATTAGTTTCCCGTCCATCGCGTACTCGATCCCATGAATGACGTCGATTGCGTTCCAAAATTTACCGAAAATGAATTTGTTAATGTATATATTTTTTAAAGTGCCTTGAAGGTGGCCAGCTGGAACTTTGGCAATACTTATTGCCTTGGAAACGAGACAGACAGAAGCTCTCTCAACTCGCAAGTATATCGATTAAATCAAATCAATGTTTAAGGTCCGGAGCTTATCAAAATCGGCTTCGTCAAAGCCCATCATAATGTGTAGCAGAACTAGTTGACACGGAATGAATTTATTTATGTAAAAAAATATAAAATGAAAATGAATCATTTTTGAAATTTTAACTGGCACAAAGTTACCTTTGTAGTGCTTGGCGAGTTACTCCAATCACTAACTTCAGTTACGCATGTGATGAATCCTGCGTCCAACTAACTTAAACTTATTCATTACCGAGTTGACAGTTAAACATTCGATCATCAAGCTCTGGCGCAACGTTGCTCTGCGACCATCTTGATGGACAGGCTTAGAGCTAATTACCACGTAATCATGGTCTTAATGCACTACGTTGACTTAACCTGTTAGTTCTAGAGACACTAATTTACCAGGGTCACACTATTGAACCTCTAAGAGTCCCTTTGGTCTGGGAGGTACCTATGGCATCATTTCTTTTTCAAGGTTTTTTGGAACTTTTTTTCAAGATAGGAAAACTGATTAGCTTTCTAGGAATGTAATTTTCATTTTAATCGGTGTATGTAAGCAAAAGTTATGTCACAATAAGCCCAAAATACATGAAGGCAGGCAACGGAAAAAAAAAAAAAAAAAGTCTTGAAATAAATTATTTTAAAATTTATTTCTTATAGAATATATTTTTTTCTATGTAAAAAGATTTGATTCATTCCATTTGAATAAGTAATGTGAAAGTTACGAAGCTTCTTGTTTTGCAAGAAATCTTATCAAATTCTTGAGATAAATAATGTATTGGATTCATTTTTTGAACTAAAATTTAACAACTTCCAAAAGAAATAGTTGTGCATAGTTTAGTTTGCTTTTAGAACAATCACAGCATTGAAATTTATGTGTTTCAATTCCATCTTAGAGTTATTAACAATTTAGTTTTTCTTTCCATCGTGTACCTACTTTGACACAACAATTTTTTAAAGAATGAAAATTATAAGGGGGGGAGCAAAACTTTCAATTCAACTCTTCATCATTAAAAAAAAATGAATTGACAAGTTTATAGCACAAAAATTTTAAATTAAGAGGATTCAAAGCCTAATAATCTAGTTAGGCTACGAACAAAAAACAACTCATTTTCTTCACTTTAAACACATATATCTTTTAATTGATACAGTCAAAGTTTTTGAAATTTCTTCTAGACATTCTCATACTAGTTTAGTGTGAGATCCTATGGTTGGATATGCAAATAGATAAATAAATAAATAAAAATTGTTTGCATTAGAAATGGTAGTTTTGAATGCCCATTTTTGACAAAATAATGACTTTGAAACTTTAGGGATTAATTTAGTTCTAATTGGAGTGGGATAGCGACTTACAATACTAAGGCAAATGCTTTCTTAAATTTTCTAATTCATAAAAAGGGAACTTGTTTTTTTTATATAGATTGTAAGATCACAGGAAGAAAGAAGATATTGAGAAGAATCAAATGGCATCACTTTTTATATCAATCGTAATAGTTTGGGGCACTCAAAAGTCATTTTGAGAACTTATAATAAGAAAAAAATTTCAAACATGGAGGAGCAATCAAACCCCAGTTTATTTATTTTTAATTATTAATTTTTCTTGTATCTTAATTATCTTCTAATTAATCATTAAATTTTCTTGTTTTTTAATTATTTTCTAATTCATTATTAGATTTTCTTGTTTCTTAATTGTCTTCTAATTCATTATTAGATTTTCTTATTTCTTAATTATCTTCTAAGAGATCTTTTTAGTAATGTCAAACTTCATTCTTGCATTCACCTCATTCAACTAGTTGTGCATCTTAAGATTTGTGTATTAGCATTCATGACCACCTAACTACTTTCATGGAACATTTAATCAATTGACATTCAAGTTGTCTATGTGTTGCAAGAATTAAACTCATTGATTACCCTCACAAAGCTAAAATTGGAGTGTAATAGTATCATAGACAGAAGCATGGACATTGGAATACTAGTCAAGGTATTAAAATTTATTAGAAATTTCAGCCCTAGTTCCTCTCATTACATGGAATTCAGCCTTGCAGGAGGGCCGTTTCAGTCTATTTTTGTTGTTGGAAACTAGAGAGAACTGCTTGGAAAAAATAAAATTTAAAAATAAATAAATTATTATTTTTGTTTTAAACTTTGATTTTTTAAATATTAAAAAAATATTTTTTTAATATTTGCTGATGTGGTTGACTCTCAACTACATCAGCATCTTGCGTGGCGAAGTTTCTAGCGTTTGGGAACACTAGGGAACTCAAAGCCCTCTATTGCACATCTAATGCATAAATGCATTTTTATAATGTTATCATAAGTTATCAAATTTGAAGCATGTAGTTTATTTTTCTTTTCTTAAATTGTTGCCCATGTGTATTATACAAGAGTTGCCACCCTATGGGAATATTACAATATTATAGTATTTTCTTTAAAAATTGTATTGATTTTTGTAGAAATGTGATTGACTATGGAAAACACGTCCATAACTAAAACACCACACCAAAAAACTCAAGTTGACTTTTCAAAGTAAGGTGACTTCAAGAAATGAGTCAATGTCTGTGAGTTTGTCAACTTCAAGGAAGCATAAATGGAATAAGAAAAGCCAATTCAAGGATTAAGAATTATGCATGATGCCCATTGAACGTATTTTTACCACTCATTTTAGCAATTTTTCTAAAAGTGATGGCAAGAAGCACTTGTATTGTTTTGGTGTCACACATTGTGCTCCAAAAATAATATTAAGAATAACTTCTAGGATTTTTTCTTGTTGCACTTAAAATTCATATTGTAGGTGATTGTGTAATACATTTGTTAATATAATCCATATTTTTGGTAATTTCCAAAACTAATTTAATATTTGTTACTCAAATTTTTTAATTTATCACACTTTAGGTTTGAAGGATTTCACTACTATTGAGTACCAAATGAATGAATCTCACTGGGAGTTTTAGAGGGCACATTTGTCCACTACTATTGCACCTACACTTAAAGGCTGACTGGTTTGGTTGCTAGAAAGAAGGGGGGGTTTGGTAGCATTTTGGCAAAAACAAGAATCTTGATGGTGAATTCTATGAGTACTTTTTAGTAGAACAATCTCAACCATGAAGAGGATAAATCTATGGGTAGAAGTATTGTTGCAAATACTATGTACTACTTGTGAGTACTAAAATTATAGTACTATGTGGAAAAAAAAGACAATTTTTTCACAAAAAATTATACATACAACAAGGTATAAATGAATAATATATAGAAAATTATGAAAAATAAAATAAACCATTTGTGAAGACTTTGTGGTGATTAGATTTCACCAAGAAGAATGATCTTGAAACAATTTTCAATATTTAGAAGTGCAGGCACCATGGAGCCCTATTTGCACGAATTTGGAAGATACAGAATAATATATTTTTAGATGTTCCTTGGTAGGAATATGTCCACCTCTCTTGGGAATAGAACACATAAATTTCAGCTCTACATCATTAATTTTGGATACTTGATAATACTAAAAAATCCTAAACTTGAAAATGTGACAAATTTTGGGTACTCCCTCTTACTACCTTCCCCCCTTCTCTAAACCTCAAAGTGTGACAAATAAGCAAAATTGACTTTTAAATATAAAATGATGCTTTTAATTTTTTGAAAAACAAGGAATATGATTATAATGGAAATATCCATCTCCAATAAATAAAAATTTAAGTTTATTAGTTTCATGCTTCAAAAGTTGTAATAGATGACAAATCCATCATTAAATAAAGGATTGATTTTTCTTACAATAACATAGAATTAGAAATAGCAAATATCTTACCCTTCACAAGGATGCAAATATGTCTTTTTTGCAAGCACAGTTGTGGACATTAAAAAAATACTCATCTTCCATTTATTTGTTGGAATTGCTTCTTTAAGAATTTTTACAAATGAATTATTATTATTTTTAATTTTCTGTTTGTTAATAATTTAAATGTCAAATGATGAGTATCTATTTCTCCTACTTTTCTAGTTCTCCTACTTAGGATACAATCTCCACATGAATCTAAACATTAGTCTTGTTTCTTAATCGATATTCTAATCTTAATGTATTGCATAAAGTATCACTTGTATTGGACAAAAATGCAATAAATAGTATAGACCGTGTTATATACTATTATCTCTATATTAACATTTAGATTTTGGATTCTAGTTTAACACAATCATGAGTGTAGCTTTGCCTAAACTCATATCTTGAGACAAGATTCAATCAAACAACCTCAAATGAGTGAAATGATTAAGCAAATTTGTGTTTTTCGGTGATTTTTTTTGTAATTTCTCTTTTTGCAAAGTATCAAGAATAGAGTTAAAGTTCAATGAATAGAGTGAGGAATTGGAAAACATTGTAGTAGCTTAGAATTGCCAAAATGAAGGTGTCCAAAGATTCTTACTACTTCAGAGAATCAATATGCATTGTTCACGGTCATTATTGGAAGGTTGGAAACAAATATTAAAAGTAGATAGCGAAGTAGGATTTTGTGATAACACATTTGTGAAATGCTTTGAGAGATCAATAGAGTTGAGGGCTTGTGAGAAGGTGCAAAGCCTTGTTTATTACAGGAAAATGTTCAATAGAGGTGATGATTTACCAAAACGCCAAATATTTAACTGTTAGTAGTGGATTGGAAGAGGGTAGAATCACTAAAAGAAAAAAGGGGTTTTTGCGACTGCAAGTTTTGAGTCATTGTGGACACAAATTACAGTAGTTGCAATGTAGTTGTTTTCTAGTTGCATCGTAGTTGTTTTCACTATCTAATGACAAGACAAAGATTAATCATTTCAATGCTAGTAGGACTTGATGTTGAGTAAGTGACAAAAAAGAGTTTCCACAATCGTATTGTGAAACAAACAATGAAGCTTGGTAAAAGGCTAGGATTTTTAATGTTGTGGAGTTGAATGACAACAAGAGGTCTAAGTAATTTATCGAAGGTGGAACTACAGTAGGACATATAAATGCTAAGAACAATATTTTACTTTCACAAGGAAATTTGTATTTGAATGTGGAGAGATAAGCCGGTAGTTCAATTTTGATGAACTCATTTTTCAACACAATAGATTAAGCTTAGTCTATACTGCTATACATGAAGCGGAGATTGTACCAAAATGGTTTAGATGGTCAATTTCGTTAAAATGGCGGTATTCCACATGCCATTTTAATGGAATATCTTCTACAAAAGAGAATAAGTGTGCCGCGATAAGGTCATACATGTGCCAATTTTATGCCTAGCACATTCAAATCACTCCTTGTTCACGCATTTCCACTCCCCTTGGACAATCTTTCCATTGTTTTCATTCTTTCAGTGGTTTCATTTTGTGCCATTTTAATGAAATACTGCCATTTTAACGAAATTGATCATTTAGGCAATCATATATTCAACACTCTAGAATGACCAACCAAATCCTTGAACCTCAATCCCATCAAACATGTTTGGACAATTCTCAAAAATTCCGATCCAACTCCTCCTATCCATCTTCTTCAATTATGGAAGCATATGGATGAGAGTTTTTGTTCCATCATTGTAAATCACTATAAGAGATTGTATGCTAGCATGCATTAAGGTAGGTGGCTCAAATTGCGACCCGCTTCTTGGAACCATCCCCATAGGAGGCTCTGAAATGGACACTAAGTGGTTTTGAAATGGGCTTTTGATAATGTGAGAGCTTAATAAGGTTTGTTAGATGTTGGTTTATACTTCACATATGGTGTAATAAAAGTCAAGGTGGGTTGATTTCGAACTAAGAGTGGATACACGACAGGTGTCCACTTCATTTTTGCAAGAAACACATTTACGGTTGAACACCCTTTCACTAAAATGATTCTCAGTCACTCAATAATTCTTGAATTGATATGAAATTTTAGACAAACAAACTAGACTAGTAGGCGCAACTTTTCCAACAAAATAAAATTGGAAATGGAGCTTGTATGAAGAAGTTATAAGCCGCCAAAGTTCATTGTGATCGAAGAATGTCGGGATTTAAAACTTCGAATTGCTCCCAAACATTCAGAACAACTTGAATTGACATGAAAATTTTATTACACAAACTAGAAGAGAGAGCACAAATTTTCCAACAAGTTTTATTGAATTTGGAAATTAGATGCAAAAGTTACATCACTTTGAATTGGACTTGAAAGTATGTGAAGACAATATTGGTTCTTTGGGGCGTTTAGAGCTTCAATTTAGTAAAAGTCACATTTAGAAGTCTTAAGTATTATTTTTTCAATGCTTCACTGCTTTTTTGGTCACACCATATCTTTTTTCAGACCGCGCATGTGTGGGTTTTGCAAGGCCTAGGATCACAAATAGGTGCCTATGGCAGAATTCTTTGGAAATTCATAAATGCTCCGAAAAATATGAAACCACTTGTGTTAGATTCCACATCAATTCTTCTTCAAGTGAAAAATAAGGGAAAATATTTTTGTACCTCTGAAACATATCAAAAAGTTCTAACAGCTCTTAAAGTGTCACTTTTTGAGCCACCTACCTTAGAAGAGTTTTCAGGCCATTGGGAGACCTCGAGTTCTCTAACGTTCCCGGACTATGGGAACGTCACAGAACCAGAGATTGTGGGAATGTCATAGAGACTGTTAGGTCGGACTGCATTAATGAATTAATTTTTAAATTTTTAAATTTTTAAAAAAATACATAGTTTAAATTTAAATTTTGTTTTAAATTTAAATTTTGTTTTAAATTTAAATTTTGTTTTAAATTTAAATTTTGTTTTAAATTTAAATTTTGTTTTAAATTTAAATTTTGTTTTAAATTTAAATTTTGTTTTAAATTTAAATTTTGTTTTAAATTTAAATTTTGTTTTAAATTTAAATTTTGTTTTAAATTTAAATTTTGTTTTAAATTTAAATTTTGTTTTAAATTTAAATTTTGTTTTAAATTTAAATTTTGTTTTAAATTTAAATTTTGTTTTAAATTTAAATTTTGTTTTAAATTTAAATTTTGTTTTAAATTTAAATTTTGTTTTAAATTTAAATTTTGTTTTAAATTTAAATTTTGTTTTAAATTTAAATTTTGTTTTAAATTTAAATTTTGTTTTAAATTTAAATTTTGTTTTAAATTTAAATTTTGTTTTAAATTTAAATTTTGTTTTAAATTTAAATTTTGTTTTAAATTTAAATTTTGTTTTAAATTTAAATTTTGTTTTAAATTTAAATTTTGTTTTAAATTTAAATTTTGTTTTAAATTTAAATTTTGTTTTAAATTTAAATTTTGTTTTAAATTTAAATTTTGTTTTAAATTTAAATTTTGTTTTAAATTTAAATTTTGTTTTAAATTTAAATTTTGTTTTAAATTTAAATTTTGTTTTAAATTTAAATTTTGTTTTAAATTTAAATTTTAAATTTTTTAATTAATTTTTTAAATAATTAATTAATCAGACTGTCCGGCCATGGTTCGGAGCACGGGGAACCATGGCTGGAAGGTCTCTCATAGGCCTCATTTCTATTCTAATGCCAAATGGAATTGAAGCAGTTTTGATTACTTGGTACATACCACCTCAAAAATTAAGTCTATGTACGTAGTCACCTTCGGAATTATGTATAAATTTGAAATTCCAATCCCAACTTCCTCGATCAATTTTCGTAGAGGTTGTGTGTTCCTTCATGCTCTACAGCTTAGTTTTCCGTTCAAAATTTTCTACTTTGATCATTTACACTCTACATTGTCACTCAGTTTTCTGACCCAATTTCTCTCACATCGATACACTCGTTTTCTGAAAAGTCGGTGAAGGTTACCTTAAGTTACTGTTGAAATATCAACACCAGCTACTCCTGCTGAAACTGGTGATAGCTGACAAAGTCCAGAGCTGGTCTTTTGGAAATGAGACGAGTAGTAAGTAGTCCTGTTTGAATGGGCGATTACTTCAGTCCTGTCGACGACAACGAGGTGATCGATGCGTGATGAGCAGTCGATGAGCTTCGATCGGCGCTTGCAAGGGAACTGAAGTCGGATGCTGTAAGAGCATGATTAACGACCTCATTCAATTCAAAGACTGCCAGTTGACGAGAGCCTGACGACGGACCTTCAGCTGGCAGCAGCAGCACTCACTAGCTGGAAACGCGGTCTGCCGAATTCACTTGTGCGACTTCAATGGCGCACACAGTCCCACACAACTCCCACACAACTCCCACAGCTCACTATGTTACTATAGCACACCTTGTTCTCCGCTTCCTAGTCTCAGCAGTGGCTAACTTAGATTAGCGACGGAGGCTGGTTGGGGAAGCTGGTGTGGAGGTCGGTCACCTCTAATTTTCAATCACAGACACTTCGTTGAGGATGCCAATGCAACTGGAATCAGAATTTTCCAGTTGAAAACGGAATTTCTGTGATTTTTCAAAGTATTTTGAAGAAATATGGCTATGCCGGTAGTAGGAAGGGGTTTTCTTAGGGCTACTAAGGTAGGTACACACAAATGTGTCATTGACCTTAAAGCGCCATCTTCACTATGTGTACATTTCCAAAATCAGTTCTGTACCTATGTGGAAGAAACGCTTTTAGAATCAAACTTTGTTCCTTAATAACTTTTGCATACACTATCCAAATGCCACGTTCTCTGGTGCGTTGGAACCTCCTTTCACTTGCCAACAAGAACATGTGAAAATCTGGCCAATCTAATAACCGTAGATAGGTTCAAGAGCAAAAAATGGCAGTTTAGGGTGTACCCACCTTATAGCTTGCATGTGAGCTTGGTGGGTAGTCTGGAAACTACAATCCAAAATAAAGACAAAATAGGCTCTATTGATTGATTTGCCAAGGTGAGCAAGCGGGAAAGTCGAGGTTGAAGTTTCACCGATATTAGGGGACAACCTTGACAACAAAGACTAACAATCAATCTTGAAGGAATCTGACACATGTAGATTTCTTATGGTCTCTCTCCCCACCCACCAAGTCTATATAATAGTACAATTGCTATTTTCACTTGTAGCACCCCTTGTGCTAGTACAAGTAAGGAAGCCCTTATAACAATGTAGCTATTGTCTTCTAAAATTGGATATGGAGCATTGGATGCTATTTTATATACACCTTCCTCGTTACATTATATTTGATATATTTGCATAGTAATGGAATAGGTTTCTTGTACAAACAAAAGGACATTGTAGTTGTTGGTAGAGAGATGAATAGTGAAGGGTTGGTTTACCTTAGCTCTATTAAATTTGTTTAAATATTTTGAATTTCACACTATGGTGTTTAGTTTTTCGTAACAATAAATACTTTTTAGTAGAACTATTGCTAAATTTAGCCACATTTGAGAACAATGAATCTTAGGCCATTTCATATTTCATCTTACGATGTTCTAGAAAACACATGTACATTATGTTGCATTTGGGAGTAGTGCTCACAATAGTACATGCCACTGGGAAAAAAATATGATATGGATAATTAGTAGAACACTAAAAATAATGTGTCCCTAAAAATTGAGGCATAAAAAAATTTATTCCAAAATTTATGCACAAAAAAATTCAATGAATATTTTCTTAGAAAAACAATGTTTTTTGTTTAAATTTTTAGAAAATAGTGAAAACATTCAATTTTAAAAAAATAACTAAAGCCATTTTTAACAACTTGATGATTGGAGATGAAATTTCATCAAATGGAACTTATAGAAAGATATTTTTGTATGCCTAGAAATCCATGCACAACAAAGTCTTCTTTGCATCTATGTGGAGGATAAGGAATTTACTTCTCTTGGAATTCCTTCAACGTAAATTTATTAAAGTAACATAGAGTCCGAATTTCCAAGCAAAATCATTTTTTGGGGACTCATTACAATACCAAAACCCTCTAAAATCTAAGTATGATAAATTAGAGAAATTGATTAACAAATAGTAATTATTTTTTAGAAACTACAAAAATATATGTATTGACTTAGGAAATGCACTATTCATCTCCAATATAAATTTCAAGTATAATGAGAAAAATTCCTAAATGTGATGCACGTTGTGTGATGTTCCAAAATATAAGTGTTATGTGCTTTTACCCCCTAACACATACTAAGGTACATTTAGAACTTTTAAGTGTACTAATGGTGAACATAACATTTTTAAATCCCTATGCAAATTCAACTTCAAAAATTCATAACTAATTTGACAAAGGTCCAAGAAATATGAGATGACCTTGGATTTCAATGTTGGTTCTATTTATCTATTAAGAAGAATGTGCATAAAACCATTTCAAATATTTTAGCTTTCCTTTGAATGCGATCAATTAATAAATGGTTGCTTTACAAATTGTCTACCTTAATTCAAAATTGTAGATCTCAATTGCATAAAGCTCCTAAAACTAAGATTGGTATATGTTTTGGGTTTTAAGGTGCCAAGTTGAAAAGATGCAAAAGTTACAAGAATATTTGTCAATTTAACAAAATTTGTAATTGATCTTTTAGCTATTGAATCCCTAAGAATTAGTATGGCAAAATTTGGCAAAATACTCTCTAAACTATAAAATATGAATACTCTCTAAAAATATGTCTATTAATTCAATTTGATTAATTTTTAAAAGTTCATTATTGTGTGATCTTATTCTTGACTTGTATTAGAATCAAATGTAAAGAATTTGGGGTCAACACGCAATGTATATGTGTGATCAAAGTCTAAAATATGGAATGGATGTTTTGTTCAAGCTTGCCTTGATTTTTGACAATATATAGTCACCTTCAATAAGTTTATACACTTTCTAGTGTGCATCCCTTTTGCATTCTACAAGTCACCAACTTCAATCAATAATATCAATTAAAATACTAAAGTATTTTTCTTGAAACTATATTCAATTATTAGGTTCTAATCTTGTCAAGAAAGTGCACAATACTTAGATTTGCAACTAACATATATTAAATGAATTAAGTAGATATTTCAAGAAAGGACCATTTGCTATTAAAATAGTAAAGAAACTCTTGGCAACAATTACACCTATGCAGCTATGGCATTATGCATCATGACACACATTTTTATAGGGAGAAACAAAAATTTTCATGAAGAAAATGAATTAGCAAATGCAAGCATCTAAACTAACTATAAATGATTGGAAATGAGAATACAATGCACAGTGTGAGGAGAGAAGAGGAGTATGCACAAAAGGTTGCATAGAATATGCACATTGCGTAGTATTGACTTTTTGTTGAGGAAAAATGAAGACTTGTTGTCTTACAAATGAAAGAACCCTCGATCTATAATGAGTGAAGGTGGAATCAATGGTGCATGAATTCATGAACAAATGAGCTAGTCATATTCAACAATTTATAGTGTCTTGCGTAGGTTCAAGCTTCAAGGAACCACAATCTCGCAAAAGTCTATTGGTAGCTAGGCATCCTTATCTCCCAAATCAAAATAACAGGCACTTATGTCCTCTTCTTGGTTGTAATTGACACCAAATACTTGCAACGATTATAGACTATATGCTCATAAAGGTATGCAAGAATACATTGAGGAAGATTATTAAAAGTTTTAGCTACAATAATCATATTGGAGTTAAGAAGTCAATTCTCAATGATGTATACAAGACACATAGGTTTCAATTTACTTGAAAGCTTTAGTATTGGAGTGAGATTGATTGGAAGAAAGATACTTGGATTGGTGAATCATATTGGGGTTTTTTTAATTGGATTTGACAAATGCCATTTGGTTATCATGCCTCAAAATACAAGTGCACATGCTTTTGATTAAATTGTTTATGACTCAAGTGCACTAAGTTACTTTTGTTTTCATTATGATTGCTCAAAAAACCTATTTCTTATAGGAGAAGGTGCTCCAATCCACCATGGTCTTTGCCCAAATCAATGGGGTCAAGCTTATAGTATGAAGAAGTTAACATGGCTGACAAACTCCACAAATCTTAACCCATTGAAAATTTGTGAAAAATACTAAAAGTCCATATTTCATATCTTAAAAAATAGACTACTTGGTCTTTCAAATACACTACATAGTTTATAATTTGATGGATTTTTGAGTGAATAGCAACAATTTGAAATCTTTGTTTTCATAAGATTTGAGTTTTGAAGTACAATGTGCATAAACTTGTTGAAGGTGATTGCATCCTTTGCCAAATTCCAAGCCCTATAATTGAAATTTCTTTGCAAAAAATATCTAGGCACTTCATATTTGAGTAGAGACTCAAGTCAAGAAGAAATATGCAAATTTTCGAAGCAAAATGATGATCAATTTGCCTTGCATAAGTTCGGTTGAAAAAATATATAATTTTTTTTCAATTGTTGGATCTTCATTAAAATAGAATTTTCTAAGAGTCTTTTTTATTTTCTAATCTCAAAAAAGAAAAGAAAAGAAAAATGAGAATCTACAATTTCAATGCTTTAATTTTTCAAATTCCATTTTGGCTTGAAAGGGGTTTTAGGAATTAGCTCCTAAAAACCAAAGCCTTTTTCTCAAAAAAATCTCTTAAAACTACCATTTCTATTGTAAGGTACAAAGATTAAATTTATTTATTTTTGTATATCTAAATGTACAATCTTACACAATCTTATATGGCAATTTTTTTGAAACTTTGACCACATTGATTGCAAGATATAAGTGTTTAAAATTAAAAGAATCAGTTCTTTTGCACCTTGTTAGACTGGATTTTTTGGCTATTAATCTTCTTATCTTAATATTTTTACACTATAGATTTTGATTTTAAATAATTATGTTGAAGAATTGAGTTTGAAAATTTAAAAATAAATTTAAAACTTCATTTTCATTTTTAAGAAAATTGTTATGTGAAAATAAGATTGAAGATAAACTAAATCATTAATAGTTCTAGAATGGAATTGAAATATACATTACATGTTTTTTGAGGCCTGGGAGAGCCCGTTTCAAGTTCCCCTCACTGTTCCCCGTAGTGAAGGACAACCGACTGTTGGAAAAAAAAAATTTAATTCTTAAAATGGTAAGAGAAGTTGGAAAAAAAATTCCGGAAATGACCTGGTTGCCTCTCGACCACGCAAGACGCTGAGGTGGTAGGCCAGCTGTCATGTTCCCTGCGTTCTCGCAGCAGGGGAACCCGCAGTCTCTTAGAGGCCTCAAAAACCATCTAATGCTAGTCCCAACAATGAGATTGTTCTAACTAAAAAACTAAATTCTATGGAACTTCCTTTTTTGAAAAATTGTAAAAATTGAGTTAAAAAATGAATCCTACAAGTTATTGTTTGAAGAAGTTGCCTTGAAAAAAAAGCCTCTCCACAACTTTTTCATTGCTAATCAAAATGGAATGAATCAAATCTTTTCATGTAAAAAAAAGTATTATTTTATGAAAATTAAAAATTAAAAAACATTATTTTGAATTTTTGTGTTTTCATTGTGTTGTCCAACTACTCTACTTGAGCTTTTTGTGGCATAACTTTTGCTTCTGAGCACCAATTTTAATTATTAAAAAAAAAAAAGTACAACCTCTAAAAGCTAATGTGATTTTGAATCTTCAAAAAAACTTTAAACAAATCATGCCCAAAATTGAAATTGCCTCAACCTTGCATTGTCCCCAAAAGTCCTTTAGGGATTAAACTTCTAGAATCTTCATAGTGCCAAGTCTAAAAGGTCATAATTTACAAAGTACTCAAAATGATTGGCCCTTGCACTACTTTCAATGACTATTTTGACTTTGAAATTTATGATTTTTCAAAACTTTATTAACCTCTAAAAGTTCAAGGGGTTTGGACAAAACACAAATCTATTATATAATATAAGTTCTATAATATTTTTGATGTTTGCATCAGAGAAGATAATGTGAAGCATGAAAAGTAGAAAGTATCCATACAATAAAAATTATAAAATTATTATTAGATTTTCTTCAAATAAATTTTGAAGATATAACTTCAAAAAATCACCAAAAATGTAATTTCTATCTTTAGCATTTTAATTTTTTTAATGGGCAAAATTGTAGTTTCTTTTGATTTGTGAAAAAATGAATAAGATCTAGCAGTGAGAACATCAACACTTTTTTCAAATAATAAACTTTTCAACAATAGGTCAATTCTAAACACTTTGTGCTATTTTTCTTATAATTTTTGTTTGACTATAGTGATTCTAGTTTTGAATATAAATATTGAAAGACAACCCAATGTTGTATGAAAAAAAAAATAATAATTTTTTTTTTATTGACCAAAAATCACTAGAAGAAAATTGTGTTGATGTCAACAAAATCGTAGGAAAAATGTCAAATTGGTTTTGTTGACATCAATGTAGTTTTCTTCTAGTGAATGTTGTCCAAAGTTGGATAACGACCATAAAATGATTGCTTGAGTGCTTAGGAATAAATACTATTTTTAGGGTTTATTTTTCTTATTTTATTGGATTTAGATTTTATATCTTAGAATGTGAAATTTTACATCATCTCCTTATGATAGTGCACTCCTCTAAGTTTTAAAATTGAAGAAGAGTAGATTGTGTTTTTTAAAAATTGCTTGCATTTATTCCAATAGCATGTTATATGAGCTCACTAAAAAAAATTAGTAAATTTAGTTTTACTTTTGGATAATTTAAAATTATATACTAGCGTTTTTGTTTTGATTGATCATATTTCCATTAGTAAAACCTCTGTAGTGACTTCAATTTTTGAATGCAATTTTGTATGACAATCTTCAACTGAGCTTGATGATGAAAATCCAAATCTAAATTTAAAAGCGTGCCTTATTAATAATTGAAGCATTGTCATTCTTTGATCAAATTATTATTAGATGAGAGGTTTCAAAATTCTAAATCTTTAGAGCAATTCATTTTAGCAAATTTCCACCTTTGATGTAATGAATAAATTGTATGTAAATTTAGAAGCTAGTCTTTGGATTTTGTAATAATACTTTTATTCTAAGCATTTTCTTACAATGATTTCAAAATTGAAAATTTTGTCATTGTGCATTAGAGTGCATCGTGGCGTGCCACTGCCCACAAATATATAGTGCAGGTATTTTATACTAGTTTGATTCAAGTTGGTCACTAGCCTAAAAGTTGTAGAGTGTTTATACATACTAAGACATAAAAATAAAATTTGATCCATGCAACATATATAAAAGTAATACATAATTACTAATTTTGAACAATAAATATTAATTCAAGGTTGACAAAGAGTACTTTCACACAGAACTACCACAATAATCACTTGCAAACAAACAAACAAGAGATGAAGTGCAAGTATGGATGTATATTTTATCTTTTACTTTTGGTATATGAATTTTTGGGTTGATAGTTCATACTATTGCTTTTACTTACTTCCATTGTGTGAGAAACTTTAAAAGTCCAAAATAAAATAAAAACGACTAGTTGATTTATTATGCCATAGTAGAGATACAAAATAAAATTAATTACTATTTAGTGTACTTTAAATTCTTTTTACTTCTTTCTAACATATAACTTACGTATTCAATAAGTTATTTGGTAATATTTTATAAATAATGTATTTGAATTGTTCATTACAAGATCATCTATTTTTGTTATATAAATTATGATTTAAATTATTATTATTAGATATCTAATAAAGATGAAGAACTCTAATTATTTTCCATCTTGATTTGATTCTTTATTTTGTCTTAAAAACAAAATCAAACATCCTTCATTTTCCAAGCACAACAACATTAAATTATCAAGAAAAAGTACATCAAAAATTTATTTTCGTATCGAATGTCATCAAGATCATAACAATTGTAAAATTTTGAAGAAAATCTTCCTACTTTGATTTGAACCTCCAGAAGGATTTGACAAGATAAAGACCTTAAAATGAGAAACATCTTCTTAACTCTTGTTCTTCATGAATTTTGAATTTAATGGTACTAAGCAAGCATACTAAAATTTCAAACCTCTAGGTAAAAAAACAAATACTTTTGGTTGCATATTTTGTTATCATCTATTTGAAGATGACAAATTACTTCAAATCATGGTTGAAGCTATAATTACTAAAAATCCCAATTGAAGTAAGTACAACTAGCATCAAAAATGAAAAAAAATGTCATCCATAACTTTATTAAGAGATACAAACATGAAAACTCAAACACATTCTAAGTGTGTCATTAACAAAGAAAAACCTCTACCAACTCTTTTTTGGAAGGCCAAACCAAATGTTCCTTAAAGAATATTGAAGCAATTAAATTTATTAGGATGTTACCAAGTGATATCAATGATCAATTACATTTGTTAATTTGGATGTCACCAAGTGATTTTGTAGGAAAAAAACACAATTGAAGAAGAGATAAAATTGTAGAAAATGAAACACTCCAAGCAACACTTGTTTTTTAAGCAAAATGTTGCTTGTTTTGACACAAAGGAACGAATACCTTGATGTCCCTTCAAATTTAATGCAATGGCATGTTGCCAAGAATACACGTTCTACATTAAAAAAAACTAACTAACTCTAAGGTGGGAGTGTTGTAGCACTATGAAGCCCTACAATTAGCCCCATGTTTGAGCATGTTTGACTTAGATCCAACCATCCAATATTTAGGTTATGTCTGGTAATGTGATAGTAAATGTTCATTATGAGAATTAAAATCCCTCCCCAATTTCATGTCTCAACATATTATTCTCATAACAAGACTCTATAACTATTCCCATTACATAAGGCATTTACGTAATCAACACTGTCCAAGATGTGACACCTTCATTTGGACCAAAAAACATCACAAGAACCTAGATATTGGTTATACAAGATGTACACAATCAAAATGTGAAAGTCTACAAGAGTTTATTTTTGTTTTTTGGTACACCTAGAGACAATCAACTTTGAAAATTCATAACTTATTCATCAAGTGTCCAAATAATATATACTAAAGTGCATTTGAATCCTCTTCTAATTGCCGATAAAATCTAATAAAAATAAATTTATGTTTTAGTAATAGTAACTTTCCTAAATTGTAGTTAGTGACAATTGTAAGTGTGTATACAAGTGTCTTTTGTTGGTTTTGGGTACACTTAGAGATTCACAATACTTTGAAAATTCACAACTTATTCATCCAATGTCGAAATAATACATGCTAAAGTGCATTATTTTGAATCCTCTTTTCGTTGCCAATAAAATCTACTAAAAATAAATTATATTTTTTTAATAATAGCAACTATGCTCATTTGCAATTACTGACAATCATAGGTGCACATACGGTGGTGGTCATTGTGCAAGTAGTTACCAATGGCCAGCGTCGTCATACCGTACACCCAATTGCAAGTCCATGAAGAGTATGTACTGCAGCTCCGTCTGTTCACAATTATCTCGCACCCCCAACAATATTATTTATCAGATCGGATTGTTGTCTATTCCATTTACTTCTTGGTAGATAGCTCTCAACTGCCATCGAGAGGGACTCAAATACTAATTATTAATTGTTCCAACCTGCATTATTGATATAATTCACGACGATGGTTTGTCAGATACAATTGACAAACATGGTATGGGCAACTTCTCTGCAACCAGTCTTTTAAAAAAAAAATCCCCTTCTCTTGAATGGGCTGAGCAGTTTGAAAGCCATCTTCAATGGATGCCTAAACATGCAAAACATGGGCAAAAACTAGTGTGTTCATCCAACAATTTGTACATTTTATGTAATACTAAATTATAGTAAACTTGACAATCATTGCACAAACAAAATTCAAATCCTTATTGATAATGTTCCACAATATTATAGAAAGTTGCATGTTGTGAAACTTGACATGATTATTAAGTGCCATGTTAATTAAGATTCACTTAAAAAAAATAGAACACATAAAGGAAATTTTATTCCAACTTAAAGGTTCTAATAAGCATAAAATATTGTCCAAAAAAACTTGAAGCTCTTCACCGCACACTACTTCACATAGTGTGCAATGAATATGCGATGGCACAAAATTTCATTCCCATTGCTTTTCCAAAATTTCATTCCCATTTTGTTTCATAATGCGTTGTTTGATTGTCATGTTAGTGTATTGTGCAGTTCTTGTTTAGTGATTGGGATAGTACACTTGTAATTGACACTAATTACAACTGAGCATATTTACTATTCTTAAATTATAAATAAATATATTTATTGGATATTTTTGACAATTGAAAAAGGATTCCATTGAACTTTTAGTATGCGTTATTTAGGCATTGTATGAATAATTTATGAATTTTTAAAATACTATCTCTAAGTGTACCCAAAAAACAATACAAGACTCTCATAGACTCTTATGTTTTGATTGTATACATCTTATGTCACCAATATCTAAGTTTTTGTGATGCCTTTTGGTTTAAATTTAGGTGTCACATTTTGGACAATGTTGCCATTACAAGTGTACATACCTTAATTTGCCACATGCAAATATTTTCTTCAGTTTACATTTCTATTAGTGTCTAATACTTCACCAAATATTTCTTAACCCCTCATCGCCTGAGGGGACGAAAAGTGTCCTCATGTATAATTCAAAGTGCTGTAACTTTTGCATCTGATATCCAAATTCAATAAAAACTTGTTGGTAAAGTTGCGCTCTCACTTCTAGTTTGTGTGGTAAAATTTTCAGATCAATCCAAGATTTACAAATTAAATGGGAGCCAATCAAAGTTCATAGTTTCAATTTGAATTCACCAAACTACATTTGATGGATGAAACTTTGGGGGGTGTATCTCCTTCATACAATGTTCGTTTTCAATAAAATTTGTTGGGTTATGTTCCCCTTTTAGTCTAGTTATTGTGGTAAATTTTTCATGTCAATACAAGCTTCTTTGAATGTTTGGGAGCAATTCAAAATTTAAAATCCAGCCATTTTCAAATTACAGTGAAATTCGGCGGCTTGTAACTTTTTCATACTGTGTTCATTTTCAATAATTTCTTTTGTGAAAGTTGCGCATACTAGTCTAGTTTGTGTGGCTAAAATTTCACATGAATCCAAAAAGTAATGAATGACAGATGCTTTTTAGTGGAGGAGGTTTAGCCTTACACGGTGTTTTTTGCAACTTTTCATGCTATTTTTTGACATTTCAAATCTGTTTTGCAGACACATTGAGTCATTTGAATGAGATTTTTTTTAACAATTTGTTTATATGTTGATTTTGAATCACCTTATAGTCTCAAGTTTTTTCATTTGAGTAGGTTTAGAAGTCGAATTTCACCTCCAAATGCGTTTTTTGGAAAATTTCAGCATCTTTTTTTAACACTAAAACATTATAATCTTTCAATCCATGCGGTCAAATGGCTTCAAAAATTTTCTGTGTCATCTACAACATGTTCACTACAATATTCTACGGTTAAGATTTCTACAACTTAGCGACATCTAAATTTACAACACTTCAAAAGCAACGCTGTTTTTTACCTTGTTTGGACTTCAGGCGATGAGGGGTTAACTAGCTAAGTCAATCCAACTTCCTAGAAACTACTAGTATTTGGATTATTGGTAGTTTGGTAAAATATTAAAGATTCAATAAGAAACAGTTCCTCACTTCAATGGATTTAACATTTTAAAATGTTACATATATAAAAAGTTGAAACATTAAAATTCAAAAATTCACAAACTAAAACAAATTTAATTTCTTAATTTCTTAATAATAAGTTTATCAATCATAAAATTATAAAATTGGCTTTAAAATGTAAGTTTATGACTTTAAGATTTTAAAATTTGAACTTTGTCATCACTGATAATGTAAAGAGCACCAGTTTCATACTTTACGAACAATGCAAAGCAAACCATGATCATTGTAGTTGTAGAAAAAAATGTAGAAACGTTTATTTTTTCTTGATGGCCCGTGGAGATCGAGATGAAGGGTGGAAGACTTACCCTCCAAAATGACCTCTAAATTGTCATTTGTGAAATTAACATGTAATTGTTTCAAGGTCTCTAATTTCAAAAAAATTGACCATAACAATTTTGAGATATCGTTGTTTTTTTAATCAAAATGGAATAGTCATTTTCTTGGAGGCCCATATCTCAAAAATTTTATAGACCTTATTTCCAATTGTGTTCCCCATCTACATTTCTTTGACATTTCAAGAACTAAAAAGTTGGATAGATGTAGATAGGGATATGATTGGGAAGATAGTCCACAATGAGTATGAATAAGGTACGAGGTTCTAAAACAATCCAAGTTCTAGCCTCCTCTGATGCAAAGGTACATTTTACTTTCTTCAATGTACGAGCAATATACAAGCAATGTACATTTCAGGAGGTGAACATTTTTAGTGATTCATTGCATTTCAACTTCAAAAATTTATAACAAATTCCACATAGGTTCAAAAAATATGAAACAACTTGGATTAGATGTTGATTCCATTTTTTTTTCTATGAAAATTTATTATAAAATATTTCAAAGAATTTAGCTTTCCTCCAAATGCGATTAAAAGGCATGCTTCCCGGACCTCCTTCTTTATCTACTTGAAGGTCACATTGGTAACATTTCAACACATTGAGGCCTCATTTACACCAAAGTTGGACCAAAGGCTTTCTTGAATTATCATAACAATAATTGGTGGATAGATGGGTGTGGTTGAAGTTGGGTTTACACTTTGGCAAACCCATGCCATTTTTCATGAATGAGAAGTTCACTTGTAGACCTACATGGTCAAAGTAGATAATGTTTTGATAGTTTCTAGAAGATGCATTCTTAACCACCTCTTTGAGGTAGGTCTAATGGATATCTAGGAGATTGTGACGGTTAAAAATCTCACAACCGTAGATTTTGTCTGCTTAATCAATCTTATAGTTGCCATAATGTCAAATCTAATAATAAATAGATATGGTCTGACTATGGTCTCTTTTGTCTAGGTTTACACCAAGGCTAGGCAAAGTGTCATTACTATTTTTTTTTGTCTTGGCTCTCGCTTTCCATGGTTGTATCTAATAAAGTGGGGTACTTTGGATTGCTTGTGGTCCTTAGCTCCAACCTTTGTGTAAACTAGCCCATATATTGACCAAATTAGAAGTTAGGACAAAATTAGGTACTTCTACCTTATGAACATCTCTTGTCACTCTCTTGGTTTGAGCCGCCAAATGGTTTTCTAAAGGGAGAGTGGTGGAGTCAAGGATTTGGTGGCAAGGTAGGGCTAGAAAATCTTTTGCGGCTTGGAGTAAGAGGGTTGGCAAAGGACTTCTTTAGCAATAGTTGATGAGTGACTTTGAGCCATTGTGGTAAAGGGAGGTTGCCATGGAGAGTTGCATCCTTCACAAACTCCTATGAGGATAGGGAGCTTCTCACAAAGCCTTCTTTCAAACACGATTTCTTCCAAAAATCTAATCTTTGATCTAAATTTTGAAAAATCTAAAGAAGTCCCATGATCACACAAACTTGCATCTAAATGTCTTACATAATATAGAAAATATGTACAAATTCCAATAAAATTTACCCCCCTCATTAGAGAGTTGTAGAAGGTTTAGTACATTGTGACTAGTTGTGATTAATGTTAGCAATAGTTACAATGTACTAAATCTTCTACAACGCCTAACTTTCGATTCACAAAATTTTCTTAGACATCCCAAAAATTGCAATAAATCCAAAATAAACATCTTAACATATGGAATTGGACATGGCAACTCTAATTTTTTTACTAATTTCCAGATTGGGAATTAAAACAACCCAAAATTAAAAAAGAATCTAAAAGTGTCCTACTTGTGATTACACAAACTTGCACCTGGGTGTCTTACATAGTATAGAAAATATATGCAAATTCTAAGAAAATTTAATCCCTCCACTCAAAAATTATAGAAGATTTAGTACATTAGTCATAGCTTTGCAAATCTTTGACAATACTTAACTCTTAATTCAAAAAATTGTTCTAGACATTCTCCAAAGTAGGAATAAACCCTAAACAATTATATCAACATATGAAATTGGGCATGCCAATGCCAATTTTTATTAAATTTTGGATTGGGAGTTAAAACAATCCTCAAATTGTGAAAAAATCTAAAAGTGTCCAATGTTCCCACATACTTGCACTTAGGTGTCTTAATGTCTTATATAGTATAGAAAATATATACAAATTATAAGAAAATTTATCCCCCACTCAAGAGTTGTAGGACATTAGTTACACGAATCACAACGTACTAAATCTTCTACAACACTTACCTCTTGAATCACAAAATCATCTTCTTTCACAAAACTTACTGTTGAATTTACAAATGTGACTATGACTTCCTTCCTCGTTGGTGTTGGTGCCTCCATGTTGGCTTTGACCTATTAGAACACATAATCCAATGATCACAAGGGGCTGTGAAAGTCTCCTGAACAAACCAAAATTATGCCAAGGTAGAGGACAAATCTACAAGCCCTGTGCCTCTACATTTGCAACTAAGTTACAATGTTGCTAGGGATTGAATTTCTATTGGGCCATTCCAGCCATCTCAAAAATCTGTTGGTATGGTTGTTTTTTTTATTTTTAAAAAGAACGGTGACCATTAAGAGAACCCCCCCCCCCCAAGGGAAAAACAACCAATCAGGCTCCCTGGGCCTCCTTAACCCCTAAACATCTAGATTCATCTCCAAAATTAACAATTTGAGAAAAACCATTATAAACCACAATTTGGAAGAATATTTTGGAATCGGTATACAAATCAAAGCTGTAGATTTTGATTTTTAAATTCTATCCGTACGATTAGATCTACTAATGCTATCACCAATCTTTTTCTATAAATTTTGAAAAGAAAATTTCAGAATTCCTTCTAAATTCAATTACAAGTAAAATATTATCATTTTTTGAGTAAAACTTGTTGGAATGGATCTAAAACAAGGTTCTCTTCATATGGTGTTTTTTTGAAATTTTTGTGACCTTTACATCTTTGACCTCATTTGCACATCTAGTTTTGAACTAAAGTCAATGCAAATTGACCACTTGACATACTTCCACATTTATAATTTTAGAAATGTATATTTTCTATTAACACCAAATCCAACCAATGGATAGGACAACAACTTGATAAAGTACCACCCAAAATTAGGATGACTTTCATCCAAGCAGGAATGAGACAGAAACAAGGATCTGAATCTGTTCATTGTCCAGAAAATGGACGTCGGAGTGCTCCAGGGTTAACCGTTGGTATGGCTGTTTTAGCAGATGCTCTTATGGGATACTGCTGACTGCTGTGCTGTTTGCAGAGACCTGCCATCCCTCATTATAACTTCGCCCCCTCTGCCCCCATCAAGTCATGTTATACTTAATGACTACTGTAGAATGACAATCACAATAAGGAAGAGGATACAGTTTCAGTCACTTAAAAGCATTTTAAAATATCCTGGGAGATCAGCATACAGTGAACTTTCTGGAGATCAAATTACTATTACTCAATGAACAATGAATTCTTACGCAATAATTCTTAATAATCACAACCTTTTTAGTATCCTCGACCCCAATAATCACCTGCATGTGAGTCCATGTATACAGGAGATAATATAGAAAGCAGTTTAGCGTCCTTGGCCTTAATAATCACAAACCCTATTGCGTCCTCACGTCCTCACCTACTGTATTGGGCTGGTTGTACTGTACTGCACATGTATACAGGAGATGATCCAGAAAGGCTCTTAAACCAGAAACTGAACTGGCAACATGATTTTCTGATATGGTCTGTCCAGGATCCTACAGGACAATACTTGGGAAATGGAGCTTGGTAAGGGTAAAGCAGCAGGTTTGTTGACAGCAGGAAGATTTTAGCCTCTATTGGGGTATGGATTTACCTGTGACTATAGGAGAGTACCCATGGATACCACTGCATGAACTACACAAAATGTACAGTACAGGAAAGTCAGGCACCAAATAATGACCCCCCCTTCCCCACATGGTAAACTCTAATGAAGCAGTCAGATTGCATGGAAACAGCTCCTGATATCTGATTATTTTTGAGAATTTCAGGGCACAGACAAAAAGACTGCTTACTGTCAAACACCCACTCCAAGTGGATGCAATGCCTTAAGACAAATTCAGTACTTGGAAATGAGTACCAGGGAAGACTTTTTTTGGGGCTAAAAGTCGTAACCACAGCTCACACTTCTGAGGGTCATTGTTTAGGTGCGCACAATGACTTCACCTGAGTCAGATATGGACCTGTTCTGACAACACAAGGAAGAATAGCTCTTCATGTTTAGTAACATAATGTACATCCTTTAGATTGCACAGGTCACAACAACTAGCTTAAATTTTGAACCAACATCATGTAAGATAGCAAGCTTAATATCATCTGTTGCATTTATGATACCTTATGGCACATTTGAGATTACAATCCACATCCAATCTATGTTTAAGAGGTAGCTGGAAACCTTGTTGGGACAAATTGATTTTATCATGCCATATGGGAGCCATGTAATGTAAGCACCAACTAGAGAGTATTCTGTTATCTCAAGCTTATTGCTTCACTTGTGCAATCTAGAGTGGTCCTCACACATTGCACAATGCAGAATTAATTCATCAACATGCACTGAATTTGCTAATCTCACCTGATTGAAGAATCTTAAGCAATTGAGTTCAACATACACTGGGTATGAGTGTCCAAATCAGAGACTCTGTACTCTGAAAGACAAAAAGGGAAGCACTGGAGGAATCACAGAAAGTTAGTACATCAGTACCCTTCAGCCTTTCAATCCAGTAACATGGATGGGTACCACAAGTCCACAACTGGTATTAAGCTTAGCAATCACAAAAGGTTAGTACCCTTCAGCTTTCAATCCAGTAACATGGGTGGTACAAAAACAGGTATTAGCAATCATTCAAGGTCTCTGCTTCTGACAACCCGGTTCATGCCAAATTCCAATTCCAGAAGACGGCAAACTGGGAAGTTGCCCGTTCACACAGCAGAATGAAAGCTATCTAAATTCAAACCTTTATTCTATTGAATGTAATCTGGTCAATGATTTCAAAAATTGTAAACAAGTATCTACTATCTTGTGCAATACTCACTTCGCACGATTATGGGAATCGGCTACTTGATTTAATGATTCTAATATAACATTAGAGTTTAACGAAGAGGTATTCTCTTATGGGCTACAAAACCGTTATGATATCCTAATTTCTCTACCTTACAGTTGACTTGAATTCAGTTGCGCAAGGTAGGGAAGCAGCAACTCTGTCTCGTTTGACAAGCTGTGGAATTGAGCTGTCCTCACTGCAATAAAATTACCTAAAATGGAAAGACGGTCTATCTTTGTGTTGGGAGGGAAAACAGTCCACTGTGGGTGTTTACACATTGAATCGGAAAAGCATGACATCCCCCTCTTTGACAGTGTACTCCTTACCCTCTGCACGCATCTGCACACAGATAGATTCACAATTGTCGGAAGAACTTCCAGCTGCTTTAACCCCTCAAAATTTAATGGGCATATATGACCCCTGCATGAAACGTTCTAACGATATTTTGATCTTCACATTTCAAATTCATAGCAGCAATCTTCATGTGAAAATTACTAATGCTCGATTCATAACCAGATTCGAAAGGAATTATTAATGTTTTGGTTTCAAATTTTTATTATTGAATATTGGCTAGTGCAATGGTATATTCACATATATATGATCCATAGGTCATAAGTGTACAGGTTTAATTTGAATATCGCCAACAAATAATTCTTTTAAGCTACACGTTATATCACATCGTCATATTTTTGGAAATCTATAGATCCGCTTCAGAGATTGGATTGTGAATGCCTATCTTGGACATGAAAAAAACTCTTACCAAGCCCTTTTCCTTCGCAGCAGTGTAAGAGCCTGCTTTAACGTAATCCTCGTACCCAACCTGCGTGCGCATAACAGTAGCAAGTTCAGAATCACCACCTCAGGCCTTGGACAAAACGAAAAGCTGAAAACTCTACAAGATTTTCACGAATGCACAAAATTTGTTCCCAAGTGCGCGCTTTTAAAATAGATAGTCCACTATGGAAGCTAATTGTCGATTATCGTAACTTTCAATACTTATTTCTATGATTAAAAAACGTAGTAAATGATCTCTTGATTCAACTGGTACATCTTGTTACCTTGAAGCTTGCAAAATGATTCATTTTCAACTCCAATAGATTTGGAAGCAGCCAATATTGGCCATTTGCGCACATGGGATTTAAAACCGCCTAAAACATTTCAATACAGATTGAGAGCTTACAGTCTCAGCACGAATGAATCCACGCTCAAAATCTGTGTGGATGACCCCTGCAGCCTGTGGTGCTGTCATCCCAGCCAAGATAGTCCATGCCCTTGTCTCCTGCCATCGTTACAAAAGAATAAGCCCTCATTCTGTTCGTTGGTTAGTATTCAATCAGTCAACAATCATATTCTAAGTATTCTGTCCATCACTTGTATTGGGTGAAACAAATAGACTACAAATAGGAAACAGCTTCATGACCGGTAACCAGATAACTTTTCAGTGTTCCTGCATTAGCTCAACATTAACTAATCCTAGACTATTTTGTTAAATATAGACCATCAATGGGCCGTCAATCTTTGCCGAAAGAAATATAAATAAATAAGAAAATTTAGGTCGAAAATGATTTGATGATCATTTTTAAAGAGTCAAAATTTCTAATTTCTGATCTGTTTTGAACATTTTAGAGAGGATTTCAGATGTTTATTAGTCAATTTCATTGCTCCCAAACATTTTCCTTAAGAACAGCTCTATTAACATTACAGAATCGAAAAAAAAGACGAAAAAGCTAGAAAATATTATATGGATCGAAATAACAGAGAATAGGTTCAACAAAGAGGGAATTGCAAGATTTAGAGAGACGATGTCCTTAAGGTACTTGTTAAGAAACATAGATACAGAATTAGTAGATTCCCAACCTTTTCTCCAGAAGTAAAGTATGTCCGCAATCCCAGAAGGTTATATGTAGCTCGCACAAGCGAGCCCAGTCCTCCTTCGCTAACACCAAGTGATTGCAAGTAATCCGTCCTCTCTTCTGGGTCAAGCTCGGTCAGTTCTGCCTCCACCTGCGTTCACCTAAACAACTTTAAAATTTGGATGAAATCATTATCCACTTCTGACCCCCCATATTTCTAATGAAACACTTCCAAACGTCTGAGCTGATTGAAAAGCAACTTCATAGGGTTTCAAATAGTCTAAAAAGAATCGGGGTGCACTTCATTGAATGATCACATTCACTTATTCCTACGAGGTCAAAGTGGAAAATAGGGATGGGCTTAAAGAATTTCCCTAATATTCACATATGACTCAACTGTGAAAATGTGAGGCGTATATCGAATACCGGTAGTGTAGAATAAGAAATGCACCTGGGCTGAAACAACCACCACTTCCGCATTGAGAGCGGCAGCACAATTCTTGACCTTATCGACATGGGGATTCCCTGATGCATCTGCAAGCTCCGACTCTGCGACGTTGGCAGCAAAAATGACAGGCTTCATGGTGAGCAAACAAAGTTGCTGGACAACCTTGCTTTCCTCCTCGTCTAAAGGTACCATCCTTGCGGGTTTCCCATTCAGCAATACCTCATTGATTCTTTTTAAAGCTGTTATCTCAATCTCTTCCTGCACAAGAGTATCGTCTCTGAGTCAACCAAGTGTGCACCTCAATAGTACTCCCTCCGTCCAGAGACAAGTGTCCACTTTGGACCTCATGTTTTTAACGCTGTATTGAGTAGGTCATATAGAGCTTTCTTGTGTCCAATTTTATTTAGGTTCCAATAAACACATGCAATGTTCTTCACAGGTTCTGGTGATATAAACTTGGAACCCTCATGAATTATGCTTATCACAATATGATCAATGAAATTGGTATTAAAAATTTTCAACAAAACTGCGGACACTTATTTCTGGAGGGAGGGAGTAATTCATAAGAAGCGACTGGATTGAAATGCAACACCTCACATACAACTTAACTCACATAACTCTCTCATGAAATGATTTCTAAATATTTCTATACAAGTAGAGCAGAGCAGAGCAGACATTAGAAAGATATAAGAGGAAATGCTACCTTCGCTTTGACTTGAGGATCTTTTGCCCTACCCTTTTTGAGCCTCTCCAACCTCTTCTCAATCTGCAAACTTCAAACATCGTGCCCTTAAGATAGAACATAAACCACTAAAGCTTTGAATATCACGTAGGACATAATTGTATACTAGAGTGAATATGGATGGGAGGCATTATTTCACCTGAGACATGTCGGCAAATGCGAGCTCTAGGTTGATGATGTCAATGTCCACCTCAGGGTCCACTTTTCCATTGACGTGTACAATATCGTCATCCTCAAAGCACCGAACTACCTTCCTACCCACATAACTCAATCACTTCAGTGTCTATGAATTGAGCTTCTGAAACAAAAGATAGAAGGTATCCTAAACGCCAGAAAGTAGAAATGTAGAGTAAGCCAATAGTCTACAGTTATGATTAGGAATAGTTATAAAACATAAAATAGAGTGCTAACTCTTCACCTGAAGAATGCAGTCGACTTCACGAATGTGAGACAGAAACTTGTTCCCAAGACCCTGGATGACCCATGCTCATCATCAGAAAATCATCAAAAGAATACTACCCAAGACTTGAACGCCAGTAGACTGTGAACTAAGGGCTTCGAACTGAGCCTCAGACCACAACTTGGTTTTAGATTAGTAACTCCTGGTGCCCTATACTTGCCAGCACGACGCATTAAGCAAATTTAGTACTATAAAGAGGAAGGGGGAAAAATCTTGAATTATGTGACATTGTTTCAAGTACTATACCTCATTTAAATCCTAAAAAATGTGCCTCGCCACACGTGTTCGTATAGAACCTACTAAATTTTGAACTAGCTACTAAATGCTCCCCAATGTAGAGGACACTAAAACCGTTAAAGAACCGATCCCGTCTTTCATACATATGTGAAAGTGATGCAAAAGTGATGCAAATAGTATCCTCTATTAAATTGAACTCAGTCCAGATCAAATTGCAGAATGACCAAACTATTACCATCGATGATCAGACTCAACAAATACATGGCAATCGCCCACTTAAACAATCCCGAGAACAGTTTGCAAGGGTGTAACGAGAATGGACATGTACCTCCCCTTGACTTGCACCCTTGACAAGCCCGGCAATATCCACAAACTCAACACTTGTGGGCACGATCTTCTGGGACTTGCTCAGGGTGGAGAGGATCTCCAACCGTGTGTCTGGCACTGCTACCACGCCCACATTGGGCTCTATAGTGCAGAAGGGGAAATTCGCAGCTTGCGCTTTGCCATTCTCCACCTGCCTCAAGCAATTCAAAGCTGTGCTTACAACCCCTCAAAACGGCCTAGATTTCTTACATAACATTCTCAAGAATTAAAAATAAGAATCCGGAGCACTAAAATACTGAAGAACTAGACCACTTTTGAAGCAATTTATTACATTGCTAGACATGCAATCACTATCAAACGAGTCCATATGCAAACATGTCAACTAAGGATTGGATAAAATGAAATAAATAATTCTAATATGAGTCACACCTGCCTTTACAAACACAACATGGGAACACATGCATTATGGTGTACCTCCTCCAGGTATATGTCCCTCCTGGAGACATTCTCCACGGGGTACCAAGGTCCCTCATAACACAGTGTACCCCAAGAGATGAGCTCCAGATTGTGTACAAAAAGAATCCGGATTCCTTTCCTTCGCTCAACGTTCATTAATTCCAAGGGTGTTCAGGAAGCTCCCGAAGAATGTTATGTACAAACTTCGAATTATTTCCAGTTTCAAATAAGGTTTAGTCGCCACAGCATTGAACGAAGTGGACTATTCTGCAACCATGAAATGGCTATCCTGTGACTCGAAATTTAGGTCTAGCAACCATGAAATGGAGTATTCTGTGACTCACAATTTAAGTCTAACAACCATGAATCGAAATTTAGGTCTAGTGACCATGAAGAGCAATTGTCATAGAATCTTACCAGCGCATTAAACAATGTTGATTTCCCAACATTCGGAAGCCCCACAATGCCACTCTTCAACGCCATGCTCACTCTGCCACAGGAGAATCGTCGCCTGAGCTCCATCGCCACCACTCTCTGCCCCATGACGCTCGAAGAAACGGTGCCCAATCTCGACGCAGCTACACTGATTCCATTGTTGCCGCGAATCGACAAGAGGATTGGATGCTGATGGGTCACCACTGACATGAGCGGAATCCGGGTGCGGCAAAGCACTGCGGGGATGTGCGACGCCATAGCCATCACTCTGCTGCTGCACTTCCAAAGCACCAATTTCTGAATGCAGCGAAATTGGTAGAGCAAATTTGAGTTGGAGAGTTTGCTATGAATTTGGAGAAGTCGAGTGAAGGCTCATTGTTGAATGTGGTGGTGATTGCCGTGGCTCAAAAGTATTTTGTGGGGATGATTTCGGAGTTTGTCGGAGGTAGGGAGGAAGGGCTTTGGCTTATCCTCGGCCCAGGGTTTTACGAACGAACGAATATGGTTACTGGACGAATTTGGAGTCTTTTCGTTCCGTCGTTCACTGAACGTACCGACGAGCGCGTCTGTTCATCGTCTTTCTTGAGAATCCGGTAGACTTGGGCGACCTAACGCGTACGGTAAAATCCCATGATTCTTGACGTTGTTTGTTTTGTTTGTTGGCTCTGTCCTTTTGGACAGAGATTAGAGCATCGCCACCCCTGCGCAGTAAATGGGGGCGGGACGGCCAAAACGCAAGCTGGCCTCCAAACCATCCCCCACCGTGACCCTGGCTGAGCCCGGTTGGCAGCCGAGCGCGTCAAAAATCCAAGATTTCTCCTCAGCACAGCGTGGACGGGGAAATTGAACCGCGCCCGGAGTTTGAAGATTGTCCGTGTTTTCTGATGCAAAGCGACAGAGCCTCTCCTCGAGAACAAGCTGGAGATCACTGTAGCAGCAACTCCCGAGGAGATTTGGGGTCTTTTTTTTATCCGTTTCATGCTGGGAGCGTGAGTCGTGGCAGAAGCACGGTGGGGCGGTCTCACTGAGCAGTGTCCGGGATAATTTTTTGGGACGGCACCGTGGGTTTACCGTGGGTGTTTGGCCGCCCCATGGTGGCGATGCTCTTATGACATCGACTGCACATCCGCATGGACTTTGTGTTAAGAAAGTATTCTATCTATAATCACGTTCACATTGCACACTCAACAAGATGAGACTCTGGATTTTTGTAGATTTGAGGGTCTCCCTGGGCGGGGTTTGTCTAGGCAGGGGTTTGGCTGGGTGGGAGGGGAGTCTGGTAGGCAGGAAGGATCGGGGTGGATTGACCCCTTGCTCGGCCTTACCATGGGTGCATGTAAAAAAAAGCCCCCTATTTTGGGCCGTTTTAGGGTATATTTTTGACCTCTCTTTACTAATTTGGAATCTCTAATCGCAAAAATGAATTAAAAATTTGCAAAAAAATTCATGTGTGGAAAATAAATAATTCCATGATTTGCCTGCAGGACCAAGCGAGGGGGTCAATCCACCCTGCCTGGCGGGAGTGGTGTGTGGGAGGGAAGGGAGCTACCTAGGCGAGGGGATTGGTTGGACGGGAGGGGCTGTATGGGCGGGGGTGCTCGGAGGGGGTCTACTTGGGGCGGACCCCTGTTCAACCAGCATTAATTTTTAAATTTTTAAATTTTTTAAATTTTTTTAAATTTTAAATTAAAATTTTTAAATTTTAATTTTAATTTTAATTTTTTTTAAATTTATATCTTTTTGATACCATCTATGATTTGAAGCAAATTGATAAAATTATTGATACCTTGTAGAATTCTAGATTGATTGGAAAGCAAATAGATAGGTTAAACTTAGATAGGTTAGACTTATTAGACTTACATAGGTTAGAGTTATTAGACATTTTAGATTAGGTGAGATTTTTGTAATAAATCCAAAAAATATCCTTTTTTATAATATAATGGAGATTCTAGTTTACTAAGTAAAATTCAGATTTTCTATACAATATCCCTAAGATGATAATTCATGTGGAGGGGCTATTTTGAAGTTACGTGACTTTATGACATGTGGACGGTGGAGTAGCAAGTGTTAGAAGAATACCTTTCTTGTTTCATGAACTTCTTCATTTCTTTGTGCTCTGATTATGTTTCTTTATTTGTTGTACTTCTTTGTTTCTTATACTTCTTTGTTTCTTTGTGATTGTAAGTTTTTTGGCTTTGTCCTTGGATAGAGACTATGCCATCGACTTTGCGTCTTATGAGGGTTTTGAGAACGAGGGTTTTTGTCAACCATTGCTTAGCCTTTGAGGGTTTTGACAACGAGGGATTAGAAAGGTACACCACCTGCACCAAAGAATTTCCTACCAAAATTTTCTTCTGGAGGGTGAGCAATTAAGCAAAATTGGTGTTCTTTTGTTATGTCTTGGATTGATCATGTATGGAAACTGTGGAGTTCAATGAAGGTGAAGCTAAGGCTAATTACTCTCTTTCGTGGGAAGCTTGTCTTTGATTTACCTCAGGTAGAGACAGACATTTGACTTGCTTCCTATTTGGGTTGCTATTAAGTTGTTCTGGTTCAACTTTGAGTTTATTGCTCAAATGCAATTTCAAGGAGAATATCGAAAATGTTTATTTTGGAGGATATATCGTTTGGCTCTGTACTTGGGGATTTGTGCAAGTTTCATCTGCCAGGTTTTAGTTCTGAAACATGAAGCCCTAAATTTTAGTACTGGGAACTTGGAGCTCTGGAATTTATTGCAATTGTATTTTTGACCAAATTCTTTTTGAAACCTTGTTCAAATTCTTCGTCACCGTGAAGATCTTCATTGCATCTTCATTGTTGTGGTGGTGCTCTAGACCTTGCGAAGAAGTAGAAGCTGATGGAGGACAAGACATTCAAATTGAAGAACAAGAACAAGAGTAAGAATGTGCAGAGCTTGCACTAGTCCGCAAAGTAGTCCACTACTCCACTAGCTTGCACAAAATACTAGGTCAAAGCGCGGAACATAGGACCCCAAAGTTGCTCAAAAGGTTGGCATTTGTGAATTGTGAGATTGTTCATTACTTTTGATTGATTGTTGCAATCACTGTGATGGACCTAAACCCTAAACCCTAAATTGTTGCTCTCAAGATTGCGGGGTACAAGCATGCTTGGGGTACCCCATAAACGCCGTCACACAATAATGTGTAGTGAATTTCATTTCTTTGATGTAGGATTAGGTTACAATTTTTTTTGTAGAAACTTAATTTTAATACAAATTTACTTGCTTCAAGTAGAATAGAATATGAAATCATTAAAAAAAAATTGCCTTTAATTGATTAAAGTTGTTAATATGATTCCTGAAGCCCCATTTAGGACTCTGTCAGAGTGTCCATTTTTCATTCAGGAATCACGAAGGAATATAAATATTTAGTAGAAAGTGTTTTCAAATCACTATATTGGTTTATGATGTTTTAATAACCACTTTTAGAAATCTATAACTTGATATGGGATATTTAACTATTTATTATTATTTTTCAAATCATCCTAAATATAACAAGGAGGGGCTACGTTTAAAAGGAATTCAAAATTTGAGATTCTTTTGGATTCATAAATAAAACATGAAAAGTAAGTTGTAAAATAGTGAATAGGCAAAAAATCATGGTAAAATTCTTGTATATACATGTATATTTTTCATTAATATGATATCAGCTGCTATATCCTAACAAATATAAAAATTAAAAATTAAAGATTTAGTAGGTTTTGATTCATGAAAATGATTTGACTATATGTGTTCTAACAATAATCAATGTTTTAAAAAAATTACTCTAATTTTTTTTTGTAAAATAAGCCAATCAAAAATTATTTCATTCCTGTTCCTCGGTTCCTAAATGGGGTACCCCAAGCATGCTTAAATGCTTATAGATTTTAGAAATCTATAACTTGATATGGGATATAACTTGACATGCATACAAAAGAAGGAAGAAGAAGCTGCAAGGGAGAAGGAGTTGAATGAGTTGTTCAAAGTGACCATTAGTTAGTGTAAGGATCCAGTTGGTATGCTAGCTGTGTTGCAATTTCATGGTACATTGATATTGTTTTTTCCTACGTAAGCTTCATGTCATCCCCTATTCTTTCCTATTGGATGCACTTGGTCTGACTAAGCTATGTGTGAGACGGGATCTCTTGTTGAGAGAATTGAACAAGGTAGTTCCTCTTAATTGTCTTTACTTGACCAAATTGGATACTAAAATTTTCACAGTCCTATCGGCTTTTGATACGCCAAAGCCAATTGAATATGTTTGGGATGAGCTAATTGAAGGTGGGTGCAATGTAGACCATTGAAATTGGATGTTTTGTGGTCTTGTGTAGTTTTCAATGTACACAATTGCTTGGTTAGGATGCTATGGACTTGGCGTGCTGGGTTATGGGATGATGGTTTTTCGGGTTTGCTTTGAAGAAGCCAACCTAATGCAAAAGGTGACGTTATGGTCCTCCCTTGTGACATGTATTCATGTTAATTTCAATCATCTCGTCATGTATATAACTATTTTATCAATTTTGTTTTCCTAAGAAGGATTTCCTCCCTTTTCTTCTGGTTATTATTATAGTGGTTCCAAGCCCCCCTCAATGCCTTCCATTGTTAAAAGAGTCCCAACCAAAATTACATTTGAATTTCTCTGTGTGGAGGCCGAAGGGTCTTTCTCAGTTGTTTTAAACAAGGTACATCATTTACCTAGCATTTCAAGTAGTTGTTGCTTGACAGGCCAAGTAGTTTTGATTCAAGCTTATTCACCTATAGTTTATTCGATTCTTTGTGTTGAGTTGATTGATGTGGAGACTTGTTGGGAGAACAACATGAGGTGTTTATGGAAAATTTATGGACAACAATCACTAGATAGTAACAATCACATATTTGAGACATGGCCAAAATGTTGCAAATCAAGCAATGTTACTAATGTTAACATCGCCCTTTCAAAAAAAGATGAGTAAAGACTTCCCTGTCAAACTCTAATTCGACCATGTATACATATTTGGTGCCAAGTGGTGAAAGTCTTTGTTAGCAAACTATTGTCAGGAAAGTTTATCTGGAAGTCCATACACAAGAAATACAAGATTGGGGCCTTATTACTTAAATGCATGGGTACATTGTCTTTGATTCTTAAGAAGTTGACCATGATGTTGTGTGATGCAACAGACCTGTTGGATTGTTGATCTGAAATGGAGAAAATTTTATGAAAACGTCATTGATAGCTATCATGTTCTTCGAAGTAGTTGGAGTGTTCATTTCTTTTGCAATTATTTGGTGTATATTTGAATTTCAATTCAATGATTGTTTCAATTTAAACATTTTTATTTATCTAACATTTTTTATTTTGTTTTGTAGGTTTATTTGTAGATTTGTACATTTGTGCATTTGTATTGTAGTGACTTTGTATAGGTTTGTACAATTCGTGGAAAAATTGTATGAGAAAAATTTGTATGGAAAATTTGATATGTCAAAATAATTGATTTTAAAATTATATATACATATGTATACATAATAAAATTAGATGAGAAATTAAATGTTATATTCTTTGGTACAATATAGGCTATATTATAATGTAGAAGATTGTTTATTTGATTTAATTGAATATTTACTACAATATATCTAATCATCATTAAATTTATGAATAAATGTAATACATTTTTTAAAACAATGTTTAGCAATGTAAAATTTGAAATACAAATCACTATATAGAGAGTATGTCAATGACCTATTGGAGAATCGTAGGGGGAATATTTTACAATTTAGTGGATATCTAATTACTTAAAAAATCAAATTAGTGTAAGGAATTAAAAAAAGAATAATATTTATTATATTTGGTAGGAAATTTAGCAATCAAATATTATATACAGCTTCTAGAAATACTCATTTTGAACCATTGAAGTTTTAGGTGGTTCTACATATCAACCAAAACAATGTAAAATAATGTTATAGATTTGGATTCACAATACAAAGACAATAAATTTAAAAGAATTGACAAAGGAACAAATGGAAATTGAATGAAATCTACAACAAAAAATAGATTCAATATCAAATTCAATTGTTTAGGCAATTTTGCAAATTAATCAATCCAAATTTTATATTCTATTTAAAAATTCTATTAAAATCAATAAATGATACAGTATAAATCATGAAATAATCAAATCTAAAAAGATATATTAGTCAATTGAAATGAATGAAAAAATGACAATTTTTTTGGAAAAATCTATGTTTCACTAATATAAAAATAGTATAAATGTTTAGATCTTTAGACAAGAATGTCTTTTAGTCTTTATATAAGAACTTCAATATTTTTATTCAACAAATAATTATATATATTAATTTATTAAAATTAAAGTATTAAATTAAATTAATACAAACATTGTTCACATTTTATCAAAAATAATGAAAATGATTTTGCAAATCTTGATAGTAAAAGTATTATGTAATATAGAAATTGGTCTTACATAGACTAAAAAAAATTCAATTTTTGTTTTTGAAACATTTTAAAAATTAAAAAATATGAAATTTTATTAATAAATCATTTAATAATAAAAAATGGCAGTAAAAATTATTCTAAGTCACTATCAACAATTAGAAAACATTCTATTCATTTTAATGAACAAATAAATGATGTACAAAATTTGTGTGTTATGTATTTCAAAGATTATTATTTTTTAACTTTCTAGCCCATTAACACTTACACTCGTATTGCAACAAACAATCAAATCTTTAATACAATGTAATTTTACCTTATAAATAAATGAGTCATTGAATATTTGTAATCAATATCTAAATTTAATTAAGAAAAAAAAATCCTAGCATATTTTTTACATAACAATATATGTAGGAATTTTATTATAATTGCTTTAGAAAAAAAAATCTTTTACTACAACAAACTTTTTTACCTAATATTGGTCTGTCTGTTGCATCTACTAAAGAATACCATTCTAAAAATATCTTTGAATATAAACATAGTGAAAGAACTTAATTTTTCAACATTTTGGTTGATCATCCTTGATATGAAAAAATATAAAGAAATTGCTCTTATCATAAAATACCAAAATTATAGAATATATGGCCTAAAAGTCATGATTTTACTACAAATATTCAAAACATTTTTTTGCAAAGTGACATAAAATTTTACAATAACACATCATGGTTAAATTTTTTTCACTAATTTTTTAGTAACAACTTACCATCAACTAGTTTTAACACTTGCCACCTAAAATGAAATCATCTTTATCAATTTTCTTGCTATTTACTTTTGTCTAAATATTTTTGTTTAATTTGTCCTCTATCTACTATCAATAAACTAATATTGTTGTTTACTTAGGACAAGGCCTCATGGTCACATCGTTCTTGTTTTGTTTGTTACAGTGAGATCTCTGGAACCATGCATCCTT
Source organism: Rhytidiadelphus loreus (assembly GCA_947034895.1). Classification (NCBI taxonomy): domain Eukaryota; kingdom Viridiplantae; phylum Streptophyta; class Bryopsida; order Hypnales; family Hylocomiaceae; genus Rhytidiadelphus; species Rhytidiadelphus loreus. The sequence goes on from OX344764.1 coordinate 2,882,802, forward strand.
TGGTTGCATTCTTGGTACCACCATAAAGCCCTCAACGAGGAGGGGTGCATGGACTTTATTTTGTGGTGTTCTGACTCACAATAGAAAAGATATTGAATTTCGAAGTTTTTATGAATTTTAAATTTAAAAAATTATTTTTACTTTCATTTTATTCTATTGTGGCAATGGCACAGGTCATTCTAGTATATATTGAAATACAATTTTGTATCACAATTTGCTCGTGTTGGTGATGGTCATTACCACCTTACCTCCATCACAATTTATTTTCACCTATGGTGGTGATTGTCACCAAAAAGCCTGCTTCAAGTTAAAAATTAAATGAGCACAAGTTACAAGACCAAAACTAGTCAAAAAGAACAAAAAAGGGTAGAAAGCCTCCAAACGCTCAAAGTAGTCACCAAACAAAAGCCAAGGTACCAAACCAAGCAATGCCAAGGGTAAAGCCCCACCATGATTAAGAAAAACCTTTAGTCACAAGCCAAATGTCCAACACTCACCACACTACATGGTTGCTAAAGTATGAGCAAGGAGTGATGAGCGTTGAACAATGAACAATGAGTTGTGATTGCTTTTAGAAAATCCTACCATGAAAAATTAAAAACTTTTCACCATAAAATGCCTATGTCCATGGTTTAGGGTAAAAACATATGGCTATAAATGAGTTTATGAGAATGAATAGGGATGAATGGAGATGAAATGGATTTGGATTATTTTTTGTAGTTGACTTTGTTGGATGAAATACATCTATAATTGTTCATTGCATTAGATGATGGACGATTGTTGGATGGGACTCACAACTCAATTGTTTAACATAAGGGTTGATATCTAAGTACCTTAGACCAAAGGTAGATAGACTCTTGGAAATCAGGGACTTGTATTTATATAGCATTACAAAACCATTTCAAGAAATTATTGTTTCCAATTAAAATTTATAATTCCTTTCATGCATTCCTAAGGTCTAAGGTTGACTAAATTTATTCCTATGCTAACACCAACATTTACGATTTCTAATTACATGTTGCCATATGAGAGAACTGACATGTTGCTAGTTGTGAGAAGTAGATTCAATCCACATAAATTTCAATTAGCTATGAGCTAAAATATGTGTTGATCCCTAAAGTCCCAAAGTCCCTGCAAGGGACTTTTGGGATTTTAGATAGGCTTGTGTGACCTCAATTTTTTATATGCTTTTCTAAATTTTTTTGAAGAAAGGAATCACATTAGCTTTCAGAAAATAATTTTTTTATTTCAATCATTTCTCAAGAGCACAGTTATGCCACTTTAAGTCCAAAAAGCAATTTCAAGGGCAATTCAAAAAAAATTAAAAAATGTTGAATTTTATATTTTATATTTTTATCTACATGTGAAGCTTTGATTCATTCTATTTAGATTATTGATGAGAAAGTTATGGACAATCTTGTTTTGGAGGCAATCAAATCATCTTCTTGAAAAAATAATTTATATAATTCATTTTTTAATGCAATTTTAACAATTTTTCAAAAGAAATTTAGACAAGGTTCAGTTTGCCTTAATAGAAAAATCTCATTATTGGGATTATTGTGTTTCAATTCCACCTTAGAGCTATTAACAATTTAGTTTTTTGTTCAATCTTGAACCTTTTTCTACTTAATAATTTTTTTATTGAGTGAATTTTTTTTTCTTCTTTAATCTATTTTTTTTCCTTCTTTTATCCAATGTTTCACTAAATTTTGATACAAGGTGTGAACATGTACCCTTTTGAAGGGAATTTAGTTTTTTTTTGGATCAAGTGCTCCGATCAAAAGTTATATTACTTTAAACTTTTTAGGCAGCCTCAGAAGGTGTAGTAAGCGGTAGAAGTAGAAATATAGGTCTATACAAATGTAGGGTGCCAAAAAAACATTGGGGCTAAAAATTATAATTGATTGATTATACTTAGTATATATGAAATGTCATTGGATACCTTCTAAATACTATAGGGTGTGGAATACTAGGTTCCATTACAATAGAAAAAATAATAGACTTAGGATATCCCCTTTTAACCTCAAGCCCTATTATCTTGCAATATGTGAAGTCAAAGTTTTTGAACTTTTTTCTACATATTCTAAATGTTTGTCTCTAATTTTTAACCATATGGATATCAAATAAAAAAATATCTTATTGCACAAAAAATCATCAAAAAAAGACTAGTGTATTGTTAATGCACTTAACTTCTTTGCATTGCAGGTTGATTCAAATTTTTCATGAGTGAACCTAACATCATATATTTATGAATAGTCAAAATCTTCATTTTTGTGTAGACCAAAATTTTTACTCTAAGAGGGCTTGAAGTTTGTTGATCCTAGTTTGCAAGAATGAAAATAAAGATTTTTTTCCCACTTCAAACATTATAATCTTTCAATCCACATGGTCAAATGGGCTGAAATTGTTTCCACACATTATTATAACTATATAATACACTTTTGTACAATTTATTTATTTTTAAATAATTTTTTATTTTAGACAATGCATCAAAAATTGGCAATTTTGGATTTTTCCTCTTCCAAAATACCCTCTAGTCTTTAGGGGTTAATAACATTGAATGCTTTAGAATTCCTAATGAAACTATCCCATGAAAATCTCATCCAATATGAGTGTGATTAACGCATATGGCTTTAAAGATTAGAGTTAAATGGACAATAAATTCTATCCTCATATTGTACAATTTTCAGTTTGTTGAACCCACTAAAGTAAACCTCCCTATTTGTACAATGTGACAATTTTTCCACTTTTAGTTGATGTCTTACATTTACATTTAATTATTTTTATATATACACTACAAGTACCATGGCACAATTTTAGTCAACTATCCTTCATTGTAGATTTTCTTGACTATGTTTATTTTATCATCCATATGAAATTATTTGTCCACATCAATACTCATCATACTATGAAAAATTTGCATGGCTTCTATTTGTCAAGGCTAGCTTATTAGTAAAAATTTCTATTATATGATGTTTTTACATACCCTAATTTTTATATATTAGAATGTGTAGCATTTCATGACCCCTATGGTAGTTCTACAAATTATATAAAATGGACCCTATCTTTTAACTCACGTAGTTTTCTAGAAACCGTGAGTGTTCACCCCAGGTTTAGTGTATGTTTAAGAAGCACCATATTTGTAAACCCTCGACTCTACATTGTGAGTAGTGAGTAGTGAATAGTGGAAAAAAATGAAGTAAAATACCTTATGATATATTCATAGCAATTGAAAATTAGAATTAATATATGTCCCCTTTTTAATGAACCACAATAGAAAATTGCATAATGATAGTGTGTAAAATAAACAATAGACAAAAAGTAATCCCCCCCCCTTCCATTACTTACCTAGTGTTTGCACCTATATTTTTTTTATTTTTTATGAATTGTACCCTCGAAGCAGGCAACTTGGGCAATATATAAAAAACTCCTCCTCTACTTTTTAAATTTGGCAGATATGTAACTTACATTATTCAAGATGCAAATGTCAAAAAAATAACCATTTGTAGAAATCTAAATGTGTAGAAATCTAAATGTAGAAATCTAAATGTGTTCTCTATAATTATTAGAGTTGAAAAACATGTCATTTTAGTTCATTTTCAACCTCTTTTAGAAATTATTTCATATTTTATTTGATTTAGAAATTTCGGCAATAGAAACCTATAGTCATTATTAAACAATGCTCAAAATTTTAGGTTGAAATTATAGTTTCTTAGAAATCACTTGTTTGCGTGGTCTGTTGTAGTAGAACTAAGTGCACCGCCCAAGTTTCAAATGTTATAATCTTTCAATCCTTATGGTCAACATTTTTGAATTTTTTTCCAAACATTTCCATAGTAGTCTAGTACAATTTTACATGGTTGAATTTGAAAAAGAAATTTTCATTTTTCATTTTTCATTTTTTTTCACTACCCTAAAACGTATTAGTTTTCTACAATTTCTATCCAAAATGTGCCTTGGTCCTTTAGGGATTGAGTGAGAGCCCTTTGGCACCAAGGAAGGGCTTCTAGGTGTTGAGGAGCCTTCCCTGGGCTTTGAAGAGTGTTTCATTGGCTCAAAGGGACCTTTACAAAGAACCAAAGACCTTTAAATTAGCCATCAAATAGAAGGAGGGTCTTTTGGCCTTAAGAAATGCTCCTTGGATTTGAAGAGTTGTTTGTTGAATTAAAAAATAATGATTTTTGTTGAAAAAAATTAAATTAAATTGGAGTTATGTTAACCCCAAATTAATAAAGGGAGGGTCCTTTGGCACCAAAAATGACTCTTTGAAGAGCCATATGCATTGAATACAAAAATATATATATTTTTAAATTTAGAAAATAAATATAAACCGCAATCCAAACTAATAAACTACTAACTAGGATGCAATTTTTTTATTTTTTAAATTTTGATTATTTTTTTTATTTCAAAAATTATTCATTGGGTTGTTATTTAGTGGTGGTTCAAATCTAGTGGCTATGTTGACGCCCCATTTTTCCCTTAATGATATCCGTTTAGCAATTGATAGTTAAGATACATGTGTTTAGGAGTGGTTAAATAATGGTCAATTGGAGTAGGTGATAGATGCCTTACTGGACTAGTTAATTCAAGGTGGAAGTAGTATTTGGCACCTCGAGGATGACTCAAATTATTTGTAAAATTGTAAACATAAAAAAATACATAAAATTGAATTGTAAAATTGTAAGATTGAATGTCTAATTTCTACAAAGTTACCTTAAAGGTTTTCTTAGATTTTGAGGGACTTTAAACTAGCCTTATAAGAGTGAAAGATCAAAGTCTTATGGGCAAAAATGCAAAATTTTATTACTAATAGAAAATTTCCATTTGCAAAAAAACAAAAAGTTTTCTTCAATTATTTACAAGATATTCATGAAATTTCTACTTATTTTTACCATATGTTTTGGTCATTTAACCCCTAAAAGACAATTGAAAATCTAGATAGGTTCCCATGAAGTTTATTTTGGTTGGAACTTTTGACACAAGGTACAAACATGTATCCCCTTAGTAGGAAGATAATTTTTTTTTTCTAATTAGGTGCTTGGATCAAGAGTTATATTGTTCTAAATTTTTTTTTGTAGCCCGAGCAATCGGGGCATCTTTTGCTAAAACCCTCATCAACTTTTGAAATTTGACATGTTCATAATTAACTAATAAAATATGGCATACAATTGTCCAAAAAAATATTTATCTTGCAATATGTGAAGTCATAGTTCTTGAAGTTTTTCCCACATATTCCAATTTTTTTTTTCTCAGTGCACAAGAAATCATCAAGAAATGACTAGTGACTGCCAATTCATTTAACTTCCTTGCATTGCAAAGTGATTTAGAGTAAGCTAGACTCTATATTTGCTTTTGAATTTTTTTCATGAATGAAACTAACATCATATATTTATAAATGTTAAGAATCTTCATATATATTTATGTAGAGAATTTTTTTTACTCAAAGTGGGCTCAAAGTCTATAGACCCCATTTCACAAGAATCAATGTAAAAAAAGGTTTTATTTTCAATTCAAACATTATAATCTTTCAATCCATACGGCCAAATGGGATGAATTTTTCCCACATATTGCCTCACTTGTTTCATACACCTTTGAATGTTTGGAATTCAAAAAAAAAATTTAATTTCTAATTTTGGATAATGCATCAAAAATTGGCAGTTTTGGATGTTTCTTCTTTTAAAACACCCTCTGACTATTAGAGGTTGAATGAAACCCATCCTCCACTAGATTTTCTTTTATCAGTAAAATATTCGCAATCTCTATAGCCAAAATTGGAAAAATATAGGGACTGATTATTCAACAAAATTTCCAAAGAAGATGTTATGGATTATTTTCCTATAATTATTTGAAAGGTGTCTTGAGGTTCTTAAGGACCCTAAATTATCTTTGGAGACCTCAAAGACTTTTGCCAAAATCTTGGCTACCATTCATAATAATTTGAAATTCCATATTATCCAACCCAAGAGCAAGTTTTCATTTTTTTCTATTCATTGATTCACAAAGTGCTTGACACGGGCACTAAGATTTTTTTACCAAACAAAGTACTCTATAATATAGGGAGGTATTGATTCATGGTGTTAAAAAATTAGGAAAAACTTTGAAGTAATATATAGAGTACAAATTAATATGCACTCAATTTTAAGTAAGATACATGTATTAATACCTCATATTTGTAATTTTCTTTTCTAAAATAGCTTTAAAGATACAAATCCTAGGAATTTATTGTAGGTTGGGTCAATTTGTAGGACGGTTGACATGCTTGTTGGATGAAAAATCATGTAATGGTCTAATGAAATGGATATTCTCTATTCCTAAGTGACTTTATAATTTGGTCACTTTGGTCCTGTCCTTTGCACCACTACAAACACTTTGGATGCTTTGAATGTTGTTTCTCACTTTACTTTGGGTACTTTGCTTGCATGCTTTGAATCTTAATTTTTTGCTATAGCACTGACTTCAATTTCCGCTTCTTGAAGAATGGTTTGAATTAATGTGGTGTCTATGCATGCTGTTATTTTGAAGGTTTAGGATTTACAATGAGTTTTTCTTGTTGAATTTATATGGTCCAATTTAGGATTTATAATTGTTGTTTACAGTTAGTGTCTCATACTTGGGGTTTGTGGTTTACTATCATGTGGAAGGTGTATGATGAAGGATTTATTTTATAGGTATTTGTAGAACCTTCAAGGTATATGGGGTGTTGTTTGACCCATGGTGAAGGTTTAAGGTTTGGGCTCTGTGGGTGCTTATTTACCCAACCTTGGTAAATCGGCGAACACAACCAGGTTCTAGTTCTATGGTAAGTTTCTATTCTAATGGGTGTGTAAGCGTCAATCCATTGTGCCTTCCAAGCAATGGATCTTTTTTGCTAATTTTCCTAATTGGGACTCGCTAACTGTAGCTCCAAATGACTCCTAAATCGGCTACTATGCTACGCTGTGTCTCTGGGGTTCCTACTTCTAAAGTCTATTCTATCATCCTAAGTCAGTAGCTTATTTCACGCCCTTTCTAAAAACCTAAAACTCATCTAATTCGGACTTTCTGGTGAGTTGCTATGAGTGGATGAAGTTTTGACCGCGGGGCTATCAAACTTCATCCATGGTTTTCTATGGATTCCAGATTTGGTTGAGGGTGAAATTTGACCTACGGACTTGACTCCCTATTTTCTAGCTAAATCCTAAGTTCCAACTTTGTTGGACGAACACTTCCAAGTTTCATCCGTTTTGGCCTCTAAACTTCATCCTTCAATATCTCGGCCATCCTAATTCCGATTCCTACATAACTTATGTTTTCAAAAACCTCTCAGGGTCTACTCTAAGCTTATCTGTTCAAATCCAACATGGTATGGGTCCTACGAGTACCTAGCTCTCGGCCATACAATGGTAATTAGCCTTGATTGGCTAAAAAGAGGGGGAGAAAGCTAAGATCTTACCCCAGCCTCGAGTTCCATGATTAGATTGGTGAGATCCCCTTCTTCCACCATCGCAAGTTATTTCATGGGCCTGGTGCGCATCCTAGTATCCCTTGGTCACGTCTTTTATCGTCACAAAAGAAGGAAGCGTCTTTCCTTTAGTTCCTCGATCCTTTCCTTTTCTTTCCTCCTCAAATCTCGTGTCCCATTGATGGGGGTAGTTAGCCCTTCACCAACATGTTTACGTGGTCCAAAAAATGGCTAACTACCTCTTACGCCCTCTCTTACGCGTCACTTTGTCCTAATGGTGGAGAGGGATTCCTAAGATTTCATCTATCCTCTCCCCCCTTTCCTATGTAAGCTTCTTCTCTCTCTCTCACTCCTCACTTCTTGATCTCTCTTTGTGGATGTTGTGATAGAGTGGTTAGAGAGGAGAGAGTGGTTTTGGTATCAAAGTATCTCTTGCTAGTTCTCTCCCTTGGTGTCTATTCTAGCTATTCTTTTCTTGCACTAAGGCACACTCCTATCTCTATGCTGCCAAGGTACTTCCTATGTAGGTATGGTCTTCCTCTTCTAAGCTACCCGCTACTCTAATCTATCCCCTTATGCCTAAGTTTACTCTAACCTTCCCTATTCCTACTCTAAGCTATTTTGACCATCCTAGTTTTTTTTTTTTTGTCTTTGTGTTTTGTTGTATGAAGAAGTCTCCCCCCCCAAAAGGAGGAGGAGCCTAGCTGCCGATACCCAAGTTGACTGGGCCACCTGTGCTGCCGGTTCCCGGGCTAGTTGGGCCGCCTGAACACTAATTTGGGAATTAGGCTGGAAGAATTAATCAACAAAAGAAAAGAAGGAAAAAATAGTAAAAAGGAGTAGAGCACGAAATGACAACCGACGGGGTTCCTTCTCTACTTTTGGATACTAAACTTTGGTTTGTTTTCAAGAGATTTTGGAAACTAAACTTTGGGGTGAAATGGTAGGGAGTTCAAAGCTTCGCCGTCAATTTGGATTTAACACCAAATCTAGGACTTGTGAGCCCCTAAGGATTCAAAGCTTCGCCGCTTGACGAACTTTTTAACACACAATCTAGGACTTGGAACTGACTAGGAAAGGTAGAGTCTTGTCATCCAAAGGGACCACTCCACTCTTCTCCTTAACACATACTAAATAAGCTAGAACCAGTACCACAGATAGGACTTTGGATTAGGGACAAGGACGACTACGTGGGGTTAGAAACAAGAGTTAGTATCACAAATAGAATGAAGACACAAAGCTAGAGGCCCCCCAAAGCGGCATCGCCAAGGTACGGTGGAGAGTAAGTTCTAGTATTAGTAACAAAAAGGATCAAGATATAAGTAGAAAGACCAAAGACTAAGAAACACAATACTTTGCAACAATAGCAATAAGGTGTAGTGGGACCCCCGAAGTCCTCTATACTCCTTGGAACACACCAACAATGGCTCAAAAAGGAGCCTAAAAACAAGTATCGAGAGTTTTGGCCAAAGGAGCCAAAGACTTCATACAATGTGGGGCCAACGGTCCCAAATACAAGAAAAGGGGTGTTTCGGGAGGAAGAAGGGCCCCCTTTTATAGGATTCCAAGGGCCCACTCCCCCCCTCGACTTACTACTAGTAACCTCATCTTTCCGGATTTTCATCTTGATCTTTTGAGATTGTCACCTAGTTTGGATTTTACGTTGGTCCTAACATCTGACTTTTGGAGTTTGACTTCGAATTGCAAATGGATTGCGCCAATGGCTTCAGAAGGCCATTTTTAGTCTGATGGACCTCCTACCCCCTGTTTCTATCGCGAAAAACCCATCGGAAACTAGCGCCAACTGAAACCAGTAAAAAGGTAAAAAACTAACTTTGGGAGTTTACCTTTTTTGGCTTAGGTAACTGGCTAGAGTTGTTGGGGAGGTCCTAGGGAGTAAGAAAAGACTCCTCAATGTCTTCATTCCGACTTTGTGCGCTCCCGAGACGCCGGTCAATTCCACAAAGATATTGCCGTATTTAATAATCGGGGGAATATTGATGATTTGGCTGCCTTTTGCTATTGGAACACCATGAAATTTGTTGGGGCGCGTTATTAACATAAAAAATGCTAATATAATTTTTAGTGAGATTTTACTGCAACCTGGGTAATTTATATGAATTTCCTATCGTGGCTTTTGGCGGTTGACCGCTCGGAAAAAGATCCTCTGGAGATCAGAAAAAATCGAGACTTTTTGAAGAACCTCTCATGCAATCATCCAAGCCACGTGCCAAGTCTTGGGCTAATCTGGCACATAGTCGGTGGCGAGGCAAAAACTGACTTCTTTTGAATTATTGGTAGTCAGGGAATCTTTCACACATGAGGGAATCTTGCCGAATGGTTTTCGCTGTGGGTACCCTGACATGTTTTAGATCCGAGAGCACTATTCGGCGGCCGTGTATTCCTCCATGTGGCCTGTTTTGGAAACGTGACACCTGCAAGCTAACAATTGGGATTCCTAATATTTTGTCGATGGAATGGGGAAACTAGAACCTATCTTTGGAGATTTATGTCGGGATCTCCCTAACTCTCATGGGACCAATTTAGCCTATCACGGTTACATGCACTAGTAAGTTCCCGGTAGCCCTATTGTTTCCTACTACTTACGGATTTTAACCTATATACAAGTGGGGTTTGTAGGTAATCTACGGGTAAAAGGCTATTTATGACCAAATGCTATATTGGTACGTGACATACCTATTTTGGTTCTACACTCTTTTGGGTTTTTTTTGTATTATTTTATGCCTTAATTTGCAACAAACTAAAAACAAACAAACTATGAGTCCCAAGTGATGAATTTGGGGCTCACGGGCTCTAGACTAAGCTTCAAGTGTATTGGTTTACAATGAAGGTTCATTCTTTAGAGTTTCAAACTCAGTTTTGGATATGTTGGTTTAAGATTTTTTTCAAAGTGAAGGTTCAATCTTTGGGCTCTAGGGTGACAAATTCGAACCTTTGGATTTATAGCGAGTTCGTCATCCGACATTTCTATAGTTGGGGTTGAGGGTTTAAAATTTAGGGTCTAAAGTCTTGGCAACTTTTGGATCATCTATGCACTGTCCCCTTGTCAAATCTCAATAGTGGAGAGTTGGAGGAGCTCTATCTCTTGTGATTACAAGAAGTAGTGGTCCATTTCTCCCCTCCTCCCACATAGCCATACAACCGTTGATCGAAAAACGAAATCAATTCTCTGAATTTTGTCACCGTTGATTTTCTTTAAGGGCGACAACTAGACTATCTCTTGTGACTATGACTATGACCTCAAAATTGGTAGGTAGACTCGCCCTACCAAACCCTCCCCCTAGAAAATCAACAATCGTAGATTAGATTTTTTTTTAAAAGTGACCCCCCTCTTCTGCTGAATACGAATATGAATACATGTCTGGGAAATGAACACATGTATAGAATATGTATACGGTACAGATATAGGACAAATACATGATACATGATATAGACATATTCCATATTGAGTAGATGGAGGGGGGTGCATTAGTTGAAATGCAACTCTGCCTCACTATCCACTCCGTGGCATTTTACGCCTTGGTCGGCAACTTCATAAGGTTTCTATAGCAAAGGGTGAAGATTGGTACAATTCATTACTCTTGTAGGTGACATCTACAGCCTGTATATGAGAGGGTTTAGCAAGTGGTTTTTCCACTACAAAAAAATGAGGGCATATACGACTTGTCCACTATGACTTCACCTACAAAAATGACTACAAAACGACTGGGTTTCTTTTCTAGAATTTCAAGCATGTCCTATGATGTCAAATTTTATTTTTATTTTCTGAAATTTCTTTTGTAGGTAAAGAAATGCACTAGCTTTGAAAGAATACAATTTTTATGTCATTTGGTGCTCAGGAAAAAATATTATGACCTTCTAAGTGCAAAATACTCAACTCTAGGTTGTAGAAAAAAAATGATAGTATTCCAAATATAATTAAATTATTTTTTCCTTATAGAATATATTTAGTTTGAGTTTGAGAGCTTTGATTCAAGATAACCCATTTGGATAAGTGTGAGCCCCAAATTCGTCACTTGGGACTCATTGTTTTCTTTTTTTAGTTTATTACAAATTAAGGCATAAAGTAATACAAAAAACCCAAAAAAGAGTGTAGAACCAAAATAGGTATGTCACGTACCAGTATAGCATTTGGTCATAAATAGCCTTTTACCCATAGATTACCCATAAAACCCACTTGTATATAGGTTAGAACCCGTAATTAGTGGAAAACAACAGGGCTACTGGGAACTTACCCAAAATAGCCCAAAACCCTAGTGCATGTGACCATGATAGGCTAAATTAAGTCTTAGGAGAGTGGAGAAGGTCCCCATGTAAATCTCCAAAGATAGGTTCTAGTTTCCCCATTCCACCGACGAAACATTAGGAATCCAATTTATTAGCTTGCAGGTGTCACTTGTTCCAGATAGGCCGCATGGAGGAATCCACAGCCGCCGGATAGTGTTCTCGGATCTGGAACATGTCGGGACATCCACGGCAAAACCCATTCGCCAAGATTCCCTCACAGGTGAAAGATTCCCTGACTGCCGGTGATTCAACCAAAGTCAGTTTTCACCTCGCCACCAACTGTGTGCTAGAATAGCCCAAGACTTGGCACGTGGCTTGGGGGACTCCATGAGAGGTTCCCCCAAAAGTCTCGGTTTTTTCTGATCTCCACAGGATCTTTTTCCGAGCGGTCAACCGCCAAAGGCCACGTTGGGAAATTCATAGAAAATACCCAGGCCGCGGTAAAATCTCACTAAAAATTAGACTAGCATCTTTTATGTTAATAACGCGCCCCGACAAAATTCATGGAGTTCCAATAGCGGGAAGCAGCCGAAACTGACAACATCCCCCCAATTAATATTTACGGCAGGATCTTTGCGGGGTTGACCGGCGTCCCGGGAGCGTACGAAGTCGGAACGAAGACATCAAGGAGCCTTTTCTTACTCCCTAGAGCCTCCCCAACAACCCTAGCTAGTTACCCAAGCCAAAAGAGGTAAACCCCAAAAGTTAGGTTTTTACCCTTTTAATTGGCTCCAGTTGGCACTAGTTTCCGAGGGGTTTTTCGTGATAGGAATAGGGGGTAGAGGGTCCTTTAGGCTAAAAATGGCATTCTGAAGCCATTGGCGCAATCCATTTGCAATTCCGAGCTAAACTCCAAAAGTTAGAAACTAGGACCAGCGTAAAACCCAAGATTAGGTGAAAATCTCAAAGTTGGATGAAAATCCGGATGGATGAGGTTACTCGTCGAGGGGGGGAGTGGGCCCTTGGAAACCTATAAAAGGGGGCCCTTCTCTCTCCCAAAACACCCCCAATACTTGTTTTGGGTCCGTGGGTCCAAGTTATCTTGGAATTTTTGGCGTTTAGGCCAAAAAACCTCTACGGTGTTTTCGGAGCACTTTTTGCTCCCTTTGTTGTTCTATCTCAAGCTCTTTGAAGGTCCTTTGAGGTCTTTCCATCTTACCTTGTACTTGTTGTGAGTCAAGAGGGTTTCACTTGCTTTTTGTGCATCTTGTACTAATCCTAAAGTTACCCCCCACCGTACCTTGGCGATGCCGCTTTGGGGGGCCTTTAGTGTGTAAAGTGTGGTCTAGTTTATGCTTACCTTGCGGATACGGTTGCCTCGTGTGTACACCCTGACCATAGGCACCCCTTCCATGTTGTTTGTGTGTGGACCCCACCGCCCGTAAGACGGCGAAGCTTTGAACTTACAACTTACCCCAGTCTTAGAGTGTGTGTCAAAAGAGGCCCAGACGGCGGAGCTTTGAACTTAGGGGCATTGCAAGTCTTAGAGTCGGTGTCAAAACCAACCTTAAACACTATATTCATTAAAATGGGAGATTTCTAGTGAAATGAGAGCTTGGCAGTCACTAGAAATCATAAACTTAAGAGAAGTCAGTATTAAATATAAGTAAATCAGCAATACAATGACCCCTAAAACACATATTGAAGTGCTATATTTAGAAAGTGGAAGCATATATAATAACTCCTATATATTATATGATCATTGAATCCACAAATTTATACGATGTATACACTTTCCTTGTCAAAATACATGCAGTGACCCGCTACGGCATCCACAGACATCATAAAGTAGAAAGGAAGGTCTCCAAATCAACTAATTCCATAGCAGAGGCGAACCGAAAGAAGCAAAAATACAAGATTCCATAGAAACAATTGTCTGACATGACGATTGAGAGTGACCCTCAAACATTGCGTTGTGTGCAGCGCAAGGAGTGAGCGTCATTCTCAATCACCATGCCGGCAATTGTTTGTATGGATTCTCCTATTTATGCTTCCTACAGTTCGCCTTCACTATAGAACTAACTCATTTGAAGGCCTACATCACATTTACAATCATTAGATGCTCTCTATCCAAGATCCTTTCTACAAAGTCTCCAACGCAGCTTGAAACTCCAAGTACCGAAGTGTCATATGCACTCGCTATGTACAACTATATATACTAGTGATGCCTCATATGAAGGACCTCATCGTCTCCAACTGTGTTGGCCTTGTGAGTAGAAGTTTCAAACGAAGGGGCCATGGTTATTGGAGAAGGAACTGGACGATGGTCTCCGACATAGATGTAAGCAAGCAAATCCTAGAACCGAAAACATGAAGGCGCCACTCCGGAGTTCCTCGAACGGCAATTTCACGCATGGTAATTTGGATTGCCCGCTCATGGAGCTCTAAAGAGCGACGCCTAGATGTTTAAGTCTGTACAGTTCTAGTGCTTAGATGTACGTCGGAGACCATCGTCCAGTTCCTTCTCCTATATCCGCGATCTCATTGTTTGGAACTCCTACTCACAAGGCCATCACAACTAAAGAAAACAAGGAACCTAGACTATCGGATCTGTCAAAATTGAACATGTTGCATCGAATGGCACCGATACAATCTCTAGGCATCGTGTCTTTTATGTTAGGAGGATTGTCGCTACCTACATCATTTACACTCTAGATATATGTCCCGACTACGTAAGTGCGTGAAAACTATGAACTATTTAAAGACACTTGGCCGTGTCTATTCTAGAATATACATTTATCATAGGGAACTACTACTGGAGTGATTTACTCTTCATCTTCTCCATGGCCTTGAGAATTTCAGGTCCACGACTATATCCTTTTGCAATTTTCCCACCCTCGCGGATATGTTCCAGCCGTTGTGCCCTCAAGGACCGTCGCTCCCAGGAATCCCATGATGGAGCTGAGCATTGACTGCTTGAAGGCCCATCATATTTCCTCTTCACTCTACCCATCGAAGATGATACACGACGCCGAGTAGGTAAGGGTGGGATAACCGCCAGCTTCACGTCTTCTTCACATGCTTGAATTGGGACTTGCACGTCCACCACCGGGGTAGTCATTTGGTAATTGGCGTCTTCGTAAAGCCTTCTCTGCGTCAATCTATCTGATCCCGATGGGGACTGTGAAAAATCCTTGCGGTTCCTTGAACGCAGCGGCGATGGTGAACAAGACACCGACAAGCGTGGCTTCCGATCAGGAGGACTATCCACCACCCCGTCATCAACGGGCAAGACAGAGAAGTCCATTGAGGAATTTACAATGGGAGCAGAGCACAAGAAGTTCCCAGTACTGAGGATTACATATTGCCCGTAGTCGAAAATAGAGTCGGCCGACACTTGGCATTGAAGGTGACCAACCGGAGCGCGGAATGTGCTGTCCATCTGGAAACCAACAAGGGTAAATTAGTAAAATTACAGTATAACCATCCTCATCAAATATGGAAGTAACATTTATTGGTAGCATCAAAGAAACTCCGCAAATGATAAAAAGACACGTGAAGCTACAAATCAGCTCGACTCGAGCTGAAACGGAATTCTATATGGAATAAAAAAAATGACCACTCAATGCGACTCGACCCGAACTACATACCTCTAGGGGCACCGCTAACTAACGCTAGCCGATCTGCGAACTACCTCCATAAGCTTGTCGTACTCTCGGCGCACCCTCTCTTCGCAGAGCATTCTACGCCCGATTCTCCCCGGACCATTTGACCGAAACGATTTGAGCCCGACGTTGCGATTGACATGCAATCGCCTAAACCAAGGCAGTAGGACATTTAGTAGAAATGAGTCCTTGTCCCCATTCCCCCGGTATGACCACGAATCCGGAAGTATTACATTCTCCGGCCTGTTCATGATTTGTTTACGAGGGCTGTCGTCCACAATGACCGTGTTGTCACATGTGAACCGGCCACGCAAGTGAGAGAGGAGGTACTCCATATTTTTTAGGAACAAGTCCTTATCAGTTCCCGGTTCTTTATAGGATGTCAACCTCCCGGCCCTATCTCTGCACTTAATTGTTTTACAGGAGTCTTGCCCCAAAACGAGAACGGGCATTTCTCCGTCCCTAAATAGGTACTTGGCAATCTCATCGGCGGTGGATTTCTTCATGGAGCTCCACACGGAAACAAACGCAATCTTCTGCAACTCAACTAGGAACGTGGAGCAATTTGGGCGGACGTACACCGCCTTCGGCCCAACAATCGCAGCAGCGGTCGATGAGTGCGGCATAGAATGGTGATTGAATCGTGCCACCGGACCCTTGGACTTCCAATCTTCGGCTATACATAGAATCCCATTGAGGTCCAGAACGACGTTGATCCACTTCTCTGCCACCCCGGACCTCAATGGACGATGAACGGCCTCAGATGTTCCTACGTTTAGACCACATTCCTGTTGAGAAACGGACGAATAGCGTATCCAGTTACATTCAGGAAACTCGCTCAGAGCGGACATCGCGTGAAAACAATCAAGAAGTCCACTACCAACGACACCACCCTACATATCGTAACATCTCATGATAACGTAGAAGAATATAGTACCTTCCTCCCCGAGGAACCCGAAGGTTCATGCGCGTCTATAAGTGTGGTAGGTGCTGTATGCAATGCAGAAGCTCCGACGATAAGTTCGTTCGAACGTAGAGTAGGTTCTGGGATGACATGGATGGTGGGTTCATCCAATGGGGCTTGCATATAAGACGGAAGGCATGAAGATTGACAAACAATATTCACATTTTCAATACGGAGGGGGCCTGCCATTACATATTGAAGAAGTAACTGTCCGTGAGAAAGTCATATATTACATGCTCTTTAAATGAGTTTCAGAATACAAAAGTGAGTCCAAATCTACTGAACTATATGAAAACTCTATATCTATAGAAATGTACAACTTCCGCTAAATCATTCAAATTAGCTCGAGTCGAGCTGAAACTACAAAACAAGGAACAAGTGATCATTGGGCACAACCTGGTGATGGTGCATCGGTGGGTTGGGAGCCACTTCCAACTTCCACAACGGAAGCATCCACGGTCAGGTTGTGCCCAACCACGATCACTTCCGCCAACGTGGACGACGGCAGCTCCTGGCCACCTTGCGGGTCTTCGACATCTAATTCATCGTCTCCACCTTCCAGATCATCGGAATCTGGAACATCCTCTTCAGCTTCCGCATCTTCGGAATCTGGAACATCCTCTCCACCTTCTGGATCTTCGGAATCCGGAACATCCTCTCCACCTTCCGGGTTAACGGAATCTGGAACATTCATCTCAACTGGCGGAGATGGTTCTACTACATGATCTGGCGCAGGGGGGAGAGGTGGTGAGATTGGTGCTCCGGCAGGTAAGGGCGGAGATTGCATAATTGGCTCAATGTGGCTAGATGCACCGCTGTTCGTTGAGGTTGATGGCTGGCCCACCAGAAGCAACTGCTGTGACGTCCCGGACGGGGCAATAGATGCAATCGGTGTAACCGAATTTCTGTTCAACAGCGCCTGGAAGAAATCCCTGTTCTGTTGAGACTCCCGCTCCATCCATGCCTGTGTGCTCCTGTGCATCTCCATGTTCAGTTGGCGTTCCTGTGCCTGTTCCGCACGCAATGTTGCAAGAGCGAGTTCTGTATTCTTCTGCGATATCTCGTTCTGCTCCCGCATTTGCGCAATGGCATCTGCATTTCTCTGATTCATGTCGGCCATCTGCTTCATGACACTGCTCATGGTATCCCGCTTCTTCATCTGGAGCGGCCGCCCAGATGGAGTATGCGAAGCTGGGGGGAGCATTGACGAACCAGATGATCCAGGAACGTCCGCAAGCGGACGACTTGTGGGTGTCAGCATATCATCCAGTCTTTCTTCTTCCATCAACTCACAGTCTCCAGCATCGTCTTCATGTATCGCTTCATCCGATGATAAGTCTTCAACATCGGCAACGACTGCTGGTGCGTTCCTTGTGAGCTGATTCCCAGGAGACCCTTGACTGGATCTGAGAATTCGCCTCGAAGATGACGGGGTCGAAGATCCGGGAGCCACGATTGCTGACTACACCTGGTAACCAGAATCGAGGAAATCCGACTTGTCCAAACTGAGCGCCTTTGTGCATATATCCTGCCACCAGGGTGCCAGTTCCGCTGGACCAGAAGCGTACATATCAACACAACTCATCTGCAGGCCACAACGACATTTCAATAGAAATTCCGTCAGACAGATCAGCTCGAGTCGAGCTAATCATACATGTGACAGGCAATCATGAACAGGATTTACTTGAACTCATTATAAACAGATTTAGTATAATGGTGCTTACCATTGCTGCACATGTGAATTTCCCTCCTGTAAATCCCGAGAACACACACATTCCCGGGTTGCTGAACTTCCTGATGAGCCAGAGATAGAATTCCATTCGCAGCTCCGTGTTGTAAATACGGTATTCCAGCTCGCCGTAGGCCCTCGCCTTTTGGTACCGTGCAGTCTGTGGGAGTACGCATTATCTACATTGACAGAAATAGAAAACAATAGTAATTATATAGAGTAGAAATTTTCAAAATTTCCGCAATAGGTAGGGAATAGGAAGCCTAAAACCAGAAATAGGAATTAGAGGCTTTACGGAAAACCTTAAACTGTAATTAGGGTTATAGTCGGATCCGGAAACCCTATCCGGAAACCCTAACCCTAATCCGGAAACCGGAAAGTTCCGGCCGAGTAGGCTCTAGGGCCTAGTCCGGCTAGGGAACTTGCGGGAACGCCAGGCCGAAAAGCTACTTAACCCCCGTTGTCTTCTTCATTCTTCCTCTTTCTCCGCGTGATTATCGCGATGGCGCTTAGTGAGTGAAAGTGTGGTGAGATAGGAACGCGTTAAGGAGAGAAGGGGAGGCCGGTGCCGATTGCACCGGAAAGTAGAACGGAAACTTAGCGGATCAGGCGACGGAAACTTAACGGAAGATTAGCGGAAACTTAGCGGAAGTGAGTCGGAAGTGAGGATAGAATATGGCAGTAGTTATGGTAGGACCCAGTGTACGGAAGTCAGGGATCACGGCCCGGATGATCAATCCGGAAATCCCTGAGAATCCGGAACACCACCAGCAACTGGAGGATGACCTGACGGATATGGGGTGCCTGGGGTTTCTAAAGAGACCCTGGAATATCCGGAGCGAGGAGATGATAGACGAGTTAGTCTATGGCGCTCCGAATCAATACCACCTAACCGTTAGAGGTCGTCCAAAGTCCTGGACAGCGGAGATATGGGCCGGAGTCTATTTCGCATCCTCTAGAGGATCCGGATGGGCCGGGCGGACAGATAAATTCGCCGCGGATAGATTCCGGAACCCGGCGGATCCGAAGGAGGGATACATCGCATCCGACTGCCGGAATCCTAGGGACCAGAGACTCTTAGAGTTTCTGAGCCCCATCCTGTATCCGGAAAAGCCCAGCCGGATTACAGTAACGCTGGCAAACACGGTATTCGGAGCCTTAGGGGAAAGAGGGAAACCGGCCCCTAGACCAGTTAGCTGGGGGCTCATCATCCAGTCGATAGTGGATAAGCTTTCCGGAAACCTGGTGGAAAAGAAATCCAGTCCCATCAGTCCGTACCTCCTCCACTTGTATCACAAGCAGGAGGTACTCAGTAGTCCGGAAGATATCATCTACCGGCAGGGAGATAGCCTTCTCCAATACGGACTGCTTCCGGATTCGGATCCGACGGATGAGGAGCCGAAAGAGGACGTGAAACCGGAATTGGAGCATGACTCACCGGAGAAGCACGAATCACGCCGGAAGAGCACGGACCCGGATTCAAGAGGGAAGAACCAGCTTCCGGATGCTGTTCCATCTCGGAACATTGATCCGGAACTTGATATCTTCGAGTCGACGATCTCCTGGCTGCGGAGTCAGAGGACTGCCAACGAACGGATGGCCACCCTGATCCGGAGAGTCTGCACGGTGTTGAAGGTAGCAGACGAGACGGAGATCATGGAGGCAATCAAGAGCAGACCGGATCCGGAGATGATCCGCCTGTTGGAGGGACGGATCCGGGCAGTAGAGGCGGAGCGCGACCATCTTCAAAACCGCGCAACGTGGGCGGAGAGGGAGATGTACACCGCCAACAAACGAGCGACGGATGCGACGGAGCTGGTCCGGAAGTTGAGGGACCTGATCGACCCGCCAGTGGATATCATCACCAGATCCGCGCTCTGGAACAACCAGATGACCCAGGAAGGCCACATTTCCGGAACCAAGGTTGTGAAAATATTGGTAGAGTTCGAGGCACGGATTGAGGTCGCACTGAAGGAAATGCAGCACTTGGTGGGCCACTTCGATCCACTCAGCGGATTGGAGGAGTTTCCGGAGATACCCGGAGGTGAGTTTCCGGAGACAACTCAGCTAAACTTGGGAGAACGATCGTCTGCCCAGCAACCCGGAAGATCCTCGGGGCAGAAGGATATTACGGATGGGAGGAGGATTCCGGATCCGGTTCTAATGCCCCGGACTACCTCAGTGAACCTCTTCCCGCCTCTCTAGGACCCCGCTGCAGACGTGATGGCGATGATGGAGGATCCGGTTGGGATTCAGAATCCGGCCCGGACCCATCCGGAGGAGTTCACACATATGCAGCAGGAGACTCCTCCGCGGCCGCCTCCATCGAGCCCGATTGAGGTCATCGACTTGGAGAAGAAGAAGGCTACTCGGCGGAAGGTCAGCAGCGATCCGGAGGAGGTTCTCGAGTCGGAGGAAGAAGAGGCAATGACGAACTCCTCTTCTGAGTCAGAGTATGCGGAGACGGATCCGGGTCCGCCAAGGACCCGATCCGCAACCAAGTCCACCCCGACGAAGCAGATCCGGCCGAAGGCGCCGACCCGGATTACGAAGGGCGGAACGTCAGCGAAGAAGGCGCGGAAGGGTAAATGACTAGGTTGCATAGTTGGATTGTTAGTTTTAGTATTTTGTCTTCATCGCGGGTTTTCCGGATGTGGGACCCGCTGATCCGGAACGCTAAATAGTTCCGGATTTCTAGGAATTTAACGGCTTTCCATTTTTCCCGGAACGGTCACTTGGCCGTTGTCCGGATTTTCAGCTGGCCGTTGGCCGCTTTTTCTTTGGACCATTTTGGTCGTGTTGTTTTGGTTTTTAAGGGCGGGCCGGCTTGTGGCCTGTCATTCCATTTTGTGTCATTCAATCTGAGCACCCAAGAATAAACACCTTGGGAATCATTATCTTGCGTATCGCGTCTTGATTACTTGTGTGTGGGTGTATCCGGGAGAGTGTGCAAGGTAGGAATCCGGATTGGTTGGTATCCGGATCCGACTGAAGGTGTCTTGCAGAAAAGTTTAGATTCAACTTGAGGAGCTGTGCGTGGTGCCTTTAAATTGCTGGAACGGTGATCCGGTGGGATCCGGTAGTGGTCAGGGAGCTAATCCGGAACTCATGAGTAGTTTCATGCGGAAGTCAGCAGCCGCCAAGTGGAACATTCCCAAACCATCGGAAGGTCTGCCAACTTCAAGAGCGGTCGACAGCTAGAAAGTAAGTCCTTTAGTTCCGGATTCCAACTATCCGCGGTTGTTTTGCGGTTGAGTCTAGTTTACGAATGAGGAGCTGTGCGTGGTGCCTTTAAATTGCTGGAACGGTGATCCGGTGGGATCCGGTAGTGGTCAGGGAGCTAGTCCGGGAACTCGGGAGGAGTCCCGTGCGGAAGTCGGCAACCGCCTAGTGGAATATTCCCAAACCACCGGAAGGTCTGCCAACCTCAGGAGTAGGTGAAAGCTTGATCCGGAAAATAGCTGAGTGTCGTTGTAGTAAGGACGGGTGTGGGTGTAACTCTGCGTGACCTACCTTCCGGGTGGCCACCCGGAATGTTGTGAGAGGGACCATCTTTCCTCCTTACCGGACTGAGAACTTTGAGGACGGATAGTTGTTTGTTGTTTAGGAGTTGATATGTGTGTTACTTGAGTGGTGATGTTCCCCACCCCTCGGAAAGAGCAAGTGAGGACCCTCTGAGGGTAAAACAGAGGTACCAAAAACCGGTGTGACGGATAGTGAGAGTAGAGATCCGGATCAGGGAGGATCCGGATTTGATTCCAGAAGATAGTATTTCCGGAACTTGGGTTTGTGTTGTGCCGGATCCTACTGCGGATTGTCATTTCCGGGTAGATCCGTAGTTCCGGACCCTTATCTATCGCGACAACATCTGGAATTCCCTGGGACGATAACTCGTGTCATCTTAACGCTTATATGGTGTTAAAGATACCTACGCCTAGACTGCGCGTACGACACAGTCTCAGGGCACTCGAACACTTCAGGGATTACCACTGGATTGATGTTGCTTGTTTTCTGCAAAAACATGAGCAACACCTTCTTGGGCGTCTTCGACGCAGCTACATCGCACAAGCGGTCATTCTTCCCAGCGCTGTATACGGAGAAGTCAACATTGTAATCAATGAAGACGTCCTTCGACTCCACGAAGTTCAATACCTGCGCTTGTTCCTTCTCATCCGCGCAGATGAACAGCCACGCCGGCACATCGTCAAGTCCTGGCTGGCTCTTCTGGAACATTGATGTGATCACCTCCACAAAAAAAGGATTGTCGACAGTTGACTTGTCCTTCTTCTCAATCCCGGGAAGGTTTCGGAAATCAATCAATCTGAGAGACATTCTCCTCGGGGTATCCGACGACCAGGCGTACGTCATCCAGTCGGAGTGTGTATTGTTATTCGTGTTGTACGTCCGGTATTGTCCAGCTGCAGTAGGCTTGACAAATTTCGACCGATGGTCCAGGAAGACCTTGAAGAACTCAAACGCTTGTTGTGAGAGCTCCGCACAGGTCTTGTTCTTGGACCTCACAAGCTTCGCCTGAGCAAAGTATGCTTCTCCAGGACAGTCGAGGAGGACATCCATTGTAGCCTTTGTGATGCACCTTTCTCTCTTGAATCTCTTCCAATTGTCAACTATAACTTCGTTGCGTGCGTTGAGGAGACCAAGGTTGGGATTGATGGTGTGCAACTCTTTCTTCACCAGATGCTTACGTTTACGTCGCTCCGCCCACTCTTTAGTTGTGTAGCAACTTTCAAGGACTGATGTAATTGCCTTGATAGTTACTTTAGGATACGGAAGCTTGCGCTTCACTCCTGATTGGTTGAGAATGTGGTTTGCAAGCTTTCCGAGTTCCTCATAACTTAAATTCCCGAGGAACTTGAAGAACTCACGCGTTAGCATACAGTTCTCAGGATTCCAATCCGATCTTGCGTTGAACTTCTTCAACGTATCAGTGTTTACGAGCTCACCATGCGCTGCATTGGTTATAACATCGCTCCAGAGCTTATACACCTCCTCAGGAGCCGTTATCAATTTCAGCTCGTTTGTAAGCTTCAATTTCTCTTCTCGATCCTTCTTCTGGGTCATCTTCAAGCTCTTATTCACGTCGATCATGGAGAACCGAATATACATCGCTTTCTCAAATTCCTGCAATGAAAAAACAGGAGGTCAGAGGATGCGGATTAGCTCGATTCGAGCTGATTGTCAGCCCTTCTGTACTAAAGTCTAATATCATATTAAACAGGGTGTATAGATCAGCTCGATAGCAGATCAGCTCGACTCGAGCTGATTTACTTACATGGAATTTAGCGGCATTCCTCGTATTCTCTACGGTTCGTCTCGATGCTGTGACAGTCCCCACCGACTGTGCTTGTAGTGGATTTCTCGGACAGCCCATTTCTTGCCATACGGTACGAGCACCCAAAATGTTGGTTGCCCATGACGGTTGCACGGCCACGAAGTGGTTCACTCGATTATAGTAGGCTGAAATGTTGCGTAATTTCTCTGCATCACTTGACCATACTATAAAACAATTCCATTTCCGGAAATGCTTTTTTATATCTTCACCGAAATCACTGCCCTCAGCCACGATTATCTTGCTGGCATCCACACTATGCTGACCGTTAATGATATAAAATTTTCCTTCCTTTATATCATCCCACTTCTTCGATTTCACGCAGAAGCCCACTGGCATCACGCAGAGAGTCTGCTTGGTTGACTTATCAGGGATATTGGCCAGGTAATTGACCATGTCCTCGACAAGTCTGTCCTCCTTTGACCGAATGTTGAAGGTTGAAGGGGCTCCCATCAATTGCTCGATAGGAATCTCTTTCTTTTCGTCAACCTTGAAGACGTAAGCGTCTTCACAGGTTGTCCAGAAGCGCTTGTAGGCTTCGCTGACAAGCTTGTAGTCCGGCCTCTTGTCTGTTGCTCGGGAGTGAGGAACATTAAACATTTCCTCAACATAGCTTCCTTCAAGAAGGCCTGATTCTTCAGACACCTTCTGAATAGGTTTTCTTGTTGATGGAGAAGCGTCGCTTTTCTTCCCAACCTTCCGCACCGGTGGTGTACTTTGAACTAAGGATTTTCTCTTTCCTCGACCTCCAACAGAAGCTTGTGTTGCTTGCCTTCGGGAACCTTGACTGCCTCCTCCGCTCACTAGGTCCATCGATACAGACCTTGGCTGGTTCATTACAGTCTGCATTTCGAGCTTCCCCTTCAGAGTGTTGAAGTCGTTGAATAGCGACCGAATCTTGGAACACAGTCGCTTTCCGTTGAGGGGAGTCCCGTTTAGGTTCTGATATTCCTTCTTGTCTATTTTTTTCTCGAGCTCTTTGACTTCCTCACTATACGGTGTAGGTTCTAGGCTTCTGAGGAACGGTGTCATGCTGAACGGAATCAGAAGGGAGTCAATGCAGATTGTGAAGTGGTATTGCTCTGCATTTGGGATTTCGCGTTTCGCAGTGACACATTTCACTTTTATAAGCGGGTGCGCATCTACTTCGACGTCCTTCACTTTCTCTTCAAAAGACAGCTGAATGAATACTTGTGCGTTTTTGAATTTATATGTGAAGGCTATGAGGTTCGTGAATGGCACCATAAACAAACTCCAGGCTTCTACTCTCTCTGGCTCTTTGAATTCCCAGTATTCTCCTTCAATGAGCATTTCATCATCATCTTGACGCTCCTCAGGGAATTGAACTTCGGTCTTCCTGAAGTACATGTTGAGGCTCTCTAGCTGGTCTTCCATTCTGTAGAGAATGCATCCAGTAAGTTTGTTAACACACAGTCCTATGTTCAGTATGATACTAATCAGCTCGAGTCGAGCTGATTTACATTTTGAATCAACATGTTTCACATGCGGCGTTCGGTTAATGATATTCTTATGGTTGGTCTTCGACATCATGACTTCCATTCGTAGACTGTTGATGGATTAGCTCGAGTCAAGCCGATTTACAAACAAGCCTGGTATATGATGGATTTAATCTTATTTACTTGATTTCTATATTGTCTGTATTTAATAGATGCAATTTTGTACTCGTGGCATATTTTGTTGGTTATCACGCGATCCCCCGTAGATAATTTGTTTGACTGATAGTTCCTGCTGGTAACTTCTTACTGTCGACGGACCAGCTCGACTCGAGCTGATTAGCATGGGGCTTCTCTTTCTTAGGCTCTCTAGCAATTTGCGTATAGCTTTCATATTTCATATCGTCGGAGTCGTCAAACGAACGTTCGTCAAAGGATTTAGATGCTTGGCTGCAAATCAGCTCGACTCAAGCTGATCTGTACATGTTGCACCTGTCGTATGTAATGCAGATCAGCTCGAGTCGAGCTGATCTGCAGCTGCTGTTGATGCGGCTTCTATGGTGCTTGGATGTTTCGAGTTCGAGTTTCATTTTGATGGATTGGATCGACTAGACTTTGGTGTGCGTATTAAATTTTTATTACATTTCTTACTGGATTAGGGTTCTTTATTTCAGCAAACGTAGAACGAAAACATTAAACCCTAAACCCTAGCTCACGTAAACTGTGGATTCTGACGTAACCCTAAAAATAACCTGCAATACCCTCTGCAACTCCTACAGTGAACCCTAAGTCATAGGGTAACCCTAGGATACCCTAACCAAACCCTGCACTAAACCCTAAACCCTAAAGAAACCCTGATTGTGCATACCCTAAAGTTGTGCATACCCTAAATACCCTAAAGTTGAGAGTGCAGGTGCTACATAATCAGAAACATACATTGCATAGTCAATAGAGAATAAGAAACTAGAACTGTAAAGGAAAAAAGAAAACGCGCCAGAATTTCCATACACAAAATCTGATTCCTAAACCTGCAACTACTACAGCAGCGAGCACACAATGCAAGCAAGCAAGCCGCACCTCAACTTCTACAGCAATAAGCACAGAATTCAAGCAACCAAGCACAGAATTCAGGCAAGCCGCACCTCAACTTCTGCAGTAGCAAGCACACAATTCTCTAGAACAACACAAGCAAGCCGCACCTAAACTTGTACCTGAAGAACCACGAGCTGTAGCTGAAGCACGAGGACCTTGAAGAAACTCGCAGCAACCCTCGCTCCTTCAACCGACCTGCTTCTGCGACCCTCCCTCCTTCCCTCGCAGTGAGCAGCACTTCCCTCGCGGCGGTAACCCTCCTCCAACCCTCGCGGCAGTTGCTGCGACCCTCCCTCCTTCCCTCACAGCGAGCAGCACTTCCCTCGCGGCGGTAACCCTCCTCCAACCCTCGCGGCAGTTGCTGCGACCCTCCCTCCTCCTGCAACCCTCCCTCCAACACTCGCGGCAACCCTCCTCCAAACTCCTCCTGCAAGCGCTGGCCCACAACGTAGAAACGAAAGCCCACGACGTAGAAACGGAAGCCCACAACAAAGAAACGCAAGCCCACAACAAAGAAACGCAAGCAAACTTGCGAGAGGAGGACCAAACCCTAAACCTGCCACCCTCCTCCTCCGACCTCTTCCTGCGACCCTCCCTCCTCCTGCGACCCTCCCTCCTCTTGCGACCCTCTCTCCTCCTGCGACCCTCCCTCCTCCTGCGACCCTCCCTCCTCTTGCGACCCTCCCTCCTCCTGGGACCCTCCCTCCTCCAACCGACCTCCCTACAGCCAAGGAGAACTGACCCCTTAGCTCGGCAAACCCTAGAATTATTTATTTCGTGCACATGAATTGTTTTGCAAATTTTGAATTCATTTTTGCAATCAAAGACTCCAAATTAGGTAGGTGAGGTCAAGAGTATAGACCTAGGTGAGGTCAAGAGTAGGGCTTTTTTCTTTGGCTTTTTAGTACCAGTTTGCACCAGGAAACAAAATCTGGCTAAAAAATGCCAAAATACTTGGATGAAATCACCAGAAAATTTCACATTGAAGAAGAACTTAGATGAAAATTGTCAAATTGACATGTAATATGTACTAATGTGATATTTTCTATCCAATGTGCATGAATGTTGAAATTTAGAGCACCACTATAACATTATAAATCGCCATTGTGGCTATTCTTAAAAAATGAAAATAAAAGCCCTAGTCAAGAGTATACCCTTGAACAACCCAAAATAGGGGGCATTTTTTTTAATTGCACCCTTGGTAAGGCCGAGCAAGGGTGTCAACGTACCTGATCCCTACCTACAATCCGCCTTTTCTTGTTTGTTTGCTAATGTTTTCCCTATTATGCACTATTCCTTAAAATCTTCTAGTCCACTCTCAAAGCAATGCAAACCTAATATGAACGCTTTTGTAAAATCTACCAATGAATGAAGATATTCGAAAGTGCCTACAATTCAAGAACATTCAAAGTACCTTCCAATTCAAAGCGTCCAATAAAATATGAAGTCATGAAATCCACGTGCAAAGAAAATGGAATACAAGTTGTGCAAGTTGCATTCATTCCTAAAATCGAGATTCCAAAAAAATATGCAATTAGAGGTTAACTCGAATGACCTCTTACGTGAAACAAAATATTCGGGCAATAACCGTGCACTGTACTTTAATGTCCAAAAAAATATAAAGTCATGAAATCCACGTGCAAAAAAAATGGAATACAAGTTGTGCAAGTTGCATTCATTCCTAAAATCGAGATTCCAAAAAAATATGCAATTAGAGGTTAACTCGAATGACCTCTTACGTGAAACAAAATATTCGGGCAATAACCGTGCACTCTACTTTAATGTCCAAAAAAATATAAAGTCATGAAATCCTCATGCAAAAAAAATAGAATACAAGTTGTGCAAGTTGCATTCATTCCTAAAATCGAGATTCCAAAAAAATATGCAATTAGAGGTTAACTCGAATGACCTCTTACGTGAAACAAAATATTCGGGCAATAACCGTGCACTGTACTTTAATGTCCAAAAAAATATAAAGTCATGAAATCCTCGTGCAAAAAAAATGGAATACAAGTTGTGCAAGTTGCATTCATTCCTAAAATCGAGATTCCAAAAAAATATGCAATTAGAGGTTAACTCGAATGACCTCTTACGTGAAACAAAGTATTCGGGCAATAACCGTGCACTGTACTTTAATGTCCAAAAAAATATAAAGTCATGAAATCCTCATGCGAAAAAAATGGAATACAAGTTGTGCAAGTTGCATTCATTCCTAAAATCGAGATTCCAAAAAAATATGCAATTAGAGGTTAACTCGAATGACCTCTTACGTGAAACAAAATATTCGGGCAATAACCGTGCACTGTACTTTAATGTCCAAAAAAATATAAAGTCATGAAATCCTCGTGCAAAAAAAATGGAATACAAGTTGTGCAAGTTGCATTCATTCCTAAAATCGGGATTCCAAAAAAATATGCAATTAGAGGTTAACTCGAATGACCTCTTACGTGAAACAAAATATTCGGGCAATAACCGTGCACTGTACTTTAATGTCCAAAAAAATATAAAGTCATGAAATCCTCGTGCAAAAAAAATGGAATACAAGTTGTGCAAGTTGCATTCATTCCTAAAATCGGGATTCCAAAAAAATATGCAATTAGAGGTTAACTCGAATGACCTCTTACGTGAAACAAAATATTCGGGTAATAATCGTGCCCTCTACTTTAATGTCCAAAAAAATATAAAGTCATGAAATCCACGTGCAAAGAAAATGGAATACAAGTTGTGCAAGTTGCATTCATTCCTAAAATCGGGATTCCAAAAAAATATGCAATTAGAGGTTAACTCGAATGACCTCTTACGTGAAACAAAATATTCGGGCAATAACCGTGCACTGTACTTTAATGTCCAAAAAAATATAAAGTCATGAAATCCTCGTGCAAAAAAAATGGAATACAAGTTGTGCAAGTTGCATTCATTCCTAAAATCGGGATTCCAAAAAAATATGCAATTAGAGGTTAACTCGAATGACCTCTTACGTGAAACAAAATATTCGGGTAATAATCGTGCCCTCTACTTTAATGTCCAAAAAAATATAAAGTCATGAAATCCACGTGCAAAGAAAATGGAATACATGTGGAAGTTGAAGAAGAAGTAAAAATGAACTTTCACAATTTAAACTAGTGAGTGCATCTTTCGATTATTTGTTTCAAAACATTTCGCAGACCCTAAACCTTTTATTGGGACAAGAATATCATTTTTCCATTGTAGCGTGCAAATGTTTTGATTTTTTTTAGGACCATGCAAAAAAAAGAAATTCCTATACCCTATACCCTAAACCCTAAACCCTAAACCCTAAAATCTTAATACCCAGAAACACGTCATTAATTTTGGAAGATTAAAAATTTGTAGGTCCTTCTCTTTTGATGTACTGAAAGATACCCTTCTTTCTAAAAGTCTGAGCCAAGAATATGTCAGCACACTAAAAATTGAAAATACGATTCTAGCGGACTGTCGTATTAAATACCTGTAATTCCAAGTTTCGAGGACTTTTACACTGTAGATGACAACCGAGAGGCCGCGAAGCCGGAGTACAGCCACGGTTGTCAGGAAAAGTCAATAGTTGCTTATAAAAAGAATCTCAGCAACTTTGGTGACCCCACAATTTGCGTGGGGTCAATCACTTTACTTAACAATTGATGTCGTTTTATGGGGTGAAAGTGGGTAGGCCCACGGCATTCGAGGATTCCCGACTTCAAACATTTCTCATTTCAAATTGATCCTCAAGATGGCGCTCTTTCTTTCCCGCCAATCAGTCAGGTGGACGTTGTCATCGCAATTGCAAGCCTCACTTTCGTCCTTTCTCTTCAACTCTATGGACCTCCGTGCGCATTTCTTCCTTCTCGTTTGTACTCTGCTTGTATTGATTACTTTTTTGTAGGCGCCAGCAAGACTCAAAATCGTTGCTTGGTCACCAGGTCGGAGCTCACAGTTTGGCTACAGTCATTCTTCTTTTATTCATTCCATTTGCATAGAAGAAGGAGGTGCTTCACCGCAACTGAAGTTGAATATTGTACGTCATTCCCAATTCTTCAGTCACTGCCATGCACTGTTCTACGTTTATGTGACCTTTAGTAGTTTCCAGTTTGTTATTAGTTGCATTTTATGTTCATATTTAAGTGCATGCTTCTATCCTCTACGATTCATGGACGATAGTGATGTTGTATTCTCCTTGCAATGCATATTGATTCCGTCACATCGTCTCACGGACTAATTAGTCCAGTGTGAACGCAACAATTATTCCAGTGTGAACGCAACGACTGCGAAAGAAATAATTATTCCTTTTATTGCGCCTTGAAATCCGGATTACTATTAATAGTAATTATATTAATTCAATTAATACGAAATACTGGCTGACACATATCAGCTCGAGTTGAGCTGATTTACATGCTCCAGAATACGTAAACCGATATAGCTATGAATGGTGTACCTCAGGCTCAACCCACGCCGATATTTTGTAAATTGCATGTTCTACAAATCAGCTCGACTCGAGCTGATTTACTGAGGGTCCTGAAATTATGGACCAGGACCTCTGTACAAAGGAGGTCGGACATATTAGTTTCTTCGCCAGATAAGTCTACAGGTTTTGGTGTCTGATTTTCATAACATAAATATATTAAGTCATGCTAATCAGCTCGAATCAAGCTGATTGGCAAGGGTTCTTGAATTTCTGGAAATGGAACTGTACATACAGGAGGTCAATCATATCAGTCGCTACGTCTATTAATTTGTATTTCCTTTTATTATTTTAATTGTTCCCTTTATGAATGTCTACATTCTATTCCATCTGTATCATCTCGAGGAATAATATTGCAGTAGACCTTGCAAGTTAGCTCGACTCGCGCTGATATGCAAGTCTCAACACATCCTCTGTAGAGATTCTCATTTAGATTGAATTCATGTTTTCTCTTCATTAAACTAGTAATTGATGAGAGTGTAGACATGTATTTTGGTTGGAACATCAGTCTGGTTTAGATTTACAGCTCATGAGTTCTGGATTTGCCAAAAAATTGCCTTCCAGTTAAGGCCTGGTCTCTAGTTCTTTGCTTCTTTGGATTTAACAATGAAGTTTCTCCATTTCAGTTGGAGTATCCTTGAAGTTTTTGACCTTCAATGTGACCAGTAATTCTTATTTCTGGGCCTTACTCATCAGCTCGATTCGAGCTGACTTGCTACATTGTATTGTCCTGTTGGTATTGAGTTGCATCGAATATAATGATATCCTTCTTTATGTGGATCTTGAAATGACTTTAAATATTCTAATCATATAATTACTCATTGTAATCTACAGATACCATGAATCCCACGGCTGCTGATGTCAGTGACTTAGACTTTTCGGACATTGAGGATCAAGTGCCTCAAGAAGTAGTTGTTGACGTTCCCGAATGCGAGGGTCTTCCTCGTAGTTTGTGGAACACAAAGTGTGTAACTCTATACAACCCGGAAGGAGTACTTGTTGGTGAAGGTACCTGTCATAGCGTGAACTCAGACTTGGTGCTTGGAGCGAATGTTCCGCTTGGTGATGCGAACGTGGCTGTTCACCTTTGTAAATCATTTTCTGAGGCTGACATCCCCGAAGAGCAGGTGTACTCATTGATAGTCTGGCCAATCACACTAGTGCACTGCCGAGGAGCAAGTCTGCATGACCATGAAGCCCGAGATAATTATAACCGATTGCAAGCAAGACTTTTGAACCCACCATCTAGAACATGTGTTCGATCGTATACAAGTGACATTCGAAACCCTCCACGTGAGACATGCATAAAAACAAAAGGTCTTCTCACTCAAGACTCTATCCATGCAGTTTCAAGCAAGGTGTGCTGCAGCAGAAATTGTGTGCAGCCGTTTCCTAGGGAGAAAATTCGAGCCTTCCGTGAACGCATGTACCAGAATTCTACTTTCAAACATAGAGCTTTCATGAAGACCGATGTGCATAGACAAATGCATCGTGACTATGCAGGGAGAAGGATGGTGACGATTGATGGGATAGATGTTTGCATGCGAGCGTGGATGTACATCTCTGGGGTCCCAGAGTCTACCTTCTACCGCTACCAAGCATACAAGAAGGAAGGTCGTGAAGCGACGGTTCATGGCAATACTGGACAAGTGAAGACTAGAATGCATACTCAACAAGCTACTGCTACGTTGAAGTGCATTCTTGAAAAAGAGGCAGATCATATGCCACATCGTACTCGGACTCTCAAGTCAGGAGACAAGGTCGTCTCCATGATTCTCCCGGCAACATTTCAATGGAAGGGACAGATGGCAAAAATTAATGAAACCAATGCTGCTTTCGGACTCAAGGAGGTCTCTTCATCAAACTTGAGCAAGATTAGATCGTCGCGGTTCTCAGAGTATGATGTCAAGAAGCCTGGAGATAATTTTGCTCGCTGCGCAAAATGTGACAAACTTCGAGAGCTTATAAAGGGTACTTTAGCAGGATCACAGACTTGTTTGAAGTGGCAAATGTTACTTGACAAACATCTGGCTATTGCTCGAGCACATAGGGAATTGTACTATGCAAATCGGTATCGATCTCATAATTTTCCACACGAGTGCTTGACAATCATGCATGACAAGATGGATCATGCCAAAACAGCTTCTCCTGTTTTCTCACATAAGAGTAAAGAGCTGGATAGCCTCATGAAGTTGCCTTTGTCTGTGACTGGCATGATTGCACATGGTCATGCTGATGTGCGTTATGCTCATTATGGCTTAGACCTTTTCCCCCACGATTCAAATTACACCATTGGTTCAATGGCAAAGTTATTGCGAGACCTCGAACAACCACCGAAGTCTTCTTCTCGGCAGTTGTTTGTGAATTCGAGATCTACCTCTTTGTTTGATGCGGTCCTGAAAGGCTCAGAGATGTATGAAGCCTCGCTACCCCCAGCAACAGACACATTGGTTCCTGCAACACCGTTGCCACCCATTCTTAATGTGCAAATGGATAACGCCACAGGGGACAACAAGAACAGATTTGTGTTCGGTTTTTGGTCTCTACTTGTGGCAAACAAAATCTTTCGTGAAATATATGTGAATTTCATGATTGTTGGCCACACGCATGATGACATTGATGTGTTGTTTGGAAGATGGAGCATGCTGTTGAAGAAGGAGAGTTTTCCAACAATCCCTACTCTCATGAAGTCATTCATGGATGTCGAATCCATTCCCACTATCCCTCACCTTATAGAGGAGGTGCCCGATTTCAAGGGATTTATTGAAGGATCATTTGTAGATGGTGATGACAAACTCATTGGACACACCAAGCCACAACAAGTGAAGTTCTACCTAGATTCAGCAGGGTGTCCAGTCATGAAGTACAAACTGTTGTGCACTGATGTAGAATGGCTAGGGGAAGAAGGTAGAGGCATTAAGTTGTGGAAAGAAGATGTAGGAGGACGGAGTTTGTGGCCTCGTGGAGTACCTTCGTCAGTTCCACAAAGGTCAATGAGAGGCGTGGAGGACATTCTGAAAGGGATATCTGGATTTGTGAGATATTGGCAAAATTTGTGCGATTCAGATGTAAGTGGAGAGTATCGAAGACGGTATGAGCATTTGATACACTATTGGCGTGGTGTGAAGGAAGCATTGCTAGAACCAGTAACTCCTTCCTTGGTTTTGAAGGATGGTTTTTGGCCAACTACTCGTGTTGAAGCAACTGCTGCTGACGAATTAAATGAAGATGGTGAGGTTCGTGAAGAGTTCGGGGAAGATGACGCCTACGTCGGGCCTTTACGAGGTCGCCCAGAACCATCTTTCAGGGTCGCTCGAGATCTCTTCGAAGGCTACTTTGTTGCAATTCGACCCGCGGATGGTGATACTCGACCAGTTTGGATTGCAAGGGCTTTGTCTGACCCTTTTTGTAATCCAAAGAAACCAAATTGTGTGCTCATTCAATATTTTCATCCAACATCCCGAAATGAGGATGTTCAGAACAACTACATAGGATGGGACAGTGAAAGAGGTTTGCGGTGGAAGGTCGATGAAGCTGAACCACCAGTTTGGGAGGAAACAAACACCTTGATGACAGCATGGAAGTCTCAAATCAGAAGAGATACTGTGCAATGCATGATTAAGATTCCGGCGGCTCAAATAGAAGTCATCAACCAAAGTCTTGCATCATATACATGATATTTGAAGTTTAATATGAATTGATGGTGTGAATTTGGTTTAATTATGATTTTACCAACTTCTTCATTCATATAACAGATGTGTTTTTTATATATTTATGTAGTGTAGGTTTCATTTGATTTTTTACTAATTTAATTTTTGCTGCTATATAGATGTTTTGGAGTGTGTTTTTTGTTTTTAGATGACAATGAAATGTTCATACGGTATTTATATACTTCCTATTATATTGTCGTGTTTAGTTTATCATAGTTTTTCAATTTGTTTTTTGTTTTTTGTATCAATGAGTATATTTCATTTGAAATTATATTAGTAATTATTCCAAAAAAAGTGGAGTGGACATATCCACTTTTTATTTTGATAATGTGTAAAGTACTTGTCACATTTTGGGTAGGGGTTGGTTGGTGTTACGACTTTCCTGCCTGCGAAGCTCACTTAGGAGCACCAAGTCATGTTTTTCTGTCATGCGCTCATACGAATTCAACAGGAATCGAACCCGGACCGCGTGGATGAGATAAATAACCCCTTACAACCAACCACGGAGCTCATGACTTGGTGTCTAGCGTAGGACCTAATCTTTACTTATATGAATTTGAAGACTAGTATTATACAGAACAAAATCAATTGTACATATATCTGACTATCAAAACTCTCATTTTAATGGAAACTACACTTTGCAACTAATAGATTTTGTGTTTATGAATGGATATTGGCTAGATTTAAAACTCAATTGTTAACGTCTAAATGGACTACTTCATTTTGAGAGGGTCCGATCCTCCCATTTTAATGAATATAGTGTTCTTACGGCGAAGCTTTGACCTCCTACGTACTTTAGTTCCAAAGTTTAGTTCCCAAGACCTTCTTGGGAAAAGACAAAGTTTAGCCCCCAAGAGTGTTTAGGTGGTAGAAAGGCGTAGAAAAGAACCCCCGTCACAAGTAGCTTCGTTCCAAAATTTCTAGCTTATTTTCTACGACGGCGAAGCTTTGACCTTTCACCATCCGATTTTAATTGTGTGAGTGGGTTCCCATACGGGAACCCGGAAAAAGAGATTGTGGGAAAGAGGGGTCCAGCCCCTAAGGGTGAACCAGCCCGTAAGGGAGTCCAGCTCGTAGGGGGAGGGAGTCTAGCCAGTAAGGGGGGTCAGTCTGGGTAACCAGCCCGTAAGGGAGTCCAGCTTGTAGGGGGAAGGGAATCCAGCCAGTAAGGGGGGTCAGTCCAGGTAACCAGCCGTAAGGGAGTCCAGCCAGTAAGGGGGGGTCAGTCCGGATAACCAGCCGTCAGGGGGGTCAGTCCGGGTGCCAACGTCGGGGGTCAGTCCGGGTACCAGCTCATTAGGGGGAGGGGAGCCCAGCTCGTCGGGGGGAAGGGAGCCCAATTCGTCGGGGGGGAAGGGAGCCCAGCTCGTCGGGGGGAAGGGAGTCCAGTTTGTCAGGGGGAAGGGAGTCCAGCCCATAGGGGGTCCAGCTCGTGGGGGGGTGGGGGAAAATAAATTTGGGAAGAGAAGTTAGAATTAGAGGGGGTAAGGGGGAATCAAGGGCCTTGGCCGAGGGGAGAGAAACACAAGAGGAAGACTCCGCTCTAAGAACTCCAACCTGCACGCACGTCCTCACCACAACATCACTCCAACATCTAATGGGAGAGGGTTAGGGGAGATGAGAGGCTAAATAGGAAGGCAAGGAAGAAGATGACCAAGAGTAGCCTTGGTTAGTGTGCACGGAAATCTCCCAAAGTCCCCCACGGCCATTAGAAGGAGGATTAGGATGACGCAAAGATGACAACGTAAGGTGGTAGTTAGGTTTGCAAGAAGTTAGCGTCATAGTTGTAAAGACCCCCATTAAAGGGGTGGTTGGGAATAGTACCAAGGCAAAAGAAAGGAGGAGATAAGGAGAAGGAAGAATGCCTTAGGGTATTAGAGTGTAATAATTCTTTCTACAACTAAGCCGTAGGCATTTGAACCCCTCAAAATACGTTTCTACTATGGAATACGAGCACGCGGCCGGAGGTATGGAGGAAAATGTCGCGCATGCCAACAACGATCAGGTGAGTCAGTAAATTAATCCCCAGTGTTTCCCTTTTAATTTGTGCTAAATCCTGTTAGAGCAGTGATTAATGTCGATTAGCCAATAGGGATTAGGGTGGACCTTAAGTTTAGACATAGAAGTTTATCGATAGGGCTATAAGTATCTAACCCCTCTCAACCTAGAAGTTGACCATAAAAGTAGCCAAGTAGATTAGAAGATTAAATTAGGAAAAAAGATAAATTAAACTAGAAGATTGAATTAGGAAAAAAGATAAATTAGATTAGAAGATTAAATTAGGAAAAAAGATAAATTAGATTAGAAGATTAAATTAGAAAAAAAAAGATAAATTAAACTAGAAGATTAAATTAGGAAAAAAGATAAATTAGATTAGAAGATTAAATTAGAAAAAAAAGATAAATTAAACTAGAAGATTAAATTAGGAAAAAAGATAAATTAGA
Organism: Rhytidiadelphus loreus; assembly: GCA_947034895.1. Classification (NCBI taxonomy): domain Eukaryota; kingdom Viridiplantae; phylum Streptophyta; class Bryopsida; order Hypnales; family Hylocomiaceae; genus Rhytidiadelphus; species Rhytidiadelphus loreus. The sequence continues at coordinate 2,919,352 of OX344764.1, forward strand.
TTAGAAAATAAATTAGGAAAAAAGATAAATTAAATTAGAAAATAAATTAGGAAAAAAGATAAGTTAAATTAGAAGATAAATTAGATCATTTAAATTAGAAGATAAACTAGATAATTTAAATCAGAAGATAAATTAGATCAATTAAATTAGAAGATTAAATTAGGAAGTAATTTAGATAAATTAAATTAGAAAATTAAATTAGGGAAAAAGATAACTTAGATTAGGAAGAGACCCAATCAACTCAGGAGACCATGGAAGGGACTTAGATAATCCCTCCTCAGTCCTAGGGGAGGTCAATTAGCCTCAGATTCCCATAGATTAGGATAGATTCGGTGGTAGTTCGCATAAGTTGCCGTTAGGGGACGGTTATCCCGAACTATTCCCTCGCCAATTGGGGACAACTCCATTGTCACCCGCGGAAACTAGGAACTTAGAAAAGAAGATCCATTGCTTGGAAGGCACAATGGACCGACGTTTAGTCACCCGTTAGGTTAGAATTTAGTTAACCCCTAGAACCTGGTTGTGTCCGATTAATTACCAAGGGTGGGTAATTAAGCGCCCACAATAAGCGATGTGAAAGTTGCAAAGAGTTGTGTTTTGTGGGCAATTATGACATTTTTTTGAAAAAAAACATATAGCATTATTTTTTTAATTCAATTTTTACAATTTTTCAAAACAAAAATGTTCGTAGAGAATAGATTACTTACTAAAACAATTTGAACATTAGGATTGACATATTTCAAATCCATTATTGAATTGTTAACAATTCAATATTTCCTCTATTTTGTACCTACTTCGACTTAATAAATTTTTCAAGAATGAAAATTGTTAAAAAATGGTTTGAATTGTTTTTCATATATAAAAACCCAAGGTTGCTAGCAAACAAATCTTTGTATGTGTCAATCAAAACTCATGGTGATCTATATAAGAGTCAAGCAATGGATTCTAGTGCTTCTGATTAGTCATTGGTCACCACCAAATTTTGTACTCCCAAGATCATGATGCCTACAAGCTCTCGACTTGTGGAGGTTTTGAGAAATTTTCAATGGCATTTTTAATGCTTTATTAGGGTCAATTTACACCAACGTGGGGCTAAGTGACCATAAAAACTCAAAGGTATTCCACTTTCAAGAGGTGACCATGAGAGGTAGGAGCCTAAGGAAAAAAATAGACTAGATTTGGTATTGTGAATTGGAAGACCAATTAAGTAAACAAAATCTATAGTTGTGAGATTTTAGGCAATCATAGTCTCTTAAAATTTCATTAGGCCTATTTCAAAGACGTGGGCAAGATGGAGAGCTTGGAGTAAATTGACCCTTAGATTGCATACTTTTTATTTGCCTACCTAGTGGTGAGGATCAACATGCTATGACAATTAATTCATTAAATTTGGAAAAAATAACAAGGTAGATATAAAAAATAGAAAGATTTGATTTTTTCCATTCAATTAATTCAAAAAGTAATATCCCAAATAAATTTAACATCTATTTAAAAAATCTTTTTGGCTAACTATGATTGTTGAATATAATATGCTTTTGAATGCCTTATTCTTAGGTTGTATATGCACGCAAATAAATTGAAAATTGATGATAATTAATTAAACAACTTCTAATTCAACGGGGGTTAAAAATTCATAATTTTCTAAATTCACTCTTGAAAATCAGATCTTAATCCTTCAAACTAACGATTTATGGTTTGAAAATAATTATATTTCATTATAATTTGAAAAGTACAATACACATAGTACAAAATTACACACACGTATGTGTTATATAACCAAAGAAGAACAATGCATGTATTGTGTATTGGTAAAGAATATGAAGAAAAAAACTCACATTTTAACTAAAGTTTATAAATCCATTGCTAATAAAAACATGAGACCCAACTTAATTCAATCCTTTAATAATGCATGCTTTTAGTAAATTGAAAACTTAATCCTATTAGAAAAATGAAGGTTACTATAGGGCCTTTTGCGTAGTCATTAAAACTATTAACACTACTGGTTATATGTACTCACAAAGTGTTGAATACTTATTTAAAGAGTACTCATTACAAATAAAACCCTCCTCAAAGTGATAATGACAACCTTTGTGGCATCCCAAGGGACAATGGCAAACATAGTTGACATGGAATTAGACCAATTTGGCACCAAGAATCAATGATGGCCTTCGTCTTGGGCTAATGATCAATGCATGGTGGCTTATTAAAAATGGTTGGTTGCATCACAAATGCCATTTGGCTTCAACATGGAGTGACATATTCCACTTCAAAGTAGGGTCACAAGTGATAATTACCATTTTCACCTCAAACTCTCTATTCATGGGTATTATGTGACATATAAGTTAAGTACCGAGGATTTGTCTCAAAGAGCACATATGTAGGGAGCCCAATGCATGTCCTTACCTTACACAACATGTTTAGTGAATTTCATTAAATTGACACAATTCCTATACTAAAATTGTGACATCTATGTATGTAAATATATAAAATCTAGAATAGGCATAAATCTTTGTTTTAGAATGCTTAGAATATTTGTTCTAAAGCGGGGCCAAAGTATTGGAATACCACCAATTTAATGAAAGATGATACACAATCAATCAAACATTCTTCCAAAACAACCTTGGAAATACAAATTCTTCCACTATTAGAACTAAAGAATCCAAAAGCTAGTTGTAGAAATGAATCATTAGAAGACATTTGACGGCTTCGAAAGACCGTGAGTTATCAAGGCTTGTGAACGTCCCAAACTGTACTTTAATTGCGACAGTCAGCTGTGTGATGTGGATGAGACCCGGCCATGTCAAATCTTGGGGGAAAAAAAAATTTAATTTAATTTTTTTTGCATTCTAAGAACTAAATTTTTTTTTTCTTCTAGATTTCTTATCCAAGTACCAAAATCTAGAAGCAAATATAAGGCCTTATTCATTAAATTGAGACAAAATGGTCTTTTTGAGACTTTGCAAAATGGAGAGCGAAGATCCTTGCAATATTAGTTGTTGAAGTCAACAATAAATGAAGCACGACTAACACCAATCATAGAGTTTTTTGTAGCAGGTGCCCGAAATAATTGGCTCCAAGCGAGACAAGTGCAACAACAATCGGAAAGACAGGAAACATTTACTCGCACAAATTGCCCTAAATGAAGCAAAGTATAGAGAAGCGAGTCCATTTAAATTCAATAAGCCCGAACTCCTCGAGGTACCAAGAAGACAAAAAGTATGTAAGTCTTGTCTGCACAAAAAGGCACCCGAAGTTATGAATTACGAAGTGCTCCATCTATTAATAATGCCAGTCTAGGAAGGGAGAGGCTCACTATACATAAGGCACTCTTGTTATCAACACGAATTTGTATGCACTATCTACGTTCATGCTATTTATAGTAAGAAGGACAGAGGATCCCAAGCCATACAAAAAATTGCCCATCGGCGTTATGCGTCGGTGTTGGCTATGTCTTTGCTCTTCGCCGCCTCTAGCGCTTTCAGTTTCGCTAGTCCCTTGAAGATATCGTCGCGTCGAGAACGATGGTGGGGCCTACTCTCAGCATCTAGTGCCATGCAGACGCCTGCACTCTGAGATCCACTCCCCTTACGCTTCAGATCGCGAGAACTTCGAGTAACTTGAGAAGTAGAGGGCGATTTGGACCCACAAAGAGGCGGCTTCGGGAGGAATGCATTCACATCGCCTTTGTATGGAGGTCCACTTCTAATCGATATAGAGTACACAGAGCGGCGTTGGTCCCTAATAACCCTTTGACAAAAAATGGAATTGGTGGAAGGTCGTCGTCTACCTCTAGCGGACGTTGAGGGCCGAGCCAGATTATTCTCGACCCGAAGTAATTGAGGTCCAACCTGCGGACCAACTTGTTCGCTCTTCGTGTACCCTCCCGAAGATGACATCCGCATAAAATCTCTAACGGGAACAGACCGAGGCACTTCGGAGCCCAGGAGGTTATCATCGAGTCGAGGACCCACTGAAGCTCCGCCGACAAATAGGTTCAGTTTCCGGTTCGTCATAGTGTCTACTCACGAAGCTGGCGAGAATGATCCTCTTTGAGTCGACGATGTTTGCTTGATCGGGGACGGGGAGGCGACGGGCGTTCGTCCGTGGCCGCGACTGGGAGGACTATCCACGACGCCGTCTTCAATGTCCCCCTTGAAGTAGTCTATAGCGGCTGACGCGGCATCAGCGGCTGAGCGCAACATGTACAGTTTGGACACCGGCGCAGGTCCGCAACTCCCTCCTGCTGAATCCGAGCCGTTGGAGAGCGACCTTTCCGACCCGGAAAGCAAGCTTCTAGTGAGCCTCCGCTTGGGTGTTGGCAAATTCAGATTAGGAGCCCGAACTTGGAAGTAGCATATACTCAATTACAAGAGACCAATAGACAATATCCACCAAGGAAAGAACGGCAAGGGAAGCAGGTAAATAGTAATCCAAAAAGGAAAACCACATAAAGAAACAAGCGGAGCGGGAATGCGAAGACATAGAAAAGCTAGGTCCAAACTGAATATATTATTTACAAAAGAACATAGCATACAAGATTATAAAATACAAAACGTAATTATTGTTCGGCGAACGTGGGTTCTACCGCGTTACTCTACGTCCTACGACGGCCTCTTCCAATGACCAAATTCACTGCCGGCAGTTCGTAACGGGCTCCCACGTTGTGTGCGGATTCTCTCATGGCATCTACAATTCGCGCGTGATTGTAGTCCCTAGCTACCAGGGGCTCGAGCCCAATCCGGTTGGCCTCTACGTACTCTCGCAGTCTCTCCGGTTGGCAGTCCGAGATGAGACGCCGGAGCCACGGCAGGAGGTCTCCCATGAGGAAGTTGTCCCTCCGCTTGGTGTGACTCCAAGTTTCGAGAATCACGGTGTTTCCCCTCTCATTACAGATCCCCTTCTCGGGGGAGTCATCGATGAGGAGGGTGTTGTCCGTAGTGAAAGAAGTGTCCCCGCTGGGATTCATGAACAAGGTCTCGGACAGAACCTTCATGAAGACACCTTTGGTGCCAAAATGAAGAAAATTTCCCGGAGACACCTCTATTTTTTTGCACTGATTCTGGCTCAACACATCGTAGGGGGACCCACCCCCGCTGAACAGGTGTCCAGCAATGGGTTCCGTGTTCGACTTGAACATGGCGCTCCATACTAGCACCTTGTTCGCGATGTTGGAAACCTCTCGCAGGAAGCCCTCTAAATTCTGTCGAGCAAATACAGCCTTGGGTCCGACGATGGTGGGGTTTCTATGGCAGAGAACTTTGTCTTCGAGTTGGTAGGGTTGGAATTTTCCATTCGTGCCATACGCCCTGGTGGCGACTTGGCAGAGCACCCCATTCAAGTCGAAGACAATGTTCAGCCACTTCCTCCGCGGTAGGGGCACTAGAGGCGCTACATTCCTCGGGACAACCTCTCTCTCGTCCTTCGATTCTACCTGATCAAGTCAAGACAACATAGAAATAGAATTACTTGATTGAACGCAGAATCATGTGAGCCAGAAAACGGGAAGGAACAGTGAAATCCACTAATCGTTTGCTTGTTCCCGTTAGGGTGTGCTTTCATAGGCAGCGGACGATGCACGCTTTTATGTTTTTTGAGCTGAGCAAAAAAACATGGAAAGCAAAAGACAATTAGACTTTTGAGTCCGTATTTTGTAATTTCAACCGATATCTTTTATTTACAAGTGAAATATATTACATACATATTTTTTTGTTTTCATCTAGAGCCGCCAAAACTATACACTCATATCTATGCTACACTAGTCTACACGCATTGCAGCCACAGACGAGTTCGCCGTCCGCGCCCGATCAATCAAGGAGTGGCCACGCCATCCTGTCAGGCATCATGCATCCGAATGAGATTTCAGACCTATGAGAAGACTTCTGTTGCCACTCACAAAACAAGACAATCATGCATGACTCTGCGTATGCGAGAGTCAATCAAAACTGTAAGGATCTGGTGGTTGTACCTTTGATGATTCCAGACCTTCTGGAACATTTTCCACCCGCTCCTCGGCGGCCACTACTTCCACTTGCTGGCTTACATCTCCGCCGACGTCCTCTTCACTCTCGCCGTAGTCCACCTTCTCTTCCGAAGAACAGGGCGAATCCAACACCAGGCCGAACGGAGTAGTCACAAGTGTCATCAGGTTTTTCGGCACCATTGGCAAACTGCCAAGGACGGCATCCCACACAGGCTGCAACGTCCCTTCAACAGTATCATCGAGTCGAGGATGATTCGACTCATCCTTGCTAGTGCCCTTCAAAGGAAAGGCGCGCTGTGTCTCCGGGATAACTTCAAACCTGGCTTGGTCAGGAGACGGCACCCTGTCCACCTGAGAATCGGGAGGTAAATCATGGACGCCTCCCGGCGGGGAAGGGACATCACCAACCCTATCCTCGAGTCGAGGATGGGGAAGTCCGAAGACCAATTCTTCGACCTTGTCCACTTCAACCTGGCCAGAGGAGGTCACGGGCGTTCGTTGTTGCGAGGCCTCGGAAAGCAAAGGGAGGACAAGCGAGCCACCAGATTGAAACTGAATTGCGGCAACCAATTGCTTCAATTGTGTCTCGAGGGAAGAGATCTTGGCGTTGGACTCTTGCTGCACCTCAGATATTTTGGCATTCGCCGCTTGGCTGCACGCGACAGCCTCAGCAAGCTGTTTGTCTTTCTCTTCCCTCGTCTGCTGCCTCACTATCCTCCGCTTTCGGGCTTCCTCCTGGTGAGTCCACCAATCACCCTCGACCTTGACCTTCCCGTCTGGTAGGAGGATTGGTTTTTTGTCGGGTTTGGGGGGCATGCCTTCGACATCGTCTTCGTCGGAGGAATGTGGGCGATCTATGTCATCCTCGTCACTGATGTCGATGATCTCTGATGACTGCACCTTCCATCGTTTTTTAGGCGGGGAAGCCGGGTGTTCCACTGGTAAATCATTACCAGCTGCCTCTCTTGCGTCGCTTGGACGCATATCCTGCAACGGAGGCTCAACTTCCCTTCTTCGAGTCAACATTGAATGTCAACGCACCAGTTTGTCGAACTCACTATCCGTTTCCACGTCCTCCTCACGAACGAGTGCCTGCTGCGCTTCTGATGGCTCCCCATGCGCACCCGATTGGGTCCCCCTAGACTCTGATGGGGCTCCCTGAGACCCAGATGGCACACCATGCACCCCCAAATGGATTCACCTGTGCAGTTGAATGCTCCCCTCGCGAGCCTGCAAGGCCTCTTGGAGACCCAGGTCGTTGTTGTTGTAGTGCATCCGGCACAGCAGGCGAGTTCATCCACATACAGACCTGGAACGTATTTGTCCCAAATTCGTCTATGCCCTCCACGCCAGGACAGGGTTGTCCCTGTCAAGTCCTGTCCGTCCGTCAGGATGTCCGGACGGACGTTAGGATTCAACCCCGGTGTCCGTCAGGATGTAATCTGAACGAGAACCGTTCACAGAGGATGAAAACTACGGAAATGGATGGAGGTTCTTCGTCGACGGGCACGGAACGGGCGTGATGGACGGGTATCTAGATGGGCGGGATTTAGGGTATCTGGACGGTTTGGATGGACGGGTATGTGGACAAAAAACTGGACAGGCGGGTGGACGGGCATCTAGACGGGAGGGTGGGCGGTTGTGTGGACGGGTATCTGGACGGGCGGGATGGACGGGTATGTGGACGGAAAACTGGACGGGCATGTGGACGGAAGGGTGGGCGGTTGTGTGGACCGGTATCTGGACGGGCGGGATGGACGGGTATTTGGACGGAAAATTGGACGGGCGGGTGGACGGGCGGGTGGACGGGCATGTGGACGAGCATCTGGACAGGTAAGTGGACGGTTCTCTGGACGGGCATGTGGACGGAAGGGTGGACGGTTGTGTGGATGGGCATGTGGACGGGCATGTGGACGGGCATGTGAACGGAAGGGTGGGCGGTTGTGTGGACGGGTATCTGGACGGGCGGGATGGACGGGTATGTGGACGAAAAACTGGACGGGCGGGTAGACGGGCATGTGAACGGGCATCTGGACGGGTAAGTGGACGGTTCTTTGGACGGGCATGTGGACGGGCGGGTGGATGGGCATGTGGACGGGCATCTGGACGGGTAAGTGGACGGTTCTCTGGACGGGCATGTGGACGGGCGGGTGGACAGGCATGTGGACGGGCATCTGGACAGGTAAGTGGACGGTTCTCTGGACGGGTGGGATTGGATTTTTTGCCTAAATGCCCGAAGCACCCAAATTTGGTGTTGGCAAAACTTCGAAGTCAAATAAAACCTAACCAAATTGCTATTTTTAGTAGTATCCAAGTTGCTATTTTTAGGAAGTTCTTCTTGAAGTCTAGTTTTAGCATCAATAGTCTATTCTAAAAAATAAATGATAGTGATTTATCGTTCCAAGACTTTGTGCAAGGGTACCCATTGCAATCTTAACTTCTTGTAGCATTGAGAGCTTTTGGAAATGTGCCTCGAAAACACAACAAGATCTTGGAGAAAACATCACATTCAAATTTGAAATTTAATTAAAAGAAAAATATGGAGTATACTTTTAAAAGCCATAAATTGTTTGGGGTTATACATGTTAGGCAATTTAACCTCATGTTTTTGGGGTCTAAATTTTTTTTAATTTTACTTGTGAAAACTGAAAAGAGGATTGGAAGACTTCACATCATTTTTGTAGTTTTAACACCCTCATGTTCAAACATTATAATCTTTTACTCTATAAGTGATATTGTTGTGTTTTAGCAACCTATGAGATTGCTAACATGTCTTGTTTGAATTTATACGGTTACAATTTTTTGCAAATTGATACACCTAGTCTCCTAATCAAAAATGTTGACATTTTGTTCAATAATGCCATAATGCCATTTGAGAGAAAATGGAAAATGTTAAATACTTTAATTTGTAAACTTTGGAGTTAAAAAAAAAATGAGGGAGTAGTCAATCATGTGTCCAACTAAAAAAAGATTCAAACTAAATAACTAATAGAAAAGAAGTTACAAAACGTGAATTATTTAGGGTTTAATTCTAAAGACTTAGAGGAGATTTCATCAATTATGAAGCAATAGAGATTTTTTTATTTTATTTTAGGCTTTGGGGAAGAATTTCCATTGTTTTTATTTCTTAGACCCTAAAGTAACATACTCTCATTGTCCTTGCTGCAAGGGACAAAATGGATTTTCGATAGGCGCCCATGATCTAATTTTTTACTCAAACTTTTGAAAACTTTTTCATAAGAATGATAAAATAGAATTATAGAATGATAGATAAACTTATGAGTTTATTCATAATACAATTTCTATTCCAATCGGTGCCTAGGAGCAAGGGGTTAGGGATAGGCCACAAGAACAGAATAACCTCAAACAGGGGAGATCGGGATACTAGGCGGTCCAGGACTCCGGGTAGACAAAAAAATCCACAATAAAATGAAATACAAATTTGTATATTTTTTTCTAGTTGCATTATATTTTCTTTTAAATGGGAGGCTTTCATTCATCCCATTTGGATTAGGAATGGAAAAGTTATGGATTTTTCTATGGAGCGGGCAATCCTAGCCTCTTCTTTAAATAGATTTGGAGCTTTCACTTCGAATGCTAATAACTTTCAATCCATACGGTCAAACATCACAAATTTATGGTCACATCATCTAAGACAAGTGCAAAACAAGATCCTTTGGTTCGATTCAAAAAAAAATTGGAAAATTTAATTCATAGGTGAACATAGCAACAAGGGTGGTTTACGGTGGTTTGGGCCAAAAAATGGACTTCAGACTTTAGGGCAACACCCAAAATAAAGATAAAACACTCTTTTACCTACCATCTAAGCATACAAGCTTCTTCTATACTATTACAAAAAGGTACAATAGATTACAAAAATAGACAAAGGCGAAGCAACAATACACAAGGTGGAAAGAAAACGATAAATGTACATACTTTATAAATCCGCTGAAGTACATAGTAAACTAATAAAGACTTTATATAATTACATATGTTTGCTTTGTACAACTTCCGGTATTTAATTCTATACATCTATCTAGTTATACACAATCTAGTCCAAAACTATCTATTCTACTTCTTCGATTACAACGCCTCGTGCTATGCTGTTTCTCAAAAATTGTTGCAATTCTCGTCGCGATTGCAAAGTCGTCAATAGCTGAAATGCGTCGATGTCGTATCTATTATGTAAGTGGGAATAAATGGCACTCACGAGAGCTGGCTCATGGAAGGTATTGTCTTCAATGTACGTCATTTGTTCCTCAAAACTCAGTTCACCCTCAAATCCGACTGGCGCGCCTTGAGAGTTAAACATGATGCGCTGTGGATGTGGCGCACGCACAAAAATGGAGCGGTCTTGGTCCCAATGTCCACCCGCAATCTGACCAAAATATAGTCGACGCCCTCGATCACCCTCTCCAAAAACCCTTCTGATCACCTCTGTCACTTGGGCATCACTCTGCCAATGTATCTCAGCGACCGTTCCTGCCGGGAGGTGTCGGTTGTCGTGGCCCCACTTCCAAAGCCATGTCACGTCTGAACCCCAATGTACTCTATTACCGAGGCCCGGTAAATTTTCTTCATTGTACTCGTACGCTGCAGGCATGTGGTCTTGAAGGCCAAACGTTTTGTACAGTCGTGCATGAAATGGAGCTCTACATTGCGCACATCTCTTTCTGGTGACCATGTGAGGAATGAGACACCCGGGGTGGTATAGATGGCCACATGTACCAAGATTCCATCCACCTTCTAGGCCAAACGGTTCTTGGCAAATTATACATGTTGTTCCATCTTGTACAAAAGCTGGAACGGACGGCCACACTAGTGGTGTAATGCCATCGCGGTTGGGTGGCCCGTACCGTTGGCGCTCGATATTGTATTGGAATTCCAAGTCTGCACGGGAATTCCAATCGATGCTTGAATTCTCGGCGAACACTGGCAAATCGTCGGTGAACATTTCTTCCACCCGAGGCCATGAGGTCAAGCCAAAATAACGTTGACCGCCATCATTTAATTCCGCAGCCACTCTCCTCACTTCACGTTGCATTTGCTCAGCCTTGTTTAGCGCCATGCTGCATGTCAACTTCATGTTGTACATTTGAAGCAGCATCTGTTCCTTTTGAGGATTGTGGACCAACCGCATGTTTTGAGCACTCATTGCGGTTATGGTCTGTTCCATGTCAGTTCGAGCTGCAGTCAACATCGCCACATCTGCCTCAGCGTTGTTGGCACGGAGTTCCAAAGCACGCATGGCGCTTGTTAATTCTTCCATGCTTGTGCGAGTACTTCCAACCTCTGCTTCAGCCCGCTCAGCACGTGCATGCATAATATCCAACGAGGCACTTTCTGCACTTGGAAAAATGGCCCGTGGTCGTACCACAAACTCAAGTGTATTGCTCGGGCCTGCTCTGTCTTCGTCTGCCCCGTATGTAGCACGTTCCACTACAACATCGAGTGGTGGAACTAAGTCTGTGCTGAACCGCCTGTTGCGCTCTACAAGCTCTGCTTCACGTGCGATGAGGCGCACGTTTTCATCTACAAGGGCCCGCATCCTTGCACTTTGAACTTCAAACTCTGTTGCATGAAGTCGTAGCGCTTCTTCTTTTTCCGCTTGCAGTGTTTGTACTAATTGGCGCAAGCGAATTAGTTCTTCACTGTCAGCTTGGGCTCCACCAATCACATTTTGTTGGTTGACATTTGCACCGCTGCTCTGACCAACTTCTACTTCCATCAACTCCGTCCTTGGCTGCTCCACGGGTGGAACCACATCCATTTGCACATTTTGAATACCAAGCAATGGCACGGCAGGAATTTGTGCATTGTCTAGTGGCACGGCAGGATTTGTTGGAATGTGGCGAGTTCTATTTGGAAACTTGTTGTCCCGCTGTCTGCCCAAAAAGCTTCTCCAATCCACATCCTTGCCAAGAAAAACCTCCGCATATGCCATTTGGCACAATGAAAGTGTCCCGTCCTTCTTCGATCTTGAACCCCAAAGTGCCAATGACACTTCAATCATCCTCTTCTTGAAGTGCGGATGGGTGCACTGGTCAATATTCACCACGCCAGATTTCACGTGCACCTCGTACCGGTCGTGTGGCCAATGGCAGTTGATGTGGGCCCAATCTACAAACCGCCGACATGTCGCTCTTGTCCATGGTGATTCTGCCTCCAACCACCCAAGCTGTGCCATAATCGCTGGGGCATTAAGTGTGCCCCAATCCAAAGTTGCTCTATTTCCTCTCTTCTTTCTACCGCTTCCCTCACCTCCAGGTCCCTCACCTCCTGCTACATCCTCTGCATCCATTTTTGATACCTGCACAATGACACACACGATACTGTATGCGAATACAATGACAATTTGCTTTGCCTTCTGTTGCGTGAAGGCAATTGAAATGTGGCAAAACAATGTCAAATGTATAACACTTCCCCTCAAATTGCAATGCGAAGCTTTCTCAAGCTAGGACAGTGCAATTCAAAAGAGGAAGCAAGGGCAAATGTGAAAAAATGTCACTTATACCCCCCAGTTACCGACCCGGTTAGCAAGGGTAATTAACACCTAATCAGCCCGTCCCCCCCTAAATCCAGACCGTCCACGGCGGGGGACAGCCCTGGAATGGACGGCCGATCCGTCCACGGACGTCCGGCCTTGGGTCGGAACGCCGTCAACAGGTTCGGGGCGCCGTCTCCAGGTTCGGGGAATGATTACACCGCCGCCCGAGAGTTCGACGGACGGCCTTTCCGTCCTCTAGACGGGCTTTCCGTCCCCTCGACGGCCTGGGTGTGGGAGGGGACGAGCATTCCGTCCCCTGGACGGCCTGCTCGTCCCCTCGACGGCCTGGATGTGGGAGGGGACGGGATTTCCGTCCCCTCGACGGCCTGGATGTGGTCCTGGACAGGCTTTCCATCCCCTAGACGGCCTGCCCGTCTCTTCGACGGAAAGCCCGTCTAAGAGGACGGTCTGCCCGTATCCTCAACGGCCTGTCCCTGGTCGGGAACGACCTGCCCATCCTCGCGACGGCCTGTTCGTGGTCTGGAACGGCCTTTCCGTCCTCTGGACGGCCCTTCACAATATATAAATTTTTTTTTTTTTTTTAAATTGGTTCAGGGTGGAAGTTTTGACAAAATCACATTAAATAGAAAAGTAATTTTCAGATTTTCAATTTTTCACCATGTGTATATATCACAAGGACAATGACATTAGAATTCATCATAGTGTAAACTTAATTTCCATTTCATGATATATTTGTTTTGTACTCAATGTAGTAGACATTAAAAACACATTCAAAGTTCAAATCGCAATAATGAAATTTCAATTTAGGGTTGTGTTGGGGGATTTTACATAAAATAGGAACTAGAGAAAAGGACCTTTTGTTTGATAGTTAGACTCAAACTCCCAAAATATCAATTTTGGGGAGAAATCTTAGATTTAGAGTAAGGAGCAACAACTTCCTAAAATACACTAAAGGAGCATATTTTTTTATTTTTATTTTTTCTAAACTCGGAATTACTTGGAGGCAAATATTGGAAAGACTACAAAATCAATTGGATACACTTTGTAATTCAACATGGTAGGTCCCAAGAAAATGAAATGAACGCTTCCAACTTCTTTCCATGTCATTGAAGTGATTGAACTGCCATTAAATTGGCACTAAATGATGCCGTTGGGTGTTCAAAGGGTGAAGTTTATTGTAAATATCTTGCAATCTACAATTCTACATAGGTCAAGTTTGTGAAATTTCTTCCGATCAATTGAACACTAGTCTAGTACTCTAGTATGAGATCCTACATGCTACAAGCAAAGGTGCACCTTAGAGGCCTAAACACATTTTTTTTTTTTTAATTCTTTGCTATAGAAAATTAGAAATGGCAATTTATTCAGATTTAGTATGGAAAAGACTCAAAAGAGGCCTTGCGACTTCAGTCAGTTTAGTGGCTAACATACGATACTACATAAGCAATTAATAAACAATCCATAAGAAAAACTATAGTAATTCACCGCTAGTTGCATTATAATTTAGAAGCCATAAAAAAAATATAGGCACCACAAAAATGTCAAGTTCATGTACTCAATGTTGCATTTTGATTTTGAGAATAAAAATAAAAGGCAAATGCCATATGTTATTATGTTATTGTTTTAGTCTTTTAGAGTTTCCCTTTGTGTGGAAGACTACATGGAACATTAGAATCCATTCGTCCTTTTTTTTCCTTTATCTTACGGACTTACACCAATCCTCTCTTATTTGTCATAGTTACATAAACTTGAACATCAAATTCTCTTAAAATTGCAACAACGTCTAGGGTTTAGGGTTTAGGGTTTAGGGTATAAGCCTATAGGATTTACTTCAAAACCTAGGTTGGACCGGATACTACGAAACATGTCCTTCATTTCGGTAGTTGGCATTACAAGTGCAAAACTCAATCAAGATGTAGTCTTTGAAGTTTGAATTGGAAAAAAATAGATTAATGATTTAAATTCAAAGTTTTAGAAAACATATTGAAGACACCAAAAAATGGCATAACAATATCTGTAAAAGGTAAAACATTCTTAAGTATAGATGTATAGGGCTACATTTTTTTTATGTAATGTATGAATGGAAAGAAGAAACAATGTTTTACATGAATCAATGATATGCATATGACATATGTTGTTTAGGAGGTCTTTCACTTATTTGATAATTAACCATTTTAGAGTATTAATCTTACTACCTTTAACTAGAGCATTTAGAGGGTTGTTTTTGTCTTGGTCTTTGTATATTTGATCCGTTCTCAGTAAGTTATTGAATGTTTGTACGATTGAGACTTTGAATCGAGTATACTAGTATAGACAGGGTTTAAAATTCAACAAAATACTAAATTGTCATGTGCACTTACATGCAAGGAAGGATGGAATCAAAATACAATAATTCCAAAGGTGAAATTGTTCTACGTATAATTGATAAAATTCATTTGAATTCAAATTTGAGCCCTACAGATTATAAATTATTTTAAGGGATTGCGAGATTTTGAGGTTTTGGGAATAAAAACATTGCCCAATGCCAACGACTTTTGTGAAAATGGGTGCAATTAGAATCAATAGAATGAATCAAATGTTAACATGAACATCCAAATAGAACATTAAAGGACCGACATTAAAAAGTTTTCAATTTGACCTTTGGTGATTTTTTTCTATGTATCTCCCATTATTTACGTGCAACAAAATAGAATTCCATTCTAAATGAGCAGTAAACCTCGTTTTTAGCATTTGAATGTCATCCCTGGTATTTATTTGTCCTCTAATTGAAACAAATAAATACATTAAGTTAGCACTCCTAAACTACCCGCCACTGTAGACTAATGCCCGATTGAGAGGAAGGACACCTGTCCTGACAAGTCCGAGAGTGCCGAACCACATAAATGAAAAATTCGTGGAACAAGGATTAGAAATGAATTCCACTTGTTCGAACGTCCCGCTCGACGACCTTCCCGCCCTCTCGACGGCCTGTCCGTCCTCTCGACGGGCTTTCCGTCTCTCGAGATTCAGATTGTCCTCTCGACGACCTGTGCCGTCTCTCGAAAGTCTTCACGTCCTCTGGACGGCCTGGCCTGCTGGACGGCTGGTCCGTGGGGGAGGACGGCCTGGACGGCCTCTAGACACCCAGGGTTTAGGCTGGACGGTCTCAGCCCCTGCACGGCCGTCCGTCCTCTCGACGGCTGGTCCGCGGGCTGGACGGCCCTGGACGACCTTCCCGTCCTCTGGACGCCCTGTCCGTCCTCTCGACGGCCTTTCCGTCGACGTGAAATGGGTATATAAAGACTGTTTTTAGGGTACTTTCGCCACAGTCTCTCCTACTCTGACGGTGCTCTCTTGTCTTGGATTGGTTGTAGTCCTTGCTTGCGAGCGCGAGTGCTGGGTAGAGGCTGGTTTGAGGAATAAGGGGGGCGGTTTTTCACTTTGTGGAAGCCGAATTCCTAATTCCTATCATTTTGATTATTTGTTACTTGTTACTGTCACGATGGCTGGTCGAGATTTCTCAAAGAGAAAAGTTGATGATTGGTACACAGGTATTGGAAATGCACCGATGATGGACCCGGATGCAGAATCACCAGAGCCCGTTTCAGAGGCCGTAGTTGCTGAAGGGTCCGTAGCTGCAGAAGGGGCCAGAGCTGCTGGGGGGGCGGAGAGTCTTCGAAGGGGAAAAAAAAACACGAAGGAGGCACAAGTCTACAAATCCGGAGAAGTGGCCAAGCAAGGGTGCAACGCGAAAATTGCATGAAGTGGCGTTGGATTTTTTTGAGCAATATTCGATTTCGCAGTTGAACACAACATACGTCTCGCGCGGATTACAGGGAGTGGATGTCATAAAACAAAAGTTCCACCACATGTTTTGGACAACAATGAGCGCGGATGAGTGGCATGAAGACCGCACGAAAGAATGCTTCGATCATTGGTTGGAGTCACAAGTGCAAACGTGTATCTTCAACCTTGCCCAAGTTGCGGAAAAAATAAAAGGCTTTTAGAAGAGTGTAGTGCCCAGACAACAAGCATTGAATTTGTTGCACAAGAAGGTGTATTGGTGGCATGAAGCAATGCGTGGACTGTCTTCAAACAACATCCGTTCCGCTCCATGGTTTCAACGAAGTCAAAATTTGGCCTTTGGTCAACAGGCTGCAGGAGGAGTGGTTTTTCTTGAACGCGGAGTGGTGGTGGTTCCTTTGTCTGGCCATAGCAAACAAGGGGGGCATGGGAGGGTGCGCAAAGTATGTGTTCAAAATTCAAAACATATTCCGGAGAATATGGAATTAGCTGGGAAGTCAGCTTTGCGCGTGGATGAATTGAAGAAGTCCAGGGAGAAGTTGTCCATTGAGGCATTGGTATGTCCATGCGAGCATCCAGGGGTCATCAAATTCTTTGCTATAAATGATATGACCATGGAGTGTTATTCGCAGTGGTGGAATGGCGGTACTCTCGGCGCCATGTTTACACTGGATGAGAAGAACCGAGATCCAGATGAAATTGGAGAGGTGGCTTACGATGCAACTCCACAAACAATGCAAGCCATGAAACGCCTCATGGCATATAGACGCAAGCGCACTGAACTTGCGTGGGCAATGATTTGCATTGTGGATGCAGTGCAACAATGCTCTGTATTGCACAACGACATCACACCGGAGAACATTATGCTTCATTTTCTGAATGATGATGGCAGAACCGTGTGGATTGGTCTATGTGATTGGGGAATGGGTAGCCGCATCAACGAAGAAACCCCTTCTCTTTACCAATTCAATTGTCCAAGGAAGTTGTAGGCAACCCGAGTGCAACGTTGGTGGGTGGCTCCTGAGTTGATGTACTTGACTGGAGAGACAGGAACTTCATCATCTCCTACTCGTAGGGTTAAGCCACCGTGTGTTAGTATACACACAGATGGATACTCCATAGGCAAATTGGCTATGAAGGTATGGAAAAAAGATCGCGGAAATCTAGAGATGATTCCGGACCATACGGCATTTGGTGCATTTCAAACCATGTTGGGTGAATTGTGCAAGGTGGAGCCACTACAACGACGCTCGGTGACATATGTCGTGCAACGTCTAAGTGGTGCTCCAACGTTTTGGACACCAGCTGTGGATTGCTATCGCGAGGCTCGCAAAGAACAAGACCTTCAAGAAGAGCAAGCGCGCAATGAAGATTAGATAATAGTGTATTACCATATAGTTGCAAAGTTAGTGTTTACTTAGCACATGCGGTTATTATAATGTAGGCTTGAGGACATACGTAGCAATGTAGCACACTTTGTGGCTTCAATGCATTTTGTACTCATTTTGGTTTATATAAAGATATAAAAATATTTTACCAAAACATTGAGTTGTAAAGAACTTATTGTCTTTCCTAACTTTATCATTTAAATTGAGTTTAAACAAAAATCTTATATCTTTAGTACTAAAAACTCTGAATTGTACATCATTATAAGAAATTCCAATTAGTTTTGTGCACAATTGTAATTGTCATCATTTTCGTTGCACTTCGTGCCATAAATAAGTAAAAATAGAAAAAACAACTCACGAGATTCTAAATTTTTAGTTTTTTACAAGAGGTCCAAATATCAATAGAGATTTCTAGTCGAACCAATTTTCAATTGGTTATTTTAGTTTTCACACCCGAAACTAATAAACAACCACAAAGACGGGCTTGAAGTCAAATTTCACTATCAAACCAAATTTATATTTTTATTGAAAATCAGCATAATATTTTAATATTTCTCCCCACTCGTAAGAATTTATTTTAAATTTATTTTATTTTTTTCAGCAAAATTAATGGAAAAATGAATTTATTGTGATTTTATAAAGCTAAACGTGGAAATCAAATTTTATCAATTAGAATATGTATCAGAATAACCGGAAACTCTTACCATAAAGTCATAAACGAAGGAATGAATGAAAAACATAGTTTTAGAATTTTAATTTAAATTAAATTTGAAAAAAAGAAAACATACATGAAAAAAACACCAGACTGTCAGATTGTGTTATTTGGATTTTAACACATGGAGTTTTCAATTGCAATAACTCTTTCAAATTTAGACCTCGATTCTTTCGTATTCACAAAAAAAAATTCAAAAACAATATTGCTCCAAACTCCAGAGGCCTAATTTTCCATAAATCGTAGTGAAAGTTAATTTGAAATTGCAAAGCCCGCATTCAGAAAACTAGTTCTTCCAAGTTTGAATGCTAATATCTTTCAATCTATTCGGTCAAACTTCATGAAATTTTTTCCACGTGATAAAAAAACATGTGAAGTACAAGATCTTACGGTTAGATGTTGTAAAAAACCTTTTTTTTCCACATGTTGAGGCAAATGCAAGAGAAAAAACAGTTTTGCGTCCCTTTTTCTGTAATGACTTTGGGACTTTAGGGGTAAATAGTTCCATGAGAATGAAAGGAACTTGAGTCATATTTCATATTAATGCTGATTTCAATATGCAAGGTATTGAGCCTCTAAAAAATTTGCATTTGAAAATGTGAAGACCCTATTGTCATTTCAAAAGCATTCAACGTCTTCCATGCCTAAGAATGCGCACAGAAGTATTTGCATTTGCTTCTTGTACTATTGGTTCATTACCACCAATTTCTTCGAGTGGACCTTGTCGAGGCACCGGCCCCCTGTAATCACTATCTCCTGGAACCTCACCATCTTCACCTATAGTACCACCGATGGATGCACCATCATCATTGGAATGATTGGATGGTGCACTATCACTTTCGCTGGAGGCCTCATCATTGCGGTTTCGTTGTGGTCGAGCTATAGAAGACAACGTCCGAAGAGGTCGTTGGCCCGTTGCGTCCATAATGCCATATGTATTGGGCCCTCCCGTTTGAACTTCTCTTAAAAATGGTTGGGAAGCCGCTTCTTCCCTCCTCAGCCTTCTACGTGCTCTAGTATTCACATGTTCACTGGTAGTACCTTGTGGTCGGGGACGCTTCCCTCGATTATTGGCATGTACAGGTGGCTGCAATGAATTCGTATTTCTAGTCACACGTTGTGACACCATACCAGCCAATCGTGTACCTACCGACGAAGTTGGTTCGTGTGGACGAACTTCGGAACTAGACGGCCTTGATGAACTTTGGATTTGTAGATTTTCCAATACTGGCATCTGCCGTTGTGCAACCGAGACTCGATTTGGAGGGGGCATATGTGCTTCTCCACCTTGAGGGGGCCCTTCTCTACGAGTGGTCCTCATAGGCAAGGACGGTGGTACTACTACTTCTTCTTCACGTCCTCTTCCAACGTCAACCCCATCTCTGTCTATTGTGGCATCAATTTGTACATCCATAGGGTCTGGACTTAGTGGTCTCGGTGCCACAACGTCCTCATTTGTATTGCCCCCACTTGGCCCAGCATTCCACGTTTGTGGCATTCGTGGTGGACTTCCTTGATGTCCCTCGGAGGCATTGTCGTTATTATCCCCCTCTTCAAAGTCAAATACGGATGCATCAATTAGAGGATGCACTCCTCCAAACCCACCAAATCTATCAAACGGTGGCTCGTCATCGTCATTGGAACTATCATCTGAATCGTCATCATCTGGATCAGAGCGAACCGAACGACGGTCTAGACCATCAGATTCATCTGTCATGGAATCCTCTGACATCATGTTTTCAATGTACCACCTTGTCGGATTTGCTGCAGCCCTTTCTCTTAGAGTCTTGGAATTGGTATAAATGTAAACCAATTCCTCAGCACGCTCAGATGTCAATCTATTGCGTGATTGGTTGTGGACAAACGAATACATGCTCCAATTGCGTTCACATGACGATGCAGAACACACTTGTGCGAGGATCTTTTTGGCAATCGGTGCAAGTGTACGAGCACTGGCTCCGAGAAGGTCCCACCATTCGTGAGGCTGCAAATTCAAGGTGTTTACATCAGGGAGTCCACTGAAAATGCCTCGCCGATCTCTAAATGCTTGGTACTCAGACAAAGCTGACGCAAATGCTTGATCTCCAACCGCCAATTTGCGCAGAACTCTCAATATGGCTTCTCTTGCCTCATCATCATCCATTAGCAAGACTTCGTCAAGTAAAAAGGGATTCAATAGAGCCCCGGCGTAATGCAAATCCGTCCTCAGCATGTCCCAGCGCTTGTAGAAATCATCGATGGCGGAAATTGCATACCGTGGCTCTAATGAAAATGGTGGATCCCTCAAAGATAAAACATGCTTTTCCACCTTTTTCATCACAAGCCATGCCTTGTCCAAGCACGGGTGCTTTCCATCAAACTCTCGAAGAGCAATCAACACGGGCTCCACTATGTGTACAAAGTTTAAACATCTCCTCCAAAATTCATCCGTTCGCACATATCGTCGCACATCATTAGCTTTTCTTTGCTTTTCACTGGATGCCAATCTCCGCGTGTACTCATTCCACTGCGGATCGTGGACTGTTGATTCTACCGCTTCCCTCACCTCCACCAAACGTTCGATCATGAGGAACATGGTTGCAAAGCGTGTTTGAACGGGATTTTTCAAAACGTGATTAGGAGAATGTCGTCGAAAGATTGCAAGTGGCATGTGATGCGTTCGAATGTATTTCACAATTGACTTGGCTTTCTTGACCATACTTGTAATCCAATCTTGTTTTCCCCAATCTTCAAGTAGAAGGTCAAGTGCATGTGCTGAACACCCTTGAAAATATATGTGTGGAAATCTACGCATTAACAGAGCGCCAGCGGCCAACATGTTTGTTGCATTGTCTGTACAAACTTGTACCACGTTCTGTGCCCCTACCCCGTCAATGTAATCACCCATGCAATTAGCCACGTAAGTAGCATCTTTGCATTCGCCTGTTGTGTCTATCGATCCAAGAAATACCTCTCCACTTGTACATGCCAACATGACATTCATCAATGGTCGATGTGTCACATTATCCCATCCATTAGAGCATATTGTAACGCCATACTTGTGGATTGGTGCCCTTGTCTTCTCTGCTACAATTGCTGCCACTTCATCTTTTGTAGATTTTATGAGCTTTGTACGAAGTGCATGGTACGCTGGAGGTTTGTAGCCAACTCTCGATTCCGATGTTGATTTCACTGCATCCAGAAAAGCAGGATGCCTCACTACATTGAATGGTATATTGGCTTCATAGAAAAACTTAGCCCACTTCTTGTCTAGTACTTGCTTGTTTGATGCGTTCATTCCATCTTGTACAGACAATTGCCTCATCGATCGACTGTGGGTCAAATTAGGAATGGGCGCCTCCGATGATCGTACTTGAGAGCTTTGCCCCCCAGTGTTTTCTCCTCCATCATTTGCTGAGATTGAAGCATCAACTTGTTGCTCGCTACGTACTACACTTGGTAGTATCGTTGATGGTGATGTCACTTCCACGTCGCGTCCAGGTCCATGCGAAGTGTCCGTAGGTATATGTCCTCCACAATTCCAAAACATTACCTTCACGGCTGCATTGACTTTAATACACGCCCTCACTCCCTGGACGGTGTCGTTTCGTCTGTATCCCAAATGGAAAAGCAACCGATCCTTTCGGTAGCTTAGCAAAGTTTTGCAAAACTTGCAAGCAACTTTTCCATCTGGCCATAGTGTGTACCAAGGTTCCCACTGTGATCTTCCTCCACCCATTGCTCTTATCTGTCCTCCTCTACCTGCCCCTACACCAAAAAAAAGATTAGTATTCTGTTTGAAATGTGATGTGGCAACAACACTTGTTGCTCTCACAACAAGTGCCACCACAACACTCTTCTTGGACTTCGCTCTACCGCAATGGTTGTACTCCAACCAAGACATGAAAGGCAAAATCAACAAGGGAAAGTAATCTTGAATAGGCGGAAGTCCTTAATATACACCTTGAAGCCCTCCCTAAAACCCTAAAACCCTAAACCCTAAACCCAACTAGACGGACATCCGGTTGATGGGGTGGACCCTAAACCCGCAGCCCCGCACCCTAAACCGTCCAAGCGGCGACTGTCCCGTCCAGCGATATTCCGATCTAGGGGACGGGACGGATTCCCGTCCTGTGGACGGTTTCCCGTTCAGAGGACGGATTCGCGTCCAGGGGACGGATTACCATCCTGGAGACGAGAATTCCGTCCAGGAGACGACCTCTTCGTCCAGAGACGGGCTCTCTGTCCAGGGGACGGCTTACCGTCCAGGGGACGGCTTACCGTCCAGGGGACGGATGGGCTCTCCGTCCAAGAGACGGATGTCCATTCGGCGACGGAATGACCGTCCAGGAGACGGCCCGACGCCGTCGCAGACTGGACAGACTTCATCCGCGCCGCAGATGGTCCCGTCAGTATCGGCGACGGGCTCGGACGCGTCCGGACGCGTCATGACATCCGGACGTAAAAAGCCAACGTCACGTCCGGATAGACAACCCTGATCACTAGTACATATAGTTGTACACAAGAAGTGCATATAACACTCGGTACTTGGAGACTTTGTAGAAAGGATCTTGGGAGAGAGCATCTAATGATTGAAGGGGTCCTATAGGCCTTCGAATGAGTTAGTTCTATAGTGAAGGCGAACTGGAGGAAGCAAAAATAGGAGAATCCATACAAACAATTGCCGGCATGGTGATTGAGAATGACGCTCACTCCTTGCGCTGCACACAACGCAATGTTTGAGGGTCACTCTCAATCATCATGTCAGACAATTGTTTCTATGGAATCTTGTATTTTTGCTTCTTTCGATTCGCCTCTGCTATGGAATTAGTTGATTTGGAGACCTTCATTTCTACTTTATGATGTCTGTGGATGCCGTAGCGGGTCAGTGCATGTATTTTGACAAGGAAAGTGTATACATCCTATAAATTTGTGGATTCAATGATCATATAATATATAGGAGTTATTATATATGCTTCTAATTTCTAAATATAGCACTTCAATATGTGTTTTAGGGGTCATTGTATTGCTGATTTACTTATATTTAATACTGACTTCTCTTAAGTTTATGATTTCTAGTGACTTCCAAGCTCTCATTTCACTAGAAATCTCCCATTTTAATGAATATAGTGTTAAAACCTGAACTTCATGATGAACACAATCCATGTAAATATAGTCAACTCAGGGATGAAGTAATAATCATTAATTTCCATTACTAAGAGTGTACGTCAGGATTCCAGTATTCATCATGTCATCTCAAAGACAAAGTAATTATACACAATTGCAACAAGAACGACATATCTGTCTAGTATATTGATTTCTCAATTAAAGATGAACACGATAGCTTTACTAAAGGAGTGTACATCAATGTCAAAGTAGTTAGTGTTCTTGACTAAAGGAGAACTCCAGCTTATCCTCGATTCGAGGATAACATGAAGTACGTGATGGCAAAGCAGTATTCCGGGACTCTAGTATAAACTTAAAAAAAAACGGGATGGAATTTTTCTATTCTTCGCAACTGAATTATTTAAATAAACTATATTTCCAGAATATTTATTATCCAATAAATTATATATACATAGAATCCCTCGCTCAAAACAGTTAATTCCGTACAGTATCAGTAGTGAGAAACTTACTACCATTGATTCGATAATATTATTCAGAATTAGGTGGGCACGGAATTTCATCAAATCCAGGATTCCCGAAGCATTCCGTTCAAAATTATTATCGTCGACTCGATGATAAGCCTCCAAAATTTGTTGGAGGATGGGTATCATGCACTATACGATGAACCTCCATAATTCGGTGCTCAAGGGTATTGTCGACTTAACTATGACTATGAGATTTTCATGACTGAATGGTGTTATCGTCGACTCGACAATACTCTGTATACAGGACATTAAAAGTACACAGAACATATTTCCGCATTTTCCGCCGTATTAATCGGAAGTTCGCAAACCTAGTCAAAGCGATAGAATTCACACACACATCTTCTTTCCATACCAGAAGTCCGAAAACTCATTCATTACTACGAATAGACAAATACTTACATCACAAATATGAACATAGGATCATTCAAGAAACGACTCGAAGCACAAACAAGGATTAGTACTGTGGAAAAGCCCAAATCAAAATACAACTTACTAGCTCTGAGAATGAAGGACCATGGGAGGGATTACAGAGCTCTACACAGATTGCATAACCAACAACAGAAAAACAAAGACTTCTCGGGAAATCTGGAGAAAACGTGGTGTCCGCAAGTGCTAGAGCTGCAAGAAAATGAGGAGAAGAACTTCAGGTGCGCGGTTCCAAAGCGAATTCGAGGGCGCAGCATGAAGGTACCCAATAGAAACTAGGAATCTGTAACGTACGAAGGGCGGGAAAGAATGGGCGCCAACATTGTAGAATTCAAAATTTGGCACGAAATCAACGGCAAATTAACGGCTCATTCATGCACTTGCACTGACAACAATAATTAAATGCTTCCCGTATTCGGGAGCGCTTTTAAAGACCTTTTGACAAGAATCCAAAAAAAATAGATTCCTTTCCTTCACAGTTGTCCTGTATTTCCGTATTCCGTTGACCTCGAGGACATGCGCTTCACTGTCAGAGCATCAGAAAATAAAGTGCCATCCTTTTAGGAGTGCTTTCTTGCGATTTTGTCTATTTCAGATTCAGCCTTTCACCATGATTTCAGGGTTTTAGACAAGTGGGTATGCATTTAAGGTGTATGTTTTTTAGGGTTTAGGGTTTAGGATTTTAGGGTTTAGACTTTATGATTTTTAGGGTTTAGGGTTTAGGGTCTTCAGGGTTTACGGTAAAGAATATTTGACCTCTAATCTTCCGAGTTTTTTTTTCCATTAGGTGACTCTCTAAAATACAATTTTTTTTTTGGAGAGAAAGCCTAAACCCTAAAATCATGTTTGTCTGGCATATTTTACCCCTAAATGCCCAAGATCTGTTTTGAGCCTCTAAGAATTTGCTCTAAAATGGACTACAAGACAACTTTCTAGTATGTTGTGTCATTTAAAAAACTTATAACCTTACAAATTTAAAGTAGACATGTTTGAGATCTCAAAGGAACAGAAAAACACACCACAATATCATTTAAGGGTTGAAGGATTATAATGTGTTAAAACTATGAATATCTTTGAACTTTCTTTTTGCATGTGGAATCTCTTTTTGCATGTGCATGTGCATGCGAAATTTGTGACTAAGAAAAGCTATAGAAGTTCATGTGATTTTTGGTTGAGAAGTTTAGTGACAATGGATGAAAAAGAAACATTAGGAAAGAAATGAGTATTCAAAGAATTGATAAGTAGAATTGTGTTTGAAGTTCATCCTACAGTTTAATAGTTCTTGTGCGTAGCATGAAGTTGGAGAATTATAGTTCAAATGAACCTCACCTTTTCTAACAATGTTTTTCGCAAAATTGTAAAATTTGCATTACAATATTCATCCTATAGATTCATTTTTGAATAATTAAGATGCTCACGTAGTAATAAGTTTAGGGTTCAATGTAGTGTTCCATCAACTAAAATAGACAATGCATTGAGCTCTACATCTTATAACTTATATTTTTTTTTTCTTCTTCCTCATATGAATTAAATACCTTTGATTTTTTGAACTACAAGGTATGGACTTTCATGTTCATGAGTTATTCACTTTGGAAACAGAATACAACAGTGTTCATTGAAATGAATTCTATCACACATTGTACATCTCCTAAACATTGAAAACTTCTACATGTATTTTAACCAACTGAAGTGTATTTTAAGATCAATACTATGTAATACTGGTGTTGAAGGAATAAAACCATGATTTGCAGTTTATAAATTCAAGGAACAAAATAAATGGCATGCAATATGGGTGTCAACGGGGGCTAAGAACATAGGGATAAGTTATAAATACTCTTCAGATGGAGGGTCCATGATCAAAAAAGGTTCATGCTAATATTTATTGTTATGTACCACCTAATCCTGACGTAAAAAGAATATTTCTATGAACGGTAGTGTAGAAATGCAAGCCCAAAAATACATGGCATACAATACGTGTTACAAGGTGGGTTCAAAAAATTGGAATAGGTTGCATATTTATGATTACAAGAAGTTGAGGAAGAAGTTATTTACATGAGGTACATGTTGTATGTGTTTATTAGTAGTGAACAATTGGAAAAGTCATAATATCTTAAAATTTTGTTCAAGCTTTTGAAAATTAGAGCTTAGTTTGGTTATGTACATTGAAACCAGTCATAAGAATGTTATGGGCAATGCTAGTTTTTTGGGCAAAATACGCTTGTAATTGAAAATATAATCTACACGAATATTTTTTTGAAGCAATTCTTATAAGTTTTCAGAGAAAAATTTAAAAAGGATTAGGGTGGCTCTCGAGAACAATATTATCATGGAGATAAAAAAAATTTAATTGGTCTTACTTGTAAGAACTTCGGAGTGACTTCTTCAACATTGACCATACTTGTATTTACTGTTTAATTTTTAAACAACACACATTAAAGAATAGCTTCAAGTGTGGTAGCATGGATTCATTATGACTATGACATAAAGAAATGGTCACAATTGCAAAGACCATAAGTAATTGCAATGTCCTAATACAATCATGGTGCATTTTGAAGTCAGTTATGCTTCAACTCATGGATTGGGATGCCCCAATAGTAGACACAAGTACTTCTTTGTACAAAGTGTGTTATTAATTATTTCAATGTCGTAGTCAGCTAAATTAATAAAGAATTAAAGATTGACCAATTATGGTTAGAATAATAAGTAGGTAGGGCGTGAAGTTTTTCCTACACCCTTCATTTAAGGTACATAATATCCACTTTAAGTGAACTATAGCCTAGGGTTTAGGGTGAAAAGGTCCTCTCTATTTTAAATTAAAGAAAAAAAATAAGAATAATGTTAAATGGTCATGATTTGAAACTCTTTTAAATTCTTTGAATTTAAACAATTTATGTTGTAGAACGTCTTCTTTAATAATGAAGAATTGTTTTGATAGTATTTTGTAATTTAATTCTACAATCTTAGCAAAACTTACAATAGTTTTTTTCTTCTGTAAGTCACATACTTAGAAGGAATTCAAGTTCACATAAATATGTCAAAGTTTTATATGTTTGGCACAAGTACAATTTTGTAAGGGTTTAGGATATACTATAATTCTAACATTTTTTTTTTAAAGATAAAACATGAAAACAATGAGACATGCTCTATAATTTTATAAAAATTGAACACCAAAGCGTCTAAAGTAAAGAATACGCCTAAAACTTATGCCTATCATTTGTTTTATGTTCATTACATTTTTTGCATGAGATGGATGATATCTCTTTTG
This sequence comes from Rhytidiadelphus loreus, assembly GCA_947034895.1. Taxonomy (NCBI): domain Eukaryota; kingdom Viridiplantae; phylum Streptophyta; class Bryopsida; order Hypnales; family Hylocomiaceae; genus Rhytidiadelphus; species Rhytidiadelphus loreus. The sequence continues at coordinate 2,947,044 of OX344764.1, forward strand.
TGGACCAGTTCTTCTTAAAGTACTGCTTACGGACATACGGGCATCATCTTCATATCCCCTAAAAATTTCTTGACATGAAATTGGTTTTTTTGAAATGCTCATGCATTCAACATGTGCGATTTATTTACAACTTCAATTTATTATTTTTTTTTAGGGTCTTCACATTTTTTTAAAGACTCAAATAATTTTTTTTTGGGTGTCTTTAAGGAGATGAGAATCCCCCAAAAAATGAGAATCCTTTAGAAGTTCATTTTGGTAGATGGTATTACAATATAAAGATATAAACAAAAATGTGTGAAAATTTGAAAAAGGATTGAGGCGTTAAGGGGTTAAGCACAACACTTTAGCGTTCGAGTTATGTTGGTAGTTCCCCTTTTCTTTTCTTTTTTGACAAAATGCCACGATGTTTATCATTTCAAAATTGGGGAAGCATTGTATTTCTACATTCATCCATATTTTGGACCCAAAAACACTTTTCAATCCTTCTATGCAGTTATTTAGGCAAATTTGGCATTTTCCTTAGTATTTAAAATACTACGAGGGAATTTGAGGCTATTTTTTTCCCATTTAGTTGGTAACTTACTTAGACATATATTTTTAAATGCTGAAATTCGGCATCAGGTTCGGTAACCACCTTCGGCGGCAATCTTCGGCGGGTCGGCGTAGGTTCGGGGAGTCTTCTCTCTCCTCGGACTTCAGACGCAGTGATGTTTTCGTTCTTTCCACTAGGGTTTGCTTCTTGCTTCCTGCTGCGCTGCTGAGATCGGAGAGCGCGGATCGCGGTCGCTGCTGCTGCTGTCATTGATATCGGAGTTGCTGCTGTTGGTGCTACGCTGCTTAATTGAGATCGGAGCAGTAGGTATCGGGGAGAGCGGTGTTTGCAGTCGGGGAGATCGGAGCAGCGCGGATCGCAGTAGGTATCGGGGAGAGCGTTTTTTGCAGTCGGGGAGATCGGAGCGCGGGTCGGATTCGCTTCGTTCTTACTTGCGTGCGCTCCCGCTTCAGGGTTCTTGTTCCTGCGATTATTGCTGGAGGGCCACGGGGTCACGTCACAAGGTTTTTTTCTGCACTCTTTGTGTGAGTGACTGGCTTCTGTGTTATTTGTTTTAAACTTTAGTTAGTCCAAGTGCGACAGCCACATCGGTTCAGTTTTCAGAGGTTCTGTGTATTCTTGACATGCTTGGGAAGTGAATGGTTTAGTTTTAATTTGTTGTTGCTGTTTGAGCATGAGCATGTCCTCTGTACTGCTAGTAGGTGGAAGTGAGCAGCTTGTGGACAGACACTTTCTTTTTAAGTTGCAGCTGCCATTTAGATTCTTGTGACATTCATTGCCACATGCAAGTGATCTGTCTTCCTTGAAGTTGTTTGTGGTTTGCTAGAAGTTACGTTATTGGTTCATTGTTGCTTGTGGCTTACAAGGGTTCAGATTTTACAAATAATGATTCTGGTGAATTGTTCCTAGAATTTGTGTTCAAGTTGGTTGTCCTTCGATTTTGGTTTGGAATGAAGGATTTAGGGTTTAGGGTTACTACTAATTTTTTAGTCATTTAGGGAATGAATTTTCCTTGAAACTAATTATACTTTCATTTCATCAGTTCGTATACTCAAACTTCAAGCTTTCTGTACGGAGCGTCCCAAAGTACAACAAGAAAGAGATTTCAAGGTTTGTGGTTTCTGTATCTTTCATGCAAGGTTTAGTTCAATGAGCTTTTTAATATTATAGTTTAACATACCCAATAGTGGAATTAGGGTTTCTGTTCAATTGATACATTTCATTCACATTGACAAGGTTTATCATCGAGTCGAGGATACATAAATATTGGGACATACAGAGAGTCTATCGTCGGCTCGAAGATAACCAGAAATCCAGAACCAGAAGACTGACAAGAAAATAATGACCTCAACTACCACTTGCAATCAAATAACGACAAGTCACTACCAACCGTCCTCCAAACAATACAGAATGAAGTCGAAAAGAAAAAAAAACCCGCAGAGGCAATGCATTATCGTCCCATACCAAACCCTGCAGTAGGTATCGTTGACTCGACGATACCCTGCAAACAGTAAAGGCAAGTAAATTTAAAAAGCATCAGCATTTTCCATTAAAATCCACGCAGATATTTTCTACAAGGAATTCCACACAGAATTTTTTTGTAATTAGAGAGAGTTCAGTTTAAACTAATAAAAATTAATCAGGACATGTTACAAAGCGGTCCAATATTGTGAATTACATACTGCTAAGTCTATCCTCGAGTCGACGATATCATAGTTTACTGAAAATATTACTGAAATGCAGAAACCAAGAACAAGGCGATGGCGACTGAGGATGAGTATAACTATTCAGTGACGGAACGTCATCTGGAGCCATTCAACATCTCCATAGACGACGAACCATTCCTGCAAGAAATGGAGGCTACCTACGGTAAATTGTGGCAATTAAAAGAGCACATCAGTACGTGGAGTTTCGGGGTTAGCCGTTGGAAGAATTACGTCTACTTAAGATATCGACCTCAGGGAAAAACCCAATATCTCCCATGGAACATGAAAGAAAAGGTCATCCTTATCGACAACTACCAGAGCAACTACGTAGTCATAGTCCTACGCGATGTAGACGATGCTGGGAACCCAGGCAAGCATTGTCACTCTATCGTACTCGACGTGAATGCTTACCACGGGAAGTTTGACCTGGAGAACCTCATGACCTTCCTAGAGGGATCCGAAATGGATTCCTTGAACAAAGAATTTGAAAAATGCGGATACGTTCTCTGGAGGAACGGCACTGCCAAATCCAACGCAAGTAGACTGCGACTAATTTGGCAAACGCTAGACCATTACGCGTTAACAAATATGGTTCCTCTCCCAACCGTGGGTGGAAATCAGTCTCGAGAAACAAGGAGAGCATCTGATGCTGGTCAGCAACCTCCTTCTGGTCATATTGGGGAGGGCAGTCGCGGTACCAGACCATCACAAGCGATGTCCCAACCCAGGCAGCGGGATCCACTCCAACAACAACCAGAGGAATCAAGTAGGAAGAGGAGAAAATCAAACCTTCCGGGTAGAACTGCCGGGGCAAGAAGTTCGGGGTCAATACTAACAACAGCAGAAGCAATGCCATCAACATCACAGTCAAAAATGAAAGAGCACGAGAAGTTTGCCATTTATCAACGAGATTTCTGGACTGATCACAAGTCATGCTTTCTTCTGGACCAGGAGGTTGTACAGGTTCATATCAAGCAATGCATAATAGCGCGAGACCAGTACATCATTCGCACACTGCAGACTGACATAGTGGAGTCAGTAAAAAATGAACTTGTGCAACTTGGGCACAAAAAGCAGCGTCAAATTTTATGTCTCACTCCTGTGGATCTAAATAACGAGCTGCTATAGAGGAAGCCGGAGAAATGGGACGACATAAGAACTGGCAAATTCATGATAATTAATGGCCAGCATAGCGTAACCGCTTCAAAAGAGCTTCAGAAGGAAGGGTGCGGTGAGGCTAGGAGGGTAGAGCTCCAAACCTGGGACGCTTGGATTGTGTGGTCCTTGAATCCAAACAAGTTAAGGAACATCTCCAAGTTTTACAATTGCACAAATCACCTTGATCACGCCCAGCCGACATGGGGGAATCAGATAATCAGCCTTCGGAATATCTGGTTGACTTGCCAGAGAGCCACAGATGTAGCAACGGAGGCGGTGACCCGGAGAAATAAGGCAGTATATGACTTGGCGAAGTACGAGGTGAGGCGAATTTATTTTTAAGTATCATCGAGTTGACGATACTTCAAGAGTTTCAGTCAATGATATATGAACATATTGAACTATTGTGGTACATTGAATGATCTAGGAAGTAATGTGTTAGTCAGAAATAGTGGGTTAACAGGTATCGTCGACTCGAGGATACTATGTCTTCTGTTGATGTCAGAGAACTGAACACTCCTAATACTCGGGAATATATTTGTTGTGCAGGAATTCACCATTGCAGTTCTCGATCGATATCAGAACCTCAACCCAGGAAGAGAAGGAGCCTGTGTAAAAAGTCTGAACGATCTGAAGAACGAAATTCAGATCATCACATTACCCGATGATCTCTTCGCGTTTTGGGAGAGATTCCTCACGAAGCATGTAGAGGGTGAGTTAATTGAGCCTATAACTGGGTTGCAATTCAAGGATCTGAAAGGCTTCAAGAGGAAAGCAATGTCTCTGAAGAGAAAGTTCTTCTGTCATTGCGGACACTTCACAGACAAGGACTACGGAGTATTTGCGCAGCACTTGCTCGGTGAAATGCCTAAACGGATAGCAACATATCCGAAGGTGTCTGTGTCCAAGACGAAAATCCTAGTCCCGGATAACATGGCTGCTGGGGATTGGGTGGAGCGGAGGAAGAGAAAGAAAGTGGTCATCCAAGACCTCGCAGCCATCAAAACCGCCCTCAAACTGATAGATAATGGGGGAGATGTCATTGAAAGGACATGGAAGTTTTGGAAAGCACGACACAGGTTTACATCCGCGTCATGGGACTTCCTCATCTCGCACCCCAAGAACGAATACTTCAAGAAGAGGCTTCAAAACGACACTTGGAGTAAACGAGCCAAGGATCTGGGGAAGAATTTTCCCGAGGTCCTTCATATGTTCTCTCAGTTCATGCGATTGAAGTACAGGCTTCCAGAGCCAGCTGGAGGTGTGCAAGTCAGGGGCATTGATATTGTGGCAAAGGCACTGGTGACCAGTACGCAGTACCAGTACCAGCAACGTGAGATCTATTTGGCGTTGTTGGACGTGAGAGAGTATCCGAAGAGCAAGGTCACAAACAAAATAGTTGAAATTGACCCGCTGCTCAAGTTTCTCTCAGACATTATGGAGCCGAAAATGTCAGAGCCACTAGTCTGGCTCTTCATTTTGCGCACCAAGGTTGACATGAAGGTTGCCATAAAATTCGTGGCCTACAAGTTGAAGGACTATGATTGCGTGCAATCATCTTACATGCCAGCTAAGGCAGAGATGTTGGACAACTGCACAAATCGCAACATAGCTGACGACGTTCCTCTCTTGTTCTTGTTCCGCAAGGACAATGAATTCGCCACTTCAGTCCGGGGTTGTGTGAAGCGTGAATACGAAAAGCCAGACAACTGCCAGTACTACAATGAAGTGTCAAAGAACACGGAGGCAAAGTGGAGGATCACCGCGAAAGAACTCAGGATGGAGTTCTACCTACAAATCCTCCAGGATTTTGCGGCACCTCAAGAGAACGTCTGTGGTCTCTTCTGCGGGCCAAAATTTATGTTGGCCGCCAAGGTTCGTCCCTTAATACCAATAATACTTATTGTCGACTCGAGGATACATCTAGAATCGTCTGATGTAGAGAAGTATAATAGATTTCAATGTCTCCTCACCTTCTGAATTGTCTGTAATGGAAATCCCAATTTATCCTCGACTCGAGGATAGGACACCATGTTAACTTTGGTATAATTACTAATTCATTGAAATTCATTGTGATCTTTGTATCAGATGTTCGGAGCGTATTTTTATGGTTTCTGCGATCGGGATGATGCGAGGAGCTACCACAAAATTGCTTATCTGGCGGATAAAATCGACATGAATGATTTCATGTTCTCAAATTCGCCTTATTCACTGGCGTATGTCAAACCGCCCAGTCGTATTCCGGTGGTGGTTAACTCTAATTCACCCCCGTCATCGTTGCCTACGTACGATTCACCAACGGATATCCCAGCACCGAGGCAGCGAGAGAGAGAAGCCATTAGTCCCCAGTTGACCAATGATCCTGGCGCAGGGTTGTCTATCCGGACGTGACGTTGGCTTTTTACGTCCGGATGTCATGACGCGTCCGTCCGGACGCGTCCAAGCCCGTCGCCGATACTGACGGGACCATCCGCGGCGCGGATGAAGTCTGTCCAGTCTGCGACGGCGTCGGGCCGTCTCCTGGACGGTCATTCCGTCGCCGAATGGACATCCGTCTCTTGGACGGAGAGCCCATCCGTCCCCTAGACAGAGAGTCCGTCTCTGGACGAAGAGGTCGTCTCCAGGATGGTAATCCGTCCCCTGGACGCGAATCCGTCCTCTGAACGGGAAACCGTCCACAGGACGGGAATCCGTCCCGTCCCCTAGATCGGAATATCGCTGGACGGGACAGTCGCCGCTTGGACGGTTTAGGGTGCGGGGCTGCGGGTTTAGGGTCCACCCCATCAACCGGATGTCCGTCTAGTTGGGTTTAGGGTTTAGGGTTTTAGGGTTTTAGGGAGGGCTTCAAGGTGTATATTAAGGACTTCCGCCTATTCAAGATTACTTTCCCTTGTTGATTTTGCCTTTCATGTCTTGGTTGGAGTACAACCATTGCGGTAGAGCGAAGTCCAAGAAGAGTGTTGTGGTGGCACTTGTTGTGAGAGCAACAAGTGTTGTTGCCACATCACATTTCAAACAGAATACTAATCTTTTTTTTGGTGTAGGGGCAGGTAGAGGAGGACAGATAAGAGCAATGGGTGGAGGAAGATCACAGTGGGAACCTTGGTACACACTATGGCCAGATGGAAAAGTTGCTTGCAAGTTTTGCAAAACTTTGCTAAGCTACCGAAAGGATCGGTTGCTTTTCCATTTGGGATACAGACGAAACGACACCGTCCAGGGAGTGAGGGCGTGTATTAAAGTCAATGCAGCCGTGAAGGTAATGTTTTGGAATTGTGGAGGACATATACCTACGGACACTTCGCATGGACCTGGACGCGACGTGGAAGTGACATCACCATCAACGATACTACCAAGTGTAGTACGTAGCGAGCAACAAGTTGATGCTTCAATCTCAGCAAATGATGGAGGAGAAAACACTGGGGGGCAAAGCTCTCAAGTACGATCATCGGAGGCGCCCATTCCTAATTTGACCCACAGTCGATCGATGAGGCAATTGTCTGTACAAGATGGAATGAACGCATCAAACAAGCAAGTACTAGACAAGAAGTGGGCTAAGTTTTTCTATGAAGCCAATATACCATTCAATGTAGTGAGGCATCCTGCTTTTCTGGATGCAGTGAAATCAACATCGGAATCGAGAGTTGGCTACAAACCTCCAGCGTACCATGCACTTCGTACAAAGCTCATAAAATCTACAAAAGATGAAGTGGCAGCAATTGTAGCAGAGAAGACAAGGGCACCAATCCACAAGTATGGCGTTACAATATGCTCTAATGGATGGGATAATGTGACACATCGACCATTGATGAATGTCATGTTGGCATGTACAAGTGGAGAGGTATTTCTTGGATCGATAGACACAACAGGCGAATGCAAAGATGCTACTTACGTGGCTAATTGCATGGGTGATTACATTGACGGGGTAGGGGCACAGAACGTGGTACAAGTTTGTACAGACAATGCAACAAACATGTTGGCCGCTGGCGCTCTGTTAATGCGTAGATTTCCACACATATATTTTCAAGGGTGTTCAGCACATGCACTTGACCTTCTACTTGAAGATTGGGGAAAACAAGATTGGATTACAAGTATGGTCAAGAAAGCCAAGTCAATTGTGAAATACATTCGAACGCATCACATGCCACTTGCAATCTTTCGACGACATTCTCCTAATCACGTTTTGAAAAATCCCGTTCAAACACGCTTTGCAACCATGTTCCTCATGATCGAACGTTTGGTGGAGGTGAGGGAAGCGGTAGAATCAACAGTCCACGATCCGCAGTGGAATGAGTACACGCGGAGATTGGCATCCAGTGAAAAGCAAAGAAAAGCTAATGATGTGCGACGATATGTGCGAACGGATGAATTTTGGAGGAGATGTTTAAACTTTGTACACATAGTGGAGCCCGTGTTGATTGCTCTTCGAGAGTTTGATGGAAAGCACCCGTGCTTGGACAAGGCATGGCTTGTGATGAAAAAGGTGGAAAAGCATGTTTTATCTTTGAGGGATCCACCATTTTCATTAGAGCCACGGTATGCAATTTCCGCCATCGATGATTTCTACAAGCGCTGGGACATGCTGAGGACGGATTTGCATTACGCCGGGGCTCTATTGAATCCCTTTTTACTTGACGAAGTCTTGCTAATGGATGATGATGAGGCAAGAGAAGCCATATTGAGAGTTCTGCGCAAATTGGCGGTTGGAGATCAAGCATTTGCGTCAGCTTTGTCTGAGTACCAAGCATTTAGAGATCGGCGAGGCATTTTCAGTGGACTCCCTGATGTAAACACCTTGAATTTGCAGCCTCACGAATGGTGGGACCTTCTCGGAGCCAGTGCTCGTACACTTGCACCGATTGCCAAAAAGATCCTCGCACAAGTGTGTTCTGCATCGTCATGTGAACGCAATTGGAGCATGTATTCGTTTGTCCACAACCAATCACGCAATAGATTGACATCTGAGCGTGCTGAGGAATTGGTTTACATTTATACCAATTCCAAGACTCTAAGAGAAAGGGCTGCAGCAAATCCGACAAGGTGGTACATTGAAAACATGATGTCAGAGGATTCCATGACAGATGAATCTGATGGTCTAGACCGTCGTTCGGTTCGCTCTGATCCAGATGATGACGATTCAGATGATAGTTCCAATGACGATGACGAGCCACCGTTTGATAGATTTGGTGGGTTTGGAGGAGTGCATCCTCTAATTGATGCATCCGTATTTGACTTTGAAGAGGGGGATAATAACGACAATGCCTCCGAGGGACATCAAGGAAGTCCACCACGAATGCCACAAACGTGGAATGCTGGGCCAAGTGGGGGCAATACAAATGAGGACGTTGTGGCACCGAGACCACTAAGTCCAGACCCTATGGATGTACAAATTGATGCCACAATAGACAGAGATGGGGTTGACGTTGGAAGAGGACGTGAAGAAGAAGTAGTAGTACCACCGTCCTTGCCTATGAGGACCACTCGTAGAGAAGGGCCCCCTCAAGGTGGAGAAGCACATATGCCCCCTCCAAATCGAGTCTCGGTTGCACAACGGCAGATGCCAGTATTGGAAAATCTACAAATCCAAAGTTCATCAAGGCCGTCTAGTTCCGAAGTTCGTCCACACGAACCAACTTCGTCGGTAGGTACACGATTGGCTGGTATGGTGTCACAACGTGTGACTAGAAATACGAATTCATTGCAGCCACCTGTACATGCCAATAATCGAGGGAAGCGTCCCCGACCACAAGGTACTACCAGTGAACATGTGAATACTAGAGCACGTAGAAGGCTGAGGAGGGAAGAAGCGGCTTCCCAACCATTTTTAAGAGAAGTTCAAACGGGAGGGCCCAATACATATGGCATTATGGACGCAACGGGCCAACGACCTCTTCGGACGTTGTCTTCTATAGCTCGACCACAACGAAACCGCAATGATGAGGCCTCCAGCGAAAGTGATAGTGCACCATCCAATCATTCCAATGATGATGGTGCATCCATCGGTGGTACTATAGGTGAAGATGGTGAGGTTCCAGGAGATAGTGATTACAGGGGGCCGGTGCCTCGACAAGGTCCACTCGAAGAAATTGGTGGTAATGAACCAATAGTACAAGAAGCAAATGCAAATACTTCTGTGCGCATTCTTAGGCATGGAAGACGTTGAATGCTTTTGAAATGACAATAGGGTCTTCACATTTTCAAATGCAAATTTTTTAGAGGCTCAATACCTTGCATATTGAAATCAGCATTAATATGAAATATGACTCAAGTTCCTTTCATTCTCATGGAACTATTTACCCCTAAAGTCCCAAAGTCATTACAGAAAAAGGGACGCAAAACTGTTTTTTCTCTTGCATTTGCCTCAACATGTGGAAAAAAAAGGTTTTTTACAACATCTAACCGTAAGATCTTGTACTTCACATGTTTTTTTATCACGTGGAAAAAATTTCATGAAGTTTGACCGAATAGATTGAAAGATATTAGCATTCAAACTTGGAAGAACTAGTTTTCTGAATGCGGGCTTTGCAATTTCAAATTAACTTTCACTACGATTTATGGAAAATTAGGCCTCTGGAGTTTGGAGCAATATTGTTTTTGAATTTTTTTTTGTGAATACGAAAGAATCGAGGTCTAAATTTGAAAGAGTTATTGCAATTGAAAACTCCATGTGTTAAAATCCAAATAACACAATCTGACAGTCTGGTGTTTTTTTCATGTATGTTTTCTTTTTTTCAAATTTAATTTAAATTAAAATTCTAAAACTATGTTTTTCATTCATTCCTTCGTTTATGACTTTATGGTAAGAGTTTCCGGTTATTCTGATACATATTCTAATTGATAAAATTTGATTTCCACGTTTAGCTTTATAAAATCACAATAAATTCATTTTTCCATTAATTTTGCTGAAAAAAATAAAATAAATTTAAAATAAATTCTTACGAGTGGGGAGAAATATTAAAATATTATGCTGATTTTCAATAAAAATATAAATTTGGTTTGATAGTGAAATTTGACTTCAAGCCCGTCTTTGTGGTTGTTTATTAGTTTCGGGTGTGAAAACTAAAATAACCAATTGAAAATTGGTTCGACTAGAAATCTCTATTGATATTTGGACCTCTTGTAAAAAACTAAAAATTTAGAATCTCGTGAGTTGTTTTTTCTATTTTTACTTATTTATGGCACGAAGTGCAACGAAAATGATGACAATTACAATTGTGCACAAAACTAATTGGAATTTCTTATAATGATGTACAATTCAGAGTTTTTAGTACTAAAGATATAAGATTTTTGTTTAAACTCAATTTAAATGATAAAGTTAGGAAAGACAATAAGTTCTTTACAACTCAATGTTTTGGTAAAATACTTTTATATCTTTATATAAACCAAAATGAGTACAAAATGCATTGAAGCCACAAAGTGTGCTACATTGCTACGTATGTCCTCAAGCCTACATTATAATAACCGCATGTGCTAAGTAAACACTAACCTTGCAACTATATGGTAATACACTATTATCTAATCTTCATTGCGCGCTTGCTCTTCTTGAAGGTCTTGTTCTTTGCGAGCCTCGCGATAGCAATCCACAGCTGGTGTCCAAAACGTTGGAGCACCACTTAGACGTTGCACGACATATGTCACCGAGCGTCGTTGTAGTGGCTCCACCTTGCACAATTCACCCAACATGGTTTGAAATGCACCAAATGCCGTATGGTCCGGAATCATCTCTAGATTTCCGCGATCTTTTTTCCATACCTTCATAGCCAATTTGCCTATGGAGTATCCATCTGTGTGTATACTAACACACGGTGGCTTAACCCTACGAGTAGGAGATGATGAAGTTCCTGTCTCTCCAGTCAAGTACATCAACTCAGGAGCCACCCACCAACGTTGCACTCGGGTTGCCTACAACTTCCTTGGACAATTGAATTGGTAAAGAGAAGGGGTTTCTTCGTTGATGCGGCTACCCATTCCCCAATCACATAGACCAATCTACACGGTTCTGCCATCATCATTCAGAAAATGAAGCATAATGTTCTCCGGTGTGATGTCGTTGTGCAATACAGAGCATTGTTGCACTGCATCCACAATGCAAATCATTGCCCACGCAAGTTCAGTGCGCTTGCGTCTATATGCCATGAGGCGTTTCATGGCTTGCATTGTTTGTGGAGTTGCATCGTAAGCCACCTCTCCAATTTCATCTGGATCTCGGTTCTTCTCATCCAGTGTAAACATGGCGCCGAGAGTACCGCCATTCCACCACTGCGAATAACACTCCATGGTCATATCATTTATAGCAAAGAATTTGATGACCCCTGGATGCTCGCATGGACATACCAATGCCTCAATGGACAACTTCTCCCTGGACTTCTTCAATTCATCCACGCGCAAAGCTGACTTCCCAGCTAATTCCATATTCTCCGGAATATGTTTTGAATTTTGAACACATACTTTGCGCACCCTCCCATGCCCCCCTTGTTTGCTATGGCCAGACAAAGGAACCACCACCACTCCGCGTTCAAGAAAAACCACTCCTCCTGCAGCCTGTTGACCAAAGGCCAAATTTTGACTTCGTTGAAACCATGGAGCGGAACGGATGTTGTTTGAAGACAGTCCACGCATTGCTTCATGCCACCAATACACCTTCTTGTGCAACAAATTCAATGCTTGTTGTCTGGGCACTACACTCTTCTAAAAGCCTTTTATTTTTTCCGCAACTTGGGCAAGGTTGAAGATACACGTTTGCACTTGTGACTCCAACCAATGATCGAAGCATTCTTTCGTGCGGTCTTCATGCCACTCATCCGCGCTCATTGTTGTCCAAAACATGTGGTGGAACTTTTGTTTTATGACATCCACTCCCTGTAATCCGCGCGAGACGTATGTTGTGTTCAACTGCGAAATCGAATACTGCTCAAAAAAATCCAACGCCACTTCATGCAATTTTCGCGTTGCACCCTTGCTTGGCCACTTCTCCGGATTTGTAGACTTGTGCCTCCTTCGTGTTTTTTTTTCCCCTTCGAAGACTCTCCGCCCCCCCAGCAGCTCTGGCCCCTTCTGCAGCTACGGACCCTTCAGCAACTACGGCCTCTGAAACGGGCTCTGGTGATTCTGCATCCGGGTCCATCATCGGTGCATTTCCAATACCTGTGTACCAATCATCAACTTTTCTCTTTGAGAAATCTCGACCAGCCATCGTGACAGTAACAAGTAACAAATAATCAAAATGATAGGAATTAGGAATTCGGCTTCCACAAAGTGAAAAACCGCCCCCCTTATTCCTCAAACCAGCCTCTACCCAGCACTCGCGCTCGCAAGCAAGGACTACAACCAATCCAAGACAAGAGAGCACCGTCAGAGTAGGAGAGACTGTGGCGAAAGTACCCTAAAAACAGTCTTTATATACCCATTTCACGTCGACGGAAAGGCCGTCGAGAGGACGGACAGGGCGTCCAGAGGACGGGAAGGTCGTCCAGGGCCGTCCAGCCCGCGGACCAGCCGTCGAGAGGACGGACGGCCGTGCAGGGGCTGAGACCGTCCAGCCTAAACCCTGGGTGTCTAGAGGCCGTCCAGGCCGTCCTCCCCCACGGACCAGCTGTCCAGCAGGCCAGGCCGTCCAGAGGACGTGAAGACTTTCGAGAGACGGCACAGGTCGTCGAGAGGACAATCTGAATCTCGAGAGACGGAAAGCCCGTCGAGAGGACGGACAGGCCGTCGAGAGGGCGGGAAGGTCGTCGAGCGGGACGTTCGAACAAGTGGAATTCATTTCTAATCCTTGTTCCACGAATTTTTCATTTATGTGGTTCGGCACTCTCGGACTTGTCAGGACAGGTGTCCTTCCTCTCAATCGGGCATTAGTCTACAGTGGCGGGTAGTTTAGGAGTGCTAACTTAATGTATTTATTTGTTTCAATTAGAGGACAAATAAATACCAGGGATGACATTCAAATGCTAAAAACGAGGTTTACTGCTCATTTAGAATGGAATTCTATTTTGTTGCACGTAAATAATGGGAGATACATAGAAAAAAATCACCAAAGGTCAAATTGAAAACTTTTTAATGTCAGTCCTTTAATGTTCTATTTGGATGTTCATGTTAACATTTGATTCATTCTATTGATTCTAATTGCACCCATTTTCACAAAAGTCGTTGGCATTGGGCAATGTTTTTATTCCCAAAACCTCAAAATCTCGCAATCCCTTAAAATAATTTATAATCTGTAGGGCTCAAATTTGAATTCAAATGAATTTTATCAATTATACGTAGAACAATTTCACCTTTGGAATTATTGTATTTTGATTCCATCCTTCCTTGCATGTAAGTGCACATGACAATTTAGTATTTTGTTGAATTTTAAACCCTGTCTATACTAGTATACTCGATTCAAAGTCTCAATCGTACAAACATTCAATAACTTACTGAGAACGGATCAAATATACAAAGACCAAGACAAAAACAACCCTCTAAATGCTCTAGTTAAAGGTAGTAAGATTAATACTCTAAAATGGTTAATTATCAAATAAGTGAAAGACCTCCTAAACAACATATGTCATATGCATATCATTGATTCATGTAAAACATTGTTTCTTCTTTCCATTCATACATTACATAAAAAAAATGTAGCCCTATACATCTATACTTAAGAATGTTTTACCTTTTACAGATATTGTTATGCCATTTTTTGGTGTCTTCAATATGTTTTCTAAAACTTTGAATTTAAATCATTAATCTATTTTTTTCCAATTCAAACTTCAAAGACTACATCTTGATTGAGTTTTGCACTTGTAATGCCAACTACCGAAATGAAGGACATGTTTCGTAGTATCCGGTCCAACCTAGGTTTTGAAGTAAATCCTATAGGCTTATACCCTAAACCCTAAACCCTAAACCCTAGACGTTGTTGCAATTTTAAGAGAATTTGATGTTCAAGTTTATGTAACTATGACAAATAAGAGAGGATTGGTGTAAGTCCGTAAGATAAAGGAAAAAAAAGGACGAATGGATTCTAATGTTCCATGTAGTCTTCCACACAAAGGGAAACTCTAAAAGACTAAAACAATAACATAATAACATATGGCATTTGCCTTTTATTTTTATTCTCAAAATCAAAATGCAACATTGAGTACATGAACTTGACATTTTTGTGGTGCCTATATTTTTTTTATGGCTTCTAAATTATAATGCAACTAGCGGTGAATTACTATAGTTTTTCTTATGGATTGTTTATTAATTGCTTATGTAGTATCGTATGTTAGCCACTAAACTGACTGAAGTCGCAAGGCCTCTTTTGAGTCTTTTCCATACTAAATCTGAATAAATTGCCATTTCTAATTTTCTATAGCAAAGAATTAAAAAAAAAAAAAATGTGTTTAGGCCTCTAAGGTGCACCTTTGCTTGTAGCATGTAGGATCTCATACTAGAGTACTAGACTAGTGTTCAATTGATCGGAAGAAATTTCACAAACTTGACCTATGTAGAATTGTAGATTGCAAGATATTTACAATAAACTTCACCCTCTGAACACCCAACGGCATCATTTAGTGCCAATTTAATGGCAGTTCAATCACTTCAATGACATGGAAAGAAGTTGGAAGCGTTCATTTCATTTTCTTGGGACCTACCATGTTGAGTTACAAAGTGTATCCAATTGATTTTGTAGTCTTTCCAATATTTGCCTCCAAGTAATTCCGAGTTTAGAAAAAATAAAAATAAAAAAATATGCTCCTTTAGTGTATTTTAGGAAGTTGTTGCTCCTTACTCTAAATCTAAGATTTCTCCCCAAAATTGATATTTTGGGAGTTTGAGTCTAACTATCAAACAAAAGGTCCTTTTCTCTAGTTCCTATTTTATGTAAAATCCCCCAACACAACCCTAAATTGAAATTTCATTATTGCGATTTGAACTTTGAATGTGTTTTTAATGTCTACTACATTGAGTACAAAACAAATATATCATGAAATGGAAATTAAGTTTACACTATGATGAATTCTAATGTCATTGTCCTTGTGATATATACACATGGTGAAAAATTGAAAATCTGAAAATTACTTTTCTATTTAACGTGATTTTGTCAAAACTTCCACCCTGAACCAATTTAAAAAAAAAAAAAAAATTTATATATTGTGAAGGGCCGTCCAGAGGACGGAAAGGCCGTTCCAGACCACGAACAGGCCGTCGCGAGGATGGGCAGGTCGTTCCCGACCAGGGACAGGCCGTTGAGGATACGGGCAGACCGTCCTCTTAGACGGGCTTTCCGTCGAAGAGACGGGCAGGCCGTCTAGGGGATGGAAAGCCTGTCCAGGACCACATCCAGGCCGTCGAGGGGACGGAAATCCCGTCCCCTCCCACATCCAGGCCGTCGAGGGGACGAGCAGGCCGTCCAGGGGACGGAATGCTCGTCCCCTCCCACACCCAGGCCGTCGAGGGGACGGAAAGGCCGTCCGTCGAACTCTCGGGCGGCGGTGTAATCATTCCCCGAACCTGGAGACGGCGCCCCGAACCTGTTGACGGCGTTCCGACCCAAGGCCGGACGTCCGTGGACGGATCGGCCGTCCATTCCAGGGCTGTCCCCCGCCGTGGACGGTCTGGATTTAGGGGGGGACGGGCTGATTAGGTGTTAATTACCCTTGCTAACCGGGTCGGTAACTGGGGGGTATAAGTGACATTTTTTCACATTTGCCCTTGCTTCCTCTTTTGAATTGCACTGTCCTAGCTTGAGAAAGCTTCGCATTGCAATTTGAGGGGAAGTGTTATACATTTGACATTGTTTTGCCACATTTCAATTGCCTTCACGCAACAGAAGGCAAAGCAAATTGTCATTGTATTCGCATACAGTATCGTGTGTGTCATTGTGCAGGTATCAAAAATGGATGCAGAGGATGTAGCAGGAGGTGAGGGACCTGGAGGTGAGGGAAGCGGTAGAAAGAAGAGAGGAAATAGAGCAACTTTGGATTGGGGCACACTTAATGCCCCAGCGATTATGGCACAGCTTGGGTGGTTGGAGGCAGAATCACCATGGACAAGAGCGACATGTCGGCGGTTTGTAGATTGGGCCCACATCAACTGCCATTGGCCACACGACCGGTACGAGGTGCACGTGAAATCTGGCGTGGTGAATATTGACCAGTGCACCCATCCGCACTTCAAGAAGAGGATGATTGAAGTGTCATTGGCACTTTGGGGTTCAAGATCGAAGAAGGACGGGACACTTTCATTGTGCCAAATGGCATATGCGGAGGTTTTTCTTGGCAAGGATGTGGATTGGAGAAGCTTTTTGGGCAGACAGCGGGACAACAAGTTTCCAAATAGAACTCGCCACATTCCAACAAATCCTGCCGTGCCACTAGACAATGCACAAATTCCTGCCGTGCCATTGCTTGGTATTCAAAATGTGCAAATGGATGTGGTTCCACCCGTGGAGCAGCCAAGGACGGAGTTGATGGAAGTAGAAGTTGGTCAGAGCAGCGGTGCAAATGTCAACCAACAAAATGTGATTGGTGGAGCCCAAGCTGACAGTGAAGAACTAATTCGCTTGCGCCAATTAGTACAAACACTGCAAGCGGAAAAAGAAGAAGCGCTACGACTTCATGCAACAGAGTTTGAAGTTCAAAGTGCAAGGATGCGGGCCCTTGTAGATGAAAACGTGCGCCTCATCGCACGTGAAGCAGAGCTTGTAGAGCGCAACAGGCGGTTCAGCACAGACTTAGTTCCACCACTCGATGTTGTAGTGGAACGTGCTACATACGGGGCAGACGAAGACAGAGCAGGCCCGAGCAATACACTTGAGTTTGTGGTACGACCACGGGCCATTTTTCCAAGTGCAGAAAGTGCCTCGTTGGATATTATGCATGCACGTGCTGAGCGGGCTGAAGCAGAGGTTGGAAGTACTCGCACAAGCATGGAAGAATTAACAAGCGCCATGCGTGCTTTGGAACTCCGTGCCAACAACGCTGAGGCAGATGTGGCGATGTTGACTGCAGCTCGAACTGACATGGAACAGACCATAACCGCAATGAGTGCTCAAAACATGCGGTTGGTCCACAATCCTCAAAAGGAACAGATGCTGCTTCAAATGTGCAACATGAAGTTGACATGCAGCATGGCGCTAAACAAGGCTGAGCAAATGCAACGTGAAGTGAGGAGAGTGGCTGCGGAATTAAATGATGGCGGTCAACGTTATTTTGGCTTGACCTCATGGCCTCGGGTGGAAGAAATGTTCACCGACGATTTGCCAGTGTTCGCCGAGAATTCAAGCATCGATTGGAATTCCCGTGCAGACTTGGAATTCCAATACAATATCGAGCGCCAACGGTACGGGCCACCCAACCGCGATGGCATTACACCACTAGTGTGGCCGTCCGTTCCAGCTTTTGTACAAGATGGAACAACATGTATAATTTGCCAAGAACCGTTTGGCCTAGAAGGTGGATGGAATCTTGGTACATGTGGCCATCTATACCACCCCGGGTGTCTCATTCCTCACATGGTCACCAGAAAGAGATGTGCGCAATGTAGAGCTCCATTTCATGCACGACTGTACAAAACGTTTGGCCTTCAAGACCACATGCCTGCAGCGTACGAGTACAATGAAGAAAATTTACCGGGCCTCGGTAATAGAGTACATTGGGGTTCAGACGTGACATGGCTTTGGAAGTGGGGCCACGACAACCGACACCTCCCGGCAGGAACGGTCGCTGAGATACATTGGCAGAGTGATGCCCAAGTGACAGAGGTGATCAGAAGGGTTTTTGGAGAGGGTGATCGAGGGCGTCGACTATATTTTGGTCAGATTGCGGGTGGACATTGGGACCAAGACCGCTCCATTTTTGTGCGTGCGCCACATCCACAGCGCATCATGTTTAACTCTCAAGGCGCGCCAGTCGGATTTGAGGGTGAACTGAGTTTTGAGGAACAAATGACGTACATTGAAGACAATACCTTCCATGAGCCAGCTCTCGTGAGTGCCATTTATTCCCACTTACATAATAGATACGACATCGACGCATTTCAGCTATTGACGACTTTGCAATCGCGACGAGAATTGCAACAATTTTTGAGAAACAGCATAGCACGAGGCGTTGTAATCGAAGAAGTAGAATAGATAGTTTTGGACTAGATTGTGTATAACTAGATAGATGTATAGAATTAAATACCGGAAGTTGTACAAAGCAAACATATGTAATTATATAAAGTCTTTATTAGTTTACTATGTACTTCAGCGGATTTATAAAGTATGTACATTTATCGTTTTCTTTCCACCTTGTGTATTGTTGCTTCGCCTTTGTCTATTTTTGTAATCTATTGTACCTTTTTGTAATAGTATAGAAGAAGCTTGTATGCTTAGATGGTAGGTAAAAGAGTGTTTTATCTTTATTTTGGGTGTTGCCCTAAAGTCTGAAGTCCATTTTTTGGCCCAAACCACCGTAAACCACCCTTGTTGCTATGTTCACCTATGAATTAAATTTTCCAATTTTTTTTTGAATCGAACCAAAGGATCTTGTTTTGCACTTGTCTTAGATGATGTGACCATAAATTTGTGATGTTTGACCGTATGGATTGAAAGTTATTAGCATTCGAAGTGAAAGCTCCAAATCTATTTAAAGAAGAGGCTAGGATTGCCCGCTCCATAGAAAAATCCATAACTTTTCCATTCCTAATCCAAATGGGATGAATGAAAGCCTCCCATTTAAAAGAAAATATAATGCAACTAGAAAAAAATATACAAATTTGTATTTCATTTTATTGTGGATTTTTTTGTCTACCCGGAGTCCTGGACCGCCTAGTATCCCGATCTCCCCTGTTTGAGGTTATTCTGTTCTTGTGGCCTATCCCTAACCCCTTGCTCCTAGGCACCGATTGGAATAGAAATTGTATTATGAATAAACTCATAAGTTTATCTATCATTCTATAATTCTATTTTATCATTCTTATGAAAAAGTTTTCAAAAGTTTGAGTAAAAAATTAGATCATGGGCGCCTATCGAAAATCCATTTTGTCCCTTGCAGCAAGGACAATGAGAGTATGTTACTTTAGGGTCTAAGAAATAAAAACAATGGAAATTCTTCCCCAAAGCCTAAAATAAAATAAAAAAATCTCTATTGCTTCATAATTGATGAAATCTCCTCTAAGTCTTTAGAATTAAACCCTAAATAATTCACGTTTTGTAACTTCTTTTCTATTAGTTATTTAGTTTGAATCTTTTTTTAGTTGGACACATGATTGACTACTCCCTCATTTTTTTTTTAACTCCAAAGTTTACAAATTAAAGTATTTAACATTTTCCATTTTCTCTCAAATGGCATTATGGCATTATTGAACAAAATGTCAACATTTTTGATTAGGAGACTAGGTGTATCAATTTGCAAAAAATTGTAACCGTATAAATTCAAACAAGACATGTTAGCAATCTCATAGGTTGCTAAAACACAACAATATCACTTATAGAGTAAAAGATTATAATGTTTGAACATGAGGGTGTTAAAACTACAAAAATGATGTGAAGTCTTCCAATCCTCTTTTCAGTTTTCACAAGTAAAATTAAAAAAAATTTAGACCCCAAAAACATGAGGTTAAATTGCCTAACATGTATAACCCCAAACAATTTATGGCTTTTAAAAGTATACTCCATATTTTTCTTTTAATTAAATTTCAAATTTGAATGTGATGTTTTCTCCAAGATCTTGTTGTGTTTTCGAGGCACATTTCCAAAAGCTCTCAATGCTACAAGAAGTTAAGATTGCAATGGGTACCCTTGCACAAAGTCTTGGAACGATAAATCACTATCATTTATTTTTTAGAATAGACTATTGATGCTAAAACTAGACTTCAAGAAGAACTTCCTAAAAATAGCAACTTGGATACTACTAAAAATAGCAATTTGGTTAGGTTTTATTTGACTTCGAAGTTTTGCCAACACCAAATTTGGGTGCTTCGGGCATTTAGGCAAAAAATCCAATCCCACCCGTCCAGAGAACCGTCCACTTACCCGTCCAGATGCCCGTCCACATGCCTGTCCACCCGCCCGTCCACATGCCCGTCCAGAGAACCGTCCACTTACCCGTCCAGATGCCCGTCCACATGCCCATCCACCCGCCCGTCCACATGCCCGTCCAAAGAACCGTCCACTTACCCGTCCAGATGCCCGTTCACATGCCCGTCTACCCGCCCGTCCAGTTTTTCGTCCACATACCCGTCCATCCCGCCCGTCCAGATACCCGTCCACACAACCGCCCACCCTTCCGTTCACATGCCCGTCCACATGCCCGTCCACATGCCCATCCACACAACCGTCCACCCTTCCGTCCACATGCCCGTCCAGAGAACCGTCCACTTACCTGTCCAGATGCTCGTCCACATGCCCGTCCACCCGCCCGTCCACCCGCCCGTCCAATTTTCCGTCCAAATACCCGTCCATCCCGCCCGTCCAGATACCGGTCCACACAACCGCCCACCCTTCCGTCCACATGCCCGTCCAGATGCCCGTCCACCCGCCCGTCCAGTTTTCCGTCCACATACCCGTCCTTCCAAACCGTCCAGATACCCTAAATCCCGCCCGTCTAGATACCCGTCCATCACGCCCGTTCCGTGCCCGTCGACGAAGAACGTCCATCCATTTCCGTAGTTTTCATCCTCTGTGAACGGTTCTCGTTCAGATTACATCCTGACGGACGTCGGGGTTGAATCCTGACGTCCGTCCGGACATCCTGACGGACGGACAGGACATGACGGGGACAACCCTGCTAGTGATGCCTAGCGTCACTCTACAAGCAATGAAGGACCACATCGACTCCAACTGTGTTGGCCTTGTGAGTAGAAGTTTCAAACGACGGGGCCAAGGTTATTGGAGAAGGAACTGGACGATGGTCCCTGACATAGATGTAAGCAACAAAATCATAGAACCGAAAACATGAAGGCGCCACTCTGGAGCTCTTAAGAGCGACGCCTAGATGTTTAGGTCTCTACAGTTTTTGTGCTCAGATGTATGTTAGAGGCCATCGTCCAGTTCCTTCTCCTATATCCACGATCTCATTGTTTGGAACTCCTACTCACAAGGCCATTACAATCGAAGAAAACAAGGAACCTAGACTACCAAATTTGTCAAAATTGAACAGATTGCATAGAATGGCATCAATGCATTCCCCAGGCATCATGTCTTTTACGTGAGTTGGATTGTCTCTACCTACGCCGATTACACTCTATATATGCTTCCCGACTATGTAAGTGGCCGTCTGTCACAACTAAGAACCATTCAAAAATAGTTGACCATGTCCTATCTACAATATACAATTATCACAAAGAACAACTACTGGAGCGATTTACTCTTCATTTTGTGGGAGTACGCATTATCTACATTGACAGAAATAATAGACAATAGTAATTATATAGAGTAGAAATTTTCAAAATTTCCGTAATGAGTAGGGAATAGGAAGCCTAAAACCGGAAATAGAAATTAGAGGCTTTACGGAAAACCTTAAACTGTAATTAGGGTTATAGTCGGTTCCGGAAACCCTAACCCTAATCCGGAAACCGGAAAGTTCCGACCGAGTAGGCCCTAGGGCCTAGTCCGGCTAGGGAACTTGCGGGAACGCCAGGCCGAAAAGCTACTTAACCCCCGCTGTTTGCTTCATTCTCCCTCTTTCTCCGCGTGATTATCACGATGGCGCTTAGTGAGTGAAAGTGTGGTGAGATAGGAACGCGTTAAGGAGAGAAGGGGAGGCCGGTGCCGATTGCATCGGAAAGTAGAACGGAAACTTAGCGGATCAGGCGACGGAAACTTAACGGAAGATTAGCGGAAACTTAGCGGAAGTGAGTCGGAAGTGAGGATAGAGTATGGCAGTAGTTATGGCAGGACCCAGTGTACGGAAGTCAGGGATCGCGGCCCGGATGATCAATCCGGAAATCCCTGAGAATCCGGAACACCACCACCAACTGGAGGATGACCTGACGGATATGGGGTGCCTGGGTTTCTAAAGAGACCCTGGAGTATCCGGAGCGAGGAGATGATAGACGAGTTAGTCTATGGCGCTCCGAATCAATACCACCTAACCGTTAGAGGTCGTCCAAAGTCTTGGACAACAGAGATATGGGCCGGAGTCTATTTCGCATCCTCTAGAGGATCCGGATGGGCCGGGCGGACAGAGAAATTCGCCGCGGATAGATTCCGGAACCCGGCGGATCCGAAGGAGGGATACATCGCATCCGACTGCCGGAATCCTAGGGACCAGAGACTCTTAGAGTTTCTGAGCCCCATCCTGTATCCGGAAAAGCCCAGCCGGATTACAGTAACGCTGGCAAACACGGTATTCGGAGCCTTAGGGGAAAGAGGGAAACCGGCCCCTAGACCAGTTAGCTGGGGGCTCATCATCCAGTCGATAGTGGATAAGCTTTCCGGAAACCTGGTGGAAAAGAAATCCAGTCCCATCAGTCCGTACCTCCTCCACTTGTATCACAAGCAGGAGGTACTCAGTAGTCCGGAAGATATCATCTACCGGCAGGGAGATAGCCTTCTCCAATACGGACTGCCTCCGGATTCGGATCCGACGGATGAGGAGCCGAAAGAGGACGTGAAACCGGAATTGGAGCATGACTCACCGGAGAAGCACGAATCACGCCGGAAGAGCACGGACCCGGATTCAAGAGGGAAGAACCAGCTTCCGGATGCTGTTCCATCTCGGAACATTGATCCGGAACTTGATATCTTCGAGTCGACGATCTCCTGGCTGCGGAGTCAGAGGACTGCCAACGAACGGATGGCCACCCTGATCCGGAGAGTCTGCACGGTGTTGAAGGTAGCAGACGAGACGGAGATCATGGAGGCAATCAAGAGCAGACCGGATCCGGAGATGATCCGCCTGTTGGAGGGACGGATCCGGGCAGTAGAGGCGGAGCGCGACCATCTTCAAAACCGCGCAACGTGGGCGGAGAGGGAGATGTACACCGCCAACAAACGAGCGACGGATGCGACGGAGCTGGTCCGGAAGTTGAGAGACCTGATCGACCCGCTAGCGGATATCATCACCAGATCCGCGCTCTGGAACAACCAGATGACCCGGAAAGGCCACATTTCCGGAACCAAGGTTGTGAAGATATTGGTAGAGTTCGAGGCGCGGATTGAGGTCGCATTGAAGGAAATGCGGCACTTGGTGGGCCACTTCGATCCACTCAGCGGATTGGAGGAGTTTTCGGAAATACCCGGAGGTGAGTTCCCGGAGACAACTCAGTTGAACTTGGGAGAACGATCGTCGGCCCAGCAACCCGGAAGATCCTCGGGGCAGAAGGATATTATGGATGGGAGGAGGATTCCGGATCCGGTTCTAACGCCCCGAACTACCTCAGTGAACCTCTTCCCACCTCTCCAAGATCCCGCTGCAGACGTGACGGCGATGACGGAGGATCCGGTTGGGATTCAGAATCTAGCCCGGACCCATCCGGAGGAGTTCACCCACATGCAGCAAGAGACTCCTCCGCGGCCGCCACCATCGACTCCCATCGAGTTCATTGATCTGGAGAAGAAGAAGGCTACCCGGCGGAAGAACAGCAGCGATCCGGTGGAGGTTCTCGAGTCGGAGGAAGAGGAGGCGGTGACGAACTCCTCTTCCGAATCAGAGTATGCGGAGACGGATCCAGGTCCGCCAAAGACCCGATCCGCAACCAAGTCCACCCCGACGAAGCAGATCCGGCCGAAGGCACCGAACCTGATTACGTAGGGCGGAACGTCAGCGAAGAAGGCGCGGAAGGGTAAATGACTAGGTTGCGTAGTTGGATTGTTAGTTTTAGTATTTTGTCTTCATCGCGGGTTTTCCGGATGTGGGACCCGCTGATCCGGAATGCTAAGTAGTTCCGGATTTCTAGGAATTTAACGGCTTTCCATTTTTCCCGGAATGGTCACCTGGCCGTTGTCCGGATTTTCAGCTAGCCGTTGGCCGCTTTTTCTTTGGACCGTTTTGGTCGTGTTGTTTTGGTTTTTAAGGGCGGGCCGGCTTGTGGCCTGTCATTCCATTTTGTGTCATTCAATCTGAGCATCCAAGAATAAACACCTTGGGAATCATTATCTTGCGTATCGCGTCTTGATTACTTGTGTGTGGGTGTATCCGGGAGAGTGTGCAAGGTAGGAATCCGGATTGGTTGGTATCCGGATCCGGCTGAAGGTAACTTGCAGAATAGTTTAGATTGAACTTGAGGAGCTGCGTGCGGTGCCTTTAAATTGCTGGAACAGTGATCCGGTGGGATCCGGTAGTGGTCAGGGAGCTAATCCGGAACTCATGAGTAGTTTCATGCGGAAGTCAGCAGCCGCCAAGTGGAACATTCCCAAACCATCGGAAGGTCTGCCAACCTCAAGAGCGGTCGACAGCTAGGAAGTAAGTCCTTTAGTTCCGGATTCCAACTATCCGCGGTTGTTTTGCAGTTGAGTCTAGTTTACGAGTGAGGAGCTGTGCGTGGTGCCTTTAAATTGCTGGAACGGCGATCCGGTGGGATCCGGTAGTGGTCAGGGAGCTAGTCCGGGAACTCGGGAGGAGTCCCGTGCGGAAGTCGGCAACCGCCTAGTGGAATATTCCCAAACCACCGGAAGGTCTGCCAACCTCAGGAGTAGGTGAAAGCTTGATCCGGAAAATAGCTGAGTGTCGTTGTAGTAAGGACGGGTGTGGGTGTAACTCTGCGTGACCTACCTTCCGGGTGGCCACTCGGAATGTTGTGAGAGGGACTATCCTTCCTCCTTACCGGACTGAGAACTTTGAGGACGGATAGTTGTTTGTTGTTTAGGAGTTGATATGTGTGTTACTTGAGTGGTGATGTTCCCCACCCCTCGGAAAGAGCAAGTGAGGACCCTCTGAGGGTAAAACAGAGGTACCAAAAACCGATGTGACGGATAGTGAGAGTAGAGATCCGGATCAGGGAGGATCCGGTTTTGATTCCGGAAGACAGTACTTCCGGAACTTGGGTTTGTGTTGTGCCGGATCCTACAGCGGATTGTCATTTCCGGGTAGATCCGTAGTTCCGGACACTTATCTATCGCGACAACATCTGGGATTCCCTGGGACGATAACTCGTGTCATCTTAACGCTTTTGTGGTGTTAAAGATACCTACGCCTACACTACGCGTACGACACATTTTCTCCAAGGCCTTCAGAATTTCTGGTCCCCGACTGTATTGTTTGTTGTGCGGACCTTGTTCGCGGAATTGTCTCCTTCGTTGTTCTTGTAACGACCTTCGTTCCCAAGAATCCCAGCTTGGAGTCGAGCACATGCTAGATGAGGGTCCGACATGTTTTCTCTTAAACCGTTTCACTGGAAAAGGAGTCCGATGATGTGGAATAGTGGGTGGAATGACGGGCACAGGAATGATTGCTTCATTCGGGGCCTCTGTCTTCGCCTCCGACGCAGGGATAGGATAGTTTGCATCCTCGTACAACTTCCTCTGCGTCCCCCTATCCGAGGCCGATGGCGAATGAGAGGAAGGCCTTGGTTCCCTTGAGCGCAGCGGAGAAGGCGAGCACGACACCGGCATGCGCGGCTTCCGATCCGGGGGACTGTCAACCACCTCGTCGTCAGTGGGCTTCAACAAGAAATCCATAGTGGAATTGGCAGTCTGCACCGTCCCCAAGAAATTTCCCGTACTGAAGACTACGTATTGCCCATAGTCCCAGATGGAGTCTGCGGACGCCTGACAAGTGAAATCGTGAGTCGTCCCTGTAGACGCGTCGTTGTTCTTCCACTGTAATAAGGAAATAAAATATTAGATACCTTACATTCTCACAGAAGGACGAAAGTAAAATTGAGAGATCAAAGCAAAGTCAAGATGAATTTGGTTTCATTCACGTGAAGGTCCCGAGAGCTACATTTCAGATCGACCCGCGCTAAAATGCAGAGAATAATTGATTGTTGAACGTCTATTTCTGAGAATGATACAAATTAGCTCGACCCGAGCTAAACTACATACCTCTTGGCTAACTAACACTAGACGTCCCTCGCACCACCTCCATAAGCTTCTCGTACTCTCGTCGACCCCTTTCCTCGCACAGCATTCTTCTCCCGATCTTCCCCGTGCTACTTGCGCGGAACGACTTCAGCCCTTTCTCACGACTGACGTGCAATCGCTGGAACCAAGGCAGTAGGACGTTGAGGAGGAACGTGTCCTTGTCCCCGTTCCCCCGATTACTCCAGGAGTCGGACAAAATGACATTCTCAGGTCGGTTCAAGACGTGCTTCCGCAGACTGTTGTCCACAATGACAGTATTCTCGAGGCTAAACGTCCCCCGCGAGTCATGAAGAAGCACATCCAGGTTTTTCAAGAATAGGTTTTTATTAGTGCCCGGTTCTTTATACGGGATCCACCGTCCCGATCTATCCTTGCACTGAACCGTCTTGCACGAGTCCTGTCCGAGGACGAGGAACGGCATTCCTCCATCTCGGAATAGGTGACTGCAAATTTCATCAGCGGTTGATTTTTTCATGGAGGTCCACACTGAAACATTTGCTATTTTCTCTAACTCCATGAGAAACATGGAGCAATTTGGTCGGACAAACACCCCCTTCGGTCCCACAATGGCGGGAACTGTGGCGGAGTGCGGCTCCGAGCGATGGATGAACTGCTTGAAAGCCCCCTTGGACTTCCAATCCTCGCAGACACAGAGAATGCCATTGAGGTCTAGGACAACGTTGATCCACTTCTCAGGCACCCCAGACCTCAACGGACAGTGGACGGCCTTGGACGTTCTCTCACGAGCTAACGTAGGATCAAATTCCTGCTAACAAACGGACGCACTCGCAGCCAGTTATGATGGTGGTACTCGCTCATTGCGGACCTCAGAAGACACTTCTTAAATACCCATGTGGACAACAAAGGTAAACTCATCCATAATTCATGCAAATCCATCAATGCACAGGAAGCGCAGTCTACCTTTCGTCGTGTAGAATGCAAGAGTTGTTCATCCACATCAGCACTGGCAGTCGTAGTACCCGGGACCGATGTTTCTCCCCCGACTTGGACGGACAGATCAACGTTGCCTACGGTCTCATCCAGGCCTACGGTGTCATCCAGGGCTTCATTGTCCGGAAGCGATTGTGCAAGAGATTGTGCGCTGGGAGTCAGAGGTGGTTCAGTCAAGACTAGAGGATTCACGAGGCCTGCGTATTGCAAATTGTAGAATGAAAATTTTGTGAGAATCACGTATATTTACAACAAAAAATATAGTACATATGCATTCAACTCTACGGTTGACACCACTACAAAGTGTTGCTCTGCCCAAAATGAGTCAATTATCTACAAGAACTAAACACCTGCGTCTATACCAAGCGATTCAGCTCGAGCCGAGCTAAATCTACAGAAAACAAACAAGAAGTGATCATTGGGCACAACCTGCTGGTGGATCTCCGGAGGGCTGGGAATCACTTCCAAGTTCAACCTCGGAAGCATCCACGGTCAGGTTGTGCCCAACCTCTGTGACTTCGGTCGGTGCCGATTCCGGATCCGGGACGGGGCTTGGACTCTTGACCGGAGCGTCCACAATCTCAGGCGGCGGAAGAGGAGCAGATACTGGTACGCCAGGAGGCAGAGGCGGGCAGGCGGGAATGGGCTCGACCGCACTGGACGCTCCGCTGACGTTCGACCCCGAGGCCTGACCGCCAAGTAATAATTGTGGAGACTCGAGTGTTGGCGGAATGGAAGCAATCGGCTGCACATTCCGACCGATGAGAATGGATTGAAGAAACTCGCGATTAATTCTTGACTCCTCCTGCATCCACTCCTGGTTTCTTCTCTGCACCTCCAAGTTGTGTTCGCGCTCCCTGGCCTGGTCTGCTCTCAGAGTAGCTATCGCCAACTCTGTCTGCTTCTGCGAGATCTCCTGCTGTTGCTTCAGGAGAGCCAGTGACTCCGTTGTCCTCTCGGAAATGTCCGCCATTCGCTGCACAACACTTGCAATTGTATCCTTCTTCCTCTTCTTTTGCGGCCGCCCAGATGCGGTTGGTGTCCCAGACGTCTGCCCAATCGGGGGTAGCAAAGAGGAACCCGACGATCCTGGCACTTCTAGAACCGGGCGACTAGTAGGTGTCTGCAGCAACTCGAGCCCGCCATCACCGCCAAAGGCAAGATCTTCTTCGTCGTCCTCGTCATCCGAGGACTCGTCCTCATCATCCTCAATGATGATAGGTGCTTTCATTCTCTGTAGACTCCCGGGCGAGTCTTGGCTGGACCTGAGCTTCCTCTTCGATGATGAGGGAGTCTGGGAGCCTGTTCGGGGTGGTAAGATAGACGAACTCAAAGGGTACCCGCCCTCCAAGAAATCTTGTTTATCCAGTGTCAAGGCTTTTGTACAAATATCTTCCCACCAGTCTGCATCTTCAGAAATCCCAGAAGCTAGAACGTCTACGCAGCTCATCTGCAACAAACAGACGAATAGAATGAAACATGTCCGATATACGATACGACAATTTAGCGCGGATCGAGCTAAACGGACAAGTCATGCTACAAATGCAGAAATCTCGACTACAAAGCAATATACAACTGTAATTCAGCTCGAGTCGAGCTGAATGGCAATGCATATCCTTACCATGGCCGCATAGGTTAGTTTCCCTCCAGTAAATCCTGAGAATAGACACTGTCCCGGATTGCAAAACGCTTTTACGAGCCACAGATAAAATTCCATCCGCAACTCGGTGTTGAAAATCCTGTACTCCAACTCATTGTAGGCACGCGCTTTCATGTAC
This sequence comes from Rhytidiadelphus loreus, assembly GCA_947034895.1. Classification (NCBI taxonomy): domain Eukaryota; kingdom Viridiplantae; phylum Streptophyta; class Bryopsida; order Hypnales; family Hylocomiaceae; genus Rhytidiadelphus; species Rhytidiadelphus loreus. The sequence continues at coordinate 2,976,162 of OX344764.1, forward strand.
CGTGCAGTGTCAGGACATTCAAATTCCGGTGGAATTTGAATCTGCGCAGCATTTTCTGGATTCTGGAAGAACATCAACAACACTTTCTTCGGAGTTTTTGCTGCTGACATGTCTCCGAGACGATCATTTTTCCCCGCTGCGTAGGTAGCAAAATTGACGTTGAAGTCGCAAAGGGTTTCGTGTGTCTCAGCGAAGTGCAGGGCCTGTGCTTGCTCCTTCTCATCGCCACAAATGAATAACCATACAGGCACATCTTCCATTGTTGGATGCTTCTTCTTGAGAAACGAACTCATTACCTCTACGAAGTATGGACTGTCCACAGTGGACTTCTCTTTTTTTTCCATCCCCGGAAGATTTCTGAAGTCCAACACTCCTAACGCCAGTCTCCTGGAAGTTTCTTCAGTCCAGGCATTTCATGGCCAGTCCGAGTGGTAATTGTTCCCAATCTCATATGTCCGGTAGTGACCTGTTGCAGTCGGTTTCTCGAAGCTGTTTCTGTGCTCAAGGAATACCTTAAAAAACTCAGCTGCCTCAGGAGACAGCTCTGCGCACGTTTTGTTCTTGGATCTCACCAGCTTCGCTGCAGCGAAGTAGGCTTCTCCTGGCCTGTCAAGGAGGACGTCCATCGTTGCTCTGGTGATGTGCCGCAGGGCTTTAAATTCTTTCCAGTTTTCGAGAATAATCTCGTTCCTCGCATTCATCAACCCAAGCTCAAGATCAATCCGGTGCAGCTCTTTCTTGACGAAATGTTTACGTTTACGTCTCTCTGCCCATTCCTTCGTGGTGTAACAACTATCCAGTACCGAGGATATGGCTTTGATGGTCACTTTTGGATACGCGTGCTTTCGACCTTTACCGGTCTCGTTGAGTATATGCTTTGCAAGTTTAGCCAACTCATCGTAGCTGAGGTTGCCCAAGTGCTTAAAGAATTCGCGATTCAGCATGCAATTCTTCGGGTTCCAATCCTAACGGCCATTGAAAGGCTTCATCGTATCCGGATTGAAAAGTTCTCCATGAGCTGCATATGAAATGACGTCGCTCCATAATTTGTACACGTGATCTGGCGTAGTAATCAGCTTCAGCTCGTTCGTAAGCTTTAACTTTTCTTCTCGGTCCTTCTTTTTTGAGAGTTTGAGGTTTTTTACTACGTCGATCATAGAGAACCGCACGTAAACAGCTTTCTCGAATTCCTAAATATTGTAATACAACAGTTCACGTATTAATGAAATTTGCAGTTTAGCTCGACTCGAGCTGAACTGCATGAATGACTTCAATACATAATGAAAGTTTGAAAATTACTTACTTGGAATGCCAGCACGTGTTTGTGGTTTTCTACAGTGCGTCTGTGCGACACTGTCACCGTCCCTACGGACGATGCTTCTTTTGGGTTAGCTGGCCTGCCCATAGCCTCCCATACAGTCCGCGCGCCAAGGATATTCGTTGCCCATGATGGCTGTAGGGCGATAAAGTAATTCACACGATTGTAATAAGCGGAAATGCATCAGAGCTTCTCCGCGTCTGGTGACCACACAACGAAACAATTCCACTTCCGGAAGCACTACTTCATTTCTTCATCAACACCACTATCTTCGTGCATCATGAACTTGCTTGCCGCTACGCTGTGTTGGCCGTTGATGATGTAGAACTTCCCCTTTTCAATTTGCTCCCATGTTGTGGGCTTCACAATGTGGCCAACCGGCATGACACACAATGTTTGTCTTGTGCTTTTGTCGGGAATATTTAGAAGGAAATTTACCATGTCCTCCACCAGTCGCTGCTCCTTCGACCGTATGTTAAAAGTCGAAGGAGCCTGAATGAGTTGGGCAATGTCGATCTCTTTCTTCGTATCTACTGGCGTGAAAATGTATGCATCCTCACATGACGCCCAGAATTTCTTATAAACCTCACCCACAAGCTTGTAATCTGGTTTCTTGTCCGTCGCAGACGAGTGTGGAACATTCTGAATCTCCTCCGCGTAACTTACTCCTGACTACTCGGACGACTTCTGCTGCGGGCCTTCTCTAGTTTTGGATACCTCAGGTCCCTTAATCGGCTTCTTCGCTGTTGATCTGGACGGATTACCAGTATTCCTCTTTCCTCGACCAAATCCGGACTCTGGTGTCTTTTTCCTCCGTGAACTCTCGCTCCCACCTTGGCTTACGATATCCAAGGACACGGAGCGAGGCTTGCTTATCGTCTGCTGCACTTCGAGTCTCCCTTTTATTGTACTGAAGTCGGTAAACATCGATCGAATTTTTGCGCAAAGACGCTTCCCATTGAGCGGTGTGCCGTTCGGGTTTTCGTACTCCTTGTTATCAAGTTTTTTTTCAAGTTTCTTGATCTCATCGGAATATGGCGTTGGCTCTAAACTATGCAGGAAAGGGGTCAGATTGAATGGGATCAACTGAGAGTCAATGCAGATCGTGAAATGATACTGCTTATCAATTGGAAGGGAAGGTTTTGCAGTCACGCATTTAATTTTTATTCCGGGGTGAGCGTCGGCCTCCACGTCTTTGACCTTCTCCTCGAAGGAGAGCTGAAGAAAGACTTGTGCATTTTTGAATTTGTATGAAAAACATATGTTGTTTTTTAATGGGATCATACTTAGACTCCATGCTTCTACCCTGTCAGGATCTTTAAACTCCCAGAACTCTCCCTCTATGAGAGTCTCGTCAGTGATTCCCTGATCATCTGGGTATTGGATTTCAGATTTCTTGAAGTACATCTCAAGGCTTGCCATTTGGTCTTCCATTCTGGATTACAAAAAAAATAATTAGATGAATTGCACGTTTAGCTCGACTCGCGCTAAAACTACAATTGGATTTATCCGCAGTTGATATCGTTAGTTAGTCGTATTCTAGTAACAGGATACCGTTAGTTAGTCGTATTCTAGTAGTTTATAATAACTTATATCCAGTTCAATTGTTATTCTTTACAGTTTAGCTCGACTCGAGCTAAACTGTTAGTGGAGAGTGATACTTCATAGACTGGATGAGGTTAGTGAACTGGTTCTATAGGACATGCCGGAGATTTTTCATTGGTTCGTTTTTATCCCTCTACTTCTCTTGAAGTTCTGGGACTTTCTGAGTATTTCTAGATGTTTATGACATTGCTGTGGTCTTGCAATTCAGGTCGGGTCGCGCTAAATTGCGGTTTCCCTTTTTCAGTTTCGTCACGTTCCGGCATTTGACGTCGGTCCAGTAGAAACATTGAAGGAAATTAATTTGAGTGTCTTCTCTGCAATTCAGCGCAGCCCGAGCTGAAATGCACGGGCTGTAACGTGCTTTTTGGATGCGCGCTGGGATAATCTGAGCTGATATTAATTTAGGGTTTTGGTAGCCTAAACCCTAAATCCTAATTATATTATTAACGGACGTCATTCCTGAACCCTATACCCTATGCCACCTAACCAAACGGTTTCCTGACCCTAATTCCTAAAGCAATTATTGGCGAACCCGAAACCCGAAACCCTGAACCCTAATTCAATTATTCCACCCGAACCCTAATTCAATTGTTGGCAAACCCTATACCCTGAACCCTGAATCATTCCTAAACCTAAACCCTTAGCCATCTAGCCTAACCATGAATAAGTGTAATGGCTTTATACAATCTGACACGGGAAACCACAAGGCAAATAATAAATTTTTTTGTTACCTGAATCATTGACAGTCTTGGAAGTGCAGAAGTATGAATGAAAATTCTAGTGTCTAACTCCGAAACCTGTAATGCCAGAAGAAGTTCATGAATTAAAAGACAAACGCTGATAAGCTAAGAAATGAAAGCAACAGCACACATGCACACCCAAAGACATGCATAAAATGAAAACACTGCCTCAATTTCTGGAATCCAGAAAAAGCAATTCAAACCCAATCCTACAGTTTCACAAAATGAAGACAATTCCAAACAAGAAACCAGAAACAGAAAGCAAAACCAATTCCCACAAAGATGCAACCAGAATCGGCAGAGTTTCACAAATATGAGCTACCCAATTGCATTCTTTGAACAAAATTCAGAGAGTGACACAAAGCCAAAACCCTAAACCCAAATGCAATCACGCAGACTTGCAGGAAAGAATGAAAATACCTGCAATTCGCGAAGAAACCGAGCCCACACCCGCACCGACGTTGCAGCGCTCCTCACCCGCTCCACCGAAGTTGCAAGCTGCTCCACCGACGTTGCACGACCCCCTCCACCGAAGTTCCGCTTCTCTGACGCTCCCCCGAAATTGCAGCGCTCCTCCGAAGTCGAAGTTGCGGCGCTCCCCCGATCTGTTGCAGCGCTACCCCGAAGTTGCAGTTGCACTCTCCCCCGATCTGCTGCACTCTCCCCCAAATCCCCCGATCTGCTACACTCTCCCCCGAAGTTCCAGCGCTCCCCCGAAGCTCCAGCACTCCCACCCGATGAGCAACACGATGAGCGGAACCCGTGAACCTAAAGTTGCGGCACTCCCACCCGATGAGCGCTCCTCAACCGCTGCCCAGACGATGAGGAACACGAACGACGACCTCCACCAACGCAGCCGAACGATGACCAACCCCTCCCCACACGATGAGCAACACGAACGACGACCTCCACCGACGCAGCCGAACGATGACCAACCCCTCCCCACATGATGAGCAACACGAACGACGACCTCCACCGACGCAGCCGAACGATGACTAGGTGAACCACGAGCAAAAAGAATAACTTCAAAACACGACAAAACACGCAGAATCACGCAGACAGGAGCACACGGAAAATGAGCGAGCGCCAAACCCTAGCTGCATTCCTTGGCGTGGCATCCGATACCCTTGGCGTGGCATCGATACCCGGAACGGACGCTGGGCAGTATTGATACCCGACATTAAGGATCTGGTTTCGGTGCGGTGGGCAGACTTGGTACCCGGTCACATGGGTTGGGGTTGGGGTTGCGGTGCAGTTGGATAGGCTGATACCCGGTCACAAGGGTTGGGGTTGCAATGTCATCACAACAACAAAATTTTGTTTCCAAATGGGATTCGACTTTGCGGAAAAAGGTTTTTCAACAAAATGAAAAAAAAAAGAATTTTAAATCGTTTACTCACTTATCAAGGTGTGGGACCACATACCCGGGCACAAATGGTAACACATACCCGCGCAAAAATGGTAACCTAAAACCGGACACAAACGATAACCTAGAACCTTAAACAAGTAGTAACACAAACCCAATCAGTGGATTACCAATAAAATGGGCATAGACAGTATCACATACACGAACTCGAAGGGTATTAAATATTCGAACATAGAAAGTCTTCAGTAGACAACTCAAATATATCACAACTGTCCACTATTTTTTTCTTTTAAAGAAAACATGTCAAAACCACACACGACTTACCCAGACATTGAAAATATTGAATGATGGACAACTCGTACTTCTCCTACCGTGAAAAGAATTTATAAGGCACTAGATAGTCTTACTAGAACAGGATCTAGCATTCTCAAACTTGTTTCATCTCAAGAAGATATGACGTTCTTATTAAGTAAGGTTTTAAAGTCATGAGGTTTTAAATAAATGAAGGACCCTAAATGTTTCTCATATTTTCTTACATGAATTTGATAACTTTATAATCTGAGGGTTATTAAAAGATAGTACAAGGTTCATGCTAGATTTTTCAATTTCACGTACTAATACGTCATTCGAATGTACCACCCAAACATTGCCTATTTTTTTGGATTCTTCAATTATATATGAACAATTGGAACTTGCACCATATGTTTCCCGTTTCTTTTTTACGTGGATTTCATGACTTTATAATTTGGAGGACCAACATTAAAGTACAGTGCCAACTTTGTGTTCTAATTTTTAATTTCACGTACAACGTCATTCAATGGACTATTGTATTAAGTATTTTTTTGGATTCTTCAATTATATATGAACAATTGGAACTTGCACCATATGTTTCCCGTTTCCTTTTTACGTGGATTTCATGACTTTATAATTTGGAGGACCGACATTAAAGTACAGCGCCAACTTTGTGTTCTAATTTTTAATTTCACGTACAACGTCATTCAATGGACTATTGTATTAACTAAAGTATTTTTTTGGATTCTTGAATATATGAAGAATTGGAACTTGCACCATATGTTTCCCGTTTCCTTTTTACGTGGATTTCATGACTTTATAATTTGGAGGACCGACATTAAAGTACAGCGCCAACTTTGTGTTCCAAATTTTAATTTCACGTACAACGTCATTCAATGGACTATTGTATTAAGTATTTTTTTGGATTCTTCAATTTATGAAGAATTGGAACTTGCACCATACGTTTCCCATTTCCTTTTCACGTAGATTTCATGACTTTATAATTTGGAGGACCGACATTAAAGTACAGCGCCAACTTTGTATTCTAATTTTTAATTTCACGTACACCTTCATTCAATGGACTATTGTAAGTATATTTTTGGATTCTGGAATTTATGAACAATTGGAACTTGCACCATACGTTTCCGATTTTCTTTTTTTTAATGGAATTCATGAATAATTGGGGGACATTAAAGTACAGCGCCAACTTTGTGTTCTAATTTTTAATTTGATGTGCAACATCATTCAATTGATTAAGTACTTTTTTGTGATTCTTCACTTTTTGAATAATTGGAACTTGCACCATATGTTTCCTATTTTTTTGGTACATTGATTTCATGACTTAATAATTTCAGGGTCATTGAGGTAGTAGGCCACGTTAAATAGTGATTGTTCTTTTTAATATTTGATTGACGGTTTGAACAATGTTATAACATATATTCTATATTGATGAGTCCTAAATGTTTTGTAGAACTTGAATTTTGCATCCATTGAAACAAAATCCTAAATGGGTTTTTTCCAATGGATGAAAAAGGACAAATCGAAATAGTATAGGTGTAATATACTAATGAGTACTAAATCCTTATGTTATTTACAACACCAACACTTTTTTTCGAATATTATCACAATTTTATCATAACATTAGTAATTGAAACAATATCAATAGATATTTAATTCTTTATTTATTATGGCGTATTAAATTAGATTTAATGGCATTTGCATGTGCACCTTCATTTCCCTTTTAAACCCTAAACCCTAAACCCTAAACCCTAAAAACCCTAGAGTGTTCACCCTAAGAATATTCAAACCCAAGACCCTGGAAGAACTCCGATTAAAACTAAATTCCTCTTGGAGGTAGTCTAATTTTGTGGAACATCCTATTTTTATTTTCAAGACTTTGCTTTGGAATTTCCAGGTAGACTGTAAATAGAAGAATAAATTCCACCTCTTCATGAGCACGACCTTTGTTTAAAAACAGAGAATTTCTAGTCCAAAAGAAAGTTACGAGGTGCATTTCCGAAGGCCAGCGGTGACAGCTTACCAATGGCATGGACGCACGGTAGTGTTCAAAAGTCAACAAGTAATTATGAAAGGAATCTCTATAACTTTGGGGATCCAGTGTATTTCATGGGGAGGTTCATTGTACCGAACATTCCCTGTCATTATCTCCGCGTACAGGTCGTAAGGCCGTCGCAATTTCGGGAATTTTTGAAACGAAAGGTATGTGTTCAAAATTCTCGCGCTCTTCTCTTCCCGCCAAGGAGTTTGTTGAACGCGGCAAAGACTTCTGTGAACAAGTCTTTCCACCTCTCTCCTCCATTATGCTGCCTTTTGTGTGCATTTGTTTCTTTCGTGTTTGTAGTGAGAGTGTGTTGTTAAGTTTTGTGCACAGATTCCGGAGTTCTTTGATACATTCGTGATTGGTCGTCTCTGTCTTCAAGTAGTAGCTCGACTGCACAGCGTTTTTGGTGAGCCATCACTTCCTCAACGCTTATTTGATCATTCTGTACAATTTTCATTGCAGTGTTCATAGAATACATCGTCATGTACTGTGTGGCCATGATATTGTCCAGGACTTCACTTGCCTCACTTGTACGCGTGTGCTATTTAGCTGACCTTGCACTGGATTTTCATTTCGTTATTGACAAAACCGTAGGAAACTGGTGAAGAGTGTATCCGTAAATACCGCCACGTTTATCGGAATTTCTATATATAGAAAGAAATATCAAGGCGGCACCATCTTCTCCCTGAATTATCGGAACATGTTTTGCCATTCGGCATTTCAGCGCGACTCACGCTAAATTAACAGTGAGTAAAGGTTTTAGGAGTAACAGTTTAATGAGTAAAATGTATTTCATCTTCTTGGACTTGGGAGAATTCTCAGAACTGAAGTGCAGGTCCAACTGAAACTATAGATTACAATTCAGCTCGATTCGCGCTGAAATGCAATCTGTAGTTTCAGTTGGACCTACGCTACAGATGCAACGCTATATGTTATTTTAATTTCATCTTGCATCTAAATAATTTTATTTCACATAGATTTCAATGAAAGTGAGGATTGAAAAAATATTTTGGATGTAGAGGTGGTCAAATGTTATTGTTGCATACTATTTCAGGAGAATTGTTTATGTATGATAAAATAAACTCTGAAAATTAAAAGACAAACTCTCTTCTCAGATTGAATATAACTGTCAATTGAAATGTTGAGTGTGTGTTCTGTTGACATTGGTTATGTTAAAGTTCCTTATCTCTACAATTCAGCTCGAGTCGAGCTGAAATGCTTATCGGGTATTCTGATAAATATGTACTCGATTAGTAAGGAAGAACTTATATTTAATTTGTCTGGAAGATTTAGGAAATGCTATTAATGCTTATCGGTTAAATTGTTTTAACTAATTGATACGTGTTTATTTGTGTACATTGTATGTCTGATCTGATATGTCTATTGACGCTAGGTGTTTTATTGTTGGAGGTATAATCGGGATTATTGTTTGAGATGAGTTTTACAAGTTTATCGGATTCCGTTTACTTGGTTGCAGTGTTGATGTAGTGAACTGCTTCCTTTAACAAACTCTATCAAGTTTCTAAGTGAATGTCATCTTTGCAATTCAGCTCGAATCGAGCTGAATTGCATTCTGTGTCTTCCTATTACTTCAAGTTCATCTGAGTTGTTTAATTCTTCTTATCTTGTCTTCCTGAATTGAAATGATCAGATACAATGATGTCTGCACCTGCTGAAGTCAGTGGTATGGACTTCTCGGACGATGAATCTCAGGCTCCTGTGAGAATGGATGTCGAAGTGCCAGAATGTGAAGGGCTTCCTCGACGGCTCTGGAATACGAAGTGCGTTACTCTTTACAACGAAGGAGGTGTGCTTGTAGGAGAAGGTACCTGCCATAGTGTGAAATCAGACCTTGTACTTGGTGCCAATGGTCCTCTTGGAGATACTCACGTGGCGGTGCACATTTCCAAATCTCATTCTGAAGCAGATGTTCCCGAGGAGCAAGTGTATTCATTGATAGCTTGGCCTATTAAGCTAGTTCATTGCCGTGGGGCAAGCCTACATGACCATGAGATCCGGGATAAGTTTAATTGTTACCAAGCGAGTCTCTTGAACCCACCCTCTAGAACTACTGCTCGGCCCTATACAAGTGCCACCCGAAATCCACCACGCGAGACTTGCATTAGAGCGAAGAACCTCCTCACTCAGAACTCCATCAATGCGGTGTCCAGCAAGATTTGCTGTAGCAGGAATTGTATGCAGCCTTTTCCTAGGGAGAAGATTCGAGCCTTCCGCGAACGTATGTATCAGAATTCAACATTCAAGCACAAAGCGTTCATGAAGACTGATGTGCATAGACAATTGCATCGTGATTCAAGTGGGAGAAGGATGGTGACAATTGATAAGATAGATGTGTGCATGCGAGCATGGATGCATATAGCCGGAGTCCCAGAGTCCACATTCTACCACTATCAAGCATATATGAAAGATGGACGAGAAGCAATGGTTCATGGAAATACTGGACTGCTGAAGCCTAGGAAGCACACTGAACAAGCAACGGCTACGTTGAAGTGCATCCTAGAGAAGGAGGCGGACCACATGCCACATCGTACCCGGACATTAAAATCAGGGGACAAAGTCGTCTCCATGATTCTTCCTTGTACATTTCAGTGGAAGGGTCAGATGGCAAAAATCAACGAATCCAATGCTGCTTTTGGATTGAAAGAGGTCTCTATTTCGAACTTGAGTAAGATTAGATCCACGAGGTTTCCAGAGTACGACATAAAGAAGCCTGGAGACAATTTTGCTCGATGTGCAAAATGTGACAAGTTCTGGGAACTCATTAAGAGTGCTATAGGGGGATCTCAAACTGCTTTGAAGTGGCAGATGTTGCTTGACAAGCATTTGGCTATTGCTCGAGCACACAGGGAGTTGTACTATGCGAATCGTTATCGGTCACATAATTATCCACATGAATGCTTGACTATCATGCATGACAAGATGGATCATGCAAAAAGTGCTTCTCCTGTGTTTTCACACAAAAGTAAGGAGCTTGATGGCCTAATGAAACTACCTGTGTCTGTCACAGGCATGATTGCACATGGGCATGCCGATGTGCGGTATGCACATTACGGGTTGGACCTCTTTCCCCATGATTCTAACTATACCATTGGTTCGATGGCAAAGTTACTACGTGACCTTGAACAGCCACCGAAGTCTTCTTCTCGACAATTGTTTGGGAATTCAAGGTCTACTCCTTTGTTTGATGCAATCCTTAAGGGCGTAGAGATGTGTGAAGCCTCCTTGCCTCCAATACTAGAGACCTTAGTTCCAGCAACGCCATTGCCACCCATTCTCAATGTTCAAATGGACAATGCCACCGGTGACAACAAAAATAGATATGTTTTTTGTTTTTGGTCTTTACTTGTAGCAAACAAAATTTTCCGTGAAGTGTATGTGAACTTCATAATCGTGGGTCATACGCATGACGACATTGATGCATTGTTTGGAAGGTGGAGCATGCTATTGAAAAAGGAGAACTTCCCAACAATTCCTACTCTCATGAAGTCGTTCATGGATGTTGAATCCATTCCAACTATCCCTCACCTTATAGAAGAGGTGCCTGACTTTAAAGAGTTCATTACAGGATCATTTGTAGACGATGATGATAGTCTTGTTGGGCACACAAAGCCACAACAAGTCAAGTTCTACCTTGATTCAACGGGATGTCTAGTCATGAAGTATAAATTGTTATGCACAGATGTGGAATGGCTAGGAGAAGACGGTAGAGGTATAAAATTGTGGAAAGAAGATAGTGATGGGCGAAGTCTATGGCCTCGTGGGATCCCTTCGCCTGTTCCACAAAGGGCAATGAGAGGCATAGAGGATATTCAGAAAGGAATATCTGGATTTGTGAAATATTGGGAGAACTTGTGTGATACAGATGTGAGTGGGGAATATCGAAGACGTTACGAGCATTTGGTTCACTACTGGCGTGGCGTGAAGGTAGCGATTCAAGAACCAGTAGTTGCTTCTACAATTTTGAAAGATGGTTTCTGGCCTACTACTCGTATTCAAGCAATTCCGGCGGATCAGTTGGCTGAAGATGGAGAGGTTCGTGAAGAGTTTGGGGAGGATGAAGCCTACGTAGGGCCTTTACGGGGTCACCCACAACCATCTTTCAGGGTTGGGCGAGATCTTTACGAAGGCTATTTTGTTGCAATTCGTCCGGCGGATGGTGATACTCGACCAGTTTGGATTGCAAGGGCATTGTCTGATCCAAATTGTAACCCTGAAAAACCAAATTGTGTGCTCATTCAATACTTTCGTCCAACATCACGAAATCAGAATGTTCAAGAGAACTACACTGGATGGGACAGCGAAAGAGGTTTGCGTTGGAAAGTTGATGAAGATGAACCACCACTTTGGGAGGAGACAAATGCTTTGATGACAGCATGGAAGTCTCAAATCAGGAAAGATACCGTGCAGTGCATGATCAAGATCCCTACAGCTCAAATTGAAGTCATCAACCAAAGTCTTGCATCTTACATTTAAGATTTGAAGTTGTATATGCATAGATGTTGCAATGTATGGATGGAATTTATATATACATATATATATATATATATATATATATATATTTATATTAGATAGCATGATATAGGTTTTAGTTGATTGATTGTAATTTATTGATTTCTATTTCATAATTTTGTCCAAGTGTGTGTTTTGTGTTTCCAAAACAATATACTAAACATATTCTAGTATTTCTATGACATTGACATTTTTTTCCCCATTGTTTAGTTTTTATTTTTAATAGTTTAGGATTGAAAAATTTTAGTACGAAAGTTTATCGTGTTTAGGAAAAAATGGGTAGTGGATATGTCCACTTTTTATTATGTTTAATGTATTGAGTACTTGTCACATTTTGGGTAGGGGGGTGGTTGGTCGTTACGACTTTCCTGCTTGCAAAGCTCACTTAGCAGTACCAAGTCATGTATTTCTGTCATGCGCTCATACGAATTCAATAGGAATCGAACCCGGACCGCATGGATGACGTAAATAACCCCTTACAACCAACCACGGAGCTCATGACTTGGTGTTCAACGTAGGACCTAATCTTTACTTATATGAATTGAAAGACTGATATTACAGAGAACAAAATCAATTGTACATATGTCTAACTATCAAAACTCTCATTTTAATGGAAACTACACTTTGCAATCAATAGATTTTGTGTTTATGAATGGATATTGGTTAGAATTAAAACTCAATTGTTACAGTCTAAATGGATTACTTCATTTTGAGAGGGTCCGATCCTCCCAAAATATTGAATATAGTGTTTTTTCTGGTTTACTGAAAGTGTCATGTGACGTAGGGAATGAATGTAATAGAGTATTTGCCTAAAATTTGTGGTCCTCTGCTCTCTCTTTTCTTCTAAGGAATTTGAACTTTAACTGATTATCGTCGAGTCGATGATATTGAGGATCCACTAATCACATCAAAATCTAGTTATGACAAATTTCAGTACGATTTGGAAAGAATTTCGTGACTTGCATTTTACATTTGCGATTTGTTGATCGTCAATTCGAAGATTAATCTTTCTAATGTCATCTGATTTTTTGCAGAATGGATATTCATGGACCTGATGAATTTGCAGTTCCAGTACCCATATTACCTCCTGGTGTCGTTGGCTTCGAGGGTTTGCCTCGGCAGTCCTGGATTACAAAGTGTGGCACCCTACGAATTGAAGCAGGAGATGACATTGCAAAAGGAGTTTGCCAAAGTGTTGATGTGGATCTTGTCATCGACAGTGATGGGATGCCCCTAGGTGATGACCATGTTGTAGTGCAAATTGCAGAGTCATTATGCGAGGCAGAAGTCTCTTCAGGGTGGATGTGGTCAATGAAGGCATGGCACATCAAGCAAGTGCTTTTGAATGGTATCAGTTTGTATGACCATGACCAGACACATATATACAATACGGCTATGAATGCCCTGAACCGCCGCATTCGAGTTGGTGTACGTTCTTATGAGACGTCTCGGGAGAGGAGGGAGCAAGTCATACCTCCCAAAAAAGAATCCCTTCTCACTCCACAAGCAATAATTGAAGTGTCTACAAAACCATGTTGCCAAAAGAACTGCACACAACATTTCCCGCGTCACGAAATTGAGTCTATACGGTATCAATTGCATGTGAAAGGTGGAGTGTATATCCGCAAACTTTGCCTTCTTGAAGCACATAGGCAGTCGCGCAAAGACAGTGCTGGAAAAGAATGGATAACTTTGAGAAACATTGATGTATGTCTCACTGCGTGGTGGACCATCCATGGGATTTCGAAAGCTACCTTCTACAGGTTCAAGCACATGGCCAAAGAGGGGAAGGAAGCAGAGGCACATGGGAATTTGGGATTGAAAAAACCTCGTACCCAAACTCTACAAGCGACCGCTACACTTCGGACCTTGATTGTAGGTGAAGCCGACAAAATGCCACACAAATCAAGAACACTAGATTCTGGGGAGAAAGTCCCTGCAATGGTTTTGCCGTCAGCGTTTCGTTGGAGTGAGCAACTTCCAAAAATCAACAAGGCTAATGAAGCTTTCAATTTGCCTCCAATCTCCTCCAGTGGTTTAAGCAACATTCGGCGTGCATCTTTCTCTGAATATGCTGCAAAGGCTCGCGGAGACTCTTTCTCTAGATGTGGTTTGTGCGATACGTACAAGCAATTGAAGAGTGCTTGTACTCTGTTGTCCATTGCGCAAGACAAGTGGGGGAGAATTTTAACTACCCATCTTAGTGGGCAAAAGGCCTACATGGAACTTTATTATGGGTTTAGGCAAATATCTGAGGAATTTCTTGAAAAAATGTTGTGCATCATCCATGACAAAATGGATCACTCCAAGACCGCTTCACCTCACTTTTCTCACAAGACAAAAGCAACTGATTCTTTTATGAAAATGCCTGTGGCTATAACGGGTATGATTGCTCACGGTCATGGCGATGTTCGGTGTGCTCACTATGGCTTAGACATTTTTCCAACGGACTCAAATCATACTGTTGGATCTATTGCAAGGTTGTTGCGTGATCTCGAAGGAGAGCCCAAGAATTCATCGCGTACATTATTTTCAGAGGAGAGGAGTCAATCCACTTTAACTCATGCGTTGTTGGAGGGCTCAGACATTTGCTTAGATTCTCTCCTTCCTCCTCCTGAAGAACCAATCCCTTGTAGGCCCTTGCCGCCGATATTGGCCCTCCAACTTGACAATGCCTCAGGGGACAACAAGAATCGATGGGTTTTTGCTTTTTGCTCTCTAATGGTTTACAAAGGCATTTTCCGCGAAATATATATTAACTTCCTCATTGTTGGCCACACTCATGAAGACATTGATGCTTTTTTTGGTAGGTGGAGCACAATGTTGAAGAGCAAGGATTATCCTACACTTCCGAAGCTCATGAAATCCTTTATGGATTGTGAAACCCACCCTGTCATTCCTCATTTCATTGAAGAAGTTCCTGATTTCAAGCAATTTGTGCAAGGATACTTGGGTACAGGCGGGGATTTTTTGGAAGGTCATTCAACATCACAACAATTCAAATTCTACATGGATTCAAGTGGATGGCCCTTGATGGAGTACAAGAACTTGTGTACAGACAAGGACTGGTTACCACAACATGGTAGAGGAATTCGCTTATGGGCGGAAACTGAAGATGGGCGTCCCAAAGTGCCGAGCGGTTCTCCACTTCCTTTGGCTCCCCAACAGATGAAATCATTGGGAGAGGTCAAAAAGGGGTTGGATGGTTTCATTGCACATTGGAACAGAATGGCCAACAACGAAGATTCTGGATCTTTTGGGTGAAAGAATGACCCCATAAAAGATTATTGGAAGGGTGTGAGAACCGCTCTAGATGAACCACTACTGGTGCGTGAGACCTTAAAAGATGGATTTTGGCCGGCTTCTAGGGTCACGGAAGAACCGGAAGACACAAGGCGAGAAGATGGCACAGTGCGTGAAGAGTTTGCAGAGGATCCACCTTTTGTTGGACGCAGACGTGATCGACCTAGACCTTCATTCCGTATTGCACGTGATGTATTTGCAGGTTATTTTGTGGTAGTACGTCCCGCTGATGAAGATCCAAAGCCGTTTTGGCTGGCAAGGGCGTTGACAAATCCAAATCCAAATCCAGGGCATATTCATCAGATCCAAATTCAATATTGGACACCTGTTTCTGGTCGTCACATTGATTTGGATACATATGCTGGATGGGACACAAAAGCAGGGAATGTGTGGCGCGAGGACCGTGTCATCCCACCGTGTTGGTCAAATACGGACTGTATAATGACAGCTTTTAAGCCACGTGGAAAAAGGGGGGCCGAAGATCAACCTCAAGTTATTACAAAAGTTACAATTCCAAAGCCGCAAATCAACATCATCAAATCATCAGTGGAGGCCCTTGTGTCTAATTCAAGCAATGGTGCTTCCTCGGTTGGAGAAGAAGAATAGTTCGTAGCTATGTTAGTCATTGCACTATTCTTGTTGCCATGATTGGGACAAACTATGAATTTTGCATGTTAATGTTTTAAGATATTTGCAAGTATATGTTGTGTAGACAATATTATGATATTATGGCCATGTAAAACTCTTCATTTCTATTAATAGTATTTTTTCATCCTTATAATTGCATTAAAGTATAATGCATTCGCATTTTTTTCCAACTTCTAATTTGTTGCCATGTATATGAAGCGAAATGTATCGTTCTAGAAATATGTAGATTAGTATTTTCTTCAAGGTATTTTCACACAAGGTACTCTCAATTTTAAGGAAATGTTTTACTTTAAGTATAACATCTTCATCATTCTACTTTATTTCTATGCTTATAATGAATTAAACAAATAAAAATGTTAGTTGTTAGTTGTAGCTCCTTTTTTTAAAAGTACCTGAACAAATAAAATAGTGTTTTGACATTTTTGAGTCTCAATTTATTGAATAGTCTCAATTTAATGAACACTAAATGCACTCTAAATATAGAATAAATTAAAATGAGACTCAAACTTGTCTCAAAATAATGAATAAGGCCTTATATGGTCATATTTTGCTTTTGTATTTTTTATATACAAGTATTAAAACGCTGTTTAAATATTCATGATCTATATAAATTGGATTGGATTATCCACATGTTATCCTGTGCAACATGCAATAGAGTGTTTATTGATTAATCTGTAACAAACAGTTTCAGATTACCAGTAAGTTACTCCAATGGCTAGCAATACCTCAGCTAGTTATACAACATTTAAATCGACCTTTAATCCTTTACTTCCTAAGAAGCCCATATTGGGCCTCACATTTTTTTTGCAATTTTGAAGAGTTTATATGGGAATTTTTATTTATTTTCATAATTATTAATTTTAAATCAATGCATGCAATGTTCTTCACTCAAGCTAAAGATATAATAAAATCTTCCATTTAGATTATACTTTCTACAATATGATCAATCAAAGTTTGCAATTTAAAATCATGAATTCTTAGGAAGTAAAGGGTTAATACTATATTGATAATTAAAAAACCTCCAATATGAGCTAACTAAGCCAACCGAAATTTGGTTGATCTCAACTTGTGATGTGTTGTAATGATGGGTTGGATGACCATGACTCATGAATGAGCTGGCTCCTAAGTTTTGGTATAATAAAGGCGGGTTGCTGGCTTCCAATAAGGTAGGTACATCCAAAACCGCCACTTTTTGTTACTGAGCCTATCTACTATTATTAAAATGGTCAGATTTTCACATGTTCTTCTTGGCAAGTGAAAGGAGGTTCCAATGCACCAGAAAATGTGGCATTTGGATACTGTATGCAAAAGATATTAACCCTTAAAGGACTGTCACTATACTTTCACCAAAAACACTCCAAAACTGCCATTTCTAGTACAAGTACCAAAATTTTGAAACAAAACTTTTTTTGACATATCTAACCGTAGGATCTTGTATTATATAGTATCAAAAACATGTGGTAAAAATTTCAGACAATTCCACTGGGTGGATTGCAAGATATAAGCATTCAAATTAACTAAAATCATTATTTTTACCCTGCGAAAAGCAGGGCAGCTGCACTTCACAAGCTCACATTTCAATGAAAAAATGACCTAAATGGTGGTGCTTCTTTGAATTTGTTTTCCTAGACAAGTTGGCCACATGCTTGAAAAATTTCAGATCATTTGGAATAGTACAACATATAGGAAAAAAATAATAAGTAGGTAGTAGTAGAGAATGATTAAAAATACTAAATTATTTACAATTTAAATATGGAATTGAAAATTTCCAATCCCAATGGTCGAAATGTTGTAATAATGTACCTACATCCTACGAATTTTTTTGTCCAAAAATATTGAAAATTGGATAAGATAAAGGATTTCAAAGTTTATTTTAGAGTAGGAAATCCAAAACTGCCCGCAAACAAAAAATCCTCATAACTTTTGACTCATTGATCAAAACGGAATGATTTAAAGCTTTTTGTGTATATAAAACTCTAGAAAATCAATTCCAAATTTTTGTTTCTGAAAAAAGTGATTTTTTTCTGAGCTGCCGGAGCTGCCCACCTGGAAAAAAAGAGTAAAATATGAGGCTATAACTTTTGACTCGTATTTCCAAATGTCATGAAATTTGGTGCATATGAAAGATCTTCCTTGCCCCCACATTCTATTAAAATTTCAGCCCCAAATATGAAAATCTCCGCTCGTAGGTTCCTGCCCAAAATTTCTATACATTTAAAAAACACAGTCCGGTCCTTTAGGAGTTAAGGAACAAAGTTTGATTCTAAAAACGTTTCTTCCACATAGGTACAAAATTGATTTTGGAGATGTACACATAGTGAAGATGGCGCTTTAAGGTCAATGGCACATTTGGGTGTACCTACCTTATTTGATATTGGGTGGTTTTCCTAATGCATTGGTAGCTTCAATATCTGATACTTTTTGCACGCTCTGCCCTTACTCTGTTGATTATTGTGGCAATTAGGGAAAATAGATGTTATTGTTATTTTTGTGCTTAGATTGAATAATAACGGCTTGCAAACTTACTCTTGGATACATAATGTCTTCATAGTGTATTCCTAATGATCAGGTTAAAAATTTGCTTAATGTGGATTGACTCTTGCTTTAAGTTTGCTTTACTATTTTCTTGCTCCTTGTGAAGGTAATGACACGCGTACTTGGGTTGTAGACACTTGATGCACCTCACTAACATAGCATTGGTTTGTTATTGTTTTGGGGATGGGCACAGGTGAGGCCTGCGACCTCTTGGAGTTTTTGGAGATTTTTTTTGTAAACTTGACACTAATTATAAGAAACCTGCGTTTTAGTTGGTGTTTTGTAAATTTTTTAGACGGATTTTAGGTGACGTCGGAAAAAACAACTTGTGTTTTTCACATCCGTCTAAAAAATTTACAAAACACCAACTAAAACGCAGGTTTCTTATAGTGTGACCTTCCATGAATACTCATAGATATTGTCTATTTTTGTAGAACTTGACTACCTTTCTAGTATGGTATGAGATGTGATTTCCCACGGAAAAAAATAGAAAAAAAATGGGGTGTATAAGCAAATGCTTAGTATCTAAACATGCATGATAGGAAGTTACCATTAGCCATGTGCATGAAACTAAAATGTTTGGGATTGAATGGAATCGAGAATTGAATAGTGCCTTCTAGCAAGGATGTGCTAGAAAAGAATTATTTTTTTTTCCCCTGACAATCAAATGTTCCCTTGCTGCGGAGGAACAACGAGAAAATAGGCCTAAAACAGACCTCTGTAGCCCTCAAATGTCTTCTAATGTATTCACCTTATAACATCCACCTCCTAAGTCATTGCATTCACACGTTGTAAATCCAAAAGGTGATGTTTTGATCTCTCAATCCCACAATCTGCACCACATAGTGCCATTCTTTAGAATGAGCTCTAAGCTAGTACCCTTGGAAATCAGGATCTACACTCAAAATCAGATTCTCACAAACTTCAAACAAAGTTGCATTTTCCTATATATGAGTTGCACTTGAAATTGAACAATTCAACCAAGGGCCTCTCATGACATGCTAGAAACTCTAAGTTTACAAATTTCTATATATAGGTTTACAATATGTAACTATTGATTGAATTCTATTGGAGTATCTGATATTGAACCACAAATTATTATACACATTATTTTGCAATGAATGAAGGGTGATTGCAAGAAAGATTGGTCCTAGTATGAGACGTCACAATTGAAGTGATGGAGTTGATTTTGGCCGTAACTTTTGGAAATTGAAGCCAATGGACTTGAAATTTTTATGGAATATCGCTAACTCAGAAAACATGAGATTTGTTATTTTTCAAAAATTTTGAAAAATAATGTTATAGTTAAATATCAATTTAGCTAATTTGTCACACTTTGCAGTTTAGGGTTTTTTAGTATTGTG
Source organism: Rhytidiadelphus loreus (assembly GCA_947034895.1). Taxonomy (NCBI): domain Eukaryota; kingdom Viridiplantae; phylum Streptophyta; class Bryopsida; order Hypnales; family Hylocomiaceae; genus Rhytidiadelphus; species Rhytidiadelphus loreus. Next base: position 2,995,924 of record OX344764.1, read on the forward strand.
AAGTATCCAAAAAATACAATGTTCACTTGACTTTTTTGTGGCCTATTCCCACACTAGATGGGCATGTGCCCACTAAAGGGAATTAAAAAAAACACAATTCTTTGTCCTCGACATGCGTGCAAATAGGGGTCCCTTGTACATAGAGCACCAAACATTCACGATGGTATATCTTTCAAAAGACTCTTGATTTGTGATGACCATCAATTGGTAGAAAACTAGAGATGGCCAATTTTTACTTTTTTTTTCATTCACTCATTTTAATTTTTTTTAAATGAAAAATTAGGCACAACCCTTTTCTATGATATTTTTGGACATTGGCCTGCTGTAGTAGTGCATAGTACTACAGAGTACCACATAGTACTTCTGCAAAGGCCCACCTCTACAAATTCCTATCTACGTGTACTAGCAAGGTCATCAATTCCAGTTTTGCAATTGAACTGCTCATTCATTCAATGATGGCTCCTCTTACTAATTGAAGAGGATGGATGGCGGTTCCAGAAGTTCTTGAATCTTCGACGTTGAAGAGGCTTAGGGTTCGAAGACCAACTTCTACAATGTGGAACAATTTATGCACAGATCATGTGCTTTAGGTCTTCTTTAGAGACTCTTTCTGTGAATTGAAGTCATTTGTAGTGACAAGCGGTGACAAACATGTTGATTGGAATGGATTGAAGAATTGTTCATGGACAAGTTGGGCTTGTGTAGGCGTTGTGAAGGGCGTACAGTAGAAGTTCAAACAGGTCCACGCACATGATCAATAGAAGCAGGTGCACGCTTGGAGGAACAACGTCGCAGAGCTACAAAACGCCAGTGAAATAGTCATACTAGGCGGAATTTAGTGACTTCTTCTAATGATGACGGAGCTTCTATGCAGCTAAGGGCCGACTTTGCGGCTGATATTGATGCAAATCTTGAGCATCTTGTGTATCGGAGCACGGTTCGGCGACATGCTCATTGCATCTCCCGTACTATGATTACTAACTTGTTTGATTTGGACAACGTCGACCTACGTGTTGTTGTTCTACAGAGGGTTTTCATGAACATCAACTTGCGCCCTCTTCTACCTGCCTATTTTCCAATCTAGACGATGCTACATCTGAACGACGGATGCTATTGAATATTCGTGTAGAGTTACAGCGACTAAAAATTCCACACACCTCAGGTAAACTCGCTAGGAAACATTCAATTTTAGAAGTTGTAGTTTCTGAAATTGATTTAGACTTCAGTAGATTTCATCGGATTTTAGGTATGGAGAAAGCAAATGTGGACGGTGTTGTTCAATGCTTGTGCACTGCTTCTACGACATCAGATGCCAGATTTGTCATTCCCTATTGGAAAAAATAGGATGGAGGTATTTCGGAGGCTGTCCGCTTCGTGGTAATGACTTGGTGGACCAAAGAGAGCTGGGTCAGCCCAAATAAGAAGAACATTTGTCGGAAACGTCTCGGTCGCAGTGTGTATGATACACATCCAACACATCTTCTCATAGAGACTCAGATTCTCTCACACGTTGCTTTCTTCAATATTAGGTATATGCTAGCTTCCTCATATTTTGGACTATTGTTTTAGCCTCTACAATGAAGTGTACTCATAATACTTCTAAGACTTAGGGTACTGCATTTCTGTCCATACTATATGGTGCGTCTTGGCCCTATAGTGAAGGTCACTGTAAGTCTTCCTCCGCAGTACTTTGCAATATTGCGATGTTTCCGTAGTATCTTATTTGTTGTTTTCGGAGTTTATATGTATCACACTGTACTGCCCTTTTGATTGCACCACTGAAAATATTTTTTCCTATTACTACTCATGTCTGCTTTATTCCTATACTAATAACAATGTTGTATGAAGTAGTCCTACTCATACTATTAAGTACTAATACTCTGTACTCAATACTGCTTGTACGAAATTCAATGCACCTCCTCTCATTATTTTCCTTTGTACACGGTCCTTTGTAGAACATGGTACTTTGTGATTCTTTTGTATAGGACTACTACTATCGGACCTTCCACCTCCGGACATGGAGTTCAGTGCTAGTAGTACTTCATCTGCCTTTCATAGTATTCGAGGTATTAGTCAAGACTAATGACTGATATTACTTTTACAGTGCTTTGTTTATATAGTACTAGTAGAACATGGTACTTTGTGATTCTTCTATATAGGACTACTGCCATCGGACCTTCCACCTCCGGATGTGAGGTTCAGTGCTAGCAGTACTTCATCTGCCTTTCATAATACTTGAGATATTAGTCAAGACTAATGACTGATATTACTTTTACAGTGCTTTGTTTATATAATACTATAGTATGATAGTTCTATATATGTTTAGTACTATATACTTCATAACTTTAGTAGATACTATTATACTACTATATATGTTTTGTACTATATAACATAATACTACAGTACTATATATGTCTAGTACTATTTAGATTTTTGTCACGGGGAGGACACTCCCCATGTTTTAGCAACCTACATGCGGCGGAAAAAGTAATACATGTAATACACCTTAAAATTTAATTTTTTTTTCAAAAAAATAAGTTACAGATAGATTTTATTACTTTAAAAGTTTATGTTTTGAATTATTGGTATTTTTTTATGCTAATAGTAATTAGTTATAAATTTTTTAAGAAAAAAGATACATTGTAAAGCTGAAAATAACTTTCACACCTCTATATTATATAAGAAAAAAAAATTGGAAAAATAAAAAAAAATTCTATAGAATAGCTTTCTATTGAAAGTTTACTGAGGTTGAATATTGATGCAACAGTCATCTTCATGTGAGCTCTATAAATATTTTAGTTGAAGAACATGCCATTTTAGTTCATTTTTCAACCTTTTCTAGACAATATATCTTACATTATTTGGAATTGAAATTTTTGTCAATAGAAACCTTTAGTCATTGTTAAACAAAGCTCAAAATTTTAGGATGAAATTATAGTTTATTCAAGGTGTAGTTTATATTACATGTATTACTTTTTCTGTCGCCACACGTGGGTATTCCAAATGTAGTGAGAGTGTCCTCCCCGTGATTTTTGTACTAGACATATGTATTACTTTACTAAATACTACTATAATTCTATATAATATACTACTTTTATATTGTTGTATTACTATAGTCTTATATACTCTTACATAGTCTTCATATACTACTGAGTGTATTACGTATATGTTGTCTACATTTTATAATACTTCAGTTTGATCCTCATTAGTACACATTTGTTGATTCTGCAGTGCTCGAATTTACCACTGCTGACTATAGTGGTCTTAGTTTTCATGTACTATTGCATTATTTTTTTTCATAGTGTTTTTCATGTCATTGCATTACCTAATTTTTTATAGTGATGGACATGCTTGTTCTTGTGTAGAGACAACTATATGACCGTGTCATTATAGCACATCCAGAGTGTATGATTATACACCAATCTTTTGACCGTTTACGCCCTTTCTTTGTAATCAAATGCAAGGAGCGTAATGTATGTTGTTGTTGCTATCATGTGGAGGTACTCTTTCTGTTGGAGGCGTTGAATGCATTTTGAGATCCATTGACTGGTGCACACTTCATTCTACACTACGATTGTCAATGTGTGGTTTATGGTATTGACAATGATGGTCACTGCAACGTAGGAGATAGCCGTTTTAGCAGTGTTACAAAAATGCAGGAGTCTCTCCTATGTCCAAAATTGGATGATGCAGAATTCCATCGCCCACAATGTCTACTAGGAACTCTTGCAGTGTTGCATTCATGAAGCTATGCTCACGTGAGGAGGTGGATCTTCCCGGGATCACCATCAAGTAGAAGCAATTCCACTATGAGGTTGTCAGTGCCATTCCAGATGGTAAGCCGAAGAAGCGCATTATTGAGATTTGTTGAACGACCCCATTCTCTGAGTTCTTCATTTTCTTCAAAGCCATTGTTCAACGTTTCATACGCCACAATTTTGAGGCCCAATGGCAGACAAATCAAGCAAAGCTACTTCGTGTATGTTTGCAACGTCATACCATTATTTCCCACATAGACTTCGTAGAGAACTACACTTTCCAGGTCCAGAATGAAATCCAGTCGATGTACTTCAACTCAACACAGATTACAATTCTAGTTTAGATCACTTATTATACTACTTCAATAGCAAGGGATATTGATGACTTGGCCAACCTCGTGAGGAAGACACATTACTATATCTCAGACGATAGGAGTTATAATACACTTTTCATGCAACATTGTTTGATGCTGTACTAGCGTTGGTTCACATTAAACAAATTCACACCTCAAACGCATTGCGTCTTCAACGATGGTTGTGTTGGTCAATTCAAAGGGGCCTGAGTTTTATACTTTGTTGCAAGGTAAGACTGCTTGCAACCACTTCTTCTATATAAACAATTTTCTTACATTGGCAACTAACCAACTTTTCATAAGTCTTTCCATAGTACTTGCTTTGTACTATGTAATACTACTCTTCCTATTTATCCGGTGATAGGTACTGACACATCACTTCCTATGTCATGACTCATATTCATCATTTTCTTATATCTTCTCCAAATATCCATTATTGACTGGAGGGTGCAAAATACTTTGGAATTTCTATGGCTCCGGGTATGGAAAGGGTGAATGGGATGGTGCTGATGTGATCGTCAAAAGAACATTGCGTTCCGAACAGCTACTGAATCCAAATAGGACTTTGCAAAATGCTCGCGATTGTGTGACATTCTTGGATGTATCATTGGCCGGAGAAGTTCCCCACACAAGAGATCGGGTTAGGTAATGTGCCATCATTTCTAAATTCAATAGGTTCCACATTACAATGTCACCCTTGCAAACTCAGTATGTTGTGTATGAACTTAGACCCGTCCTTCAAATGTTCCATACCTTTCAATGCATGTTCAGTGTACTAAACGCACAATGTCCTACACTAACATGCCCCTTCATGATTCCATTTTCCTATGAATGCAGGTCATTCCGGTACTTCCAGTACATAGGGATTATTGATGTTGACCGCACGAACCTCCATTCCTGTAACAAACTGCTCGGATTGTCTAAACTACACTCTATATTTGTTCTTGATTGAAATGACCCGACTAAGCTTCTTGTCCGAGAACTCTCTTACTTTTGTGGTCCATGCTTAGAAGAAAATTTCAATCACTATGAAAATCAGGTATACGTGTGACCTTGGAAAGTTTTGAAGATTCAACCTCATGCTGCAGACTTTGTCCTTCTTATAGTTGAAGTGGAGGAAGGGGATGACATTTGGGATTGGGAATACAAAGAGCATGGAATGGCTGATTTGGTGCAAGCAGGGGATAATTTTGTTGTCCCTACAACTACTGACAATGGTGAAGGTGTATCTTTCCATATACTTTAGTGCCAAACTCCAAAACAAATTGTTATAGAAGCTTTTACTTGCACATGGAGAGGCCACTTCGAAGTTGGAGACTTTGTCATAGGTGCTACGTACTACCAAAAATGGGGTCGCTCAGATTTATAGAACTATGTATATCTAGCAAATTCTCAACTTGCCCATGTGGATGCAACCATAGTCTTTGCCTGCAAATTCCAAATGCTGCCTAGACAACATCGTGTAAAAGGTGGTCACCGTGTCTATACAACCCCTGATGAAACTGTTGATGTTATCAATAGTGCCCTCGATAGCTTGTAAATTACGTTCATATACTTTCTTATTCCTGCATTATCTTACCCTTGAAAAACATATTCAAACTTATTGTAACAAATTTTCTTCTAGCAACATAGATGCATTATAATTATTAACGCTAACACTCATGTGTTGCTCCTCAAATACATTCATTATACACACTTGAATTGTCTATATGAAAGTACCCCCTCAAGCATAACAGAAGGCATGACCACATGTACCAGCAACAACATTAGACAGTATTGTGCAGTATTATGAATAACCATTTCAATACTTGTAGATGATTGCTAGTACTCCATCTACATACAATTGTATTAAGAAGCTATGGAATTTGTGCACACTTTTCAATTCTTCTCACTGTCCGAACCTATACATTTCGTAGTACTGCTTCATAGTCACTCAATACTACAAGAGTTTCTAATAATATGTTCGCCGCACTTACAAATATATATATATATAGTACACAATTTAAAGGGAATGCAAAAAACATTATGCTATTGGTACCACAATACATGCTACTATATGTGAATGGGTCCTTCATATTAAACTTTTTTTTAGAGTCGTAGACTTCCTGAAATCATTGTCCTCTACAGAGTTTGCTGTCGTAGTTGCACTTGAACGTCGAAGTGTTTTCATCAAAATCTAATCCATAGTCCCAAGTCAACTCTTCCTCTGCTAGTATTTCCCGATTTGCAAAGAAAGCAACTTGAACAACCGTACTTCAACAATGTCAATACAATTTCAGTTTACACTATACATCAATACAGTAATGTAAGAAATGAAAACATAGCCAGGTGGATTCCAGAACTTGCATGATACAAGATAGTAGTCCACCCAACCTGGCATCTCCATCAGATTTGCATCCCCACATTTGTATGAGCAGCCCATGAAAATTCAATATTGTGCCAAGGAAAGAAATGTGAGCTTCATAGAAACAATGAAGACAACGTGTACATCTATGAGAGTAGGCATACCTGTGATTCAACCATCGGGCAACATTCGTCATGATAGACGCATCAATAGATAGTAGGGAATCATCATCCTTCTCTAGTTTGGACTCCCAATGAGTGTCCAAAGCGAGAGAATACTTGGATTGATCACCTCTTCTTAGCAATTCTGCATTTGTGACCACTTCTCCGGCATACTCAAAAAGAAAAGAGCCTCGCCATACACTAGTAGAAAAAAATAGTGACCAAATTAACAAAACTCAACACAAAAGTGTTGATTTTTTTTGTTGATTTGGACATGTTGATTTGAATACAAAAGTGTTGATTTTTTAACAAAAAAGTGTTGAATCTTAACAAAAAAGTGTTCATTTTCTAACAAAAAAGTGTTGATTTTTTTGTTAATTTGGACATTTTTTTTGAAATATTTTTTTAAAAATTCGTAAAATATATTTTTTGACGTTTAGGGTAGTGCCACATGGCCGGCAATCCAACTACCACGTGGCAACCTAGCCAATTGCCACATGGCAATGGCTACCGTGGAAATAAAGCCACCGGGGTTTGAACCCAGGACCTCATGGTTAGAGGCCAAGGCTCTTGACAAGGCACCAACCTTTCAAGTTGTTTGACTACTTAGGTAATAGAAATCCATTTAGATAGTTTTTTCGGATTTTTTTCAATTCTTTTTTAAAGTCAGCAGACTTTAGGAGCAATTCAGACCCAGTAAAAGACATTTTTTGGAAAAACTTCAGACTAGAAAACGTTGACAAATCCAGTTATCTTTCACCTCCAACAATTGTTTTGAGATTTGAACCTACCAATCAAAAGTTATGAACAAAAATCAGAGAGGGATGAAAATGAATATTTATTTTAAAAAATTTTAAACTCCCTCTCTGATTTTCGTCCATAATTTTTTATTGGTAGGTCCGAATCTCAAAAAAATTGTTGGAGGCAAAAGATAACTTAATTTTTCAACTTTTTTAAGTTCAAAGTTTTTCCAAAAAAGTTCTTTTACTTGGTCTGAATCGCCTTTTAAGTCTGCTGACTTTTTAGAAAATCGATTTGTGATGACTTAATTTTTTTTTAAATCTACATTGTAAAATTAAGACTCCAAAGGCTTCTAAAGAAAAAAAAGATTTAAAATATACTTATATTTGAATTTGGAGTTGAGGTATATAATTTTATTTACTTTATTCTTTAATGTTTTTCCCATTAAAAGTCAGTAGACTTTGGTGGCAATTTTGTCCTAGAAGATAAACTTTTCAAAACATCTTTTGAACTAATGAAAGTTTTAAGATGAAAACATCTTTCACCTCCAACATCCGTTTAAGATTTAAATCTTTAAATTAAAAGTTATAGACAAAAATCAAAGAAGGTGTTTCAAAATATAAAAAAGAATGTCCATTTTTACCCCTCTCTGATTTTTGTTCATAACTTTTGATTAGAAGATCTAAATCTCAAAAAAGAATTTGGAGGTGAAAGATATATCAATTTTACAACTTTCATTAGTCCAAAGTTTCTTGAAAAAAATAATTTTTCAAGGTGAAAATTGCCCCTAAAGTCTGCTGACTTTAATAAACACCGAATTGTGTACTTATTTTGTTCTTAAATCTACATTGTATATTGAAGATTCTTAAAGATTTTTGAAGATTTCTAAGATTTCTAAAAGATTTCAAAAGATTCTAAAAGATTCCAAAAGATTCCCAAAAAATTAACAAAATTTTGTTGATGTGGTAATTGCACTATCCAAATCAACAAAAAAATTTGTTAATTAGGGCACAGTTAACAAAAATTTGTGAAAGTGGACGTTGAGTACCCAAATTAATAAAAAATTGTTAATGTTTTGTTAATTTGGGCACTGTTTTTCTAGTAGTGATATAGGGCCTCCACTGTGCGAATGCTCCAACCTTTAGAGTTGTTCACGTAAAAAACTTGTACGCATATACAAAAGAAAAGTTATGAACCACTTCGAACTCTGTCACTTTCACAATAACACCACCGGGTAACTTCTAGAAGAACTGTCATGCTTTGACCTCCAACTTCATTGTCACTCCTCTTTGCACAACCCGGTTGTTACAATCTAATGCACAGAGACACGTACTGTTGTATTCTTTTATGTACTGCAATGGACCATGTCCATTGCATTGTCCGTTTCTCATCTCTATGCATGCGGATGGGGACGTGCAATAAATGAATCGTGATGTACAACTGCTTCGTCTTTTCAAAAACTGTAGAGTCCCAAAGATTTCACCTACTTAGTACTATCATGTAGTACTACAAGTACAACTATACAAACTTTCTATAATATAAGAAGTACTACAAACACTACTGCAAACAATGCTACTAGTACTAGTACTATGAATAGTACTACATGCAGTACTGCAAGTAGTGTTATAATAGTAGTACAAGCAGTACTACTTCATTGAGAATCTTTAGTGTCTTTAATATTGGAAATAAAAGTACGAGTAGTTCAAAAACTATGACAATCATAGTCACTGTAAACATTGTAGAGGAAGCATACCTGAATTATGTAGTGACTATGATTGTCATGAGGGTGCAGAAGACCATCTTTGACATAATGTCTTTCTGGTTCTTGAAGTTTATATGCACATTCATTGGCCATCCCTGTACATGTGCCCTCCATTTCCTCACTGACTGTTGTCTGTCTCACACTAGTTATAGGTGGGGCTTTGAGTGTGACAGAGGTGTGGATTCTAAGAGAACGCACGTATGTATATAAGTTATCAAAAATCTGGACAGCGTATAAGGCATCACCTTCATGCATACAGATGGGGACGTGTTCTAGACCTCTAGAATTAAACGTCAATGAGAATGGAATGCAAAAGTCCATGTTCACAACAACGTATCATACAGAGGGCAACTACTAGATATACAAAGGCGCTCATTTCATTAAGAAAAATGTAGTTGTAGTGTCGTTTGTGCAGGCACTTAGTTTTTACAGAAGCACACACTTTGAGACAACTTCTAGGACTAGGAAAAATCAACATACCGTATGCCCAAAATATGTAAACAAACTGGGGATCCTATCATCTAGTTCATAGCCCAGGTCCCTCTGTAGCATTGCATGACCAACATCGAGGTCGTGAGCCGGAATGGCTTGCTTAGGATAGGCCTAGCTTAGTCCCACGGTTTTACCGTGGGACATGAAGTACTCCCTTTAGTCCGTTGGCCCACAGTCATGCGCACAAAAATGTCACTGTCTTCCAAAACTAAAAGTATTTCTTTGGGGTCAATTTGGTAAGCTGAGGCCAAGCCATAGCTTTGGGCCACAGGACTCTCGTGGGCCCTCCTCAGAACCTTAGGCCCCATATTAGACTAGGAGCATTCTCTTCAAGTACATGAAGAGAAGTAGACGCAGAGGACGGGAATCCTAACTGCAAGCACAAGATTGTGTCTACATGGATGAGAACATTAGAATGTATGTGCCATTCATTTTTTGTTACCCACCTTGTTGTTCTTTGACCCTATACTAACAATTGGACTTGATGAAGCTACTTCGCTTGTAGTTGTGCTTACACTATGTCAAATGCACAATACTCTAGAAGACGTGTGGCTGTCGGAGACACTTCTTGAGTGGTACTGTCCTTCTTTGCTCCCTTTCCTAAAATGAAAAGAACTTGGTCAGGTATAGTACTACATATTCAGTTACAGTACTATATTTTGAGGAACAATACTATTGGGTCAGGAACATCACTATTGTCGTATCAGGACATTGAGTATAATTAAGAATTCAATGTGTAGTACTCTTGACAATGCTATGAATTTATGCTCAGACAATTCATTGTATTATTGAAGACCTAGGCAAGTGAAGAGTAGAGATTACAAAAGATTCAGGGCAAGTGAAGCTTTGGACCAACATGAGAGTTGGAATTTGCTTTTGCAGGAGATTTGCTTGGGGTGGATACATCGGATAAATTTGTTGCACATTCGTTGTCGTCTACCTTGTGCTTTAGACTATGGGAAGTCTAAACCAAGGACGTGCCTTGAACTTTCTTCACGCGTTTGGATGAGCGCGGAAACGTGATGGAATACGGGTCTTCAAGACTGCTAGCTACGTGTTTCTTTGAAGGAGAAACTTTCTTTGAAGGAGTAGGCATTGGCAGTGCTATCGTCTTTTCCTTCTGAGCCTGCAAGAACTACAATATGAGGTCAACACACAATGGTGGAACTTTGCAAATGAACGGTGCACCGTACCGATGTATGCATTTCATAAAAAGAAATAGAATAGGAATGCGGCAGAAGGAAGTGTTTAGCATAACAAATTAATGGTGAAGTGGAATAAAAAATTGGCACTTACTTTTCGGCCACTGACCAATGATGGGATAATGATGTCTCTATCTGGTCCAACATCCAATGATTTGAGCAATTTCGGTGCAAGCATTTTGGCTTGCACAAGTGGGTCGTCCAGATCTAAACCAAAAAAGTCAAAAGCGCCCAATGGCGGATCCTTGTCAACCATATGCACATCTTCCACTCATGTAGGCTGTTTGGGAGAAGACACATAGACAATGTTGTTCTCGGACACGTAAGAAACATGTGTAGTCATAGGGAAATCAATTGCTGTAGGGTTAGTGTCCACTATAGATGTAAAATCAGTTGTTGCAACATGTAGGGGGGGTATCCACCGTAGATGTACAAGCAACTATTGCAGGGGATGTGTCTACCGTAGATGTAAGATCAACTGCTGCAGGGGACGTGTCTAGTGTAGATGTAAGCATGCCGCTTACCTTGAAGTTGGTGGACGGGGTGGACAAACGGGACTCGAACGGAGTGTCGGACCTCTAAATTTCCGTAAGTGGACTCTTGTTAGAACCATCTATGCTAAGTTTTACTAAGTTTGGGATGATGTCATCTCTATCTTCCCCTAAAAACTTTGACAAGGTGTTGTCGCAGGGAGATATATTGGGAGCGCTTGCTGGTATTACACAAAAACCTACACATGTAAAAGTCAGTTATGTAAGCAAGTGTAGTAGCAAAGGTAGACTATCATGTAGCATCCTTCGTATATCACCCTAAATAGTATGACTCGAAACGTACATTTAAATGACGATTGTGGAAATTCATATGAAAACTGTAGAAGAAGTGACGAACGTAAGACATGCACACAATGAATTCTGAAGTAAGACTCGAAGTAGTACTACAAAAGTACAAAACATGTGAATGGTACTGGATTTAGCACTATTGCACTTTGAGCAACGAAGTGAATTTTTTTGGTAGCAAAGAGTGTTTACAATAAAACATGCAACACAGACTTCAAGCATGCCATGAAAAGAGAGCACGGCCCATGCATTCTCCATATACACATGTACTACATGTGACTATTATTGTGTGCAAGTAGAATAATTACAGTTCAAAAAAACATTGCATTAAGGAACACTAGTGCAAGTCATACACTTGGAGCATCTAGTGCTGCTAATGTGTGTAGTACTAATGGAAATACAATTTAGTACTTCGCTCCATAAGTAAATTCCAGTAAGGCTATCACTTCAAAGTGTTATGGGGAACTATTTAAAGGAATATATGTTACAAGTAATGAAAACAACAAGGACCGTATAGAATTTTCAAGTGAACCTTCATGTTAGAAGGGAAGCATGACGAGGACATGACTCAGCAATGAAATGACTAGACACGACACCATTTAAGAATGGCCGAAAGTTGTATGCCAGCATTACCTAAATCTGTCTGTACGGGTTTTTGCGGCAATTCCGGAGTAGTTCCTATCGATAAGCCATTTGTTTCCATGTCCCCATTGTTTCCATTAATTATTTTGCTGTATTGTCCAAAGCCCCAACTATTGTACCAATGCTCAAGCACAAGTCCACACTACAGCACTGAACATGTGACATTGTTCTTGAACCATTGCGCTGCACATCAAGGATGATAAACATGTTGGCACAAGTAGACAATGATGTTCCACAATAGAAATCTATAAGAACAAATGCAACATTCAAGAAGGGAGGGTAGAATGGGTCCATTAGGATTGTCCACCACTAGGTCGTCGTTGTAGCTTAAAGGTAGAGGCCGGATGGACACTACATCCTTCCCTATTGATAGCTCCAGCAAATACGGTTTTAATGCAAGAAGATGAGTGTTGTTGGCTTTGACGGCAACTACAGCTTCCTCGAGCTCCATTTCAGAAGTACACTTTGTATCAGCAAAAGCACTGAGTTTCTTCATGTTGGAGTAGTACATTCTGAAGATGGGCCCAATTCTTGGTAGTTGTGTAGCCACAACAATGTCTTCTTCACCTGTAGAGACGCTGCAGTCTTGACATGCCTCAATTAAAGAAGGTTTGAATTGGTCAACAAGCTAAAAGCAAGCCTCCCATTGCAAGCTAGCTTGTAAGACCTTCGCCTTCTTGTTATGAACTTCGTTTTCATAGCATTCAAGTTTGGCCTCAAACTTCTGCACAAGCTTTCAGACTTCCATTTCCCTGTAGCACAGATGAAGGAAAACATGTGAACACAATTAGTCTCATGCTACATATAGGTAGTACTGTGTCACTGTGTGGTACTATAGAATACAATTGCAGCAACTGAAGCTTGAGTACAATGTGCACAAAAATGAAGGACTCACCAAAGGACTCACTATACTGCAGGTAATGAATAGTAGTGCCACAAACGACAAATACTCTTATGGTCAATTTCGTTAAAATGGCGGTATTCCATTAAAATGGCACAAAATGAAAACAATGGAAAGATTGTCAAAGGGGAGTGAAAATGCGTGAACTAGGAGTGATTTGAATGTGCTATGCATAAAATTGGCACATGTATGACCCTATCATGGCACACTTATTTTCCATTTGTAGAAGATATTCCATTAAAATGGCATGCGGAATACCGCCATTTTAACGAAATTGACCATTCTTGTAAAGTACTACATGCATGATGGACATGATTGAAGCTGAGTTTTACGTATACTATCACAATACTCAGCGTGTCACGGAGTACATGAGGTACATGAATGTAGTACGTCTATAGTGAGTGCTCTTCAAAAAATGATGACATCTGGTACCGAATACTACTGAAACGGGTACATGTATGACATACAAGAGAATAATAATACATCTACAGTGAAGAATGTTCCATGGAAGTACTATTGTGATGGCCCATCAATACAAGGGATGCCGAGCAGTATTGCATTTAAATATACTGAATCTCCTATGGAGATATTTAACATTACTACGATGTACTAGTGTTTGCCTAAACTACAAAATGTGGAACACATGTGCTCATTCATACATGGGCAAATGCACACTACAGTGGATCAATATGGACTACCACAATCCTTATTTCAGTAAGATTTTTTGAAATTATTTTAAATTTAAATATATAGAAATTGTAGAACATAAAAAAGGACAAATATTAATGTTGTGTAGTTGATGATCTATGAAATACAAAAGAAATATTTGCAAAATTGTTTATACTAAATTTGTAAAGGACTTTGAAATGTATTCTTTATAAGTTTACATACTGTCACAGTCCACAATATTAAAGATAAAGACTCATTGATCTATTAGGAATTCTAATATTTTACAAAAGAAGGAATTATATTTTAATAAGTATATATATAATCAAATGTTCCGATTTGAAATATATAGAATTGTATTCCTAAATTTGTAGATATGGACTAATTTATGTATCATAATCTCATTAAAATACCATTGATTTTTGGGGGTACATTAGATATACTTAAAATAAACTTTACACAAATCTATCTTATCGAAATAATTATAATAAATATTTCTAAGGGTGGTCTAAATTTCAATAGAGTTAATTTTCATTATAATCATTTCTACAATTTATTAAAATAAATCAAAATTTGATGTCATCTTTGAAGTTTTTTTTATATAATTATACAAAAGAAATTTCAATTAAATTTCTTCATATTTTGCTTTAATACACTATAAATAAATTATTGAAAAAAGAAAAGAAAAATTTAGAGATCATATGCAAAAAAATGAAATGGACTTTTATGTAAGTATTTTTGCCAAATTTGATCCACCGTAGTGTGCCTTTGCCCACATGACAAGTATTGGAGGCGCTCAAGTTTAATACTATAAAACTCAAGTACTCGAGATTGACAATGCCAATTCATGCAAAGAGGATTGCATACCTGTTATATGAGGTCTACTACTCGTACATTCAACAAAAAGGACTTATACTCACTGAGAGGACAGACAAGAAAATTGAAGCCTTCTGAATAGGAAAAATACCTGGCAGCTACTTGTTTAGGGTCAGGAGTTTGCCAATGTTGACCGGAACCCCGACTGCGCACGTCATTCTTCAATCCGATGTACATAGAAGTAGGACATACGGCATTCCCTATAGAACCCAACTCTACACAAATTTCCGCATACTCGGTGAAGCCCTCATCTTTGAAGACCTGACTAACCGGCACCTTCAGCCAAGTAGACAATCGATTGATCCATAGCCTTACGCATTGACAGTAAGACTTCCACTGTGCTACATTAGTTTCAGCTGCGAACTCTGCCCAGTTCACTTTTTCGTGCTAAACATGATCCAAAATGAAGTCGATAGCAAACTCTTTGGCCACATGTATAAGTGCATTATCCTTCTGGTAGTAGTGGCAATACAACGTCTCCATCTCTTTTCAAAGATCTTGAGGCAGCTTCTCTGCCAAAGAGAAGTTGTTTCTTGCTTTCTCTTCCCCAAAGACTTCTTCCACTTCGTCAAGGCTGATGTGCTTCCCAATCTTCCATTTATGATTGTTGATGCCTTCACTAGCAAAACGAAACTTTGACACAAAATCCTCCGTAGTCATGGATGGAGGAAGGCACTTGTCCTCCAATCTGAGGGTCGTCAATTGCTTCCTGCAATCCGATTAAGTGAATTCCCATTTTTTCTTCTTTGTTCGCAGTTGCCATCTTCCAAGGTTTGTGCTCGTATCACTGTAGTTGTCGATGTCATTGTCTTGGTCCGAAGTACCTGCTCTAGGCATGTCGTCGTCAGCATCAGCAGACGTCCCTGATCCCAAGCTCTCGGTTTCTTGCACAGACGTGGAGCTCTTCTTCCGTGAAAGTGACTGCTTCTCCTTTGCCAATCTCCGAGAGCCAATTAAGGTAGTGGAGTTGGACTACAGAACTTTTCTTTTCCTGTTCACCAATGGCATTTTTGATGTTGGTGGCAACGGCATCGTTGACGTGTCTTTCGATGTGCTGTCCTTTGTTGTAGTGGCCCTTTTTGAATAAGTAACTTGCACGTTGCCTTCACTTTCGTCTAACTTCTCTGCACTCAAAGTTGTGTTTTCCGAATAAGATACAGATTGCACCGGATTTCTCTTCATTTTCCCCATTGCTACAAGTTCTAGACAAACGAACACACAATGACGTTAGTGCACTATTTCAATTACAACCAACAATACTATAGTACTTTATACAAGTGAGAAATACATGTCACGATCGAACAAAGTACTCGTAGTACTAAGAAAATGTACTACAAGTATTACAAATTCTGAGTACTATAGTGTAATACTGCCCAAAGGTGATTAGGACAGAAGATTTTGAGATCTACTAACTGAGGAGAACAACACAACGACAATGGACTGAATAGAAAGAACTTCAAGCAAAACCCCAAAGAAAAATTGGTAGCCACAAAAGCATTTTGAAAGCACAGGTGAAACATGAAAACTCCCAATGTCATTGGTAAAGTTTCTGAACCCTAACTTTTAGACAGTGAAGAAGATGACCACAAAAGACGTTCTCCTATTTTGGCGATGGATGTACCAGAATGGAGAAAGACTGGTCCTACCCTAAACCCTAAATGATTCCTAAAATTTCCTGGCACTAAGTACACCCCAAATACATGAGTTTAGAGCTTCATACATGAAAGAAGAAGCTAGAAGCAGGAAGTACTCACCAAACACAACTTGGCTTCACGCCACAGGCTGACAACGAAGTACTTGGTTGATACGAGTTTGCACTTTTGCTGCAGGCTGAGGATTGAGCTTCATGCCATAGGCTGACGATGAAGTACTCGGCTGATACGAGTTCGCACTTTGTTACAGGTTGAGGATTGAGCTTCACACCGCAGGCTGACAACAAAGTACTCGGCTAATACAAATTTTCACTTAGCTGCAGGCTAAGGATCGAGTATGCCACACCTAGGAAAAAAAAAGCTTGTGACCTTCATAATGTGTCCACCGCTTCGTGTGCACTGCCTATGAGTGTCGGCGTGGAGAAAAAAAACTACACTGTTCCTAAACATTGAACCCTAGCATACTCAGTACAAAGCATGACCCTAATTACCTCTATCTTTGTCTTCCCTCAACAACCATGAACAACAAACTAAAGCCGCTAAGGGTAGTTGCAAGAAACACTTCACGTTTTTCGTTCAAAACTGCGTTTTTTGGCCATAAGACTAGCAGTACTATGCAATACTACTAATACTACGTTTTAGAAGCGCCCCGACAAATCTGCACCATTGATTGAAGGCGTCTGCTGATCTATACCGTTGATTTAGTATTATGTTGTACTATGCAGTACTACGGACTACTACGAAGTACTGCAGAAGCCACTGAGAGCAGAAAATAGCAGAAAAGGGGTTTGTAGAGATTTTCATTTTTAGTAATTAAAAAAAAAGCCATAAAAAAAGCCATTTTGCTAGAGAAGATTGTGCTCGCATTGCACCAAAAAATTCATGAAGGAATTTTTTTCCCTCTTCGTAGCTTTCACGCAAAGGAAGGTCACTTTGATCCCATGTGTGCAATCGACATGATGCTATTTTCATAAAAACTCATCGTCATCCCTTTTAGTGTTAGTAGACCTCCAACATGTCCAATTTGTGGCTTCAAATTTGCATTTTTGGATGAAAAATAGGACTAAACCCCCCCCAAAATGGCCAAGGTAGACACCCAATCGAGGGTAGGTTAAAAATAGTAAACTAATTTTAAATTTTTTTTAAAAATAACTCAAGGTCTACAACTTTAGCATCTACCTTCATTCCAAATTTCATGCCAAATGGACAAATAATGCAAAAGTTATGAGCAAAAAGCCAATTTTTAAGGACAAGAGGATAAGAAATAGGACAAGTGTTTCTTGCAATCACCCCTAACTCCAAACAAGTCATGAAGTTTAGAAACTTAGGAAAGAAGGAAGAGAACTGAAAGACAAGGTTCATTCAAAACCTAGCTTCCGATGCAAGCACAAACACGAGAGAGAGTATTGCGAAACCTTAGCTTCATGTGGAAGCACAACAGACAGAAATTAGGAATTCGGGAGTGACGACATTCGAAATGGTTGAATTCAATGTTTCCCTCCAAAACATTGCCATCTCAGCCTCTGACAAGGCTCCACGTGTTAGTAGGAGAAGGCGACTTCTGACAGGTTACACAATTGTGGTTCGGCCACATTAATTGGGAGGACCACATCTCCATGACACATGGTGACTGTGCAGGAGATCTGCATTACCATCAATGGTCCACAGTGCATCGCATTTGCCCCTTCTAGTACTTGTAGTATTGGGCAGAAAAAACACAATTTTTGACCAAACACTACCAAAATCGTTCAGTCTTTCTTGTAATCACCCTGAAGCCCAAAATCAAAATAATAGACAGCTATTCTACATTGTCGCATCAATTGGCTAATCCACTTTTCGACCTACAAAATCATCCTTCTTCACATTCATTTTAATCTTAGTTTTTATCAATGCAAGGCTTCAACCCACCACTCAAATCTCAAACCAACAAAACTCGATTGACACAAAGACTAGCTAGTATTGATAAAGAGTGTGATTGTTGCTAATACTTCAATTAAGTAATTAGATCACATAAAAATAGATATTCTGCCAACTTTAATCATCTCATGGACATTGATAGCACATGTTATGACAAACCTATGTAGGCACATATTGACAAAAAGTGTGATTAATTGTTGCTTGTATTTCTAATCACTTTGTCAATCACATGGACATATATAGCAAGTATTGCAACACAAACATTAAAGCTAATAACTACACTAAAGATAAAAATTGATACTTCAACAGGGAATTGAACCAATACGTCTTGACGCTCTCATCCTAGTACCTAATGGTTGGTAGAGGCGAAAACCTATGGATAGGAGTGTAAATCTATGATAATAGAGATGGCACGTATGTGCACAATGGAAATATAAAACACCGACATTGGGGGAGTCAAAGTTCTACAAGTACGTGTGTAAAGGTTGTTCGAGTAATGACTAATGAGTGAAGTCATGCAACATGAAGCATGGCAATTTCAACTAGCAATCATATGTATGCTTAAACTTTTTCACCTAGAACACATTCTTCACCGTGATGTAATACTATTGATGGAGATGTACCCACTATACCTCATTAGAACCATCGTCATACAAGAGAATTGAAACTCTAGCCATGTTCACTTGAGCTAGCCTTAACCATACCACAATCCCATAAAATTCAATACTTTCAGCTTATTCAATGTTCTAAAAGATAAGGAAAAACTTTGAAATCTACTTCCCTAAAGATTTAAGTTTTTTAAAATTTTCAAGGCCTCCAAATGAATCAGGTAGCTCCAAAGGCTGACCACAACCTTCTAAATTCAACACTTTCAACTTGTTCAACATTCCAAAAGATAAGTGTAACTTTGGATTCCACTACCAAAAAAATCTAAGTTTTCCAAATATTCAAGGTCTCAAAATGACTCAAGTAGCTCTACAAGCTGATGACAATACTTTATACTCAACACTTTCAACTTCCTCAACACTGCAAAAGATAAGGATAAACTTTGAATTCCACTCCCCCAAAGATCTAGATTTTCCAAAATTTCAAGGCCTCCAAACGAATCAAGTAGCTCCACAAATTCACAACAACCTCCTAGATTCAACACTTTTCACTTACTTACACAACACTAAAAAAGATAAGGGTAACTCTGGATTCCACTTCTCCAAAGATGCAAATGGTCCAAATTTTCAAGGTCTTCCAATAAATCAAGTAGCTCCACAAGTTCACAACAACCTTCTAGATTCAACACTTTTGACTTACACAATACTTGAAAAGATAAGGGTAACTTTAGATTCCACTCCTCCAAAGATGCAAGTGTTCCAAATTTTCAAGGCCTCCAAATGAATTAGGTAGCTCTACAAGTTGACCGCAATCTTGTAGATTCTACATTTTCAACTTACTCAATGTTCCAAAAGATAAAGGTAAACTTTGGAGTCCACTCCCTAAAAAAAGTAATAGTTCTCCAAATTCTTAAGGCCTCCAAATGAATCAGGTAGCTCTACAAGTTGACCACAACCTCGTAGATTCAACAATTTCAACTTACTCAACGTTCCAAAAGATAAGGATAACTTTGGATTCCACTATCTAAAAGATCCAAAGCTTTCAAATTCTCAAGGTCTCCAAAAGAATCAGGTAGCTCCACAAGTTGACCACAACCTCGTAGATTCAACACTTTCAACTTGCTCAACATTCCAAAAGATAAAGGTAGACTTTGGATTTCACTCTTGAAAAGATCTAAGTGTTCCAAGTTTCCAAGGCCTCCAAATGAGTCAGGTAGCTCCACAAGCTTAAAACAACCTCCTAGATTCAACAATTTCAACTTGCTCAATGTTCCAAAAGATAAAGGTAAACTTTGAATTCCACTCCCCAAAAGATGCAAGTGTTCCAAATTTTCAAGGCCTCCAAATGAATCAGGTAGCTCCATAAGCTGAACACAATGGCCTAGATTCAATACTTTTAACTTGCTCAACTTTCCAAAAGATAAAGGTAAACTTTGGATTCCACTCTCGGAAAGATCCAATACTTGTATATTTTCAAGCCCTCCAAATGAATCGGGTAGCTCCACAAGTTGACCACAACCTTGTAGATTCAACACTTTCAACTTGGCCAATACTCCAAAAGATAAGGGTAAACTTTGGATTCCACTCCCCCAAAGATCCAAGTGTTCTAAATTTTCAAGGCCTTCAAATGAACCAGGTAGCTCCACAAATTGACGACAATCTCTTAGATTCAACACTTTCAATTTCTTCAACATTCCAGAAGATAAGGGTAAACTTTGGATTCTATTTCTAGAAAGATCTAAGTGTTCCAAATTTTCAAGACCTCCAAATGAACTAGGTAGCTCCACAAGCTGACCACCTCTTAGATTCAACACTTTCAACTTGCTCAACATTCCAAAAGATAAAGATAAACTTTGGATTCCATTTCCAAAAAGATCCAAGTGTTCTAAATTTTCAAGGCCTCCAAATGAATTTGGTAGCTCAACAAGTTGACCACAACCTCGTAGATTCAATACTTTCAATTTCCTCAACAATCCAGAAGATAAGGGTAAACTTCGGATACTACTACCAAAAAGATTCAAGTGTTCTAAGTTTTCAAGGCCTCCAAAAGAACCAGGTAGCTCTATAAGATGACCACAACCTCCTAGATTCAACACTTTTAACTTACTCAACGTTTCAAAAGATAAGGGTAAACTTTGGATTCTACTCCCCCCAAGATGCAAGTGTTCCAAATTTTCAAGGCCTCCAAATGAATTAGGTAGCTCCACAAGTTGACCACAACCTTCTAAATTCAACACTTTCAACTTGTTTATTGTTCCAAAAGATAAAGGTAAACTTGGGATGCCACTCCTAGAAAGATCCAAGTTCTCCAAATTTTCAAGGCTTCCAAATGAACCAGGAAGCTCCACAAGCTCATGACAACCTCCTAGATTCAACACTTTCAACTTGCTCAATGTTCCAAAAGATAAGGATAAACTTCGGATTCCGCTACCAGAAAGATATAAATGTTCCAAATTTTCCAACCCTCCAAATGAACCAGGTAGCTCCACAAGTTGACTACAACTTCTTAGATTCAACAATTTCAACTTCCTCAATTTTCCAAAAGATAAGGGTAAACTTTCGATTCCACTTCCCAAAAGATCCAAGTGTTCTAAATTTTCAAGGCTTCCAAATGACTTAGGTAGCTCCAAAAGCTTACAACAACCTCCTAGATTCAATACTTTCAACTTATTCAATGTTCCAAAAGATAAGGGTACACTTTTGATTCCACTTCCAAAAAAATCCAAGTGTTCTAAATTTCCAAGACCTCCAAATGAACTAGGTAGCTCCACAAGCTGAACACAATGGCCTAGATTCAACACTTTCAACTTCCTTAATTTTCCAAAGGATAAGGATAAACTTTGAATTCCACTACCAAAAAGATTCAAGTTTTCCAAATTTTCAAGGCCTCCAAATGAATCAGGTAGCTCTACGAGTTGACTACAATCTCCTAGATTTAACACTATCAACTTCTTCAACATTCCAAAAGATAAGGATAAACTTTGGATGCCACTCCTAGAAAGATCTAAGTTCTCTAAATTTTCAAGGCCTCCAAATGAATCAAGTAGCTCCACAAGTTGACCACAACCTTCTAGATTCAACACTTTCAAATTCGTTATTGTTCCAAAAGATAAAGGTAAACTTTGGATGCCACTCCTAGAAAGATCCAAGTGTTCCAAATTTTCAAGACCTCCAAATGAACTAGGTAGCTCCACAAGCTGACCACCTCTTAGATTCAACACTTTCAACTTGCTCAACGTTCCAAAAGATAAAGATAAACTTTGGATTCCATTTCCAAAAAAATCCAAGTATTCTAAATTTCCAAGGCCTCCAAATGAACCAGGTAGCTCCACAAGCTGAACACAATGGCCTAGATTCAACACTTTCAACTTCCTTAATTTTCCAAAAGATAAAGATAAACTTTGGATTCCGCTACCAAAAAGATCCAAATTTTCCAAATTTTCAAGGCCTCCAAATGAATTTGGTAGTTCAATAAGTTGACCACAACCTTGTAGATTCAATACTTTCAATTTCCCCAATGATCTAGAAGATAAGGGTAAACTTCGGATTCTACAACCATAAAGATCCAAGTGTTCTAAATTTCCAAGGCCTCCAAATGAACCAGGTAGCTCCACAAGTTGAACACAATGGCCTAGATTCAACACTTTCAACTTCCTTATTGTTCCAAAAGATAAAGGTAAACTTTGGATGCCACTTCTAGAAAGATCCAAATTTTCCAAATTTTCAAGGCCTCCAAATGAATTTGGTAGCTCAACAAGTTGAGCACAACCTTGTAGACTCAACACTTTCAACTTGTTCAATGTTCCAAAAGATAAAGGTAAACTTTGGAGTCCACTCCAAGAAAGATCTAAGTGTTCTAAATTTCCAAGGCCTCCAAATGAATCTGGTAGCTCCACAAGCTGACCACAACATACAAGATTCAACGCTTTCAACTTCCTTAATTTCCCAAAAGATAAAGGTAAACTTTAGATTCCGCTTCCAAAAAGATTTAAGATTTCCAAATTTTCAAGGCCTCCAAATGAATCTGGTAGCTCCACGAGCTGACCACAACATACAAGATTCAACACTTTCAACTTGCTTATTGTTCCAAAAGATAAAGGTAAACTTTGGATGCCACTCCTAGAAAGATTCAAGTTCTCCAAATTTTTGAGGCCTCCAAATGCACCAGATAGCTCCACAAGTTGACCACAACCTTCTAGTTTCAACACTTTCAACTTGCTTATTGTTCCAAAAGATAAAGGTAAACTTTGGATGCCACTCCTAGAAAGATCCAAGTGTTCCAAATTTTCAAGGCCTCCGAACGAATTTGGTAGCTCAACAAGTTGACTACAACCTCGTAGATTCAATACTTTCAATTTCCCCAACGATCTAGAAGATAAGGGTAAACTCCGGATTCTACAACTAAAAAGATCCAAGTGTTCTAAATTTCCAAGGCCTCCAAATGAACCAGGTAGCTCCACAAGTTGACCACAGTGGCCTAGATTCAACACTTTTAACTTCCTTATTGTTCCAAAAGATAAAGGTAGACTTTGGAGTCCACTCCAAGAAAGATCTAAGTGTTCTAAATTTCCAAGGCCTCCAAATGAATCTGGTAGCTCCACAAGCTGACCACAACATACAAGATTCAACGCTTTCAACTTCCTTAATTTCCCAAAAGATAAAGGTAAACTTTAGATTCCGCTTCCAAAAAGATTTAAGATTTCCAAATTTTCAAGGCCTCCAAATGAATCTGGTAGCTCCACGAGCTGACCACAACATACAAGATTCAACACTTTCAACTTGTTTATTGTTCCAAAAGATAAAGGTAAACTTTGGATACCACTCCTAGAAAGATCCAAGTTTTCTAAATTTTCAAGGCCTCCAAATGAATTTGGTAGCTCAACAAGTTGACCACAACCTTGTAGATTCAATACTTTCAATTTCCCCAACATTCCAAAACATAAGGGTAAACTTCGGATTCTACTACCAAAAAGATCCAGGTGTTCTAAGTTTTCAAGGCCTCCCAATGAACCAGGTAGCTCCATAAGATGACCACAACCTCCTAGATTCAACACTTTTAACTTATTTAACGTTCCAAAAGATAAGGGTAAACTTTGGATTCCACTCCCCCCAAGATGCAAGTGCTCCAAATTTTCAAGGCTTCCAAATGAATTAGGTAGCTCCACAAGTTGACAACAACCTCGTAGATTCAACACTTTTAATCTCTTCAATGTTCCAGAAGATAAAGGTAAACTTTGAATTCCACTTTGTTGGAGATCCAAGTTTTCCAAATTTTTAAGGGCTCCAAACGAATCTGGTAGCTCTACGAGATATGCACAATAACTTAAATCTAGCACTTTCAAATTTCTCAAATTTCCAATAGATTCAGGTAATCTCATAAATAAACCAAACCTCCAAAACAAAATTACCAATTCAGTGTTTTCAGGTGATTCTGGAAAATGTGCAAATGGTGGATGGCTATTTCTATTGTTACAAAGCCATTGAAAAGTTTCTGAAGGTGAATCATCCTCACATTTCAATATACGCAATTCTTTCATTAAAGAAAGGTTAACAGGAATTTCAAGCCTTCATGGAAGGATCAAAGTTTGAAGAGAACTTGGTAGTGGCTGCAAAAACACATCAAAAAAACACAATGAAATTGAAAAGCTTCAATATACATATATTGCTTGGATCAAACTAAATGCATATAAATTCAAAAAGATACATTGTATGCTTTATTTACTTAAACTAAAAGAAGGTTATTTATGCAACTTTTATATCCTCAAATAATCAACTAGAGTGAACACTATTTCTACAATCTATTCAAGTTTCTTCTCTAATATGCCACAAAAAAACTACATACTAATACTCATTGGAATGATTAACCAAATTACCAAGAAATCAAGAATACCTTATTTTTGTTTAACAATGCCAAGGATTTAGAACCCCATAAGCGTTTGCAAATACCCACACTTGCACTTTCTTGCTTAGCAATTGCACGGCCCATGTCTCGCAAGTGGTCATGCATGGCCAAGGCACCTAATTCATCCACTCTAATCAAGGCCTTTTCCACAAGGCTTCGAACACCCAATGCTGTAGACCAACCTTGAGATTGCCAACCAAGTTTAGCCATCTCTACAGATTCTCCCAACAATGCACATGCAATATCCAAAAACATTTCTTGATGTTGTTCGTGAAGAGCATCATAGCTAATTCGAAGACATTCAAATATCTTCTTGTCATCCATTATAGTGCCACAATTCAACTTCCTCAAAACTTCCTCCCAAGTCTCCACATCCTCCTCATGCCTCAAAAGAGATCCACAAACCTTCAACACCAATGGAACTCCACCACATGCTATACTAACATCTCTAACAAGACCTTCAAATCTTGGAGGTACTTCAAAATCCCCTCCAAATGCATGACATGCAAACACATTTTGAGAATCTTGTTGGCTCAATAATTGAACATCATGAGTGTAAACCTCATGATTCACATGAAATGAAGTTGAATTCTCAAATACACGTCGATTTCGAGAAGTGACAATGCACATACTTCCTTTCTTCAACATCTTGCGTGACACCAAATAATCCATGTCATCATTGCCACGAACATCATCCAAAACCAAAAGAATGAGTTTCTTAGATAACCTTTCTTCAAGAATAACCTTCCCACCAAATTTGTTTGTAATTTCCTCATTCTCACACAAAGCCTTCAAAATAAGATTTTGGACACTTGTCACACCACCATGAGTCAACTTCTCCACCACATCTTCCACATAACACCGTGCATCAAATCTTCTCCCCAATTGGTTGTATAACTCCCTCGCCAAAGTAGACTTTCCAATTCCACCCATTCCCCACAATCCCAACATCAACACATTCTTCTCATCAACGGTTTGAATGAGGTTCTTAGCAACTTGCTTCACACCCACAATATGATCACCCACATCCAAGGGAAGGGGTTTATTTGCCAATTCAAAGATCTTTCCAACAACCTCCAACACCATGTCCTTTTCCAACCTACAAAGAACATTTCAATAAACTTCATTAGCACCAACCACATCCACAATGTCAAGGTCAATTACAAAACTCTTCATAGTATGTAGTGAATATCCACATATTTACCTCTTGTCTCCTTCTTTGAGCTCCCAACCATTGAGCTTTGAAGTTGTTTCCATATCTACCCTCCATTCTTCAACAAGAGGCTTATCATGCTTCTCGGCAAGATTTGTAAATCCAAGAGCTAACTGACCCTTCTCTAGAAAACGAACTTCCCAAGGCTGAACTTTGTAGAAGATGGGTAGCACCTTCATGGAAGGAGAGTTCAACATTGCATGTAATTCTTTCAAGCACCACTCTGATTGTGCAAAACTCTTGGAAAAGATGACTAGGGCTAGGGGCGTTCTCTTGATAGCTTGATCAATGCATTTCCAAGAATCTTGGCCTTTACCAATGGATATGCAATCCAAAAAGGGATGCAACCCAACTCGTTTCAAAGCTTCGTATAAATAGCCCACAAAGCCTATCTTGGTGTCAAGGCCTCTATGACTAATGAACACATCATAGTCTCCATATTCATCTGAAGACAACCAATGATCAATTCACTTAACAAATCAACATGTCCAAATTAAATCAAATAAAAAATGTTTGCAACCACATTCAAAGGTGAGCATATTGAATTTGCAAACAAATTGAATAGGAAAAGAACAACTTTCTAATGAGACAAAGGATAAAACTAACCTTTAGATTCATGCAATCGCTTATTGGGCCTTGCATCACTTTCACACAATCTCTTGCCATGTCTTGCCTCACTTCCACACAATCTCTTTGCCTCACTTGTCATGCTTGCTACTTCAAAATTGAAACACACTAAGGACTATAAGAAATGAAAAAGGAGTTTGTAATTGGGACAAAACATACTAGTCTATGATTCACCCACCCCACATAAATCACTCTTCTTGCAACTTTTGAAGTGCAGATTTTAAATGAATTTATTATAATACAATATACAAGATTCTTGATGAAGATGGAGACATGACTTGAATACTCACATATATTGTCAACTTGCTTTTTCTCAATAAGTGGTAGTCTTCATGATATAAGTGTCAAATTCCAAGATACATGCCCAAAGTAGTTGTATGTTGTAAGGTGATCCTCGTCAAAGCACTTGATGAAAGACTCTTCAAAAACATGTGAATATAGCCCCTATAGGTCAAATGGTAGTAATATCTACCACCATTAACTTGTGAGTCAAAGCTCTTCATAAATTGTCTACACAACTCACAACAATAGTTCTCATGTGAACATCAACAAGGAATCAACAACAATAGGATTCTTAACAAATGCATGTTCCAACATCATTCCTTGATGATATGCCTACCTAGATAAAACAAAAAACAAATTCTTATTCTAGAGGAAATAACAAACTAAATTGTATAGCTTGATAAGAAAACACAAAACTTCTCATGGACACAAGACCTTGAGCAAGATTATCCAATTGCAACATTCATTGGTGGATGCTAATGAAAGCCACACCATCCCAATCAAGCAACTAACTTCTCAAGTAGAATGACTTGCAAAACATGACAAGGGTTGGCAAGATGAACCAATTCATTTCACTCTCCATCTAGAATGTTTTCCGATGTTTCTACAAGTGCGTATGGATGAAACCCTAAAGAACCAAGAGGCTGAACTTGGGTCTCAAATTAGTTTTTGCAGTCTTGAGGAGGCCATATGGGAACCATCTTTGGTTCATTTTTATTTATTTCTGACCAGCATGACCAATGTTCTTCATTGATTCTAGTGATAAACAATTGAACCCCATCTGTACTCCACTTTCCACAATGTCATCAATGGAATTCGCCAGTTCATAATCACATAATTGCTAATTTAGAAGTGAAGAACAGAATCTAGGAAGAACAGACTAAAACGCAATAAATAAGCAACTGAAAATGGAATGAAACATAAGATTCCGTTTCCTGGTGAACCTGCGCTGAAATGAAGCGATACCAGCCTCAAAATTGATTTCTCCATCGTTGGGAGGGATTTTGTTATTCAATGTGAAATTATCAAACTCTGTTTCAATGAAGAGGTAGGAATCCATCTAATGAATAATGCTGAGAACAGGTGTTGGCAAGCCTGTACTCGACGTTCAATCACAGATTCCAAGCAGTGCTGACATGCTCTAAACCATTTCCACAAGGATCATCCAAGAACATCACCGTACCTGGAAACAAGAACATTCAGGAATCCATCGATCATTTCGCCACATTAGAGGCGCAGGAGGTGTCAGCCAATGGATATTCCACACATCATTCCTTCTAGATCTGCACGTCAACAAATACACACCAAAAACCGCAAGTCACAGGCTATTCAAATGGACTACGCAGCAGATCAGAGATAACGAGTCATAGGCACTTCAGAAAATCTGTGCAATGGTACCGCATGCTGTTGGATGCAGCACAAAGTCACACATCCCAATCAAGCAACCAACTTGACAAGCAAAACGACAAGCACAAACTGGCAAGATGGCCAACTGAACCAGGGTTACCAAAAAACGAATCTTTTGTAAGTGTCACTACAGCTTCTAAACAGACTCTTCCAAATTATTATGAAGGAAACACACAGGCTAAGCAAATCAGAATCGCAATTCAAAAATGAAAAATCGGCTAAAGATTCCGTTATCAGGTAATTCACCCTGGCGCTACAAGATTCGGAAAGAGGCTCACAACCTGATCATATCCGTGGACATCAAAATGGCACAGATGTACAAAAATACTGTCATTAGGGTTTAAGAATCTGCACCAGTGACGACAGTAAAGAGCAGACATACAATGCCGATTCCAGTGGACATCAAAATGGCAAAGATGTACAAAAATACTCTAATTAGGGTTTAAGAATCTACACCAGTGATGACAGTAAGGAGCAGACACACAATGCCGACTCCAGATAGAACTGCGTCAGGTCAAGCATTGATCAGGCCGACTTCAAATCCCAGAAAGATACGCACGACCTCTGGATACCGACACCATCATACCGACGAAAAGGTCGGTAAAAACCCTAGTGCAATTGGACTTCACTGATAACTGCTCTGTCCGTGACTCCGTGGGGTGCAAAGCCCCCTCACTATGCCCAATTGCGAGTGTCACTGGATTGAAGATAGAGCCTCTAACACTAGAAGAAATGCCAACCAACGACAAAGTCTACCAATATCAAGATCAAGTGCCAATCTCTCCGACGAACATGTCCAAATTCTTCCACCCAATTCTTGTAATTTTATCTCTTCACATTGGGAGACATTATTGAATGGGTCGAGCCTGTGACCGAGGTAAGTAGCCAAGAATGATCCAATTGTAGGGTGATTAGCTACACTTTCTGTTTCTAGAAGAACCCTCAAAGTCATTCATCGGACACACCACTTTAAGACGAAACCGTGGTTAAGCAATGGTGAGTTGTGGTTCAAAAGTTTTGAAGTTGAATGGAAGAAAGAAAACCAGGTGCGGAATGCAAAAGAGATATGTTGGGACCCATTGCTTAGAAGAATGTACGTCTTGTATCTACAAGAGAAGCATTACAGACTTTGGTTGAAGGAATAGCGATATAGAAGTCTTACAGATTCAAGACCAAACGAAAATAGATAGCTGAAGTGAGTTGCACCAAAGTCAAGAAAGTGAGAATTATCCTGTATACGCCAAACCTAGAGAGCTGGAGCTCATATACTAACAGAACAAGGGTTTAAAAGAGGCACCGAGTTGCAACCCCTACGTAAAGCCCGACACTCTAAAATCTTGTGCTCAGCGAGTACACATTAATCGTGAGTATATTCATGACCTCCATATTAAAACTCGTGAATGTTTTGGCCATCTTTCAAACCCAGAGAACTTTTGCAAACATAGAATGTCCAACTAATGAATTCTCTGCCAACTTGGAACCTTCTACGATTTGCTAAGAAGAACCTGGAAAAAATCTAACCATTCTAATACCAGTACCTAAACTCAACCTATACAGTTTGCACGGCAATTCCAACAAACAGAAATTCATGGGGACAAAAAATTTGGCTTTGCATGAGAGATGAAGTACGAATTCTCTTGACACTGAACTAATTGATATCAAGTGGAGAGGTCAAGTGCTCAAAGAATAATCAAACTGTGCGAGCATACCTGATATACAGCGAAAATACTGATGTCGGCAACGGCACGACCGATTGTTCTCCTCCTGTTCAATCGGCTGCACCTTGGCCAACTTGTTGCCGTGCAGCTTCCGCGGCGCAAGAATTGTCAACAACGCCACCCCAATCGCACCTGCGACCACGGCGGTCGAGCTCGTTGCGACCAAATTCGCGGCCCAAGTACACAAAGTGCACAACACTCACTGTCGGCAAAGTCGAAAGTGAGAGAGGAAGGAGTAGGAATCGATAACAGAGCGCAAACCCTCAAGAAAAGGAACTCTGGTCCTCTTTTGCAAACCCCAGCTTCCACAACCATGAGCACAACACAAAGATGAGCACAACGCAAACAAAGACGGAGAGAGGCAAATCGTCAGAGTGGAGTACCTGGAGTTGCGGAGGTGACCCCACCGTCTACAGTACTGTGCACTGTAGAGTGATGGTAATGAAGTTTTCCGTTTCAGGACTTGGACTTTGTCCAATCAATCCAACTTGGCGAAAAAAAATTCAATCTCTGCATAATAATATCAATGTGAGGGAAGTGCAGGGACGTCCTAAGAGTATCTCCTACAGTCCTCTTGCTTTCCCCACTCCGCCATTCAAGATCTGTCCAATGAAGAGGAGAGGGCTACTTGTATCTCCACCACTGCAACTCCATAAATCATGCGTCCAACCAATCACAAATCACACAACTCCTCCAAATATGCTCCAACCAATCACAAGTCACACAACTCTCCCAAATATGTTCCAACCAATCACAAGTTACACATTTTGTATTTATTATGACTACTTGCTAATCCCAAGATAATTTGTAGCAGAAGAAGCCGGCCCATGCCCCTGTAGAAATGGTTTTTTGAGAGGGCTTGGAGAAGGCTCCACTTCACAAACGCTAGAATTGATTGCTTTTCATCCAAATTCTAAAGGGGAGGGGATTTCTAGAAGGCTGCACGAGATGCTCTAAGGTAGTATGCTCTAAAATTGACCATTGAACCCGGGAGTGTTCCTATGTCGAATTTCTGGACGACGAACATATTCAAAATTAGACTTCTCATTATAGCTTGGATGAAAGTCATCCTAATTTTTAGAAATACTTTATGAAGTTGTGATCCTATCCAAGGATTGGATTTGGTGTTACTAAAGCACATATTTTTCTAAAATTACAAATGTGGAAGTATGGGAAGTGGTTGACATGCATTGACTCTAGTTCAAACTTGGAATTGCAAAAATGAAGTCATAGGCTCAAGGAACAAAAAAATTCCAAAAAAATTCCATGTCAAGAGAACCTCATTTCAAATCCTTTCCAACAAAATTTACCTCAGTTGAATTTAGAAGGAATTTTGAATTTTTCCTTTCAAAAATTATAGAAAAATATTGGTGATAGCATTGGTGAATCTAACCGTATGGATAGAATCTAAAACTAAAACTCTACAACTTCTATTTGAATCTTCATTCCAAAATATTCTTCCAAATAATACTTTATGATGATTTTTCCAAAATTATCAATTTCAAAGATGAGTCTGGACGCTTAGGAGTTAAGGGCCGGTTTGCCATTTTCATAGATTTCCTTGGGCAAAAATTATTTTTAGATCATTCATTTAGATATACAGACTTTCAAAGATTCCATACAAAAGTATGCACAGTGCCCTCTAGAAAGTAAGGTAACCTTTGCAAAGTTTTGCACAAACAATAAAATGTAATGGCCAATGCACAAATCAAACTAGTATTTTGCAGTAGTAGAAAGTTCTAGACATCTAGAATGTCCAACTTTAAATTGTTTGACTCTGAATTTATATTGTACAATGTACAAAGATCACTATGCAATATAGTCACAGGGGGTACCTTACTTTCTAGAGAGCATTGTACTTTGTTCCTTTCTAAATAGCTGTCTACAAAACAACTTTTTGCGAACCCTAGCTAACCAACAATGACGTCTACAAGTACCAAGATCACGTGCCAATCTCTGTGACAAAAATGTCCAATTTCCTCCACCCAATTCTTTTACTTTTACCTCTACACATTAGTAGAGATTATTGAAAGGATTGAGCCTATAACTGAGGTAAGTAGCCAAGAATGACCCAATTATAGGATGATGAGGTACACTTTCTGTTCCTACAAAACTCCTAAACGTCATTCATTGGACACTATGAGTCCTCTTTTATGTATACCGTGGTTAAGCAATGGTGCATTGTGGCTTAAAAGTCTTGAAGTTGAATGGAAGAAAGACTACCAAGTGTTAAACGCAAAAGAGATATGGTGGGGTCTATTGTTTAGAAGAATGTCAATACTTCTTATATCTACAAGAGAAGTATTGCCTTAATTTTGCCATAGTGTATGCATTAAGAAGGGGCAACAAAATTAAGGCAACCATTTATTTTATGTATTTACAATTGTCTTCTAAACACATTTCAAGCTTCAAACACTTTGATGTTATTATTGTTGGGCCATCATACATGCTTGAACATTTTGGGTTTAGTTATGTTTTTCTAGGGTTTTTTGGCTTCACACATTTTCTAACTTCCATTGGATGTTATTCTTTGTTGCATGGTGTATCACCATATTGATGGGATTGTGGAGCCTCATTTTATTGTTCACATTCTCTTGGATGTGAATACTATCAGTGTCTAGTTTCTAATTCATGTGTATT
Source organism: Rhytidiadelphus loreus (assembly GCA_947034895.1). Classification (NCBI taxonomy): domain Eukaryota; kingdom Viridiplantae; phylum Streptophyta; class Bryopsida; order Hypnales; family Hylocomiaceae; genus Rhytidiadelphus; species Rhytidiadelphus loreus. The sequence continues at coordinate 3,028,621 of OX344764.1, forward strand.
GTTTTCATCTTTGTTCTATTTTGTGGCCTTTTTTGCTTATTTCGGTTTACGATTTGAGGATTCTCATGTGTTGTATACATTATAGTAGAAAAGAGACAAAAATATATGTTAAAAGTTTCAAATTGTATCGAGTGAATGTTGTGTTTGTAGTTCACATGTTGTGTTTTTGTCTTCAATCTTTGTGTATACATTTTTTCATTTTACTTTTTTTTTTTCTCATAATAAAGTTAAGGGTGCTAAAAATTGTTTCTACTTTAGAATTCTAAAAAATTGAAGGGGGGCAAAAAATACCATGAATTATGAAATTAGGTAACAATTGGAACCATTTAATTGTTCATGGTCATCAAATGCCTCCCAAAATAAATAAAACATGTACTGTACAACCCCCCACACAAAGTGACCTGGCCCCCCAAAGGTATGCTAACCTCTGTAGTCAAGGAAATTTTTCAACATCTTCTTAGACTTATTCACAAGTTTGAACTTTGATTGATATTATAGTGACACATGAAACTAAGTATAGATCTGAACTTTTTCATTCAAACGACCATGTTATAAGTATCAATGGACAAAGTCCAAAAGTAGATATACAAAAGTTGTAGTATGCACGGGAATATGCAACATGTAATACATTACTATAGAAGTTTGGAGAATCAATTAGGTGTGACTTGAAAAAAACTTAATTTCAAAGTTAGCCATGTCTAAAACTCTTATTTGTGTACTATAATTTGGAATTACTTTATATTTTGTGTTAAGGTAATTTAAATTTCTGTACAAAAAATATAAAGTAATTCAGATTAATGTACACACAAATTGAAGGAAGTTGACATTTATAGAATGTAGAATATTCACAATTTAACAAACATGCAAATGCTGTTGGTTCTCATGATATTTAAATTTTTTTGGAATTGAGAGCATGGAATGGAATTGCATTAGCCATTCTAAAGAAAGCATAGGTTGCAACATGAGCCATTCCTACATCTTAATGCCCTTGCATTTGAAATATTTGTTGAATAGGACAATGCGTTCAATTTTATAGAGACGGATATGTTTTGTAAAAAGACTAGAGTTTATAGACATTTGCACATAAATGATCCAACCAATCAAACAACTTGTTTCTTTCAATTTCAACAACATCAAAAATTCATTTGTCAATTTTATAAAAGATGGTGTAATTTGTGGCGGTTCATTACTTTATGATGATATTGAAATTAATATTTTTATTTTTGGAGGATTGGTTGAATCAATTATGTGTGTCATGAACTCTAGTCTTTGTACAAAAAATCTGAATCTAAAAATGCATCACACAAATCTAAAATCTAAATTGAATGCATTGCCCTATTCAACAAATATTTCAAATGCAAGGTTACTAAGATGTAACAATGGTTCATGTTACCTATACTTTCTCTACAATGGCTAATGCAATTCCATGCTTTTAATTCCAAGAAATATATGCCAAGGTCCAAAATTTTCCTTTGGAGTTCTAAAAAAATTGGCAAAATATAAAGTATTTCCAAATTATGGCACACAAAACTAAGTTTTAGACATGGCTAAATTTGAAATTAATTTTCTTTCAATTACACCTATTTTTTTCTTCAAACTTCCATATTAATATGTTATATGTCACATACTACAACTTTTGTATATCTATTTTTGGACTTGGCCCATTGATGCTTATGGTATGATCATTTGAATGAAAAAGTTTCAAATCTATATTCACTTTTGTTCGTAGCTATATATATTGTTCATCAAGTTCATAGTAAATCAATGATTGTATTTTGAGCTTCAATTTGATAATACTTGAGCTACTGGAATTTTAAAATGAAGTTAAATTCTAAATTTATGAATAGATGAGAAGCCAAATAATGATCCCTTAGACCTTGAGGGGTTAAAAATCATTTATGATGCTTTGCAATATGTTCAATAATGTCATTATGCATATAATAAGGGATGCACATGGTGTCTTGTATTGTGAATACTTTTGTATTGTGAATACTTATATATGTTAGGACTCCATTGGAATTGAATATAGAAAATGTCATTGGACTACACTACACTGGTATTGCTCGCAAAATGATCAAAATTAATAGCACTAAAGTAGTTCTATAAAGGAGGGAATTGTGTCAATTTTGTTGCTTGTTTTTAACCCCTAAAGTCCCAAGGCCATTTTTCTGTGAAATCCACTCAAAACTACCACTTCTACTATGTTCACCTATGGAAAAAACAATCCGTATTTTTTAGAATCTAACCATAGGATCTTGTTCTATACTTGTCTTAGATCTTGTGATAAATTTTTTGGGATGTTTGACCATATAGATTGAAGGATATTAGCATTCAAAGTTGTGTTCAAAGTAGAAAAAAAAATTCTTTTAAGAAGTAGCTATGATTGCTAGCAAAACAAGAAGTTCCATAACTTCATATCACTAATCCAAATGGAATGAATCAAAGCTTCCCATTTAGAAAAAAATATAGTCTACAAGAAAAAATATATTAAAATTTTTATTTCAATGTTTTGTGGATTTTTTTTGTTGCCCGGTCTCCCCCATTTGGAGGTTATTGTGGCATAACTTTTGCTCCCGAGCATCAATTGAAATGAAAATTATATTCCCCCAAAGCTCATAAGTTTCTCTATCATATGAGAAAGTTTCAAAAAGTTTCAATAAAAACTGAGATCATAAGAACCTATCCGAAATCCATTTTGTCCCCTATGGGAAAATGGGACTTTAGGGGTTAACATGGGCAAAGTCATTGTTGACTTCTATTCTTTGACGCATAGTTGAGTTCACTAGAAGCTACAGTAACTACACAATCTCCTAAAAACAAGAGCACCCTTGTGTTAAACCCTAGAGGACCAAATACCATTTTTTGGCAACATAGCAATTTTGGGCAGCTCACTACAGACAAAAATTTTATTTTTTTTCTTTGAAAATTTTACACCATGTGTGCCCAAGGAGTAGCTTTCAGGCACAACAACTTTGACTACATAGTTAAAAAGTTATTGCATGATATGTAATTTTCAGCAATCGGCAGGCAACCTGGGCAATACAAAAAACTTTTTTAAACATCACTTCTTAAAAAAATAAAAATTTGAAATTGTCTTTCTAGATTTATATATACATAGAAAGCTTTAAATCATTCCATTTTCATTTACAAGATGAAAGTTATGAGGTGTTCTAGTTTGCGGGTAGTTATGGATTCCCTACTCGAAAATAAACTTTGGAGTCCTATATTTAACTCAATTTTATATATTTTTTGAAAAAAATAAGAATATATGATGTAGATTGTTTATTAATACATTATCACCACTGGGATTGGATTTTTTCAATTTTGTAATTAAATTCTTAACAATCTAGTGTTTTGAATCACTTTGTACTTCTTTCTACTTACTTTTTTTTTATATGTTGTACAATTCCAAATGACATTAGGGAAGATTTGAGCTACTCGGGAGATTGTTTCAAGGTTGTTCCCATTGCTGGGAACCAGTCTTGTACAGTCAGAATATAATAATAATAAATTAAAATTAAAAAATATATATATAATTTTAAATTTTTAAATTTTTTAAATTTTTAAATTTTTTAAATTTTTAAATTTTTAAAATTTAAAATTTTTAAAATTTAAAATTTTTAAAATTTTAAAATTTTTAAAATTTTAAAATTTTTTAAATTTTTAAATTTTTTAAATTTTTAAATTTTTTAAATTTTAAATTTTTTTTATTTTTTTATAAAAAATATATTAAAAAATTATATCTCATGTGGCCGTCTCTTGGCCACGTCGGATCAACGTTCCCACAATGTTTCCGCAGTTCCCGCAGTCTGGGAACTCACAATCTCTTAAAACGCAGGAATCTCTCCTAATGTCTAAAAGTTTTCAAGCATGTAGCCAACTTGCCTTGAGGAATGAATCCAAAGAGTAACCCACCATTTTGGACATTTTTTCATACAAATGTGACCTTGTGAAATGCAGCTGCCCGTATTTTCACAAGGCCAAAAATATGATTTTTGTCACTTCAAACGTTAATATCTTGCAATCTACATGGTGGAAAATTCTGAAATTTTTTCCACATCTTTTCAAACTAGTTTACTACAAGATCCTACGGTTACATGTTTTCAAAAACGTTTTTCATTTAGAATTTGGTGCTTGTATCACAAATGGCAGTTTTGGTGAAAACATAGTCTTTGACCTTTAGAGGTTAATCTAACCATTTCCAAGAAAACTTGAATTTCTTTTGGAAACTCTCTTAACCCCTTAAAAGCTAGGATATAGTCTAGATTTCCAAAATTACAAAGATGTATTAAAAGATATAGTTTACAATAATAGTTTAATGATGACTCTCAAACAATACCGGTAGTTGCAAAATATGATTCACGAATCACATCCATGCGGTTAGATCAACTAATACACAAAAGAATATTTTTCAATAAAATTTGAACTCAATTAGCGAATCATCCAGAGTCATATTATTCAACTTTGGAGAAACAAGAGAAGTCAGTTGACTCATATTTCCACACAGATTTACAACAAGGTCCACCTTTATGCCAATTTTCTCCAATTTTTCTCGTAACCTTTATGTTGAATTTTCAGCACCTGGCAACAATATCTCCCAAATATTATACCTCTAGGATTGAATTGTACGGCAACGAACTTCCCCAGCGTAACATTATTCAACTATGGAGTCAAGGTGTTACCTAAGTCCATGCAAAAACAAGATAATTCAGTTGACTCATATTTCAACACAGATTTAAAACATGGTCCGACTTCATGCCGATCTTCTCCTTGATCTTTTCTCATGAATTTTCAGCACCTGGCAACAATATCTTCAAAATATTCTACCGCTAGGATTGAATTGTACCACGGGGAACTCCCACCCTCCAACAATGTTATGTGATATTTGACAATTATTGACCACATATCATAGCAACAACAAAAGAAGTACTGCTTCAAGACATGCGATCAGATGGTCGAATTCAAGTTCAATATTAAATATTACATCATCAAAAATCTGACAGAACATGCCGTCTACAATCTAGAAGCTCAAACTGATAGCTCAGGGACAGCTGAAGGGATCTTCATGTGCAACTGAAGGTCATAGTCACTATCACAGTAGCGGAAACAAACTAAGCTCATTTCCTAGCAAGCATATGCTTAGTCCCCGATCTCGCATATTCTTCGTGTATTCAGACACTTTGGGCTGAACCCTCTTTGTCAACATAAGAAACGGTCAAGCGGAATGATTCTTGTCTGATATGTAAGGAATGTAAGAGTTCCTGCACTTGCTCAAAATTAATGTGGAAATGGCGAAGGAGAAAAACAAAGGGACATGAAGGGGAACCTCTTTGAGCAATTTCACTTGATTTGAGATCTAAAAACTTCCACTTATCCATTTGCTTTGAAAATGGTCCCAATCGAAAGAGTAAAGTGTTTTCATGATTTTCACCATTGAAAATTTAAACAAGCAAGTGTTGATTTGGAGTTATGTGTGAATTATACTTATAAAAAAATTGCATCTCAACAATTGCAAGGTGGATTGTGTAATGAGTTTAATAACTTTTCAAGTGATATTAAGTTTTTTGAAAGGACATTTTAATGTGCTAACACAATTATTAGTTGTTCGTGTCACCTCCAATCCCAAAAAACTTTTATGTGCAAATTTCTGAAACATTGTGGGGAGGAACAACATACTAAAAATAGAAAACATACATTTCTCTTATTATAATCTCACAACTCTTATGCAATTTTGTACTCAAAATCGGTGTGCATACTAATAAGCAAGCTCTTTGAACATCCAAACAATTAGATTTTGAAAAAAAAATCATGCTTCAATGGGGATAACCATAAGCCCATGCTCTTTTTTCATAGTCAAAACACACTTGAAAAGGCTTAGGCATTTAGAGGTTAATGGAGTTGTAGTGCCTCAATTTATTGTTCACATTCTCTGGATGTGAATACTATCAATTTCTAGTTTCTAGTTTGCGTGTGTTATTTTCATCTTTGTTCTATTTTAAGGCCCTTCTTTACTTATTTCGATTTACGATTTGAGGATTCTCATGTGTTGTATGCCTTACAATAGAAAAAAGGTTAAAATTTATGTTAAGTGATCTAAATTGTGTTAAGTGATTGTTACGAATTTAGTTATGGAATTAAAAAATGCCAATCCCAATGGTTGTAATGTTTTAATAAACAATCTACACCCTAGGTCTACACCCAATGTTTTTGTTTTTGTTTTTTAAATATTGAAAATTGAGTTAAATTAAGGACTTCAAAATTTATTTTAAAGTAGAAAATGCATAATCATAATTGCCTACAAACTAAAACTCTTCATAACTTTCATCTTGTTAATCAAAATGGAATGATTCAAAGCTTTCAATGTATGTATAAAACTAGGTAACCAAGGTAAAAGTTTTATTTCTTCAAAAAATCATTATTATGAGCTACCCACCAAGCATTAAGAATTACATATCATGCAATAACTTTTTATCCATGTAGTCAAAAGTCATGAAAATTGTTGTACCTTAAAGATACTCCTTGGGCAAATGTTGTGTGAAAATTTCAAAGAGAAAAATAAAAATTCCATTTATGGTGAGTTGCCCCAAATTGCTATGTTGCCAAAGGAAAACAAATTAGGGCTTTAGAAGTTAAAGTAGAACAACCCATTGCGGTCGATAGACCCCATGGTGAACATCTAGGAAATGATTTCATTATGGGATATTTTAATAAATGAGATTTGGGCCGCAATCAATGTCTTTGCTGACAATAATGGAGTGATTAGTGATCTCATTAGGAACTTCCATCTTTTTAGTGTAAATTCATTGTATGGTAGAAGTATTTCAACCTGTAGGATATGGAAACTCATTGAATAATTGAATTCCACATGTGCAAACATAAGGATGAGGAAGAATGCAAAAAAATGAATTTTTTTTCCAAAAATGTTAATAGAGTTAGCATTGACGCTTCTCCCTAAGCAAGAAGGGAAGAGAGAGGAGTGGAGGAGAAGGTACAAACATAGAATCTTTTCAATGAACATTGCATCAAACTATTGTTGACAAAAAGTCACCCTACAAAGCCATCATGGGGGTTGTCAGCAATAGGTACTTATATCTTCGGAAGTGACTTTCTGAGCCTTCATTGTTGGAAAATATTGTGACTACTTTAGGTAAGTAAGATGAGCATTATGGATAAAAAATTCTGTTGGTTTTAGGGTAGTCTAGAGTATCTTTTGGGCCATGATGAGCAAAACACTTCAAAAAATTCATAACAAATTCATACTTGAAAAAATTAAAAAATTTCAATTGCTCTCATTGTTTGTCACACTTCTCTTTATGTGGGAAATTTGAAAAAAATAAAATTCAGCAATGGCATGAGGACAAACTCCTAATTCTGGACAAAATGGGTTGCTTTACCTTACCAATGACAATGAATGTGGGAATGAATATTCTCAGTGAACCTTACATCTCAATTAGTGAATAATCCAGAGTCATATTATTCAACTTTGGAGAAACAAGAGAAGTCAGTTGACTCATATTCCCACACAGATTTACAACATGGTTCACTTTTATGCCAATTTTCTCCTTCAATTTTTCTCGTAACCTTTATGTTGAATTTTCAGCACCTGACAACAATATCTCCCAAATATTATACCTCTAGGATTGAATTGTACGGCAACGAACTTCCCCAGTGTAACATTATTCAACTATGGAGTCAAGGTGTTACCTAAGTCCATGCAAAAGCAAGATAATTCAGTTGACTCATATTTCAACACAGACTTACGACATGGCCCGACTTTATGCCGATCTTCTCCATGATTTTTTCTCATGAATTTTCAGCACCTGGCAACAATATCTTCAAAATATTCTACCGCTAGGATTGAATTGTACCACGGGGAACTCACACCCTCCAACAATGTTATGTGATATTTGACAATTATTGACCACATATCATAGCAACAACAAAAGAAGTACTGCTTCAAGACATGCCATCAGATGGTCGAATTCAAGTTCAATATTAAATATTACATCATCAAAAATCTGACAGAACATGCCGTCTACAATCTAGAAGCTCAAATTGATAGCTCAGGGACAGCTGAAGGGATCTTCACGTGCAACTGAAGGTCATAGTCACTATCACAGTAGCGGAAACAAACTAAGCTCATTTCCTAGCAAGCATATGCTTAGTCCCCGATCTCGCATATTCTTCGTGTATTCAGACACTTTGGGCTGAACCCTCTTTGTCAACATAAAAAACGGTCAAGCAGAATGCAATGATTCTTGTCTGATATGTAAGGAATGTAAGAGTTCCTGCACTTGCTCAAAATTAATGTGGAAATGGCGAAGGAGAAAAACAAAGGGACATGAAGGGGAACCTCAGTTGTAGGCCGTCATGCCAATGGTAGGACCGTCATGCTCGCTGTAGGGATCCGCTTCTCCTCGGTAGGAAGCCCATTGTTGTTCTTTGGTGCGCGCCCCAACTTGTAAGACGTAGTACACAACACTGGAAAGTATGGCTAAAAAAGAGAAGGCCACCCCAACAGCAAAAAAAAATGGCTTTCTTCACGTTTTTGCAGAAAGCGTCATCCACACTGTACACTCCTTGGTCTAATTGTCCGATAGTTCGGGTATTGTTCAAGATGGCACCCGTAAAGCAGAAAGATGAAGCTCAGCCTGCAACATCCAATTAAGTCAACCTGAGATGTGTGTGTGTGTGTGTGTGCGTGCACAGAAACCTCAAATGTTGCCTGCCAAATTTCTTCTCACATTCTAAAACCAACCAACTGAAGTAGCAAATCAGCTAACTCAATTGCAAGTGTCTGTATCCCAAACAGGAACGTCAAATATACATCTGTATCCTTCCATACAATCACCAGTATAATCCTCTGTATAAACCACACTGATTGGAAATTTCAAAAACCTGATCAACCGTGTCTTAGAATGTGCCAATTTATCCATATCACAATTCTAGTACTTGGCATAAGAAAAAAAACTTCCTTTGGAATGATTGGCAACCAATGTGCCGCTATTGTTTTTGTTGCTCGTCTCATATTCATTGGAGACAATAACTTTCTACATTTCCAAACCATAGTTTGGTCTCTCCCCTTGCGGTGGACACGGAAGAATGCATGGACAATCTCAAGAGGGGCTTACCATAAGATTGGAGGTTTTGAGAATGTTTTCAATGGCATTTTTAATGCTTTATTAGGATCAGTTTACATCAAGGCGGGGCCAAGTGACCATAAAAATGCAAGGGTATTCCACTTTCTAGATGTGACCATGAGAAGTAGGAGCCTAAGGGAAAAAAAAAATAGTAATGACACCCCACATGGTCTTGGTGTAAATTCAAGAGAGACCATAGCCTCCAAGCTATATTTATTTATTATTTATTAGATTTGGCATTGTGAACTTGGAAGATCAATTAAATAGGCAAAATCTATGGTTGTAAGATTTTAGCCAATCGTGGTCTCCTAGAATTTCTTCAGGCCTATTTCAAAGAAGTGGGCAAGATGGAGAGCTTCAAGTAAATTGGCCCTTTACATTGCATGTTTATTTATTTGAGTGAGGGTCAACATCCTATGGCAATTAATTAATTAAATTGGGCAAAAATAACAAGGTAGATATAAAGGAATAGAAATTTTTGTTCTTTTTCCATACAATTAATTTAAAGAAACAATATCCCCCAAAAATTTAACATCTATTTTTAGAATCTTTTTGGCTAACCACGATTGTTGAATAGAGTATCCTTTTGAATGCCTTCTTCTTAGGTTGTATATGCACACAAATAATTTGAAAATTGATGATAACTAATTAAACAACTTCTAATCCATAAGGGATTAGAAATTCATAATTTTCTAAATTCACTCTTGAAAATCAAATCTAATACCTTCAAACTAACAATTTATGATTTGAAAATAATTATATTTCATTATAATTTTCAAAAGTGCAATATATATAGTAAAAAATTACACACACACACACAGATATATATATATATATATATATATATATATATATATATATATATATATATATATATATATATATATATATATATATATATATATATATATATATATATAGTCAAAGAAAAACAATGCATGTATTGATGAAGAATGTGAAAAAAATATATATATTAACTAAAGCTTATAAATCAATTGCTAAAAAAAACATGAGCCCCAACTTTGTTCAATCCTGTAATAATGCATGTTTTTAGTAAATTGAAAACTTAGTCCTATTAGAGAAAATTTAAGGTCACAATACTTCTCAAAAGATCCAAGTTTGCCAAATTTTCAAGGAGGTAGCTCCACAAGTTGACCACAACGACTAAAATTCAACACTTTCAACTTGCTCAATGTTCAAAAAACTAAGGATAAAGTTTAGATTCCACTCCCCCAAAGATCTAAGAAGTCCAAATTTCCAAGAAGTCCAAATGAATCAAGTAGCTTCACAAACTCATAACAACTTCCTAGATTCACCACTTTCAATTTGGTCAATGTTCCAAAAGTTAAGGGTAACCTTTGGATTCCACTTGTAGAAAGATCCAAGTACTCCAAAATTTTAAACCCACCAAATGAATTAGTAAGTTCCACAAGTTTACCATAACCTCCTACATTCAACACTTTCAACATCCTCAACATTCCAAAAGATAAGGATGAACTTTGGATTCCACTTCCAAAATGATCTAAATCTTTCAAATTTTCCAAGCCTCCATATAAATCAGGTAGCTCCACAAGCTAACCACAACTTGCTAGATTCAACACTTTCAACTTGCTTCATGTTCCAAAACATAAAGGTAAACTTTGGATACTACATCCAAAATGAATTAGGTACCTCAATAAACTCATGACAATCTCCTAGATTCAATACTTTCAACTTCCTCAATGACCCAAAAGATAGGGGTAAACTTTGAATTCCATTTCTATGAAGATCCAAGTTTTCTAAATTTTCAAGGCCTCCAAATGATTTAGGTAGCTCTACAAGCTGACAACAATCTATTAGATTCAACACCTTTAATTTGTTAAACGTTCCAAAAGATATGGGTAAACTTTGGATGCCACTTCCAGAAAGATCCAAGTGTTCCAAATTCTCAAGGCCTCCAAATGAATTAGGTAGCTCCAAAAGTTGACCACAATCTCCTAGATTCAACACTTTCAACTTCCTCAACGATCCAAAAGATAATGATAAACTTTGGATCCCACTTCCTAGGAGATTCAAGTCTTTTAAATTTATAAGGCTTCCAAATGAATCAGGTAGCTCCTCAAGCTCATGACAATACTCTAGATTCAACACTTTCAAATTCCTCATCGTTCCAAAAGACAAGGGTAAACTTTGGATTCCACTTTCGTGAAGATCCAAGTTTTCCAAATTTTCAAGGCCTTCAAATGAATTAGGTACCTCAATAAACTTATGACACCACTAGAGACTCAATGCTTTCAACTTCTTCAACGATCCAAAAGACAAGGGTAAACTTTGGATCCCACTTTCTTCAAGATTCAAATGTTCCAAATTTATAAGGCCTCCAAAAGAATTAGGTACCTCCACAAGCTCACTACAACCTCTTAGATTCAACACTTTCAACTTGTCCAATGTTCCAAAAGATAAGGGTAAACTTTGGATCCCACTTTCATGAAGATCCAAGTTTTCCAAATTTTTAAGGCTTCCAAATGAATCAGGTAGCTCTTGAAGAAAATGACAATATTGGAGATTCAATACTTTCAACTTGCCCAATGTTCCAAAAGATAAGGATAAACTTTGGATCCTACTTCTTTGGAGATCCAAGTGTTCCAAATTTTGAAGGCCTCCAAATGAATTAGGTATCTCCACAAGCTTCCAACAACTTCCTAGATTCAACACTTTCAACTTGTCCAATGTTCCAAAAGATAAGGGTAAACTTTGGATCCCACTTTCACGAAGATTCAAATTTTTCAAATTTTCAAGGCTTCCAAATGAATCAGGTAGCTCCTCAAAAAAATAACAACATTGGAGATTCAACACTTTCAAATTCCTCAACGTTCCAAAAGATAAGGGTAAACTTTCGATTCCACTTCTTTGGAGATCCAAGTTTTCCAAATTTTCAAGGCCTCCAAACGAATGTGGTAGCTCCGCAAGATATTTACAATAACTTAAATCTAGTACTTTCAAATTTCTCAAATTTCCAATAGAGTTAGGTAATCTCATAAATAAACCAAACCTCCAAAACAGAATTACCAACTCAATGTTTTCAGCTGATTCTGGAAAATGTATTAATGGTAGGTCAATGTTTTTTTCATCATAAGGCCGTTGAAAAGACTTTGAAAGCAAGTCATCCTCACATTTCAATATACGCAATCCTCTCATGAAAGAAAGGTTAATGGGAATTTCAAGCCTCCGTGGAAGGATCAAAGTTTGAAGAGAACTTGGTAGTGGCTACACAAACACATCCAAAAAAACACAATTAAAATGAAAATTAATGCTTCAATACATGTATGTTTTAGGGATCAAATTAGGCATAGGTGAATTAAAAAATAATAGATTGCATGCTTCAAATACTAAAACTAAAATAAGATTACTTTCACAACTTTTAATTCCTTAATTAATAAACTAAAGTGAACACTACTTCTACAATCTATTCAAGTTTTTTATCTAATATGCTACAAAATAACTACATACTAATAATCTATGAGAATGATTGACCAAATTAAAGTTCAATGGTTACCAAGAAATCAAGAATACCTTATTATTGTTTAACAATGCCAAGGATTCAGAACCCCACGAGCGTTTGCAAATACCCACACTTGCACTTTCTTGCCTAGAAATTTCACGACCCATATCTTGCAAGTGGTTGTGCATGCCCAAGGCACCCGATGCATCTATTCGAAGCAAGGACTTTTCCACAAGGCTACGAACACCCAATGCTGCAGACCAGCCTTGGGACTGCCAACCAAGTTTAGCCATCTCTACAGATTCTCCCAACAATGCACATGCAATATCCAAAAACATTTCTTGATGTTGTTTTTGAAGAGCATCATAGCTAATCCGAAGACATTCAAATATCTTCCTGTCATCCATTATGGTCCCACAATTCAACTTCCTCAAAACTTCCTTCCAAATCTCCACATCCTCCTCATGCTTCAAAAGAGATCCACAAACCTTCAATACCAATGGAACTCCACCACATGCCATACTAACATCTCCAACAAGACCTTCAAATCTTGGAGGTACTACACAATCCCCTCCAAATGCATGGCATGCAAACACATTTTGAGAATCTTGTTGGCTCAATAATTGAACATCATAAGTGTGAACTTCATGATTCACATGAAATGAAGTTGAGTTCTCAAATACACGTCGATTTCGAGAAGTAACAATGCACATACTACCTTTCTTCAACATCTTGCGTGACACCAAATAATCCATGTCATCATTGCCACGAACATCATCCAAAACCAAAAGAATGAGTTTCTTAGATAACCTTTCTTCAAGAATAACCTTCCCACTAGATTTGTTTGTAATTTCCGCATTCTCATACAAAGCCTTCAAAATAAGATTTTGGACACTCGTCACACCACCATGAGTCAACTTCTCTACTACATCTTCCACATAACACCGTGCATCAAATCTTCTCCCCAATTGGTTGTATAACTCCCTTGCCAAAGTGGACTTTCCAATTCCACCCATTCCCCACAATCCCAATATCAATACATTCTTCTCATCAATAGTTTGAATGAGGTTCTCAACAACTTGCTTCACACCCACAATATGATCGCCCACATCTAAGGGAAGGGGCTTATTTGCCAATTCAAAAATCTTTCCAACAACCTCCAACACCATGTCCTTTTCCAACCTGCAAAGAACATTTCAAAAATCTTCATTACCACTAATCACAATTCCAATCTCAAGCTCAACCACAAAACTCTTTATAATACATAGTGAATACCCACATATTTGTACCTCTTGTCTCCTTCGTTGAGCTCCCAACCAATGAGCTTTGAAGCTATTTCCATATCTACCCTCCATTCTTCTATGACAGGCTTATCATGCCTCTCGGCCAACTTTGTAAATCCAATAGCTAATTGACCCTTCTCTAGAAAACACACTTCCCAAGGCTGAACTTTGTAAAAGATAGGTAGCACCATCATGGAAGGAGAGTTCAACATTGCATGTAATTCTTTCAAGCACCACTCGGATTGTACAAAACTCTTGGAAAAGATGATTAGGGCTAGGGGCGTCGTCTTGATAGCTTGATCAATGCATTTCCAAGAATCTTGGCCTTTACCAATGGATATGCAATCCAAAAAGGGATGCAACCCAACTCGTTCCAAAGCTTCATATAAGTAGCCCACAAAGCCTATCTTGGTGTCAGGGCCTCTATGACTAATGAACACATCGTAGTCTCCAAGTTCATCTGAATACAATCAATAATCAATTTACTTAACAAATCAACATGTCCAAATTACATCAAGTAAAAAATGTTTGCAACCACATTCAAAGGTGAGGATATTGAAACTATAAACTAATTGAATAAGAAAACAATAGGTTTCTAGTGATACCAAGGGTAAAACTAACCATACCTTCAATTGCATGCAATCTCTTGGCAGACCTTGCAACACTTTCACACAATCTCTTGCCATGCCTTGCCTCACTTGTACACAATCTCTTTGCCTTACTTGTATCACTCTCCATATCGTTTGTCGTGCTTGCCATTTCAAAATTGAAACACACTAATTACTACAAGAAATGAAAAAGGAGTTTGCAATTGGGACAAAATATACTAGTTTCTAATTCAATCAACCCACAAATCTTCCTTTTCACAACTTTTGAATTATAGATTCTAAATAAATTCATTTCAATACAATATACAAGATTATTGATAAAAATGGGGACATGACTTCAATACTCACATATGTTGTCAACTTGCTTCTTTTCAATAACTGGTAGCCTTTATGATGTCAGTGTCGAGTTCTAAGATAAAAATTGCAACACTACAATTCTCAACAAAATCACGTTCCAACATCATTCTTTGATGATAAGCCTACCTAGATACACCAAAAAGCAAATTCTTATTCTAGAGGAAATAACAGACTAGATTGGATAGCTTGATAAGAAAACACAAACTTCTCATGGATAAAAGACCTTAAGCAAGGTTGTCCAATTGTAACATTCATTGGTGGATGCTAATGAAAGCCACACCATCATAATCAAGCAACGACCTTCTCAAGTAGAATGACTTGCAAAACATGGAAAGGATTGGCAAGATGAACCATTTCATTTCACTCTCCATCTTGAACATCATCCAATCTTTCTACAAGTGTCTATGGATGAAACCCTAAAGAACCAAGACGCCCAACTTGGGTCTCAAATTAGTTTTTGCAGTCTTGAGGAGGCCATATGGGAACCATCTTTGGTTCATTTTTATTTATTTCTGACCAACACGACCAATGTTCTTCATTGATTCTAGTGATAAACAATTGGAGCACGACCAATGTTCTTCAGTGATTCTAGTGATAAACAATTGGACCCCATCTGTACTCCACAATGTCATCAATGGAATTCGCCAGTTCATAATCACATCATCGGTAATTTAGAAGTGAAGAACAGAGTCTAGAAACAACAGACTAAAACGCAATAAATAAGCAACTGAAAATAGGATGAAACATAAGATTCCGTTTCCTGGTGAACCTGCGCTGAAATGAAGCGATACCAGCCTCAAAATTGATTTCTCCATCGTTGGGAGGGATTTTGTTATTCAATGTGAAATTGTCAAACTCTGTTTCAATGAAGAGGTAGGAATCCATCTAATGAATAATGCTGAGAACAAGTGTTGGCAAGCCTGTACTCGACGTTCAATCACAGATTCCAAGCAGTGCTGACATGCTCTAAACCATTTCCACAAGGATCAACCAAGAAAGGCCCGGAACTGAGCCCATCCAAAAGCATCACCGTACCTGGAAACAAGAACATTCAGGAATCCATCGATCATTTCGCCACACTAGTCGCGCATGGCGGAGGAGGTGTTAGACAATGGATATTCCACACATCATTACTACTAGATCTGCACGTCAAGAAATACACACCAGAAACCTCAAGTCACAGGCTATTCAAATGGACTGAACAGCAGATCAGAGATAACGAGACATAGGCACTTCAGAAAATCTGTACAATAGTATCACATGCTGTTGGATGCTCCAAAGCAGACCGACAAGCACAAACGGGGAAGGGATGGCGAGCTGAACCAGGGTTACCAGGAAACGAATCTTTGTATGTGTCACTACAGCTTCTAAACAGACTCTTCCAAATTAGTAGGAAGGAAATACACAAGCTAAGCAAATCAGAAACGCAATTCAGAAATGAAAAATCAACAAAAGATTCCGTTCTCAGGTAATTAACCCTGCGTTACAAGATTCGGAAAGAGGCTCACAACCTGATCATATCCGTGGACATCAAAATGGCACACATGTACAAAAATACTCTGAATAGGGTTTAAGAATCTGCACCAGTGACGACAGTAAGGAGCAGAGACACAATGCCGACTCCAGAGAGAACTGCGTTAGGTCAAACCATACGCATCGAACAAGGAACATCCAGCATATCCGCAAATCCGCCGCAATAAAGTAAGAGCAAGGGCTGATGAGCGCGACCTTCAAATCCCAGAATGAAACGCACGACCTCTGGATACCGACACCCTCATACCGACTAGTGCAGTACAAATCCTCCCGCACAGAACGAAAGCTCAAAGCTGCATATGACTAGAATCCCAACAGAACAAAAACTCTAAGCAACTAGCGAAAAACGAGGAACTCACAACACGGGGAAATGGCGACGAAGTGGATGGGGGTAGCGAAACAGGGTGAAGTACATCGGGTGAAGTACATCTTGCAGAGTGCAGACAGAGCCTACTCGACTCGGCCCCGTCACTCTGTCAACACAATCAAGTAGTTTCAGTAGCTCCTCACACCAAAAAACTGTCACAAAGCAACAGTGTGTCGATGTGCGAATCAGTCACTAAATGCACAACACGAACTGTTGGGATCTTCAAAAGCTCATAAAACTGTGAGAGACCAAGTCGTCCAAACAACGACAAAGGGCAAACGCGCATGGAGAAGAAGCATTCCAACCCTACTTGGAAAACCCTAGCTGCCACAAAGATGAGCACAAGGACTGAGAAGAGAAATTGCAGAGGCAAGTTGATGACTAACGGTAGTAATGAAGTTTTCACTTCTCTACCTTGGACTATGTTCAATACCAATTCAACTTGGCTAACTGAACAGTTCAAAACTTAGCAAGAAAGAACAAGTGTTCACGATCAGGCAATGCATCGACCCCCAACACCTCTCAAAAACTAATATTGCTCTGTCCGTGACTCCGTGGGGTGCAAAGCCCCCTCAGTATGCCAATTGCGAGCTGCGAGCTCACTAGATAGAAGACAGAGTCAATATCAAGATCAAGTGCCAATCTTTCCAACGAACATGTCCAAGTTCTCCACCCAATTCTTGTACTTTTATCTCTTCACATTGGGAGACATAATTGAATGGGTCGAACCTATAACCGAGGTAAGTAGCCGAGAATGATCCAATTATAGGGTGATTAGCTACACTTTCTGTTTCTAAAAACCCCCTCAAAGTCATTCATAGGACACTTTGGGACGTATACTGTGGTTAAGCAATGGCACGCTGTGGTTCAAAAGTCTTGAAGTTGAATGGAAGAAAAAAAACCAGGTGTGAAATGCAAAAGTGATATGTTGGGACCCATTGCTTAGAAGAATGTACCTCTTGTATCTGCAAGACAAGCATTACAAACTCTGGTTGAAGGAATAGCGATATAGAAGTCTAAGAAATTCAAGACCAAAAGAAAATGTATTATTATCAATAGCTGAAGTGAGCTGCACCAAAGCCCAGAAAGTGAGAATTATCCTGTATACGCCAAACCTAGAGAGCTGGAGCTCATACACTCACAGAACAAGGGTTCAAAACAGGCACCGAATTGCAATCCCTACGTAAAGCCCGACACTCTAAAATCTTGTGCTCAGCGAGTACACATTAATCGTCAGAACATCCATGACCGCAATATCAAAACACATGAATGTTTTGGTCATCTTTCAAACCCAGAGAACTTTTGCAAACATAGAATGTCCAACAAATGAATTCTCTGGCAACTTGGAACCTTCTACGATTTTCTAAGAAGAAGTTGCAAAAAATCTAACCATTCTAATACCAGTACCTATACTCAACCTATACAGTTTGCACGGCAATTCCAACAAATAGAAATTCATGGGGACAAAAAATTTGGCTTCGCATGAGAGATGAAGCACGAATTCTCTTGACACCGATCTAATCGATACCAAGCGCAGAGGTCAAGTGCTCAAAGAATATTCAAACTGTGCGAGCATACCTGATATACAGAGAAAATAGTGACGTCGGCAACGGCACGACCAACTGTTCTCCTGAATCGACTGCACCTTGGCCAACTTGTCGCCGTGTAGCTTCCGCGGCGCGAGAATGATCAACAACGCCACCCCAATCGCACCTGCGACCCCCGTGGTCGAGCTCGCTGCGACCAAATTTGCGGCAACACAAACACGAAGACAGAGAGAGGCAAATCGTCAGAGTGGAGTACCTGGAGTTGCGGAGGTGACCCCACCGTCTACATTGGCACTGTACAATACAATGGTGGTACTGTAATGAAGTTTTCAGTTTGACTTGGACTTGGACTTTGGACTTGGACTTGGACTTGGATTTTGTCCAATTAGTCCAACTTGGCGAAACGAAGTTCAAACTCTGCATAATAATATCAATGTGAGGGAAGTGCAGGGACGCACTAAGGTAGTATGCTCTAAAAGCGACCATTTAAGGGTTGGTTTGTATGGACAAAAGTATTTTTAGATCGTTTTTCACAGAAAGAAAAATAGATATGGAACCTAACACAAATGGTTTTGTATTTTTTCAAGCATTTTTTAATTACTTATAAATTTTCAAAGATTTGGAGCATAGGCACTATTTGTGACCCTAGGTCTCCCCCAATACATCCACTTGCAATTTCTAAAGAGATGTGCGGAAATCAAAGACAATGATTGACTCTTGCAATAGACAAACAAATTTTTCTTAATTCATTCAATTGTTAAAGTGGTCCATTTAAGGGTCACCTCCTCTCCATTCTCCAACTAAAAATAGGGGCGATTTGAAGGAGAGGGGTACTTTTAGAGCATATTACCTCACCTCTCTACATAACATTTATTTGGATACACGGACTTCTGAGGATTCCATATGATACTATGTACAATGCCCTCTAGAAAGTAAGGTAATCTTTACAAAGTTTTGCACAAATAGTAAAATGCTATGGCCAATGCTACATCATGAGTAGATCATATCAGTATTTTGCATTAGTAGAAAGCTCTAGACATCTAGAAACATCTAACTCTAAATTTATATTGCATAATGTGCAAAGATTACTATGTAATATACTCACATTGATTACCTTACTTTTTAGAGGGCACTGTACTTTGTCCCTTATAAGGAGCTTTCTACAAAACAACTTTTTGCAAACTCTAGCTAACTACACTAGAAAGGGTATTTAGTGTTAGCAACACTATTTACGAACCTTGACACTAAATATCATTAATCCTACTAAAGTAAGTAACATTAAATCTAATTTCTAACACTAAATGTACTCCGTGGTAAATCTGAAATCTGTATTCCATGGCAAATCTAAAATCTGAAATCTGAAATTTGGTAAATCTAAATGTACTCTATGGTACACATTGAAGTCTAATATTACACTAATTCCCACAAAGTTCAAATTTAGTATTGTGTGGAATAGGGTGGTAAGTACACTAAATGTAATCCAACACTAAATATCCTTTTTAGTGTAATGACAACAACTACCAATGTCAAGATCAAGGGCCAATTTTTCTATAGATATAGTATTTGGATTTATTTTTGGGATTTTCTTGCTTGTTTGGTGTGTATTTTGTTTGCTTTTGTCAAGTTGTTTGTTTGATTGTGCTCCAAGTTGGTGATTTTGGGTGTTCTTTTATTAATTTGGGAGTGCTTTTTCATTGTGCTTGTGGGGCAAGCCTAGTGTGATGAAGTGGTAGAAATGCCTAGTTAGAGGAATAGGCTGCCTAGTTGGGTGAGTTTGAATCATAGCAGCTTGGAAGTGGTTGGTATGTATGGTAGTTGCATTAATTCCAATGTGGTTGTTGGCAATTAGTTGTGTCATCTTTGTCCCCTTGCTTGTAACCGCCAATTTGGAATTCTTATTACATTGCTTTACCCACTGTCGAGATGTCCAATGCACATCCCAACCAAGAGTGCTATGTAAGTTTGTGTTTTTCTTTGAGTGAAAGTTGTACTAAAGATTGATTCGTGGAGTTATGTCTATGTACAAGTTAGTGAAAAGAATGGAATGGTGTCAAAATTTGATGTGATTGAGATGTGTTCTAATTGGGAGTGACAGGAAGTTGATGTTGTTAATGTTGTGAAGAAAATATTTTGAAACAAATCGGAGTGAATCCGGTGATGATCTATGAGTTAGAAGCATTGTTGGTTAATGTGATTGGAATATACTAGTTGGAATGTTGTGGTGTTGTAAGTGAAAGTTGATTGGAAGTGGCACAAATTGTAAACCATTTGTAATGGTGATTTCATCACCAATTTGGAAATTAATATAAAAGTAATCTCAAACAAATTGGTATATTGTGATAGACATGTGGTGTAAAGGTGTATTTAGAATTGTGTGCAATTTGTAAATTTTGTGATGTGAATTATAGTTGTGTGGAAAGATGGAATCAATATGTGAATGTAGAAGTGATCTATACACCTAATTGAAAATTTATGAATGTTAAGGAGTGTTGAGTGCAACACAAGTTGGGATAGCTTGATAAATTGAGTTATGTGCTTGATACCAAATTGGAAGTCTAGATAATGAAATGTTTATTTAGTTAGTTGGATCAAGTATCAGACCAAATTGTATTTTTGTGTGTCCTTATAGTAATGTTTTGGACTATGAAATTCCAAGTTGGGTTATTGAATTTAAAACGAGATATTTCAATTTTATTCTAGAGATCCAACCTAGTAGCATAGAAATTCCTACTTGACCATCTCCTTTGGAAAAAACTTATTATACTAAAAGGATAATTTCCAAGTAGGTCATTATTCTCCTTCAACACTCCCCAACAAACATCTCCAATCTCATCCAACCAATTCTTGTACTTTTGTCTCTACACATTTGGTGAGATTATTCAAAGGGTCAAGCCTATAACTAAAGTAAGTAGCCAAAAATGATCCAATTATAGGATGATGAAGTACACTTTTTGTTTCTACAAAACTCCTAAATGTCATTCATTGGACACTATGAGTCCTCTTGTATATATATTGTAGTTAACCAATGGTGCATTGTGGTTTAAAAGTCTTGAAGTTGAATGGAAGAAAGACTACCAAGTGTTAAACGCAAAAAAGATATGGTGGGACCTATTGTTTAGAAGAATGTCAATACTTCTTATATCTACAAGAGAAGTATTGCCTTAATTTTGCCATAGTGTATGCAATAAGAAGGGGCAACAAAATAAAGGCAACCATTTATTTTATGTATTTACAATTGTCTTCTCAACACATTTCAAGCTTCAAACACTTTGATGTTATCATTGTTGGGCCATCATACATGCTTTGAACATTTGGGGTTTAGTTATGCTTTTCCGGATTTTTTTGGCTTTGCACATTTCTAACGTCCTTGAATGTTGTTCTATATTGCATGGTGTATCATCATGTTAATGGAGTTGTAGTACCTCAATTTATTGTTCACATTCTTTGGATGTGAATACTATCAATTTCTAGTTTCTAGTTTGCGTGTGCTATTTTCATCTTTGTTCTATTTTATGGCCCTTCTTTGCTTATTTCGATTTACGATTTGAGGATTCTCATGCGTTGTATGCCTTACAGTAGAAAAAAGGTTAAAATTTATGTTAAGTGTTCTAAATTGTGTTAAGTGATTGTTACGAATTTAGTTATAGAATTGAAAAATGCCAATCCCAATGGTTGTAATGTTTTAATAAACAATCTACACCCAAGTTTTTTAAATATTGAAAATTGAGTTAAATTGAAGACTTCAAAGTTTATTTTAAAGTAAAAAATCCATAATTGCTTGCAAACTAAAACTCTTCATAACTTTCATCTTGTTAATCAAAATGGAATGATTCAAAGCTTTCAATGTATGTATAAAACTAGGTAGCCAAGTTCAAATTTTTATTTCTTCAAAAAATCATTATTTTGAGCTACCTACCAAGCATTAAGAATTACATATCATGCAATAACTTTTTATCCATGTAATCAAAAGTCATAAAAATTGTTGTACCTTAAAGATACTCCTTAGGCAGATATTGTGTGAAAATTGCAAAGAAAAAAAATAAAAATTCCATTTATGGTGAGCTGCCCCAAATTGCTATATTGCCAAAGAAAAGCAAATTAGGGCTTCAGAAGTCAAAGTAGAACAACCCATTGCAGTCAATAGACCCAATGGTAAACACCTAGGAAATGATTTCATTACATGATATTTTAATAAATGAGATTTGGGCTACAATCAATGTCTTAGTTGACAATAATGGAGTGATTAGTGACCTCATTAGGAACTTCCATCTTCTAAGTGTAAATTCATTGTATGGTAGAGGTATTTCAACCTATAGGATATGGGAAATTCATTAAATAATTGAGTTCCATATGTGCAAACATAAGGATGAGGAAGAATGCAAAAAAATGAATATTTTTCCAAGAATGAATATTTTATTCAATATAAATGTGGATTTTTCATATAGACCCATTCTAGTCTCATAGACTCACCTATTACAGTTAGCATTGACACTTCTCCCTAAGCAAGGAGGGAAGAGAGAGGAGTGGGTACAAACATAGAATCTTTTCAATGAACATTGCATCAAACTATTGTTGACAATAGGTCACCCTACAACCAATGACAATGAATGTGGGAATGAATATTCTCAGTGAACCTTACATCTCAATTAGTGAATAATCCAGAGTCATATTATTCAACTTTGGAGAAACAAGAGAAGTCAGTTGACTCATATTTCCACACAGATTTACAACAAGGTCCACCTTTATGCCAATTTTCTCCAATTTTTCTCGTAACCTTTATGTTGAATTTTCAGCACCTGGCAACAATATCTCCCAAATATTATACCTCTAGGATTGAATTGTACGGCAACGAACTTCCCCAGCGTAACATTATTCAACTATGGAGTCAAGGTGTTACCTAAGTCCATGCAAAAACAAGATAATTCAGTTGACTCATATTTCAACACAGATTTAAAACATGGTCCGACTTCATGCCGATCTTCTCCTTGATCTTTTCTCATGAATTTTCAGCACCTGGCAACAATATCTTCAAAATATTCTACCGCTAGGATTGAATTGTACCACGGGGAACTCCCACCCTCCAACAATGTTATGTGATATTTGACAATTATTGACCACATATCATAGCAACAACAAAAGAAGTACTGCTTCATGCGATCAGATGGTCGAATTCAAGTTCAATATTAAATATTACATCATCAAAAATCTGACAGAACATGCCGTCTACAATCTAGAAGCTCAAACTGATAGCTCAGGGACAGCTGAAGGGATCTTCATGTGCAACTGAAGGTCATAGTCACTATCACAGTAGCGGAAACAAACTAAGCTCATTTCCTAGCAAGCATATGCTTAGTCCCCGATCTCGCATATTCTTCGTGTATTCAGACACTTTGGGCTGAACCCTCTTTGTCAACATAAGAAACGGTCAAGCGGAATGATTCTTGTCTGATATGTAAGGAATGTAAGAGTTCCTGCACTTGCTCAAAATTAATGTGGAAATGGCGAAGGAGAAAAACAAAGGGACATGAAGGGGAACCTCAGTTGTAGGCCGTCATGCCAATGGTAGGACCGTCATGCTCGCTGTAGGGATCCGCTTCTCCTCGGTAGGAAGCCCATTGTTGTTCTTTGGTGCGCGCCCCAACTTGTAAGACGTAGTACACAACACTGGAAAGTATGGCTAAAAAAGAGAAGGCCACCCCAACAGCAAAAATGGCTTTCTTCACGTTTTTGCAGAAAGCGTCATCCACACTGTACACTCCTTGGTCTAATTGTCCGATAGTTCGGGTATTGTTCAAGATGGCACCCGTAAGCAGAAAGACCTCAGCAATGATGAAGCTCAGCCTGCAACATCCAAGTCAACTTGAGATGTGTGTGTGTGCACAGAAACCTCATTGCCTGCCAAATTTCTTCTCACATTCTAAAACAAACCAAGCAGCAAATCAGCTCATTGCAAGTGTCTGTATCCCAAACAGAAACGTCGAATATCCATCTGTATCCTTCCATACAATCACCAATACAATCCTCCGTATAAACCACACTCATTGGAAATTTCAAAAACCTGATCAACAGTCTTAGAATGTGCCAATTTATCTATATCACAATTCTACTTGACATAAGAAAAAATTTCCTTTGGAATCATTGGCAACCAATGTGCCGCTATTGTTTTTGTCGCTCGTCTCATATTCATTGGATACAATAACTTTCTACATTTCCAAACCATAGTTTGGTCTCTCCCCTTGCGGTGGAGACAGTAAAATGCATGGACAATCTCAAGAGGGGCTTACCATGAGAAGATAAGCAGCAAAACTGCACATACTCGTCCAAACCCAGGCTTGTAAGTCGCTTTTCCACAGCAGAAGCAACTTGTTGCGACAGTGATCACCAGTTGGCCTATGAGAAGAAAAACAAATGCCGACGCTGCTAGCCCGGTAGCCGTGTCTTTCGTGTACTCGCAGGCGAGATATCCAGGGGCAGAATATTGTGGTGTCCCCTGGAACAGCAATAATTAAGTCAAGAGTTAGCAACTGTAAACGAGAATCGCGAATAGTCTGGTTCTTTTTCAGCTTGATAGTTTCCAAAGTAAACCCCATATTGACGTCCAGTCTACGGGAAAACAGGAAGAAGGTAGAAAATTCTAAAGCCGTGAGGAAACTACATTGATAACTGTCACCAACAGCAACTCATCTATTCATAAACTTTTTGGACTTGTTAGCAAGAGGTGTAAGCATGAATTCACTAAATGCCTACGACTACTGGCCTTTGAACGGAAATTATGGGGTTGTCTACTGTCACTAATAGCGTTCTACAACCTTCCACTTTCAGATTGCATAAGAAACTCATAAATAGTGATAAAATATTTTATCAAAAACAGTTTTAGCTCTTGTACACAAAGTGATCTCTCCACAGCTCCCCACTGATCTTCCAAAAATCGCACTCCAGAACACGTTGAAATGCTAAAGGTGGCGCAAATAGTCTCCTATAACTTAAGTACTTTCCTTCGCGCATACACTCATCCGACCAGGTCAGATTCTCTTTTACATCTATTGAATCTACAATAATCCCGATACAAGACATACCCTACACTGATTTAACCTAATAGTGAGGGCGCAAAATTAGTGATAGTAAAAAGAATTAGATAAAAATAAAATTGTAGAAATTAGGATAATACAGTACAATTTCGCTTGCAATCATTTTAAAATAGTCCCTTTGATAAATTAGTATCACACACACTAATAAAATAAATCATTTAAAAATAGTGTCACTTTGATAAATTAGTATCGCACACACTAATAGAATAAATCAGAGTACTGGCAATAGTTTTATTCTATCTAAATTTATTTTGGCTCTAGTTCCAAACCTACCGATTGGCATTACCAAAACCATCGTCACCGACGACAGCCAAAATCATCATTAGGGCAACGAGTGCATTAGACTTAAGCGACCTCCCCGCACGAGAGAGTGCAGACCAAAAAAGACCTTGAACTAAACTTCCTTAACAAGAAGCGCAAGCAAAAATCAAGCATCCAAATAAAACAGAAACAAAGAAACAGAGCATCCATCCGAACTAACCTTACTCCGCTTCGCCAAGGCGCCACACGCAAGCCCGAACGCAAGCACATCGAAGAACAAGGCTACGCCCAACACGGGCATTGAAAATTTCGCCATGTCGCTACCACCACGTACACTCTTGAAAAACTCACGAACAAGAAACTCACGAATTACTCTAACTCTCTCTCACCAATTCCTAGCCTCCCAAAGCAATGCAACTCCAAAACTATTCTCACAATGCACCTCTCGATCAGTGCTCCTGCTTCCCGTCGTCCAAAAGCTGCCCAGTACAAACCTATACTTCGTCTTTTCCACAAGCGGAGCTCCGTTCGCTTGCTTAAGCTACTAAGAAGTTAGGGGAGCATGCGAAACGAAAGAGGAATGGGAGCAACAGCAAATGTGGGAGTACGAGAAGTCGGAAACCGCAAAGAGCTTTCAATGGACTATTATTAGCCCTTTTCGAAGCTGAAAAAAGCAAGATCTAGACTACTGGAGCATCATTGCTTCATTATTGTTCGGGATTGACGAAGGGGAAGGCAAATGGGAGACGGAGAATCGGTGAAGAGGAGGAGGGAGGAGAGAGCGGCAACAATGATTGATGAGGACAGCGAGGCGAAAGGGACGTAGTGCCAGTGAAGGTGGCCGGAACAGGTATCTTGCGCGTGGGGTACATGTAAGTGGAATCTACCGTTTTGGGATAGTCATCTACGGGTTTGTCTTGCTATTCATGAGATGAATGGAGTTCAGGCGCAGTACTGGCGCTATAAATTATTGATTCCCTGTTCAAAACAAATTTTTACGAAACATTCTTGTACTTCAAGTCAAGGGATTGTTTGCTTCCCACGAATCAAGGCTCTTTTCACTGTAGAGAAGGTTCTGTTCACTGTAGAGAATTTGAATGCATAAATTGGGGGCCATTGTAAGACAAATACGGGGTTTAATTTAGTTTCTTGCACGGCAATTGTAGAAGGATCCTCACCTTCCCATTCAAGGGTATTATGAGATATCATATAATATTCTGGAACTTCAAGGTAGAGGATCGATTCTTTCATAAAAAAACCATAACCGTTTTGTTTTAATATTAAAAAAAGTTTATGAGTGCAGGTTCTTCATTTTGTGATGCTCGTCACCATCAACGCCACAATGAACTGATTCTGAAGATGCTCTTACGTAATTGCAGGAGACGCTAACAAAGTGTTCGAAACCTTCAAGAAAGAGATGGAGAAGGTAAAAATTACAAGTACATGACCATTGAAATTCCATTTGGCAGTCCATGCCTTCTTGCGCATTTTGAACTCATTTGCTTCTTTTTTGAGTCCAAGGAAGTTCGAAGAAAATTCTTGCAAGTGTCTTGAAAGCAATGTGCTCGGTTGACCACGGAATGGTTGTTTCCCGTGTTTGATCACATGTCTAAAACGCTCAAGAAGTTAGAGAAGGAGAATATAGCACTTAAGAAGAAGGCAAAAAAATTCAGATGAGTCACTGTTATTGATCTTCTGGATGAGGTAACTCTTACTTCCATTCCGCACATACTTCTGCTCAAATTAAAATTAGAATCAGAGTACTTGCAATGCAAGCAATAGAAGTATGAGTACCACCGCAGGTGTAGATTCGTGGACACAAATATGTTAGGTCTCATGCCGTTGAACTTATATGCCAGAACAGATGTAGGTGCTGTCCATGCTTGGACTTTACGGGAATATACAGGATTGCATTCGCATGTCACCATTAACTTCTTTCACTCTACTTATTGAAATATAAAAAAGTTTGGTATATTGGTACTGAGTAATTTTCTAAAAATACTCATCATTCTGATGACATACTAGCTGCAGAGGGTATCTTTGAAAGAACAGCTGGAGACGAGCAAGAATCAAGAGGAAAGATTGGAAGCACTCTGTCGGTCGATGCAAGCAGAGCGAAAATCTGCTGCGGCTATGACGTTGCCATCTCAAGCCTCTCTTCAGGTAATAGACCCTACTTCTTGAATGTGTTCTTACGCTCCTTAGATAGTAGCAAATGGTATATATAGCTAGGTTGGATATTATTGCATATTCAGAGCATTTTTTCATGATTATCTCTCAATGATCTCCCACTGTTTGCCTCACAAAGTTTTAATTGTGGTCTACTAGAATCTGTCCATGAAAGGATCATTTTATTTTATTTTCTACCCCGAGTGCTGGGATGAAAGAATTATCCAGACTAGTATGGTGTCCTGTTGATTTCCACTTTGATTTTCGTATTTTGGCGTGCAGGAGGCAATGAGCGCTGTGGAGCCAGAAGCGTCGTGAAACTGAAACATAAGACCAGGGAATGCTAGGAACATTTTGTTCCCAAGTTTCGCACGAAGCGGACCGAGGGTTTGAGTGCTGGTGATTTCGGAGGCTCAGAAAGATCAGAGGCTCCAGCTTGGGCATTCCACCGTGAGGGGACGGGAAGCTTGTGTGTGAAGGCGGGCAACCACTTCCAAATGTGTCCATGTCAAATGTGTCTAGTTATGGTGATTGTTTCCCCGCCATCGCACAACCGTCAAAACTGCCACGCTGCCGTGTGTTGCAACCATCCGGTGCACTGCCGGGTCACCCGAGCATTAAGGCTACGGTGCAAGTGATTTGGTATGTGGAGATACAAGTGAGATTTTCTTACGCAATTTTTTTGGCAAGTTCAGAGCAGCGTCTACATTCTATCCACCGCTCCAATTGCCACGAACCCCCTTCCTAATTTTCCTAAAATTCCGTATCCATCTTCAATCACTGCAACTGCATTTTTGGCCGCCACAAAGTATGTATGCCCAGTCCACCCAATACCCCAGTTGAACTGCTAACATTTTTCGTGAGAGAAGTTGCAATCTAAATCTTCAATCCGCACGATCTGATGTCACTCAATCACAGTGCCCAATTTTTTCGAATTTGGAACTCCACACCATACTCTCCACATACGCTGTTCCAGCTACGGTGCCCGATGGCTGTTCCAGGGTTCCTCGTACACTCCTAAAAAACTCACGAACAAGAAACTCACGAAATACCCTAACTCTCTCTCTCACCAATTCCTAGCCTCCCAAAGCAATGCAACTCCAAAACTATTCTCACAACACACCTCTCAGTGCTCCATGCTTCCTGTCGCCCAAAAACTGCCCAGTAACTTACAAACCTACACTTCGTCTTTTCCACAAGCGGAGCTCCGTAAGCTACTAAGAAGTTAGGGAAGCATGCGAAACGAAAGAGGAACGGGAGCAACAGCAAATGTGGAAGTACGAGAAGTCGGAAACCGCAAAGAGCTTTTACAGGACTCTTATTAACGGGTCGTCAGTCTGTAGCAGCGGACACCTTGGCGATGGCGCCGGGAGAATCGCCGGGTGACCCGTGCCGGGCGAGATGTACTTCATGGGGGCCGGGTGCATCGCCGGTTGAGCACCTACCGTCCGTCGCCCTGTCCACCATCCTTCTTAAAAGCAACTGGTTCAAATGTTTTCGACCCATTATTTGACTTTCTTCCCATTATTTGACTTCTTTTTTACATTCTTTCTTCCCATTCTTTCTTCCTTTTGGGCCTTCTTCCTTCCCATTATTTGTGCCTTTTGGCATTCCTTCCTTTTTCACCATTTCTTGTTCCAAAAAAGATAAGAATGCATAACTTAGGTTTGATTTCTTTTTTATTGAAATACCAAAATAAAAGACACAATCAAAGATACCGCCTTGGTCTAAAAAAATAAAAAATAAAAAATGTAGCTTGGTACCATATAAAAAGGGAAAAAAAGAACGTAGCTTCAATGTTATAAGAATACGAAATAAATCCATATCACTATCATACATCTACATTTTTCATGTGGTGTGGTAAAAAACTAAAACAACTTTTTAATTTTCTTTACTTCCAAATTCTCTATAATTTGATGTAATAAAAACGATCATAATAAAGATTTTCGAGATGGTCATATTTAAGTTGTATAATTTGATCATAATAAAGAAGTGGTTTGAATTCTTTCCAAATGATTAAATTTCATCTCTCATGCATGTGTAGATCTGAAATTTCTCCATTATATGTGGAAGAAATAAATTTTGGGGTAGCAATTCACCAATCCCATAGGAGCTAAGACCAAGGATTTGCCACATCTTTCTTGTTAAAATATTATGTAAGCGAATTGGATAATGTAATTAAAAAATAGTATATAAAGGCATTTTCATTTTGGATTTAATTGCCATATGATTAATCTATGTTAATTTTTAAAAATTACAATGGTATGCCTTAGTTTGATGAACTAGAGTATAATTATTGTAATTAAATATTTAATATTGATTCAAGCAATGTGGTCTATATTTATGATGAGTTGAATATTGACTTAAGAATGAATCCAATAAATAATTGTTTATTATTTATTGTTTCAATCATCACATGCTCTTAACCCATAAATGCCTAAGCTACCCCAATTTGGTGTTTGCAAAACTTTGAAGCTAAATAAAACCTAACCAAGTTGCTATTTTTAGAAGTTTATATTTTTGGAAAGTTCTTCTTGAAGTCTAGTTTTAGCATCAAAAATCTGATTTTGAAAATAAATGATAGTGATTTTTCTATTCAAGATTTTGTGCAAGGGTACCCATTGCAATCTTGACTTCTCCTTGGCTAGTATTGAGAGCTCTTGGAAATGAACCTCAAATACTCTAAATCTTGGAAAAAAAAATCACATTCAAAATTCATTTAAAAAAATTATAGAGTAGATTTTGAGAAGCCATAAATTGATTGGAGTTATAAACATGGTTGCTATTATGTGAGCTTAGGATCTTGAACCCATGAGCATAGGAGTCTAGACCCCTATGTTATATGCGCCTTCCATAGTTATAGGATGTTTATATTATAAGTGTCTATGTTGTAGGTATCTATGTTAGAAGCACCTTTAAAGGTTATAGGATGTTTATATTATAAGTGTCTATGTTGTAGGCACCTATGTTATAAGCACCTTCAAAGGTTATAGGGTGTTTATATTATAGGTACCTAATTATATTATAAGTGTCTATGTTATAAGTACCTTCCATGGTTATAGAAAATTTATATTCTAAGTGTCTATATTATAGGTACATATATTAAAGGTGTCTGTGTTGTAGGTACCTATGTTATAAGCACCTTCAAAGGTTATATGGTGTTTATATTATATGTACATATATTAAAGGTGTCTGTGTTGTAGGTACCTATGTTATAAGCACCTTCAAAGGTTATACGGTGTTTATATTATAGGTACCTAATTATATTATGTTATAAGCAACTTTATAGTTATAAGATATTTATATTATAGGTGTCTACATTATAGGCACCTTCCATAGTTATAGGATGTTTATATTATAAGTATGTATGTTATAGACATCTCCAATAGTTGTAGAGTACCTACATACTAGGCTCAAGGCTCGTAGGCTCACATTTCTAGGTTCACATACTAGCACTGTTGGAGTTATACATGTTAGGCCCTTTAACCTCATTTTTTTTTGGTCACCAACTTTTTAGATTTGACTTATGAAAAGAGGATTGAAAGACTTCACATCACTTTTGCAATTTTAACACCCTCATGGTCAAATGTTATAATCTTTCACTCCATAAGTGATATTGTTGTGTTTTCATTTCCTATGAGATCTCTAACATGTGTAGTTTAAATTTATATGGTTACAATTAAAAAAAAACTAATACAACTTATCAAAATGTTGGCATTTTGTTCAATTTAGAGCAAATTCCAAGAAGTTCAAAACTAGCCTTGGGCATTTAGGGGTTAATATGCACATCTAAGGTAAACTATCCCATTATGGACAAATCCCATTGTGGGTTGAATTGTGATAGTGGTGTACATTTCAAAACTTAAATGTACAGTACTATCACAATTTTGCCCATGATGGGTTGCTTCCATTTTGTCCATAATGGAGTAGTTTACCTTACTTGTAAATCATGTTTTTTTTATATGGGGAGCGAGGTTTTCATTGAAACTCTTTTACATCAAATAAAGACTGAAGACCCTTCAAAAATTCTACCACATGTATAAAACAATAGTATGTGAAAATTATTCAATTGTGTGA
The DNA here is from genome assembly GCA_947034895.1 of Rhytidiadelphus loreus. Classification (NCBI taxonomy): domain Eukaryota; kingdom Viridiplantae; phylum Streptophyta; class Bryopsida; order Hypnales; family Hylocomiaceae; genus Rhytidiadelphus; species Rhytidiadelphus loreus. The sequence continues at coordinate 3,060,532 of OX344764.1, forward strand.
ACACCTTAGTATGTATTCCAAAAGTATCTCAAAATAGAAGTTTTCTCAATAAATAATAATCTTTTAGGATTCATAATGTGACATTTTGTTAGCAAAAGAAACTGATTTATGTTTACTATAAGGGATTGATTGGATGACGAACATTTATCAAAATATTCACCATCCCCCCTTGGTAGGTAGAGCGTTTAGGAGTTAGAAAATGCGATAGAAAATAAACCCCTTAATGCTCCAATGATGTCCAAATCTAAATGATGAATAGAGAGGTTTCAGAAGCTTTTCTCACCACATAATTTCTCATTCAACCAAACAAATGTATGACTTTTTTGAATGATGAATTTGATTAAATTTAGATAAATTATATATATAAGAAAAAATATGCAAAAATCTAAGAAAAGATTTAATGCCATATTTAATTACTTTCGAACTTTGGAAAGTTCGAAATCAGTAATGGTCATCAAGAGAAAAAAAAAACTAGTCATTAGGAGATATTGCAAAACATCGGGAGATCTATAAAAACATTGGGGGATCCCCCAATGTTATTATTTAAAGATCTCCGAATGTTTTGTTCAAAATTCATTGAATAGTCCAAAAGTAGTTAAATGTGGCATTTTATGCATTAAGGGGTTAAAGAAATTTAGGTGTTTAACTACACCTGAAATTATTCTGATACGTATTTGAGTTTGGTTTCTAATATTACGATAAATTGTCTATATTTTTGTAGAGGGACACAAAGGAAGTTTTAGATTCCACTTGCTAGAAGAGCGTGCAAATAGTGGAAAAAAATAGGTGTATCTAAGATCAAATCTCATAGAACTTACATTTAACCCCTAAAGTCCCAAGACCATTTTTCTGTCAAAAACCACTCAAATTGACATATCTACTGTGTTTGTCCAAAAAAACAATTTTTTTTTTTGGAAATGAACCGTAGGATCTTAAATTTTACTTGTTTGAGACTATGTGGTAAAAAATCCATGAAGTTTGACCGTGCAGATTGAGAGATATGAGCATTCAAAGTTGAAAAAACAAGTTTTTTTGAACACTAGACTGCAATTTTAGATGACTTTAATTGCTATTTGTGGAAAAAATGTGCATTATGGAATTTGAATTTAAAGTTTATTGTGTTGAAGAATTGAGTTGGGAGTCTAGGAAAAAAAATTCAAAAAATAAAAACTTGATTTTCATACTTCAAAAAATTGTCAAGTAGAAGTAGGTCCAAGATTAAAAAAAAATCTAAATTGTTAATAGCTCGTAGATGGGATTGAAATACAATAATTACAATGGTGAGATTGTTCATAACTTTCACATCACTAATAAAAATGGAATGAATCAAAGCTTCAGATGTAGACAAAAACTTAATATTTGAGAAAAAAAAAAAAAAAAAAATTTGAGTTTTTGCAATATTTTTTGTGCCGTTGAGTTTAGTTTTAGGCTTTTTGTGGTATAAATTTTGCTTCCGGGCACTAATTGAAATAAAAATTATATTCCCACAAATCTTATCAGCTTTTCTATCTTCAAAAAAAGTTTCAAAAAATTAGGGTAACTTTTCAACCCATAGGAACTTGCCCAAATTCCAAATTGTCCCCCGAGGGGACAATGGGACTTTAGGGGTTAACCTTTAACCCTTGGAAAACATTGAGGCCGAAAAGTGGTCCGAGTGAATGACTTTATTGTTCATTGTAGAAACAAGATATACACTTGTTGATCCAATAAATAGAGCAATTTTGGTGACTATCTTGGTCATGGAGGGTTACATGCTTTAACCTTTAATCCTCAAAGGACATAGCCTTCCATGACCAAGGTAGTCAACAAAACTAGCACCGATTATTGTTCCAATAGGTGCATTCTGTGTTTCTACAATGAACAATGAAGTCATCCATCGTTCACTTTTTGGCCTCAAGGGTCTTTTTAAGTGTTAAAGGACTCAGCCCCGGATGACTAAAGTAGTCAACAAAAAATTGCTCCAATTATTGAATCAACAACTGCATTCTTTATTTCTATAGTGAACAATGAAGTCATGCACATCATCCACTTTTTGGCCTCAATGTCCTTCAAAGGTTAAGGCAAGAATCCAAATGTGACAATTTTTGCAAACATGTGAATTAGGTGAAGGAATTTCGTTGTAGGAGACTTGTGTACCGGGGTTCTCTTCCAGCTGGCAGCCCACTGGTAGGCCCGGCCTTCAAGGGCACCGCACCCTGATATCTGCACCGGTCTCGTTCCACCAGTTCCTAATACCCGGATCTGATATACCCGGTTCCAAATACCCTGATTACGTATACCCGGATCAGAGTCATCACCAGAACTGCTCGGGCGGCGTCTCCTTCGTTTGGAGATTTGTCTTGCCAGAATTTCTAGCAGTCACGGTTACGAATTTTCGTGCTCATGATCTGCTTTCTGATTTTCAAAGACTTCCGTTTATCGATTGAGCGTTTCAGTTTGTTTTCCGAAAAAATGAAATTCCAAGCAATGCGCAGTATTCTCACGCTCTCCGTCTGCGAGACGATGAATTGGTTCTGAAGTCCCGTTGTTGTGCTCTCGTTTCGGAAGACAGAGAGGGCGATTCTTCAGCATTCCTCTCTATGAATTCCATAGTTGCAAGAGTCCCGTTCGTTTCGGGACTCATCACAACACGAAGCGACGGGGAAAACAGGAAATCCAGCCCTGTTGTTTCTGCAAATGAGGTCAGCGTTTCCGCTATCTAGTTGCTGGAATTGGGTTAGTGATTGTGAATTTCATAATTTTTCATCACTGCTCTGCGACATCAAAATGAGGGTGCAAGTCTCCGGGATTCTTTAGAAAATCGAAGTCTAGTTGATTGGTGTAGTACCTGTAGCTGCATGTTTAACCTAGAATTTAGGGTTTGGAGTGCTATTTCCTTCGGAAGAGGGACGGACGTCCGAGTCGTTTCAAATTGGAGGATTTACATCATTTAGGGCTTAAACCCTAAACCTTGAACCTTTATCTGGTTACAGTGGTTAGAAATTTATCGGTGTATATGCCGCAGTATGCAGTGTTGTTGAGACTCTTGTGGATTTCGGCATTGGGAGTAGTTAGTGCTTGTTTTGCGGAGCTAATGGAGGTTAATTTGTAGAATTTTTTATGCAGTACTGATTTTGTGTTTTTGGATTTAGTTGCAGTCTGGAAACCAGTTGAAGCAGAGTAGAAGAGTTACGGGGTTCTTGCATCGTTTCCCTCTGTATGCTGTGCATTTGCACAGCAATGTTCAGGGAAAATGTGGAAGGCTTGTGACTGTGTGTGGTGCCAAGGACATGCTCTTTAATCAGAGATCGTCATCATCACTTCAAGGAGGAGCTGACAAGCTGGCTGATGCTGTAGGTGTCGCAGCATGCCCACGAGGTATGAGGGTCTTGCATTCTCATATTGCGATTGACTGTTTATCCTAGTGAATTTTTTTGGAAAATGCAATTGGCCGCTTTTGATTGTGTTGCGATTTCTGTAACCTACATTACATGCATTGGACTTCATGAGCTTCAAAGTCGTACTTTGTTCTAATTCTGAGAACATGCTGAGATCTGGCTGAGTGGTTTAGAAGTCACGACCTTTTTATTTAAGATGTATGTGGTCATTTCCTAAAGTCTGACCATTTTCTCCAGATTTTATTGTTTTCTGTTTGCATACATAATTCTCTTACGAAGTCAGTCTTTCAACTGTATCCAGACTCCTTTCATTCATCAAGTGAACCGCAACCCTCAATTCATCGTCATTCTCTTAGCCGTTAAAATGTCCACTTCCATGTCTAGAAGACTTGAAATAAATCACTTAAGAAGCTTCGGGAAGGTGAAAAGTTGATTTTACCAATTGAAGAAGAAGTCGTACCTTACATTTTTGGTAATAAGAGAAGTATGTTTTGAAAGTTCTGTAATCAACTATTAGCTTTCTATATTTAAAAGGGGTGCTTAAGGAGTTATGAAGAGAGCCTAGTTTTTTCTCCTTTTGAGATGCTTTCCTAACTCTCCTTGATGTGGTGTGCTGTTCAGGACCATCACAGTCCACGAATCCAGAGACGCTGAGGTGGATCCACGTAGTTCACAGACCAGAGAGAGGGTCAAGTGTGAGGACGAATGCCGGGCGTAATAAGAAGTGGCGCACCCTTGAGAAAGGACGCCTGGAAGGAAACAAGCGAACCAGAAGCAGTGGCAATGCAGGGAAACCCAAACCTCCGAGGCCCGATGGCACGGTCCAAGGTCCACAGAATGGTGTCAATGAAGACGGAAGTGAGAGGCCTGTCAAAGAGCCTCGAGTCAAGCCCAAGAAGGGTCCAAAGCCCAAGGAGCGCGTTTCATGGGCTGGCCAGAAGATGCTGCTACTCAACATGGGAGACAGAAGTAAAGTCGGAAACGATGTCCAACCTTGGGCCTCGGTTCGAACCGAACGAATGCCGGATGACTACTACAAGTACGGCCCTTTCGGTCCTCACGCTTGGAAGGGCGTCACTGTTGGCACCCCTCGTAAGGGAACCCTTTGCGACAACCTTGTGGTGTTTTTCTCAACTGTGGAAAATGAGGAAGAGCATGAGTTGGGAGACATTCAAGATGCCATCACAGGGTATGCACAGCGAGTGGATCAAATGGATGACGAAAATGTGGGAGTTCAATACTACTTTGCGTTTGCACGTCAAATAGTAAAAGTTCCAGGGCTATCTCCTTGGGAGGATTGGACACTGGTTGCGCAAGTGGCTTTCGAGTCTAGAGTGGAGCTCGACAAGGTGAGACTGGGATCGAAGCTTGACCGTAAAATGTGGGAGGTGCTTTCACGGTGTGTAGCATGGTATCGTCCTGACCTTATTTATGTCAAAAGACCTGCCTACGAAGTCAGATTTGAGCCGCAGAAAGAGTTTCTGGAAGGATGGCTTACATTACTGGATCCAAAAAACGGTAGCCATCCCTATTATCAAAGACTTTGCAAATTGCTTGGAGTAGATGAGAATGAGAATGCTGAGCAGGTGGCTATCGTATTTGATGGCCTGAGTGAGGACCGGAAAATGGAGTGTATTGAACATGTGCTCACGGATCATCCAGTTTTCCTTTTGACACCATTCACTCGCCAAGACTTGAGAGCGGAGCAGCAGCAGAAGTCAGCTAGTGGGATGAACAATGATACGGTGAATGAGATCGAATCCATTGAATCTGCGGATGACGAGGGTGATGACAGCGCGGATGACACCAATGAAGATGAACCAGAAGAAGATTTTGAGGCATTCCATGGCCAATTTGGGGAAGAGTTCGATTTTGATGAACAAGGCTTGGATGATAGTCAGTCCACTAAGAGTGAATGGGAAATAGAGGAAGCGAAGGCGTTAGCTGCCGAGGCTATGCAGGATTCCCCTAATGCTGAAACTCTTGATGCTGATGAAGAAGCTTTAAAGGCCTACTCTGAGATTGGCATGACGAGCCAAGGGCAGCCAATAGTTGAGGAAACGGAAACGGAAGAACGTGAACCTTTTCTTGATGCAGCACTTCGGCCTTTTTCATACACGAACTTGATCAAAGAGATTTTTATTATTCGAAGAGCGTTGGTGGATTTAGCAGAACTGGAGAGGTCAATGTGAAGAGACTTTTGCAGCTGCTACTTGCTCAAAGTAGGACCAAGCTCACGAAGACATTCACACCACAACCTCGAGTCAAGAAACAGGTTGGGGTTTAGCAGACACTCAAAATTTCATTTCGTTACCATTGTTTCAGATTGCAGACTTCATCAGATTCTTCATGCATTGCAGGAAAGATTGTAGTTTTTTTATGTGCCGAGTGGCAAGGGATGAGAGTGGTTGCACTTGAATGTATATGTGATGATACGAGCTTGTTAACTTAGCTTATTCTCTCTGATGGGAGTTCTATTTTGGTCTGCAGGTAAAGCATTTCAAGGGCGAGCTGTTTTCTAATGGTTCAGTATTGGAATCTGTCCACTCACGGATGAATGGTGTTCCTCTGAACTCCCACACGCGATCATCAAGCAGATAATACTTCGGTGACTGTCATTATTTTTTATCAAAGAGTTATGCTGATTCCAGTAGCCGGTCTGACCAGATCATCACGGGATTACTGTGACAGGCAAGTTTAATGTTACATTGTGGGATTACTGTTACAGCTTTGCAGAAAGATGCATAGTTTAATGAATCAGGACATGCTGAGTGTGACGCAAGTTCATTGTTTCTCCAGCTGATTTTTTTCCAAATTTGTCCCAAAGCTTTCTTAGGCATCGTCTTTCATTAGTGGGCGTCAGAGTTTCAAGTAGCAAGTTGGGGTTTGAAAACCTGAGTTTTTTTCCTTTCAGATTCCCCAAAGTTTCAGTTATTCCCCATTTCCAGCCCCCGACGTTGGTTTTGCGGAATAACTAGATTATTGGGAAATCTACGTTTTGAGGTGACCTACTGGCCAGGAGGGCAAACTCGGGTATTCGAAAGCCCAATTTCGTCCTATTTAACTCATTTCTGTGACTTCCGGCTACTTTGAGGGTCTACTATTATTAGAACTGAGAAAATTGTAGGTTTTATTTAGTGTTGTGCAGGAAAGAGTCATGGGTATTGTAGTTGTAGGTGTAGGCCAGGGTTGGTGGAAAATAATTCTAAAAATAGATGGAAAGGGAAATTATTTTTTCAAGAAACAAAAATGTTGTAGGATAAAAAAAAGAACATTGGCAAATAAATTCTATTTTTAGCATTTGTTGAACTTTATTTTTTGGGAAAAAATAAACATTGGGCAAAGGTGTTGACCTTGTCTTACACTTAGGGTCACTTTACATTATGGTGGAGAAGTGCACCGGTCAAGAATTGTAGGGAAATAGAGAAATATGATTGGAGGAAATTTTGTTCTTCAATAAATTGGGTTTGGACTAAGGATGAGACCTGTCAAGTGAACTTCAAGCATAAATGAAAAAATGATATGGTTGCCTATGTGGCAACACTTTTTGTAAGGGAAGTTTTCTAGAGATTGAGTTTCTTGGGTGACCTCAATCCCCTAGATAAGAAACTTGGCCTCTAGAGAGTTCCAACTTCATTTATTGTCTTTTCATTGTGGCATATTTCAAGTTGTGTGATTGAGGGCTTTTAAAAATTTTAAATAGCATTAGCTAGCTCTTTACCTCTTCTTGAAGTTGTCCAAAAGTGTAGTTTCTTCTTGGAGTTTACACTACAACTAGTCAAGACTTCTTATGGCATTATTTAATTGTCTTTTCATTTTTTCCAATATCCTACTGGTTGCCTTAAATAACCATGTTTTGACCAAAACTTCTTGATCAACATGTGCACTTTTCTACCATAGTGTAAAGCAACTCTTATGGTATATGAAATCTATGTGTCTTGGACCCAACAAATAGAAGAAGCTATTCAAGGTACACAAAGTAGTTACTATTTTCTATGTGTATTGACCCTAATCATTTGGCTATTGTACTAAAGATATTTTTAATGAATGTGGAATATGAATTTCATAGATTCTTTGTTAGTACTGGCACAAAATTATTTTTATCCTCATTTTTAAAAGGATTCCAGTATATTAAAGTACGTATTAGTTGAAAAATGGTATGTAAATATATTTATTATTTTGGTTCATAGAATGAGCAAAACTACAAGTAGATTTTGGTCTATGTTGTCATATTTATGAGAATTTGAATCTCTATTTTTTTCCCATAGATACTTCATTTCTACAAAAAATAGTGAAATTAAGTTGCCCTTTACTGATTTCTTGATATTTGACACTATGTAAATACTTATGGTTATTGTACAAAAATGCACTACTTTTGAATTAGATATTGTTGTAATTAGGACTCATGAACCTTCATGTGTATAAGGTAATTCAACCTATGACAGGTTAAGTTTGGAGCAGTCTAATGGAGACCCATAATTTCTTTAAATGTATATATGTCTTGTAAAATGTACTTCACAAGAACTTTGAATCTCCATGTTTTCTCTATGGGTACTTCATTTCTATACAAAATAGTGAAATTAAGTTGCCCTTGACTAATTTCTTGATATTTGACACTATGTAAATACATATGGTTATTATATAAGAGTGCACTATTTTTGAATTAGTTATTGATAATTAGGACTCATGAACCTCCATATGAATAAGTGCTGTAAATTTTTCATTCAAGGTCCAAATTCAATAAGACTTGTTGGGAAAGTTGCATTTTCCTTTCTAGTTTGTATGGTAAAATTTTGAGATCAATTCAAGATGTATTGATTTTTTTTAAGCCAATCGAAGTTCGCAACTTGAGTTTGAGTTTACCAAACTACATTTTAGGGTTGCAACTTTGGGGTCTTGTATCTCCTTCATCCATTGCTCATTTTCAATAAAATTTGTTGTATTTTGTTGAATTCCCCTTGAAGTATACTTATTGTGGTAAAGTTTTCATGTCAATCCAAATTGATTTGAATGTTTGGGAGCAATTCGAAGTTCAAAATCCTGCCATTTTTGGAGTGTAGTGAACTTTGGCAACTTGTTTCTTCTTCATACAGAGTCCATTTTCAATAATTCGTTTTGGAAAAGTTGCGCATACTAGTCTAGTTTCTGTGGCTAAAATTTCATGTTAATCCAAGAATTAATGAGTGATTGAGAAGCATTCTAGTAGGAGGTTCACCTTTAGATGTGTTTTTTGCAATTTTTCTTGCTGATTTCTGACATTTCAAAGCCGTTTTGTAGACACAATGATACAATTGAATGAAATTTTTTTTCTACCAATGTGTTTGTATACTAGTTTTGAATCTTTTTGTAGTGTAAAGTTTTTTCATTTGAGTAGGTTTACAAATCAAACTTCACCTCTAAATGTGTTTTTGGGAAAATTTCAACATCCATTTTCAACACTAAAGCATTATGATCTTGCAATCTATGTGGCCAATTGACTTCAAATTTTGTACATGTCATCTACAACATGCACACTACAAGATTGTACGGTTGAGATTTGTATAATTTGAAGATATTTAGATCCATAAAGCTTCAAAGCAATGATGTTTTTGAAACCTAGAAATTGAATGTCACTTTGGGGTTAAAGCAACTTAATTTCAATATTTAGTGTAGAAGATAAGAAGAACTTTAAAAATAAAATAATCCAAACAAGTGTGCATTGATAGTAAGTTTAAAATCTATGTGGATGACGAAGTTAACCCTTAAAGAATATTTCATGTCTAAGCTTATTCAAACTTCATTAGATTTTTACATTAAGACACACATTTAAAAGATATAATTTTTCACATATAGTAATGTCAGTCTCTTTTTATTTCATTTTTTACAATTAAAAACTTCTAATTGAATTTTATATAATTTTTTTAAAGAAAGTTCTTTGTAAAACTGTTGTGATTACAAATATGATTGAAAGTGCTTTGTAAAACTGTTGTGATTACAAATATGATTGAGATAGTATGAAACTCTTAAAGAAAAATAATAATAATATTGAAAAACATTATGGTATAATTAGTATACTCCTTGAGATTAGACCAAAAAAAATTTAACAAAATAGGTGTATTCTGAGTTTTCAAGATGCAAGCTTCAAAGATTAAGTTACAAAGATAGCAATTTGGAAAAAAAATAGAATGAAGTAATAAGTAGATTGTAGGAGCTACATTTTCTTAGGTAAGTTTAAAAACATTAAAAATCAAGAAATATGTGAAAATTCAGGTTGACTTTGAAAATGCCGTGGGCTTGCAATGTCCTTTTAAGGGTTAAGTCTCTAATCACGGCACAGCAAGAGAAACACAAAATTGACAAAGCTCACTTCTCAGAACAAAATTTCAACAAATATAAATCTACATGAAAGTTGCCAAAGTACAATGCTGTTACAAAGATACTCTTCGACAATAACAGCTGAAACCTCATAACATCCCTTCTACAATGGGACCACAATTCTGCAACTATCTCTTCAATATCTCATGCTATGTACACTACAAGGAAGAAAAAACGAACAGGAAAGTTTCTTTCTCTCTCTGCCAAAAAAAGATGGAACAGAATAAGTTGAAAAGAATTCTAAACGACTGCATTGACAGTAGAATCGATTTGAGTAGCCAAATTAGACCTCCGATCAACGATACCGCAATGACCCTCCTGCAGGCAAACAGGCGTGTAGGCTTCCATGATGGTGGTGGAAGAAGGCTGGTTCTTTACAGCGTCAGCTGCGACATAGAGCGACACGACTTTGATGGAAGGGTAATAATTCTTCTTGCAAAACATGTAGAAGACGACTGTGAGCACCGGGAGGCCGATTAGAATGGGCGCGAATGCAAACTCTTTCACTCCGAAGTAGCCGATGGCTGTGACCTGGGCCACGAATAACGCAGCAAGCATACGGTTGTGGATGTGTGGCCACATACTCCCGTGGCTCTCGAAGTCCGGAACGTGCACGTTCAACGCCTGCAACATGAAGCTTGTTAATAACCTCACTACAAGAAGTCTTACTGGAGATTTACTGTAAAAAAAACTTCAAATAGAAACTAATGTAGAGTGTTGATTAGTACATGAAAATTTAGCCTTAGTCTCAGAAATAAATTAAGTGTAGCTACATTGTGAAAAAAGCTCCAAAGCCTTCATATAGCTTCGCTATGGAAGGGAGAAAGCCTCTAGTAGCATAGCGTAGTCTTGATCTATTTAGCGTATTGGACAGTTCACTTTAATCTAATCTATTCTAGTATCATCCAATGATCTCTAACTAAACATTAAGGAATGAACTCGGGATGTACAAGGTCAAAGAACTCTTACTATCACTCTATTAAGACAGAATAAATTGCATACAAATGTGACAACAGGGATTTGGACGACGAAGAACATGTTGTAGATCAGCTCCTTAACTCGAGTGAATCCAAGAACTTGTTAATGTCACTTTGGCAAGCAATGCTAATGATTCCATGGAACTTGATTGAGAATGTCTCACTGAACTTGCGCGACTGCAGTGCGACATTAAAGAGGTCTACGTGAACTGACCTGGTTTCGCATGACCAACCATCCGAGTGCGAAGTACAAGCCAGCGAAGAGGAGAATCATGGGCGAAATGACGGCGTAGCAGAGCGAGATGGTGAAAATGAGGAGGTCGTTGGCAACGCTCTTGTGGTACTTGAAAGCCCCCGGCGCCCACGACTCTCTCAGCTCTCTCTCGGTTTTGCATTTGAATTTGCGCTTGATGTGGAAGATGATGAACGGGATCAGGCGTGACAACTCCAATCCGTAACCAACAAAGAACCTGCACAGTGCAATAATAATAAAGTAAATCAAAAGGAACAGTGGGAGTACAACGTTGTTTAATAAAGTTCAAGTTCAAATATTCTCTAAAATCAGTTATCTTTGCTGATTGCAATCCTCAATAAAAGGTGCAAGATTACAAGGGCAGAACAAGTTGTGACTTCACGCTAGCCACTAATACAACTAGAACAGAAGGTGATGATCATGTATGATTCTCAAAGTACAGGGTGCAGGTTTACTAAGGGAAAAAAAATATCTTTACAAATAGTACAGACATTAATCCAACAAATTGCTTACTTGAGAGCAACGAATGTGATGTAGTATGTGGCATTTGGAGGCAACTTGGAACCCAAGAGTTGGACCACTTTAGCAGGTGAAAGATCGCTTTGATCAATGAGCAGCTGGAAACTTTTGAGGTTGGAGAACACAGCACCAAAGAGGGTAACTCCCAGGAACACATTGAATATGATGAAGTAGAAATACTTCGCAGAAGCCGCTCGCACCACTTGAGACTGTGCTGGGAATCCTTCTAGCCTTGACAAAGCCAACAAAATATTGGGCAACAAAGCGAGGAAGACCAGCAATGCTATTTGGGGTAGAAAACCCTGCCAATTTCAGCACAGAAACGAACCGTGAATAAACGGTATTCTACAATTTTACATAACATCTTGAGCAACATTCTTTAGTAGTCTTTGTATGTCACCTTTAGAAAACAGCACCAACTAAACTTCAATTACACCAGTCATGCTAAATCAGAGAAAATGAAATAAAACAAGGTGTCAAGGATTCCTTGAGGATGCTCAACAAAGATTCTCTAGAATGTTAAGCAGAAGAGTGTAAGTGTTTCTAATGACAGGAACTTTATTCAAAGCAACTTAAAAAATGTAAGCACCTGGATGACGGTTCCGAGAACTTTGATTTTGGTGATTGATTTGATAAATGGAAGGATCTTTTGCAAATTCTCAAGTGTGGTCAGGGACGCAATGAACGCAATGGGAATCATGTAAAATACAACTAAAAGAAACGTGACAACTGCAATAACGGCTCTTCGAATTGCGCGTTGCCATGCTGGTATGTGCAGATTGGGCCAAATCACCTCTTCCGGTTCAGGAGCTTGAGTAACTCTCCAACGGAGAGCGTGAGGTGCATGCACTACCTGCAATAAGGTAGAGAATACAAAAAACGTTAGACTTTACCCTGCCTCATGCTCTAAAAGCAACTCATCTCTTCCAAAATCAACACATTCAATTAACCATCATTGGATGTAAAAAATCATGCTTTGGCTAATGATGTCATTTGCCACTCATCCTTGAATGGAAAATGGGGCGGTCTACTTTCCCATCAAAAGCGGTCTAAACGACAGCCCAGTGTTTCAGTGACAGCATAAGAAATCATCCAATACATTGCGTGAGAAGACAGTTTGATCTCAAGAGAGTTTAGCTCTTGTATACCGGGGAGGATCTCTCCATTAAACTCAATTAAGTGATTTCCCAATGAAAACACAATGCTACATTGATTGGTTAGAATGAGGAAAGAATACCCTATGCTTTGTAAACGAGAGGATTGAAAATAAACAAACCTGAGCAGCTTCAGTAGCAGTGCGACGATCGTTAAAGATGACTAAGGCCGCATCTTGTTCTAAAGCTTGGCGAGTGTGCCGCTGCTCTGCTGCCACTTGGGGATGCAATTCTTCGCTTTGGGCTCTCCAGTAATCAATGGAGTCAACTTTATGGCCTACCAACCCCATGAACCCGGTCTTGTGCATGGGACGTTTCCCCTCAACGCTACCACCTTTCTTTGACAACTCCCAAACGCCTTCAGCATGCTCAAGCTTTCGTAGTGCCTTTTCACGGTCAGCGAAGAGCTTTTCGGCCTATTCAACCAAATGGAATTACTTAGAAACTGACTAGATTGGCACTATTGAAAAACATTGAAGATGAAAGGCAATTTCCGTTAAAATGACAAATTCCAGTTCAACTGGCACAATTGCGCTCAGGATACCAAGAAGTCTCTCATTTTTGGCAATCGAAACCTTGAAATTTCCTTGATTGAGATGAAGTAGAGGATACTAAAACTGTTCAGGACCCGGTCCGTTATCCTACTGACTGACCCCTATTACCAACAGAAACTCATTCCTCCAAATTCACACTTGGTTGGCCTTCACTTAGAAACATTTGGGTTTAAGGAAATCCTCCTAGTATATTCATGATTGCATAAGAAATGAAGACAATGGTTCAAAAGAATTTGGCTCTTTGTAGTACCCAAATCAATCTCTCCACTAAGCTCCATTGAGAAATCTTCCAATGAAAGCACACTCCTCCATTGAATGGATAAAAGACGGAAAGAGAATCCTCTAGACTTGGTACAGGGATTTACCGGTCGGATGTTGTACACAGGTTGCACACGGCTATAAGCACCGGGATGAACTCTGGCGAAGAAACTGTCCACATGCTCAGTACGAGACTCCTTTCCCACTGGCTTAGGAATGTCCCTCACAAGCGCCGTGAACTGTTGAGGGCGAGCGATTGCATGTGCTTGAGCTCTATCTCGCATGAAAACTACACGCCGGTATGATTTCCACAAGACGTAATACGTCACGAAGGACACCCAAATCATCCCAAGCATAAACGCCCAGATCTTCCCACTCTTTGGCTGTTCCATGCCCACATTCAACCTCATATCAGAAATGCTACAAAAAATCACAAATTCACCAAGCAAAAATTCAAAAACATCATAACAAGTTCAATAGCGCTACCAAAAACACATGTAACATTTGGAGAAGATCATTCATTTTTTAGTTTACCTCAACATTACCCATGCCCAATTTGTCAAAGTCGGAGTATGTATACTTCGCATCCTTCCTCTTCAGCTCCGCATTATAGTTGCTTGTTGCTGAGAGTGCAATCAAGACCGGCATACAGAACAGCGCCGACAAACAGATAATCTCCAAAGCTGTAAAAGAAGGCCACCGCTAAGTATCTCTATACCATTTCTCGCGTTCGCAAGAAGCTAAAGAATCAAACATAAAGCTCAAGATTCGTCAAAAGAACACTGTGAGAAAGAAGTAACCTCAAAATCCACTACCTTACAAAGATTCTTTCTCAGAAACAACGGAAACATAGCGCGTGGTGGTTACCTGCGGTGAAGAGGTGCATGTAAACAGCTGCGTCCAAGCCGGCAGCCGCAACAATATCATCCTCTGTAGCCTTGAACGACTCGATAGCCCATGAGAAGAGCTTCCGTCTCTTGGCCAACACGGGCCCATCCTCACCCTTCAGTATCCGCAGCGGGTAATAAATCACAGCGTTCCCAGCTCGACGCGAAAGAATCGCATACACCAGCATTAAAAGACAGAAGATCACGAAAGAAGTCGCCAATGACGTAATGAACGACGCTGTGGTCGCCATTTTGGCCCCGTAACCTCACTCCTCTCCTTAACACAATCCTCACACCTCACAACACTTTCCTCTCCCCCGCACTCGTCACAACATCTTGCCTCTCAAACACTCCCCCATACTCACCAGACTCAATACAAAAACTCAATACAAAAACTCAATAAACCTCCGCACGTAGAACTCCACTCTCACCGCCATAAAGTACAGCAAAAACAACACAATCACTCTTGTCAACTCACGGGTTGCAAAGTCTCTCCGTGCAACATGTGCATAAAAATAAAAGCACAGTTTGAAGCACAATTTGATTAAAACTTTAAGTTAGTCACACAATAAAATAAAAACTCGGGTGGATAGAGACGACTGGGAAAATGAATTCAGATCAGTGGAACTAAAAAAATTGGTTCCTGAGTCGGATTAAAAGACTTATGCCGTCCTTGCAAAACTGAAGCTCTCGAAGCTCCGAATGAAGCTCAAAATTTAAAATGGAGATTGTCCGCGAAGTTGTTAACAGGAAGACTTGATGAAATGATGCGAGCTACAACGGGACGGGAATCTGAGGGAGTTGCGGCGGGTGAGGATTCGGAGACTCGGGAAGCAGAAGGAGCTTGGCTGCAGCAACCAAGTGTTGTGTGTGCTTCTGTTGTACTGGCCGGACACGGAGAAGTGATGATGGCGATGCAGGCGGTGGGGTTCAGTTGAGGTCCGGTTGAGGACCGACTGGGATCCGGGGAAGGAGGATTCCGCCACGTGTTGGCGGTACAAGAGGTTGGGTCCCAGGGTGCCACTTGGCAGGTGGAGGTCGGAAGGTCCGGGGTCGTTGCCAGGCTGCGTTTGGCGGGTCGGCGTTTGGCGCTTTAACTTTCAAACGTTTGGGTGCGGTGACTGAATTTTAGCGGTGAATTTTAGTAGGGGCCGGTGAATTTTAGTAGGATTAGGTCAAGTGACCTTATTTTGATTCTCTTACAGATTTTTGGTCATGAAAAATAAAGCGAAAATTCTGAAAATTTTAGGAAAGAGTAGGAAGATAGAAACAATTAACGCCACCAAAGGGCCACTTTACCCAATTTGTTGTGTAAAAGGCTTCAAATTCTCACTTGTGATTGGACAAAAGGCTAAAATCAGTTCAAAATCCTTTACACTTAGAGGTTGGGCCAATTTGGTGAAATTAATTATTTTTTTCAAAAAATACATGAACTAACATGGCATGAACTCCATAAATTAGGTGCACCAAGAATGAGAGGCCAATTCTTTGTTGCAAGGCCAATGTCAAATTTCAATTTTTTTTTTTAAATATCATTTTTTTCAACAAATTAGATCCATTAGATTTTGTGCAATTAAGCTTCAAGGGAAGTTGGCCTAGCTTCTAGGTATAAAGTAGTCGTGAAAAGAAAGAGGGAGGGCTAAAATTTACTAGGATTTATCAAACCAGCCTAACTTCTTGGCCTCGAAGCCTACATATATCAGAGGATTGGCCCTTGCTATAATCTCAATTCTAATCAATAACTTAAGTTAGGCTATTTATTTGTTTGTTTTGTTTTTATTTGTTATTGTGTGATCTCCTAGACTATACGTCCACCAGTTGCATTCTTTGCACCGTCAGAATGCTCTCTTATTAAGAGGGGTGCACAGATTTTGTTTCATGGCATTTGGACATACAATGTAAAAGGTATTGAATTTAGAAGTTTTTTTAATTGAAAAAATGAAAAATTACTTTTACATACATCATGGCTATGGCACCGGCCCAAGGTACACCAGTAAGTAGTTGAAGGTGACCGTAAGCATAAAAGGACCGGGGTGAACTGACCCCCTCGCTCATCCCCGGAGTAAAACCCTTAAATTTTTTATTTGCCACGCATGATAAAATTTGCAATTTTTGAATTCATATTTACAATTAGAGGCTCCAAATTAGCTAGGAGAGATGTAGAGCGTACACTTTCAGGGCATGAAATAGGGGGTCTTTCTTTTACTTGCACCCCCTCGACTGACTTGATGGGGTCCACTTCACCCCGACCCATAAAAAGGGTCTGAAATTTTGTGCAATGGGCCTCAAAGGGGGGATTGGCCCAGCCTCTACACTAAATAGTGAAATTAGGTTGCCCCAGACTATAGTTGACCATGTCTGAAAGTGTTAGATATGAGAAATCAGTGTGTGGCAACCTAATTTCACTATTCAGTGTAGGTGTAAAGCGTCCCTTGGCAACTTTAATGTACAGATTGAATTACACACTTTACGACCCTCCCCCCCGCCCGTGAGGCTGTGGCGGTGACAGAGTATTGGTGACGAATGGGTAGACATTCATGCCATGTGTTCGAGATTCCACGTCAGTCGTGACGTGGACTCCAGTAATGGGAAGATTCAAATTCTCCACCAATGAGACAGAATTAGGAGCGAATCCTGTCCTTCATTTGGGGGACCCCTCCTAAAACAGGGCCCAGTGCCCTACTCTACTCGGGGGATGAGGTGGACTTCTGATCGAAAAGGCCCCCCTTCAATTTGGGGGGGGCATTGACTTGGCCTTGCAATGCTGCCACAGTGACATTCTGACACTTGGCAGGCAAGTCTAGGTGCAATGAAACAGCTGCATCTGGTGGACCAATTTTTTTTCCTTCGCCTTTTTTGAATATAATAAGTTCAAAAATGTGAAACCCCTTATGTACAACTATAACATTGTTTAAGGTGGGCCCCCAACAAAATGCGCCAATGACTCTAATAAGCTGTCATCTTCACAGAGTATAAATACATCTCCGAAATCAATCATGTACTTATGTGGAAGAAACTACTTCCCTTTGTTTCTGAATAATACCAGGTTTTTCTTTGTAAAATAGAATAAACAAAAAACATTGGTATTACTCAGAAAGAGAGGGAATATTTTTTGAACCAAACTTTGTGCATACGGTATGCAAATGTCTCATGCTCTTTCGTATGTTGAAACCTCCTTTCAAGTGCCAACAAGAAAATTAATGAAAATTTGACCAATGAAGTACAAAAGCAAAAAGTGGTGGTTTTAGGGGTACACACCTTACTAATGAGGTAGGTCCTTTAGCATCCTTGAAAAGAGGACATGTACAATGAATACAATTATTTCATAGGGCTCCCCAACAAACTCCAATGCTTAAATTAATTGTTATGAGTTCCTCCCATGCATCTAGCAGAGCGTGATATTTTCCTAGTATGGGTAGGATCATTGCTTAGTTATATAATGTTATGACATTAGTTGAGTGTGAGGGTAGATTTTTTTCCCTCTAGCTATGTCACTCATATGTGGCAATTGACTATAAGATAAAGACAATAATTTATACTGTTTTTTATTCTATATATATATAATTTTTAAATTTACTATAATAAAAAATATTTAGTGAATCTCCACCCCTCACTTGGATGGATTTTGCAAAATGTAGTAAAAACAAAATCCAAATTTCCTATATTCTTATTACTTTTTTGAAGTCAATTTTATTTGCGATAGATTGCCCAAAACAAACATGTTGCTTAGCACATGCCTCTAATTACTTTAGGTAGTTGATTTAGTTGGGGTTATTGGGAAACACATTTGATTTTGTTGGTCTAGAATCTTATTTTTATTTTCTTATTTAAAGTTACTCTACCTTGGGAAAATTTAAAAGAAATTATGTAGAAGAAATAATGCTCTACATGCCTCAAATGATGGCATCAAATGATTTTAGTATATATTTTTGAGAAAATACCATTATTTGTTACGATTTGCTTCAAGTCACTATATGATCTTTACTTTGATAGAAAGGGAGTGTAGAACATGTGCTTTTGGATTAAAAAATTGTTCAAAGGTATGAAAAAGCTCCCATTGAATGGACATGATTTCTTTTGTGAACATGGCAATAAAAAGTAACCTAGTAAATTTATTTTAGAAAGTAAAAAAAAATTACTGTTTATTACTCAATTTCTTTAATTTGTCACACTTTTGGTTGTAGGGTTTTTTGATATTGTAATGAGTCCCCAAATAATGCCATTTTCACTTCAAAATTGGGATTTTCTGATATTATTTCCTAGGTTTGCAACTACTTGCTAAAGGAACCAATTTTAAATAAAATAAAATTCTTGTTCACCACATAGATGCAAAGAAGACTTTGTTGTGAGTGTATTTTTAGACATCTAAAAACACATTAAAATTCCATCAAGTTGCTAAAAATAGATCATTTTAAGTTTATTATTTTAAATTTTTACACTATTTTTCTATTATTTTAAACAAAAAAATGTAAAATTTTTCAAAAATTTCTACAGGCTTTTCTTGTACATAACTTTTTGGATGAATTGTTTTTAGGCTTTAATTTTTTAGAATACATTATTTGTAGTGCTCTCCTAGTTATCTATACTTTTATTTATTTTTTCAAAAGCTCTTTGTATTGTGAGTACTATCCTAAAATGCAACAAAATTGGCACATGTTTCATGTTTTCACCCCATTATGCATATGCCGCATCACTTCACTGTAAGGATGGCCATGTATTCACTTTGTAATAAAGGCCTTGAAATTGAAAAATTAGTAAATTGTTTATACAATATTGGGTTTGAACCACTATATGGATGTTTCATACATGAAGAATGATATGCATAAAGAAATGTAAGTTGATTGTACATATTGACTTGGCAACACTTAGAAGTGACTTTAACTTATTTTAAATTGTACTTCATTCCTTGAACATTAATTCCTTATAGGACATGAGAACATTGAGTGAATTTCAAGATCATAGGAGTGATTTGTAGGCAACAAATTGTTATAATGGCAAAAATAATGTCACACCCTTTGGAAGTATGGCAACCACAACCTTTGTATAAGGTCAAGTCGTCATGGTACTTGAATATATTTTTGCCTAATCATTGCATATTTCACCAAATCATACTATATTTATCCAAATACCAATTTTTTTACGTAATGGCTATTAAATACATCTTATAAGATGCATTGTTTTCTTTTTCTAAAATTTGAACTATTTACACTGCAACTTAATGTATAGTTTTATAGTTCATTTATGATCATTTCAAGACCTTCATTGTTTCTCAATTACCTTTAGAACATCTCCATTCTTTCACTTGGAAGGGTCTAACTTGGTCTATTATGGGCCCAAGAAAGTTTGGATCCTCCACTGGAAACTTGGAGGTGAACTTTTTTCCCTAGCCATGTAGAAAAACACAGTCTTCTCACCATCTTCTTGAGTTTATTCATCTTCTTACACTACCTACATTCTCATCAAAGGATTATTGTCATGATTTGTTTTTCACTTGACTTGAAATGAAGCTTTCTAACCACAACTCAAGCTCAATCCAACCCTTCTCATTTTTTGGTGAATAGACTTACCAACATGGCCCAAGAAAGGTAGAAGAGAACCTCTCTAAAGCAATAGAATCAAGATATTTGACTATATTACATTAGAACGGTTATTACATTAAGAAGCATCATTTGCATTAATGACATTTGAATGCGGCCCAATCCAAGACTAGGCAATCAATATTACCTTAGAGAGGTTATTACTTTAAAGAGGTTCTTTGTACTTGCAAAAGAATTGCAATTCCCTAAGGTCATGAGGAGTGGTGGACCAAATTAGCCCAAATAAACTATCTCCAACTTGAGCTTGCAAAAACTATGGTAGAGGTACCTATTTCTAATAACTTTAAAAGCATTTCAGCTTAGACGATATGAAAAAGACTTTGAGAAATTGAGCCCAATGTGCGCAAACATAAAGATGAGGAAAAATGTCTAAGTTTTTTCTTCCAAGAATTAATATTTTATTCAATATAAATGTAGACTTTTCATTTAGAACCATTCCAATCTCATAGACTCACCTATTACAGTCAGCTTTGGCACTTCTCTCTCAATAAGGAGGGAAGAGAGATGAGTGAACAAGTAGGTACAAACAAAGAATCTTCTTCAATGAACAATGCATCCAACTATTGTCAACAATAGGTCACCCTAAAAAGCCATCATGGGAGGTTGTCATAAATAGGCACCTGTACCTTATTTACCTGGATCATGTTTCCAATGAAAGAGTACAGATGCTCTTGTAGAACTATAGGAGTAAAAATATAAAAGAAACAAAGAGTGAGGGACACGTGGATTCTCTACAGTGGGACGATCTTGAGTTTGCTGTACGAGAGAGGACAGGCCACCGTCCGATCAGCCTTCAAGGCTTTCATTAAGAGACGGTGTGATTCCATGATTTCCATCCATGCAGCTTTGGAGAAAAGATCAGAGGATTTGAATCATGACTGATCCGGCTCAGTCTTGTCTAAGTTTCCTTTTAATTTTTTTTAGGGCAAGGTAAGGATACCCATTATGGACCCTGAACCCAATGCGGTCCCATATCTACAGCTGGTCTACATTCCAGGAGTTCAATGTTGGACAGTTGTAGATAGGGACCCCATTGGTCTCAAGGTCCACAATGGGTATACTGTACTTTGTACTTACCCTAGTGCAGAAATTTTGGTACCGGTAGGGTAAAAATTTTATTCCCCATTTTCAAGTATTTCCCATTATTCAAACCAATTTCTTCACTAGGGTATAGTGACACATTTTATACATCCATGGGTATGGATGGAATATATAAATGGATGAAAAGTAATATGTTCATTCCAAGTGTGTTCATTCATTTCTAAAGGAGAGAAACCATTTGAAGATACCAATACCATCCACATGAGAATAGAAGAATATGTTGGCTAATAATATATTTTAGTCTTGACATTGCTTTTGGGCAAGTTTTTGCTTTAACCCGTAAAGGACCAGCCTGCAACTTTTGGTTGCATAGAATTTTTGGGAAGGATATTGTGAATGGAGATTTGCATATTTTAGGTTGAAAATTTTAACAGAAGGTAGGGGCTCAAGGAGTATCTTTCATATGCACCAAATTTCATGACATTTAGAAATATGAGTCAAAAGTTATGACTTGATATATTATCTAATCCCTCCAACCAAGCAGATTGGGCAAATAAGAAAAAATCACTTTTTTCATAAACAAAAATTTGAAATTGGGTTTCAAGAGTTATATACATATATGTGGAAAGCTTTGAATCATTCCATTTTGATCAATAAGTCAAAAGTTATGAAGAATCTTAGTTATGGAATCTCTACTTGAAAATAAACTTTGAAGTCCTTTATCTTACTCAATTTTCAATATTTTTTGAAAAACATAAAATCATAGGATGTAGACTGATTATTACATCAGTGCAACCATTGGAATTGTCATTTTTCAATTCTATAACTAAATTCTTAACAATTTTGTATTTTGAATCATTATCTCCTTCTTTCTACTTACTATTTTTTTTCCTATATGTTGTGCAATTCCAAATGATGTGAAAATTTTTAAGCATGTATCCAACTTGTCTAGGAAAAAGAATCCAAAGAAGCACCAGCATTTGGGACATTTTTTCATAGAAAAGTGAGCTTGTGAAGCTTAGTTGCCATGTTTTTCGTAGGGCCCAATAAAAGATTTCAATGAATTTGAATGCTTATATCTTGCAATCCATGTGGTGTAAATTTCTGAAATTTCTTCTACATTTTTTCTACCCAGCTTATCACAAGATCATATAGTTACTTGTCTCCAAAAATGTTTTTTTTCTTCTAAAAGTTCATACTTAAACTAGAAATGGTAGTTTTGAGCATTTTTGGAGAAAACATAGTCACTCTATAACTTACAAGGTTTGGGTTGGTGGTAGGCCATTCCCAACCTACTTCATATAAAGAGTATACTCTACATAGGACAAACAATGATTAGGGAGAATAAACGGTGAGTGTATAGTGAACAAACAAGAGGAAAAGGAGAAAAAAATTGTTGAATTTTGAAACTCTCCAAAAAAATTAAGCAAATTTCAAAAAGAATTTATATTAGTATATTGAACCCAGTGGTTAGGGTTGGCAAAAGATATTTTTATAAATAGATGCTATGATTTATGGGATTATTTTTTTGGTATTGGAAAAAAAATCTTCCTATTTAAAATCGTACGTTGACTCACATTTTCTAATTTTGATTGATAATTTAGCAAGGAATGTTGACTATGACTACCATGTATAGTATTATAAATAGGAGCAATAGTCAAAACAAATACTTGAGAAACAAGTTGAATATGGGAAACAAAAGGATAACCTTTGAGGTGGAGGATCCATTCCCATCATTGTACCCTAAACCAACCTTGAAAATATGTAGATATAGGAAGTCTAAAATATACAACCTTCATGCATGAATGCAAAAAATGGTTTTGGTTACACCACATATTTGAACTTCAGAAATTCATAGCATATTCACACATATTCAAAATATTAATATTTAAAAAAAATTCATGACTTTCAATTGCCAATGTGTTAAAAATATGTGTTAAAAATTATGCGGAATTGCTAAAAGTGACAGGAATAGGTGCCTCTACCTCATCGCGCAGTGAGTGTCAGACATCAGACACCAAGATCGGATGAAGTGAGCTCTGCCATCTTTACCTTTTTAGGGCTTAATTTAGGGTTTAATAGAAGCACTGTCTAGATTGTCGCCCAGCGTTTTGTTGTCTCTCTGGGTCTTTGCTGTCGTGAATGATCTTGAATTGATGTACAGAATTTGCATTGCTTTCGCAAACTTGATTCAATAGGACAGACAATAGGGTTGTGTGGTTTCCAAGCTTGGGAGGTAAAATCTGACAGCTAGATTTGTTGAGCCTCGAAATTGGTGAAAGCTCCATCAATTGGAATGAGACAAATGTTTCTTTTGAAGGCTAACCCAAGCTCGACTATGTGAACAACGGATTTGGTCGATCGTTTGCGGAAAATTCTCATAGTACATCTCATTCGGCCAGTTTCCAATATCTGCATTCGCATTTTGTCACAAGTTGTGATTTCAACTGCCCCATTAATTCTTGATCACATTGTGTCACAAATACCACGTTTGCACACAACCTGATGCACGAATGACCTTAGTCTCCAAACTGCTTCAATCACCCATCTCCAAATCCGCACCGAAATTTGAATCTGCTAACACTGATTGAACTTTCGATTGTCACCCGGTGTTGTGTTGCTTCTCTGTGTATTTTGCTGTCGAGAATCTTGACCCGATGTATTTGCGAATATGATTCAATAGGACAGACAATTGAGTGTTGGGAGGGTAATCTGACAGCTAGATGTTTTGGAGTCTCGAAATTGGTGAAAACTCCATCAATAGGAATGAGACAAATGTTTCTTTTGAAGGCCAACCCAAACTCGACTAAGGTATGTACCATGGTAGTACAGGCAGTTCCTGCGTCTTTTGAGGTGATAGTGAACAACAGATTTGGTCGATCATTTGCAAAAATTCTCATTCTACATTTTAAAAGTCCTCACCCAAATTTGGATCTGCTAACACATTGAACTGCTGCTCCAAGTGTCCATCTCATAAAAAGTGTCCATCAACAACTTATAACAAGTTAAGGTTACATCATGAAGAACGTGTTTTGTCAGTTGCTCCGTTTTCATATTGGTCAGCAGCAACATCACGAAACTTTTGAGCTGTGACCTTATCGGATATCATCCATTACAGACTACAGACTCCCAAAGCACATAAGCATCACCCTACACTCATCCTTCAGGATCGGAACCCTGTTTCATGCTTCAATTTTGAAACCTCGAAGTGAGTCTCGTGCTCTACTGTGACACCTCGATGTCATTGTGCTTGCAACCGACAGAGAATTCAAACTACTGGAGAGATTGAGTGAGACAATGCACAGAATTATATTTACACCCTGGAATGCCGGGCTGGTCACTGTGGAAATCGTCCTTTCTGGTACCCTATGAATCATTATTTTGCTAAAAAAAAACCTAGAGTGCTCATTCAAGAGGTCAAACTAGTCTGCGCTTCAGTCTTACATAGAAGGATTTTGTGTCATCCATCGGACACTTTTTAGGTTGTTGTGTCATCATTATAGGGTTAAAAGAAATGAGAAGCAAGTTGATCTTACTTTGGGTTAACAAATCACAAGATTCTTTTCACCATGATTGTGGTAATACTAGGGTAGCAATTATGTATGGTAAGAGCATCCCCACCAGTGGCTTCCCTATCCCTATCCGAATGATTTTCATCCGCATAGGGAAAAAAACTCCCCCACCAACATTCCCTACCCCTAAAAATTTAGGGAGGGAGGGTCCGAATTCCCCAAATGGGATGATGGATAGGGAACTCAAATGGAGTAACCCCTAAACTACTTTTCACCTTTCCAACATGAGTTGTGCTTCATTGATTCGTGAGAGTACTATTCATTTGGCCTTGTTACTATTTCTTTAGTTCCCTTTTGACTTCTCCCTACCTCTATTTTGTAATAAGTTGAAAATTTACGGAACTACTAGTGGGAGCTTGTCTTCCCTATATATCCCCATTTGTACTCCCCTTCATCCCAACGAAGGTAGGGATAGGGAAGCCATTGGTGGGCATGCTCTAAGAGCATCCGTGCTAGTGGCTTTCCTATCCCTATCTTCCTTGGAATGAAGGAGAGCAAAACGTTAGAAAAATTCTCAACCCTTGGAAAGGTTATTAAGATTTGATTTTTGACACCCCCGTGGTACAAATACAAACTATTAAAAAAAACTTTTAATTTTAATTTTAATTATATATATATATATATATATATATATATATATATATATATATATATATATATATATATATATATATATAAAGTTTACAATTTGACATGGCACCAATGTAGCACAAGTAGTGCTATGTCAAATTTTGCAAAATGAATTTAAAAACAGTGATTTTTTTACTGTAAATGCACCAAAAAAACCCAAAGGTTGTGGTTTTTCTGAGGGCTCAGATTTCTTGTAATGATGGAGATAGGGAAGGCAAGCCTCTACTAGTTCTACCCTAAATTTTTAACTTATTGCTAAATAGAGGTAGGGAGAAATAAAAACAAAATTATAGAAATAGAAACAAGACCAAATGAATAGTTTTCCCACAAATCAATGAAAGACAACTCATATTGGAAAGGTAAAAAGAGGTATAGGGATTACTCCATTTGAGTTCCCTATCCATCATCCTATATGGGGAATTCGGCCCCCCCTCCCTAAATTTTTAGGGATAGGGAAGCCATTGGTGGAGATGCTCTAAGTCAATCACGTGTTGTAGTAACTAATGTTTCGGGATTTTTTTTATAGTTTTACTAGCTATTTTCCTTCAATTTATAATTTTTCAAGTATAAAGTCTGTTTTTTTCTCTATACTTTGCTCTAATATAAAATTTATAGATTTTTTCACTAGATTTTTCTTGATGCTTTCAAATGCAATTGGTTTTTTTCCCAATTCCGTTGACTAATAATGAACTAAGTGGTGGTTATCCCTAAACATTGGTGACAACTGCACCGTAAAGCCTTTAAAGCCTATTGTTGACTACATATTTTTGCTTTTGTATATGACTATGTTTTGTGTATTTGGCTACATTATTGAATTTAAGTGTAGCTTCATATTATAATATATAATGTATATGAATGCAAAGAACTTTAATTTATAGGATTTTTTTATTGCACCCTAAATCTTAAACCTCAAACCCTAAAAATCCTAAACTCTAAATTAATGGAATTTAATAGGAATGTATATGGTGTTCATGCATATAGTTTACAAGGGATGTTTAAAGGTTAAATCAAACAAATGTGTAGAGTGTTGACCGCTATGATACTTTTGGATGGAAAATGAACTAGAGCATTGAATAGAAGAAGGATGCAAAGTATAGAGAAAATTGGTAGGTAGGCATAGAGGAGTTGATTCATTTTCCTAGATAGTTGAATCAAAATGTGAACCCTAGGCAAATCATTGCTATTTTTTCTATATTTTCTATTTCAAATAAAGTGAAATGAATGACCAAAATAACATCAAAGGAATAAAGGAATAATAGAGATTTACAATATGCGTTTGGCTCAAATTTCACTACGGACAATAAAAAAGTGACAAAAACTATGTTGAGTTCGTGAATTCCTTTGGTGATGAGTGGGTCTAGCTATGGTAATGTGGAGTTGGGTGACTTTGTAAAAGAAAATCCTTTTATTTTTTCAGAAAGTTTTGTTTATTTCAGGCTATTGCTTGGACATTGTTTAGGTACTAAAACTATATACTTCTTCAATATAAAACAAAGGAGTAGATGGATTTGGATCTGTCTAGGTTAAATCTTTAATTTTCTACAACCTTCTCGTTGGAAAATTTATAATTAATTCACTAAGACTCCCAAATTTGCATAACCACTTGCATTTTGCTTCATTATTTAGCATCCAAATATTAATCATTTGCCAATGTACTAAATTAATTCTTCATTGTTGTTGCCTACCAATGATGCCAATAATCTTACTAGGATGGTTTTAAATTTAATTAATTTAGATAATAATTGTCTTTTGAAGATTCAATCATGGCCATTGGTTATTTCTTATGAACCGGTTCTTAGAGAATAACCAAGGTTTCTTCACCCTTTTGCCACTAGGTAGAAATAGAGTTCTTCACAACTATTAATTGATCTAAAAATGACAAAGCATTTGCTCAAATTCAACACTAGTTTTCAAAAGGAACCAATGGAAGTTGAAGTATTATCTGAGAGTATTATTCGAAGCAACCAATGAGAATTGTAGCATTTGTACTTCAAGGATGTTTGATTAAAGGTAGTTTAGTGTCAATAATAGGTGTTCCTATGACCTCAACTTTGAAAATACCTAATATATTTACATAGACTTTAAGAATTCTCAAATCAATTGCATTCACTCTTGCTTTAATTTGATAACATCATGATATAATATTTTTCTCAAATTGTGTTTAGAATTGTCGGTTTGAAAAAAAATGTTTATTTTTAGATGTAGATACCTTAATTCCGGCTAGTGACAACACAATATAAGAATCCATGGGATTTTTTTTAATGATTATTTGATTTAATTTAATTATTATTTACTAACATGGTAATCTCTCAACCACAGGTTGCGTGGCAGAGTTCTTAAGGTTTGAGAACTTGGAAGAACTTGCAGCCTTGTATACCAACTGAAACTCATCTAATGATGTCTTTTCCAAGTCTTAAAAAGTACCTCAAGTTAACTTAATTATTGCAAGACACATTACCTCCTTGATTTCAATGATAATATTTCAAATTATAAAATTCTTGTAAAAAAAACATAAAAAACAAAGCCACCACCCATCAAATGAGATTCTTATGATAAAAAGAATATTATATTAGCTAAGCCAATAGCATTTCATGCTATCCAGTTTGCAATGATATAATGTGGGAAGAATGTGTCTTGGAATGTATATTAAAATCAAATTGTGACTAATGACTAATGAAGTGTGAGACACATTTATTTGTTGTAAAATTCAAATTTTAGGTGCATAATCTCATTTATGTAAATTGCACTATTCAAGTAATTATGAGCATGAGATCCACCATCTATTCAAAATCACTTGCAAAATTATAAATGAATTTATCTCTATAAATCGACATTTGTTTGAAAAATAAATCTCATGACAAGTCCATTCATTCCTCAAAAGTTGCATTTAACCCCTAAAGGACCATTGTCCCCTCAAGGGACAAAATGGATTTCGGGCAAGTTCCTATGATCTCAATTTTTAGTGATTTTTTTTTAAACTTTCTCATAAGATAGGAAAACTTATGAGCTTCGTGGGAATATAAATTTTATTTCAATTGGTGCTCGGGAGCAAAAGTTATGGCATCTTAAACATAATTTTCACGTCATCGGGCAGAAAAATAAATCTACAAAAATTTGAAATTAATTTTTAAATTTTTTTCTTCTTAAAGATTATATTTTTGTCAACATGTAAAGCTTTGATTCATTCCATTTGGATTAGTAATGTGAAAGTTATGAACAATCTTGCTTTTCGGGCAATTTGAGCATCTTCTTGAAAAAATAACTTATAGGATTCAATTCTGAATGCAATTTTCACAATTTTTCAACAAAAATTGTTTGACAAGGTCAAGTTTTCTATTTAAAACAATCTAACCGTTGAGATTATTGTGTTTCAATCCCATTTTAGAGCTATTAACGATTTAGTTTTTCTTTCAATCTTGGACCTACTTCTACTGAACAATTTTTTAAAGAATGAAAATCAATTGTTGTTGTTTTTAAAAAAAAATTCTAGACTTTCAACTCAATTCTTCAACACAAAATTTTTTAAATTCAAGGTCCATAGTGTAAATTTTTTTCACAAATGGCATTCAAAGTCATCTGAAATTGCAGGCTAGTGTTCAAAAAAACTTTCTTTTTTCAACTTTGAATGCTAATATCTTCCAATCTGTACGGTCAAAATCCATTAAACTTTTACCACATGATACTAGACTAGTAAAGGACAAGATCCTACGGATAGATTCTAAAAAAAGTAATTTTTTTTTGTTTTTTTAGATGAACGCAGCAAAAATGGCAGTTTTGAGTAGATTTTGACAGAAGAACAGCCCTGGTCCTTTAGGGGTTAACCTCCTCAATGGGTTAATCTATGGAGGATTGCAATTTTTGATGCCCCCAATTGCTTCAAAGCTAGGCTCAAATCTTCATCTATATTTATTCATTTACAAATTCAATTGTAAGATCTTTTAGACAAATAAAAATATGTAATTTTAAAAATAAAATAACATTTTCTTGAGAATTTAATAATTTTTATTAATAATTATTCAAAGTCAAGATTAAATGAAACTTTTAAATTGATTTCTTTTTCTTCGATTTGGATTTAGTAATTTTTGTGGAGAAGTTTAAGGTAGTATGCTGTTAAATGGCACCTGCCATCTAGAAGGTTTGTACATTTTGAATTTCAATTATGTACCTATTTGGATGGAGCGCTTTCAGAAATGAACTTTAACCCTTAATAACTTTTGCATACAATATCCAAATGTGGCATTCTTTCATGCGTTGGAACCTCCTTTCACTTGCCAACATGAATATGTGAAAATTTGACCAGTTTCATAATATCAACTAGGCTCAGTAGTAAAAAGTGACGGTTTTGAGTGTACCCACCTTAGTGGGAGATTCTGGGCAAGGGACCCTCCTACGCGGATACGAATTCACTATTTATACACCCCCGTGATTATACCCTGACTGCAGATACCTTAATACCCTGATCTCCTATATCCGGATGAGAGGTATCTCAAGAACGGCAAGCTCCTTCATCTCCTTCTCCTTCATTGGCAATTCTTGAGCGATTCTCGAACAATTCCTTGCAATCACAGTCACAACTTTTTATACTCTCGATGCTCCACAATCGGAAGTTTTAGGGTTTGAGTAAATCCTGGCAATGCGCAGTGTGAGAATGAAGAATTTCCACTGAAGTTGCCCATTTGTGCATTCGTTTCCGAAAGAGGTTGATTCTTCCGGATTCCATTCTATGGCGGTTGTGGTTGCCAGAGCATTAGTCGTTTCGGGACTCATCACAAGGCGGAGCGACGGGGACTGCTGGAATCCAGTCCCTGTTCAATGCGTCAATGATGAGGTCAGAAGTTCCGCCTTGAGGTTCAGATTTGGGGTTCATGTAATTTTTGTAAGCGATTTTGAGTTGATCGTATGCGAACTTTCTTTTGGACAGCGCTTTGTAATGTCCTTCATTAATTTTGGTGGTATGGAATTTCGCCCCGGCTGAATTCTTTTGTTTTCATGAAATGAGGAACTGAATTGGTGTCTTGCAATGTCTTTCTAAGAATTTTTTTCGGATTAGCCTCTGGAATTGAAGTGGATATTGTGAGTTTCTTACCTTTCATTAGTGCTTTGTGACGTCTGAGTTACTGTGGACGTTTCCGTCAGTTGTTTGAATCTGCGAGCTGTAGTTGCATCTCTAGTTTTATGAACCTAGAATTTAGGGTTTAGAGTGGTGTTTGTTTCTGAAAAGGGTTTATCTGAGTGGTTTCAGACGGGAGGATTTACATTAGTCTGGCACGTTATTGACGCATGGTGCATTATCGGCGGCTCTCTTTGTGTTTTTGAATTGATTTGAGCATTTGAAGTAGTTGTTGCTTCCGGGAAAGAAATTTTCAGTCTTTTGACCCCCCAGACTCTTCGTTCCCTGTATTCACGATTGCACAATCCGTGGAAAGCCTCAGTTTTGTATGAATTATGTACTATATGACAGGAAAATACTTGACAAGAAATACCTTCTCGATACAAGATTTTGATATATTAAGTGTAGCACTTTTTTCTATATGGGTAGTCAACTAGTTGATAACTGAATGGAAGTCAACGACCAAGTCTGGAACACTACATTAGAGCAATTCAAGCAAAATTGAAACTCTGGCATACTCTCACTTGAATGTTTAAATTGAGCTCAACTTTGCATTCAAGGTGTCAGGGATTTCTTTTCGTTCCGATTCAGAGGGTGCTCAAGGGTGCTCAGCAAGGGTTCTCTAGAACCTAATGTAGGGGCATGGAATATAGATACTGTTATGTAGGACTGATTTGGGAGATTTCGGTGTGAAGGTGAAACAGAGGAGGAGAGTTATGGCATGTTTGCAACGTCGCCCTCTGTCTGCAATGCATGCGCACAGGTCAAGTTTTGGTCGCCCTGAAATTGGTGGCAAATGTGGTATTATTTGCGCTTTGAGAGCCCCTAGTAAAGTGAATTTCGCAAGAAGACAAAGGTTGATCAAGAACAGAAGGGATTCTGTACAAGGGGTGGTGCGAAACAAAGCGAAGCAACAAGAATGGCAACAAGATCTGCAACGAGATCCAGAATCATCACAAACGCCTCCCTTAGACCGCGAAAGGATGTCTAAATTTGAGTGGAAAGAGTTTGAGGAAGCTGTGGAATTCAAGGATCTAGGAAGAGCTTTGAAGGCACTCGAGGCTCTGAACAACTTTGAATCAGATGCAACAACCGCAGGGAATGATGCTCAGAACGTCGATGAGCTTTATGTAGATGGAAAGAGAAATGGGTCTTTGAGGGCGGAGTCTTCAAATGGAACAGGAACCTCGTATGCCGCTTTTTCTCTTCCCCGAACTGAGTACATGAAGATCCTGGACACATGTCAGAGTGCCATGGATCTGGAATTGGTCGGGCAAGCGTATGGTTGGCTTCAAGATGGGGGATTTTTGCAAAGCTTTGGAAAATACAAAGCTCGGGGTAGGCTTCTTGTTCATATGGCTTGATATTGCTTTGATATTGCTTTCCTTCTGTTTGTTTGGTTTCTGACGAGCTCTTCTTTACTATTGTGAGCAGCTTTTGAAGCTGGTGGAGGGCGAAGGGTTGTCACTGCAGAAGACATGTTGGCGTCCTCTGGACTTGCTGGTAAGTCTTGCAACTGTCGTGGTGTGATATCATAAGCTGAAGGATCTGGAATCGTGTCATTTTCAGAATTTGACCAACGTTTAGGAGTGTTCTTTCGTTTTCAGATCAGCATTATGCTATGGAGAGATCACTTCGGGTACAAGAGCCAAATCTGTTGAGATTAAATCTATATCACTATGTATGAATTTCTTATGCAATCCTTTGAAGTGGGAGATAGACCACTATTGAAGGACAATAGTCAACCCCACTTTCCATTCAAATCATAGAAACTTAGCCAAGTCATGCTTACACCCAACTTGCTCATTAATGGGCAACCAAGGTTACGAATTGATGAGTTACTGTTAGTAACAGGAATCAGTATACGGGACGGGATCAGGTCTCTATCGGTTTTAGTATTCTCTGCCTTACATCCTAAGTTGCTCTTAGCAGGATTTGAAAGGAATATTTTAGTATTTCATTCATTTATATTCGTTTCTGGTGTGCATGATTATTGCAAATGATGATTACAAGAGTAGACGGCGATGAACCCTGTGCACCTCTGCTTCTTACTTAATTAAGTCATTTTGATTAGAAGCCTGTTACTTTTGGCAATGCAGTCATTTAAATATTTTGTACCTGTAAGATGAATCGTCCATGTGGTACTCATTGTACTGTGTACTGCTTTTCCTTGCAGCATCCAGCCTCTCGCCAAAGAAGTGGGGTCTGTCTGGGAATTCATCTCTCCAGCTCGTTGCAGGCATTGCTCTGTTCTCCTTCTTAGTGAACAACAACATTGATGTTCGTCCTCTTGCAGCAGTCATCGTTATTTTGGGTTTACTGGACTCGATTTATCTCGGGGGTGCGGGTCAAGCGCAGGTTTTAAGCTTCTGGCCTGGCTATAGAAGGCGGATGCTTGTCCACGAGGCTGGTCATGTCCTTGTTGGTAAGCCCCCAATCTTGCACATCAGACTTGATGTTGAGGTTTACCTGAAGGGTAGTATTCTAATCAGCTGCAAGTAATAGTAAATTGAGAGTAACAATTTTTAGTTCATTATGAGAGAATAGAAGGCCAGAAGTTTGTATTTGGTTAAATTACTTTGACGATTTTTCTTTAGTCTTTCCGATTCTTCTATGTTCTTTATACCATCTTGGTCTTTTCTTTTCTTTTAATCAGCTTCATTTCTAGCACTTAAGCTTAGTAACTCTCTTTTTGTATTTTTTCTGTTGAAACTTTTTCTATCTTAGTGACAAGTCAGTCTGGGACTTGTTTTTTTTGTTAAGCTTACTGAAAATGAATCACCTATTCCATTTTATTTTATTTTCCTACTTGAACGATATGAAGATGAGTGGTGTTTCCTTGGTGGCTGCAGCGTACTTGTTAGGTTGCCCAGTCAGGGGAGTAGTTTTGGATGCTGGAGAGGCTATCAAATCTGGCATTTCCGGTCAGGTATGATTTCTAATTCTTATACCTCTGTGCCTTCCTCTGTCCGAACCAACATCTACCGGTACTTTTAATAGAAAAAAGAATGTCATGCAGTTGAGGATTGACATCTTCACAAGACTGTCACAAAAGACTCAATTTAGCATGAAAGAAGTTGATTGTGAAAGCTTACTGTCTGCTTTCCAAGTTTGTAAGGACATTAAAAGAGTATTGGAAGCAAAATCATTATCAGCTTAACTGGATAGTTTGGAGTTGAGTGTTCGGGAAGGCGTTGTGGTTTCTTAACGCTGTGCATGATGCTTATTCTTCCACAATAGTAGCAAGAGATTGAATCAGAAATGCATTCTAGTTATGTGTTTTTTCCATGGTTCATGTGCCTGAGCACATGGGATGTCACTAGTAAGAGTGTTCTAGAAAACGCACCTCTGAGAGGTGTTCTAGAAATCTTAGTCTCGGTACATTTGGTAGAGTTTTTGCCAGAAACTGCCTTAAATGGCTTTAAAATTGGCAAGATTTAGAACGCCTAGGTTTTTTTGGGAGGGGGTGGGTGGGTGGGTCCTACTACATTGAAGTCCTTATTTTCCGTGGTGAACAATTTACCTGCATTTCAAAATACTATGTGCACTTTTGTGCTTGTGTTCTCGACTGATTAATTCTTTTTTGAATAGTTATCTGATGTCTCTCAGAGATCGGAACCCACACAAAGCTGTCGCGATTAAATTGGGCTAGGGTTTACAAGGACTATGATGTAGTGTGTTTATTTACTATTTCTTGGTCATTCTCAGATGATTGTGCATTTGTGATCGTGTTTATGTCATGGAAATGCAGGCTGGCACTCAGTTTTGGGACGAAAGTTTGGCGCGAGAAGTAGAGGAGAACAGGTTGACTGAGGCTTCTGTTGACAGGTCCGATTCATTTGATTTTTTATTTTAGGATTTCAAGGCCGATGCTTTTCGTTCTCAACAAGAAAATTATATCTTTTGTGCCGTCTCGCTTTATCAATTCCCGTATGCTTGTATGGTGTAGGTACTGTATTGTACTATTTGCGGGTATCGCAGCGGAAGGTTTGGTTTACGGGGAAGCTGAGGGCGGTGAAAGTGACGAGAATTTGTATAAAGCCATCATATCAGGACTGCAGCCACCCTGGGGTCCTAGCAAGGTTAGATCCTGTTTCTCGTGTCTCATGTGTTTTCACATTCGTCAGGAATAAGGTACTATGCAACCTGATTTCCCATGCCAAACATTTTTGAGTGATTTTTGTGGAAAGACAATCGCAGCAGAACAATGCACTTCGATTAAGTAAATTGGATGCGTGTACAAATTAGTAGTGTGATTGATCAAAGCTGCAAGTCTCAGTATTCTAAAAGCGTCCCCACCTTAAATTATGCAATAGTTGTACATGGAGAAATTCAAAATCAACTCCTGTGTTAGATTAACCCACAGGATGCTTTTAGAACGGAGACAGTTTTAGAGCATCCTACCTTACAGATGCACTTGTTGGATATTCTTATCTTAATTTTACCATCTGTATCTCGTTTCTGCAAGTTTCCTTGAGGTAACTCAGGTTCTGTTTTATCATAGGAATTTTTTTATCTCTTTTGTCCTTCGATATCAAGATCAGAGTTTCCACACAAAAAACACCTTGTTGGTGCAAACTCTGAACCTTGTTCGAACAGTGTGGTGAATCCCTTCTCTCATCATTTGACTGTATCCACTTAAACATGCATTAGAAGAGAACTTTATATATTCGGTTCCCTAAGTTCCATTTAGTTCCCAATTACTTCGCCATCAAAAAGTCAAATTCACTAACCAAGATTCAGATTTAATGCTCTATGGAATTTCTTTTCAAGCATCCATGTTTTATGTTGGCATGGCAGATGTCAAATCACGCTCGGTGGTCAGTGCTTCAAGCTTTCAATATGTTGAAGGAGCATAAGAAGGTACATGGAGCAATTGTGCAAGAATTGGAGAAGGGTTCTAGTTTGGCATCTCTTATAGACACCATAGAGACCACTATGGCTGCATAAGTATAATAGTATATCTTCACACATTTAACTTTTGTATTCTTGGACCTTGTTTGGTTACATGGACTTTCAGATTGGAAAATTACTTGATAGGTGCGTGGTGGTTAATTTTCCAGTGGGGATCATGGTTTGGTTTGTTGGGACCATGCTTTGAAGATGGCACCATCCTAATAGCTTGCCATGTAGAGTGTACCGTAAACCTTGGCATTTCTTACTGACTCTTGTGATGTAGTCAAGAGAACAATGTAATTATTGTATGAATACCAAGAATATATTTTTTGACATCCTTTGATTGATACTCCCTCTTGTCCCGAAATGATCTTCTGGTTGGAAGAAATGTTTGGACAAAATGTTTGGGATTAAGGCTGAAAATAATGTTTTTTCAACCCATTTCTAAGTATTTCAAGGAAGTTGTTATCCATTTGTTGAATCTTCTAGAACAAAAATGATCATTTTTTGAGCAACACAGGAAGATCCATTTTTGGGACAATTGTTCAAATACGATTTGACGTCAAAGAAATTGTTCTTCAGTAAGAAAAATCTCTGTTTTAACACCTTGTCTTATATTCTCAATCAAAAAATAAACTTCTTTCTCCATTGTCTTCAACTTCAAGGCTTGCGGATATAAAGCAATATTGTCAAGTTGACATGGTGACCACTTTTTGTATCGTCTTATTTGCACTGTCAATAGGGTTCTAGCCAAATCACATTATGAATCTACAATGAAGAAAAGAATTGCCTACCTTCTATATCTCAACCAAGCAGTACAGTACTGTGCATCAGACTTGGGGTCAAAATTTACATACAATGAAAAAGATTTACAGCAGCCTAAGCCGATTGTATTTCTCTTTTTCTGCACTTATTTCCATCATATCGGATCAAAGCCTGGTTGGCGTTGTCATCTTCGGGGTTGTCCATTGTTGGTGTTGTACAATTAATTGCACTCAAGGAAACATGCTTCACTACACCTCCGTTGAAATGCCACCAGTTATCAAGGCACGCATAAAACTTGCATTCATGCCGGTCATGATCAGAAACGTTGTTTGCAATTTTAAAATCTTTGTATTGCTTATACAAAGAGTTGAATTTGCGCTTGCAAGCAATTGGAGTTCGATTGAAACCCTGTATCGAAGCCACCATTCGAGCATGAAGGTTTGACCAGGAGTCAACTCCTGAAAAATTCATTGTACGAGAGTTTAGTTGTCTACATGAAATAATTGATCAATGTAGCCAACGGAACCTTTGGGTGGAAGTTCAGTAACTCACGGCAACATAACACATTCAGCATCATATTGCCTCGAAATGGAAAGAGAGGCCTTCAATACAACATAAAGTAGAGGATACTAAAACAATTAGGAACCTGATTCTATCAACAACAATGGTTCAACAGCAACTCATCTATCCATAAAATTGTTTGCACTTATCTGACTAAATGTCTACGGTCACTCATCTTTGGACAGAAATTGGATCGTCTATGTCACTTATAGTGGTCTACAACCTCTCACTTTGGAGTTGCCAAGGAAATTCAAAACCTATTATTTGACTCTTATACATATCTCTCCACAACTATACACCTCTCAAAACTTACACTTCTACATATAGGTTAAAACGCTCAAATTGACGCAACTAGAATCCGCTACCTTATTGACCAAAAGACAAAAGCATAGAAAATTCTGACCTTGCTTTTTAGCATTCTTTACAAAATCAGTCTCCATTTCACCCCGAACATCGATCAATGCGTACACCTCGCTATCTGGCCAATTTCTTCCTGCTTCGCTCTCCTCAATCTTCACTCTCACTGTTTTCCTTGGCCGCCCTGCTTTCCTCGTCGGTAGCATTGTCGGAGTCTCTTGAGCAGCACAAACATGGATTTCCTCGTCGTCTTCTCCAACCTCAAATAATGGTCTCTTTAAATCCTTTTCTACCCCACCACTTGCACCCACTCCACTCTCTTCACAAATTGAGACTGGAATGTTCGCCTTCTCAACCTGAAAAAGATATATTTAAAAAATTGCTTTCTATGATGTCAGAAATTGACCATACTGTCATTCAAATATCACAAACAAGCGACGAGAAAAGAGGCATGAAACATACACGCCAACATAAAAAGCAAGAGAAGAAAGTGAGGGGTGAAAAGTGTGCCATTGCCACAAGTGTTGCTCGAAAATATATAATATTATTATAATCGGTTCGCCCCTTGGACCCCACACCAAAGCAATGCTGCACTCAAAGGACCAATCTAATACCATTGGACCTAATCCTGTCACAGAAGTGCCCACACATAACCTTGTAAACCCTGAAATTCCTCCCCGGAATTCCAGCTTATGGGAATTGAAGTGCATTGCAGCGCCCCTGGATCAGACTCTATAGGGTGCATGAGATCCTGAAATTGAGGGACCCGGCTAAGTCCAGTATATAATGTTATGCATGTTTCCCAATTGATGAACCTCATCAAGAGGTGTAATATATCCTAATCGAGAGTCTCCTATTATATACTCTACATAAGAAGAAGAAGAAGTCCAGGGCAATCAATTACTTTCATAGCTTTGAGTAGTGGGGCTTTCGCTTCTGTACCCGTGCTTGCAAAGCCTCCTGCAAATCCTCAGAGACAAGCATGGCAGCGTTCCACAGCCCCACGTACTCAAGGCCCTGCGCCACCGTCATGTCGCGGCTCTTGATCAGCACAGTCTTCGTTCCCGTGACGGCCAGAGGCGACTTCGCTGCAATCTGGGATGCCAGCTTGTGCACGTGGTCATCGAGCTCCGCTTGTGACTGGAAAACCCCCTGCACCAGGCCCAGCGCCTTCGCTTCCGACCCCTTGAATCGTCTCCCTGTCAGTGCCAGCTCCATTGCGTTTCCATGACCCACGAGCTTTGGCAATCGTTGCAGCGTCCCCAGGTCCGCTGTGATGGCCACGTCCACCTCCCTCACGCTAAACACCGCATCCTGTCCAATAACGGGTGTCAGAATCTCAGATCTCCATTTCTCTACGAGGGGAATACTGCTTCGGAGAAGGATCTCACTTCAATT
Organism: Rhytidiadelphus loreus; assembly: GCA_947034895.1. NCBI lineage: Eukaryota > Viridiplantae > Streptophyta > Bryopsida > Hypnales > Hylocomiaceae > Rhytidiadelphus > Rhytidiadelphus loreus. The sequence goes on from OX344764.1 coordinate 3,098,792, forward strand.
TCCTATTCGGTAACATAAGTAGAGATAGCGGAGCAGTTAACAGCCCCCAAATGTGGTCATTCGTGAGGCACGGAAACGTCCACAATACCAATGCCAACAATAGGAAAGAAACAATCTAGCGGTAGTCATGGGCTTCTTAAGAGTCCTCTAGTTAGCAAATTCAACAAACTGACAAAAACCTAATTCACTGAGCATAGGAGAATGAAGAATGAATGCATGCTCTCCTCAAAATCCTCTCATTTGCGCTTCCTACAAACTAGCAAAACCCAAATCAGAGAACATTGGAGACAAGAACATGAGACTAAAGAAGTTCACATGGAAAACGCACTACAGCTAGCCACCTAACACACCTATTTCGAGCCAAGAGACTATGAATGAAGTGCCACAAAATATGGATGAAGTTAGGATTCAACAAGCTCACACTGAAATCGACTACTGTGACTTCCCCGTAACAATAGTTCAAATTGAGGCAAGAATACCTGAGTGCAGTAACGAAGGTCACAGGCCGTGACCATGTCGATGCCGCCTCCGATACAAGCACCCTGGATGGCGGCGATCACGGGCTTTCGACATTCTTCGAAAGCGTTGAATGCATCCTGCATCGCCTTCACATCTCTTCGAAACTTCTCCTTTTGTCGACCCAAGCACGTCGGCGTTTCATTGCTTCCTGAAAGTCATTGCATTTGTACCGAATAAGGAACCAATCACTTGCCTGAATCTTCCGCTTGGAGATCAAGAGAATTTCATGAAATTGCAACAGAAAAGATTAAAAGATTCACTAAATTGAGCTCAATGTGGACTCTCTGGGTTCAACAAGGAAATTATGCAACGATACAAGCTTCGTTAGATTCCTCATATGTTACTCAAGAGAACCTTCGATTACGACTACGCATCTTTCTTTCAACGACAATGTACATTAACCCCTATTTATCGCTACACGTTAATTTGTAGACTGCGACAGAATACATCAAAACATTCAGTAAATTGACCACTATATTGACTATCTATAGTCAACATCGAAATTATGTGGTTATATAAGCTTCGTAAGTCAGATTCATCATATGCTACATGAGAACCATTGGTTATAAATACCGATCTTTCTTAGAATGACACTATACGTTATTCCCTATACATTAATTTGAAAATCACGACAACATACATCAAAATGTTCACAAAATTGAGCTCTACGATGACTTCTATCGTCAGCATGGAAATTGTGCAACCACAGGTGCAACCACAACTACAAATGTTAACCATTGACTATGACTTCTCTTCTTGCTTTGAGTAACATTATTCCCTGTACATCCCTTGTTCATGTTACCCGAACCTCCTGCTTCGACTGAAGTGAATAACGTGAGAAAGTAACATAATAAATTGAAGTATCCATTAAATTGAGCTATACGACGACTCCTGAGGTTCGGCATGAAAATTATGCGACGAAACAAGCTCCATAACTTAGATTCATCTTACGCTACATTTGATTATATTTATCTCGCTACATTAGAACTAATGATTACAATTACTGATCGTTCTTTGAGTGACAATGACAAATTATTGTCTATACATCCATTTTGAAAGCTTGCAAGAAAATTAAGCATGAAAATATGCAACCACACAAGCTTCATAGCTCAGATTCATCATATTCTATACATATTAACTGTTGATTATGTTAACTCGTCTTTCTTACTTACATTATTTTGGAACTGGAAAGAGAAACAATTACAATAAAAAAGAAAACAAAAGAAAGCAGTGCGATTGAAAAAAAGAAAGAAAGCAAGAAAGCAAGAAATCGAAGCCTACCAAACTCTTTCTCGAAATGCGAGAGGTCGATCCCCGCGCAGAAATGAGGCCCTGCAGCGTTCACGATGATGACGCGTACGGCGGGGTTCAGATCCAGAGTCTGAACTGCAGCCGGAATTTCCTCGAACAGCGAGGAGTCCAACACATTGAACTTGGACGGGCGATTGAGCGTGAGCGTCGCTATCCCTGCACTATCAGGTCCTTGCACTTGCACACTCACCCACTCTCTCCCACTCTCCATAGTCGCAAAAGAACCGAAAAACTCGAAAGAATCGCAAAAATTAGCAAAAAATAGACAGAATTTTGAACGAGAATTTGAACTAGAAATTAAATAAATTGTTGTCAGACCATTGCAAAATTGGATAAAGAATATTCAAAGCGTCCTCAAAGCTCCCTCTCTTCCTAATTCAGCAAAATGGAGCTGTGAAATGCGCCCCAGGGAGGGTCCAAGACTGAGGCCGAGAGGAAACCCCAAGTTGGACCCAAGCATCGTGCGTTCAGATGTACCGGCGCTCTGGATCGGTATTTTCACTGCAGATGGTTGGGAATTGAGGAGTACTCTGGACTGCCAAAGTGATTGTGAAGAAATCACGAGGAAATCATCGTCGCGGCTATGGCAGAGGCTGCGGAGGTCCGAGGAGGCGACGACGACGAAGCCAGTCGGGTCCACCGGTCTCCGTCACGGTCACGGTCTTACAGCGTACCACGATGGCCAGTAACCTTTCAGGGACGGAGCCCATGACCGTAGACCTTCCTATCCTCCATTTTGCCGCTATTTATGAGTGAATTCTTTTGTTTTATTTTGTTTAGGAACGAAATAAGAATATGAACATTTTGTTTGATTTATGAAATATATGAGACAATCATCCACACTTTAAATACTTTCAAACTTGTAAATATATAGTCTACTATCATTGTAGTTGTACATTGCTATTCCGATTCCAAATAAGTGTATTGATATATGCATGTACACCAAAACAATATTTGCGTATCTATTAATAAAATATATTTAAATACACATAAGTCACCACATCAAAATAGTGCAAACTACCAAACATCTAACGTTCATCAAACATATTTGTATGCAGTAAAAATGAAAAATACCTACACTTATTACATTGGTTGAATATGGTCCCAATGTTGTGCTATCATTACTCTCATAGCATCTTATACTATCTTTTGTGCTTCAATATCATCTACATTTTCCATCATCAGAGGAATTCACCAACAACAAGTTCCAATATTGAAACTTTGAAATAGCCTTCACATAGAGGTGTATTACGCAAATGTCTAATTCATGCCATTGATGTAATGGTAGCTAGCAATAGCTACCACAATGTCATCAATATAACCCAAGAGTTTAACATGTTGAACAATCTTGTATTGAGGCCAACTTGCAATTGGCTCAAATACTTGATTTCTACAATCAACTCCACTAAATAATTTGTCCCATTGTTTCTTCTAGTTGAAGAAAAACGGCATATTTAATTGTACACTCCACAATTTGGTTCAATTCATCTTCATTTATGATATCTCACCTTATGTTATTTACTTGCACAATTGAATAAGAATCACCACCTTTAAAGCTTGAAATATCAAATTGTACTCAACTATCCAATTGCTTCAACATTCTCTATGTTGCCAATGTAGTGTCTTTAAAAATGATTTAAGTATTTGGTGCATTACTTGTATCTCTAGTGATTTCCATAGCCTACACATTAATAATGCACAACATAATCATTGACAATTGTCTTCACATTGCATATTGATAATAAAAATATTAATGTAAAATTAAAAATATATCATTATTATTTATTAAATATTCATACTTCTTCAAATTTATTGATCATTTGTATTTATATATTCATAAACTTAGTCATATATAGGACACTTAATTTGTTTTTGTTGATGTTTGTAAAATAGGTCTTGTGCTACTTTGTTCTTGTACACTACTTGTTTCTATTAATATTATAGATATTCCTCTCTTGTGTTTATGCTTTTTTTTCCTTTAGTACTTGACTTGCCAATAATGTTTATGGTATTGTAGGACATACAACCTCAAGGATTTTTGGTGCAATTTCCTTCAATGCTTTGTCCCTCATTTGCTCCTCCTCTAGACCCCTTTTCCTCTAATAGGACACCTTCTTCTTCCCTTCTTCTTTTTCTTGCATCTGTCATTCTATCGCTTTTTCAAAAATCAAAATTCTTCTCTTTGTATACTACTATTTTGCAAGTATCCATGATAACATGATTGAATATTTTTGTATTTACTTTTCAAAGATTTAATCACATGCTTTCAATAAGTCATAGATATTTTAGATATTTTTATAGAAATTTGAAATTATCATGAATTTTTTAATAAAAAGTGACAAAATTCACATCAAATACAACTTATGTTAAAAACATCTGAAATTTTCTCATCATATTTTTACATCATGATGCAAAAACATTTACCATGTCACTCTAAAATTCTAGATGAGCACATCATGGTAATTATCCCAAAGTTCAAATTGCAATAAAATATTCAATTTTAAGAATTTTTCAAAATTTCAAATTGGAATAGAAACTAGACTTAATGAGCCTCAGTTGTAGTTGAATTCAAAATCATTTTTATAGATAAAATTCAAATAAAGAAAAAGGAGAAGAAGTTGCCAAGGTACTCAACACCATAGTCTTTCACATAGTCCATGGATTTGCCATTTTCTTATGTTGGATAGTCAAAAACATCAAAAGGAGGGAATATCCTACACTTTACATTGAAAACAGGTTCAAGCAACTCCCCCTTCGAAGGCGAATGAAAAAACATTATTTTTCTATTCTTAGGGCCTCCTTGAAATCATCTAGAGGACACAAAACATCCTCCAAGGTGTTTTCAAGGTTAAATGAAACCATATGTCTAAGTTAAAGTATCCATTCATTATATAATAAAGAAGAGTTTCTATTCACCATATATGTGAACCTTGAATCTTTCTTAGCAATAATCTAGAAACTTGTACCATCTACAATTTTTTCACATTTATATTGTGTTTTGCTCAAAATCAATTGCAATGAACTAATAAAATATCAATTATATGTGAAGTATTTTTATACTCAGTACAAATTAAAACTCACATGTATGGTCAATGAAGCCTTTGAAAATATTACTCCGTATATGGTTAATGGAGTCTCTACCTTAGAATATGTCATAAAAAATTTAGATGTTTTTGTGCAAATTTCAATTACCATAAATTGTTGAAGAAAAAGTGAAGATAATTTAGATCAAATACAAAATACGGCTTAAAACATCTAAAGATTTGAAAATAGAAGCACATTATAGAATAGAATATTGTTGTATAGAGAAAATTTCTTTGTTGTTCTATATTTAGAAATGTGGTTATACATCTTCAATTTTAAAACTTCAAGAAAATGCTCATTTATAAATTTTTCAAAATATTCAAGTGGAGTAGAAACTATACTTCAAGAAGCTTTATTGCATTTTGGGGGGTATTGATCAAAAGCAAATGAAATGATTTTGAATGTTGAAATCAAGCTTTAAGGGACAAAAGCTCAAAGTATTGAAATACACTATGTACCATTTTTTGACACACTAATTCTTTTTAAATAAAAAATCAACTAATTCAACTTGAATTTAACTCAATAATGTAGATGTATCATTAATAAGGTTGCACTCAAAAAATTGGATGAAAAAATTTCATTTGTAAATATGAAAAAAGATTGTTTGACCATCCAAAAGACACTTTTAGTCCTAGGTGTCTTCATAGGGAGAAATGATAATCCTTCCAATGTTGTTTCTATTCTTACTTTGTACTACAAAACAATCTCTTTGGTCACCTTTTCTAGCATAATGTTTTCATTTAAGGTAAGTGCATTTATGTTTTTGACTCTAATAGCAATTGAATATACTAACTATTATTAAATATGAATTATTTTATTGGATCTTAGTTGCACATGAAAGAGGATTTGAATGCACTTTACTACACATGCATTTTTTGGACACTACATCAATAAATTATGCTAGAAGTTTTAAGTACTATCTATAGGTGTATCAAATATTGACACTAGGATCTTTTAGGCTCTCATGTTTTGATTGATTGTATTGCTTTGTGTTTTCAATATATAGATTTTAAGGTGGCTTTTGAAACAAATATACTGAGTCTCTCATAAGTATTCATACACTTCAAAAATTGCCATGACTAATTAAGATATTAGATTTTTCAACAAAATTTAGACATATTGAGGTACAAATAACATACTTGTATAAAATGAATTTTCTAAAATTTTAAAATAATTTTTGAATTTTTTATAATTTAATAAAATTTATTAGTGAAAATGCTTTGTATAAAAGTAAATTTTTTTTCAAGGTTTTTTAGTAAGTGGAATGAAAACTATTTGATAAGATTTTCACAAATTTGAAAATTTTCTTCAGTGAAATATTATTAACTAAAATATGACTCCAAATATTTATAATTCTTATAATTCACTCCAAAAATATCCAAAAAATCATGAAAAATAATATATAAGAATTTTATACATTTTTCAAAATTTATGCATTTTTTGAATATTTTTTGGGTGAATTATATAAACTTTAAATATTTGGATTCATATTTTATTTAGTAAGATTTTATTCAAGAAAAATTTCAAATTAGTGAGATTTTTATCAAAATATTCTAAAAAGAATTTCCATTCTGCTTACTAAAGAATCTTGAAAAAATTTTACTTGTATTAAAAGATTTTTCACTAATAAATTTGATTAAATTATGAAAAATATAGTAGTTATTTAAAATAAAATAAAAATTTATTTTATACTATAATTGTGGTACTTGTACCACAACATATCTAAATTTTGTTTAAGATCTTTAATTTCTTAATTAGCTATAGCAAATTTTATAAGTACCTAAAACATTTAGAGAGCTATTGTATATACCACATTTTAGAAAGTGATGATTGTGGGTAAGGTGGGTACACCTAAAATTGCCTCCTACCTAAAAATTGCCATCATCACTCTGTACACATTTCCAAAGTCAATTTATTATATATATTGAAGAAACGATTTTAGAACATTTACCAAAGAACTTTGACCCTTTATAATTTTTGCATACGGCATTCAAATGCTTCATTCTTTGGTGCATTGGAACCTCCTTGCCAACAACAAGAATATGTGAAAATTTTCACCAATCTAATAATAATAAATAAACAAAAAGTAGCAGAAAGTGGTGGTGTAGGGGGTACCTTCCTTAGACATACCTTATTTTGAATGAAGTTTTATCCAGAAGAACATCTTTCATCTAGTTCTACTAGATGGCATAAATTTTGATTTGGAAAACATCAATTCTGATTTAGTTTCTATCTCTGAGCAAATATTATTGGTCGCAAAAGGTTTAATTAAATTCCAGAAAATCTTGCCCTTATTTCCCTCCGACCAGGCGACCCGAGTTTCGTCGGCGTCTATTCGCGGCAGTTTGCGGCAGCGGCAAGCAAGTCTAGCGGCCCCTGTTCCGAAGGATTCTCTCTCGTGAGAACAGCAGGACGGATTTCCCAATTGCTATCAGAATTTTCACCTTTACAGTTCTTCTGGGGAGCTACAATTTGACTTATTAAAATCCGAGAAGCTCTAGGAGAATTTCGTCTCCACGGCCAATCTTCGCAACATAATTTTTACCTCAAAGCCCGCTGATGAAGTGAAATCAAGGTTTTAGGGAACTGGATAGGGGTTTTAGGTACATTGTGGTTTTAGGGTTTAGAGTTCCCGAAGTCAGAGCATTGTGCAATGCAGGGTAATCCAGAATAGAATTTATAGCAAGCATTTTAAGGCGGGGAATTCGAGAGAGTGTGCATAATTCAGTGGTCTGAGATTGTGGTTTTAGGGCTTGAAATTCGGTATACCCTTGGAATGTAGTGATTGAGAGCTGATTTGTTTCGCGAGACTCTAGTTGTTTCGCAATGTAGCTCTGCGCTTGCAGTATTTGAGAATTTTGCAACAGGGGAGGGACACTGTAATGCTGTTTCACAGCAACTTGGATTAGATGTCATAAATCAAGTTGGACCATGGGAATCATCGAAGGAGGCAGCGCCAGCGGGCTTCTGCCGAACGATCGCGTTTTTGCGGTGAATTTTCCGGGGTACCCTATTTCGCTTGATAGAGCTACGCAGGCACTTGGAGGAGAGGATCGCATCGCAGAGGTACATTTTTTTGTGCTTTTTTTTGTGCGTTACATGAGAACGTTTTTTCGATGTTCAGCTTTTAATTCATTTTGGACCAACACATGCAACGCTCTTCGATGATTCAGGTGATATAAAGTTTGACTCCATCTGAATTCTATTATTTTCACAATATGATCAATTAATTGGCCATATTTAAGCCATGAATCCTTGGTCCTGTAGGGTTTAATTGTTGCCTCATTCATTCATTCATTCATTCTAGTGTTATTGACCTATGCTTACAGACTCGGTCGGCAGAGGGCAACTACTTGGAGCTGAAATTTCGACCTGAGGACCCTTGCGCACACGCTGCATTTGGTGAATTGTCTCAGACGTCTGATCTTTTGTTACGCATCAGACGAAAACGATACAAGAGCCTTCTCCCGAGCGAAGAGGCTCTGACGGGTCCCAATTCAGGCATTGGTGATGTTCCTTCGGAGGACAATGCAGATGATTTCGAAACGAGTGCAGACATTGTTGCAAGAGTAGAGCACTCGTACAATTTCGACGGTTAGCCCTTTCTTTTCTTTCTTTTCTTTTCCCCTCAATATATGAGATAGAGGATACTCTTATCGTCAATTTCAGCGTGCAGGAGTGTGCTTCCGTTGGGAGATCAGTATAGAGCTCACTGGAGAAATCGTTTTGGGCACAAGAGCCGAACTCTCTCTTAAGATCAAATTTTTATCACTAAGTATGAATTTCTTATGCAATTTCAACGTGGGAGTTTGTAGACTTCAACAACTGATAGTAGACAACCCCAGGTCAAACATAAAATCAGTTGCTAAAGACATTTAGATATTCTCTACCTTAACCCTGTAAGGACCAAGGATTCGTGGCTTTCAAGTGGCCATTTTGATTGATCATATTCGATAGACTTTTAATTGAATGGGAGTTTCTTATATTACTAGATTGAGTGAAGAGTATTGCATGTGTTTGTTAAAAATAATAATTAATGGAACAAATAAAAATTCTTATATGAACTCCTCAAAGCTACTTAAAAAATCTTTAGACCAAATATGGATTCTTGGAACTTAAAGGGTTAAAGGATACCTTGAAACCTGATGAACATACATCCTGAAACATATATATTTCCTTTTTGCATTGATCGTCAAGAACTACTCTGGTACCTCATTATCTAGCCAAACCTCATGTTCCAGTTGTTGGGAGTGGCTACAAGTCTTTGTTTCGATTTTAGAAGGAAGTTAGCAAGCGGATATAGTACGATTCAACCTTCAGCTGGAATTCATTCTGATCTAATCCAACAGCAACCTCTCATTGCTTTGCATGCTGGAGGTGCAATCTGTGGCTTCTCTCATCGAGTATTTGGAAGACCCTGTAGCGATTTGCTCTGACAACGGTCTAAATTGCATTGTGAAGGCATGGCGGATTACCAGTACGTGTTATCTGTGCATGCGGATGTTGCCAGACGTCGTCAGAAGCGGCAGCGTGAGAAGCAAGGCTTGGGTAAAATTTTCCGTCATTACCTAGAACGTTGCAAAGCCTTGTGCTGATTTTTATTTTAGTTTTGAATTTAGTTTCTCGTTCTTAAAGTTTGAATTCTTCTCTGCATCATTTATTCTTATGTTAGAATTGCAATTTCCTCAGATTCGGCATCAGTAACTAGTGTGATACACGTTTGATTCGTTTCATATGAGCACATGGGCCTAGACCCACATCATCACAGAAAATATGTGGAACATACAGACGCCCTTGTGTCTTCTTATATCTAGTACATTACCAAGTAAGGCATATCCATCACTTTTAACAGTGCCAGCATCTTTATTAAGCACTGAAACTCCTTGTATGCAGGAAACTTGATGGACGTGGAACAGGACGAACTTATGATGCTCGTACCACCTCTCTTCTCCATCAAGGACATGCCTGAGGAGACTGTGTACTTATTCTGACACTTTGAATTTACAAAAATAATTTTGACCAGCTGAGAGATAGTTTTTTCTTTGCTTTTAATGTGGTAGATTTGATTTTTGTCAATCTACAGTGTTGTTTTAGTTTTATCTAAGTTGAGGCTTTGCATTTCGGTTCTTTTGAAGGTTGCGCCCGTCGGATTTTGTTTGCAAAAGGACAAAAAGAAAGCATGGCAGTGACACGCCGGTAAAATCGCAGGTATGATGCAGGTCTTGCTTTGAGTCTTGACTAGCAAAATTTATGTCCTGCAGTATTGTCAAATTGGTGAATGTTACCGACTATGATTTACTCTCTGCAAACGGTGATCGCTCTCCCTTAGTTAATGGAACCAGTTCTGTCTTTTCTGCTTCTCTCTTGGACTAACGAAATTTAATATTTCCATAAGGAACTTGCAAAGAGGACCAGCAGGAACTAGTATTGGAATAGGTAGGTTGATGTGTCGAAAGTTATACTTAACCATTCGTAAGGGTTCTCTATTCTTTACGATCCTGGCATGACGTCAAAGTAAGGAATTCTCTAATGAATTGAAGGCAATATATATGCAGGCAAATCTGATGCCATGCTTTGCAGTGGACTTCAAGATTCCAGATATCCTCACAGCTGGCTGACATTTTTGTATTTAAGTGATGCAAGGATCATTTGAGTATGTCCACATCTTCGTGTACACTAGTAGAAAAACTTCCCTCCCAGAAAACCTAGCTGCATTAATTTGTAAGCCCTGCCAATTGTAATGCGACTAGGTTTTCTAATACACTTCTGGGGCTGGGTTTTTGTTTTCTTAGGGAGTCATGATTCGTTGTTGTACAAATGCTAGGTCGTCCTGATGGTGACAATGGAAGAGTGTCTCTGCCTTCCGAATGATCTTATTCGTTTTCTGTAAGCTTAGACGAAGCGAGAAGACGGCGCCTTGTGGTGTAGATGTTGCTTGTGCTGATTCAAATCATATTTTTATCTTTTTGTTTATGGAGTTCACATCTGTGACTGTGTCAACGTTGGAGCTGTCAACACTAGTGAAAAACGCCCTCGAGATGTATTCCAAAAACCTAGCTGCTTCAAATTCTGCCAATTGTAACGTGGCTAGGTTTCTACTAATATATGAGAATTAAGGATTTAGCTAAATATAGCTTTGATAATGCAAATTCTCTACTCTGATCCTGTGTGTGATCCATATTTCTTATACTATCACCTTTTATTACCTTAACTGTGTCACACAAGTCCCAGCACCGCTGAAGTGGGAGGATCAGCTTGTAAGAAACTCTATGGAGTACAACCTGACGGCAGCTACAGTTCGGCTTTTTGAGGAGCGACCTATATGGGCAAAGCCCACCCTCCTTGATCGTCTGGCTGAATTTGGGGTAGTTATTGCGGAAGCTCATGTTAAGAGGTGTGTCTTCTGATGCTTTTTTTGCTTCTGAAAGACACCCTTTGTTTGTGGATTCCGATGCTGGATATTTAGTGAGTTTAACGCTTTGTTCTGATGTTGTGGCTCTAGTGCAGGTTGCTCTTCAGGACAGGATATTACTTTGGCTACGGGCCCTTTCGAACTTTGTGGATTAGGAATGGTTACGACCCTCGAAGAGATCCAGAGTCTCGTTTGTATGTTATGAACCCTTTTACACCCGTTTTCATTGCTTAACCTCTGATGGCCAAAATGGCCGCTTCCATATCTAACAGGAGTTGAAAAAATCATTTTGGATTGCAACAAAATGTACTAAAAGAAATCTTGAAGAAACTATACCCTACATTTTTGAACGATAGAACTATGTTTTGAATGTTCATATAATCAACTATTTGCTTTCAAAGTGTGTTTTGTAGTTTTAGATTGGACACTTAGGGGTCAACTAATGTATTTTGTGTCTCCTGGTTCTTTCGCTTACCAGCAGCGTTATAATGTGATGCCCTTGATAGAAATCGAAGACTTTGTTCAGATCCTGATAAGATATTTCCTGATCTGTAATTGTGATTTGGTTTTGTGAGGGTCTATTAGTGGTTACTAAGATAATGGCTTTCCGTGATCGATTCTGGAGGCTCAGTTCTATTTGATGATATGTACTGTCGTTTATTTATTATTCACGATCCTATTTTTTCAGGTACCAGATGATGGATTTTCGAATTCCTCGAACTTTGAAGGATGGTACCAGTGGCCCTGAGAGGCCAAGTGCTAAAGACAGGTTCGTGATTAAGAATATTTAGCTCACCACTTTCCAACAATTTCAATGGAGTGAAATGGGATTGTCTATCCATGATCGACCTATTTAATTGCCCTCTCGTCATTTGCCTTACCTGATTTCCAAAAATAACCAAAAAGCATTTAACCCTGTTTTCATATGTGAAGTATAGTAACAGTTTTGGGTGGATTTGTGCAGTGGACCTGCATGGAGGGATATATGCACCTTTAAAGTAGCACCTGTCAAAAAATTCTCTTTTCTACAACTTTTTGATCTACAAGATGACTATATTCAAGAACAAATACGAAAGCCTCCAGAGAGACTATCTTGTAGTGTAAGCCCCTCCCACATTTCCTTGCATGTATGCTCCTTTACTATCTGTCAATGGAACGTTAGGACTCTGGCTAATCTTCATCAAGCTTGTGAATGGTTCCTCAGGAGTACACAGGGTGGTTTTCTCAAAGTACATTGAACCAACTACGAGATCATATACGAGCTCGCTTCATGGGACTTATGCCTGATGAGCTTGCACCAGAATTGCAAGGCCTCCCGCGCACCTCATGGGCACCATCTTTGAAGACTGTCACCTGGAAAGACAACGAGGATGCAACTAATACTGATGTAGGCCCTCTTTATGACCAAGTTCCTGCGCCAGCCATTCATGTTGTTGAAACAGGTATTTGACAGAATCTACAACTACACTAACATCCAATTCTTGGTATTTTTGTTTCTATCTTCTTCCAATAAGGTAACCATAATTGCAACATTGTAAGCGTTGATATATATGCTATTATTACACAGTTTGATTTTAATTGTACTTGTTAGCAAATCGAGGAGGATTCCAACGTACCAAACAATGTATTATTCAGATACCAAATTTAAGAGTTATAAGAAGCTCAAAGTTTCATTGATTGATTATCTAAAACCGACACGAGCTTTGACGTTGAGGTGGTGTACATTCTCAAAATTATGTACTCATTGTTCAAGATTTTGGAGGTTCACATTTAGGAAGTTTGTGCAATTGTGTGACTAGTTACCTTAAATGTTCAAGCTAAACATGGAATCTCCACTTTGGAAACATATTTCTATTGTTCGGGCATGATTTCTTCTTTCCATTGTTACATTTTGTTACCTTCCTTGAAGCTTCCTCCAAAATTTATTTCAACTCTTATAGATATGGAAGCTGCTACGTTTGGTCATTTGGGCAATTGGGGTTAACTGTGAGCTCTTCCGTTGTTGTGAGCATGGAATTGGTCGTTCAACATTATTTGTGCGATTTTATTTCGGTTGTTTATCGATCTCACTTTGTGCAAATGATGCAGGAATTGGGATACAGACCCCTTCTGAACTTACTTTCACGCCTTTGCCCGATACTCTCTCTCGGGAGGAGCCTGAGCCTGAACCTGAGCCTGAACCTGAGATTGAAAATGACGTTGAGATTCCTGCAGCGGAAGTCGATTTAGAGGCAGATGCTGCTGTTGCTGCAGAGATACAAGCTGAGGAGGAAGAAGAGGAAGAGTCTGATGACGATGAGGTTTGCTGGTCATTTCACTCGGCATCTACTTTTCGAGGCCTATATATATATTCCTTTGGTCAAGATATAGTCTATCAAAGTCATGAAAGGTTATGTTTCCCTAAGATTTTGATTGTGTATTTACCAATTGATACTTTGTTTTGTAGGAAGAGGAAGAAGAAGAGGAAGAGGAGGAAGAGGATGACATGGAAATACCACCACAGTCTCAGGTACATTTTCCATCAGAAATTGCTTATTTTTGGACTTGGAAGTGATTGAAGTTAGGGAACCCATTTACAGGGGTCCCTTAGTTTCCTTGGGTTGAATAGTCTTCCATTTACAATGCTATGTCATCTAAACATGTGACTTGTAAGAACTGAGATACTTCTAGGTTCTATCAAAGATGCTTCCATGTGATACATTGTAGATGCAATACTCATGGTTTAATGGTAATTTGAGCTTGTCATTTGAACCCTACTGCTTCATACTTCAACAATTTATAACGTATTTGTACTATATCCAAATAATACATTTTTAGTGTGTTGGAACGGTCTCAAAAATGTCCACACAAGAACACCATATAAATAATGGAAACCACTCAAAAGGGCCCCTACCATAGTGTACTTTCCACACCTGATTCTTCAAATTTTGTGGGTCACTAAGCGACTGGAGATTGCATGTGCAGGATGGAGACCTGGAAGCTGGTAAGTTACGCCAGAGCTGTGCTGTATGTGTCATTCTTGCTTTTGTAATACTCGTAATTTACAGAGATTTGTCTCGTAATCTAGACCCAAAAGCATCAGGTTTTGTTTTTGGTTGATAATTGTGTGCAAACATCTGTCGCCTCCTTTTCGTAATTAAAGAAATTGAGAAGTTTTTACCTGTTGTTACTTCTTCTTCACCTGCATTTTCTGACCAGCTTGGGCTTGCATTATCAACAGATGAGATGCCTGATGGTTTTCTCAAAGAGCTTCTCAAGAAATTTCCCTTCGGCCAAGTCTATGATGGAGAAGCGGAAGGGCTTGGTGGAGCTGATGAGGATGATGCTGAGTATGCCATTTACGAGCAAGCTGATGACGAGGATGACGATTAGGATTTGAGTAGATGTCACAAACCATGGCCACCAAGCTTAAGTATGACTGCTGCAGAAATTTGAGGCTGTTTCATTTGAGGTGTTCACTTGACTGCATCTAGGTTACCATTTTCTTGCCCTTGTTAGCTAACTCATTTGAAAGGTGTGTGCATTATGAATGGTTTCTGGTGCTTGCATCATTATTGATTTTTATATTTTTATTGATTTTTATATTTTTGAATTATCATTAATGTTCATTTCTCAAAGGTGAAGGAGGAAAATACAAGATGTAATAGGAAGTCAATTAATTTTCATCTAAATTTCTTATTGTCAGTGTAAATTTAGTGATTAATTTTGATTGACGATTTGAGTTCCTTGGGATTCAAGAACTCAAGAAAGGTTGAAATATGTCAATAAAATTTCAAATACCCACTCTTACAATTATGGCTCTCAAAATGTTTTGTACTCATACAAAATTGTCATAACATATTGAGAAATTAGATTTTGACCAAATTTTGGACATGCTGAGGTAAGTTGTATAAAATGATTTTTTAAAATTTTAAAATAAAATTTAGACATTTTAAAATTTAACTCAAATTTATTAGTGAAAAAAGGTTGTAACACAAAGTACAACATCTTCAAAGATTTGTTGGTAAGTGAAATGAGGATCATTTTTGGAAATTTGCTGTGAGAAAATTCATGAATTTTAAAATTCTTTTGTGAAATATTATTGAAATATTCATGATTTGTTTGGATATTTCATGATTTGTTTGGAGAATTATTAAAAATATACCTATTTGGGGTCATATTTTAATCAATAATAATCCATTCAATAAAGCTTTGGAATTCATAAAAAATTTACCATGAAATTTCAAAAAGAATTCTTATTCCACTTACTAAAGAATCTTGAATATTTTGTATTTGAGTTTAAAGTTTTTTCCACCAATAAATTTGAATTAATTTTGAAAAATGTCTAAATTTTGTTTGAAAAATAATTTTATACAAGTATGTTATTTGTACCTCGACATGTCCAAAAATTGTTGAAAAAAAATCTAATTTCTCGATTAGTTATGGCAATTTTTGAAATGTATGAATACTTATCAAAGCCATTGTAGGACATGAAAGTGAAAATATAGTGAATGATATTTGAGATCAATGATTGTCAAGATAATATTTCTATTATCGGCACAAAAATCCTAAGCCTTTTCAAGACCTTTTTTCAATGGTAAGGCTTTTTTTTGGCATTATAGTGCTAGATTGCATTAGAAAAAAATAATTTGGCTAGAAAATGGCAAAAAGTCATGAAGTTTTCTCCACAAAACTTCAAATTAAAAAAAGTCTTGGATGACTGAATCGCCAGATTGTGGATAGAACAAAATTATACACATGTGATATGTGCTAATGTGATATTTTCTATCCAATATGTAAGTGAATGTTGAAATTTGAAGCACCACTATAACATTTTATATCACTATTTTGGCACTTCACAAATTAAAAAAACAAACAAATTGTTCAATGGTGAATGGAATGCTTCAAAGTGGGGTTTTGTTGATATAACTTCTCATTCACCAAGAAGGATTATTGAGTTTTACAAAGATATATATTTTGCAACCAATTTGGTGAAATTGGAATAAATAAAATATTTCAATAAAGTTGAAAGCAAAGATATGCAAAAACAAAAAAAACAAAAATTGATACTAAAGGGTTAAAATTGTAATTGACACTTAGTAGGATTTATAGGTGATTGCAAGAAAGATTGAATGATTTTGGTAGGATTTTGCCAAACTAGTTTTTGTCCAAGCTATAACTTTTATATTTTAAATCCAATTCCAAAAATAAAAGAATCTGTTTCTAGATGTTTTGATTGCAATTGTATCCCTTATTTTTCAAAAAAATTTAAAAGTCATTTCATATTTA
Source organism: Rhytidiadelphus loreus (assembly GCA_947034895.1). Lineage (NCBI taxonomy): Eukaryota > Viridiplantae > Streptophyta > Bryopsida > Hypnales > Hylocomiaceae > Rhytidiadelphus > Rhytidiadelphus loreus. The sequence continues at coordinate 3,115,386 of OX344764.1, forward strand.
AAATTCGATTTCTCTAATTTGTCACACTTTTGGATTTTTTTGTTTTTAGTATTGGAGAGTATCCAAATTTAGTGATGTAGAGCTAAAATTTTGGTGGTCTATTTTCAAACTAGTGGGGCATGTTCCATATGAAGGGCATCAAAAAATACGTTATTTTATGTCCTCTACATTCATGCAAATCACTAGAAGAAAAACACGTCCGGCACAACCAACTACTATGCAACTAGTGCCCTATGCAACTGTCATGCAACTAGTTTCCTCTCTATTTGCACCAAATCTAATGTAGTTGTTTTGTGTCATTGTTTTACAACATTCATTCATTGTTTTAGTTGCAAAGTAGTCATTCTGTAGTTGCAAAAAAAGACTAGGAAACAACTAGTGTCCTATGCAACTATTATGCAACTGTAAAATGACCATAGTTGTTTCCTAGTTTTACGCTAGTTGTTTCTTAGTTGCACTCTAGTTGTTTCCTAGTTGCTTTCAAAGTTCATTCCCATTCGTGTTATATCAATTGACCCATATCAATTGTAAAGAGTACCATTAGATTGAACATATAAGAATTATAAGTTGTTATAGTCTTATGTAATGAATTCTTTTGATAGAATTCTAAGATTTCTATAATTTGTGGGTTTCTACAATTTGTAGATTTTGTATATAAGAATTAAAAAATAATTAAAATTCAAGAAATTTTATAATCTAGGAAATTGAATTTTGAAATCTAGGAAGAAGGTAGATCTGAAATTTTGAAATCTAAGAAGAGGGTAGATTTGAAATTTTGAAATCTAGAAAAAGGTAGATTTGAAATTCAAAAATCTAAGAAAAAGGTAGTTCTAAAATTCAAAAATCTAGAAAGGAGGTAGATCTGAAAATTTGAAATCTACAAATCATTGAGATTTATATTTTAAAATTTACAAATTTACAAGTTGCAAGCAAGTTGCAAACAAGTTGCACACAAGGATGAAGTTCTTTGTATGGTGTCGGATGACAAAAAACCTTGCAACTAGATTGCAACTAATGCAACTTGTCCACTACAACTACGGACTCTACATTGTCACCTAGTTGCAAACGTCCTATGCAACTATAAAATGAGTTGCATACTGTAGTTGCAAAACCCCTCATTTTCTTCTAGTGAATAGGCCCCAAAGGAGCTCTATGGCGAGCACACTTTTGAACATTGAAGATGGTTTTAAGTTCATTTTTTTGGTGAAATCTCATCACCATCAAGTCCTCACAAATAGACAGTTTTTCATTTTTTAAATTTCTCTACTATTGATTTATTAAAAATCAGAATGTTGAAATACTCCTATTCTACCTACAATTCTAAATGTCCCCCCAAAGCATTCAAATTCACTTAAATCATTTTTTAACCTTGTAAAAAACAAGACAGCTGTGCTTCATAAGCTTACTATTCTATAGAAAAATTCCAAAATGGTAGTGCTACTTTGGATTCTTTTTTCTAGACCAATTGATGACATCCTTAAAATTCTTTAGATCATTTGGAATTGTACAACATATAGGAAAAAAATAGTAAGTAGAAAAAAATAGAGAATGATTCAAAATACTAAATTGTTAAGAATTTAGTTATGGAATTGAAAAATGTCAATCCAAATGGTTTTAATGTTGTAATAAACAATCTACATCCTATGATTTTATTTTTTTCAATAAAATATTAAAAATTGAGTAAGATAAAACACTTCAAACTTTATTTTAGAGTAGAGATTCCATAACTATATTTTAAAGTATGGAATCTCTACTCTAAAATAAAGTTTGAAGTGTTTTATCTTACTAATACTCCTCATAACTTTTGACTCATTAATCAAAATGGAATGATTCAAAGCTTTCCACGTATATATAACTCTAGAAAACCAATTTCAAATTTTTGTTTATGAAAAAAGCGATTTTTTCTGATCTGCCCAAATTGCCCCGACTATAACATATTAGACCATAACTTTTGACTCATATTTCCAAATGTCATGAAATTTAGTGTATTTAAAAGATATTCCTCGTCCCCACCTTCTATTAAAATTTCACCCTAAAATATGCAAATCTCCAATCATAGGTACTTGCCCAAAATTTCTATATTGCCAAAAAACACATGCAAGTCCTGTATGGGTTAAACACGGTCATGTCGTTTAATAATTGTGTTTAATTGGTTGCTCATCTAAGAAAATCAGTGATGTTTGTCATAATGAGCTCCATTGATGATTTGTGTAGTAAATTTTATGCACATAAACAATATGCAAATAAAAAACTAGAATTAGTTATGCAAGTAGAGAATTTGCATTACAAGAGGTTTACCTTTTTAAAAAGATGTCAAGACAACCTTTAAATATTTTAACTTCTTACTTTTAATATACTTAAAAATTCCTCTTTTAATATATTCATTACTTTTAATAAATTTATTTAATCGTCCTCTTCTTCCGCTGAAATTTTCTCCAGTGCCTGTGCAAACTCAGTGTTTTGCATTTCCGCATCGTCATCACCAACTGCATCCCGTGGGAATGGAGGACGACGACACAAAGTTCGATTTCGGTGAAGATGTGCATCCGCATCACCAACGGCATCTTGATAGAATGGCGGACGTCGTCGATTCAAAGTTCGATTTCGGTGAAGAGGAAGACGACGACGGAGCTGCTCTCGTAGCAGCAAAGGGGAAGGAGCTGGAGCAATCATGGAGCTCGACAACTCAAGAAGTCCAGAAGCAGATGCAGCTGCTGGCCTCGTACGGGACGGCGGCGGCAGGCGGGATGGCGGATGCGGCGATGGTGCCGCGGACGAATGCGTTGCTGCAGGATCACATGGCCAAGCTGCGAACCCTAATCGTGCGCTACGGATTCCTGGCGCAGCAGTATCCTACGTAAGTGGCGTTAGGGTTTTGGCTGTATTAAAATTTGTGAATTATGAATGCATGCCAATTTTATGGCTTTGTGAATTTGTGAAATTGTGACCGATTACAAATTTCTGGAGTTTTGGTGATGTGATGATGATGTGCAGTGAGGAGGGAGTGCAGGCAGGGATGAGGACCGTGCAGGAATGGAACGATCAAATTCACGCGTGAGTCCATCACATCCCTTCCACCTTGTGTTGTGACTTTCGTTTTTGGTCGATTTAGTATTCTTTTAGGTTCGTCGCGGTTGGAATGAAATTTGTGGACATGAGAATTTGATTCGTTGTAATTGAGGTCAGTATATGAGGTGTTCTTTTTTTCTTGTCGCCTTGCGACCTGGACTACGAACATGGATCAAATGTCCAATATCTTAGGTTATTAGGTTGTTTGGGGTTCTTCTGCCGCAATTAGGTGCTTTTCTCGTGGTTTTAGTGAGGGGCATGGTTCTTTGTCAAAAGATTATGTACGATTTGATGTAAGTCTCAAACTCTGGCTTGTATATGTAGATTGCAAATGAGCTCCAGAAATGCCAATATTCAAGCTAAGAAAAACATCGATCAAGCTGTTTTGAGTGAGGTAAGACCACGTATTATCTTAAACTTGGAGTGGTTTTGGGCGTGGCTGCGCGAGTGCTTTCGATTGGGTTTGTGCTTGGAGTGTCTATTTAAACCCAAAACCATGAGTGTCATACTTCCACTGGTGCACTCTGTGCTCCACTGTGATTTTATGACAACCGTAAAACAGGGGAATAAACCTCGCCTCTAAATTGCTAGCGCAATGGTGCCACACGATTTTGTTGAAACATGTCATTAAGCAAATTGTGGTAAGATACTGAAGCGGATGAAATTGTAGTCGCTACTCAACTTTAAGCGACTGGACTTGCTTTGTTTTTTTAGAGGGAGCAGCTTCTCTCCGGCGGACAAGATGTTGACCTTCGCCGTCGGCAATTGCAGTATGATCAATTCTTCCTCTTTTTTGTGCCTCTCAAATTCATCTTATGCAATGCAAATTTTTTATTGGATAATTTGTGCTTTTCTTTCTGTTTAAGACCTCAAATAAGAAATTGATTGGACCCTATATTGTGATTGGATTCCTATCATGTATTTCTGGCTAATGTATGTGTGCATGTTGAAGGACACAGGCTGGAATGGCTTCTTCTGCCGAGGGTATCACTGATGGATTGCGTCGCACCCGTCAAATGATGATTCAGGTTAGCAGGATGATCAACAGGTCTTCTGTTTTCCAATTGTGGAAAACCTACTTTTTGATACATAGTAATAGAGGTCGTGAGTGCCCTTGACAAGTTAAATTTGCACGGATTGCACTTTTTTTAATAGACACTGTAACATGCGCCTCATTTACAGTGGTGATCATGCGTGTGTGCTATGTCATGGTTGGTGTGTTATCATTTCTGCTAATGTGGAGTTTGACCTAATCTTGGATCTTTGCAGGAGCTGGAGCGAAACGAAGCTACTTTGAGTGTATTAGGTAGGTTCGCATGATCTCATAGAAAGTTCACTACCACCTCTTTATTGATGAACTCAAAAAACTACGATCAATAATTTGCAAGGATTCACATTTCATCTAGTCAATAACCAAAAAGTTAACAATGCTACCTGATGTTTCTAGATTCCAATAGATACTGAGTGTTTCTTTGTTGGCCATGGTCAGATCAATCCAATGCGACACTCAGAAAGGCGGATGCAGAATACAAAGGTCAACGTTCCATTTTAAGTGTGACTCGTTCCAAGATAACCTTATTGACGAGGCAGGATTTGATTGACAGGTACAAATGAATGGCCTCTTGTTGGTTTTGAAGTTTGTCTTAGTTCATACGATTGTAGGGAGAAGTGATTACCTGTCCAGTTCTAAGAGTACAGCAATTACTTCTAGTTATCTCATTAATTCCAAGGTGAAAGCATTTCTAATCTTGTGCATGGGTGACGAATTTGAAATTAGGGCGTTGGTGATCTTCTTCGTCTTCATTTTTCTCTCCGTGTGTTTCTACATCACATTGAGGCGGCTGCCAGTTGTAAAGCATTACGTACGAGGATCTCCAGGATTGCCTGTACATCAGCCGCCACCAAAGATACCTCCACCACCTTCCTATTCACAATCTCCTTCACGAGATTCCTTCTCTAGAGGGGGCGGGCATCAGCCTGATTTTTATGAGTCTGTTCCCAAGTCTCATGACCACCAAGGTGTTCAGTCCCAGCTTCCAGGTACTCCTGAATTTGTGTTACACAGTGATGCTCGAGCATATGACCCTCGGTACCACGAAGAATTGTGACTTGGCTCTAGCATTTTGAAATACTTTGTTTTCCAAGGGTACATGTACTGTTATTACGGTGTATAGAGGGGTGTCAGACCTCACCATTCCTGCTCTGTGATTTTGCAAAACACTCAACATAGTGAAATATCATTATGAGAGAATTAGTGCATCATTGTCATTGTTAACACAACATCTCATTTTGTAATATATCAAATGTCAAGCATTGAGTAAAATTTTCCATTTGTACTGGATGCTAATTCAGTTGGTACATGAGTTGCATCCCACCCAGGTATTCATTTCATGTTCCTCTTCAATGATGTATATATTATTTTTTAGAATTTTTGCTCTTTGAACTCTTTGAATCCGTAGAACATTTGTAGTACCCATTATAATATTTGAGGTGAATCTTTGTTTTGGAAGGAAAATTTGGATTTGCAATATGGATTGATTCTTGTGAGAGGTTGTGTATGTATTTGGTAGTTTTAAGAGTGCTGTTGAATTTAGTTGGATATATGTGTCCCTAGTTGTAACATTCAAAGCATTAGAAGGCTAAATAATTTGATGTTTAATCTTCCAACTATCTTTGCAAATGCTTCCTTGTATGAAATAATTGTATTGGTAGTATATGTGAATGGAATCCTTTCACACTTTGACACCTTTGGCAATGGTCCTTTATTGCAAACAATTGTATTATGTCCGATATTATTAATATCATATTGTTGTGTATGTATACACTATCCATTTTTGTATGTATATGTTGATTAATTTTGATAGGCTATGAAACTTGGTTCTAAATGGTTGATAATTATTGATAGGAATTGATTAGTATGCAATATTATATTCCTTGCTTGGTACTATGATCTTTATGAGTGGGAAGACTTGGAGTGGAGTTGCAAAGGAAAATGGTTTTTTTATTTGTGTGTTGTTGATTTATTAAATTTTATTGTTGTCATAGTTGGAGTTTAGAGGTGGAAAATGTCTCTACAATAGATTTGTTTTTGTGTGATAAATCAATAAGGAGATTAGAATGGTGAGTTCCAATATAAATTTTTAAATATGGTTGTTTCAATTGTATTTGAAAAAACAAATCCTAAATTTGTTTGTGAAGTATACTTTTGAACAAACATATTAATTACTCCATTTTGATCAAAGATCACTCTTCTCTCATCTAGAGTATGAACTTTTGGAGTGCTTAGGATTTAAGACTTAAGATATGGTAGAGATACTTTGAAGTTTAAAGATTTATGACATGAAAATTGTTATAACAATAAATGTGAAATTTTTTGAGTGATGTGAGAAATTAGAAATGGTTGCCTTCGACAAAAGAAATTCATGACATGTATATGCAAAAAAGAAACTTGACTTGAAAATAGTCAAGAGTTTAATTGGCAAGGGTTGCAATGAAATTTCATTCAAGTATTTATTTATATTGTGTTCAAATTCAAAATAATGAAGTCAATTAAAAAAATCACATTAAATCTAAGAGAATCTTCCAACCTATTTATATCAATGATTAATGTAGAGAACTCTTCTTTTATTGGCTTTACACTACCTTTCTCAAACTCCTTGATTGAATATTAATTGGATGGAGTACACTTTTCAAAACATTAATCATCCATACAATAGATAACACAACATTTTGTAGTTCACCTCTGAGGGACCAATTCCAATGCCATATGGTCAAACTTCATTTTGAGCACAATGTAGCATTTTAATTCATATTTGAGTTTCAAAGTAATATTTTTGTTATACGAGTGCCATCTATCAATTGAAAAAATCTTTACTAGTTTGTAGTAAATTATAATTTAAAAACCAAGAAGTGAAATAAATTGGTAAACATGACAAAAATAATCCAATTAGTTTGGAAAAATATCAAGAGTTAAAAGTAGCCATGAGGAATATTGTCAAACTATAAAAACTTTTCAAGTAATTGTTTTATTTTTCACACCCAAGACATCCTTGGTGATGATCTTTAAATCAAATCATCACCATCAACTTAAATTTAGCCTTTGTATAATTGATTGATAAAATTTGGAGTATTTGCATGTGAGAATAAACACTTTTTCTATTCACTTTTTTTTTTTTTAGTGTTTTTGGTAGAGAAATCAAACTACTTTGATTTTCAAAATTGTAATACATACACACTACAACAAAATGAGGGCATATATTCACCTAAAAAAGTGACTGCAAAACAACTATTTGCAGTCGTTTGTGTTTGTGAAGTCATAGTGGACAAGTTGTATATGCCCTCATTTTCTTGTAAAGACGTAAAATTATACTCTGTATCAATTAGAATATGTTTTAGACTAATTTGGAATTTTGACCCGATTTGAAGGTTAGAATAAGAAAACAAATATTTATGACTTAAAGTTAAAAATATTTAAAAAAAAGATTATACAAATTAAAAAAATACAATATTGTGTTATTTGAATTTTAACATGTAGAGCTTCAAATTGCAATAATCCCTTGATATTTTAGATTTTTTTCAAAGTTTTGAAGTGGAGTAAAAACCATAACTTATTGGACTTAATTTTTTAAGTTTAAATCAAAACTATAAATATTTTGAAAGTTATGAACAAGTTTGACCAAAGTGCATTTAAGGTGGGTACACCCAAAAGTGCCACAAATTGGGCTGTGAATAATTTGAAGGCTAAGTAGATAATAGAGAATACGGGTTTGTAAAGAGATGTGTAGAAAAGGAAGAAATGCACAAAAAAAAATTCAGATTTTCACAAATATGAGACTACAATAGGGATACAAAGTTTTGGATGTAGAGTATTCAAAAGCGCTCATAGGTTGCATTGAAAATCAGCAGTCACATGCACAAAGTTCTCCTCCCAAGGTGTCAGAATGATAAGAAATGGAGTTGCAATTGTGTTTAAAACAATGAAAAAAAACACCAAATTAGTAACTAACAAGCAATAGAAAAGCTTGTCAGTAATCAATGGGAATTGTCCATGTGTTTGAAAGAAGAGAAAACAATGATTACCTTGTCAGAGAAACAAATCAACATGTGATGTGAGCTTAGAAGCATGTCACCAATACCAAAATGGCCAATGGTTCTTTGATGAACCACCATATTTACTCACTGACAATTTTCAATAGATAATTACACCATTTAAGGGCTTAATCTAGGGTGCGCTTTAAGGCACTGTGCCATAATGTGTGTATCCACCTTACATTTGGTTGGATGCAAGCAAGGGTCCAAACTAGGGATTTTTATTTTTATTTTTTATGAAGTGCCAAAACAAAAATATATAATGTTATAGTGGTACTCCAAATTTCAACATTAAACCACATACTAGATAGAAAATATCACTTTAATACATATCATATGTCCATAATTCTGTTTTCATCCACAATCTAGAGATTTCAGCCATTTTATAATAAAAATTTGAAGTTTTTTGGAGAAAAAAAATTAATGGTTTGTACCCATTTTGTAGCGAAATTATTTTTTTCTGGTGCAACCTGACCAAAAAAAACCCTGGTTCAAACAGACACTAAAGCGAATTCGCAAGCGGATGGATGGATAACGTCACTGTTATCATCCATGAACGAATGTGGTTATTCATCCAAAAAAGAGTCGCGTACTCTCCCACGGCAGGACCTAAATCAAAGAAGAGCATGGCGGGAAACACTCAGTCGCCTCTGCAGCTCCGATTTTACTCTGTTTGCCGCCACTAGATTATCGTGTTTTTTCGCCGATCATCGCCCGCTGCATTTGATGAATGCGTGCCAATTGATCACGCCCTTTTAAAGCAATTTACTGAGTTTTATTTTTCTTAGAATTTTTTGGAGATCTGTTTTTGGTTGAGAATTTGGATTTTGGAATTGGAGACGAGAGGTTTTTGTGTTTGGAGGGTGGTTGCGGTGAAGATAAGGAAGTAGGCGAATCCGGACAGGGAGCTGATGTACGCTCGTTAGCGGTTTCGTAAGCGGATTCTTTCGCCGTTTTGTTTTAGCTAGGGGAGGGAGTGGCATTCAATGGATGCAAAGAAACGGAACGGCGTGCATGCAAATTTTCCACCGTCGAAGCGGATGCAAGCGAACGGGCAGGGAATGCCTCCACCGCCTATAGCGCCTCCGGATAGCTTGGAAGAAGAGGACGAGGATGTGTTTTTGGAAGAGACGCTGTTGCGTGACGGAGAGGTGGAGGAGTCTCGAGCTGCTGTGGCTGCTCTTTTCACCAAATGGAGACGCCCTGCTGTTGCTAACTTCGACACTCAGAAGAGTAGCGTAGGTACGCACTTCCTATGTCAACTCGCACTGTTTGTGTATTTGAGCTACATGCACAAGCGGCATTGAGGATTTGGAAGAAGAATGAGCAGAATTCTCTGTGAGGTTCCAATTGTAGGGTGAAATAACTATTGATAAAAATGTTTGTGTGATTTCCCGAAGAGATCATACCACTTACGCCCTGTATCTCACAAGTTAGGAGAGTTTCTATTGTCAGTGTTTCAGCAGCTTGAGATCGACTACATCATCGGGGAGAGCCACAAAGAACTCTGTCCTCATAGAAGTGGTCCGGCTGCAGTACTTCGCATGTTTGGAGTGACGCAAGCAGGTGATATTACTCCACTTTAATTTAAATAGTTTTGATTTACTGTTACTCTCTTCAAAGACTGTCAATTATGATGGCCAGTTTGGATCTTAGGAGGATGGCATTGGTAGTGGTCATAATTATTCGTCAATATGAATGTCATAGATACTATCTTTCGGGGGAAGGAGAGGTGTTTACCCAGGGCTAGGGTTTCAGAATTCTGCTGCGAACCTGCTGTCCTTTCCTTTGCGAATTGCTTGTAACATTATATTTTCTACTATTTCCCAAACTGTCCAGGAAATAGCGTTTGCTGCAATGTGCATGGTTTTGAACCCTATTTCTACATCAGCTGTCTCGATGGCATTGAAACGGACGATATTCCTAAATTTCGTAACACGTTGGAGGTGAGGAGGTTTGTACGCTGTCTGGTTAAGTTCTGCCTGATCAGTGTTTTAAAATCTGAGGCGGGACTGCTGTAATGTGTCGATTCTTACCTCAAGTGCGCTTACCAATCAAATAGTTGATGCACTGTGATTTGGATTGGGAATGTGAAAATTGAAATGGTCTTCAGAGCGTCAGATTAGTTTTTATTGAGAAACTAAGGTTCCTGATCACTTTCTAAGGATGAAAGTAATGTAAAATGCACATGCAACAGACGCGTATGCGAGAGGCGAATAGGAATAGCAAATCGCAGAATTTTATCACCAAGATCGAGGTTGTTCAGAAGCGCAGTGTAATGTACTACCAAGTGCAGAAAGCTAGATCCTTCTTGAAGATTATTGTCGCTTTGCCGACTATGGTGGCTGGTTGTAGAGGTACGAATTCATAATCAACTCTTATCTTTCATTTTGATATTAAATGAGTCAATAAGTCATGGCCTCTGCCAAGGACTTGGGTTAGATTTGAAGCAACCAGGCATATTAAGCCCCGTTTCAATGTTTTTAAATTTCTATTCAGTTTATTTGTTTTCGATTTTACTAAACTATGGCTTAACGTGTCTGGTTGTTTCTTTGTGCTAGGAATTCTGGAGAAAGGTATCAATATAGATGGCATTGGTCAGCGGTGCTTCTTAACTTATGAAAGCAACGTCCTATTTGCACTTCGATTCATGATTGATTGCGACATTGTTGGTGGAAATTGGGTGGAGCTTCCTGCTGGAGCCTACTGCAAGAGACCGAGACAATTGTCCTATTGTCAGTTGGAATTGGACATACAGTATCCTACTCTGTAGATGGAAGAGATCGTGTTTTTGCTAACAGGATCATTTTATTGTGCTGCATTTCTTGTAACCTGACTTTTGCCCGCTCCACTCGTAAATGCTACAGTTAGAGCTTGTTGCTTCCAAATATTAAGTGGATTCTATGAAGGTAATGATAATGTTTGCTAAAGGGCAGTGTTAAATCTTTCGACGAAATCCACCATTCTCACTCAGTCTGACGTGGGATAGAGAATGATGGCATGTTCTTATTTCTTTAGAGAGTATGCAGTCCTTACGAGGATTTTTCCTTGACTTCGCATACAGCTACAACAAGATTGTCAGCCATCCACCAGTGGGTCAGTACTCAAAGATGGCCCCATTTCGAATTTTAAGCTTCGACATTGAGTGTGCGGGAAGAAAAGGTCATTTTCCAGAGCCAGAGCATGATCCTGTCATCCAGGTAAACATCAAAGTCGAATGTAACTCACAACTCGTCCTTGGAAAGGGCTGTCGCTGAACAGGAGAAAGTCAGTTGTGATCCGATTATTATGATGGCATGTAGTATATGTCGTTCTGTGCAGGCCAATTTTGTCCTTGTCTTATTTTTCAGAGCTTGCTCTTTTTTCTTTGGCGCACAAACTGTCTAGAAAGTATTTTATTCTTGTCTGGTGAAGAGGTTAAACATTGTACATTGTTAGTTGACTGGTTTTTCGACTTGCTGGATTGGGCTAGATTGCCAACTTGGTGACAGTGCAAGGTGAGGAGAAACCTATGGTGAAGAATGTTATGACTCTGAAGTCCTGCTCACCCATTGTTGGTGCTGACGTCACGTCATTCGATTCAGAGAAGGAGGTCCTTCTTGCTTGGAGGGTAAGGCCAGTGCTCTTTAGCATAGTGCAATGTTTCATGGGGCTGATTTCTCTTTTGAACTCGACCACAACTTTTAATTCATCAGTGTGTATGGTTTGCATGCTTGGCTTTTTCTCGTACAATTTCACAGTTGCTGAGCGCTGAACTCAAAGAGGCTACTAATACTGCCTTCTGCAGTCACTGAGTGACTCGGTATTTGGTCGTGGATTATTTGTAGAATGGCGTAGCCGGCAGAGTTATACATTGCAACGAGGTATTCATTGTTGAAGCATTAATAGTGTTGGTGTATTGGCAGGAGTTAGTCGCAGAAGTCGATCCTGATATTATCATTGGATATAATATTTGCAAATTTGACCTTCCCTATCTTATTGAGGTAAGAGGCGCAGCCATGCACTTTCGACCAAGCTCCTTCCTTGCCGCTACTTGATAATAGTGATCGATACTTTGTGATCAATACCCTTTATTCAAGTTCCTGTGTGGACAACCAACCCTCTGCGCATTCCCCTTGAAAATTCTTTTGATCATAATAATCACGTTGCCTTTTCCTCGTTCAATTGAGTTGTTTCTGCAAGATTTGCATCCATTAATGCTATCCTTTTCAGGTCTTATATACTGCTCTTCTTGCGTTATCGTCTCCACAGACCTCACGCTTGTTGCTATTTGCTGTTGTTCTGGCAGAGAGCACAGAAGTTGAATGTGGTTGAGTTTCCCATCCTTGGTCGCATAAAAAATAGTCGAGTTCGTATGAGGGATGCATCCTTTTCATCAAGGTATGATCGATTGGCCTGATTAATATTTATCACTCAGGTTCACGAGAAACATCTATATTTGATCTTCCAACAGAGGCTTAATCATTAATATCCTGGAGAATTGTTCTTATGTTTCTGTTCTAGAATCACATCGCTGTCCCATGATATTTTGTTCTTGATGGCTGTTATTGCAGGCAATATGGGATCAGAGAAAGTAAAGAAGTGACGATTGAGGGACGGGTTCAATTTGATCTTATGCAGGTACTCTTTCACATGTCTATCTGTCGTTTGGTGTTAGCTCTTATTTACTAATTACTTCGATACGCTGTCTGACTTTTATCTGCAAACTGGTGAGATTTGATTACTTTTCTTCTCTCTTATATTGAAAACGTGGTACGCAGGCCATACAAAGGGATTACAAACTTAGTTCCTACTCATTGAACTCAGTGTCTGCACACTTTCTGGGAGAGCAGGTATTTGGCTAGTATTCACCCTTCCTGTCATCACATCGTGTTGTACCAAATTTTGAATGGAGTTTTGAATCTCTAGTACTAGATCCATGCCGTGGTGAGCGAATGTGTTCGATGATTTAAACTGCTTGTGATTTTTGGGGAGCAGAAGGAGGATGTGCATCACTCTATTATATCCGATCTGCAGAATGGCAATTCTGAAACTCGCCGAAGGTTGGCGGTTTATTGTCTCAAGGTATGCGTATCTGAATCCAATGACTTGTGAAGTAGTGGTTATTAAACTTTTTCAGATATAGTTTTTATTTGATTGGTTCTATAGGCCATGGTTCTAGCAATTGCTTGAGGATTGAAGTTCCAGAAGCCTGCATACCATGACCTGACCTTGAGACATGCTCATTCAAAATCAGGATGCGTATCTTCCACAGCGATTACTGGACAAGCTTATGTACATATACAATTATGTTGAGATGGCTCGTGTTACGGGTGTTCCAATATCGTTCCTTCTTGCGAGGGGCCAGAGTATCAAGGTGGGGCATCATGAAGCTACATTATCAGCTTTTGAGTTTTTGTCTGATTGGATTGCGTGTTAGGACAAATATTGGTAGGAAATGCTGTTATGGAAATCAACTAATGTGCCTTCAGAGTTTGGTTATAAGAGTCATACTTCTTAGTCTAATTCTGCAAAGGTTTAGCAGCGTCGCATGTGTAATCCCTCATTAATTGATGGTAGTGTCTAGACTGTAGTTTTCAGCCCGTTTTTCTTGATGTTCCATCATTTGTGGCAGGTTTTATCACAGCTCTTAAGAAAAGCAAAGCAAAGGAATTTTGTATTGCCTAATGTCAAATCTCAAGGATCAGGAGCGGGTGAGGGATTTGAAGGAGCCACGGTAAGTCTATATTTGACTTTTTTTAAATGTTAGTATTTGTTATCCTAGTGCATACATTCTGTCCCTATTTTCTGACTCATTCCTAAGGACCAAAATCAATGAGCTCACCAGGTTCTGTTTTGATAGGTATTGGATGCCAAAGCTGGTTATTATGACAAGCCGATTGCTACTTTGGATTTTGCGTCGCTGTACCCCTCCATCATGATGGCCTACAATCTTTGTTACTGCACTTTGGTACCCTTCGAAGTCCAACATTCCTTAGACATATGGCATACATTTGTACTGAAGCCTTAATCGTTCTCATAGCCACGGAGAAAGGCTCCTAAATTGTCTGCATGTAGCTTTCTGGTGATGAGGAAGTTCTCTGCGTTGCTCCTGGCAACGGAGTGTCTCCAATTATGGGTCCGAAATTTGACTGTTTCATTTCCTTCTGTTAGTTTGTTGATGTCTGTATGATGATAATCTCTCAGATAAGCAAGTTGATCTGATTGATTTCCCAGGTCAGGACAGAGGACCAACAGAGGCTGAAACTGGCCCCAGAAGAAGTGATCAAGACTCCATCTGGAGAAATGTTTGTCAAGTCCTCTTTGGAAAAGGTTAGATGGCATCCAAATCCTTAAAGATCTTTAATCCTGTTGCTATCGCATCAATTTTGCTATATTGATGTGCTTGGAATTCGCCAGTGATACTCGTAACATAGATTGGTTTGGGTGTCTTGAAATCACCAATTCTCTTTCTCGACTGTAACTTGACGTGTTGCTGTGGCCCACACTTCGAGATCTTGTGCCTTGAAACTTGGCTAGTGTCCACTGCTTTTGCTTGTTTTGGGACATCTTTTTATGCATTCAGACCTGGAGATGACCTTTTCATTGTTGTAGGGAATACTGCCCGAGATTCTTGAAGAGCTACTTGCTGCTCGTAAGCTCGCGAAAGCTGATCTAAAGGTTAGTATATTCATATTTTATATTTCGTGTACTGCAGTTACATAATCATGTGCTGATTACAGGATCTTCCTGCTGGTTGGCCTCTTCTAATATGGCTTGACCTCATTGTTGTGGAGTGCAGCTGGTAGTTTGTCCTTGTTCTGGCCCTTCAATTAATTGAAAGTGCAGTCCTTATCTGGGTTTTTATATGTTGAATAAAGGCTTTCACAGAATCCTCAATATTTCTGTCTGTTTCAATCCTCCTTCTCCGTTCTTCGTTCATCTATCCTGCACATGCAATTATAGTGCATCTGTTTCTGTTAACAGGAAGCAACGGATCCATTTGAAAAGGCTGTGCTGGATGGACGGCAGCTTGCACTCAAGGTGCTTGCAATACGTTTGCTTTTGGTTATTAATGAAATTTCAAGTGCTTTAGAGCGTCTTTGGAGGCGGAGCATGCTGTCATGTAATCTTTTTTCATTGGAGTTAGGACCCGTGAGTTTGGGAGAGGGGCAAGAATTTTTCTCAACATTATGAATGATTGTAGATAAGTGCAAATTCAGTCTATGGATTCACGGGGGCAACCATTGGGCAGCTGCCATGCCTCGAAATCTCCTCCAGTGTTACCAGCTTTGGTAAAGATCAGAAACCTGACATTTTTAGAGTTCTTTGTATCCCTTCTTTCTTGCTTTTGATCCTTCATTAAATGCTGACCTAGTAGTCTTACGTTTCATTCCTCAAGTGATTTAGCTCCTTTGAGATCTACATTTACTAGCATTGTTGTATAAAGTTTGAACTAGATGTTGTGGTTAAGGAGCATTAAGTATGAAATCCAGCTTGACCTTGATCTTGATTATCTCCTGATAGACTAATTGGTGGCCTGTGTATTCCAGGACGTCAGATGATAGATCATACAAAGAAATTAGTCCAAGAGCGATTTACTACAGTAAACGGTTACATGTACGATGCTGAGGTAAGAGGAATGATCCATATCTCTTGTTTCCATAGTTTGTCGGATGATTCTTGTGCTAAGAGTACCAGTCTATCTATGACCAGCATTTCGATGGGAACTAACTGTTTGAACTATCAATCCTCTTGTCACTCTGGAAGATCGATGAAAGACGACTGAGACACGGACTTGTGGTTTGAAGTGATACCGCAGATATCCATCTTTGAATTTTCCTACAACTGATACTTGCACAGAATCGAGAAATACAAGTATACTTGTATACTTGTATTTCTCGATTCTGTGCTGGAATTGTAATTGATCTTGAGTGAGACTTCTCTGCTGGTTGACCAGGTTATTTATGGAGACACAGATTCGGTCATGGTGCAGTTTGGAAGTCCTGATGTTCATGAAGCTATGAATTTAGGGAGGGAGGCAGCACAGCAGATTAGTGATACGTTTACGAAGGTACTGCCTGGGACCTTTTAATCTATTTATTTTAATTTTTTTTATCAGTGATTGCCATTTTTCAGCAAGACTTCCCCCAATGCAGAAGTTTTAGTTCTCAAATTGTATTAGTGTATATATAGAGATTGCCCTCCAAGTTTTTGAAGAGTGATCGTGGGGTATCAAAGAGTATCTTTCCAGGTTTTCCCGTATGGACTGGGAGGTTTGAACATTGTGTTTTCATTATCAATTTGTAGAGGTTTTTGTTGCTTATTTATCTCTCTTTTGTGTTTTTTAACAGCCTATAAAATTGGAGTTTGAAAAGGTCTATTGGCCATATTTACTGATCAGCAAAAAGAGATATGCCGGACTCTTGTGGACCAAACCAGAGAAATACGATAAAATGGACACGAAAGGTATGAATGCAGATAATTGGTCCAAGCCAGAGGAAATTCGTATTATTGATGGCCATCTCGAAACGTCATGAGGAGCGCTCCAATTTTCACTCCTTGTCAGGAGTGACCGTGGGAGCGGCACGTCATGCCATTTCCTGGTGGTCATTTATACGAGGAGTCCGTTTGTCAGTTGAGCGAGGATCGGATTTATTGGACCTCGATTTGTTTGAGATTTCAGTTTAAATACATACATACACAACAATACATAGATTTAAAAACGATCCTAACTCTATGCGAAAAATGGACGATGATGATGCAGGAATCGAAACAGTGAGGAGAGACAACTGTCTCCTTGTCAAGAACTTGGTCACTGAATGTCTTCATAAAATCCTCATTGACCGAGACATCCCTGGAGCCATTCAATATGTCAAGAATACTATCTCTGATTTGCTCATGAATCGAATGGATTTGTCCCTTCTTGTCATCACAAAGGTATGGTTTACTTCTGTGAGTACATTCATATTTAGTATTTATGATGTCTCTTGCTGTCTTTCGTTGAATATCTTTATGACCAAGCAGACCTCATCAATAAGGACAAATATCCAGCACTTCATCTCATGTCTTGTCACTGGGACCTTGCTATTCACTCTGCAGGGGTTGACAAAGGCAGGAGATGCTTATGAAAACAAGACTGCTCATGTTGAGCTCGCTGAACGGATGCGCAAGGTGGGATGAAGTACATTGCTTCTCAGGCTTTGTAGTGTTGATATTTCAATGGTTCATGCCTAGAATGATATAAATTTCGTTTCAAGGCGTTTGCAAGTGTAGACCTTCTGAAGACGTGTGAGATTCCTTGCCTCAGTAGTGTTAGATTTTTGTCCATTATCCATTCTGGTGCAATTCCTTCTTCACCAAGTACTCTCTAGTATAAATGTGTCTTTGAAATGACGTGTCTCCTGCTTCGTGTGTGTATGTGTTCTTTTTTATTCAGCGGGACGCTGCAACTGCCCCCAATGTTGGTGATCGTGTGCCTTATGTTATCATCAAGGCGGCGAAGGGTGCCAAGGTATGACCGTCTGAAATTTCAAGTGAAATTCTTGTGGACTCTGTACTTGCTAATTTCAGCACTCGATTGCCAGTGTCTAATGTTGTAATTGCTGATTTTCTTAAGAAAATAAAAGTTGTGAATTTTTGACTCGAGGCTTACCACAATCTGTTGTCTTACAGGCATATGAGAAGTCAGAGGATCCAATTTATGTTTTGGAGAATAACATTCCAATCGATCCACAGTACTACCTAGAAAATCAACTCAGCAAGGTGTGTCTCCATTATGGACTTTTAGCTCCAAAAATAAATCCTTTCTTGAATACTTGTAATAGATGGCGTTTTGAGGCATTTGTGCAAGAACTTTGGATTCTGTGTAAAGAGCTGTATTATGAAGACTGCCCTGTTGGATTGTCAATCACATGGAAATATTCAGAAGACTTCCAATGTATGACCAGTAAGAAAATTCAATTTGCATAAGCGACTGTTCAACTAAGACCTGGGCATCTTGGTTATCAGCCGCTCTTGCGACTGTTTGATCCAATTCTTAAAAATGCGAGCAAGGAATTACTTCATGGAGCGCACACTCGATCAGTCTCGATATCAACTCCTTCCAACAGCGGCATTATGAAATTTGCAAAGAAGCGTGTCAGCTGCGCTGGCTGCAGAACCCCAATCAGGTAACCCATGTGATCACTGACCGGATGCTAACGAAGATTCTCGTTTTCTGTCTGCAATATGTGAAATGTAATATCTTAGTTTTGTGTGTGCTTTACAATATTGGGCACCAGTGTGCCTTAATGATCTCGTAGTTGGAGCCTCAAAGTAGTAATATGTATCTCATGGTTCTGACTTTCATGCCTTTGTTTGATGCCTTTAATTGTAACTGGAAGATCTTGAAGCCTTTTAATATTTCAATCATCTTGCAGTGACGAGGATCAGATCTTGTGCAAACACTGTAAAAGCCGTGAAGCTGAATTATACCAGAAGACAGTTGCGAACGGTATATACACTGCCCCTGAACCTCGTAGATTTTTCTTCTTTCTTTTATCCTCATCCCTGAATATAGCAAACACTTGTTGCGATTAGAGCTAGAAATCGTCTTGTGATATTTCATATCTAGTTGCCTGATATTTTCATGTCTGCCTGAGGTCTTCCAATTGCTTGCGACAGTCTGCACTAAGTCTTAATATCCTCTACTTCTCTGGGTGTACCTACTTGTGTTAGTGAGAGATCTGGAGCAGCTATTTGGAAGACTCTGGACACAATGTCAACGCTGCCAAGGCTCTTTACACCAAGATGTTTTGTGCACAAGGTTTGTATATGCTATTCGACTCGGTTCTTATCTGCTTGCCACATCTATGAATTGCCTTGTTAAATTCTTGTCTCTTACGTGTGCTGTCTAACCATCATACTTGGAAAGGATTCAAATACCATACCCTGTTTTTGAATTGCAGCCGAGACTGTCCTATTTTTTACCGGCGGAAGAAGGCCCAAAAAGACCTGGCAGAGGCGGAGGTGCAATTAGAAAGATGGGATTTCTGAATCATAAGATTGCTGAAGTTTCTTTCTTGTACATGTAATTAGTAGTTGGTTCCAGCACAATTCAAATGTTCACGGATTTAAGGTGGATTAGATAGTTTTAACTCTGAGACTTGATTAACTCCATTGTAAAGATCGGCTTGCTTTTGTTTGCTTCTTCCTTTTTTTCTCTTGAGCAGCATCTAATATTCCATAGGTTTTTTTGTCCCCAAGCGTGGCCCTACGCCTATCATACATCTAGCGTAACCATTTATGCTCTAGATATCCAGATATCACTGAAATGTCGAAAAAATCAACGTTGAAACGTTTGAATTATTGTTATGAAAATTTTGAGCCAACACCAGCTCTGATCACCATTCCACCTGTGTATTCAATTCTCATCTTTGCCCTTGATTGCTTACCAATGCCCTGATACTTGTACATATCCGGGCCCTCCCCCATCTCTTTATATTGTGTTAATGTAATGGCTCTGCAATGCCCTGCTAGTGGTTGCTGTTTGCGCAGAGATTTTCCTTCCTCCGAGGGAATTATCATTCACGGTCTCAGAATGTGAGCACGCTCTCAAGAAATTGTGAAAAAAAGTGAGCCAAAGGAACAGCGCATCCCATAAGAGATGACAAGGTATGTATGAAACTGTCATTTCGGTCATGGTTTGCATTCATCAGGCCTTCAGACCAATTCCTTTGAGAGGCCCTCAGTTGCTCCCAAAAATCCAAATCCATCATGCTGAGTAAATCAAGTGTGTAGCTGAAGTTTGCATATCGGCTTGCCTTTAATGAAGAAAAATGTTATTATAATCCACGTTTACAACGCAATGTGCATTTTGATTCTCAAAGAAAAGGTCCTAATTTACAAGGGCTTTAGAATGTCACGATCGGGGACCATTTTGAGTAGTTTACAACAAACTGCATGTTGCTAATGAGGCACCTGCTGTGACAGCCCTCCTTTTGGGGAAGAAATAACTTCCTTGTCTACCATCAATGCCATCCATTCAGTTCCTGATGAATACAGCGGGCATGAGCGTAGGACCCAGAGTGTAAATCTGCTCCAATATTCTTTGGATTTCGAGCCCCTCTCTTGCCAATACAGTCTACACTAACTGAAAAAGCACTCGCTCAGAAAACAGAACTACCAACATTTGGTTGCACATACTCCCGTTGCTGGCCACAGAAATTAGAGTACCTATACCTTTCAAAAGGTAGGATCACCAGCCTCCTGAACTTCTTTGAGTTGAGCCAGCTGAGCGTCTCTTGCAGCGTCCTCTGCGGTTTCATAACATGAACCACGCTCAGATGATTGTTCGGACACTTTCAAGTGTGATTCCCTCAATGTTTTTTCTTCTGACTACCAAATAGCAAATGTCACCTACTTCAAACGCAGGAAAAAGCTGGAAAAAATTTAGAGCAAGGAAAAAGGAGCAAAGTGGGGCACCTTCTGTGATAGGTGAAATCGGTGTGAGAACAGGTTCCGGTGCCAGAGGGGCAAAGACTGCTGGGAGGTACGCCATGATGCCAGTTGGTGCTGCAGGAGTAGTCTTGGGCCGGTGTCTCATAGCCCACTTTCTGATCTCCTTCAGCTTCTCATCCACGGTGTGGATTTCTGCAGGTCTGTCCATTTGCAAACCCAAACCACCTGAGGTCAGCATGATTAATCTTACACCCTATTTGTACACCAATGTAAGTGCCCCAATAATCATCATAGTTCAAAATGCAAAACCTACATTTGAACCCAAAGGTGACACTAAAACCTAGATATTGGTTACACAAGATTCAGACTTTCCAAATATGACAGCAAAGAAGAGCCCAGTGTTGATTTTTGATATAGCTTTAGACAATACTTTGAAATTTTATAATTTATTCATATAATGTCCAAGTAATGCATGCTCAAGTGCATTGGCATCCTCTTTCACTTGCCAATAAGATATAATAAAAACATTTTGTGTTTAATGATAATAAGTATGCTCAGGTGCTATTAGTGTAGATCATTGGTGCACTTACCTTAAAACTCCAACAAACAAAGGAAAGAATTAACCCCCAGGTGCTTCAATGGTTAACAGTGGCTATATTTGAATGAGTTGAAATGAGTCATTTAGGAAGTTTGAAGGAACGTAGCAAAGTATACGAAAAGTACGACCTAAGTTCCTTAATAGTAAAAAATATGCTTTAACAGTCACTGAAATTGGTTGTGAGCTCCTTTCTAAGTTCAGCTTCAGGTAACAAGGTTATATAACTACACTATTGATAGACGAAAGCTCAAAACAATCCCACTGCTCATGATGCATTGTATTTGAATCACTCTAGGTAACATTCTACAGCCCAAATTCTTGCATTGTAAGGCATTCTGTGACAAGAGGATGAAATATCCTTCCCCAACATGGATGGCAACGGATTTTCTTAATAAAAACTCCACCTGGAACCTCACTAACATATCCTTATTTTGTGGCAGGAAAAGGACCCTACGAGAATAGCTCATAATGTTATTTACATTGTTTTGCGATTACCTGTGATTCCATGGCGCTTCACCTCGACTGAGATACGTTTTCTTCCGAGGTTGGTAAACAGAAGGGCCCTTTTGAATTTCTCTTATCCTCTGTCTGTGATCCATGATACTTTTCTCAATTACTCGCATCTTATCTGAGACATGGACATTGGCACACAGGAAACTGTAAGATGCGAGTAATTGGGTTTTGAAAATAGCACACACCCAACTTTTGAAAATAATGATCATGTTGGGAAAAAGGAGTAGACAGTCATCTAACCCCACACTAGCTTGAATTACTTTGCTAGAAGCACTATGGATCTAATATTGTGGAATGGAGTAATGAAGAAGAAAGAACGGCAAATGAATTTTAACAAGTTCGGTGTTCTGAATTGCTTACCTGAACTGTTAAGTTATTACAAAGCTTACCTGCAGGGTCTCTCGCTCACACTCACATTCTATTTTAATTAGATCAAATTCTCTTTCTTTTATCCTGCCCAACGTTGAATCTCCCGTCGGACAAATCTCGAGACAACACTTACTTACATCCATACACATTAAGCTTAACCGTTTGACGATCTTACAGTGAAACAAATCATAAATACTAATGCAAACACTTGTTCTAGATACAACTATTATATGTAAGAACAAAGTAAACACTCCGATTGAGGCTTGCCATGTGGTTAACTAGAGTATTGTTTCTTTATACATGGTATTTTAAGAAAATTTTGACAGAATTTGCAACTATTGTGATCCTAGAGGTTCTTGAAGTGAGTGGGCTTTAATGTAGATGTAACTAAAGGTTGACATGAGAGATAATTTTGGATAAAAGAACTATCGTACCTTGCAAATTTCAACAAAAATTAGGAAACCTATAGGTTAAGGGGTTCTTACATAGTTCTTTTTCACTCTTCTTAGGACCTTGCGGTACTGCCAATTAAGTACAACCTATCTATTAGTTATCATTCATAATACTTAAACAACAATTTTGATGACTATTGTAAAAATCTTAGTTTAATTGAAGTGAAGGATATTTCCTACTTTGTGATTTATAAAGTACTTAAGTCTTAAAATAGAAGAAAGCTAAGAAAACCAAATTGAAGATAAAAGTCTATGTAGATGTGTTAGAGTCTTTACAATTGCAGTTGATCGTCCAACCTTTTTGACGTTCACATGGAACCTTACCACATCTCTTCTTTTTCCCCTTACCTCTCCCTTTTCCCTCAATTTCACCACTCTTACCTTTCTCTAAATTAATACCAAACAAGTGTAGTAGTGAGAAGGAAAACATTCCTTTCTTCCTTTCCATTGAATTTGAATTATTATGCTTAGACAATGTTTCACAATGTCTTTTGCAATGTAGAGAAAATGCACATTCCACTTTTGTTATACTTGCACTAGTAGCAAACTTTCTAGATGTACTTTTAAAAAACTAGGTGCATTACCCTAAGCAATTGCAATGCCACTTAAGGTAATTCTAACATGCAAGTCTTACAAATTGAAATGTGACTAAATTTTCTAGAACACATCTACGAGTAGAATTTATATAGAAGATTCTAATATAATGCTACACTAAAAACTATATATAGTATCACTCATACTAACTCCTTACTCAAAGCTATTACTATTTACGATAGATAAATGTTTTTCCCAAGAGCATAGATTTCAATTTTATTCAAAGATGAGGATCTCTATAAACATAGTTGGAATTTTTTTTCATCGAGAGTAAACATTTATAGCATTTAAAAATCAATTATACTAAATACCGGGTTTTTTTGCGTAATGCTAACATCATGCAATTCTTGAAAAGTATGCAACATCACTCACCATCTCGTGGCTGAATCTTCAGTGTGGAAATTGGTGCAAGATCCGTTTTCATGATCTTTGGAACGGACCATGGCCTGCAATCAGTCAGTTTTTTGACGCCCTTTTCATACTTGCCAATCCAGTTGGCAGCACCACCCAGCACTACAAATTGTCAGAAAATCAGCCATCACCCAACCCAAGGTTAAGTTAATTCCCCAGAAAGTTAAATCACACAAACCATGGACGCCATTTGGACCTTAACACCCAGACAGACAGACCCTTTCTCTAAGTGAACCATTCTAACTTGAGACATCTTCACTTGACAGGGTGAATCATGCTTGAATTCTTACTAAATTATTTAGCAGAGGTTCAGAGATCTGAGGATTACTCCACTGTCTGTTAAAAATGGTAGGTTACTCTCTGAAGATTTGATTATGTGAGGGTGTAACAATTCACTCCTTATTCTCATCATTATTGTTTCTACATCTACTTGCAAGGAGAGGAGGAAAAAATGACTCTTTGAGAAGAATTTTACCTGCAACCACGGTCATGAAAACTCTTGTCAATGGTAGTCCCTTCAGACATCTCCATATACACTAAATGGAAGGAATCACGTTTCTACTTGATCGGTCACACACTAAGGACGATCCTCAAACGTGATTTAAAATACAGGTAGTATTTCTAGGACCAGAGATTTTGAGGCTTAAACTCATGAGGGAACCAGAAACAGAAAAATCTTGTCGCAGAAGTGAGCTCTGACACAACCCACTAAGGTTTTGGCATGTGCACAAATCTAAAGAGAAATGGCACCAAGTAAGGGAAAGTTGTCCGTTTCATAAACCCACACTCAGGCAAAAAGTGGTCACTTCTATATCATTCTACAGGAGTTGAGCTAAATCATTGACAAAGCTTCAAAGAATGAAACATAAAGGAAAATCACAACCTACACCGTTGAACGATTGAAATTTATTCTAAGCGTTACTGAATTCAACTATCAGCTTCCAAAGTGAACTTATTTGTTTTTAACTTGCACACTTGGGAAATAGAATGATCGAAGACTGTCCAGATATCATATGGAAGAAAGAAAGAAAAACACGGTAATGATGTGACAACAGGAGGTTTCTGTAGGGTAGGAAGAAGCCATTCTCAGATTCAATTTGAAAACTCTACGAGGGAGGTAATACTTCTCGGACAAAATTCTTGAACGTATCAGTGCGAAGAAACAAAATGATTATAAAAGAAATAGTGGAATCTCACACTAGAACTCAAGAGGTTTGACACCACTACTCCCTATTCTCAGACCTTGTTCTAGGTCTGACCTCTCTCTATTCATAATCTGTTGGGGGCTCTGATGGGGAGGAGATGCGTCTATACTAGGTTTCATTTTGCGACACCGAGCTCTATGTCTAGCCAACTCATTCAACCGTAAATACTTCCCCCAGGGCGTCTCCTTGGCGTGCATCTTCATCCGGTTCTCCGCCATGATCAGCCGCCTCGCCATTTTCAGTCCTCGCTACACAACTAGCACATTACAAGAGACAGAAATCAATGCTTCCCTTCAAATACTTCATAACATTCTTAAGGAAGTCAAGACGTTCCCAGAGTAAACGGTTACAAGCAAAACATTCTACCATGTTCACATACTCATAATAGAGACCTTCCAGTATACTGTTCTGCGAAAACGCCCTATTGTTTGCTTTCCACCGAAATAGGTAATGTCTCAGATGCCAATTAAAATGCTCTCAACACATGCAGAGGAGACCCCAATTCTAAGAAGAAGAATGTAGGTTTTATATCCATGAGAATGAAAAAGATTTGAGGCGATTCTACTAAATATGCCACAGAACATATTAACAAGTGCCACCTTTGGTATCCACTGTTGGAGCTAGACTCTAGGAAAACTCCAAAATTTCACAAGGACCTTACATGCAACGGTAAGAGTGCAACTTAGGTCAATCTAGTATGTGAATCCTGTCCCAAAACTGGATCCAACTGCTTCTATAGAAGCTACAAACAAGACAGT
The DNA here is from genome assembly GCA_947034895.1 of Rhytidiadelphus loreus. Classification (NCBI taxonomy): domain Eukaryota; kingdom Viridiplantae; phylum Streptophyta; class Bryopsida; order Hypnales; family Hylocomiaceae; genus Rhytidiadelphus; species Rhytidiadelphus loreus. The sequence goes on from OX344764.1 coordinate 3,140,863, forward strand.
CGGGTAATTTCATGGGTGGACACAATTTTGGCAAAGTTATCATCACATCTTCAGAAACCCTAATTCACACAAGTAGCACACACCGAAGGTAAGAGTGCAATTCAATCGATCTGATACGTGAATTTTGTCCCCGAACTGCGTCTAGCTGTTCTAAAGAAGCATGGGAGAGTGGTAAATATAGAGGAACCAATTGTACTTATAACCCTACGAGATCCCTTTCTAAATTACACCCCAAGTGGTACAAATTGCATAGCTCAGCGGCCATTCCAGCCTTACCACAGTCCTCACTTGCTTCGCTCCATAGATCTATGACGGTCCTTTAAAGTACAAAACTAGCCAGAAAGTTTCAAACAAGAACTTTCATGGGTGCACCCAATTTTAGTACAGCTTTCATGGCACTTCCATTACACTAGTTTTGCAGGAAATGAACTTGCAAAACTGCACACCCAAGACGCTTAGCGATCGTCAAACCCTAAAATTTACAGCACAAACTTCAGAAAACTGCATAAAAAGGAAGTTGATATCGCGAATCTTTTGAAATCAGAAACCGTTTCAGTAAAATAAAGAATTATAACACAATTCACGTGCAAATTTAACAGAAACGAGGCGAGATCTCAGTTTCAGATAAGCCTACCTCCAGGAAATAATGAAAAATTTGCACAGAATCAGAGCCCAGCTACTGAACTTCGAATTTAAGAAGGGTCATGCTCCTGATGACCACCGTCTGTCGCCATTTCATAAATCCTGACCACGCTGTTATAAAAATTCCGACGTTGAAGAATTTGAGATGCGGAATTGAACTGAAGTGGGCATCGTTATGGAATTGAAGAGATAAATTGTGTTGTGTGCGTGATTATTCAGCTGCAGAGGTTCCGTATGAGGGGTTTAGAATGTGAAGGGTTTTGATTGTTAAACGAGGACACGGTCGTAGGGGTGGGGGACGGTCATGGGAAGGGGTATGGGACTCCTTGAACAGCAAAGAGGCACCTGAAACGTACATGAAGGTTCATGGTCTCACCTGCCGTTTCGCAACACAGTGGTTGTAAAATCATAACACCTCCTTCAAAGACCGGGAAAGGTGCAGCAGTCTTTATGGAAACGTTTGTTCAGTTTTGGTTCGGCAAAGAGCAGGATCATCTTAAGTTATCGGTAATTGTTCAGACATGGAAGCAACTCTTTGGGTGAATTGGCAACGATGTTTGTGTTTGTTGAGTGCTTGCGAATGACCTGAAATCTCTCTTGTTGATCTGTCGATTCCTATCATCTTGGCACTGCTCATAAAAAACAAACCATAAATTGATCGACAATGCATAGTTAGATTTTTTTCATCATTCTAAATTGAATTGAAAATATAGGAAAAATAAAAGTTAAAAAAAATAATGTGGTTTTCATTCTTTAAAAAATTATTAATGACATTGTACAAGAAGGTAGCATAGAGGAAAAAAACTAAATCATTAATAGCTCTAAGATGGAATTAAAACTCACTAATCTCAATAGTGAGATTGTTCTAACAATCAATGTTAATTTGGTGGACCTATATGTTTTGAAAAAGTTTGAAAATTGAGCTCAATAATGAATCCTACACCTAATTTTTCTAAAACAATATTATGATTGCTTGCAAAACAAGATGCTCTACAACCTCTTGACAACCTCTTCATATCATAAATCCAAATGAAATGAATCAAAAGCTTTCCATATAGAAAAAATATACAATGTATGAAAAAAAAAATTAATTTTTATTTCAAGTTTTTGTAGATTTGTTTTTGCCCACCTACTTTAGATCAAAGTTAATTGTCATATAACTCTTGCTCCTAGGCACCAATTAAAATAAAAATTACATTCCTAGAAAGCTAATAAGTTTTTCTATCTTTGGAAAAAGTTTCAAAATTAGGGGTTAACATCCTATTAGTATATTGTTTATCAATTGGATTTTAAATTTGACCCCCTCCAAAGATTTGTATAAAAACATTCCCATTTGATTTTCTCTATTCTCCATGCATCATTGTACTTATGTATTATTTACCATCTTCATCTAAAATTTAAAAATAGAGGGACCAGATTTAAATTGGAACTTCTCTTTTTGAATTATGCAAATCTCTAAAAGTCATCCTACCGGGGTATTATTTATGAAGTGGATTTTTAAAATACAAAATAATAAATGTAGGTTTTAGAAAGAATTTTTCCATTTGAATTTCACTATTCTCCAACCATCATCAATTCATCACACACGATTATTATTTACCACCTTAATTTCAAGCTTAAAAATTAGAAGGAAGAGATTTAAATTAAAACTTCCCCTCTTGGTTTATGCAAATGTCAAAGAATCATCCTAACAATGTATTACTTATCAAATGAATTTTAAATTACAAAATAATAGATGCAGATTTTAGTAAGAATTTCTCCATTTGATTTTCTCTATTCTCTAAGCATCATCATATCCATGTATTATTTACTAATTACTACCTTGATCTCAAACTTAAAAAATAGAGGCCTAAAGAGATTTAAATACAAACTTCCCTTTCTAATTTGAACAAACACCAAAGATTCATCATACACATGTATTATTTATCAAGTGGATTTTAAAATTAAAATTAAGAGGGAAGACATTGCAAATAAAACTTCCATTTCCATTTTAGCAACTTCCAAGTAAAACCATACCACTGACATATTGTTTATGAAGTTGAATAAAAAATGATGTACAAGGGTCTGAATGTCTAATGGAGGAGATTTAGGAAAGGCCTTTCCATATTATTTCATTTTTCCTCTACCAATCATCTTAGTTATGTACCATTTACCACGTTGGATTCAAAATTAAAATTAAGAAGGAAGACATTGTAAATAAAACTTCTCCTTTCCATTTTGTGAATCATCTTACACTATGCTATGGTTGATTACTTAGAAAGTCATTTAGAATATAATGGAATATGACATCTCATGGAATATTTAGAAATGAATTCTTGGTCATAATTTGAACAGTTCAAAAAATATTAATACAATGTTTTTGAATTGAAAGAAATCACAATGAAATATGGAATATGAAAAAGAATATACACATGTAGGTGAGTTCTTCATAAAAATAAATAAATTTGAAATACATAATTTTGGTATGGCAAACAAGTATAATGTATGGATCTAGCATTTAGGGTTTAGGGTTTAGGTTTTGGAAAGACCTTTCACATTGCTCCAAATAATCATTTATTAATGACACACTAGTGCTTTAATAGTAATTCACATCTAAGATTTAATACAAGATCACTAAACATAACTATAAGATAGAAAGAAATCTTAGAAAATTAGATTTGCAAATGCTGCAGTATTTGCCTTAATGTCATGTGTGCATTCTTAAACGGTAATTTGATGCAATCGTAGGTAGGGCGACTGCGGGTTTGCAGCAACCTTGGAAGGGCGACCTCTTGTCATGGGCGACCTCTTAAAAGTGATTGCTTGTATAGGGCGACCACGGGTGGAGGTGAGAGCCATTGCCTTCTCCTTGTCCCCCAAATGGTTAGATTTTGTATTTTAGGGGAGATTTCGGGTCTAGGTGACCTTGGGTAGGAGAACTCTTGTCTTGGGGGACGTCTAAGGGGGGACCTCTTGTCTAGAGCAACCTTAGGTAGAACTGGGAGTTTTTTTTTTTCTTCATAATATTTTTATATATTATATGCTATAGGCAACTTTAGGTCTAGAGTGACCTTAGGTGGTTGAATGTCTTGTTATCTTGGGGAATCTGTTGTGGGCGATCTCATGTGAGTTGGAAGCTATCGCCTTCTCTTTTTCAAAGAAGTGGTTATGCTTTGTATTCTCTCCTATGTTTTATAATTAGGGAGCAAAAGGTAGAGGTTTATGTATGATCATCCTACTATGTTTTGGCAAATTTGGCAATTAGAAGGGGATTCCAAACGTCACCCTTTTTCCTTTCCACTTGGATAATTATTTATTAATATTTTTTTGTCTCAAGGTCCTCATACATCATGAAGACCCTAGAATAAATTATTTTCTAAAGTTTTGAAAACCATTTGCTATTTATTTCCTCCCCATTTCTTTCATTGGGTTGTAGTCACTGCAATGCATCCATCTACTAGTTTCTACTTACTATTTTTCCTAGTGCAAATATTAAATTTTAAGAAGAAAAATTAATATGTAATCCCGGCTTATTTTTTCAACATATTATAGAAAGTTGCAACATGGAAGTTGTAGGATCTACATGTTTTTGGGTAAAATGTTTGAATGATGAAATCTAATCCTTTAGAAAGGTTGAAAATACTTCTTTTTGAAATTTAGGCACTTTGAACTTGAAATTGGTAAGATTTTTTATTTTGAAATCTTAGGAGAGTGTACTCAATCATACAAATTAACTAAAGGATATTATGTTTAAATTTGCTTTGAAGACAAGTATTTTGAAGCAATTTTGTACCTGTAAACATATTGGTCCTTTACGGGTTAAAGGAACAACTAAAAGTGACATCACTAAGCATATGGTGACATAATGACATGTGCTTCTAATTCAAAGTTGGGCACCAACAAATGAGGACGGAGATTATACGCTTTTCAATGAGAGGCCCCAAGTGAAAACAAATATTTGACCATGTGGTCTACAATAAAAGGACTCTTTTGGTTTTAGTTACTAATGTGAGGCCTAAATTTTTCAAAATAATTTTTTTTAATTTAAATTTTGTAGTGCAATTTTTTCCACAAATGGTGGTCAAAGTCATCTGAAATTGCAAGCCAAGGTTCAATTTTTTTTTCCAAATTTGAATGCTAATATCTTCCAATCTGTATGGTCAAACTTCATGAAATTTTTACCACATGATTTTAGACAACTTAAGTACAAGATCTTATGGTTAGATTCTCCAGAAAATATTTATTCTATTTTCTTGGATGAATGTAGCAGAAGTGGTAGTTTTGAATTGTAGTACAAGAAGTCACCCCTACAAGAGGTCATCCCTACATGCAATCTCCTATCCGTACGCACACCTTGAGTTTGCCATGTAGACACCACATGGCATTCAACTAAAGCGGGGTAATTTTATGTAAAGTCAAAGGTAAATTTGACTTTTCGTGATGTCACGCGAACTCTTCTAGACGTTGTGTGATATCTGCTTATTGCAGTGTCACCTAGTACAACCCTGATCACTACGTTTGATAACCACTTTCAAATTGAAGATGAGACAACAATATAGTTGGTGAGCTATAACAATGGAGTAGCTTTGAGATCATTCTATCACGATGTGTGTGAAGACCCAAGACAATCGCGGAAATTCTACTTACAAAAAGGATGACTCTAGGTACGTCATGATGAAGTTCAGTTACAAATTACCTTTCATAGCAGAGTCCTTCATTTTTCCTAGCCAAATCACACAAGTTTTCTTCTTAGATGTTGAAGGGAGACCTAGTTAGAAAGTTGTACAACGCAAAGAAGCAAGAGTACAATGAAAGATAGTAGAGAAGCTACTAGTTCTATTAGAGATGGTTAACCTAGTTGAAGTTATAGAATTATTAGTGGAGAAGAACCTATTAGCACTAGAGGAGTACTAGAGCAATTATGACTCGGTGCTCTTTAACTTAAAGGTGTTTCATGTAGTCCTTAGCAATCATTGTATAGTGACACAAAGCCATGGTGGTTTAGAGATATTGACTATTTTTTATTTGGTGTATGGTGCTTGATTTAGCTCATGTGTAATGAATTTTCTAGTCGTAGTTTAATACAATATGGTTGCCCCAATAGGCCTCCTTGTAGTCATTAGTGACAACACTCTAGGCTTGTCTTGTTGCTATTGTAGTTGCATTCCAATATTGAGCATAGGTAGAGACTTGAACTATAGAAATTTCAAACATGCCCAGTTGCCTTCTACGAGTGACGTGAAAGTTATGTTGTTGTTGCGTCCCAATACTCTCATTTGCAAGGTTTGACTACATATTACTCAAATTTGATTGTAGAAGTCATCTTAGAGTCAATGTAGTTGTCGCCCGGGAGGGTGCAATTTATTTGCATCCATGTCAACGCAGTGCTTTCCATGTCAACAGTGCAAAAATTCATTTTGAAGTTGTCGAGTTCTACTACAAGTCATTTCTCAATCATTTCGAAGTAAAGACCAGTTACATTGTATGATACTAAGTTGTCATTCGTAACTGAGTTCTCCACATTGGATTCCCCTAGTTTCCCTACCCAAAGGTCGACAATGTTATGAACAAGAAACTGTGGATAAATCTCACAGTTCTTCTCTTCTTCATCTCGTAGTCATAGTCATGATTGCAAAATCACTCAAACATTGTGGGTGTTTTAGGTCTAGTGCAATTACGGAGTCAATAGTCATTCTTAAGTCAAACCGAACACCAAGTCATTGTTACCCACTTGCAAATGTGGTTGATTTTTTGTAGTGATAGTAGGTAGGTGCTAGCTTCTATTGAAGTCAATGGAACTAAGGGAGTCTAGAGAATTCAAAGAGAATATACATTTAATATTGTGTTAGATTTTGGCATAAATCTTCTTGGTATAACAACTTATTGAAATTTTGGATGTCTTCAAAGTTTTGAGATGAAATGATGAGAGTGATTTTCATTGTTTGTAGCAAAAAACACCTCTAGAGTTTGACTGGTAGGGAGTGTATGGGACCCTAAGCTAGATTGCCTTCCAAGCAATGGACTCCAATACTGTTTTTGGTTATTTTATTTAATTAAATGCCTTTGAGTGAAAAAGGGAAAGCATCCCTAAATCACTCCAATATGTGTCCTAAAATCACCACATCCTCCTAATACATCTTCTAGGAGGTTCGGACAACCCCCTTGTCCAAATTCCTAATAAAAATCTCCAAATTGGACCCAAAATGGGCCAATTGGAGCCCTATAAACTAATCACAATACACACATTCACCAAAAATCACCAAATCCACATGCATTGACAAAATATCACTAAAAATTGACAGTTACCACCTCCAAATGGGTTTATTTGCACCCTCACCAATAATTCCAGCACACAATTTATCTATACTACACATTCCAAACAACAATCACAAGTCTACTAATACTCTAATTCATCATACATTGACATTCAATTGGCCTCTTCTCCATGACTCCATGGTTCAATCCCTAGGCATACACAAGTTCCTTAGGCACCTTAAATTGAACAACACACCTATAAAATTATGGCCCTACATGCAAATTTATCCATGAACCTTGACTTTCATTTACACCATGCAATCACTAAAGAGTCTATTTCATGCAAACTTGTATTTTAAGCATTTTGAAAGTAGTTCAATCATGATAGATGGTTTTTAGTGACTAACTCACCATTTACAATTCCATGGCCATGCTCATGGGCAATGGCTAGGAGAAAACCTTGTGGTTACCACCACAATTGCCTTAGTGAGCACTATCTCCAATATTCACCTAAAAATTAGTTAACATGACACTAATATGGTTTAACAAATCAAAAATGAAAAAAAGGGAGGAGAAACAAACTGCCACTACTATGGTAGCAGACCATGCTTCACTAAAGTGACTGCCAACACCTTGTTTAAGCTCCAAATCTTCATTAGATGAGATTGGGAGGGGGCTAGAGGGCCGTTTCGGGCCTATTCCCAACTCCATTCCCCCCAATCTTCTCGAACTCCAATGTCAGACTTCTTTTTTCTGAAAAAATAAAATAAAATAAAATTTTAAGTCTTTAAAATGAGAAACAAAGTTAATTTTGTTTGTTTGTTTTTTGTTTGTTTTTCGAAACACTGACCTGACAGTCTCTCGGCTAGATCAGCACAGGCGGGTTTCGGCGGCTCTAAGGTGGGTTTCAAGTTGGGAACTCGCAGCCCTCCCAAGCACCCAAAACACATGTAATGTTTATATTTTTTCTTTTCAAGAGTTGACTTCAAGCTTGACTTCTTCCCAAAATTTCAGATCTTAATTTGATAGGGTTGCTCCACGATTGGCCTCCAAACTTGACCCACTTGGGCTGCCCCGAATTGCAACGGCTACCAACATCTTTGGGCTCAAATGGCCACCACTACCTCAATTTTCTTCTAAATGGCCCAAGACCAAGCTCGTTGGGAATCTAACTTAGCCTTGCATCCACTCATCGAATTTCACATTCAAATTTGTTGTAATGCCTCCAATATCCTCCTTCAAAGTTGTCACTCTCCATTTGAATGGCAACAGACCTCCTTTCATCGAAACGGTCACCATTGCTTCAATTTTCTTCCAAATGATTCAAGACTAAATTCTTGAGGAGCCTAACCTTGCTTCATATCTGCCCACCAAATTTCAGACCTAAATTCGTTGTAATGCCTCCAATATCCTTCTCCAAAGTAGACGCTCTCATTCTCAAACCCAAAATCCTTTCCAATTCACACAAAAAAACCTTGAACATCTCCCATAATCCAAAAATCAGCCTTCAAGATGACCTTCAACACTCTCAATTTTTCACCCATTTTGCTCATACAACAAGTGAACCTACAAGACAAATTGTCTACTTCTAACCCTAATGCATTGCAATCATCTTCCTAGCATTTTTTTTCCATTTTTTTTTCCATTTTTTCACCAAGCTCTTAAAATTCATCATGTATACAAAAGTTTGGGAGAGAGTCAAGAGAGAAAGAGAGACAAATCCTAAAATTGATTGTATCAAATCCCTTGATAGATTAGTTTTTACTAATTACTTCCATCCTACATTCATTTACTATAAAATCACTATTTTAGTGTAAAAAAACACCAAATTAGCACAAATCATGCTAAATTACTATAACTATGCTAATTTAACATCATTTTTCCATTAGCCTAATTTGGTTACTCTACCAAATCTTGCTTAACTTCTTTTTAGTTTTAAATCTCTATTTTTTCCCTAGACTTTTCCTTTCATTTTTACCTAATTGCATTTTGAAATTTTAGTACTAATTTTCCAAAGTTCCTATTGTATTGTATTGGAAAACTCCTTAATTTGTAGTTTAGGTTTAATTTGTTGTTCTAATACTTCCTAGTTACATATAATTTGACTCACTTTGTTTAAATTTTCCACATTCTAAAATGTGAATTATTATGGTGGTTTACAAATGATAAGAAAATATATATTTTTAATTCATTTTTTAATGTTAAATCAAGTACTAAAAATGCACACTTTGACGATTACAATCAAGTTTGACCATAATACATGTACATTGAGGGATGTAAAGACCTTCAAAGATTAAATAAACAAAACTACTCTCACAAACTAAGGAATGTTTTACACCTTAAGGCCAAGCCAAATTGTTGTGTAAGAGGCCCCAAATCCTCATTTGAGGTTTGGAAAAAAGGCTGAAATTTGTGCAATCCACCTCAAGGGGAATGGCCTAGCCTCTAGATATAAAGCATCCCTTAGACCCTAAACTCCAAAAAAAGGCACCTAATAGATATACACACAACTCAACTAAGGTAAATGTGACTATTTTTGTCACCCTTTCTAAAACCAACCCTTCCAAATTCTTATCTAGAATGTACTATATCTATTTATGAGAGTTTAAAGTCAGTTTTGGATACAACTATTGCAAGTACTCTCAAATTCTTAGTTTATTGACTTATTCATATAGACTTATGGAGTCCCAAACATGCATAAAAAGGGATTCTAGAACACTCTCTTAACTTCCAACAAGACCTAACAAAAAAATTGGGCAATTCAATAATCGGAAAAATGCTCAATTTGTTGATTTGGACTCAATTAGGTGGAATCATCTCATAGAAGTGGTGGGAAAAATTTGGATCAAGAATAGTATAACTATTCCACAAAAAATGCTAGGAATTGGAACCAACACCCCTCCTCATTTATTATTTTTGTAACATAACTCATGGTTTTAATTGCTAGCAACAAGAATGGTTTCACCCATTTTGCAAGATTCAAAATTGTACATTCTCGTAACATGAGTTTCCGAATTTATATATGACTACATTGCAATTGTATACTACTATCAAAGTCAAAAGTCAAATACAAAAATGTACCCATGATGTTTATAGATGTCTTTTAACAACTACACAATTACCATTATTGTTTGAATTCCTTCGATCACTATCTCTATTCAAAGATTTGTTGTGTACAATGTTGTTGTAGCATATGAGTGTGAACAACTTGATCTTACTTTAGAATTGAGTAAGCAAAAAGAATGGGCCACAAACTTGCCCCCAATCCCAAAAGCTTGAACAAGGAAAAAATGGATGTTGCCTAGGTTAAAAACACAAAAGTTGTATCACTAAGAACAAAATGGTTAGATTCATCACTAAAATATTCGAAGAAACTCACATTTTGATTATTTAATGACTTCAACTAACATAAAGCATCTTTCACATTGAGATCAATAATCTTGAGTATGGTGCCTATGCAAGAAACAATAGAAAATAAAACTAGTAGAATGCAAGTGACAAGTTTCCATACTCTTTTAGATAATAGTAGGTTATCTACAATTGCGTAGAAGCTTTACAACAAGTTACTTGAAACTTAGTAGCATAAATCCAAGGCCAATTGGAGAGCTCAGCATTCTCGTCAATCCACTCGCGGGTCCACTCGTTGAGACCCTCCAAGCATTAGTCTCCTTTTTTTTCAGAAAACTATAGAACGTCATAGTTATAAGTTGAGTTCATTGTAAAGAATGCATTTGCTATCGGAACTTGGGAAAAATTGGATGTTAGAAAACTTTGAAAAACAAACAAATGAATGCCTTCGTTTGTAAGAGATAAATCTTACAAGGAAATTTGATTAATGAATGTCTCACACAAGAATTGCAAATCTAAAAACTAACAAACAAAACAAAATTAGAAGAAAAGTGAATTTATGCTTGAATGGACAATGTTGTTGAAGTATTTAGATAAGTCATACTTGGCTTTGAACAAAGTGGAAACACCATTCATCCATCACTTATTCAATGCATGCTCATCATTTTCTATGGTCTTATAGTCTAGATTTGAGCTTAGAAATGAGAAAGGTGATATTATTATAAATTACCTATCAATTGGTACATGAGTTTTGCATGGCTATTTAGCAACATTTGTATGCTTCACAAACAAATATACAATATCAATACTACAATGGATCCCTCATTTTCAATTCATGTGATTTGAAAGACTTTTGTAACCTTTATATGCATGCAAACAAAACACATGCTGAGGAAAATGATGAAATTTTTAGACAACTTAGATCAAAGCAAAAATAGTAGGGTAGAAACTATCCTCAAATGAAAATGTCTAATTGCACTACTAAAATAATACCCTCTTTGAACCTTCTTTTGAATTGAGAGTAGTTAAAGAATTAAAGTTCTCCACCTCTTTTGGCAAGGCCACCAAGCTTGAACACCACCAAAAAATAACAGTGGTAAACAAAGACAAGTTCTCCATTTCCTTTGGCAAGGGTGCCAAGTTTGAACACCCATTTAAATCTAGAGTTCTCAAAGAAGACAAATTCTTCACTTCTTTTAGTGAGGACACTAAGATTGAACAGTATCACAATTGGAGAGTGGTTAAGGAAGACAAGTCCCTTAATTCCTTTGGCAAGGCCATCAAACTTGAGCACGCACTCAAATTCAAAATTCTCAAGAAAGACAAGCTCTACACTTTTTTAAACAAGGTTGCCAAGTTGGAACTCCCACTCAAATTGAAGGTGGTCAAAGACGACAAGTCCCCCACTTCCTTTTCCAAGGCCACCAAGCTTCTACACCCTTCCATTGAATCAAGAGTGGTCAACGAAGAAAAGTTCGCTACTTCTTCTAGCAAATCTACCAAACTTAAACACACTTCCAAATTGAGAGTGCTTGAGGATAAGTTCCCTACTTCCTTTGTCAAGGCCACCAAGCATTAGCAACCACCCAAATTGAGAGTAGTTAGGGCAAACAAGTCCCCCACTTCCTTTACCAAGGTTGTCAAACTTGAACACCCACTCAAACTAAGAGTGGTCAAGGAAAAAAAGTCCCCTACTTCCTTTGGCAAGGCCCCCAATCTAGAACATGCAATTAAATCCAAAATTGGCAAGGAAGACAAGTTCTCCAATTCCTTTAGCAAGGCCCCTAACTTAGAACACACAATCAAATCTAGAATTGTCAAGGAAGACAAATTCCCCAATTTCTTTAGCAAGGACCCTAATTTACACTATAAGAAACCCATGTTTTTTTGACATGCAAATTTTGCATGCTCATGTCTAGAGTGATGTCTGTCCACGTCTAGTCAGACATCCAAAAATTTACGTTCATTAAGACATGGAAAAAACATTGAAAATTTGCTCGGACATCACATGTTTGAGGCCTGATGTCCAAAAAAACAGTGGTCAACGGGGTTCTGAAATTGTGCCACCTGTCATGCCACATGAGCGTGGGAAGCTATGTAGGATTTTTTTCATCCATTACCCGTGAGTGACGTGGCATATTTTTTGGATGTGACGTAGCATTGTTTTGGGGCTCGAAAATAGGTCTAGAAGGAATGCTACTATGTCATGAATGATGACCACATAGACGTGATGTCATCTTCTAGGATGTCTTTGAAGACATCTCAGTAGACATTCTATGTCTGCAATGACATCGTGCTGTCATTCTGGACGCCATTCTTGTCATGTACACTATGAAGAGAAACATCCACTTTGGTTTTTATTGTGCCGAATGTGACATACGACATTTCTGTATTGTCCTTGCGGATGTTGTTCGTGACATGAGGCGTATGTATGAAAGCAACAACTGGCACCATACAGAACACCGGCTACTGGTTGCGGAAGTTTTTGCATGCATCGCTAAGAAATAATCCAGACACACTGATGTCTCCGCGAGCATTTTTTGTAGCGTTCTCTCAATGTCAAAGAAAACATAGTCATATCAATAGAGATGTCAACGGTGACAGCGGAAACGTGTGATTCGATGTGAACATGGACGCTACACGAGACGTTCAAGGCGTCATATTTGAGAACAGTATGCCTTACACAATGTTGGCAAGGAGGCACACCATACATAATATAAAATACATGCATACATCATACATGGTATAAAATATATACATACATTATACATAATATAAAATACATGCATACATCATACATACAAAAATAATACACCATACATAGTATACAATATTCAATAATTATATCAAAATAAATACTTTAAAAGCATCTTATTGTGATTATAGGGAGGAGATAAGACGAGATATTTATATTAGAAAGGTGGTGGGAAGAATGACAAACAATATGGAATATTAAAAATACAATCATGACAAAGGATGAGGGGAGGCGATGCTGACGTCGGTGCTAATGTTTGTTTGGGCGTTTATGTTGACATTGTTGTCAGATATGACGTCTATATCCATTGTCTTTGTAGACATTCTTCTATTCAACACATCTTGTAAGGCAAGACATGCACGTGAATTTTTCCACTTTTGACATGTTTTACCTTCCTTTTGTAGTATCTCCTGGAACGACACATGCTAAACGTCATGCACTATAAGAAAATTTATGCAAAAATATTTTGAAGATGTTGCTTTCAATAAATGACAGCCAAAAAGACGTGTGGATACCAAGGAACTTGAAATCCGTAAAGAAATTTGATTGCAGGCGCCAAAGGCGATGCAATGATGATTTCCACATGCCACATGCACCTTACATCCTCACTGCACAGGAGCGAGCGTAGTTCATAGCCATAGTGTGCAACATATGCACCCCTACAAACTACATTGGTACAATTCATAAACGCTTGAAAAATGATAAACTGCAGTACATGAAGACACATGACTACGATGTACTCATGCAACAAGTAAAAGACACATAAATCAACTCCCTTAGAAATGTTCATTTTATTTGCAATAGTACTAGATTAGGCAAATTCCACAATTGAGAGAACGTATGGGTCCATGGTGAAGGTGGTGCTTCCAATGTCTGAATCTCCATCACCTTTGTCTTTTTTTGTAAAAGGAACATAGTGTCTATCTAGAACTGCATGTACCACAGACCCTTCTTCAAAGTACAAATTATTACAGATTTCTAAGTACATCATATATAGTTTGTTGTAAACGTGTCAACAAGGACAAGATGTGCAGTCCAGGACATCACTGACAATATTGCAATGTCACACACTTGCAGTATTCTAGACATCTCTGAAAATGTCCATGCGCATTAGGAAATGTCCACGTGAACATGAAGACAAAGTTTTCACTAATGCTACTGTATGCGTGTTGCTGTAGATTTTACCGGTGGCGGTTTGAAACATTTTAGATGACAATGTGCGGTTAGCTATCATAAAAATTAGTAGAGTGTTCAAAGGCTCTGTGACAAAGAAGTGAATATGACTGAAAAGGACAGTGTCATGCACAATGTGGTCATGGCCACTTATCTACTAGAGAAGGAGTTTCCCACGAATTTCTTGAACATCATGACACATCTCCTAGTACATCTCGTGGAACAATTATTTGTTTGTAGCCCTGTGCATTGTCGATGCACCACATGCAGTCTTTTGTTTTCTCACAATGATTTTGTAGGAAGGGCATGTTTCTTGATACATTAATGTCCAGTATTGGGAGTGAGCAATTTGAATTTGTCTGTCTAAATTGAACAATGTATGTCGTTCATTCAATTTGCTTGACTGAGTCTAGAGGTACAGTGCTTCAAGTGCTTACTATGTGTTGGATACAAATCAAATGAATAAGATGGTCATGCATTCAAAAGCAAACATTGTACAGGGTAATGTGAATGGATAATGCCATTGTAAGGAAGTACTCCCATGTTTGTCGTTCAACCTATTTACTCTTCAATAGACAAGTAAAACACATCAACGCCAAGGAAAGAGTGCAGTGTTGGATGACAATGATGTCGGAATGAAATAGACATATCTGAAGACATTTACATGTTACTGACAACATTAGCTTGAGCAATGTAGTGCTTGCCCGGAAGTCCCCAAGAATGCAAAGACATTGCAAGAGATGTCTCTACTATCGTGCAGATGTCCTCTACGACAGGTGAATAAGCGACACGATATTTGAGTAGACATTTGAAGGTTACTGAAAACATGAACTTCAACATGATAGTGCTTGTACAGAAGTCCCCATGTAAGTGAGGACATCGCAAGAGACATCCAGACTAACGTTGATATGTCCTCTGAGACATTTGAACAAGCGTCAGGACGTCTCAGCAAATATCGTCAGGAGGAACAAAAAAGCCATTAAGCTGAATGCTTCAAAATTTGTACTCATGTGGCCGGGCCACATCAGCAAAAAATTTGCCACATCAACGAATTTCCCTCGATCTTACTATGCCATCTACCACATCAACATGTCTACAATTTTTCAAGCCCGAGCATTGTCCAGCCCTCCTTTTATTTATGGCGGGCAAACATTTTGATTAAACAAAAACAACAAATTAATATTAAAGCCAATGAAAGAAGGTCAACAAAGCTGACGTGGCAACTTCGATTTTTACAGACACTACTACGGACATGCTTTGGTTTGCAACCATATCAGAAGAAAGGGGTAAATTAGTGGAAACAAAAAGTTGTTATAACCTAAATTTAGGCTTGTCCGCTACAACAACCACTTTGATTTGTTAAAAGTGGCAAACCCTCGGGCAAACCATCTTCCAGACACATAGCCGTCTCCTTGGACATAGTGTGTCCATCCTCAGACACTCTACGTTGAGTGCCCAATGTAAAAAAAACATTAGTTTCTTATAGTGTTAGAATACGCAAATAAATCTAAAATTGTCAAGGAAGACAAGTTCCCCAATTCCTTTAGCAAGGCCCCTAATTTAGAACACCCAATTAAATCTAAAATTGTGAAAAAAGACAAGTTCTCCACATCCTTTGGCAAGGCCGCCAAGCTTGAACACTCACTCAAATTGAAGGTAGTCAAGGAAAACAAATCTTCTACTTCTTTTAACAAGGCGACCAAACTTCTACTTTCACCTAAATTGAGAGTAGTCAAAGAAGACAAGTTTCTCAATTCCTTTGGCAAAATCGCCAAGTTTGAATACCAACTTAAATCAAGGGTGGTTAAGCCAAACAAACTCTCCACTTCCTTTTGCAGGCTACCAAGCTTGAACACCCACTCAAATTCACAATGGCTAAAAAGGACAAGTCCCCCACTTCTTTTGGCAACGCCACCAAGCTTGAACACCCACCCAAATTGAGAGTGGTTAAAGAAGACAAATTCCCCATTTCCTTTGGCAAGGCCGTCAAGCTTGAACATTCACTCAAATCGAGAGTGGTCAAGGAAGACAAGTCCCCCACTTCCTTTGACAAGGCCGCCAAACTTGAACACCCTCTCAAACTAAAAGTGGTCAATGAAGACAAGTTCCCCACTTCCTTTGACAAGGCTGTCAAGCTTAAACACCATCTCAAATCAAGAGTGATCAAGGAAGACAAGTTCCCCACTTCCTTTGGCAAGGCCGCCAAGCTTGAACACCAACTCAAATCAAGAGTGGTCAAGGAAGACAAGTTCCCCACTTCCTTTGGCAAGGCCGCCAAGCTTGAACACCAACTCAAATCAAGAGTGGTCAAGGAAGAGAAGTTCCCCACTTCTTTTGGCAAGGCCGCCAAACTTGAACACCTACTCAAATCAATAGTGGTCAAGGAAGACAAGTTCCCCAATTCCTTTGGCAAGGCCGCCAAACTTAAACACCCACTCAAATAGAGAGTGGTTAGGAAAGACAAGTTCCCCACTTCCTTTGGCAAGGCCGCCAATCTAGAACACCAACTCAAATAGAGAGCGGTCAAAGAAGACAAGTTCCCCAATTCCTTTGGCAAGGCTGCCAAACTTGAACACTCAATCAAATTGAGAGTGGTCAAGGAAGACAAGTTCCCCACTTCCTTTGGCAAGGCCGCCAAGCTTGAACACTCACTCAAATCGAGAGTGGTCAAGGAAGACAAGTTCTTCACTTCCTTTGGCAAGGCCGCCAAGTTTGAACACCCATCCAAATTGAGAGTGGTTAAGGAAGACAAGTTCCCCACTTCCTTTGGCAAGGCCGCCAAGCTTCTACACTCACTCAAATCGAGAGTGGTCAAAAAAGATAAATTCCCCACTTCCTTTGGCAATGCCGCCAAACTTAAACACCCACTCAAATAGAGAGTGGTCAAAGAAGACAAGTTCCCCACTTCCTTTGACAAGGCTACCATACTTGAACACCAACTCAAATCAAGAGTGGTCAAAAAAGACAAGTTCCCGACTTCCTTTGGCAAGGACGCCAAGCTTGAACACCCATCCAAATCGAGAGTGGTCAAGGAAGACAAGTTCCCCAATTCCTTTGGGAAGGCCGCCAAACTTGAACACTTATTCAAATTGAAAGTGGTCAAGAAAGACAAGTTCCCCACTTCCTTTGGCAAGGCCGCCAAGCTTCTACACTCACTCAAATTGAGAGTGGTCAAGGAATACAAGTCCCCTACTTCCTTTGGCAAGGCTTCCAAGTTTCTACACCCTCTCAAATTAAAAGTGGTCAAGGAAGACAAGTTCCCCACTTCCTTTGGCAAGTCTGCCAAACTTGAACATTCATGCAAATCAAGAATGGTCAAGGAAGAGAAGTTCCCTACTTCCTTTGGCAAGGCCGCCAACCTTGAACACTCACTCAAATCGAGAGTGGTCAAACAAGACAAGTTCCCCAATTCCTTTGGCAAGGCCGCCAAGCTTGAACACTCACTCAAATTGAGTGTGGTCAAAAAAGACAAGTTCCCCACTTCCTTTGGCAAGGCCGTCAAACTTAAACACCCACTCAAATAGAGAGTGGTCAAAGAAGACAAGTTCCCTACTTCCTTTGGCAAGGCTACCAAACTTAAACACCAACTCAAATCAAGAGTGGTCAAGGAAGACAAGTTCCCCACTTCCTTTGGCAAGGCCGCCAAGCTTCTACACTCACTCAAATTAAAAGTGGTCAAGGAAGACAAGTTCCCTACTTCCTTTGGCAAGTCCGCCAAACTTGAACATTCATGCAAATCAAGAATGGTCAAGGAAGAGAAGTTCCCTACTTCCTTTGGCAAGGCCGCCAACCTTGAACACTCACTCAAATCGAGAGTGGTCAAACAAGACAAGTTCCCCAATTCCTTTGGCAAGGCCGCCAAGCTTGAACACTCACTCAAATTGAGTGTGGTCAAAAAAGACAAGTTCCCCACTTCCTTTGGCAAGGCCGTCAAACTTAAACACCCACTCAAATAGAGAGTGGTCAAAGAAGACAAGTTCCCTACTTCCTTTGGCAAGGCTACCAAACTTGAACACCAACTCAAATCAAGAGTGGTCAAGGAAGACAAGTTCCCCACTTCCTTTGGCAAGGCTACCAAACTTAAACACTCAATCAAATTGAGAGCGGTCAAGGAAGACAAGTTCCACAATTCCTTTGGCAAGGCCGCCAAGCTTGAACACCTACTCAAATCAAAAGTGGTCAAGGAAGACAAGTTCTCCAGTTCCTTTGGCAAGGCCGCCAAACTTGAACACCAACTCAAATCAAGAGTCGTCAAGGAAGACAAGTTCCCCACTTCCTTTGGCAAGGCCGCCAAGCTTCTACACTCACTCAAATTAAAAGTGGTCAAGGAAGACAAGTTCCCCACTTCCTTTGGCAAGGCCGCCAAACTTGAACATTCATTCAAATCGAGGATGGTCAAGGAAGAGAAGTTCCCTACTTCGTTTGGCAAGGCCGCCAACCTAGAACACGAATTCAACTCGAGAGTGGTCAAAAAAGACATGTTCCCCACTTCTTTTGGCAACGCCACCAAGCTTGAACACCCACCCAAATTGAGAGTGGTTAAAGAAGACAAATTCGCCATTTCCTTTGGCAAGGCCGTCAAGCTTGAACATTCACTCAAATTAAGAGTGGTCAAGGAAGACAAGTCCCCCACTTCCTTTGACAAGGCCGCCAAACTTGAACACCCTCTCAAACTAAAAGTGGTCAAGGAAGACAAGTTCCCCACTTCCTTTGGCAAGGCCGCCAAACTGGAACACTTATTCAAATTGAGAGTGGTCAAGGAAGACAAGTTCCCCACTTCCTCTGGCAAGGACGCCAAGCTTGAACACCCATCCAAATTGAGAGTGGTCAACGAAGAGAAGTTCCCCAATTCCTTTGGCAAGGCCGCCAAGCTTCTACACTCATTCAAATCGAGAGTGGTCAAGGAAGACAAGTTCCCCACTTCCTTTGGCAAGGCCGCCAAACTTGAACACTCACTCAAATCCAGAGTGGACAAGGAAGAGAAGTTCCCCACTTCCTTTGGCAAGGCTACCAAACTTGAACACCAACTCAAATCAAGAGTGGTCAAAAAAGACAAGTTCCCCAATTCCTTTGGCAAGGACGCCAAGCTTGAACACCCATCCAAATCGAGAGTGGTCAAGGAAGACAAATTCCCCACTTCTTTTGGCAAGGCCGCCAAATTTGAACATTTATTCAAATTGAGAGTGGTCAAGGAATACAAGTCCCCCACTTCCTTTGGCAAGGCCGCCAAGCTTAAACACCCACTCAAATAGAGAGTGGTCAAAGAAGACAAGTTCCCCACTTCCTTTGGCAAGGCCGCCAAGCTTAAACACCCACTCAAATAGAGAGTGGTCAAAGAAGACAAGTTCCCCACTTCCTTTGGCAAGGCTACCAAACTTGAACACCAACTCAAATCAAGAGTGGTCAAAAAAGACAAGTTCCCCACTTCCTTTGGCAAAGACGCCAAGCTTGAACACCCATCCAAATCGAGAGTGGTCAAGGAAGACAAGTTCCCCACTTCCTTTGGCAGAGCCGACAAGCTTGAACAGTCACTCAAATCGAGAGTGGTCAAAAAAGATAAGTTCCCTACTTCCTTTGGAAAGGCCGCCAATCTAAAACACCAATTCAAATTGAGAGTGGTCAAGGAAGATAAGTTCCCCAATTCCTTTGGCAAGGCCGCCAAGCTTGAACACTCACTCAAATTGAGAGTGGTCAAAAAAGACAAGTTCCCCACTTCCTTTGGCAAGGCCGTCAAACTTAAACACCCACTCAAATAGAGAGTGGTCAAAGAAGACAAGTTCCCTACTTCCTTTGGCAAGGCTACCAAACTTAAACACCAACTCAAATCAAGAGTGGTCAAGGAAGACAAGTTCCCCACTTGCTTTGGCAAGGCCGCCAAGCTTCTACACTCAATCAAATTAAAAGTGGTCAAGGAAGACAAGTTCCCTACTTCCTTTGGCAAGTCCGCCAAACTTGAACATTCATGCAAATCAAGAATGGTCAAGGAAGAGAAGTTCCCTACTTCCTTTGGCAAGGCCGCCAACCTTGAACACTCACTCAAATCGAGAGTGGTCAAACAAGACAAGTTCCCCAATTCCTTTGGCAAGGCCGCCAAGCTTGAACACTCACTCAAATTGAGTGTGGTCAAAAAAGACAAGTTCCCCACTTCCTTTGGCAAGGCCGTCAAACTTAAACACCCACTCAAATAGAGAGTGGTCAAAGAAGACAAATTCCCTACTTCCTTTGGCAAGGCTACCAAGCTTGAACACCTACTCAAATCAAGAGTGGTCAAGGAAGACAAGTTCCCCACTTTTTTTGGCAAGGCCGCCAAACTTGAATACTTATTCAAATTGAGAGTGGTCAAGGAAGACAAGTTCCCCACTTCCTTTGGCAAGGCCGCCAAGCTTGAACACCTATTCAAATCAAGAGTGGTCAAGGAAGACAAGTTCCCCAATTCCTTTGGCAAGAACGCCAAGCTTGAACACCTACTCAAATCAAGAGTGGTCAAAGAAGACAAGTTCCCCACTTCCTTTGGCAAGGCCGCCAAACATGAACACCAACTCAAATCAAGAGTGGTCAAGGAAGACAAGTTCCCCACTTCCTTTGGCAAGGACGCCAAGCTTGAACACCAACTCAAATCAAGAGTGGTCAAGGAAGACAAGTTCCCCACTTCCTTTGGCAAGGCTACCAAACTTAAACACTCAATCAAATTGAGAGCGGTCAAGGAAGACAAGTTCCACAATTCCTTTGGCAAGGCCGCCAAGTTTGAACACCTAGTCAAATCAAGAGTGGTCAAGGAAGACAAGTTCTCCAGTTCCTTTGGCAAGGCCGCCAAACTTGAACACCAACTCAAATTAAGAGTGGTCAAGGAAGACAAGTTCCCCACTTCCTTTGGCAAGGCCTCCAAGTTTCTACAACTTTCCAAATCAACAGTGGTCAAGGAAGACAAGGTCCCCACTTCCTTTGGCAAGACCGCCAAGCTTGAACACTTACTCAAATCAAGAGTGGTCAAGGAAAACAAGTTCCCCACTTCCTTTGGCAAGGCCGCCAAGTTTGAACACCAACTCAAATCGAGAGTGGTCAAAGAAGACATGTTCCCCACTTCCTTTGGCAACGCTACCAAATTTGAACGCCAACTCAAATCAAGAGTGGTCAAAAAAGACAAGTTCCCCACTTCCTTTGGCAAGGACGCCAAGCTTGAACACCTACTCAAATCAAGAGTGGTCAAAGAAGACAAGTTCCCCACTTCCTTTGGCAAGGCCGCCAAACTTGAACACCAACTCAAATTGAGAGTGGTCAAGGAAGACAAGTTCCCCACTTCCTTTGGCAAGGCCGCCAAACTTGAACACCAACTCAAATCAAGAGTGGTCAAGGAAGACAAGTTCCCCACTTCCTTTGGCAAGGCCGCCAAGCTTGAACACCTATTCAAATCAAGAGTGGTCAAGGAAGAGAAGTTCCCCACTTCCTTTGGCAAGGCCGCCAAGCTTGAACACCAAATCAAATCAAAAGTGGTCAAAGAAGACAAGTTCCCCACTTCCTTTGGCAAGGACGCCAAGCTTGAAGACCTATTCAAATTGAGAGTGGTCAAGGAAGACAAGTTCCCCACTTCCTTTGGCAAGGACGCCAAGCTTGAACACTCACTCAAATCGAGAGTGGTCAAGGAAGACAAGTTCCCCACTTCCTTTGGCAAGGACGCCAAGCTTGAACACCTACTCAAATCAAGAGTGGTCAAAGAAGACAAGTTCCCCACTTCCTTTGGCAAGGCCGCCAAACTTGAACACCAACTCAAATTGAGAGTGGTCAAGGAAGACAAGTTCCCCACTTCCTTTGGCAAGGCCGCCAAACTTGAACACCAACTCAAATCAAGAGTGGTCAAAGAAGACAAGTTCCCCACTTCCTTTGGCAAGGACGCCAAGCTTGAAGACCTATTCAAATTGAGAGTGGTCAAGGAAGACAAGTTCCCCACTTCCTTTGGCAAGGACGCCAAGCTTGAACACTCACTCAAATCGAGAGTGGTCAAGGAAGACAAGTTCCCCACTTCCTTTGGCAAGGACGCCAAGCTTGAACACTCACTCAAATCGAGAGTGGTCAAGGAAGACAAGTTCTTCACTTCCTTTGGCAAGGCCGCCAAACTTGAACACCAACTCAAATTGAGAGTGGTCAAGGAAGACAAGTTCCCCACTTCCTTTGGCAAAGCTTCCAAGTTTCTACACCCTTCCAAATTGAGAGTGGTCAAGGAAGACAAGTTCTTCACTTCCTTTGGCAAGGCCGTCAAACTTGAGCACCATCTCAAATTGAGAGTGGTCAAGGAAGACAAGTTCCCCACTTCCTTTGGCAAGGCTGTCATGCTAGAACACACACTCAAATCAAGAGTGGTTAAGGAAGACAAGTTCCCCACTTCCTTTGGCAAGGCCGCCAAACTTGAACACTGAATCAAATTGAGAGTGGTCAAGGAAGACAAGTTCTCCACTTCCTTTGGCAAAGCTTCCAAGTTTCTACACCCTTCCAAATTGAGAGTGGTCAAGGAAGACAAGTTCTCCACTTCCTTTGGCAAAGCTTCCAAGTTTCTACACCCTTCCAAATTGAGAGTGGTCAAGGAAGACAAGTTCTTCACTTCCTTTGGCAAGGCCGTCAAACTTGAGCACCATCTCAAATTGAGAGTGGTCAAGGAAGACAAGTTCCCCACTTCCTTTGGCAAGGCCCCCAAGCTTGAACATCCACTCAAATCGAGAGTGGTCAAGGAAGACAAGTTTCCCATTTCCTTTGGCAAGGTTGCCAAACTTGAACAACCACTCAAGTTTAGTCTCAATAGGGTTTGGCTTGACGCAAATTTCTGCGGGAAATAGTCAAGGAATTCAAGCCCTACTAAATCAAGAATCTTTAATGATGCACAAATACCAAAAGTATATAATATCGAGATGCCCAAAGTAGTTCTTGTAATTGCTGTAAGTATAGATGGCAATGTATTCCAATTTTGAGAGTGTCCTATTAGAAATGCCTCTAATCGAGAACATTGTGAAGCTAGCTCAAGTAATAAACCCAAGTTGACAGCATTCACTTCCTCATTGCCAAAAGAACTTTCCAAAATCAATATACGAAGTTTCGGAAAATGAAAATTTTGGTGTCGTTGCAACAAAGACACATGATGGTTCATAGTCCCTTGCAAAGAAATGCCTTCTATATCCTCCACATCCTACATTCAATGAAACAGAAATTATAGTGCATTACATCTTCATGTACAAGCTTCGAATAATAATTGATATTTCTAACATATTTCAACATTCATAATTCTTGAAATGATATTAGATTCTATGTTCACTATCTACATTCAAATGGATACATGAAAATGTGCAATTCTAATAATGTCAATTGTACAAAAAGAATAGTACCTTGCTTAAAAATCCACTTTCAGGTATCATAGACGCTTTCCAAATTCTTGAATTTTTGGCAATCATTCGGCCCATGTCACGAAGTTGGTCATGCATTTCTAGAATGTCACTAACTCTATTGACCTTCAACAATGACATGTCCATCAATCTTTCCAATTCACCCACTGGAAGGATGCCATCTTTGGACCAGATAGATAAGATTATTGCTTTTGATATGCCAGATGGATATACATCTTGACAAAAGAAACATGCCACATCCAAAAACATCTTCTTTTCAATACCATCATTTAGTCCATCAAAGCTTATTTGCAAGGTGTTCCAAATTGCTTCATCACCTTCCAAACTCTTTCCTCTTGCCATCCTCTGTAGTGCCCGTTCCCAACTTCGTAACCTCTCTTTATTGCGGAGAAATGCACCCATTACTTTCAAACTCAATGGCAAGCCATTGCAAGCATCCACAACATGTTTGCACAACGCCACAAAGTCAGGTGATAGAGAATCTGCACCCCAACTAAGATGAGAGGTGAACAATGTTGTTGCTTCCTTTTCATCCAACAATTCAACATCCAACCTTCCTCCAATGCCCACAAATGATTTGATGGTATTCCATTGGCGTGTTGTGATAATTGTTGTAATGCTCTTATTAGCTTGAACGATGTCTGGAGGTACTATATCATGTACAAGAGCTTCTTCATTGACATCATCCAATATTATTAGAACCTTCTTCTCAAGCAATAGCTCCTTCATCATCTCTTGGGCATGTCCAAAATTCTTGGGTTTCCGATCATTCCCAAGTTTTGGTAATATCTCACACAATATCTCATACGAACTTTGATAGTTCTTGCAATCCGCAACAAAGCATGATGCATGATAGGAGGATTTCACTGTTGCATCATCAAATATTGCCCTTGCGAGTGTAGTCTTGCCAATTCCACCCATGCCCACAATGCCAATATACTTCATTTCCAAAAGCCCTTTGACTTTGGACAATTGATCCTCTATAGCAACTAGAATTTCCTTTGGAGGAGCAATTGGTTCATCCACCTATACAAATACAAAAAATAGATCTTGTAAAACAAATTAGACTACACTCAAAGCAATGAAAGCAAAGTACCAAAGAAAATTACGTAAATTAAACATCATTAAATAAACTATAAAGTTTACCTTTGAGACATGGTTTACATTGAACTTAAAATCTCTTAAGGCACGAGATCCGTCCTTCAAAACAGACTTCTTCAAACTCATGAGTCTATCACAAATCTTGGAGAATGATGGCCGCTGAAGAGGGTCTTGAGACCAACATTCTTGGATTAAGCTTGTAAGTCCTTCACAATCTTTGGGTAGGTTTGGTCGCAAGGTAGGGCCATGTAAACCTTGTATTTGATCATAAAATTCTTTTGGTTTCAAATCAACATACGGAACCTCTCCAGATAGAATCTCTGAGCATATCATGGCAAAGGACCACACATCAGCTTGAAATGGAAATCTTGGAGTTTTACTTCCTTTTATCATTTCAGGTGCCATATACCCTTGTGTTCCAATTGTATACTTTGATGACTCCGGATGCTTTAGATTGCTACAAACCTCTAATTGAGAAGTCCCATAATCCATAATCTTGAATATCCGACATGAATCCAAATCCTCCATAAGAATTGAACTATACAAGACATTATCAGGTTTCAAGTCAAGATGAGCAACTTGCATGTCATGAAGGTAATACACCCCCTTGGCAATTTGGTGCATGATGTCAAGTGCAACATGATAGGGCAAAGGGCTTTTTGATTTCTTCAATAGGGTAGACAAGTTTGAATCCATTAATTCCATTACCAAATGCAACTCACCAATTTCATCTTCCTTAGGATTATCATCAACTTCTTTGGTAATTCCACAACCCAAAAATTGAATAAGATTTGGATGGCTCAAGCCTGCCAATATTCCAGCTTCCTTTAGAGAATTCATAAGATTGCCACATTGAACTTTCAACACTTTCGTAGCACACACAAGGCCCAACCAATTTGACTTGTACACATCTCCATAACCTCCTGCACCTATTTTTTCAAGTAATTGTGGTGTATTAAAATTGTTGGGAAATTCCAAAGCACTTAAGTCTCCACCATCCACTCGATCCAAATTTCTAAGTCTCAACAATAGATGTTGTGCTATTTCATAATCCTTTGAGATTTCTCCTGGAGGTACAAGTTCAAGCCTCCTCTTTAGTTCTTGTCCATCTTCAAGGACTTGTTCGTAGATGGTTGTATCAAACTCAATAGGGAGTACATGGTTTGATTGATTTGGATGGTGGAATAAGTGCATATCCCTTGTGGCATCATAACATGACTTTAGATCTAAAAGCAACTCTCGAAAAGTCTCTTTGTTTTGGAGTTGAAATATGGCCGAATGACACCATTGCTCTTGTTCAATGCAAATTTTTCTCACAATCTCTACTCTCTTTTGAAGATAACACAACTCTTCAAAAATAGATTGGAATTTGAGATCTTGAGTAGCAATTGACAACATTTTGTCAATCCCTTTCATGGCCAATATGAGTTTGCCAAAAAGATGTACGCATTGGTTTTTATTCAAGATTTTTTCCTTTGAAGTTGCTTCCAAAGCCTTCAAGTATTTCTCAAGACTTTGTATATCATTGCATAGTCTTTTGCAATGCTCACTTTGAACTCGTAGGAAATCCTTGTCTTTCCTGCACAATATTTAATATCTATTGTCAATGAGATATTTCAATTAGGATGTAAAAAAAGCATATCTTCCAAATGAAACATCATTGAACACCATCTTGTAAGACAATGGTTTATCTATTGAAACTAGAATACATACTTTTATTTTAATCATATACATATATGCAAAATACAATAATTCTAATAGAAATCAAAGTAAATCCAATAGAAAACAATTGTCATGTAGTTTGAAAGAACATTCCATTCTAACATGGCCTTTTTGTTTAGTAACACCTACTAGATAACATTTGTGCTTACCTAATGAACCACGCAAAACCCATGTATTCCCAAAAGGTTGCCATAGTAAGGAAGTTGACCATCCGCATCAAAAAGTGTGCCATTTCATTCACCAAATGAAAGGAAATATTGATATTCTACATTAGTTTCAAAACAAAAACCAAAGAAAATAGTTAGAAAATAATACTCAAACCCGTAAAATTAGCAAGGGCCCAAGAAGATTTCAATTAACTAATGTATTAAAAACTATCTCATCAATACAGTCATATCAAATCTATCAAGCAATTTCTATACAAATCTAAGATCATAGAATAACATAAAAGTGACAAGATACTACTTTCTTATCCAATTATTAGAAGCAAAAGACATAATCATGGAAGTATAATTTATAAATATTGCAAGAACAATTTCATTATGTACATTACTCTATAAAAGAACTATAGAAAATCAAATATAGGACATTGAATTCGACTCTTGGAATTCAAACTATGTACAATATAGTTGATCCTACAATTGAACTCAAACAACAATTCAAAATCAAAACTACTCTAGCTCAATTGCAATCAATTAATCAACTACTAGATAAGTTCCACAATGACTTTACAGAAGTATCATGATTCATAACATATCTCATTGTTGGGTCAAGATTACAATCTTTCCTCCATCCATGGTTGCAACATGTGCTTTTAATCCTCAATTTCATTAGCCATTGGTTGCTTCTTACCCAATCCTATTGGATTGGTGAATGAATTTGTCCTCAATTGGACAAGTGAAGCAACAAAATTAGACCATGACTTTGAAACAACTTTTAGAACAAAAGATTAGTTTGTTAGGAACAATCTTGCCAATCCATTCAAATTACACACCTTACATGCAATGTGATCCAGTTGTGGGGGGAGAGGAGCGCCGCAAATTGCCAAAGAAATAGCACCAACTCCCAATCTCAACAAGAAATAGGGAAATGCAAGTCTAGATGATCTGCCATCTTACATCGTTAGTTTGAAATTCCAGCACTGAAATGATGCAACAAAAAAGAAGCCAACACACTACTGCAAAAGCTCCCACACAAGCTAGAAACACAAGAGACCATAGTTTGGATGTCGCTTGGAACAAAATGACGGAAACAGACACCAACACAAACGTGTTACCAAACTCTGGGCATCCAAATCTCAAGCTCCCAACCCCAAAACCTAACTTTGTGGTATCGTATGGAAAACACGAGGACACAACCCGGGGACTGTGAAACTTACAGAGCAACGATACAGGAAAGTTTGCATGGCCGATGAGAGCGTGAACATGCACGTGGAGATGCTCATAAGATGTAGGTGCTTCGGACGCCCAAGAGCTTGATGGGAGACTCTCTAAAAGGCAGAAACACCGAGAGTGGGAGGAGTAGCATAGTTGCAGAGTTCAGTTCGACAAAGGAGAGAGAGCGCCATAGCCAGCGTGAAGTGTGAAGGAGGAGCCAGGGACAGAGGTTCGGTAAGCGAGCTCACTGTAGAGCCTGTGACCCAGTCGTAGCAATAATGAAAGTTGACAGCAGAGGAGCTACGATGTTCAGACGATGGAGCGTCGGAGGTGCAAAAGCTTGATGGGGATGTCTGTAAGGCAGAAACACCGAGAGTGGGAGGAGTAGCAGAGTTCAGTTCGACAGGGGAGAGAGAGAGCGCCATAGCCAGGGTGAATTGTGAAAGAGGAGCGAGCGACAGGGGTGGGATAAGGTGGCTGAAATTGGTAGAGCCTGTGGACCAGTCGTTGCAGTAATTTAAGGTACCATTTAATTTGCTTGCGTGCACAGGCAGCATAAAAAGTCTCTGGTTGTGCGAGATTTCAGGATTGCACAGGATAGGCTGCACTGACAGTATCCTTATCGCCAGGGACAGGGGTTACGTAAGTGAGCTCACTGTAGAGCCTGTGGCCCAGTCGTAGCAATAATGTCAGTTGACAGCAGTGGCAGTAGTAATTTACTGTATCAAAGTATTTCATTCACGTGGGACCTGCTTGCGTGCACAGGCAGCATAAAAAGTCTCTGGTTGTGCGAGATTTCAGGATTGCACAGGATAGGCTGCACTGACAGTATCCTTCGAGCCAGGGACAGGGGTTACGTAAGTAGGAGGACAGTAGGTTACGTAAGTAGGGGTTACGTAAGTGAGCTCACTGTAGAGCCTGTGGCCCAGTCGTAGCAATAATGAAAGTTGACAGCAGTGGCAGGAGTAATTTATCTTAGTATTTCATTCACGTGGGACCTGCTTGGCTGCTTGCGCGCACAGCTGAAAAGTCCTATTATTAACTTCAGTCTATTATGGGGCCAGACTTCCGTCAGGATTCCACAGGATAAGTAGTCTGCACGTCTATAATGATGACAGTAACTTCCATTTGGCCATGGCTGCGTCACCCATCTAGAATTCAATCCTCCCCTAGGTCCTCCCTTTGTTTTGAAATTCCTTCAGGGTTCGAGTTTTCGAAATGAGAAGACCATTCTATATATACACATGGCGTGGTTGGAAGTAAAATAAACAATGTGGGATATATGAATTAGAATTAGTAGGAGCTAAACCGCTCATTGGTAAGTCAAATGAAAGGAAGAATTATGTTCGAAGTAGAATTTCAGACCTCATTTAGGCATAGTAGAATAAGTTTTATCAAATAAAATTGGACTAAAGAAAGTTGGTATATCTATCCAAATTTCATCTCCAAAAATCCGTTTGATATTTAAAGCCTCCAATCAAAAGTTATGGAAACATTTGAGAGAGGGGTTGGAAGGGACATTATTTTCTTTTACATTTTCAAATATCCTCTCTCAAATTTTTCCATAACTTGTGATTGGAGGCTTTGAATATCAAACGGATTTCTGGAGATGAAATTTGGATAGATATACCAACTTTCTTTAGTTCTTCATTTTTTGAAAAAATTTATTCTACTATAACTAAATGAGCTCTGAAATTCTACATCAAACATCATTTGGACATTTGGACAATGAGCGGTGAAGCTCTCATTTTCAAATTATCCCATACTCTTTGAAGATTCATGGTAGACAATTGATTTCAATATAGAAATTACATCTCCATCCTTCATTTCCACAAATGTGTTCTTAACAATTCTTTCATTGGGCCATCGAAAGTGTTTTTTTGTTGGAAAAGGGTTAAATGACATTGATTTTTTATTCAAAGGATTCTCGATATTTAAATATTTTTGGCAAATCTTCTTAATATTTCTTTATTGATTTATTTGACCTATTTGAGATTTAACAAAAAGATAGTGTATTCCATAAATTTATTGCCACGATCCTAATATCCGGTATTGACAATTATTTTAATTCCGCATGCGGATGTTTTTCATGGATGAGGCCTCTCCAAAGGGGAAAATAGCCACTTTGAAGGCTATTGAATATTATGTAGCAAACAATGTCTTCGACCAAGGCCAACTCTTAAGAGCCAAAAGGGATATTAATTGGCCAAATTGATGAATCGTTTTTATTTACTTAACTCCTATATGCTCAAGGCTTTTTTTGAGCTTCTTGAAATTTGATATAAATTGAACAAAAAGACAACATTTTGATCATTCTTATCAATTTTGTTTGATTGTAACCGTACAAATTGAAACTAGACATGTTAGAGATCACATAGGAAAAAAACACAAAACAATATTGCTCGTGGATTGAAAGATTATAATGCTTGATCATCAGATTGTTAAAATTGTGAAAGTGACTTGAAGTCTTTTGATCCTCTTTTCACAAGTCAAATCTAAAAGATTGGTCACCAAAAGAATATGATGTTAAAAGGCATAATATACATAGCCCCAATTAATTTACAGCTTCTCAAAATCTACTCAACAATTTTCTCTTAAGTGAATTTCTAATGTGATTTTTCTTCCAAAATCTATAATATTTAAGGCTCATTTCCAAGAGCCCTAAACACTAGAAAATCAAGATTTGCAATGGACCCCCTTACACAAAATCTTAAATAGAAAAATCGTAATCATTCATTTTCAAAACCGGATTTTTAATGCTAAACTAGACTTCAAAAATAGTTTTTCAACAACATAAACTACTAAAAATGATAGCTCAGTAAGGTTCAGTTTAACCCTTAAAGGACTAGATCCATTACGAAATAGTCATACATCATCTCTGAGCTAAATTTTTCCTTTTACATTGTGTTCAAATATCAAACTTCATATTTTTATTACATGACATTGTAAATTATCAATTATTATGAAAATTTTCACTTTGTTTCATAAAAAATTGTCATAGTTATAATTTTTGTGACTAAAAGTGAAAATAAATTTGTAAATATAGCAAAAATAGTCCAATTAATTTGAAATTATTTCAAGACGTACAAGTAGCAATGGAGATTAGTGTGAAATTTCTCAATTAGTTGTTTTATTTTTTACACCCAAACACCCTAGCAACGATCTCAAAGTCAAATTTCACTATCAACCTAAATTTATCCTATTATATATTTGATATATATAATCTTAATATTTTAATTACTTGATTTTTCCACCAAAATTTAAAAAGAAATTAGTGCCAATAGAAAATACAATTTTTCACATATTATAATTTCTTAAAATAAAAGGTGGATATGAAATTATATAAATTAGAATATATGTTAGAATAATCTCAATTTTTTACTATAAATGAAGGTTTGAATGAAAAATATAATTTTGTAATTTAAATTTAAAAAACATTTTAAAAGGAGAAAGTTTGAAAAAAACCATACAATATGATGTAATATGGATTTTGACACTTGAAGCTTGCAATTGCAATAATTTTTTTAATTTTTTCAAAATTTCAAAATGGAATAAAACTAAAACTTGTCAAGCTTTATTTTCTTAGTTCAAAACACATATCAATAATGGATATTTTGAATGTTTCAATTAGGGCTGACCAATGTGCATTCACTTTTTGGATGCACAAACCAAAAAGGATTAACTTCAAAGTACTGTCCACACTAGAATTTGGTGCCTTAGGCATTTAGGAATTAATCAAGTGTATTTTTACTAGCTTCAATCCATGTTGGGCAAGGGCAAGTAGTAGATAAAGTGTTTTCATTTATAATAAAAATATTTTACTCTCCTATTCAAAGAAATTCAAAAAATGTGTTAAAAAAAGTATTTCAATGATTAAACGTTATCTAATATAAAAGTTAATCTTCAAAGTCATAGAGACTAAGTTGTGTCTTCGGGGAGATTTTAGGAAGTTTTGAAGAGTTTTTTATGTGAGTTTTGTCATCTAAATTTCTTTGGGGAATTTCTTACATGTAATTGTAATAAATGGTATTGAAAAAAAATTCTTTGTTGTAATATTGACTTTTCTATGGAACATGCTTTATCCATTGATCACCTTGTAGCGTATTTTCACAACTTCTAATCCTTTGATGATTTTTGCAAAATTTTGACAAACACTAGGGCAATTGCATGAAACACTTGGACTTTATTTGCATTTTTCTATTTCTAGTATTCAGTCCTATAAGTAGTACTCTTATTTTTTAGTACCATTGGTCAATTTGGTAGAGAAAAACTACCATCCATTTCCATCTAGATTTTATTTGGTATGTCAACACATGTCCATTTTCTAGTGATAGAATTGATTGGTGAAGGTTGTCTTTCATCATCAAGGGTTGTCATAGGAGATGTCATTATGGGTGTCATTGGGAATGTCATCCATTCATCTCAAGATCTTTGTACTACATAAGAGTGCCATTAAGGAATAAGGAGTGCAATTTTCTTAGAAACTATATGCGCTCACATTTTAGTTTTTAAAATTAGAAGGATTTTTTTTTATATTAGGAAAAAGTTTAGACATTGTTACGAATTTGAGAATGTTGGGCAATAAGAGAAGTTATATTTCCACTTTTGCATTATTAAAAAAAATTGTTGTGATTGAAGACCACTCTGAAGATTCATAAACGTATTCTATATAGAACATTTTTCTGACTTTAGAGCATCAAAGTAAATGGAAGTTGGATTATTGTCTAAAACCTTGACAAAGTATTTACACCATCAAGTACACTAATAATGATATTTAGTGTTATGTTACTAATAGTGTTATGTTGACTCTTACCACACCCACTCTAAATGTCAAGTGGTTTGCATTTAGAATTTAGGGTTCACCATCCCTTTGCTTCCACCTCCCTAACCTTGCCTGGCCGCCCTTTCTTGCCTCGTTGATCCCGCCTCGCCACCTTTTCTCTCCGCACCCATCCTTTCTCTCTACTACCTTTATTGAGTGCTTGAGTAAAGTCTAAGTTCGCTTGGGACGCGGAGAATTCCATAGCAAACATGAGGTCCAAATCCATCACAAACTCACGCATTCAAAGGTTCATCTCAAAATTCAGGACCAATAAAATGTTATCAATTATCGTGTAGTTACTACTGTTTTATGGGTGCGTACGTTAATTTTCAAATTATCGCATTGTTATGATGCGCACGATTGCTGCAAAGAATTGGCATTAATTTATAATCTATGTTAACTATATGACTTCTTTACATTAATTGCAAATGTGCAAAAGACACAAATTATACACAAAAATTTATTATCTTTGTCGTGCATTTTATGTATGTTGAAACACACAAAAAATACATGACAATAATGTCATTGCTATTTGCAGTGCAATAACCCTTATTAAATGATATCAATGTTTTAACATTTACAATACAAATGTAAATGTTAAAATGTTGATATCATTCTAATTAACAATAATTTTCTTTTAACTAAGTTAAATAGGTTTCAAAACCTAATTACAATGAATCCATCCTTATTATAGGCCATCAAATTCTAGCTTGAACAAACTCCATCACTAGGCCACTAGAAAACTTGATTGTGTAGTGAAGGAAATGAACCCATTAATAGGCCACCCAAAAACTTGATGATATAGTAAAGGATTTTGTTCAATGGCACTCAATGAATACAAAAGGTGAAGGGGTCCTTTGTATATAGAAATCCATTGTTTGTCATGGCAAAGGATATGGGATAACTTGAAGATGAGAGCTTATTGTAGTTGGTGCAAGAATTGTGTTAAAAGTAGATGTTCAAGCCTCATTTAGTCATAGTAAAATAAGTTTTTTCAAAAAACTTTAAACTAAAAAAGGTTTTCAAATCAATCTAAATCTCACCTTTAAACATCCGTTTGTGATTTTGAGTCCCCATCCAAAAGTTATGAACAAAAATCAAAGAGAATATTTGAAAATGTTAAAAAAAAATGTTTCTTGCTACCCGTTTGTGATTTTTGTTTGTAACTTTTGATTGGAGGCTCAAAATCACAAACGAATTTTTGAAGGTGAAAGTTAACTTGATTTGACAACTTTTCTTAGTTCAAAGTTTTAAGAATTTTTTTTTTACTATGCCTAAATGAGGTTTTAATTTCTACTTTTAACACAATTCCTGCTTTTCAATTGACTTAGTATTGAAATTGTGAAAGATAAGAAAATGCAATGTTAGTGCAATAACTCTGTACATACACAATGTTGTGTGATTATTGCACTAACTTCATATGTCTCAAATAAGCGCTAGTGCTACACAAAGTTAGTCATCCATTACTAAACCATTGAAATCGTACATATTTTATTGTGCATAGTTATTGTGCACCTTCATCACTTAAAATTCACATATGAATGAGATGCCTAAATTGCACTGTCATCATGAATGGCAATACCGTGTTACAAAAATATTTCCAAATGAATGAATGTAACATGAAAGTAGTGTCCAATGATAATCATGCGATTACTAGTGGCAAATCATGAAATGGAAAATTTGTGATGTTTTGGTGGGTGGGTGTTGGTTGATCCCATCTCCACACTTATACTTTGCTCCCGTTATAACATTGTCAGAGTTTCCAAAGTGGCAACATTTTTGCATTCCATGGATTGAATAGCTATTAAGAATTCATGTAGAGAAATTGCACAATTTGCTTTTGGAATTGGAGTTCTAAGTGGAGGTTGGCGCTTTTTGTAGCTGAGGCCGTTTTCTTGTGTTCATTTGCAGGTGTTGAAGTTGGATCATTGGAAGGGTTTGGGGTGGGTTTGGAGTGGGTTTGGGGTGGGTGGGGTGTGGGGATATTGCATTTAGAGCATGATTTTAGGTTTTTTCTTTCAAGGGAGTTGTTTTCTTGTCATCTGGGGTTTGAATCGTGTAAGCAACTCCAAATATTTATACTTGTAACACAATTTTCATATATTGAGGAATTTCTACACATTATTGGAAAGAATTGCAAGCAATTAGAGTTTTTTCTTGACTTCCAGTGTGTGTGAACTATGCAAGGAGCTCTTGATTTTTATAGAGCTATGGAACAAGAGATTCATGTATTGAGATATTTCTACTAATTATTTGCATTGTTGCTAACACAGTTGATGTCTTTGCACACATTGTCGAATCTTTGGGACTGAAGATTTCTTGAACTCTAATCCGGTGCAAGTAGAGAGGTTAGAAGAACCTACTAAAGAAGATGATTTGGAAGACATCATTGTTCTAGGTTCTTTTTCCATGAAAATATGTGATTCAATCTATGCTATTTGTTTTGATAGAGGATTAGTAAGTCCGTGTGGAATTTTTGTTCTCTTTTTGACTCATGTCTTTAATGGGACCACACATGTACAATTTATTGGACCTTTTTCCTAAGGAGTTTCAAGGAATTTGCTTTGACAATGAAAGGTGGTCCTTTGATGGCAATTTTCACTAGAACCAAGGCATGGTCTCAATTTGATTTGCCAACATCATGGAGATTCGTGGAAGCACAACTTTCTGCATTACACATGGTACGAGTGTTCTAATTCCTTGTTTGTTATAAATGTACATTACTTTGATAAGGTACTATGCTCTAAAAGCAATCATGATACATAGGTACATTTTGCTTTCTTCAATGTACTAGCATTGTATAGTTTAAGAGGTGATTGCTTGTACTAACCACTGTGTTTCAACTTTAAAAATTTGTAACTAATTCCTCAAAAGTCCAAAGAATACAAAACAACTTGGATTAGATGCCAAATCCTTCTTTTTTCCAATGAAAATTTACGGAAAATTGTTTCAAGGAGTTTAGCTTCTTTGAAAAGGCAATCAGCTCTGAAATGGTTGCTTCAAGATTAGACTACCTTAAGCTGTCCAATACTTATCGTACATTCACAACTTTTTTACATATACTAACAAATCGACTTGTTGTCATATAGGCATTGGAAATGGTGGTATCCAAGCAACAACTTCCAAACATTACACATGTTATGCACCTGATTCTTGTTCTTCAGTCTATATCTTATTAGATTGATCTAAGCTTGCTGCACTTGGTACAACCAATTTACCACACTGAAGATTTGTAAAAATTTTGAACATATATTATTGAGACACACAAACCTAGGAGTCCCCAAAAGGTAAGTGGTCACCTTATGTTTACATATCTGAGGCAAGTTTAATGACTTGCTTAAAACCTTGATTCAACATTGATTTGAATTTGCAAGATTTTGATGTCTTGGTATTTGATGAAGCTAAATTTTTGCTTTCTTTTTTACTTCAATTTCGAAGTTGCTGTGATCTTAGATTCTACACGAGCATCAAATTTTCTAAAGCCATTACATTTGCTTAAATGAATACTTAACTTCTTGTAATGATCGTTCAGATCTAGAAGTCAGCTGCAAAAGTTGTCGGATAGTACTCAGGGTGGCTGCAAAACTTTCCAGTTGCTATTACACCAATATTGTAAGTATTCTATTATAACTTTGCATAGACTTTTAGTACGGATTTTAGTGGTAGCAAAATGAGGTCATGGCCAGAAAAGTGCTCAAATCCAAGCTAACTAAATTAGTGAGGTGTTTCTAGGACTTGTCGAGTTTATAGATATTGATTTTTACAAGATTCTTCTTCTAGATACTCTTAAATTTTTGAATTTACTTAGAAACCAAAAAATGAATTGTTATTGTACTACACTACATTCCTACACATTACATGTGTTTTGGCTCTCGAGGAGGGTTGCGAGTTCCCAACTCGCCCCCCCCCTCGAGAACTGCCGAAATCCGTTGTTTTCCGCCTATGCTGACCTGGCCGAGAGATGGCCAGGTCAGTTTTTTCGAATAAAATAAAATAAAATAAAATAAAATTTTAACTTTGTTTCTCATTTTAAGGACTGAATTTTTTTTTTTTTTCAAAAAAAATAAAATCTGACAACAGCGTTCTTTCACTACCGGGGAAACAGCGCCAGGAACAACGTTGAAACGGCCCTCAAAATCCTGAAATCTCTTCTAATGCTTTAAAAAATTCCAGAAGGCTAAGTTCTATTTGGAATTGGATGAAACCATTACTATTGGATTTGTAACAAAGTCTATTTTCTAGAAATAATTTTTTTCTTCAAAATACTCTAAATTGAAAAATGGGTAGCACAAACAACAAGGGCAACAACTAGAAAATGGATGCTTGGTTCATTAGGGGTTAAAAGCTAATTTTTTTAAATTTATGGTGGTTTTGAATGTTTTAGAGATGATTTCAAATGTTACTAGATGTGATTTTCAAGGTAGTTTTTATGAGTTTTTTTTCATTTATTTCAAGCATTATTCTATCACTAATTTTGATTTTGTTTTGTATTTTAAATTTTAGGATTTTCCTTCTTCTAGCATCATGAATGTTAATGTGCTCTGCCAATCTCCTCCTCTTCACAACTTGGATCCACATGTCAGTGCTTTGCACACATTGCAACAAGTTTCAACTATAACAACACGTAAATCTGTCATTGCTTGGATGATTGAAGATGAGGCATTGCATGGTCCCAGAGGCCTTTCTCGATGCACAATTAGAGCTTTTCCTCATCACTTTCGAGGACAAAAAAGTGCCAACCTCATGAGAGCATCATGATGGTGGAAGTTGCGTGACAACTTTTTCAATGACATTGGTGAAGATTCTAATTTGGTAAGTACTTTCTTGTACCAAAAATTGTTTTGAAGTTCGAAAGCGGCTACATACAAAGGCTGCTTCTAGACGTGGCCACAAACGCTCCGATTGGGTGCAATGGCTTTACCCTAAACTTCTTGATGCATTTGAACGATTTAAAAAAACTGGAGTCAAATTTTCTTCAGTTTTGTTAATTGAGTTGGCACTAAGCATACTATTGGCTCAAGACTCTATCTACACACATCAATCCAGAGATCCAAAAAATGATGTATTACTTACAAAAAAATTATGTCATAGTTGGATGCAATAATTTATGGATGTTCACAATATAGTTCTATTATCTCAACGAGGTAGATTGACATGTAGTGCAGAGAAAGAACAATTGATTGAAGTCCCCACAACATACCATTTGGGTGTCACGGAGATAGGCTCCTAAATTGTCTGCATGTAGCTTTCTGGTGATGAGGAAGTTCTCTGCGTTGCTCCTGGCAACGGAGTGTCTCCAATTATGGGTCCGAAATTTGACTGTTTCATTTCCTTATGTTAGTTTGTTGATGTCTGTATGATGATAATCTCTCAGATAAGCAAGTTGATCTAATTGATTTCCCAGGTCAGGACAGAGGACCAACAGAGGCTGAAACTGGCCCCAGGAGAAGTGATCAAGACTCCATCTGGAGAAATGTTTGTCAAGTCCTCTTTGGAAAAGGTTAGATGGCGTCCAAGTCCTTAAAGATCTTTCATCTTGTCGCTGTCGCACCAATTTTGTTGTATTGATATTGCTTGGAACTATGTCGGTGATACTCGTAACATAGATTGGTTTTGGTGTCTTGAAATCACCAATTCTCTTTCTCGACTGTAACTTGACGTGTTGCCTGTGGCCCACACTTCGAGATCTTGTGCCTTGAAACTTGGCTCGTGTCCACTGCTTTTGCTTGTTTTGGGACATCTTTTTATGCATTCAAACCTGGAGATGACCTTTTAATGGTTGTAGGGAATACTGCCCGAGATTCTTGAAGAGCTACTTGCTGCTCGTAAGCTTGCGCAAGCTGATCTAAAGGTTAGTATATTCATATTTTATATTTCGTGTACTGCAGTTACATAATCATGTGCTGATTACAAGATCTTCCTGCTGGTTGGCCTCTTCTAATATGGCTTGACCTCATTGTTGTGGAGTGCAGCTGGTAGTTTGTCCTTGTTCTGGCCCTTCAATTAATTGAAAGTGCAGTCCTTATCTGGGTTTTTATATGTTAAGTAAAGGCTTTCACAGAATCCTCAATATTTCTGTCTGTTTCAATCATCCTTCTCCGTTCTTCGTTCATCTATCCTACACATGCAATTATAGTGCATCTGTTTCTGTTAACAGGAAGCAACGGATCCAATTGAAAAGGCTGTGCTGGATGGACGACAGCTTGCACTCAAGGTGCTTGCAATACGTTTGCTTTTGGTTATTAATGAAATTTCAAGTGCTTTAGAGCGTCTTTGGAGACAGAGCATACTGTTATGTAATCTTTTTTCATTGGAATTAGGACCCGTGAGTTTGGGAGAGGGGCAAGACTTTTTCTCAACATTGTAAATGATTGTAGATAAGTGCAAATTCAGTCTATGGATTCACGGGGGCAACCATTGGGCAGCTGCCATGCCTCGAAATCTCCTCCAGTGTTACCAGCTTTGGTAAAGATCAGGAAGCTGACATTTATAGAGTTCTTTGTATCCCTTCTTTCTTGCTTTTGATTCTTCCTTAAATGCTCACCTAGTAGTCTTACATTTCATTTCTCAAGTAATTTAGCTCCTTTGAGATCTACATTTATTAGCATTGTTGTATAAAGGTTGAACTAGATGTTGTGGTTAAGGAGCATCAAGTATGAAATTCAGCTTGACCTTGATCTTGATTATCTTCTGATAGACTAGTTGGTGGCCTGTGGATTCCAGGACGTCAGATGATAGATCATACAAAGAAATTAGTCCAAGAGCGATTTACTACAGTAAACGGTTACAAGTATGATTTACTACAGTAAACGGTACTAATCGAGGGACAAAAACGAAAAGCTGAGGAGCTCTAAGCTTTA
This sequence comes from Rhytidiadelphus loreus, assembly GCA_947034895.1. Taxonomy (NCBI): domain Eukaryota; kingdom Viridiplantae; phylum Streptophyta; class Bryopsida; order Hypnales; family Hylocomiaceae; genus Rhytidiadelphus; species Rhytidiadelphus loreus. The sequence continues at coordinate 3,180,282 of OX344764.1, forward strand.
GTTGTGCCAAAGGACAGGAAGACCAATTCAAGTTGCCAGCTTCGTGCAGTACTGCTCTCGTACGTGTAGAACCTTTCTTTGCAACTTTAGAGATGGTGGAGTGACGTTCAGTCGGAGATTTATCATAAACTAAGCTTCTTATATAATTATATGTAACAACGCAAGGAAAAAAGAGCCACTTGCTTGCTTGGAGGATCAGAATACGTACTCCAGTGGGGAAGAAAGATAAGAATGCTAGCCCAAAGTCAACAGGAATCAAGTCTGACATATCTAGACTACATAAAAAATATTCATGCATTTCAAAAAAATTTATAATTCATTGAGAAACTAGATTTTTTTCAACAAAATATTGAACATGCTATGGTTCAAGTAGCACACTTGCATAAAATCAATTTTCAAAATTTCTTAAAACAATTTTTGAACTTTTGAATTTGTAACTCCTATAGTCTCATTATCCCCTTGAAGGACAAAATGGATTTTGGTCAGGCTACTATGGTCTCAATATTTGTGGTGATTTTCTGAATTTTTTTTGTTGAGAAGATAGAAAAATGCATTAGCTTTCCGAAAATATAATTTTTATTTTAATTGGAGTCTAGGAGCAAAAGTTATGGCACAAAAGCGCTTGTTTTAGTTCGATGGGCAAAAAAAACCCTTCAAAAGAACTTAAAGTAAAAAAAGATTTAAACTTGTTTTGTATAGATTATATTTTTATACACATGCTTTGATTTATTCCATTCGAATTTGATATGTGAAAGTTATGGACAATCTTTTTTTTCTAGACAATCAAAGCATCTTCTTCAAAAAATAACTTGTAGGATTCATTTTTGACCTCGATTTTCCTCCGAGGGAATTATCATTCACGGTCTCAGAATGTGAGCACGCTCTCAAGAAATTGTGAAAAAAAGTGAGCCAAAGGAACAGCGCATCCCATAAGAGATGACAAGGTATGTATGAAACTGTCATTTCGGTCATGGTTTGCATTCATCAGGCCTTGATACCACTTCCTTTTGAGAGGCCCTCAGTTGCTCCCCAAAATCCAAATCCATCATGCTGAGTAAATCAAGTGTGTAGCTGAAGTTTGCATATCGGCTTGCCTTTAATGAAGAAAAATGTTATTATAATTCACGTTTACAACGCAATGCACATTTTGATTCTCAAAGAAAAGTTCCAAATTTTCAAGGGCTTTTGAATGTCACGATCGCGGACCATTTTGAGTAGTTTACAACAAACTGCATGTTGCTAATGAGGCACCTGCTGTGACAGCCCTTCTTTTGGGGAAGAAATAACTTCCTTGTCTACCATCAATGCCATCAACAGGGTTTTTTCAGTTCCTGATGAATACAGCGGGCATGAGCGTAGGACCCAGAGTGTAAATCTGCTCCAATATTCTTTGGATTTCGAGCCCCTCTTGCCAATACAGTCTACACTAACTGAAAAGTACTCGCTCAGAAAACAGAACTACCAATATTTAGTTGAACAGATTCCTGTTGCGGGCCACAGAAATTAGAGTACCTATACCTTTCAAAAGGTAGGATCACCAGCCTCCTGAACTTCTTTGAGTTGAGCCAACTGAGCGTCTCTTGCAGCGTCCTCTGCGGTTTCATAACATGAACCACTCTCAGATGATTGTTCGGACACTTTTAAGTGTGATTCTCTCAATGTTTTTTTCTTCTGACTACCAAATAGCAAATGTCACCTACTTAAAACGCAGGAAAAAGCTGGAAAAAATTTAGAGCAAGGGAAAGGGAGCAAAGTGGGGCACCTTCTGTGATAGGTGAAATAGGTGTGAGAACAGGTTCCGGTGCCAGAGCGGCAAAGACTGCTGGGAGGTACGCCATGATGCCAGTTGGTGCTGCAGGAGTAGTCTTGGGCCGGTGTCTCATAGCCCACTTTCTGATCTCCTTCAGCTTCTCATCCACGGTGTGGATTTCTGCAGGTCTGTCCATTTGCAACCCCCGACCACCAGAGGCGAGCATAATTAATCTTACACCCTATTTGTACTAATGTAAGTGCACCAATGATCATCATAGTCCAAAATGCGAAACCTACATTTGAACCTAAGGTGACACTAAAACCTAGATATTGGTTACACAAGATGTAGACTTTCAAAATATGAGAACAAAGAAGAGTCTAATGTTAATTTTCGATTCAGCTTTAGACAATACTTTGAAATTTTATAACTTATTCATACAATGTCCAAATAATGCATGCTCAAGTGGATTGGAATCCTCTTTCACTTGCCAATAAGATCCAATAAAAACAATTTGTGTTTAATAATAATAAGTATGCTCAGGTGCTATTAGTGTAGATCATTGGTGCACTTACCTTAAAACTCCAACAAACAAAGGAAAGAATTAACCCCCAGGTGCTTCAATGGTTAACAGTGGCTATATTTGAATGAGTTGAAATGAGTCTTTTAGGAAGTTTGAAGGAAAGTAGCAAAGTATACGAAAAGTACGACCTAAGTTCCTTAATAGTAAAAAATATGCTTTAACAGTCACTGAAATTGGTTGTGAGCTCCTTTCTAAGTTCAGCTTCAGGTAACAAGGTTATATAACTACAGTATTGATAGATGAAAGCTCAAAACAATCCCACTGCTCACGATGCATTGTATTTGAATCACTCTAGGTAACATTCTACAGCCCAAATACTTGCATTGTAAGGCATTCTGTGACACATTACAAGAGGATGAAATATCCTTCCCCAACATGGATGGCAACGGATTTTCTTAATAAAAACTCGACCTGGAACCTCTCTAACATATCCTTATTTTGTGGCAGGAAAAGGACCCTACGAGAATAGCTCATAATGTTATTTACATTGTTTTGCGATTACCTGTGATTCCATGGCGCTTCACCTCGGCTGAGATACGTTTTCTTCCGAGGTTGGTAAACAGAAGGGCCCTTTTGAATTTCTCTGATCCTCTGTCTGTGATCCATGATACTTTTCTCAATTACTCGCATCTTATCTGAGACAGGGACATTGGCACACAGGAAACTGTAAGATGCGAGTAATTGGGTTTTGAAAATAGCACACACACACAACTTTTGAAAATAATGATCATGTTGGGAAAAAGGAGTAGACAGCTACCCACTAGCTTGAATTACTAACCCCACTAGCTTGAATTACTTTGCTAGAAGCACTATGGATCTAATATTGTGGAATGGAATAATGAAGAAGAAAGAACTGCAAATGAATTTTATGCATTTTATGAACAAGTTCGGTGTTCTGAATTGCTTACCTGAACTGTTATTACAAAAGCTTACCTGCAGAGTCTCTCGCTCACACTCACATTCTATTTTAATTAGATCATATCGATTCAAATTCTCTTTCTTTTTATCCTGCCCAACGTTGAATCTCCCGTCGGACAAATCTCGAGACAACACTTACTTACATCCATACACATTAAGCTTAACCGTTTGATGATCTTACAGTGAAGCGAACCATAAATACTAATGCAAACACTTGTTCTAGATACAACTATTATATGTAAGAACAAAGTGAAGACTCTGATTGAGGCTTGCCATGTGGTTAACTAGAGTGTTGTTTCTTTATACATGGTATTTCAAGAAAATTTTGACAAAATTTGCAACTATTGTGATCCTAGAGGTTCTTGAAGTGAATGGGCTTCAATGTAGATGTAACTAAAGGTTGACATGAGAGATAATTTTGGATAAAATAACTATCGTACCTTGCAAATTTTGACAAAAATTAGGAAACCTATAGGTTAAGGGGTTCTTACATAGTTCTTTTTCACTCTTCTTAGGACCTTGCGGTACTGCCAATTAAGTACAACCTATCTATTAGTTATCATTTATAATACTTAAACAACAATTTTGATGACTATTGTAAAAATCTTAGTGGAATATTGTAGTGGAATGGAAGTGAAGGATATTTCCTACTTTGTGATTTATAAAGTACTTAAGTCTTAAAATAGAAGAAAGCTAAGAAAACCAAATTGAAGATAAAAGTCTATGTAGATGTGTTAGAGTCTTTACAATTGCAATTGATCGTCCAACCTTTTTGACGTTCACATGGTACCTTACCACATCTCTTCTTTTTCCCTCAATTTCACCACTCTTACCTTTCTCTAAATTAATACCAAACAAATGTAGTAGTGAGAATAGAAACATTCCTTTCTTCCTTTCCATTGAATTTGAATTATTATGCTTAGACAATGTTTCACAATGTCTTTTGCAATGTAGAGAAAATGCACATTCCACTTTTGTTATACTTGCACTAGTAGCAAACTTTCTAGATGTATTTTTAAAAAACTAGGTGCATTACCCCAAGCAATTGCAATGCCCACTTAAGGTAATTCTAACATGCAAGTCTTACAAATTGAAATGTGACTAAGTTTTCTAGAATAACTACATCTATGAGTAGAATTTTGATAGAAGATTCTAATATAATGCTACACTAAAAACTATATATAGTATCACTCATACTAACTCCTTACTCAAAGCTATTACTATTTACGATAGATAAACGTTTTTCCCAAGAGCATGGATTTCAATTTTATTCAAAGATGAGGATCTCTATAAACATAGTTGGAATTTTTTTACATCGAGAGTAAAAATTTATAGCTCTTAAAAATCAATTACACTAAATACCGCATTTAGTGTAATGCTATGGAATTCATGCAATTCTTGAAAAGAATGCAACATCACTCACCATCTCGTGGCTGAATCTTCAGTGTGGAAAATGGTGCAAGATCCGTTTTCATGATCTTTGGAACGGACCATGGCCTGCAATCAGTCAGTTTTTTGACGCCCTTTTCATACTTGCCAATCCAGTTGGCAGCACCACCCAGCACTACAAATTGTCAGAAAATCAGTCATCACCCAACCCAAGGTTAAGTTAATTCCCCAGAAAGTTAAATCACACAAACCATGGACGCCATTTGGACCTTAACACCCAGACAGACAGACCCTTTCTCTAAGTGAACCATTCTAACTTGAGACATCTTCACTTGACAGGGTGAATCATGCTTGAATTCTTACTAAATTATTTAGCAGAGGTTCAGAGATCTGAGGATTACTCCACTGTCTGTTAAAAATGGTAGGTTACTCTCTGAAAATTTGCTTATGTGAGGGTGTAACAATTCACTCCTTATTCTCATCATTATTGTTTCTACATCTACTTGCAAGGAGAGGAGGAAAAAATGGCTCTTTGAGAAGAATTTTACCTGCAACCACGGTCATGAAAACTCTTGTCAATGGTAGTCCCTTCAGACATCTCCATATACACTAAATGGAAGGAATCACGTTTCTACTTGATCGGTCACACACTAAGGACGATCCTCAAACGTGATTTAAAATACAGGTAGTATTTCTAGGACCAGAGATTTTGAGGCTTAAACTCACGAGGGAACCAGAAACAGAAAAATCTTGTCGCAGAAGTGAGCTCTGACACAACCCACTAAGGTTTTGACATGTGCACAAATCTAAAGAGAAATGGCACCAAGTAAGGGAAAGTTGTCCGTTTCATAAACCCACACTCAGGCAAAAAGTGGTCACTTCTATATCATTCTACAGGAGTTGAGCTAAATCATTGACAAAGCTTCAAAGAATGAAACATAAAGGAAAATCACAACCTACACCGTTGAACGATTGAAATTTATTCTAAGCGTTACTGAATTCAACTATCAGCTTCCAAAGTGAACTTATTTGTTTTTAACTTGCACACTTGGGAAATAGAATGATCAAAGACTGCCCAGATATCAGATGGAAGAAAGAAAGAAAAACACGGTAATGATGTGACAACATGAGGTTTCTGTAGGGCAGGAAGAAGCCATTCTCAGATTCAATTTGAAAACTCTACGAGGGAGGTAATACTTCTCGGACAAAATTCTTGAACGTATCAGTGCGAAGAAACAAAATGATTATAAAAGAAATAGTGGAATCTCACACTAGAACTCAAGAGGTTTGACACCACTACTCCCTATTCTCATACCTTGTTCTAGGTCCGACCTCTCTCTATTCATAATCTGTTGGGGGCTCTGATGGGGAGGAGATGCGTCTATACTAGGTTTCATTTTGCGACACTGAGCTCTATGTCTAGCCAACTCATTCAACCGTAAATACTTCCCCCAGGGCGTCTCCTTGGCGTGCATCTTCATCCGGTTCTCCGCCATGATCAACCGCCTCGCCATTTTCAGTCCTCGCTACACAACTAGCACATTACAAGAGATAGAAATCAATGCTTCCCTTCAAATACTTCATAACATTCTTAAGGAAGTCAAGACGTTCCCAGAGTAAACGGTTACAAGCAAAACATTCTGCCAAGTTCACATACTCATAATCTCAAGCATATAGAGACCTTCCAGTATACTGTTCAACGAAGACGCCCTATTGTTTGCTTTCCACCGAAACAGGTAATGTCTAAGATGCTAATTAAAATGCTCTCAACACATGCAGAGGAGACCCCAATTCTAAGAAGAAGAATGTAGGTTTTATATCCATGAGAATGAGAAAGCTTTGAGGCGATTCTACTAAATATGCCACAGAACATATTAACAAGTGCCACCTTTGGTATCCACTGTTGGAGCTACACTCTAGGAAAACTCCAAAATTTCACAAGGACCTTACATGCAACAGTAAGAGTGCAACTTAGGTCAATCTAGTATGTGAATCCTGTCCCAAAACTGGATCCAACTGCTTCTATAGAAGCTACAACAAGACAGTCGGGTAATTTCATGGGTGGACACAATTTTGGCAAAGTTATCATCACATCTTCGGAAACCCTAATTCACACAAGTAGCACACACCGAAGGTAAGAGTGCAATTCAATCGATCTGATACGTGAATTTTGTCCCCGAACTGCGTCTAGCTGCTTCTAAAGAAGCATGGGAGAGTGGTAATATAGAGGAACCAATTGTACTTATAACCCTACGAGATCCCTTTCTGAATTACACCCCAAGTGGTACAAATTGCATAGCTCAGCGGCCATTCCAGCCTTACCACAGTCCTCACTTGCTTCGCTCCATAGACTTTGTGATCTATGACGGTCCTTTAAAGTATAAAGCTAGCCAGAAAGTTTCAAACAAGAACTTTCATGGGTGCACCCAATTTTGGTACAGCTTTCATGGCACTTCCATTACACTAGTTTTGCAGGAAATGAACTTGCAAAACTGCACACCCAAGACGCTTAGCGCTCGTCAAACCCTAAAATTTACAGCACAAACTTCAGAAAACTGCATAAAAAGGAAGTTGATATCGCGAATCTTTTGAAATCAGAAACCGTTTCAGTAAAATAAGGAATTATAACACAATTCATGTGCAAATTTAACAGAAACGACGCGAGATCTCAGTTTCTGATAAGCCTACCTCCAAGAAATAATGAAAAATTTGCACAGAATCAGAGCCCAGCTACTGAACTTCGAATTTAAGAAGGGTCATGCTCCTGATGACCACCGTCTGTCGCCATTTCATAAATCCCGACCACGCTGTTATAAAAATTCCGACGTTGAAGAATTTGAGATGCGGAATTGAACTGAAGTGGGCATCTTTATGGAATTGAACAGATAAATTGTGTTGTGTGCGTGATTATTCAGCTGCAGAGGTTCCGTATGAGGGGTTTAGAATGTGAAGGGTTTTGATTGTTAAACGAGGACACGGTCGTAGGGGTGGGGGACGGTCATGGGAAGGGGTATGAGACTCCTTGAACAGCAAAGAGGCACCTGAAACGTACATGAAGGTTCATGGTCTCACCTGGCGTTTCGCAACACAGTGGTTGTAAAATCATATCACCTCCTTCAAAGACCCGGAAAGGTGCAGCAGTTTTTATGGAAACGTTTGTTCAGTTTTGGTTCAGCAAAGAGCAGGATCATCTTAAGTTATCGGTAATTGTTTAGACATGGAAGCAACTCTTTGCGTGAATTGGCAACGATGTTTGTGTTTGTTGAGTGCTTGCGAATGACCTGAAATCTCTCTTGTTGATCTGTCGATGCCTATCATCTTGGCGCTGCTCATGAAAAACAAACCATGAATTGATCGACAATGCATAGTTAGATTTTTTTCATCATTCTAAATTGAATTGAAAATATAGGAAAAATAAAAGTTAAAAAAAATAATGTGGTTTTCATTCTTTAAAAAATTATTAATGACATTGTACAAGAAGGTAGCATAGAGGAAAAAAACTAAATCATTAATAGCTCTAAGATGGAATTAAAACTCACTAATCTCAATAGTGAGATTGTTCTAACAATCAATGTTAATTTGGTGGACCTATATGTTTTGAAAAAGTTTGAAAATTGAGCTCAATAATGAATCCTACACCTAATTTTTCTAAAACAATATTATGATTGCTTGCAAAACAAGATGCTCTACAACCTCTTGACAACCTCTTCATATCATAAATCCAAATGAAATGAATCAAAAGCTTTCCATATAGAAGAAATATACAATGTATGAAAAAAAAATTAATTATTATTTCAAGTTTTTGTAGATTTGTTTTTGCCCACCTACTTTAGATCAAAGTTAATTGTCATATAACTCTTGCTCCTAGGCACCAATTAAAATAAAAATTACATTCCTAGAAAGCTAATAAGTTTTTCTATCTTTGGAAAAAGTTTCAAAATTAGGGGTTAACATCCTATTAGTATATTGTTTATCAAGTGGATTTTAAATTTGCCCCCCCCCAAAGATTTGTATAAAAACATTCCCATTTGATTTTCTCTATTCTCCATGCATCAATTTACTTATGTATTATTTACCATCTTCATCTAAAATTTAAAAATAGAGGGACCAGATTTAAATTGGAACTTCTCTTTTTGAATTATGCAAATCTCTAAAAGTCATCCTACCGGGGTATTATTTATGAAGTGGATTTTAAAATACAAAATAATAAATGTAGGTTTTAGAAAGAATTTTTCCATTTGAATTTCACTATTCTCCAACCATCATCAATTCATCACACTCGATTATTATTTACCACCTTAATTTCAAGCTTAAAAATTAGAAGGAAGAGATTTAAATTAAAACTTCCCCTCTTGGTTTATGCAAATGTCAAAGAATCATCCTAACAATGTATTACTTATCAAATGAATTTTAAATTACAAAATAATAGATGCAGATTTTAGTAAGAATTTCTCCATTTGATTTTCTCTATTCTCTAAGCATCATCATATCCATGTATTATTTACTAATTACTACCTTGATCTCAAACTTAAAAAATAGAGGCCTAAAGAGATTTAAATACAAACTTCCCTTTCTAATTTGAACAAACACCAAAGATTCATCATACACATGTATTATTTAGCAAGTGGATTTTAAAATTAAAATTAAGAGGGAAGACATTGCAAATAAAACTTCCATTTCCATTTTAGCAACTTCCAAGTAAAACCATACCACCAACATATTGTTTATGAAGTTGAATAAAAAATGATGTACAAGGGTCTGAATGTCTAATGGAGGAGATTTAGGAAAGGCCTTTCCATATTATTTAATTTTTCCTCTACCAATCATCTTAGTTATGTACCATTTACCACGTTGGATTCAAAATTAAAATTAAGAAGGAAGACATTGTAAATAAAACTTCTCCTTTCCATTTTGTGAATCATCTTACACTATGCTATGGTTGATTACTTAGAAAGTCATTTAGAATATAATGGAATATGACATCTCATGGAATATTTAGAAATGAATTCTTGGTCATAATTTGAACAGTTCAAAAAATATTAATACAATGTTTTTGAATTGAAAGAAATCACAATGAAATATGGAATATGAAAAAGAATATACATATGTAGGTGAGTTCTTCATAAAAATAAATAAATTTGAAATACATAATTTTGGTATGGCAAACAAGTATAATGTATGGATCTAGCATTTAGGGTTTAGGTTTTGGAAAGACCTTTCACATTGCTCCAAATAATCATTTATTAATGACACACTAGTGCTTTAATAGTAATTCACATCTAAGATTTAATACAAGATCACTAAACATAACTATAAGATAGAAAGAAATCTTAGAAAATTAGATTTGCAAATGCTGCAGTATTTGCCTTAATGTCATGTTTGCATTTTTAAACGGTAATCTGATGCAATCGTAGGTAGGGCGACTGCGGGTTTGCAGCAACCTTGGAAGGGCGACCTCTTGTCATGGGCGACCTCTTAAAAGTGATTGCTTGTATAGGGCGACCACGGGTGGAGGTGAGAGCCATTGCCTTCTCCTTGTCCCCCAAATGGTTAGATTTTGTATTTTAGGGGAGATTTCGGGTCTAGGTGACCTTGGGTAGGAGAACTCTTGTCTTGGGGGACGTCATAGAAGGGGGGACCTCTTGTCTAGAGCAACCTTGGGTAGAACTGGGAGTTTTTTTTTTCTTCATAATATTTTCATATATTATATGCTATAGGCAACTTTAGGTCTAGAGTGACCTTAGGTGGTTGAATGTCTTGTTATCTTGGGGAATCTGTTGTGGGCGATCTCATGTGAGTTGGAAGCTATCGCCTTCTCTTTTTCAAAGAAGTGGTTATGCTTTGTATTCTCTCGTATGTTTTATAATTAGGGAGCAAAAGGTAGAGGTTTATGTATGATCATCCTACTATGTTTTGGCAAATTTGGCAATTAGAAGGGGATTCCAAACGTCACCCTTTTTCCTTTCCACTTGGATAATTATTTATTAATATTTTTTTGTCTCAGGTTCTCATACATCATGAAGACCCTAGAATAAATTATTTTCTAAAGTTTTGAAAACCATTTGCTATTTATTTCCTCCCCATTTCTTTCATTGGGTTGTAGTCACTGCAATGCATCCATCTACTAGTTTCTACTTACTATTTTTCCTAGTCCAAATATTAAATTTTAAGAAGAAAAGTTAATATGTAATCCCGGCTTATTTTTTCAACATATTATAGAAAGTTGCAACATGGAAGTTGTAGGATCTACATGTTTTTGGGTAAAATGTTTGAATGATGAAATCTAATCATTTAGAAAGGTTGAAAATACTTCTTTTTGAAATTTAGGCACTTTGAACTTGAAATTGGTAAGATTTTTTATTTTGAAATCTTAGGAGAGTGTACTCAATCATACAAATTAACTAAAGGATATTATGTTTAAATTTGCTTTGAAGACAAGTATTTTGAAGCAATTTTGTACCTCTAAACATATTGGTCCTTTACGGGTTAAAGGAACAACTAAAAGTGACATCACTAAGCATATGGTGACATAATGACATGTGCTTCTAATTCAAAGTTGGGCACCAACAAATGAGGACGGAGATTATACGCTTTTCAATGAGAGGTCCCAAGTGAAAACAAATATTTGACCATGTGGTCTACAATAAAAGGACTCTTTTGGTTTTAGTTACTAATGTGAGGCATGAATTTTTCAACATAATTTTTCTTAATTTAAAGTTTGTAGTGCAATTTTTTCCACAAATGGTGGTCAAAGTCATCTGAAATTGCAAGCCAAGGTTCAATTTTTTTTTCCAAATTTGAATGCTAATATCTTCCAATTTGTATGGTCAAACTTCATGAAATTTTTACCACATGATTTTAGACAACTTAAGTACAAGATCTTATGGTTAGATTCCTCAAAAAATATTTATTCTATTTTCTTGGATGAATGTAGCAGAAGTGGTAGTTTTGAATTGTAGTACAAGAAGTCACCCCTACAAGAGGTCATCCCTACATGCAGTCTCCTATCCGTACGCACACCTTGAGTTTGCCATGTAGACACCACATGGCATTCAACTGAAGGGGGGTAATTTTATGTAAAGTCAAACGTAAATTTGACTTTTCGTGATGTCGCGCGAACTCTTCTAGACGTTGTGTGATATCTGCTTATCGCAGTGTCACCTAGTACAACCCTGATCACTACGTTTGATAACCACTTTTGAATTGAAGATGAGACAACAATATAGTTGGTGAGCTATAACAATGGAGTAGCTTTGAGATCATTCTATCACGATGTGTGTGAAGACCCAAGACAATCGCGGAAATTCTACTTATAAAAAGGATGACTCTAGGTACGTCATGATGAAGTTCAGTTACAAATTACCTTTCATAGCAGAGCCCTTCATTTTTCCTAGCCAAGTCACACAAGTTTTCTTCTTAGATGTTGAAGGGAGACCTAGTTAGAAAGTTGTACAACGCAAAGAAGCAAGAGTACAATGAAAGATAGTAGAGATAACAAATGCCTTCATTAGCGCTACAGAGAAGAGCGTAGGTGTGACTATTCTTTAGAAGCTACTAGTTCTATTAGAGATGGTTAACCTAGTTGAAGTTATAGAATTATTAGTGGAGAAGAACCTATTAGCACTAGAGGAGTACTAGAGCAGTTATGACTCGGTGCTCTTTGACTTAAAGGTGTTTCATGTAGTCCTTAGCAATCATTGTATAGTGACACAAAGCCATGGTGGTTTAGAGATATTGACTATTTTTTATTTGGTGTATGGTGCTTGATTTAGCTCATGTGTAATGAATTTTCTAGTCGTAGTTTAATACAATATGGTTGCCCCAATAGGCCTCCTTGTAGTCATTAGTGACAACACTCTAGGCTTGTCTTGTTGCTATTGTAGTTGCATTCCAATATTGTGCATAGGTAGACTTGAACTATAGAAATTTCAAACATGCTCAGTTGCCTTCTACGAGTGACGTGAAAGTTATGTTGTTGTTGCGTCCCAATACTCTCATTTGCAAGGTTTGACTACATATTACTCAAATTTGATGGTAGAAGTCATCTTAGAGTCAATGTAGTTGTCGCCCGGGAGGGTGCAATTTATTTGCATCCATGTCAACGCAGTGCTTTCCATGTCAACAGTGCAAAAATTCATTTTGAAGTTGTCGAGTTCTACTACAAGTCATTTCTCAATCATTTCGAAGTAAAGACCAGTTACATTGTATGATACTAAGTTGTCATTCGTAACTGAGTTCTCCACATTGGATTCCCCTAGTTTCCCTACCCAAAGGTCGACAATGTTATGAACAAGAAACTGTGGATAAATCTCACAGTTCTTCTCTTCTTCATCTCGTAGTCATAGTCATGATTGCAAAATCACTCAAACATTGTGGGTGTTTTAGGTCTAGTGCAATTACAGAGTCAATAGTCATTCTTAAGTCAAACCGAACACCAAGTCCTTGTTACCCACTTGCAAATGTGGTTGATTTTTTGTAGTGATAGTAGGTAGGTGCTAGCTTCCATTGAAGTCAATGGAACTAAGGGAGTCTAGAGAATTCAAAGAGAATATACATTTAATATTGTGTTAGATTTTGGCATAAATCTTCTTGGTATAACAACTTATTGAAATTTTGGATGTCTTCAAAGTTTTGAGATGAAATGATGTGAGTGATTTTCATTGTTTGTAGCAAAAACCACCTCTAGAGTTTGACTGGTAGGGAGTGTATGGGACCCTAAGCTAGATTGCCTTCCAAGCAATGGACTCCAATGTTGTTTTTGGTTATTTTATTTAATTAAATGCCTTTGAGTGAAAAAAGGAAAGCATCCCTAAATCACTCCAATATGTGTCCTAAAATCACCACATCCTCCTAATACATCTTCTAGGAAGTTTGGACAACCCCCTTGTCCAAATTCCTAATAAAAATCTCCAAATTGGACCCAAAATGGGCCAATTGGAGCCCTCTAAACTAATCACAATACACACATTCACCAAAAATCACCAAATCCACATGCATTGACAAAATATCACTAAAAATTGACAATTACCACCTCCAAATGGGTTTATTTGCACCCTCACCAATAATTCCAGCACACAATTTATCTATACTACACATTCCAAACAACAATCACAAGTCTACTAATACTCTAATTCATCATACATTGACATTCAATTGGCCTCTTCTCCATGACTCCATGGTTCAATCCCTAGGCATACACAAGTTCCTTAGGCACCTTAAATTGAACAACACACCTATAAAATTATGGCCATACATACAAATTTATCCATGAACCTTGACTTTCATTTACACCATGCAATCACTAAAGAGTCTATTTCATGCAACTTGTACTTTAAGCATTTTGAAAGTAGTTCAATCATGATAGATGGTTTTTAGTGACTAACTCACCATTTACAATTCCATGGCCATGCTCATGGGCAATGGCTAGGAGAAAACCTTGTGGTTACCACCACAATTGCCTTAGTGAGCACTATCTCCAATATTCACCTAAAAATTAGCTAACACGGCACTAATATGGTTTAACAAATCAAAAATGAAAAAAAGGGAGGAGAAACAAACTGCCACTACTATGGCAGCAAACCATGCTTCACTAAAGTGACTGCCAACACCTTGTCTAAGCTCCAAATCTTCATTAGATGAAATTGGGAGGGGACTAGAGGGCCGTTTCGGGCCTATTCCCAACTCCATTCCCCCCAATCTTCTCGAACTCCAATGTCAGACTTCTTTTTTCTCAAAAAATAAAATAAAATAAAATTTTAAGTCTTTAAAATGAGAAACAAAGTTAATTTTGTTTGTTTTTTGAAACACTGACCTGACAGTCTCTCGGCCAGATCAGCACATGCGGGTTTCGGCGGTTCTCAGGTGGGTTTCAAGTTGGGAACTCGCAGCCCTCCCAAGCACCCAAAACACATGTAATGTTTATATTTTTTTCTTCAAGAGTTGACTTCAAGCTTGACTTCTTCCCAAAATTTCAGATCTTAATTTGATAGGGTTGCTCCACGATTGGCCTCCAAACTTGACCCACTTGGGCTGCCCCGAATTGCAATGGCTACCAACATCTTTGGGCTCAAATGGCCACCACTACCTCAATTTTCTTCTAAATGGCCCAAGACCAAGCTCGTTGGGAATCTAACTTAGCCTTGCATCCACTCATCAAATTTCACATTCAAATTTGTTGTAATGCCTCCAATATCCTCCCTCAAAGTTGTCACTCTCCATTTGAACGGCAACAGACCTCCTTTCATCGAAACGGTCACCATTGCTTCAATTTTCTTCCAAATGATTCAAGACTAAATTCTTGAGGAGCCTAACCTTGCTTCATATCTGCCCACCAAATTTCAGACCTAAATTCTTTGTAATGCCTCCAATATCCTTCTCCAAAGTAGACGCTCTCATTCTCAAACCCAAAATCCTTTCCAATTCACACAAAAAAACCTTGAACATCTCCCATAATCCAAAAATCAGCCTTCAAGATGACCTTCAACACTCTCAATTTTTCACCCATTTTGCTCATACAACAAGTGAACCTACAAGACAAATTGTCTACTTCTAACCCTAATGCATTGCAATCATCTTCCTAGCATTTTTTTTCCATTTTTTTTTCCATTTTTTCACCAAGCTCTTAAAATTCATCATGTACACAAAAGTTTGGGAGAGAGTCAAGAGAGAAAGAGAGACAAATCCTAAAATTGATTGTATCAAATTCCTTGATAGATTAGTTTTTACTAATTACTTCCATCCTACCTTCATTTACTATAAAATCACTATTTTAGTGTAAAAAAACACCAAATTAGTACAAATCATGCTAAATTACTGTAACTATGCTAATTTATCATCATTTTTCCATTAGCCTAATTTGATTACTCTACCAAATCTTGCTTAACTTCTTTTTAGTTTTAAATCTCTATTTTTTCCCTAGACTTTTCCTTTCCTTTTTACCTAATTGCATTTTGAAATTTTAGTACTAATTTTCCAAAGTTCCTATTGTATTCTATTGGAAAACTCCCTAATTTGTAGTTTAGGTTTAATTTGTTGTTCTAATACTTCCTAGTTACATATAATTGGACTCACTTTGTTTAAATTTTCCACATTCTAAAATGTGAATTATTATGGTGGTTTACAAATGATAAGACAATATTTTTTTTTTATTCATTTTTTAATGTTAAATCAAGTACTAAAAATGCACACTTTGACGATTACAATCAAGTTTGACCATAATACATGTACTTTGAGGGATGTAAAGACTTTCAAAGATTAAATAAACAAAACTACTCTCACAAACTAAGGAATGTTTTACACCTTAAGGCCAAGCCAAATTGTTGTGTAAGAGGCCCCAAATCCTCATTTGAGGTTGGACAAAAGGCTGAAATTTGTGCAATCCACCTCAAGGGGAATGGCCTAGCCTCTAGATATAAAGCATCCCTTAGACCCTAAACTCCAAAAAAAGGCACCTAATAGATATACACACAACTCAACTAAGGTAAATGTGACTATTTTTGTCACCCTTTCTAAAACCAACCCCTCCAAATTCTTATCTAGAATGTACTATATCTATTTATGAGAGTTTAAAGTCCGTTTTGGATACAACTATTGCAAGCACTCTCAAATTCTTAGTTTATTGACTTATTCATATAGACTTATGGAGTCCCAAACATGCATAAAAAGGGATTCTAGAACACTCTCTTAACTTCCAACAAGACCTAACAAAAAAATTGGGCAATTCAATAATAGGAAAAATGCTCAATTTGTTGATTTGGACTCAATTAGGTGGAATCATCTCATAGAAGTGGTGGGAAAAATTTGGATCAAGAATAGTATAACTATTCCACAAAAAATGCTAGGAATTGGAACCAACACCCCTCCTCATTTATTATTTTTGTAACATAACTCATGGTTTTAATTGCTAGCAACAAGAATGGTTTCACCCATTTTGCAAGATTCAAAATTGTACATTCTCGTAACATGAGTTTCCAAATTTATATATGACTACATTGCAATTGTATACTACTATCAAAGTCAAAAGTCAAATACAAAAATGTACCCATGATGTTTATAGATGTCTTTTAACAACTACACAATTACCATTATTGTTTGAATTCCTTCGATCACTATCTCTATTCAAAGATTTCTTGTGTACAATGTTGTTGTAGCATATGAGTGTGAACAACTTGATCTTACTTTAGAATTGAGTAAGCAAAAAGAATGGGCCACAAACTTGCCCCCCATCCCAAAAGCTTGAACAAGGAAAAAATGGATGTTGCCTAGGTTAAAAACACAAAAGTTGTATCACTAAGAACAAAATGGTTAGATTCATCACTAAAATATTCGAAGAAACTCACATTTTGATTATTTAATGACTTCAACTAACATAAATCATCTTTCACATTGAGATCAATAATCTTGAGTATGGTGCCTATGCAAGAAACAATAGAAAATAAAACTAGTAGAATGCAAGTGACAAGTTTCCATACTCTTTTAGATAATAGTGGGTTATCTACAATTGTGTAGAAGCTTTACAACAAGTTACTTGAAACTTGTGGGCGCTTAATTACCCACCCTTGGTAATTAATCGGACACAACCAGGTTCTAGGGGTTAACTAAATTCTAACCGAACGGGTGACTAAGCGTAGGTCCATTGTGCCTTTCAAGCAATGGATCTTCTTTACTAAGTTCCTAGTTTCCGCAGGTGACAACGGAGTTGCCCTCAATTGGCGAGGGAATAGTTCGGGCTAACCGACCCCTAACGGCAACCTATGCGAACTACCACCGAATCTATCCTAATCTATGGGAGTCTGAGGCTAATTGACCTTTCCTAAGACTGAGGAGGGATTACCTAAGTCCCTTCCATGGTTTCCTAAGTTGATTGGGTTTTTTCCTAATCTACGTTATCTCTCTTCTGATCTAATTTTATCGTTTCTTTCCTAATTTAATTTATCCTTTTCCCTAATTTAATTTATCTTTTTTCCTAATTTAATTTCTAATTTAATTTATCTTTTTTCCTAATTTATCTTCTAATTTAATTTATCCTTTCTCTAATTTATCTCCTAATTTAAATTATCTTTTTTCCTATTTTAATTTATCTTTTTTCCTAATTTATCTTCTAATTTAATTTATCCTTTCTCTAATTTATCTCCTAATTTAATTTATCTTCTAATCTAATTTATCTTTTCTCTAATTTTGAAGATGTTGCTTTCAATAAATGACAGCCAAGCAGACGTGTGGATACCAAGGAACTTGAAATCCGTAAAGAAATTTGATTGCAGGCGCCAAAGGCGATGTAATGATGATTTCCACATGCCACATGCACCTTACATCCTCACCGCACAAGAGCGAGCGTAGTTCATAGCCATAGTGTGCAACATATGCACCCCCACAAACTACATTGGTACAATTCATAAACGCTTGAAAAATGATAAACTGCAGTACATGAAAACACATGACTACGACGTACTCATGCAACAAGTAAAAGACACATAAATCAACTCCCTTAGAAATGTTCATTTTATTTGCAATAGTACTAGATTAGGCAAATTCCACAATTGAGAGAACGTATGGGTCCAT
The DNA here is from genome assembly GCA_947034895.1 of Rhytidiadelphus loreus. NCBI lineage: Eukaryota > Viridiplantae > Streptophyta > Bryopsida > Hypnales > Hylocomiaceae > Rhytidiadelphus > Rhytidiadelphus loreus. The sequence continues at coordinate 3,198,482 of OX344764.1, forward strand.
GGTGAAGGTGGTGCTTCCAATGTCTGTATCTCCATCACCTCTGTCTTTTTTTGTAAAAGGAACGTAGTGTCTATCTAGAACTGTATGTACCGCAGACCCTTCTTCAAAGCACAAATTATTACAGATTTCTAAGTACATCATATATAGTTTGTTGTAAACGTGTCAACAAGGACAGGATGTGCAGTCCAAGACATCACTAACAATACTGCAATGTCACACACTTGTACTATTCCAGACATCTCTGAAAATGTCCATGCGCATTAGGAAATGTCCACGTGAACATGAAGACAAAGTTTTCACTAATGCTATTGCATGCGTGTTGCTGTAGATTTTACCGGTGGCGGTTTGAAACATTTTAGATGACAATGTGCGGTTAGCTATCATAAAGATTAGTAGAGTGTTCAAAGGCTCTGTGACAAAGAAGTGAATATGACTGAAAAGGACAGTGTGATGCACAATGTGGTCATGGCCACTTATCTACTAGAGAGGAGTTTCCCACGAATTTCTTGAACATCATGACACATCACCTAGTACATCTCGTGGAACATTTATTTGTTTGTAGCCCTGTGCATTGTCGATGCACCACATGCAGTCTTTTGTTTTCTCACAATGATTTTGTAGGAAGGGCATGGTTCTTGATACATTAATGTCCAGTATTGGGAATGAGCAATTTGAATTTGTTTGTCTAAATTGAACAATGCATGTCCTTCATTCAATTTGCTTGACTGAGTCTAGAGGTACGGTGCTTCAAGTGCTTACTATGTGTTGGATACAAATCAAATGAATAAGATGGTCATGCATTCAAAAGCAAACATTGTACAAGGTAATGTGAACGGATAATGCCATTGTAAGGAAGTACTCCCATGTTTGTGGTTCAACCTATTTACTCTTCAATAGACAAGTAAAACACATCAACGCCAAGGAAAGAATACAGTGTTGGATGACAACGATGTCGGAATGAAACAGACATATCTGAAGACATTTACATGTTACTAACAACATTAGCTTGAGCAGTGTAGTGCTTGCCCGGAAGTCCCCAAGAATGCAAAGACATTGCAAGAGATGTCTCTACTATCGTGCAGATGTCCTCTACGACAGGTGAATAAGCGACACGATGTCTGAGCAGACATTTGATGGTTACTGAAAACATGAACTTCAACATGATAGTGCTTGTACAGAAGTCCCCATGTAAGTGAGGACATCGCAAGAGACATCCAGACTAACGTTGATATGTCCTCTAAGACATTTGAACAAGCGTCAGGACGTCTCAGCAAATATCGTCAGGAGGAACAAGAAAGCCATTAAGCTGAATGCTTTAAAATTTGTAGTGACGTGGCTGGGCCACATCAACAAAAAATTTTCCACGTCAACGAATTTCCCTCGATCTTACTATGCCATTTGCCACATCAGCATGTCTACAATTTTTCAAGCCCAGGCATTGCCCAACCCTCCTTTTTTTTATGGCGGTCAAACATTTTGATTAAACAAAAACAAAAAATTAATATTAAAGCCAATGAAAAAAGGTCAACAAAGCTAACGTGGCAACTTCGATTTTTACAGACACTACTTCGGACATGCTTTGGTTTGCAACCATATCAAAAGAAAGGGGTATGTTAGTGGAAACAAAAAGTTGTTATCACCTAAATTTAGGCTTGTCCGCTACAACAACCACTTTGATTTGTTAAAAGTGGCAAACCCTCAGGCAAACCATCTTCCAGACACACAGACGTCTTCTTAGACATAGTGTGTCCATCCTCAGACACTCTACGTTGAGTGCCCAATGTAAAAAAAAAACCAGGCTTCTTATAGTGTTAGAATACGCAAATAAATCTAAAATTGTCAAGGAAGACAAGTTCTCCAATTCCTTTAGCAAGGCCCCTAATTTAGAACACCCAATTAAATCTAAAATTGTCAAAAAAGACAAGTTCTCCTCATCCTTTGGCAAGGCCGCCAAGCTTGAACACTCACTCAAATTGAAGGTAGTCAAGGAAAACAAATCTTCTACTTCCTTTAACAAGGCGACCAAACTTCTACTTTCACCTAAATTGAGAGTAGTCAAAGAAGACAAGTTTCTCAATTTCTTTGGCAAAATCGCCAAGTTTGAATACCAACTTAAATCAAGTTTGGTCAAGCAAAACAAGCTCTCCACTTCCTTTTGCAGGCTACCAAGCTTGAACACCCACTCAAATTTACAATGGCTAAAAAGGACAAGTCCCCCACTTCTTTTGGCAAGGCCACCAAGCTTGAACACCCACCCAAATTGAGAGTGGTTAAAGAAGACAAATTCCCCATTTCCTTTGGCAAGGCCGCCAAGCTTGAACACTCACTCAAATCGAGAGTGGTCAAGGAAGACAAGTCCCCCACTTCCTTTGACAAGGCCGCCAAACTTGAACACCCTCTCAAATTAAAAGTAGTCAATGAAGACAAGTTCCCCACTTCCTTTGGCAAGGCTATCAAGCTTGAACACCATCTCAAATCAAGAGTGATCAAGGAAGTCAAGTTCCCCACTTCCTTTGGCAAGGCCGCCAAACTTGAACACTTCTTCAAAATGAGAGTGGTGAAGGAAGACAAGTTCCCCACTTCCTTTGGCAAGGCCGCCAAACTTGAACACCAACTCAAATCAAGAGTGGTCAAGGAAGACAAGTTCCCCACTTCCTTTGGCAAGGCCGCCAAACTTAAACACCCACTCAAATCAAGAGTGGTCTGGGAAGACAAGTTCCCCACTTCCTTTGGCAAGGCCGCGAACCTAGAACACCAACTCAAATAGAGAGTGGTCTGGGAAGACAAGTTCCTCACTTCCTTTGGCAAGGCTGCCAAACTTGAACACTCAATCAAATTAAGAGTGGTCAAGGAAGACAAGTTCCCCACTTCCTTTGGCAAGGCCGCCAAACTTGAACACTTCATCAAATTGAGAGTAGTCAAGGAAGACAAGTTCCCCACTTCCTTTGGCAAGGCCGCCAAACTTGAACACCTACTCAAATCAATAGTGGTCAAGGAAGACAAGTTCCCCACTTCCTTTGGCAAGGCCGCCAAATTTGAACACCCATCCAAATGAGAGTGGTCAAAGAAGACAAGTTCCCCACTTCCTTTGGCAAGGCTTCTAAGTTTCTACACCCTTCCAAATCAAGAGTGGTCAAGGAAGACAAGTTCCCCACTTCCTTTGGCAAGGCCGCCAAGTTTGAACACCCATCCAAATTGAGAGTGCTCAAGGAAGACCAGTTTCCCACTTCCTTTGGCAAGGCCGCCAAACTTAAACACCCACTCAAATAGAGAGTGGTCTGGGAAGACAAGTTTCCCACTTCCTTTGGCAAGGCTGCCAACCTAGAACACCAACTCAAATAGAGAGTGGTCAAAGAAGACAAGTTCCCCACTTCCTTTGGCAAGGCCGCCAAGCTTGAACACCCATCCAAATTGAGAGTGGTCAAGGAAGACAAGTTCCCCACTTCCTTTGGCATGGCCGCCAAGCTTGAACACTCACTCAAATTGAGAGTGGTCAAAGAAGACAAGTTCCCCACTTCCTTTGGCAAGGCTGCCAAGTTTGAACACCCATCCAAATCGAGAGTGGTCAAGGAAGACAAGTTCCCCACTTCCATTCGCAATGCCGCCAAACTTGAACACCAATTCAAATTGAGAGTGGTCAAGGAAGACAAGTTCCCTACTTCCTTTGGCAAGGCTGTCATGCTAGAACACAAACTCAAATCAAGAGTGGTTAAGGAAGACAAGTTCCCCACTTCCTTTGGCAAGGCCGCCAAACTTGAACACCAAGTCAAATTGAGAGTGGTCAAGGAAGACAAGTTCCCCACTTCCTTTGGCAAGGCCGCCAAGCTTGAACATCCACTCAAATCGAGAGTGGTCAAGGAAGACAAGTTCCCCATTTCCTTTGGCAAGGCTGCCAAACTTGAACACTCAATCAAATTGAGAGTGATCAAAGAAGACATGTTCCCCACTTCCTTTGACAAGGCTACCAAGCTTGAACAACCACTCAAGTTTAGTCTCAATAGGGTTGGGCTTGACGCAAATTTATGCGGGAAATAGTCAAGGAATTCAAGCCCTACTAAATCAAGAATCTTTAATGACGCACAAATACCAAAAGTATGTAATATTGAGATGCCCAAAATAGTTGTTGTAATTGTTGGAAGTATAGATGGCAATGTATTCCAATTTTGAGAGTGTCCTATTAGAAATGCCTCTAATCGAGAACATTGTGAAGCTAGTTCAAGTAATAAACCCAAGTTGACAGCATTCACTTCCCCATTGCCAAAAGAACTTTCCAAAATCAAGATACGAAGTTTCGGAAAATGAAAGTTTTGGTGTCGTTGCAACAAAGACACATGATGGTTCATAGTCCCTTGCAAAGAAATGCCTTCTATATCCTCCACATCCTACATTCAATGAAACATAAATTATAGTGCATTACATCTTCATGTACAAGCTTCGAATAATAATTGATATTTCTAACATATTTCAACATTCATAATTCTTGAAATGATATTAGATTCTATGTTCACTAACTACATTCAAATGGATACATGAAAATGTGCAATTCTATTAATGTCAATTGTACAAAAAGAACAGTACCTTGCTTGAAAATCCACTTTCAGGTATCATAGATGCTTTCCAAATTCTTGAATTTTTGGCAATCATTCGGCCCATATCACGAAGTTGGTCATGCATTTCTAGAATGTCACTAACTCTATTGACCTTCAACAATGACATGTCGATTAATCTTTCCAATTCACCCACTGGAAGGATGCCATCTTTGGACCAGATGGATAAGATTGTTGCTTTTGATATGCCAGATGGATATACATCTTGACAAAAGAAACATGCCACGTCCAAAAACATCTTCCTTTCCACACCATCGTTTAATCCATCAAAGCTTATTTGCAAAGTGTTCCAAATTGCTTCATCACCTCCCAAACTCTTTCCTCTTGCCATCCTTTGTAGTGCCCGTTCCCAACTTCGTAACCTCTCTTTATTGCGGAGAAATGCACCCATTACTTTCAAACTCAATGGCAAGCCATTGCAAGCATCCACAACATGTTTGCGCAACGCCACAAAGTCAGGTGATAGAGAATTTGCACCCCAACTAAGATGAGAGGTGAACAATGTTGTTGCTGCCTTTTCATCCAACAATTCAACATCCAACCTTCCTCCAATGCCCACAAATGATTTGATGGTATTCCATTGGCGTGTTGTGATAATTGTTGTGATGCTCTTATTAGCTTCAACGATGTCTAGAGGTACTATATCATGTACAAGAGCTTCTTCATTCACATCATCTAATATTATTAGAACCTTCTTCTCAAGCAATAGCTCCTTCATCATCTCTTGGGCATGTCCAAAATCCTTGGGTTTCCGATCATTCCCAAGTTTTGGTAATATCTCACACAATATCTCATACGAACTTTGATAGTTCTTGCAATCCGCAACAAAGCATGATGCATGATAGGAGGACTTCACTGTTGCATCATCAAATATTGCCCTTGCGAGTGTAGTCTTGCCAATTCCACCCATGCCCACAATGCCAATATACTTCATTTCCAAAAGCCCTTTGACTTTGGACAATTGATCCTCTATAGCAACTAGAATTTCCTTTGGAGGAGCAGTTGGTTCATCCACCTATACAAATACAAAAAATAGATCTTATAAAACAAATTAGACTACACTCAAAGCAATGAAAGCAAAGTACCAAAGAAAATTACGTAAATTAAACATCATTAAATAAATTATAAAGTTTACCTTTGAGACATGGTTTACATTGAACTTAAAATCTCTTAAGGCACGAGATCCTTCCTTCAAAACAGACTTCTTCAAACTCATGAGTCTATCACAAATCTTGGAGAATGAAGGCCGTTGAAGAGGGTCTTGAGACCAACATTCTTGAATTAAGCTTGTAAGTCCTTCACAATCTTTGGGTAGGTTCGGTCGCAAGCTAGGGCCATGTAAACCTTGTATTTGATCATAAAATTCTTTTGGTTTCAAATCAGCATATGGAACCTCTCCAGATAGAATCTCTGACCATATCATGGCAAAAGACCACACATCGGCTTGAAATGGATGTCTTGGAGTTTTACTTCCTTTTATCATTTCAGGTGCCATGTACCCTTGTGTTCCAATTGTATACTTTGATGACCCCGGATGCTTTAGATTGCTACAAACCTCTAATTGAGAAGTCCCATAATCCATAATCTTCAATATCCGACAAGAATCCAAATCCTCCATAGGAATTGAACTATACAAGACATTATCAGGTTTCAAGTCAAGATGAGCAACTTGCATGTCGTGAAGGTAATACACACCCTTGGCAATTTGGTGCATGATGTCAAGTGCAACATGATAGGGCAAAGGGCTTTTTGATTTCTTCAATAGGGTAGACAAGTTTGAATCCATTAATTCCATTACCAAATGTAACTCACCAATTTCATCTTCCTGAGGATTTTCATCAATTTTTTTGGTAATTCCACAACCCAAAAATTGAACAAGATTTGGATGGCTCAAGCCTGCCAATATCCCAGCTTCCTTTTGAGAATTCATAAGATTCTCACGTTCAACTTTCAACACTTTCGTAGCACACACAAGGCCCAACCAATTTGACTTGTACACATCTCCATAACCTCCTGCACCTATTTTTTCAAGTAATTGTGGTGTATTGAAATTGTTGGGAAATTCCAAAGCACTTAAGTCTCCACCATCCACTCGATCCAAATTTCTAAGTCTCAACAATAGATGTTGTGCTATTTCATAATCCTTTGAGATTTCTCCTGGAGGTACAAGTTCAAGCCTCCTCTTTAGTTCTTGTCCATCTTCAAGGACTTGTTCATAGGTGGTTGTATCAAACTCAATAGGGAGTACATGGTTTGATTGATTTGGATGGTGGAATAAGTGCATATCCCTTGTGGCATCATAACATGACTTTAGATCTAAAAGCAACTCTCGAAAAGTCTCTTTGTATTGGAGTTGAAATATAGCCGAATGACACCATTGCTCTTGTTCAATGCAAACTTTTGTCACAATCTCTACTCTCTTTTGAAGATAACACAACTCTTCAAAAATAGATTGGAATTTGAGATCTTGAGTAGCAATTGACAACATTTTGTCAATCCCTTTCATAGCTAATATGAGTTTGCCATAAAGATGTAGGCATTGGTTTTTATTCAAGACTTTATCCTTTGAAGATGCTTTTAAAGCCTTCAAGTATATCTCAAGACTTTGTATATCATTGCATAGTCTTTTACAATGCTCACTTTGCACTCGCAGGAAATTCTTGTCTTTCCTGCACAATATTTAATATCTATTGTCAATGAGATATTTCAATTAGGATGTACAAAAAGCATATCTTCCAAATGAAACATCATTGAATGCCATCTTGTAAGACAATGGTTTATCTATTGAAACTAGAATACATACTTTTATTTTAATCACATACATATATGCAAAATACAATAATTCTAATAGAAATCAAAGTAAATCCAATAGAAAACAATTGTCATGTAATTTGAAAAACATTCTATTCTAATATGGCCTTTTCATTCAGTATCACCTACTAGATAACTTTTGTGCTTACCTAATGAACCACGCAAAACCCATGTATTCCCAAAAGGTTGCCATAGCAAGGAAGTTGACCATCCGCATCAAAAAGTGTGCCATTTCATTCACCAAATGAAAGGAAATATTGATATTCTACATTAGTTTCAAAACAAAAACCAAAGAAAATAGTTAGAAAATAATACTCAAACCCGTAAAATTAGCAAGGGCCCAAGAAGATTTCAATTAACTAATGTATGAAAAACTATCTCATCAATACAGTCATATCAAATCTATCAAGCAATTTCTATACAAATCTAAGATCATAGAATAACATAAAAGTGACAAGATACTACTTTCTTATCCAATTATTAGAAGCAAAAGACATAATCGTAGAAGTATAATTTATAAATATTGCAAGAACAATTTCATTATGTACATTACTCTATAAAAAAACTAGAGAAAATGAAAGATACGACATTGAAATCGACTCTTGGAATTCAAACTATGTACAATATAGTTGATCCTACAATTGAACTCAAACAACAATTCAAAATCAAAACTACTCTAGCTCAATTGCAATCAATTAATCAACTACTAGATAAGTTCCACAATGACTTCACAGAAGAATCATGATTCATAACATATCTCATTGTTGGGTCAAGATTAAAATCTTTCCTCCATCCATGGTTGCAACATGTGCTTTTAATCCTCAATTTCATTAGCCATTGGTTGCTTCTTACCCAATCCTATTGGATTGGTGAATGCATTTGTCCTCAATTGGACAAGTGAAGCAACAAAATTAGACCATGACTTTGAAACAACTTTTAGAACAAAAGATTAGTTTGTTAGGAACAATCTTGCCAATCCATTCAAATTACACACCTTACATGCAATGTGATCCAGTTGTGGGGGGAGAGGAGCGCCGCAAATTGCCAAAGAAATAGCACCAACTCCCGATCTCAACAAGAAATAGGGAAATGCAAGTCTAGATGATCTGCCATCTTACATCGTTAGTTTGAAATTCCATCCATGAAATGATGCAACAAAAAAGAAGCCAACACACTACTGCAAAAGCTCCCACACAAGCTAGAAACACAAGAGACCATAGTTTGGATGTCACTTGGAACAAAATGACCGAAACAGACACCAACACAAACGTGTTACCAAACTGTGGGCATCGAAATCTCAAGCTCCCAACCCCCAAACCTAACTTTGTGGTATCGTACAGAAAAACACGAGGACACAACCCGGGGACTGTGAAACTTACAGAGCAACGATAGAGGAAAGTTTGCACGGCCGATGAGAGCGTGAACATGCACGTGGAGATGCTCAGACGATGTAGGTGCTTCGGAGGCCCACGAGCTTGATGGGAGACTCTCTAAAAGGCAGAAACACCGAGAGTGGGAGGAGTAGCATAGTTGCAGAGTTCACTTCGACAAAGGAGAGAGAGCGCCATAGCCAACGTGAAGTGTGAAGGAGGTGCCAAGGACAGAGGTTCGGTAAGCGTGCTCACTGTAGAGCCTGTGGCCCGGTCATAGCAACAAAGGTAGTTGACAGCACTGGAGCTAGGATGATCAGAAGATGGAGCTACGGAGGCCCAAAAGCTTGATGATAAACTCTCTAAAACGCAGAAACACCGAGAGTGGGAAGCGTAGCATAGTTGCAGAGTTCAGTTCGACAAAGGAGAGAGAGCGCCATAGCCAGCGTGAAGTGGGAAGGAGGAGCCAGGGACAGGGGTTCGGTAAGCGTGCTCACTGTAGAGCCTGTGGCCCAGTCGTAGCAATAATGAAAGTTGACAGCAGTGGAGCTAGGATTTTCAGACGATGGAGCTACGTACGGAGGCAGCAGAAAAAGTCTCTGGTTGTGCGAGATTTCAGGATTGCACAGGATAGGCTGCACTGACAGTATCCTTATCCTTAGGAGGAACCAGTCGTCGCAGTACAGTAATGAAAGTTGACAGCAGTGGCAGCAGTCGTCGCAGTAATGGAAGTTGACAGCAGTGGCAGTAAGTAATTTATCTTAGTAAGTTATTTCATTCCCGTGGGACCTGCTTGGCTGCCAGATGGAAAGGTCGTATTAATAACTTCAGTCTATTATGGTGCCAGACTTCCGTCAGGATTCCATAATAGAAGTAGTCTGCACGTCTATAATGATGAAAGTAACTTCCATGTGGCCATGGCTGCGTCACCAATCTAGAATTCAACTTATTGGAATCCTCCCCTAGGTCCTCCCTATGTTTGGAAATTCCTTCATGGTTCGAGTTTTCAAAATGAGAAGACCATTCTATATATACACATGGCGTGGTTGGAAGTAAAATAAACAATGTGGGATATATGAATTAGAATTAGTAGGAGCTAAACCGCTCATTGTTATATCAAATGAAAGGAAGAATTATGTTCGAAGTAGAATTTCAGACCTCATTTAGGCATAGTAGAATAAGTTTTAGCAAATAAAATTGGACTAAAGAAAGTTGGTATATCTATCCAAATTTCATCTCCAAAAATCCGTTTGATATTCAAAGCCTCCAATCAAAAGTTATGGAAAAATTTCAGAGAGGGGTTGGAAGGGACATTATTTTCTTTTACATTTTCAAATATCCTCTCTCAAATTTTTCCATAACTTTTGATTGGAGGCTTTGAATATCAAACGGATTTTTGGAGATGAAAGAACTTGGCTTTCTTGTCCTACGACAGATTTTTCTATGGAACATGCTTTATCCATTGATCACCTTGTAGCGTATTTTCACAACTTCTAATCCTTTGATGATTTTTGCAAAATTTTGACAAACACTAGGGCAATTGCATGAAACACTTGGACTTTTATTTGCATTTTTTTATTTCTAGTATTCAGTCCTATAAGTAGTACTCTTACTTTTTAGTACCATTGGCCAATTTGGTAGAGAAAAACTACCATCCATTTCCATCTAGATTTTATTTGGTGTATCAACACATGTCCATTTTCTAGTGATAGAATTGATTGGTGAAGGTTGTCTTTCATCATCAAGGGTTGTAATAAGGGATGTCATTATGGATGTCATTGGAAATGTCATCCATTCATCTCAAGATCTTTGTACTACATAAGAGTGCCATTAAGGAATAAGGCGTGCAATTTTCTTAGAAACTATATGCGCTCACATTTTAGTTTTTAAAATTAGAAGAATTTTTTTTTAAATTAGGAAAAAGTTTAGACATTGTTATGAATTTGAGAATGTTGGGCAATAAGAGAAGTTATATTTCCAGTTTTTCATTATTAAAAAAATTGTTGTGATTGAAGACCACTCTCAAGAATCATAAACGTATTCTATATAGAACATTTTTCTGACTTCAGAGCATCAAAGTAAATGGAAGTTGGATTATTGTCTAAAATCTTGACAAAGTATTTACACCATCAAGTACACTAATAATGATATTTAGTGTTATGTTACTAATAGTTTTATGTTGACTCTTACCACATCCACTCTAAATGTCAAGTGGTTTGCATTTAGAATTTAGGGTTCACCATCCCTTTGCCTCCACCTCCCTAATCTTGTCTGGACGCCCTTTCTTGCCTTGTTGGTCCCGCCTTATCACCTTTTCTCTCTGCTGCCATCTTTTCTCTCTACTACCTTTATTGAGTGCTTGAGTAAAGTCTAATTTCGCTTGGAACGCAGAGAATTCCATAGCGAACATGACGTCCAAATCCATCACAAACTCATGCATTCAAAGATTCATCTCAAAATTCAGGACCAACAAAATGTTACCAATTATTGTGTAGTTACTACTATTTTATGGGTGCGTACATTAATTTTCAAATTATCACATTGTTATGATGCGTACGATTGTTGCAAAGAATCGGCATTACTTTATAATATATTAACTATATGACTTCTTTACATTAATTGCAAATGCACAATAGACACAAATTATACACGAAGCTTTTTTTTTTAATCTTTGTCATGCATTTTATGTATGTTGAAACACACAAAAAATACATGACAATAATGTCATTGCTATTTGCAGTGCAATAACGCTTATTAAATGATATCAATGTTTTAACATTTACAATACAAATGTAAATGTTAAAATGTTGATCATCATTCTAATTAACAATAAAAAAAAATTTAAGTAAGTTAAATAGGTTTCAAAACCTGATTACAATGAATCCATCCTTATTATAGGCGATCAAATTCTAGTTTGAAAAAACTCAATCACTAGGTCACAAAAAAAATTGATTGTGTAGTGAAGGAAATGAACCCATTAGTAGGCCACCAAGAAACTTGATGACATAGTAAAGGATTTTGTTCAATGGCACTCAATGAATATAGAAGGTGAAAGGGTCCTTTGTATACGGAAATCCATTGTTTGTCATGGCAAAGGATATGGGATAACTTGAAGATGAGAGCTTATTGTAGTCAGTGCAAGAATTGTGTTAAAAGTAGATGTTCAAACCTCATTTAGTCATAGTAAAATAAGTTTTTTCAAAAAACTTTAAACTAAAGAAAGTTTCCAAATCAAACTAAATCTCACTTGTATACATCCGTTTGTGATTTTGAGTCTCCATCCAAAAGTTATGAACAAAAATCAAAGAGGATGTTTGAAAATGTCAAAAAAAATATGTTTCTTGCTACCCCTTGGTGTGATTTTTGTTTGTAACTTTTGATTGGAGGCTCAAAATCACAAACAAATTTTTGGAGGTGAAAGTTAACTTGATTTGACAACTTTTCTTAGTTCAAAGTTTTAAGAATTTTTTTTTACTATGCCTAAATGAAGTTTTAATTTCTACTTTTAACACAATTCTTGCTTTTCAATTGACTTAGACAGTATTGAAATTGTGAAAGATAAAAAAATACAATGTTAGTGCAATAACTCTGTACATACACAATGTTGTGTGATTATTGCACTAACTTCATATGTCTCAAATAAGCGTTAGTGTTACACAAAGTTAGTCATCCATTACTAAACCATTGAAATTGTACATAGTTTATTGTGCATAGTTATCGTGCACCTTCTACACTTAAAAATTCACATATGAATGAGATGCCTAAATTGCACTGTCATCATGAATGGCAATACCGTGTTACAACAATATTTCCAAATGAATGAATGTAACATCAAAGTAGTGTCCAATGATAAGCATGCGATTACTAGTGGCAAATCATGAAATGGAAAATTTGTGATGTTTTGGTGGATGCGTGTTGGCCGATCCCATCTCCGCCTTTATACTTTGCTCCCATTATAACATTGAATGTCAGAGTTTCCATGGTGGCAACATTTTTGCATTCCATGGATTGAATAGTTGTTAAAAATCCATGTAGAGAAATTGCACAATTTGCATTTGGAATTGGGGTTCCAAGTGGAGGTTGGCGCTTTTTGTAGCTGATGCCGTTTTCTTGTGTTCATTTGTAGGTGTTGAAGTTGGATCATTGGAAGGTTTTGGGGTGGTTTTAGGGTGGGTGGGGTGCGGGGGTATTGCATTTAGAGCGTGATTTTAGATTTTCTCTTTCAAGGGAGTTGTTTTCTTGTCATCTGGGGTTTGAATCGTGTAAGCAACTCCAAGTATTTATACTTGTAACACAATTTTCATATATTGAGGAATTTCTACACATTATTGGAAAGAATTGCAAGCAATTAGAGTTTTTTCTTGACTTCCAATGTGTGTGAACTGTACAAGGAACTTTTGATTTTTATAGAGCTATGGAACAAGAAATTCATGTCTTAAGATATTTCTACTAATTATCTGCATTGTTGCTAACATAGTTGATGTCTTTGCACACATTGTCGAATCTTTGGGACTGAAGATTTCTTGAACTCTAATCCGGTGCAAGTAGAGAGGTTAGAAGAACCTACTAAAGAAGATGATTTGCAAGACATCATTGTTCTAGGTTCTTTTTCCATGAAAATATGTGATTCAATCTATGCTATTTGTTTTGATAGAGGATTAGTAAGTCCGTGTGGAATTTTTGTTCTCTTTTTGACTCATGTCTTTAATGGGACCACACATGTACAATTTATTGGACCTCTTTCCTAAGGAGTTTCAAGGAATTTGCTTTGACAGTGACAGGTGGTCCTTTGATGGCAATTATTCACTAGAACCAAGGCATGGTCTCAATTTGATTTGCCAACATCATGGAGATTAGTGGAAGCACAACTTTCTGCGTTACACATGGTACGAGTGTTCTAATTCTTTGTTTGTTATAAATGTACATTACTTTGATAAGGTAGTATGATCTAAAAGCAATCATGATACATAGGTACATTTTGCTTTCTTCAATGTACTAGCATTGCACAGTGCAAGAGGTCATTGCTTGTACTGACCACTGTGTTTCAACTTCAAAAATTTGTAACTAATTCCTCAAAAGTCCAAAGAATACAAAACAACTTGGATTAGATGCCAAGTCCTTCTTTTCAATGAAAATTTACAGAAAATTGTTTCAAGGAGTTTAGCTCCTTTGAAAAGGCAATCAACTCTAAAATAGTTGCTTCAAGATTAGACTACCTTAAGCTGTCCAATACTTATCGTACATTCACAACTTTTTTACTAACAAGTCGACCTGTTGTCATATAGGCATTGGAAATGGTGGTATCCAAGCGACAACTTCCAAACATCACACATTTTATGCACCTGATTCTTGTTCTTCAGTCTATGTCTTATTAGATTGATCTAAGCTTGCTGCACCTGGTACAACCAATTTACCACACTGAAGATTTGTTAAAATTTTGAACATATATTATTGAGACATACAAACCTAGGAGTCCCCAAAAGGTAAGTGGTCACCCTATGTTTACATATCCGAGGCAAGTTTAATGACTTGCTTAAAACCTTGATTCAACATTGATTTGAATTTGCAAGATTTTGATGTCTTGGTATCTGATGAAGCTAAACTTTTGCTTTCTTTTTTACTTCAATTTGGAAGTTGCTGTGATCTTAGATTCTACACAAGCATCAAATTTTCTAAAGCCATTACATTTGCTTAAATGAATACTTAACTTCTTGTAATGATTGTTCAGGTCTAGAAGTCAGCTGCAAAAGTTGTCGGATTGTACTCAAGGTGGCTAAAAAACTTTCGAGTTGCTATTACGCCAATATTGTAAGTATTCTATTATAACTTTGCATAGACTTTTAGTACGGATTTTAGTGGTAGCAGAATGAGGTCATGGCCAGAAAAGTACTCAAATCCAAGTTAAATAAATTAGTGAGGTGTTGCTAGGACTTGCCGAGTTTATAGATATTGATTTTTACAAGATTCTTCTTCTAGATAAGTACTCTTAAATTATTGAATTTGCTTAGAAACCAAAAAATGAATTGTTATTGTACTACACTACACTCCTACACTTTGAAAAATTCCACAAGGCTGAGTTCTATTTGGAATTGGATGAACCCACTACCATTGGATTTATAACAAAGTCTATTTTCTAGAAATAATTTTTTTTTTCAAAAAACTCTAAATTGAAGAACGGGCAGCACAAACAACGGGGGCAACAACTAGAAAATGGATGCTTGGTTCATTAGGGGTTAAAAGCTAATTTTTTTAAATTTATGGTGGTTTTGAATGTTTTAGAGATGATTTCAAATGTAACTAGAGGTGATTTTCAAGGTAGTTTTTATGAGTTTTTTTTTCATTTATTTCAAGCATTATTCTATCACTAATTTTGATTTTGTTTGTATTTTAAATTTTAGGATTTTCCTTCTTCTAGCACCATGAATGTTAATGTGCTCTGCCAATCTCCTCCTCTTCACAACTTGGATCCAAATGTCAGTGCTTCACACGCATTGCAACAAGTTTCAACTATTACAACACGTACATCTGTCATTCCTTGGATGATTGAAGATGAGGCATTGCATGGTCCCAGAGGCCTTTCTCGATGCACAATTAGAGCTTTTCCACATCACTTTCGAGGATAGAAAAGTGCCAACCTCATGAGAGCATCACGATGGTGGAAGTTGCGTGACAACTTTTTCAATGACGTTGGTGAAGATTCTAATTTGGTACTTTCTTGTACCAAAAGTTGTTTTGAAGTTCGAAAGTGGCTACATACAAAGGCTACTTCTAGACGTGGCCACAAACGCTCCGATTGGGTGCAATGGCTTCACCTTAAACTTCTTGATGCATTTGAACGATTTAAAAAAACTAGAGTTAAATTTTCTTCAGTTTTATTAATTAAGTTGGCACTAAGCATATTATTGGCTCAAGACTCTATCTACACACATCAATCTAGAGATCCAAAAAATGATGTATTACTTACAAAAAAATTATGTCATAGTTGGATGCAATAATTTATGGATGTTCACAATATAGTTCTATTATCTCAACGAGGTAGATTGACATGTAGTGCAGAGAAAGAACAGTTGATTGAAGTCCCCACAATATACCATTTGGGTGTCACGGAGAAAGGCTCCTAAATTGGCTGCATGTAGCTTTCTGGTGATGAGGAAGTTCTCTGCGTTGCTCCTGGCAACGGAGTGTCTCCAATTATGGGTCCGAAATTTGACTGTTTCATTTCCTTATGTTAGTTTGTTGATGTCTGTATGATGATAATCTCTCAGATAAGCAAGTTGATCTGATTGATTTCCCAGGTCAGGACAGAGGACCAAAAGAGGCTGAAACTGGCCCCAGAAGAAGTGATCAAGACTCCATCTGGAGAAATGTTTGTCAAGTCCTCTTTGGAAAAGGTTAGATGGCATCCAAGTCCTTAAAGATCTTTAATCCTGTTGCTATCGCATCAATTTTGCTATATTGATGTTCTTGGAATTAGCCAGTGATACTCATAACATAGATTGGTTTTGGTGTCTTCAAATCACCAATTCTCTTTCTCCACTGTAACTTGACATGTTGCCTGTGGTCCACACTTCGAGATCTTGTGCCTTGAAACTTGGCTAGTGTCCACTGCTTTTGCTTGTTTTGGGACATCTTTTTATGCATTCAAACCTGGAGATGACCTTTTAATTGTTGTAGGGAATACTGCCCGAGATTCTTGAAGAGCTACTTGCTGCTCGTAAGCTCGCGAAAGCTGATCTAAAGGTTAGTATATTCATATTTTATATTTCGTGTACTGCAGTTACATAATCATGTGTTGATTACAGGATCTTCCTGTTGGTTGGCCTCTTCTAGTATGACTTGACCTCATTGTTGTGGCTGGTAGTTTGTGGCTAGAGTGCAGCTGGTAGTTTGTCCTTGTTATGGCCCTTGAATTAATTGAAAGTGCAATCCTTATCTGGGTTTTTATATGTTAAGTGAAGGCTTTCACAGAATCCTCAATATTTCTGTCTGTTTCAATCGTCCTTCTCCGTTCTTCGTTCATCTATCCTGCACATGCAATTATAGTGCATTTGTTTCTGTTAACAGGAAGCAACGGATCCATTTGAAAAGGCTGTGCTGGATGGACGGCAGCTTGCACTCAAGGTGCTTGCAATACGTTTGCTTTTGGTTATTAATGAAATTTCAAGTGCTTTAGAGCGTCTTTGGAGACAGAGCATGCTGTTATGTAATCTTTTTTCATTGGAATTAGGACCCGTGAGTTTGGGAGAGGGGCAAGACTTTTTCTCAACATTGTAAATGATTGTAGATAAGCGCAAATTCAGTCTATGGATTCACGGGGGCAACCATTGGGCAGCTGCCATGCCTCGAAATCTCCTCCAGTGTTACCAGCTTTGGTAAAGATCAGGAAGCTGACATTTTTAGAGTTCTTTGTATCCCTTCTTTCTTGCTTTTGATCCTTCATTAAATGCTCACCTAGTAGTCTTACATTTCATTTCTCAAGTAATTTAGCTCCTTTGAGATCTACATTTACTAGCATTGTTGTATAAAGTTTGAACTAGATGTTGTGGTTAAGGAGCATCAAGTATGAAATTCAGCTTGACCTTGATCTTGATTATCTTCTGATAGACTAGTTGGTGGCCTGTGGATTCCAGGACGTCAGATGATAGATCATACAAAGAAATTAGTCCAAGAGCGATTTACTACAGTAAACGGTTACAAGTATGATTTACTACAGTAAACGGTACTAATCGAGGGACAAAAACGAAAAGCTGAGAAGCTCTAAGCTTTAGTTGTGCCAAAGGACGGGAAGACCAATTCAAGTTGCCAGCTTCGTGTAGTACTGCTCTCGTACGTGTAGAACCTTTCTTTGCAACTTTAGAGACGGTGGAGTGACGTTCAGTCAGAGATTTATCATAAACTAAGGGTGCTTTCGCACTTGCTGCTTGCAACATCGGTGGTAGAATAATATCAGAGTCAAAGTACGTGGACCTGAGCTTCAGTGTTAGTGGTTGCTTCGGTGTTGGCATCGGTCATGGCTTCGGGGTTCCTGCTGTGTGGCATGCGCTTAGAGTGTGCCTAGCTTGCACAGCCATTGTCATCGATCTGCCATGTGATGCAAATTTCTGCAATTGGTGTGTCCATATGTATTTTGGAAGAAAATGCACTCGTCCAATTGCAATCTGAGGTTGATCTTTGAAACCACCAAAGTTCAGTTCAAGGACTGGCTTCTCAGCTTCCCAACTCACGAGCTACTCTCTGTAAGATTAGACAATCTAGATCGAATCCCCGAGCAAATTCCAGATCCTGGATCGATTGGACTAAACAAAGTCAACATTTTATGATGGAAGTCCATTTCTTGCATTAAGAAGTATCCAATTGACTGGTTAAGAATTCATTGTCAAGTTACAAATCTGTGCAGGGAGTGCATTAAATTTTTTATTTCATAAACAAGTGTACAGATAGTGCAAAGTCGATCAGTGAATGATTGTGTAGTCCCAAGTCAGAATTGGATGTGACAACAATAATTGATAAGTCCAAACTCTCAGAGTGATAAATCAGCAACACAAGAATTCAAATTCAAAAGTTGATCCACCCATTCTGTAACATGGCAAAATTTCAAGAAATGGGTATATTTTTTTTATCACCTGCCTGCAATTCCGATCAAATTTGTACCTGTCGTAGTTCTCTGAGCGATCTGGAACAAGCGATCGATCAGGTGCTTAGGGTTTGGCGATGACAAACTGGAGACAGAAGTACGAGATGGTTGGAGTGGGAGGCAGGGACAGGAAGATGGGAGGGACACTCTTTCCATATCCCCGAACCAGCCCCACCTAGGTTCGGCGTTCCGTGCTGCTGCAAGGTGTGGACACACCTCCATACTTACCGTATTTCTGCCCATTAAAGACCCACTTAGTAGCAAGTGCGAAAGCACCCTAAGCTTCTTATATAATTATATGTAACAACGCAAGGAAAAAAGAGCCACTTGCTTGCTTGGAGGATCAGAATACGTACTCCAATGGGGAAGAAAGATAAGAATGCTAGCCCGAAGTCAACAGGAATCAAGTCTGACATATCTAGACTACATCAAAAATATTCATGCACTTCAAAAAAAATTATAATTCATTGAGAAACTAGATTTTTTTCAACAAAATATTGAACATGCTATGGTTCAAGTAGCACACTTGCATAAAATAAATTTTCAAAATTTCTTAAAACAATTTTTGAACTTTTGAATTTGTAACTCCTACAGTCTCATTATCCCCTTGAAGGACAAAATGGATTTCGGTCAGGCTACTATGGTCTCAATATTTGTGGTGATTTTCTGAATTCTTTTTTGTTGAGAAGATAAAAAAATGCATTAGCTTTCCGAAAATATAATTTTTATTTCAATTGGAGTCTAGGAGCAAAAGTTATGGCACAAAAGTGCTTGTTTTAGTTCAATGGGCAAAAAAAAAACTTCAAAAGAACTTAAAGTAAAAAAAGATTTAAACTTTTTTTGTATAGATTATATTTTTATACACATGCTTTGATTTATTCCATTCGAATTTGATATGTGAAAGTTATGGACAATCTTTTTTTTCTAGACAATCAAAGCATCTTCTTGAAAAAATAACTTGTAGGATTCATTTTTGACCTCGATTTTCACAATTAAAAGTAAATAAATAAATTCACAAGGTTAAGATCTCTTGCTAGAACAATCCCACCATTGAGATTAGTATATTTCAATTCCATCTTGGAGATATAAACAATTTAGATTTTCCTTTAATCTTGAACCTACTTCTATTTAACAAATTTTTAATGAGTGAAAACTCAGTGTGTGTTTTTTGAATTTGTTTTCTAGACCCTAAACTCAATTTTTTATCATGTAAAATTAGAAATCCAAAATCAGCAAAGCAAAAATTATAAGTTATGAAGGTTCAAAGTCAAATATTATAGTTGAGTAAGGTTCAGAATAGCTCGTTTCCTTCACTTCAAACGCAAATATCTTGCAATCTACAGGGTCAAACAGTTTGTGAAGTTTCTTCCACAGATTCTTATACTAGTCTAGTACAAGATCCTACAGTAAAATATGCCAAAAAACATTAAAATCTTTTTTTTGCTCTTTGCTATAAAAATCGTAGTTTTAAGTGTTTTTTGATGGAAGAGAGGCCTTGGAACTTTAGAGGTTAAAACATTTAATCAAATTTGTTAGTGAAAAAAAAATTTCAACACAAGTAAAAAATTCTCAAAATTCTTTACAAATGACAATGAATATACATTTTGGAATTTTATAGTGAAAGTTTCATGAATTTTGAAATTTTATTGGGTGAAATTTTATTTACTAATGACCCTAAATAGTGAAGTTTATTCTAATTCACTCTAAAAATCTCCAAATAATCATGCAAGAAGAATTTATATGCTTTTCAAATTTCTTGGCTCCAGATTTGCATCACTCAAAAGAAATTGATTTTTATCAAAGAAGCCATTTATAAAATAGCTAGTGATCAATACAAAGCTAAGTACCATCAAACCTAACAATTCAAACATATTCATGGTCATATACCTATGTAAGTTGCAAAACCAAGTTTTGAAAAGACATTCACAACAAAATGTCACATATTAGTTCTCCTTGTGAAAATGGGACCCAAAACTCACACTTTTGTCCTTTGAAACTAACAAGAAAGTTTAGAATCCCCTTTGCGATATCTTTTCTCCATTAAGTTTCTTTAAATCCCCCAAGTAGGAATACAAATTGGTAGATTTCATAACACATTAACACATTTTATACTATTAGTAGTTGTCTACTATCAAAATCTTGGGTAGATTTCAATAGAAGCAATTCTCCAACATCATTTGTCAAGGGCATCATCAAGTTGGACATATAAAGTATCCTTTGTAAAGATTTCAACATGTAAAGTATCCTTCATACGAAGTATTGAATTCTATTTACAAAATTCAAGGATTTCTAGAAACAAAGAGTTATAGAAACTTATCTTATAGATTTTCAAAATCTATAAATTTTAATATTTTTGAAAACCTTCAAGACTCTAAAGATTTCAAAACTATTGGACTTTATGAAGCTACAATTGAGGTAGATTTGGATTTTAGAAATCTACAAATTAGTGGGATTGAAAATTCAAAAATCTACAAATCAGTTAGATTTCAAAATCTAGAATGTACAAGTTGTTTTAATTATATGCACTAAATTCTATATAATAGATAGATTTGAAAATAACAAGTCTACAAATGTCCTAGAAGAGTGAAATTTCCAAATTGAGGAAGAAAACACTTCAAATCATGAGGCAATGGAAAAATGATGCATTTCATTTATAGGGAAGTAATATGACTTCCTTGTGATTTTGAGCGACATGCAATCTCTCAAGATTTCATATTATTGATCAATCATAGTGCTTATCCTAATGTTTGTTCCCCTAACATGAAAACTTTCCAAATGATTTTGCACTAGGTAGCAATGGAGGTACAATGCAAGAAAAAGTTGCAAACCATATAGATAAATTTCTACCATAAATTACCTATATGTGGCGACATTGTGAATTAGGAGCTAGTAACTCTCGGGGGGGTCATTTAGAGTGTCCATTAGAAACCACGTGCGAAGAAAACTTTGGACCCCCTATATACTTTTTGAATTTTAAATAAAACAAAATTAAAAAAATATGAATAGATTTTCCTACTTTGAAAGTTTATGTTTTGAATTATTGATTTTTTTATTTGTTAATAATAATTAGTTACAAAATTTTGAAGTAAAAAGATACAATGTAGAACTGAAAAATAACTTTCACACCCCTATATTATATAAGAAAAAATTGTCTAAAAAATGAACAAAAAATTTCTAAAAATAATTCATTATTGAAAGTTCATTTTGAGTTGAATATTGATTCAATGGTCATCTAAATGTGTCCTCTATAATTATTTGAGTTGAAAAACATGCCATTTTAGTTCATTTTCAACCTCTTCTAGAAATCATTTCCTATTTTATTTGAGTTGGAAATTTTGGCAATAGAAAGCTATAGTCATTATTAAACAATGTTCAAAATTTTAGGTTGAAATTATAGTTTATTAGAAACCACTTGTTTGCACGTGGTTTGTTATAGTAGAATTAAGTGTACCCTCCAAGTAGTAACTATTTAGAAACTAGAGATTGAAAATTTGTCATAGAAGGATTCTAACTCTCATCAATTAGTTGCAATGCAATGTCCATACATGGACAATATTACATGAGGACTTTGCCCCTCAAGGTTCCAATCAATCTAGTAAGAAACACCTGAGTAAGAAACACAACAAACTGATGGCTTCACTAGTTAATATATCTAAGCTAACAAAGTAGGTCCGAGCAATCCCTAAGAATGATTTACGACACAAATTAAACAACCAATCTAAGCTTAACCACTAAAGGACATAGCAAGCCCCATGAACATATTGAAAGTTAAATCTTGAATTTTCACATAGTTCTTGATTTTAAATGCTTGTAAGATTAACTTAGAAAATGTACCTCTAATAATCTAATGTCTATTCCATTTTATTTTTATTTTGTCAAAATTATTAAAATTGTAATTTTTGTGATACTTTGAAGATAGCATCTTCTTGAACACTCTTGTTTCAAAATAAGAAAAAAGGTAGCATCTTGAAAGCTCAAAATACACCACTTTTGAACTTTTTCTATCAAATTTCTCTTGGTGTGAGCTCAAGGAGTACATCAATTACACCATGATGTATGCCACTATTATTTCCATTTTTCTATAAATTTTCATACTATGTTAAGCGTTTTTGAAATTACTATGATTTTCTCAAAGAAATTTCTTCTATAAAAATCATATAAAATTCAATTTGATATTTTTAAGCATGACAAAATGAGACTAAATTTTAGACCTGTGTTGGTACATGTGAAAAATATCAAAATGTAGAAATGTGTAATTTAATGTAGAAACCTAATGAAGTTTGACCAAGCCCAGTCATGAAGGGTTAAATGGCAGGGGAGGGGAACAGTCACTCACATAGAAGCACTTGCAAACACAGGAATTCATATTCGACAGACAACGCAACAAGCTATGGACCGCAACAGATGCTGCAACCAGAGTGCAGGAAACCAGAAACACCCGGGGGGGGGGACTCCGTTAGAGTAAGGAGCTCCCCGTGTGCTCCAGAGTCCAGATCCAACTCTCCGCCGTGCAAATTGCTTTGCAAATTACTCGCTGAAATCTTTTGCAGTGAAATTCCGTTTCATTTGTGCCAAGAAAAACCAAAACCAAAACCAAATTACTTGCTGAAGATTGCTATTAGACACAGCATTATCTAATTCAATGCCACAATTAAACATGTGCATTATCGTCCTCAGAATATGATTGAAAGTATGAAATTCTGAAGGTACTAAATAAAAACCATTGAAGCTGGCATGAGAACAGTCAATAGGAGGTACTCGTACTCTGTGCCTCTGATTGCAAGTTACACTCCAGTGATGCATTTCAGGTGGAAAATAATACTCTAGACGGAACTGAGACAATGTTAGCTCTTGACATTGACAAAGTGTCTGGAACTCCTGGTGGAAATTCAATCTCCTCGGCTGGAGACTGTTGCATCTGGATTCAAATGCTTCCATCACAATCACAATGACCTAAACCATCCACAGATTGCATAATGAGAGCACTGTCATCACCTCTTAACCCACCCCGACCGTAACGATAGGATACGAGTGTGGCAAGGGAACTGCTGGCAACCAAGCGTTCGAACCAGACTCAAACATCAAAACGATTTTGTTACTCATCGAATATAGGGTTTGGAGCACATGTACATTCCAGCACATTGCAAGAGCAAGGGGAGCTACATTGCTCAAAGTACATGACATCAGTTCTCAATAGTCAGCTGAACTGCTTGTGAAGAATCAAACCTAAGCATGTGTTACATGGAACTCTGCTTAAGAAACTTGTATATACACACCAACAATAACTGCTCAACAAATAAAGTTGAATCTGCAGATTTTCTACATAAGCTTAGCTTCAATGAAGAACATAAAGTCTGCACATATTCCGCAAAGCCTGTATCAATCCTTAAAAAGTTTATATTGTCTCCCATTATAGCCCATCCAAATGGATTCCCTGAGCTCCCAGTGGACCTCATGTTGATTACCTAGTCTCATCAACAACAGGCTTAATGTGGCCTAATCAACACCAAACCAGAATGTGCATCTTGTTCTCTGCCATGAATCTCATTCCGAGATGAAGGAATTGAAATAAAAGCAGAGATAGAAAAAAGGAAATGTTTGGGATCGGGTCTTGGGAGCAGCATCCATCACCTTGTTCAACTGCTTTCCATTCCAATACTCCGAAGCATTCCATCTTCTGTTCAGCATGGCCTTCAGCTAAGCCCAATGACAATGATGTTGGAATAAAGACGTACTACCCCACCGCAATGTTTTCTCCGTCACCATGTACGAGCACTGCTGTGCCCTTGGGAAGTCCACATTATTGTAAGTTTGACTTCTTATCAAATTGGACTTAAATAAACGATGACTAGTGAAATCTTCATCGCTCAACTTGTACCAAAGATCCCTTAAGGTCCTACTAAACTTCAATTGTTGAACAAGGACGGCCTCACTTTCATAGTGCATAAGAAAGGTAGTACATTTGGTACCACAAAAATAAGGTAATTGACCTACAGGCTCTTCGGCATCTTCTATTATGACCTTATTATTAACCCCTAAACTTCTAAAAGCCAGGAAGCATTCTCTGGTCATGAAGAAATCGTTACTGTTAATGGGTTTTGAAATGGGCAAATAATTGAGCTCGTCAGAAGCTAAACTCATTCCAACATTTTTCAACCATCGAAACAATCTGTAGGTTTCACCTCGAAGTATCGGGTTGAACGTATTCAAAACCAACAAGGCAATCTTGGAATGCGGGGATTGCCACCAATCAATGACCATGAATGTGATATTTGGCAAGGTGATGATAAGAGTGGCGATGAATATGCCCAACTTCACCCTATACTGACTCCAGTTATGGTACTCTACAACGAATTGCAAGGTGACAAAGAGAAGGATCAAGAATACAGATAAATCCATAGTGCATGCACAGGAAGATTTCGAGGGATTAGCAGGGGCTAATGTTTCACGCAATGACCCCTACTTTAGCCCCTTTTTACAAGGGACTCGAAAATTTTCAAATTTTCTTTGTGGACATCACTTTAGACCCCAAAATTGCATACCTTGGTCGGGCTAAAGTGAGGGAGTTCAAAAACCCAGGGGTCTAAAGCTGGGGAATTCAGGCCCCGATGAAGATTAGACACTGGGGCTAACGTAGTGAAATCTTCCTGTGCATGACCTTGATCTTGATTATCTCCTGATAGACTAATTGGTGGCCTGTGGATTCCAGGACGTCAAATGATAGATCATACAAAGAAATTAGTCCAAGAGCGATTTACTACAGTAAACGGTTACAAGTATGATGCTGAGGTAATAGGAATGATCCATATCTCTTGTTTCCATAGTTTGTCGGATGATTCTTGTGCTAAGAGTACCAGTGTATCTATGACCAGCAGCCCTTTTTTTTTGGGCGAAATGGAGCCAGAAAGCACCATGTCATAGTGAAAATCTTTTTTTTTGGCGAAAAAAGTCAACTTTTTTCGCAGAAAAGTTTCAATCCAATTTAAAATATGGATGAAATTGTCAAATTTGGATGAAAAAGTGTATGAATTTGATTGAAAAGTGTTTTATGGTACAAAAGATGGATGTCCGAAGAAATAAAATGCTCCACCAAATTTTAAATGATCGCCATCCTGGCACTTTTTCAAAAACCAAAAAAAAAGGGCTGATGACCAGCATGTCGATGGGAACTAACTGTTTGAACTATCAATTCTCTTGTCACTCTGGGAGATCGATGAAAGACGACTGAGACACAGACTTGTGGTTTGAAGTCATACTGCAGATATCCATCTTTGAATTTTCCTACAACTGATACTTGTATTTCTCGATTCTGTGCTGGAATTGTAATTGATCTTGAGTGAGACTTCTCTGCTGGTTGACCAGGTTATTTACGGAGACACAGATTCGGTCATGGTGCAGTTTGGAAGTCCTGATGTTCATGAAGCTATGAATTTAGGGAGGGAGGCAGCACAACAGATTAGTGATACGTTTACGAAGGTACTGCCTGGGACCTTTTAATCTATTTATTTTAATTTTTTTTATCAGTGATTGCCATTTTTCAGCAAGACTTCCCCCAATGCAGAAGTTCTAGTTCTCAAATTGTATTAGTGTATATAAACAATTGTATAGAGATTTCCCTCCAAGTTTTTGAAGAGTGATCGTGGGGTTTCAAGAGTATCTTTCCAGGTTTTCCCATATGGACTAGGAGGTTTAAACATTGTGTTTTCATTATCAATTTGTAGAGGTTTTTGTTGCTTATTTATCACTCTTTTGTGTTTTTTAACAGCCTATAAAATTGGAGTTTGAGAAGGTCTATTGGCCATATTTACTCATCAGCAAAAAGAGATATGCCGGACTCTTGTGGACCAAACCAGAGAAATACGATAAAATGGACACGAAAGGTATGAATGCAGATAATTGGTCCAAGCCAGAGGGAATTCGTATTATTGATGGCCATCTCGAAACGTCATGAGGAGCGCTCCAATTTGTACTCCTTGTCAGGAGTGACCGTGGGAGCGGCACGTCATGCCATTTCCTGGTGGTCATTTATACGATGAGTCCCGTTTGTCAGTTGAGCGAGGATCGGATTGATTGGACCTCGATTTGTTTGAGATTCCAGTTTAAATACATACATACACAACAATACATAGATTTAAAAACGATCCTAACTCTATGCGAAAAATGGACGATGATGATGCAGGAATCGAAACAGTGAGGAGAGACAACTGTCTCCTTGTCAAGAACTTGGTCACTGAATGTCTTTATAAAATCCTCATTGACCGAGACATCCCTGGAGCCATTCAATATGTCAAGAATACTATCTCTGATTTGCTCATGAATCGAATGGATTTGTCCCTTCTTGTCATCACAAAGGTATGGTTTACTTCTGTGAGTACATTCATATTTAGTATTTATGATGTCTCTTGCTGTCTTTCGTTGGATATCTTTATGACCAAGCAGAGCTCATCAATAAGGACAAATATCCAGCACTTCATCTCATGTGTCGTCACTGGGGCCTTGCTATTCACTCTGCAGGGGTTGACAAAGGCAGGAGATGCTTATGAAAACAAGACTGCTCATGTTGAGCTCGCTGAACGGATGCGCAAGGTGGGATGAAGTACATTGCTTCTCAGGCTTTGTAGTTTTGCTATTTCAATGATTCATGCCTGGAATAATATAAATTTCGTTTCAAGGCGTTTGCAAGTGTAGACCTTCTGAAGACGTGTGAGATTCCTTGCCTCAGTAGTGTTAGATTTTTGGCCATTATCCATTCTGGTGCAATTCCTTCTTCACCAAGTACTCTCTAGTATAAATGTGTCTTTGCAATGACGTGTCTCCTGTTTCGTGTGTGTCTATGTTCTTTTTTATTCAGCGGGACGCTGCAACTGCCCCCAATGTTGGTGATCGTGTGCCTTATGTTATCATCAAGGCGGCGAAGGGTGCAAAGGTATGACCGTCTGAAATTTCACGTGAAATTCTTGTGGACTCTGTACTTGGAAATATCAGCACTCGATTGCCAGTGTCTAATGTTGTAATTGCTGATTTTCTTAAGAAAATAAAAGTTGTGAATTTTTGACTCGAGGCTTACCACAATCTGTTGTCTTACAGGCATATGAGAAGTCAGAGGATCCAATTTATGTTTTGGAGAATAACATTCCAATCGATCCACAGTACTACCTAGAAAATCAACTCAGCAAGGTGTGTCTCCATTATGGACTTTTAGCTCCAAAAACAAATCCTTTCTTTAATACTTGTAATAGATGGCGTTTTGAGGCATTTGTGCAAGAACTTTGGATTCTGTGTAAAGAGCTGTATTATGAAGACTGCCCTGTTGGATTGTCAATCACATGGAAATATCCAGAAGACTTCCAATGTATGACCAGTAAGAAAATTGGATTTGCATAAGCGACTGTTCAACTAACACCTGGGTATCTTGGTTATCAGCCGCTCTTGCGACTGTTTGATCCAATTCTTAAAAATGCGAGCAAGGAATTACTTCATGGAGCGCACACTCGATCAGTCTCGATATCAACTCCTTCCAACAGCAGCATTATGAAATTTGCAAAGAAGCGTGTCAGCTGCGCTGGCTGCAGAACCCCAATCAGGTAACCCATGTGATCACTGACCGGATGCTAACGAAGATTCTCGCTTTCTGTCTGCAATATGTGAAATGTAATATCTTAGTTTTGTGTGTGCTTTACAATATTGGGCACCAGTGTGCGTTAATGATCTCGTAGTTGGAGCATCAAAGTAGTAATATGTATCTCATGGTTCTGACTTTCATGCCTTTGTTTGATGCCTTTAATTGTAACTGGAAGATCTTGAAGCCTTTTAATATTTCAATCATCTTGCAGTGACGAGGATCAGATCTTGTGCAAACACTGTAAAAGCCGTGAAGCTGAATTATACCAGAAGACAGTTGCGAACGGTATATACACTGCCCCTGAACCTCGTAGATTTTTCTTCTTTCTTTTATCCTCATCCCTGAATATAGCAAACACTTGTTGCGATTAGAGCTAGAAATCGTCTTGTGATATTTCATATCTAGTTGCCTGATATTTTCATGTCTGCCTGAGGTCTTCCAATTGCTTGCGACAGTCTGCACTAAGTCTTAATATCCTCTACTTCTCTGGGTGTACCTACTTGTGTTAGTGAGAGATCTGGAGCAGCTATTTGGAAGACTCTGGACACAATGTCAACGCTGCCAAGGCTCTTTACACCAAGATGTTTTGTGCACAAGGTTTGTATATGCTATTCGACTCGGTTCTTATCTGCTTGCCACATCTATGAATTGCCTTGTTTAATTCTTGTCTCTTACGTGTGCTGTCTAACCATCATACTTGGAAAGGATTCAAATACCATACCCTGTTTTTGAATTGCAGCCGAGACTGTCCTATTTTTTACCGGCGGAAGAAGGCCCAAAAAGACCTGGCAGAGGCGGAGGTGCAATTAGAAAGATGGGATTTCTGAATCATAAGATTGCTGAAGTTTCTTTCTTGTACATGTAATTAGTAGTTGGTTCCAGCACAATTCAAATGTTCACGGATTTAAGGTGGATTAGATAGTTTTAACTCTGAGACTTGATTAACTCAATTGTAAAGATCGGCTTGCTTTTGTTTGCTTCTTCCTTTTTTTTTCTTGAGCAGCATCTAATATTCCATAGGTTTTTTTGTCCCCAAGCGTGGCCCTACGCCTATCATACATCTAGCGTAACCATTTATGCTCTAGATATCCAGATATCACTGAAATGTCGAAAAAATCAACGTTGAAACGTTTGAATTATTGTTATGAAAATTTTGAGCCAACACCAGCTCTGATCACCATTCCACCTGTGTATTCAATTCTCATCTTTGCCCTTGATTGCTTACCAATGCCCTGATACTTGTACATATCCGGGCCCTCCCCCATCTCTTTATATTGTGTTAATGTAATGGCTCTGCAATGCCCTGCTAGTGGTTGCTGTTTGCGCAGAGATTTTCCTTCCTCCGAGGGAATTATCATTCACGGTCTCAGAATGTGAGCACGCTCTCAAGAAATTGTGAAAAAAAGTGAGCCAAAGGAACAGCGCATCCCATAAGAGATGACAAGGTATGTATGAAACTGTCATTTCGGTCATGGTTTGCATTCATCAGGCCTTCAGACCAATTCCTTTGAGAGGCCCTCAGTTGCTCCCAAAAATCCAAATCCATCATGCTGACTAAATCAAGTGTGTAGCTGAAGTTTGCATATCGGCTTGCCTTTAATGAAGAAAAATGTTATTATAATCCACGTTTACAACGCAATGTGCATTTTGATTCTCAAAGAAAAGGTCCTAATTTACAAGGGCTTTAGAATGTCACGATCGGGGACCATTTTGAGTAGTTTACAACAAACTGCATGTTGCTAATGAGGCACCTGCTGTGACAGCCCTCCTTTTGGGGAAGAAATAACTTCCTTGTCTACCATCAATGCCATCCATTCAGTTCCTGATGAATACAGCGGGCATGAGCGTAGGACCCAGAGTGTAAATCTGCTCCAATATTCTTTGGATTTCGAGCCCCTCTCTTGCCAATACAGTCTACACTAACTGAAAAAGTACTCGCTCAGAAAACAGAACTACCAACATTTGGTTGCACATACTCCCGTTGCTGGCCACAGAAATTAGAGTACCTATACCTTTCAAAAGGTAGGATCACCAGCCTCCTGAACTTCTTTGAGTTGAGCCAGCTGAGCGTCTCTTGCAGCGTCCTCTGCGGTTTCATAACATGAACCACGCTCAGATGATTGTTCGGACACTTTCAAGTGTGATTCCCTCAATGTTTTTTCTTCTGACTACCAAATAGCAAATGTCACCTACTTAAAACGCAGGAAAAAGCTGGAAAAAATTTAGAGCAAGGAAAAAGGAGCAAAGTGGGGCACCTTCTGTGATAGGTGAAATCGGTGTGAGAACAGGTTCCGGTGCCAGAGGGGCAAAGACTGCTGGGAGGTACGCCATGATGCCAGTTGGTGCTGCAGGAGTAGTCTTGGGCCGGTGTCTCATAGCCCACTTTCTTATCTCCTTCAGCTTCTCATCCACGGTGTGGATTTCTGCAGGTCTGTCCATTTGCAAACCCAAACCACCTGAGGTCAGCATGATTAATCTTACACCCTATTTGTACACCAATGTAAGTGCCCCAATAATCATCATAGTTCAAAATGCAAAACCTACATTTGAACCCAAAGGTGACACTAAAACCTAGATATTGGTTACACAAGATTCAGACTTTCCAAATATGACAGCAAAGAAGAGCCCAGTGTTGATTTTTGATATAGCTTTAGACAATACTTTGAAATTTTATAATTTATTCATATAATGTCCAAGTAATGCATGCTCAAGTGCATTGGCATCCTCTTTCACTTGCCAATAAGATATAATAAAAACATTTTGTGTTTAATGATAATAAGTATGCTCAGGTGCTATTAGTGTAGATCATTGGTGCACTTACCTTAAAACTCCAACAAACAAAGGAAAGAATTAACCCCCAGGTGCTTCAATGGTTAACAGTGGCTATATTTGAATGAGTTGAAATGAGTCTTTTAGGAAGTTTGAAGGAAAGTAGCAAAGTATACGAAAAGTACGACCTAAGTTCCTTAATAGTAAAAAATATGCTTTAACAGTCACTGAAATTGGTTGTGAGCTCCTTTCTAAGTTCAGCTTCAGGTAACAAGGTTATATAACTACACTATTGATAGATGAAAGCTCAAAACAATCCCACTGCTCATGATGCATTGTATTTGAATCACTCTAGGTAACATTCTACAGCCAAATTCTTGCATTGTAAGGCATTCTGTGACAAGAGGATGAAATATCCTTCCCCAACATAGATGGCAACGGATTTTCTTAATAAAAACTCCACCTGGAACCTCACTAACATATCCTTATTTTGTGGCAGGAAAAGGACCCTACGAGAATAGCTCATAATGTTATTTACATTGTTTTGCGATTACCTGTGATTCCATGGCGCTTCACCTCGACTGAGATACGTTTTCTTCCGAGGTTGGTAAACAGAAGGGCCCTTTTGAATTTCTCTTATCCTCTGTCTGTGATCCATGATACTTTTCTCAATTACTCGCATCTTATCTGAGACATGGACATTGGCACACAGGAAACTGTAAGATGCGAGTAATTGGGTTTTGAAAATAGCACACACCCAACTTTTGAAAATAATGATCATGTTGGGAAAAAGGAGTAGACAGTCATCTAACCCCACACTAGCTTGAATTACTTTGCTAGAAGCACTATGGATCTAATATTGTGGAATGGAGTAATGAAGAAGAAAGAACGGCAAATGAATTTTAACAAGTTCGGTGTTCTGAATTGCTTACCTGAACTGTTAAGTTATTACAAAGCTTACCTGCAGGGTCTCTGGCTCACACTCACATTCTATTTTAATTAGATCAAATTCTCTTTCTTTTATCCTGCCCAACGTTGAATCTCCCGTCGGACAAATCTCGAGACAACACTTACTTACATCCATACACATTAAGCTTAACCGTTTGACGATCTTACAGTGAAACAAATCATAAATACTAATGCAAACACTTGTTCTAGATACAACTATTATATGTAAGAACAAAGTAAACACTCCGATTGAGGCTTGCCATGTGGTTAACTAGAGTATTGTTTCTTTATACATGGTATTTTAAGAAAATTTTGACAGAATTTGCAACTATTGTGATCCTAGAGGTTCTTGAAGTGAGTGGGCTTTAATGTAGATGTAACTAAAGGTTGACATGAGAGATAATTTTGGATAAAAGAACTATCGTACCTTGCAAATTTCAACAAAAATTAGGAAACCTATAGGTTAAGGGGTTCTTACATAGTTCTTTTTCACTCTTCTTAGGACCTTGCGGTACTGCCAATTAAGTACAACCTATCTATTAGTTATCATTCATAATACTTAAACAACAATTTTGATGACTATTGTAAAAATCTTAGTTTAATTGAAGTGAAGGATATTTCCTACTTTGTGATTTATAAAGTACTTAAGTCTTAAAATAGAAGAAAGCTAAGAAAACCAAATTGAAGATAAAAGTCTATGTAGATGTGTTAGAGTCTTTACAATTGCAGTTGATCGTCCAACCGTTTTGACGTTCACATGGAACCTTACCACATCTCTTCTTTTTCCCCTTACCTCTCCCTTTTCCCTCAATTTCACCACTCTTACCTTTCTCTAAATTAATACCAAACAAGTGTAGTAGTGAGAAGGAAAACATTCCTTTCTTCCTTTCCATTGAATTTGAATTATTATGCTTAGACAATGTTTCACAATGTCTTTTGCAATGTAGAGAAAATGCACATTCCACTTTTGTTATACTTGCACTAGTAGCAAACTTTCTAGATGTACTTTTAAAAAACTAGGTGCATTACCCTAAGCAATTGCAATGCCACTTAAGGTAATTCTAACATGCAAGTCTTACAAATTGAAATGTGACTAAATTTTCTAGAACACATCTACGAGTAGAATTTATATAGAAGATTCTAATATAATGCTACACTAAAAACTATATATAGTATCACTCATACTAACTCCTTACTCAAAGCTATTACTATTTACGATAGATAAATGTTTTTCCCAAGAGCATAGATTCCAATTTTATTCAAAGATGAGGATCTCTATAAACATAGTTGGAATTTTTTTTCATCGCGAGTAAACATTTATAGCATTTAAAAATCAATTATACTAAATACCGGGTTTTTTTGCGTAATGCTAACATCATGCAATTCTTGAAAAGTATGCAGCATCACTCACCATCTCGTGGCTGAATCTTCAGTGTGGAAAATGGTGCAAGATCCGTTTTCATGATCTTTGGAACGGACCATGGCCTGCAATCAGTCAATTTTTTGACGCCCTTTTCGTACTTGCCAATCCAGTTGGCAGCACCACCCAGCACTACAAATTGTCAGAAAATCAGCCATCACCCAACCCAAGGTTAAGTTAATTCCCCAGAAAGTTAAATCACACAAACCATGGACACCATTTGGACCTTAACACCCAGACAGACAGACCCTTTCTCTAAGTGAACCATTCTAACTTGAGACATCTTCACTTGACAGGGTGAATCATGCTTGAATTCTTACTAAATTATTTAGCAGAGGTTCAGAGATCTGAGGATTACTCCACTGTCTGTTAAAAATGGTAGGTTACTGTCTGAAGATTTGATTATGTGAGGGTGTAACAATTCACTCCTTATTCTCATCATTATTGTTTCTACATCTACTTGCAAGGAGAGGAGGAAAAAATGACTCTTTTGAGAAGAATTTTACCTGAAAACACGGTCATGAAAACTCTTGTCAATGGTAGTCCCTTCAGACATCTCCATATACACTAAATGGAAGGAATCACGTTTCTACTTGATCGGTCACACACTAAGGACGATCCTCAAACGTGATTTAAAATACAGGTAGTATTTCTAGGACCAGAGATTTTGAGGCTTAAACTCACGAGGGAACCAGAAACAGAAAAATCTTGTCGCAGAAGTGAGCTCTGACACAACCCACTAAGGTTTTGGCATGTGCACAAATCTAAAGAGAAATGGCACCAAGTAAGGGAAAGTTGTCCGTTTCATAAACCCACACTCAGGCAAAAAGTGGTCACTTCTATATCATTCTACAGGAGTTGAGCTAAATCATTGACAAAGCTTCAAAGAATGAAACATAAAGGAAAATCACAACCTACACCGTTGAACGATTGAAATTTATTCTAAGCGTTACTGAATTCAACTATCAGCTTCCAAAGTGAACTTATTTGTTTTTAACTTGCACACTTGGGAAATAGAATGATCGAAGACTGAGTAGATATCAGATGGAAGAAAGAAAGAAAAACACGGTAATGATGTGACAACAGGAGGTTTCTGTAGGGCAGGAAGAAGCCATTCTCAGATTCAATTTGAAAACTCTACGAGGGAGGTAATACTTCTCGGACAAAATTCTTGAAC
Organism: Rhytidiadelphus loreus; assembly: GCA_947034895.1. Classification (NCBI taxonomy): domain Eukaryota; kingdom Viridiplantae; phylum Streptophyta; class Bryopsida; order Hypnales; family Hylocomiaceae; genus Rhytidiadelphus; species Rhytidiadelphus loreus. The sequence goes on from OX344764.1 coordinate 3,232,840, forward strand.
GTATCAGTGCGAAGAAACAAAATGATTATAAAAGAAATAGTGGAATCTCACACTAGAACTCAAGAGGTTTGACACCACTACTCCCTATTCTCATACCTTGTTCTAGGTCCGACCTCTCTCTATTCATAATCTGTTGGGGGCTCTGATGGGGAGGAGATGCGTCTATACTAGGTTTCATTTTGCGACACCGAGCTCTATGTCTAGCCAACTCATTCAACCGTAAATACTTCCCCCAGGGCGTCTCCTTGGCGTGCATCTTCATCCGGTTCTCCGCCATGATCAGCCGCCTCGCCATTTTCAGTCCTCGCTACACAACTAGCACATTACAAGAGACAGAAATCAATGCTTCCCTTCAAATACTTCATAACATTCTTAAGGAAGTCAAGACGTTCCCAGAGTAAACGGTTACAAGCAAAACATTCTACCATGTTCACATACTCATAATAGAGACCTTCCAGTATACTGTTCAGCGAAAACGCCCTATTGTTTGCTTTCCACCGAAACAGGTAATGTCTCAGATGCCAATTAAAATGCTCTCAACACATGCAGAGGAGACCCCAATTCTAAGAAGAAGAATGTAGGTTTTATATCCATGAGAATGAAAAAGATTTGAGGCGATTCTACTAAATATGCCACAGAACATATTAACAAGTGCCACCTTTGGTATCCACTGTTGGAGCTAGACTCTAGGAAAACTCCAAAATTTCACAAGGACCTTACATGCAACGGTAAGAGTGCAACTTAGGTCAATCTAGTATGTGAATCCTGTCCCAAAACTGGATCCAACTGCTTCTATAGAAGCTACAAACAAGACAGTCGGGTAATTTCATGGGTGGACACAATTTTGGCAAAGTTATCATCACATCTTCAGAAACCCTAATTCACACAAGTAGCACACACCGAAGGTAAGAGTGCAATTCAATCGATCTGATACGTGAATTTTGTCCCCGAACTGCGTCTAGCTGTTCTAAAGAAGCATGGGAGAGTGGTAAATATAGAGAAACCAATTGTACTTATAACCCTACGAGATCCCTTTCTGAATTACACCCCAAGTGGTACAAATTGCATAGCTCAGCGGCCATTCCAGCCTTACCACAGTCCTCACTTGCTTCGCTCCATAGACTTTGTGATCTATGACGGTCCTTTAAAGTACAAAACTAGCCAAAAAGTTTCAAACAAGAACTTTCATGGGTGCACCCAATTTTAGTACAGCTTTCATGGCACTTCCATTACACTAGTTTTGCAGGAAATGAACTTGCAAAACTGCACACCCAAGACGCTTAGCGATCGTCAAACCCTAAAATTTACAGCACAAACTTCAGAAAACTGCATAAAAAGGAAGTTGATATCGCGAATCTTTTGAAATCAGAAACCGTTTCAGTAAAATAAAGAATTATAACACAATTCACGTGCAAATTTAACAGAAACGAGGCGAGATCTCAGTTTCAGATAAGCCTACCTCCAGGAAATAATGAAAAATTTGCACAGAATCAGAGCCCAGTTACTGAACTTCGAATTTAAGAAGGGTCATGCTCCTGATGACCACCGTCTGTCGCCATTTCATAAATCGTGACCACGCTGTTATAAAAATTCCGACGTTGAAGAATTTGAGATGCGGAATTGAACTGAAGTGGGCATCGTTATGGAATTGAAGAGATAAATTGTGTTGTGTGCGTGATTATTTAGCTGCAGAGGTTCCGTATGAGGGGTTTAGAATGTGAAGGGTTTTGATTGTTAAACGAGGATACGGTCGTAGGGGTGGGGGACGGTCATGGGAAGGGGTATGGGACTCCTTGAACAGCAAAGAGGCACCTGAAACGTACATGAAGGTTCATGGTCTCACCTGGTGTTTTGCAACACAGTGGTTGTAAAATCATAACACCTCCTTCAAAGACCGGGAAAGGTGCAGCAGTCATTATGGAAACGTTTGTTCAGTTTTGGTTCGGCAAAGAGCAGGATCATCTTAAGTTATCGGTAATTGTTCAGACATGGAAGCAACTCTTTGCGTGAATTGGCAACGATGTTTGTGTTTGTTGAGTGCTTGCGAATGACCTGAAATCTCTCTTGTTGATCTGTCGATTCCTATCATCTTGGCGCTGCTCATAAAAAACAAACCATAAATTGATCGACAATGCATAGTTAGATTTTTTTCATCATTCTAAATTGAATTGAAAATATAGGAAAAATAAAAGTTAAAAAAAATAATGTGGTTTTCATTCTTTAAAAAATTATTAATGACATTGTACAAGAAGGTAGCATAGAGGAAAAAAACTAAATCATTAATAGCTCTAAGATGGAATTAAAACTCACTAATCTCAATAGTGAGATTGTTCTAACAATCAATGTTAATTTGGTGGACCTATATGTTTTGAAAAAGTTTGAAAATTGAGCTCAATAATGAATCCTACACTTAATTTTTCTAAAACAATATTATGATTGCTTGCAAAACAAGATGCTCTACAACCTCTTGACAACCTCTTCATATCATAAATCCAAATGAAATGAATCAAAAGCTTTCCATATAGAAAAAATATACAATGTATGAAAAAAAAAATTAATTTTTATTTCAAGTTTTTGTAGATTTGTTTTTGCCCACCTAATTTAGATCAAAGTTAATTGTCATATAACTCTTGCTCCTAGGCACCAATTAAAATAAAAATTACATTCCTAGAAAGCTAATAAGTTTTTCTATCTTTGGAAAAAGTTTCAAAATTAGGGGTTAACATCCTATTAGTATATTGTTTATCAAGTGGATTTTAAATTTGACCCCCCCCAAAGATTTGTATAAAAACATTCCCATTTGATTTTCTCTATTCTCCATGGATCATTGTACTTATGTATTATTTACCATCTTCATCTAAAATTTAAAAATAGAGGGACCAGATTTAAATTGGAACTTCTCTTTTTGAATTATGCAAATCTCTAAAAGTCATCCTACCTGGGTATTATTTATGAAGTGGATTTTAAAATACAAAATAATAAATGTAGGTTTTAGAAAGAATTTTCCCATTTGAATTTCACTATTCTCCAACCATCATCAATTCATCACACACGATTATTATTTACCACCTTAATTTCAAGCTTAAAAATTAGAAGGAAGAGATTTAAATTAAAACTTCCCCTCTTGGTTTATGCAAATGTCAAAGAATCATCCTAACAATGTATTACTTATCAAATGAATTTTAAATTACAAAATAATAGATGCAGATTTTAGTAAGAATTTCTCCATTTGATTTTCTCTATTCTCTAAGCATCATCATATCCATGTATTATTTACTAATTACTACCTTGATCTCAAACTTAAAAAATAGAGGCCTAAAGAGATTTAAATACAAACTTCCCTTTCTAATTTGAACAAACACCAAAGATTCATCATACACATGTATTATTTATCAAGTGGATTTTAAAATTAAAATTAAGAGGGAAGACATTGCAAATAAAACTTCCATTTCCATTTTAGCAACTTCCAAGTAAAACCATACCACTGACATATTGTTTATGAAGTTGAATAAAAAATGATGTACAAGGGTCTGAATGTCTAATGGAGGAGATTTAGGAAAGGCCTTTCCATATTATTTAATTTTTCCTCTACCAATCATCTTAGTTATGTACCATTTACCACGTTGGATTCAAAATTAAAATTAAGAAGGAAGACATTGTAAATAAAACTTCTCCTTTCCATTTTGTGAATCATCTTACACTATGCTATGGTTGATTACTTAGAAAGTCATTTAGAATATAATGGAATATGACATCTCATGGAATATTTAGAAACGAATTCTTGGTCATAATTTGAACAGTTCAAAAAATATTAATACAATGTTTTTGAATTGAAAGAAATCACAATGAAATATGGAATATGAAAAAGAATATACATATGTAGGTGAGTTCTTCATAAAAATAAATAAATTTGAAATACATAATTTTGGTATGGCAAACAAGTATAATGTATGGATCTAGCATTTAGGGTTTAGGTTTTGGAAAGACCTTTCACATTGCTCCAAATAATCATTTATTAATGACACACTAGTGCTTTAATAGTAATTCACATCTAAGATTTAATACAAGATCACTAAACATAACTATAAGATAGAAAGAAATCTTAGAAAATTAGATTTGCAAATGCTGCAGTATTTGCCTTAATGTCATGTTTGCATTCTTAAACGGTAATTTGATGCAATCGTAGGTAGGGCGACTGCGGGTTTGCAGCAACCTTGGAAGGGCGACCTCTTGTCATGGGCGACCTCTTAAAAGTGATTGCTTGTATAGGGCGACCACGGGTGGAGGTGAGAGCCATTGCCTTCTCCTTGTCCCCCAAATGGTTAGATTTTGTATTTTAGGGGAGATTTCGGGTCTAGGTGACCTTGGGTAGGAGAACTCTTGTCTTGGGGGACGTCTAAGGGGGGACCTCTTGTCTAGAGCAACCTTAGGTAGAACTGGGAGTTTTTTTTTTTCTTCATAATATTTTTATATATTATATGCTATAGGCGACTTTAGGTCTAGAGTGACCTTAGGTGGTTGAATGTCTTATTATCTTGGGGAATCTGTTGTGGGCAATCTCATGTGTGTTGGAAGCTATTGCCTTCTCTTTTTCAAAGAAGCGGTTATGCTTTGTATTCTCTCATATGTTTTATAATTAGGGAGCAAAAGGTAGAGGTTTATGTATGATCATCCTACTATGTTTTGGCAAATTTGGCAATTAGAAGGGGATTCCAAACGTCACCCTTTTTCCTTTCCACTTGGATAATTATTTATTAATATTTTTTTGTCTCAAGGTCCTCATACATCATGAAGACCCTAGAATAAATTATTTTCTAAAGTTTTGAAAACCATTTGCTATTTATTTCCTCCCCATTTCTTTCATTGGGTTGTAGTCACTGCAATGCATCCATCTACTAGTTTCTACTTACTATTTTCCCTAGTGCAAATATTAAATTTTAAGAAGAAAAATTAATATGTAATCCCGGCTTATTTTTTCAACATATTATAGAAAGTTGCAACATGGAAGTTGTAGGATCTACATGTTTTTGGGTAAAATGTTTGAATGATGAAATCTAATCATTTAGAAAGGTTGAAAATACTTCTTTTTGAAATTTAGGCACTTTGAACTTGAAATTGGTAAGATTTTTTATTTTGAAATCTTAGGAGAGTGTACTCAATCATACAAATTAACTAAAGGATATTATGTTTAAATTTGCTTTGAAGACAAGTATTTTGAAGCAATTTTGTACCTCTAAACATATTGGTCCTTTACGGGTTAAAGGAACAACTAAAAGTGACATCACTAAGCATATGGTGACATAATGACATGTGCTTCTAATTCAAAGTTGGGCACCAACAAATGAGGACGGAGATTATACGCTTTTCAATGAGAGGCCCCAAGTGAAAACAAATATTTGACCATGTGGTCTACAATAAAAGGACTCTTTTGGTTTTAGTTACTAATGTGAGGCCTAAATTTTTCAAAATAATTTTTTTTAATTTAAATTTTGTAGTGCAATTTTTTCCACAAATGGTGGTCAAAGTCATCTGAAATTGCAAGCCAAGGTTCAATTTTTTTTTCCAAATTTGAATGCTAATATCTTCCAATCTGTATGGTCAAACTTCATGAAATTTTTACCACATGATTTTAGACAACTTAAGTACAAGATCTTATGGTTAGATTCTCCAGAAAATATTTATTCTATTTTCTTGGATGAATGTAATAGAAGTGGTAGTTTTGAATTGTAGTACAAGAAGTCACCCCTACAAGAGGTCATCCCTACATGCAGTCTCCTATCCGTACGCACACCTTGAGTTTGCCATGTAGACACCACATGGCATTCAACTGAAGGGGGGTAATTTTATGTAAAGTCAAACGTAAATTTGACTTTTCGTGATGTCGCGCGAACTCTTCTAGACGTTGTGTGATATCTGCTTATCGCAGTGTCACCTAGTACAACCCTGATCACTACGTTTGATAACCACTTTTGAATTGAAGATGAGACAACAATATAGTTGGTGAGCTATAACAATGGAGTAGCTTTGAGATCATTCTATCACGATGTGTGTGAAGACCCAAGACAATCGCGGAAATTCTACTTACAGAAAGGATGACTCTAGGTACGTCATGATGAAGTTCAGTTACAAATTACCTTTCATAGCAGAGCCCTTCATTTTTCCTAGCCAAATCACACAAGTTTTCTTCTTAGATGTTGAAGGGAGACCTAGTTAGAAAGTTGTACAACGCAAAGAAGCAAGAGTACAATGAAAGATAGTAGAGAAGCTACTAGTTCTATTAGAGATGGTTAACCTAGTTGAAGTTATAGAATTATTAGTGGAGAAGAACCTATTAGCACTAGAGGAGTACTAGAGCAGTTATGACTCGGTGCTCTTTGACTTAAAGGTGTTTCATGTAGTCCTTAGCAATCATTGTATAGTGACACAAAGCCATGGTAGTTTAGAGATATTGACTATTTTTTATTTGGTGTATGGTGCTTGATTTAGCTCATGTGTAATGAATTTTCTAGTCGTAGTTTAATACAATATGGTTGCCCCAATAGGCCTCCTTGTAGTCATTAGTGACAACACTCTAGGCTTGTCTTGTTGCTATTGTAGTTGCATTCCAATATTGTGCATAGGTAGAGACTTGAACTATAGAAATTTCAAACATGCCCAGTTGCCTTCTACGAGTGACATGAAAGTTATGTTGTTGTTGCGTCCCAATACTCTCATTTGCAAAGTTTGACTACATATTACTCAAATTTGATTGTAGAAGTCATCTTAGAGTCAATGTAGTTGTCGCCCGGGAGGGTGCAATTTATTTGCATCCATGTCAACGCAGTGCTTTCCATGTCAACAGTGCAAAAATTCATTTTGAAGTTGTCGAGTTCTACTACAAGTCATTTCTCAATCATTTCGAAGTAAAGACCAGTTACATTGTATGATACTAAGTTGTCATTCGTAACTGAGTTCTCCACATTGGATTCCCCTAGTTTCCCTACCCAAAGGTCGACAATGTTATGAACAAGAAACTGTGGATAAATCTCAGAGTTCTTCTCTTCTTCATCTCGTAGTCATAGTCATGATTGCAAAATACTCAAACATTGTGGGTGTTTTAGGTCTAGTGCAATTACGGAGTCAATAGTCATTCTTAAGTCAAACCGAACACCAAGTCATTGTTACCCACTTGCAAATGTGGTTGATTTTTTGTAGTGATAGTAGGTAGGTGCTAGCTTCCATTGAAGTCAATGGAACTAAGGGAGTCTAGAGAATTCAAAGAGAATATACATTTAATATTGTGTTAGATTTTGGCATAAATCTTCTTGGTATAACAACTTATTGAAATTTTGGATGTCTTCAAAGTTTTGAGATGAAATGATGAGAGTGATTTTCATTGTTTGTAGCAAAAACCACCTCTAGAGTTTGACTGGTAGGGAGTGTATGGGACCCTAAGCTAGATTGCCTTCCAAGCAATGGACTCCAATACTGTTTTTGGTTATTTTATTTAATTAAATGCCTTTGAGTGAAAAAGGGAAAGCATCCCTAAATCACTCCAATATGTGTCCTAAAATCACCACATCCTCCTAATACATCTTCTAGGAGGTTTCACCCATTTTGCAAGATTCCGAATTTATATATGACTACATTGCAATTGTATACTACTATCAAATTCAAAAGTCAAATACAAAAATGTACCCATGATGTTTATAGATGTCTTTTAACAACTACACAATTACCATTATTGTTTGAATTCCTTCGATCACTATCTCTATTCAAAGATTTGTTGTGTACAATGTTGTTGTAGCATCTGAGTGTGAACAACTTGATCTTACTTTAGAATTGAGTAAGCAAAAAGAATGGGCCACAAACTTGCCCCCAATCCCAAAAGCTTGAACAAGGAAAAAATGGATGTTGCCTAGGTTAAAAACACAAAAGTTGTATCACTAAGAACAAAATGGTTAGATTCATCACTAAAATATTCCAAGAAACTCACATTTTGATTATTTAGTGACTTCAACTAACATAAAGCATCTTTCACATTGAGATCAATAATCTTGAGTATGGTGCCTATGCAAGAAACAATAGAAAATAAAACTAGTAGAATGCAAGTGACAAGTTTCCATACTCTTTTAGATAATAGTGGGTTATCTACAATTGCATAGAAGCTTTACAACAAGTTACTTGAAACTTAGTAGCATAAATCCAAGGCCAATTGGAGAGCTCAGCATTCTCGTCAATCCACTCGCGGGTCCACTCGTTGAGACCCTCCAAGCATTAGTCTCCTTTTTTTTCAAAAAACTATAGAACGTCATAGTTATAAGTTGAGTTCATTGTAAAGAATGCATTTGCTATCGGAACTTGGGAAAAATTGGATGTTAGAAAACTTTGAAAAACAAACAAATGAATGCCTTAGTTTGTAAGAGATAAATCTTACAAGGAAATTTGATTAATGAATGTCTCACACAAGAATTGCAAATCTAAAAACTAACAAACAAAACAAAATTAGAAGAAAAGTGAATTTATGCTTGAATGGACAAGGTTGTTGAAGTATTTAGATAAGTCATACTTGGCTTTGAACAAAGTGGCGACACCATTCATCCATCACTTATTCAATGCATGCTCATCATTTTCTATGGTCTTATAGTCTAGATTTGAGCTTAGAAATGAGAAAGGTGATATTATTATAAATTACCTATCAATTGGTACATGAGTTTTGCATGGCTATTTAGCAACATTTGTATGCTTCACAAACAAATATACAATATCAGTACTACAATGGATCCCTCATTTTCAATTCATGTGATTTGAAAGACTTTTGTAACCTTTATATGCATGCAAACAAAACACATGCTGAGGAAAATGATGAAATTTTTAGACAACTTAGATCAAAGCAAAAATAGTAGGGTAGAAACTATCCTCAAATTAAAATGTCTAATTGCACTACTAAAATAATACCCTCTTTGAACCTTCTTTTGAATTGAGAGCAGTTAAAGAATTAAAGTTCTCCACCTCTTTTGGCAAGGCCACCAAGCTTGAACACCACCAAAAAATAACAGTGGTAAACAAAGACAAGTTCTCCATTTCCTTTGGCAAGGGTGCCAAGCTTGAACACCCATTTAAATCTAGAGTTCTCAAAGAAGACAAATTCTTCACTTCTTTTAGTGAGGACACTAAGATTGAACAATATCACAATTGGAGAGTGGTTAAGGAAGACAAGTCCCTTAATTCCTTTGGCAAGGCCATCAAACTTGAGCACGCACTCAAATTCAAAATTCTCAAGAAAGACAAGATCTCCACTTTTTTAAACAAGGTTGCCAAGCTGGAACTCCCACTCAAATTGAAGGTGGTCAAAGAAGACAAGTCCCCCACTTCCTTTTCCAAGGCCACCAAGCTTCTACACCCTTCCATTGAATCAAGAGTGGTCAACGAAGAAAAGTTCGCTACTTTTTCTAGCAAATCTACCAAACTTGAACACACTTCCAAATTGAGAGTGCTTGAGGATAAGTTCCCTACTTCCTTTGTCAAGGCCACCAAGCATTAGCAACCACCCAAATTGAGAGTAGTTAGGGCAAACAAGTCCCCCACTTCCTTTACCAAGGTTGTCAAACTTGAACACCCACTCAAACTAAGAGTGGTCAAGGAAAAAAAGTCCCCTACTTCCTTTGGCAAGGCCCCCAATCTAGAACATGCAATTAAATCCAAAATTGGCAAGGAAGACAAGTTCTCCAATTCCTTTAGCAAGGCCCCTAACTTAGAACACACAATCAAATCTAGAATTGTCAAGGAAGACAAATTCCCCAATTTCTTTAGCAAGGACCCTAATTTACACTATAAGAACCCCGTGTTTTTTTGACATGCAAATTTTGCATGCTCATGTCTGGAGTGATGTCTGTTCACGTCTAGTCAGACATCCAAAAATTTACGTTCATTAAGACATGGAAAAAACATTGAAAATCTGCTCGGACATCACATGTTTGAGGCCTGATGTCCAAAAAAACAGTGGTCAACGGGGTTCTGAAATTGTGCCACCTGTCATGCCACATGAGCGTGGGAAGCTATGTAAGATTTTTTTCATCCATTACCTGTGAGTGACGTGGCATGTCGACGTGGCATATTTTTTGGGTGTGACGTAGCATTGTTTTGGGGCTCGAAAATAGGTCTAGAAGGAATGCTACTATGTCATGAATGATGACCACATAGACGTGATGTTGTCTTCTAGGATGTCTTTGAAGACATCTCAGTAGACATTCTATGTCTGCAATGACATCGTGCTGTCATTCTGGACGCCATTCTTGTCATGTACACTATGAAGAGAAACATCCACTTTGGTTTTTATTGTGCCGAATGTGACATACGACATTTCTGTATTGTCCTTACGGATGTTGTTCGTGACATGAGGCGTATGTATGAAAGCAACAACTGGCACCATATAGAACACCGGCTACTGGTTGCGGAAGTTTTTGCATGCATCGCTAAGAAATAATCCAGACACACTGATGTCTCCGCGAGCATTTTTTGTAGTGTTCTCTCAATGTCAAAGAAAACATAGTCATATCAGTAGAGATGTCAACGGTGACAGGGGAAACGTGTGATTCGATGTGAACATGGACGCTACACGAGACGTTCAAGGCGTCATATTTGAGAACAGTATGCCTTACACAATGTTGGCAAGGAGGCACACCATACATAATATAAAATACATACATACATCATACATGGTATAAAATATATACATACATTATACATAATATAAAATACATGCATACATCATACATACAAAAATAATACACCATACATAGTATACAATATTCAATAATTATATCAAAATAAATACTTTAAAAGCATCTTATTGTGATTATAGGGAGGAGATAAGACGAGATATTTATATTAGAAAGGTGGTGGGAAGAATGACAAACAATATGGAATATTAAAAATACAATCATGACAAAGGATGAGGGGAGGCGGTGCTGACGTCGGTGCTAATGTTTGTTTGGGCGTTTATGCTGACATTGTTGTCAGATATGACGTCTATATCCATTGTCTTTGTAGACATTCTTCTATTCAACACATCTTGTAAGGCAAGACATGCACGTGAATTTTTCCACTTTTGACATGTTTTACCTTCCTTTTGTAGTATCTCCTGGAACGACACATGCTAAACATCATGCACTATAAGAAAATTTATGCGAAAATATTTTGAAGATGTTGCTTTCAATAAATGACAGCCAAAAAGACATGTGGATACCAAGGAACTTGAAATCCGTAAAGAAATTTGATTGCAGGCGCCAAAGGCGATGCAATGATGATTTCCACATGCCACATGCACCTTACATCCTCACTGCACAGGAGCGAGCGTAGTTCATAGCCATAGTGTGCAACATATGCACCCCCACAAACTACATTGGTACAATTCATAAACGCTTGAAAAATGATAAACTGCAGTACATGAAGACACATGACTACGATGTACTCATGCAACAAGTAAAAGACACATAAATCAACTCCCTTAGAAATGTTCATTTTATTTGCAATAGTACTAGATTAGGCAAATTCCACAATTGAGAGAACGTATGGGTCCATGGTGAAGGTGGTGCTTCCAATGTCTGTATCTCCATCACCTTTGTCTTTTTTTGTAAAAGGAACGTAGTGTCTATCTAGAACTGCATGTACTGCAGACCCTTCTTCAGAGCACAAATTATTACAGATTTCTAAGTACATCATATATAGTTTGTTGTAAACGTGTCAACAAGGACAGGATGTGCAGTCCAGGACATCACTGACAATACTGCAATGTCACACACTTGCACTATTCTAGACATCTCTGAAAATGTCCATGCGCATTAGGAAATGTCCACGTGAATATGAAGACAAACTTTTAACTAATGCTATTGCATGCGTGTTGCTGTAGATTTTACCGGTGGCAGTTTGAAACATTTTAGATGACAATGTGCGGTTAGCTATCATAAAAATTAGTAGAGTGTTCAAAGGCTCTATGACAAAGAAGTGAATATGACTGAAAAGGACAGTGTCATGCACAATGTGGTCATGGCCACTTATCTACTAGAGAAGGAGTTTCCCACGAATTTCTTGAACATCATGACACATCTCCTAGTACATCTCGTGGAACAATTATTTGTTTGTAGCCCTGTGCATTGTCGATGCACCACATGCACTCTTTTGTTTTCTCACAATGATTTTGTAGGAAGGGCATGTTTCTTGATACATTAATGTCCAGTATTGGAAATGAGCAATTTGAATTTGTCTGTCTAAATTGAACAATGGATGTCGTTCATTCAATTTGCTTGACTGAGTCTAGAGGTACGGTGCTTCAAGTGCTTACTATGTGTTGGATACAAATCAAATGAATAAGATGGTCATGCATTCAAAAGCAAACATTGTACAAGGTAATGTGAACGGATAATGCCATTGTAAGGAAGTACTCCCATGTTTGTTGTTCAACCTATTTACTCTTCAATAGACAAGTAAAACACATCAACGCCAAAGAAAGAGTGCAGTGTTGGATGACAACGATGTCAGAATGAAACAGACATATCTGAAGACATTTACATGTTATTGACAACATTAGCTTGAGCAGTGTAGTGCTTGCCCGGAAGTCCCCAAGAATGCAAAGACATTGCAAGAGATGTCTCTACTATCGTGCGGATGTCCTCTACGACAGGTGAATAAGCGACACGATGTTTGAGCAGACATTTGAAGGTTACTGAAAACATGAACTTCAACATGATAGTGCTTGTACAGAAGTCCCCATGTAAGTGAGGACATCGCAAGAGACATCCAGACTAACGTTGATATGTCCTCTAAGACATTTGAACAAGCGTCAGGACGTCTCAGCAAATATCGTCAGGAGGAACAAAAAAGCCATTAAGCTGAATGCTTCAAAATTTGTACTCATGTGGCCGGGCCACATCAACAAAAAATTTGCCACGTCAACGAATTTCCCTCGATCTTACTATGCCATTTGCCACATCAACATGTCTACAATTTTTCAAGCCCGAGCATTGCCCAGCCCTCCTTTTATTTATGGCGGTCAAACATTTTGATTAAACAAAAACAACAAATTAATATTAAAGTCAATGAAAGAAGGTCAACAAAGCTGACGTGGCAACTTCGATTTTTACAGACACTACTACGGACATGCTTTGGTTTGCAACCATATCAAAAGAAAGGGGTATGTTAGTAGAAACAAAAAGTTGTTATCACCTAAATTTAGGCTTGTCCGCTACAACAACCACTTTGATTTGTTAAAAGTGGCAAACCCTCGGGCAAACCATCTTCCAGACACATAGACGTCTCCTTGGACATAGTGTGTCCATCCTCAGACACTCTACGTTGAGTGCCCAATGTAAAAAAAACACTAGTTTCTTATAGTGTTAGAATACGCAAATAAATCTAAAATTGTCAAGGAAGACAAGTTCCCCAATTCCTTTAGCAAGGCCCCTAATTTAGAACACCCAATTAAATCTAAAATTGTCAAAAAAGACAAATTCTCCACATCCTTTGGCAAGGCCGCCAAGCTTGAACACTCACTCAAATTGAAGGTAGTCAAGGAAAACAAATCTTCTACTTCCTTTAACAAGGCGACCAAACTTCTACTTTCACCTAAATTGAGAGTAGTCAAAGAAGACAAGTTTCTCAATTCCTTTGGCAAAATCGCCAAGTTTGAATACCAACTTAAATCAAGAGTGGTCAAGCAAAACAAGCTCTCCACTTCTTTTTGCAAGCTACCAAGCTTGAACACCCACTCAAATTCACAATGGCTAAAAAGGACAAGTCCCCCACTTCTTTTGGCAAGGCCACCAAGCTTGAACACCCACCCAAATTGAGAGTGGTTAAAGAAGACAAATTCCCCATTTCCTTTGGCAAGGCTGTCAAGCTTGAACACTCACTCAAATTGAGAGTGGTCAAGGAAGACAAGTCCCCCACTTCCTTTGACAAGGTCGCCAAACTTGAACACCCTCTCAAATTAAAAGTGGTCAATGAAGACAAGTTCCCCACTTCCTTTGACAAGGCCGCCAAGCTTGAACACCAACTCAAATCAAGAGTGGTCAAGGAAGACAAGTTCCCCAATTCCTTTGGCAAGGCCGCCAAACTTGAACACCATCTCAGATTAAGAGTAGTCAAGGAAGACAAGTTCCCCACTTCCTTTGGCAAGGCCGCCAAGCTTGAACACCAACTCAAATCAAGAGTGGTCAAGGAAGACAAGTTCCCCACTTCCTTTGGCAAGGACGCCAAGCTTGAACACCAACTCAAATAGAGAGTAGTCAAGGAAGACAAATTCTCCACTTCCTTTGGCAAGGTCCCCAAACTTGAACACCTACTCAAATCAATAGTGGTCAAGAAAGACAAGTTCCCCAATACCTTTGGCAAGGCCGCCAAACTTAAACACCCACTCAAATAGACAGTGGTTAGGAAAGACAAGTTCCCCACTTCCTTTGGCAAGGCCGCCAACCTAGAACACCAACTCAAATAGAGAGCGGTCAAAGAAGACAAGTTCCCCAATTCCTTTGGCAAGGCTGCCAAACTTGAACACTCAATCAAATTCAGAGTGGTCAAGGAAGACAAGTTCCCCACTTCCTTTGGCAAGGCCACCAAACTTGAACACTCAATCAAATTCAGAGTGGTCAAGGAAGACAAGTTCCCCACTTTCTTTGGTAAGGCCGCCAAATTTGAACACTCACTCAAATCGAGAGTGGTCAAAAAAGACAAGTTCCCCACTTCCTTTGGCAAGTCCGCCAAACTTAAACACCCACTCAAATAGAGAGTGGTCAAAGAAGACAAGTTCCCCACTTCCTTTGGCAAGGCTACCATACTTGAACACCAACTCAAATCAAGAGTGGTCAAGGAAGACAAGTTCCCCACTTCCTTTGGCAAGGACGCCAAGCTTGAACACCCATCCAAATCGAGAGTGGTCAAGGAAGACAAGTTCCCCAATTCCTTTGGCAAGGCCGCCAACCTAGAACACCAACTCAAATCGAGAGTGGTCAAAGAAGACATGTTCCCCACTTCCTTTGGCAAGGCTACCAAACTTGAACACCAACTCAAATTAAGAGTGGTCAAAAAAGACAAGTTCCCCACTTCCTTTGGCAAGGCCGCCAAGCTTGAACACCTACTCAAATCGAGAGTGGTCAAGAAAGACAAGTTCCCCACTTCCTTTGGCAAGGCCGCCAAACTTGAACACTTATTCAAATTGAGAGTGGTCAAGGAAGAGAAGTTCCCCACTTCCTTTGGCAAGGCCGCCAAGCTTCTACACTCACTCAAATTGAGAGTGGTCAAGGAATACAAGTCCCCCACTTCCTTTGGCAAGGCTTCCAAGTTTCTACACCCTCTCAAATTAAGAGTGGTCAAGGAAGACAAGTTCCCCACTTCCTTTGGCAAGGACGCCAAACTTGAACATTCATTCAAATCGAGAATGGTCAAGGAAGAGAAGTTCCCTACTTCCTTTGGCAAGGCCGCCAACCTAGAACACCAACTCAAATCGAGAGTGGTCAAAGAAGACATGTTCCCCACTTCCTTTGGCAAGGCCGCCAAGCTTGAACACCAACTCAAATCAAGAGTGGTCAAAAAAGACAAGTTCCCCACTTCCTTTGGCAAGGCCACCAAGCTTGAACACCTACTCAAATCGAGAGTGGTCAAGAAAGACAAGTTCCCCACTTCCTTTGGCAAGGCCGCCAAACTTGAACACTTATTCAAATTGAGAGTGGTCAAGGAAGACAAGTCCCCCACTTCTTTTGGCAAGGCCACCAAGCTTGAACACCCACCCAAATTGAGAGTGGTTAAAGAAGACAAATTCCCCATTTCCTTTGGCAAGGCTGTCAAGCTTGAACACTCACTCAAATTGAGAGTGGTCAAGGAAGACAAGTCCCCCACTTCCTTTGACAAGGTCGCCAAACTTGAACACCCTCTCAAATTAAAAGTGGTCAATGAAGACAAGTTCCCCACTTCCTTTGACAAGGCCGCCAAGCTTGAACACCTACTCAAATCGAGAGTGGTCAAGAAAGACAAGTTCCCCACTTCCTTTGGCAAGGCCGCCAAACTTGAACACTTATTCAAATTGAGAGTGGTCAAGGAAGACAAGTTCCCCACTTCCTTTGGCAAGGCCGCCAAGCTAGAACACTCACTCAAATCGAGAGTGGTCAAGGAAGAGAAGTTCCCCACTTCCTTTGGCAAGGCCGCCAAGCTAGAACACTCACTCAAATCGAGAGTGGTCAAGGAAGACAAGTTCCCCACTTCCTTTGGCAAGGCCGCCAAACTTGAACACTCACTCAAATCGAGAGTGGTCAAAAAAGACAAGTTCCCCACTTCCTTTGGCAAGGCCGCCAAACTTAAACACCCACTCAAATAGAGAGTGGTTAAAGAAGACAAGTTCCCCACTTCCTTTGGCAAGGCCGCCAAGCTTGAACACCAACTCAAATTGAGAGTGGTCAAGGAAGAGAAGTTCCCCACTTCCTTTGGCAAGGCCGCCAAACTTGAACACCCATCCAAATTGAGAGTGGTTAAGGAAGACAAGTTCCCCACTTCCTTTGACAAGGCCGCCAAGCTTGAACATCCACTCAAATCGAGAGTAGTCAAAGAAGACATGTACCCCACTTCCTTTGACAAGGCTACCAATCTTGAACAACCACTCAAGTGTAGTCTCAATAGGGTTTGGCTTGACGCAAATTTCTGTGGGAAATAGTCAAGGAATTCAAGCCCTACTAAATCAAGAATCTTTAATGACGCACAAATACCAAAAGTATGTAATATTGAGATGCCCAAAGTAGTTGTTGTAATTGCTGGAAGTATAGATGGCAATGTATTCCAATTTTGAGAGTGTCCTATTAGAAATGCCTCTAATCGAGAACATTGTGAAGCTAGTTCAAGTAATAAACCCAAGTTGACAGCATTCATTTCCCCATTGCCAAAAGAACTTTCCAAAATCAATATACGAAGTTTCGGAAAATCAAAATTTTGGTGTCGTTGCAACAAAGACACATGATGGTTCATAGTCCCTTGCAAAGAAATGCCTTCTATATCCTCCACATCCTACATTCAATGAAACATAAATTATAGTGCATTACATCTTCATGTACAAGCTTCGAATAATAATTGATATTTCTAACATATTTCAACATTCATAATTCTTGAAATGATATTAGATTCTATATTCACTAACTACATTCAAATGGATACATGAAAATGTGCAATTCTATTAATGTCAATTGTACAAAAAGAACAGTACCTTGCTTGAAAATCCACTTTCAGGTATCATAGACGCTTTCCAAATTCTTGAATTTTTGGCAATCATTTGGCCCATGTCACGAAGTTGGTCATGCATTTCTAGAATGTCACTAACTCTATTGACCTTCAACAATGACATGTCCATCAATCTTTCCAATTCACCCACTAGAAGGATGCCATCTTTGGACCAGATGGATAAGATTGTTGCTTTTGATATGCCAAATGGATATACATCTTGACAAAAGAAACATGCCACGTCCAAAAACATCTTCTTTTCAATACCATCATTTAGTCCATCAAAACTTATTTGCAAGGTGTTCCAAATTGCTTCATCACCTCCCAAACTCTTTCCTCTTGCCATCCTTTGTAGTGCCCGTTCCCAACTTCGTAACCTCTCTTTATTGCGGAGAAATGCACCCATTACTTTCAAACTCAATGGCAAGCCATTGCAAGCATCCACAACATGTTTGCGCAACGCCACAAAGTCAGGTGATAGAGAATTTGCACCCCAACTAAGATGAGAGGTGAACAATGTTGTTGCTGCCTTTTCATCCAACAATTCAACATCCAACCTTCCTCCAATGCCCACAAATGATTTGATGGTATTCCATTGGCGTGTTGTGATAATTGTTGTGATGCTCTTATTAGCTTCAACGATGTCTAGAGGTACTATATCATGTACAAGAGCTTCTTCATTCACATCATCTAATATTATTAGAACCTTCTTCTCAAGCAATAGCTCCTTCATCATCTCTTGGGCATGTCCAAAATCCTTGGGTTTCCGATCATTCCCAAGTTTTGGTAATATCTCACACAGTATCTCATACGAACTTTGATAGTTCTTGCAATCCGCAACAAAGCATGATGCATGATAGGAGGACTTCACTGTTGCATCATCAAATATTGCCCTTGCGAGTGTAGTCTTGCCAATTCCACCCATGCCCACAATGCCAATATACTTCATTTCCAAAAGCCCTTTGACTTTGGACAATTGATTCTCTATAGCAACTAGAATTTCCTTTGGAGGAGCAATTGGTTCATCCACCTATACAAATACAAAAAATAGATCTTATAAAACAAATTAGACTACACTCAAAGCAATGAAAGCAAAGTACCAAAGAAAATTACGTAAATTAAACATCATTAAATGAACTATAAAGTTTACCTTTGAGACATGGTTTACATTGAACTTAAAATCTCTTAAGGCACGAGATCCTTCCTTCAAAACAGACTTCTTCAAATTCATGAGTCTATCACAAATCTTGGAGAATGATGGCCGCTGAAGAGGGTCTTGAGACCAACATTCTTGGATTAAGCTTGTAAGTCCTTCACAATCTTTGGGTAGGTTTGGTCGCAAGCTAGGGCCATGTAAACCTTGTATTTGATCATAAAATTCTTTTGGTTTCAAATCAGCATACGGAACCTCTCCAGATAGAATCTCTGAGCATATCATGGCAAAGGACCACACATCAGCTTGAAATGGATATCTTGGAGTTTTACTTCCTTTTATCATTTCAGGTGCCATGTACCCTTGTGTTCCAATTGTATACTTCGATGACTCCGGATGCTTTAGATTGCTACAAACCTCTAATTGAGAATTTCCATAATCCATAATCTTGAATATCCGACAAGAATCCAAATCCTCCATAGGAATTGAACTATACAAGACATTATCAGGTTTCAAGTCAAGATGAGCAACTTGCATGTCGTGAAGGTAATACACACCCTTGGCAATTTGGTGCATGATGTCAAGTGCAACATGATAGGGCAAAGGGCTTTTTGATTTCTTCAATAGGGTAGACAAGTTTGAATCCATTAATTCCATTACCAAATGTAACTCACCAATTTCATCTTCCTGAGGATTATCATCAACTTTTTTGGTAATTCCACAACCCAAAAATTGAACAAGATTTGGATGGCTCAAGCCTGCCAATATCCCAGCTTCCTTTTGAGAATTCATAAGATTCTCACGTTCAACTTTCAACACTTTCGTAGCACACACAAGGCCCAACCAATTTGACTTGTACACATCTCCATAACCTCCTGCACCTATTTTTTCAAGTAATTGTGGTGTATTGAAATTGTTGGGAAATTCCAAAGCACTTAAGTCTCCACCATCCACTCGATCCAAATTTCTAAGTCTCAACAATAGATGTTGTGCTATTTCATAATCCTTTGAGATTTCTCCCGGAGGTACAAGTTCAAGCCTCCTCTTTAGTTCTTGTCCATCTTCAAGCACTTGTTTGTAGGTGGTTGTATCAAACTCAATAGGGAGTACATGGTTTGATTGATTTGGATGGTGCAATAAGTGCATATCCCTTGTGGCATCATAACATGACATTAGATCTAAAAGCAACTCTCGAAAAGTCTCTTTGTTTTGGAGTTGAAATATAGCCGAATGACACCATTGCTCTTGTTCAATGCAAACTTTTCTCACAATCTCTATTCTCTTTTGAAGATAACACAACTCTTCAAAAATAGATTGGAATTTGAGATCTTGAGTAGCAATTGACAACATTTTGTCAATCCCTTTCATGGCCAATATGAGTTTGCCAAAAAGATGTACGCATTGGTTTTTATTCAAGACTTTTTCCTTTGAAGTTGCTTCCAAAGCCTTCAAGTATTTCTCAAGACTTTGTATATCATTGCATAGTCTTTTGCAATGCTCACTTTGAACTTGTAGGAAATCCTTGTCTTTCCTGCACAATATTTAATATCTATTGTCAATGAGATATTTCAATTAGGATGTAAAAAAAGCATATCTTCCAAATGAAACATCATTGAACACCATCTTGTAAGACAATGGTTTATCTATTGAAACTAGAATACATACTTTTATTTTAATCATATACATATATGCAAAACACAATAATTCTAATAGAAATCAAAGTAAATCCAATAGAAAACAATTGTCATGTAATTTGAAAAACATTCTATTCTAACATGGCCTTTTCGTTTAGTAACACCTACTACATAACATTTGTGCTTACCTAATGAACCACGCAAAACCCATGTATTCCCAAAAGGTTGCCATAGCAAGGAAGTTGACCATCCGCATCAAAAAGTGTGCCATTTCATTCACCAAATGAAAGGAAATATTGATATTCTACATTAGTTTCAAAACAAAAACCAAAGAAAGTAGTTAAAAAATAATACTCAAACCTGTAAAATTAGCAAGGGCCCAAGAAGATTTCAATTAACTAATGTATGAAAAACTATCTCATCAATATAGTCATATCAAATCTATCAAGCAATTTCTATACAAATCTAGGATCATAGAATAACATAAAAGTGACAAGATACTACTTTCTTATCCAATTATTGGAAGCAAAAGACATAATCGTAGAAGTATAATTTGTAAATATTGCAAGATCAATTTCATTGTGTACATTACTCTATAAAATAACTATAGAAAATGAAAGATACGACATTGAAATCGACTCTTGGAATTCAAACTATGTACAATATAGTTGATCCTACAATTGAACCCAAACAACAATTCAAAATCAAAACTACTCTACCTCAATTGCAATCAATCTATCTATCAACTACTAGATAAGTTTCACAATGACTTCACAAAAGGATCATGATTCATAACATATCTCGTAGTTGTATCAAGATTACAATCTTTCCTTTGTCTATGGTTGCAACATGTGCTTTTAATCCCCAATTTCATTAGCCATTGGTTGCTTCTTATCCAATCCTATTGGATTGGTGAATGCATTTGTCCTCAATTGGACAAGTGAAACAACAAAATTACACCATTGATTACTTTGAAACAACTTTTAGAACAAAAGATTAGTTTGTTAGGAACAATCTTGCCGATCCATTCAAATTACACACCTTACATGCAATGTGATCCAGTTGTGAGGGAGAGGAGCGCTGCAAATTGCCAAAGAAATAGCACCAACTCCTGATTTCAACAAGAAATAGGGAAATGCAAGTCTAGATGATCTGCCATCTTACATCGTTAGTTTGAAATTCCAGCCCTGAAATGATGCAACAAAAAAGAAGCCAACACACTACTGCAAAAGCTCCCACACAAGCTAGAAACACAAGAGACCATAGTTTGGATGTCACTTGGAACAAAATGACGGAAACAGACACCAACACAAACGTGTTACCAAACTGTGGGCATCCAAATCTCAAGCTCCCAACCCCAAAACCTAACTTTGTGGTATCGTATGGAAAACACGAGGACACAACCCGGGGACTGTGAAACTTACAAAGCAACGATACAGGAAAGTTTGCACGGACGATGAGAGCGTGAACATGCACGTGGAGATGCTCAGAAGATGTAGGTGCTTCGGACGCCCAAGAGCTTGATGGGAGACTCTCTAAAAGGCAGAAACACCGAGAGTGGGAGGAGTAGCATAGTTGCAGAGTTCAGTTCGACAAAGGAGAGAGAGCGCCATAGCCAGCGTGAAGTGTGAAGGAGGAGCCGGGGACAGGGGTTTGGTGAGCGAGCTCACTGTAGAGCCTGTGGCCCCGTCGTAGCAATAATGAAAGTTGACAGCAGTGGAGCTAGGATGTTCAGACGATGGAGCTACGTACGGAGGTCCAAAAGCTTGATGGGGATGTCTGTAAGGCAGAAACACCGAGAGTGGGAGAAGTAGCAGAGTTCAGTTGGACAGGAAAGAGAGAGAGCGCCATAGCCAGGGTGAACTGTGAAAGAGGAGCCAGCAACAGGGCTGAGTTTGGTAGAGCCTGTGGACCAGTCGTTGAAGGTACCATTTAATTCACGTGGGACCTGCTTGCGTGCACAGGCAGCAGAAAAAGTCTCTGGTTGTGCGAGATTTCAGGTTTGCACAGGATAGGCTGCACTGACAGTATCCTTCGAGCCAGGGACAGGGGTTACGTAAGCTAGCTCGCTGTAGTGCCTGTGGCCCAGTCGTAGCAATAATGAAAGTTGACAGCAGTGGCAGGAGTAATTTATCTTAGTATTTCATTCACGTGGGACCTGCTTGGCTGCTTGCGCGCACATGAAAAGTCCTATTAATAACTTCAGTCTATTATGGTGCCAGACTTCCGTCAGGATTCCACAGGATAAGTAGTCTGCACGTCTACAATGATGACAGTAACTTCCATCTGGCCATGGCTGCGTCACCCATCTAGAATTCAATCCTCCCCTAGGTCCTCCCTTTGTTTTGAAATTCCTTCATGGTTCGAGTTTTCAAAATGAGAAGACCATTCTATATATACACATGGTGTGGTTGGAAGTAAAA
This sequence comes from Rhytidiadelphus loreus, assembly GCA_947034895.1. Taxonomy (NCBI): domain Eukaryota; kingdom Viridiplantae; phylum Streptophyta; class Bryopsida; order Hypnales; family Hylocomiaceae; genus Rhytidiadelphus; species Rhytidiadelphus loreus. The sequence continues at coordinate 3,255,285 of OX344764.1, forward strand.
TAAACAATGTGGGATATATGAATTAGAATTAGTAGGAGCTAAACCGCTCATTGGTAAGTCAAATGAAAGGAAGAATTATGTTCGAAGTAGAATTTCAGACCTCATTTAGGCATAGTAGAATAAGTTTTATCAAATAAAATTGGACTAAAGAAAGTTGGTATATCTATCCAAATTTCATCTCCAAAAATCCGTTTGATATTCAAAGCCTCCAATCAAAAGTTATGGAAAAATTTCAGAGAGGGGTTGGAAGGGACATTATTTTCTTTTACATTTTCAAATATCCTCTCTCAAATTTTTCCATAACTTGTGATTGGAGGCTTTGAATATCAAACGGATTTCTGGAGATGAAATTTGGATAGATATACCAACTTTCTTTAGTCCTTCATTTTTTGAAAAAATTTATTCTACTATAACTAAATGAGCTCTGAAATTCTACATCGAACATCATTTTGACATTTTGACAATGAGCGGTGAAGCTCTCATTTTCAAATTATCCCATACTCTTTGAAGATTCATGGTAGACAATTGATTTCAATATAGAAATTACATCTCCATCCTTCATTCCCACAATTGTGTTCTTAACAATTCTTTCATTGGGCCATCGAAAGTGGGTTTTTTGTTGGCAAAGGGTCAAATGACATTGATTTTTTATTCAAAGGATTCTCGATATTTAAATATTTTTGGCAAATCTTCTTAATATTTCTTTATTTCTTTATTTGACCTATTTGAGATTTAACAAAAAGATAGTGTATTCCATAAATTTATTGCCACGATCCTAATATCCGGTACTGACAATTATTTTAATTCCGCATGCGGATGTTTTTCATGGATGAGGCCTCTCCAAAGGGGAAAATAGCCACTTTGAAGGCTATTGAATATTATGTAGCAAACAATGTCTTCGACCAAGGCCAACTCTTAAGAGCCAAAAGGGATATTAATTGGCCAAATTGATGAATCGTTTTTATTTACTTAACTCCTATATGCTCAAGGCTTTTTTTGAGCTTCTTGAAATTTGATATAAATTGAACAAAAAGACAACATTTTGATCATTCTTATCAATTTTGTTTCATTGTAACCGTACAAATTGAAACTAGACATGTTAGAGATCACATAGGAAAAAAACACAAAACAATATTGCTCATGGATTGAAAGATTATAATGCTTGATCATGAGATTGTTAAAATTGTGAAAGTGACTTGAAGTCTTTTGATCCTCTTTTCACAAGTCAAATCTAAAAGATTGGTCACCAAAAAAATATGATGTTAAAAGGCATAATATACATAGCCCCAATTAATTTACAGCTTCTCAAAATCTACTCAACAATTTTCTCTTAAGTGAATTTCTAATGTGATTTTTCTTCCAAAATCTATAATATTTAAGGCTCATTTCCAAGAGCCCTAAACACTAGAAAATCAAGATTTGCAATGGACCCCCTTACACAAAATCTTAAATAGAAAAATCGTAATCATTCATTTTCAAAACCAGATTTTTAATGCTAAACTAGACTTCAAAAATAGTTTTTCAACAACATAAACTACTAAAAATGATAGCTCAGTAAGGTTCAGTTTAACCCTTAAAGGACTAGATCCATTACGAAATAGTCATACATCATCTCTGAGCTAAATTTTTCCTTTTACATTGTGTTCAAATATCAAACTTCATATTTTTATTACATGACATTGTGAATTATCAATTATTATGAAAATTTTCACTTTGTTTCATAAAAAATTGTCATAGTTATAATTTTTGTGACTAAAAGTGAAAATAAATTTGTAAATATAGCAAAAATAGTCCAATTAATTTGAAATTATTTCAAGACGTACAAGTAGCAATGGAGATTAGTGTGAAATTTCTCAATTAGTTGTTTTATTTTTTACACCCAAACACCCTAGCAACGATCTCAAAGTCAAATTTCACTATCAACCTAAATTTATCCTATTATATATTTGATATATATAATCTTAATATTTTAATTACTTGATTTTTCTACCAAAATTTATAAAGAAATTAGTGCCAATAGAAAATACAATTTTTCACATATTATAATTTCTTAAAATAAAAGGTGGATATGAAATTATATAAATTAGAATATATGTTAGAATAATCTCGTTTTTTTACTATAAATGAAGCTTTGAATGAAAAATATAATTTTGTAATTTAAATTTAAAAAACATTTTAAAAGGAGAAAGTTTGAAAAAAACCCATACAATATGATGTAATATGGATTTTGACACTTGAAGCTTGCAATTGCAATAATTTTTTTAATTTTTTCAAAATTTCAAAATGGAATAAAACTAAAACTTGTCAAGCTTTATCACTACAAGAAAAGGGGGGTCATTTGGACTGCACAGAATGACTAAAAAATGACTGAAAATGAGTCATTCCGGACATACATGACTGAAAAATGACTAAGGGCTCCACAGTCATTGTGGACAAGTCATAGACTATGACTCCCAATTTTTATTATCACCATCCATTTTGGACTTGGATGAAGTAAAGACTGACAGGGTCCACGTGGAAATTGAGCAGTTTAGGGCAGGTTTTGATGGAAAGGATGGGCAGGGGTCCCTTTGGGCATGAATTTCGGGCGTGGGATGTCCACGTCATCCATTTCCACAGTCACAATGCAGTCATTGGCAAGTTTGGGTGTGGTCCACGTCAGACAATTATGCAGTCATTCTTTAGTCACTATACAGTGTCAGATGTCAGTCTAACCCTTGCCATCTCTGACATGTCAAGGCATTCACTGAAGTCATTTTTTAGTCATTGCGAGTAACGTGTGGGAGCAATACATTGGTGTGCGGTTGATAGACATTCCCAAGTAAGACTGAAGTCATATATTAGTGGGTACACTAGAATGCATGCAGTCATTCACGAGTCATGCCAATGTCCTCAATGGACAATGGAGAGATCTCAGTATTAGTTCATGGCCTCGTTCACTGGTGATATAGCAATATAGATGACTACCTTTGGCGTTATGGAGTTCTTGCAACTGAAATACAGAATACGCTGTGTAACTGTGAGGATGAGAGTTGCAGTATACATAGAAGGGATAGAGATTTACCCTCTCACAGATCAAGAAAGTCTGGACAGTAATTTGGAAGGACGGACTGCCAAGCAAGCATTTATTGGCACTGTAGGAGCCCTCACAACAACCAACACATGCACATTTTTGCGTACTAAACCGAATTGGGCCGACTCAACATACATCATTCACAGAGCAAGGGACAAGGCACGTGGGGACATCAAAGGACAGAGGTGGATTACGATTTGAAAATTTATGAAAACTGCATTCTGATTAAAGGAATCCACAAAATGCACTTCTATCTCAGGAGTCCGTGAAGCGTTGTTCCAAGTCTACAGCAGCTTCTAGACAAAAAAAAAATGCAAAAAAACAAACCACCTCACACTGTGGTCTTCATGTACTTCTGGTCCCATATTGTAGAGGTCCCCTTCACATGCTCGATTATGCTGTGCTCTTCATCTCTGTTCAGATACATCAGCGCCACAGTTGGTTGCATCACAGTAATGATGTCCACCTTAAACCACGTCTTGGGAATTTCGCAGAAATGGAACTTGTGTTTTCCGGGCAAACCACTGATTTTACCCACCGCCACTCTTTGCCTTGTACTGCAGGGGTTTAGCAGCCACACTTCGTCTCCTTCTCGATACTGCACACGGGCCATATATGACTTCAGAGACGGTGCAAAAGCAAGTGAAGTGAATAGTGTCCACTTAATGCGCCACAGTACTTTCATATTCTACACTTTGGCGGGACTACAAAGTGACTCGTAAGTGACCTCATCGTGACTCCACCATAGCCAGGCAGGACTACAAAGTGACTCACAAGTGACCTCATCGTGACTCCAACATCCAAGGGGGGACTACAATGTGAGTCAGACATGACATCCTCGTGACTCTAATATGACTGACGAGCCTTAGTTTAAAGTTAATATGCGGTTTACCTTCTTCGTCAACTGTGCACTGGATTTTTTGGATGGGCCTGTTGCCTGCTTCACCCTCGGCTCCCTTTTTTGCGGCTTGCCCTACACACGAAGGCACAGAGCATCAGAGACGGTAAAGAAGCACAGATACTGAAGGGACATCGTCAGTAGCACCTTGAATCCGGAATGCCAATCCCCTCACCTTCCACCACATCCAAAAATTCATACGCATGTCCAGTGCGGCGCCTTTGTACCCATTGGGACAATGATTCGTTGACAACTTCAGGGAATTTTAAGCGAAAAGAAGGAATGTCGGGGCATGCGTGTAAAGCATCCAATAGTGGCCGCAGGTACCGTTTCAAGTATTCCTTGTCATCTGCCAACGTGTGCATCCACTTCAAATAGAACGGGGTACTCACGATTACATTGGGTTCAGGATTACACTCCACCCTACTGGCCTTACTATCTACAATCACAGTATTTGCAGCACAGTAACGAGGCCACAAGGCATACACTAACTCCAATTGCTTCCCACGAGGAGATGGCCTCCCATCTTCCATCTGCAAGTTCTCACCCTACGTAGCAGACCATATAAACAGTGGCGCTGCGTGGACACCCTTCAGCTCCCCTAACATTGCTGGCACAACATCATCCATGTACAAGGGACTACCAGTGCTCCAAAATCCCACAGCGAAAGATTGAAAGCAACGGGTGAGAAAAGACTTCAGCCAGGGCCGAAAAAATATTCTTCGGACAGTAGTGTATGCGCTCCTACGAATTCGTGGGTGTGGATTACGGGTAGACAGCATACTACTGTCTAACAAGGTACCGTGCACATTGAAGATCACTAATTTGGAGGGCCCACTCTCAATGCATACAGGCAGAAGTCCGAGGTCACCGCGTAGCTTCACCTCACTCGATGTACCTTGACGAACGTCGGGAGGAGAAGGTACCTTTTGCGGTGACTGAGCCGGCTTCTTCAACTTCCTCTCCCCTTGAGATGCCATCGCCGCTCCTTCATCGGTGGCTTGCGACCCTGATTCGTCCTCCGCTGGCTGTTCGGTGATGGCATCGCCGGACAAAGGCACGGAAGTTGGAGCCCCAACAGGGATAGAGCGGTCTGCTGAAGGCCCAGCGGTGTCGGACGCCTGTTGCCTCGAATCCCCGACATGAGGTTCTTCATCTGCTGCAGCAGCCTTCGCTGCCGTCGTCTCTTCTTCACGTCCCACTTCCTTGTCTTCCTCACTTTGCTTGTGTCCGCAGGCGACAGGGACTACCAAACTAGCTGCCTCCATTTCCTCCGTTGGCCCAAACGCCCATGCTGCATCCCCACTAGAAGTAACATTCCGTTCAGTAGCTCCAACTGGCTTAAGGAAGTCCTCACGCTACATGACTTGGAACTCAGGCGGCAAAGGGGGGTTCATGGAAGGGATGGCTTGTTCCGAATCGGACAGGGTGAGTTCGTCTGTTGTTGCTGTGACATTTGCTACTTATGAGCTCCCCGCTCCCTTGCTGGGTCCTCTCCTACCTCTGCGCATGAAATTCAACAACAAGCTGCGCAAATCATCAATAGCCGCGCTTGTCGCCGTTGCGGTCGCCGATACTTCACCAAATTTGGCATCCATGTCGACACGCAATGTTTGCAATGCCTCCCAACAAGCCAATTCGCCTTCATCCTACACGTGGTCACAATCATTTCAGAAATTTATACAAGCATGAAAGGCAAGTTACGTGCAATGAAGCCCCCGCGTCATGCATGCAGAGGTTGTTTTTATTCAAGAATGAATGTGCACGACGAGAAGACCGCGACTTCCACACGTCTGACTTGTGACTTAGACGTCACTGTAACAATACTAAAACAAGACACAAGAGTGACTACAGCATGACCAAAGAGTGACTATGGCGTGACCAAAGAGTGACTTCATTGCGTCGGATAAATGACTGGGGTGCGGACCTCAACTATAACAACGCCAACGGATTCCCATTTGACCCAAAACTTTTAGTAGCAAGAAAGACAGCACAATGCTCCGACTATAGCTGAGACAAGGGAACATGTAATTAATTAATACACAACGTCTGGCACAAGTAAAACCGCAATTCTACTCCAAGAGTCCAAGGGGGCACAAGAGACTTACACTGCCATCACCTCCAGCTTTGGCCTTGGCTAGTCTAGCGTGAGATATGTCTGATAAAGTCGGACTACTTTGCCTTCCATCTCTCTGAGAAGCAAGGCAAAGAAAAAGTTAGTGCTCATTGTGCAAAGACACATAAGTTGGATTCATTTGCATGTACCTAATAAAATATAAGGGAAGTCAAGACTGCCAAAGGCAACATCAAAAGTTTAGCCAGGCTTACCATGGGGGCTTCCTTTGCGGCTTTACCTCTTCTTCCCATCAGCGCATTGGACTTCACACTCTGTCTGGCAGTAGCCATGGACTGCGCCTTTTTCTTCTGGCCATTTGTGTTCCAATAATCCTTCAGGCGTTTCCACTCGTCATCGTCCACGTGAAGAGGAGGGCTATCTTTGCCTTTGAGATAACGGTTCTTCAATCTGAACCTCTCAGACTTAAGGAATTTCATAACAGCCAGCCTAAATCCAACCATGCTCAAGGGATTGCCGAAGTACTCGAACTCGTTGTCCAAGGCAGACCTCAATTTCTTCAAGCGCTGCGGTTCATGCTTGGACCATGCTACGACACTCATGTCCAAACATTTTGGGATGAGATCACGCAGCGCCTCGTTCCACGCGTTCTTGCCCTGGCAGTTTGGATTGACCTCGCCACCTAGCAACACGGACACTCGATTTGGCTTCGCTCTCGTTGTGGCTCGCTTCTTGGTTGCCAAATCGTACTGAGCTTTGCGCTTCCGTCGACTGATGCGGGCTTCAGTGTCCTCGGGTAATCCAATCGGTGGCAGTGGATATTGGCCTTCTCATGCTCCAGCAGCTGCTGCGCCTCCTCCTGCTGGCTCGTAGTGCCCTGGAACCCAATTCAAGGTGGGCGGTGTGGGCATGATGGCTTGGTTCACTGGCGCTGCAGCCATTGTTGTCTGCCTTCTCCTTTTCTTGAACCGCTTGTCGACGAGTGCCTCCTCCTCCACCCTATGCACGTCGTCCTCCAAGGAGTCTTCCAATTCACGTGACGTTTCTGCCAAACAACCACACACACGACACATTAATCATTCTTCGCCGTAAGGTTGGTCCAAGCAAGTGGACGGCACACATACTCCTCGCAATGGCCTCATCCACTTCGTCAAATGGCCCGACTAGAATGTGACAGTCCTAAACTTTGCCCGATGCTCTCTCTTGCTAAAGAGAATGGACAATGACGTAATGAAGCCCTCTAAAAAACCCTAAACACGCACCCACAGCATGAAAGATGGCGCAGGTAGCCAGATTTTCCTTTACCTGCGGCTCCAGCCTCGTTCTTGGATTGTTGCTCAGCATATGTACAAGCAATGGCTAAATGCAGTATACCTGTGGCTATAGCATCGTTGTCGGACCTCGTCGCATCTGACGACGAGGAGTGGGAGCTAATCATGGGGATGTACTCTCGATCTGAGCTCAAGCGCGGACTTGTGCGCAAGCTCTCCCTCTGAATTCCGTCTCCACAACCCCGATCGCTTCTCTTCCTTCGCCCTTGGGAAGTGCTTTTCTTCCCTGACGCGTGTGACATTGCCTCGTGGGGTGCACGGTCGTCCTCCCTGCGCCGCCAAACACGGTCATCAGCAGCACATTTTGAAGCGCACGCTCTCACCACTCTCAGAAAACACTGCAAATGTGACAAAAAAAGACAACAATGGGCTGCCAAACAAGGGCAGCACTTCCGGTGACTTCATTGCGCCAGAATTAGTGCAAAGAAGGAACCCGGCGCACTGAAACCCTCTTGTAAGTCCTCACATGTGGCCCTAACCTTTATGAAGGTCTTCCCCGTGACTTGTCAACATCTTCTTTGGGACTCTAACGTGATTGTGAGGAGGCAGCGCTGAAAACAAAAGTGTACAGTATGATTCAATCGCCTCTTAGAAAAAGGTCCATCTTCTTTGAACGCAATGATAAGAAGAAGCTAGGAGCACTCGGCTCCACTAAACCCTAAGGCACTTATTTGGAGGGGGGGCCATGCTCGAGTGCAGAGTGCGGGTGAGAAAAGAACGATGCAGCCACTGGAAAAACGCTCTCACCATTCTTGGGCTGCGGCCTCGCAAGCAGCAGCCTTCTTGCGGACCTCAGCTACATTGCGATCGTAGAGCATCTCATATTCGGACTTCTCTGCCGGCGGGCTATCCATGGAACTAGGGTTTCTAAGTCTGCTCCACCTCCAACCTGATTTCTAGGACTCGAAAGCTGGTTCTTCCTCACAATAACAAGCCTAATGCAACGTTCACCAGACAGACGTCGCCTCTCTCAGAATTGAAACACAATTTGACGTTCACTTCTTGGCAGGGGTGCTCTTCCGAGAACCGCAAGGAGATTGAGTTTCTCGTTTGCACAGTATTCAATTGCGGCGGAGTGAGGGAAAGGAAGTCCGCCTTCCAAACATTGAGTGCTGAAGGTGGAAGATGGAGGCCAACCCATTGATTAGGTCAGCAAAATGGAAGGCGGCTGGACATTAATTTTCGCAATCGCAGGTACTAATCACAGCCAACTCCATTCCAAAACATGCAGTCTTGTTTAATCTTGTTCGATTGATTTTGGATTCCGAGCAATCTCCTCCTGATTTGGTGGAGTGCAATCTCGGGTTTAGGAAATTATTGGTGGCCGGTGGCAATGGTGACATCCGACTCACTGTGTCTGTGCAGGTGCACCCTAACTAGAGCAGATAGAATTCGGCTGGAAGACAACAACTGCAGCATCCGTGAATAGGGTCTCAAAGTCGTGCACAAGTCTCCCCCTAGTCATTATTTAGTCATTTTCAAGTAAGAACTTATATTTCTCACTTATATTTTAATTTTTTAGCTAATTTTACTATCTTTATTTTGGTTGGGACCTTGGCTTTCTGAAGATGAATCCCCATTTCTGTCATTGTGGCCCATTATTTTTGGATGTGCGCAGTTTTGAAATAGTCAGGCGTGACTAGAGCTCTGCCAAATCTTTTGCAACCGCCTTCATGTGCATTATTTGCAACCACTTGACAGAATTCATATTTTAATCATTCAAGTCTTTAGTCTAGTCACATATATGTCATTAACCAGTAAGTCTTTAGTCTAGTCACGTCCATTTTTAGTCACTTCTTAGTCATTCAAGACATGATTAAGTCATTTTGCAGACGGTCTAGTCACAGGGGAGACATGAAAGAGTCAATTAGAAGTTCGCCTTTCATGAAGAAGGAACGTCAGCTTTGCTGCATAGTTACTAAGGCATGTACAATAGTTCTTGACAGTGGGGGTCTTTGTACACTTATAGACAATGATACCCAAAAGACTCCCACTGGACGACAGAAGACGACAGGAACTCCGAGACGACCGTCTGTGGAGCAGAGAGTTGCAAAGGGCCCGAGAGTGCAACGTTAAGAAATTGCATTGCCCATGCACCAACTGCCGGGGGCGTAAGAGACTCAATATACCCAATGTCAGGGAGCACCTCATCCGCAATGGCAGACACCCTAATTCAAGGACTTGGAGAGGTCTCGGTGCTAGAGATTCTTCAGATGAGGAGTGGGAGGAACAATTTTGGGGCCTGGTTACCCATGCAGATGCGCCTCCGCCCGTGGACAACACAGTCCATACTCGTGGAATGCTCAATCAAGCCTTCCTACCACCGGAGGAGGACATGTTTTCCCCGGAGAGAATCCAAGAAGAAGTTGCAGCCGCTTTTGAGACAACAGACTCCATCCATGAAGAATTCATGGAAGTCGGCAATGGGGATGAAGCGCAAGAGCAGGAACCTCGTGACGACCAACATCCTCCAGACGTGGAAGCTAGCACGGACAATGCTGATGTCCATTTCGATGCGACGGTGATGGACGAGTCTTTGCAGCCGCTTTACAATGGAGCACAATGCAGCCAACTTGCAGCAACGGTGTTGTTGATGAATCTGTATACCGTGCACGACATCAGCAACCAGTGTGCCAATGAACTCTTTAGTTTATTGCATTCTCACGTACTACCGAAAAACAATAGTTTGCCAAAAAGTCACTATGGGGCGAAGACTTTGACAAGTAAGTTGGGGTTGACGTACACCATTGTCGGAATCCATAATAGCTTAGTACGGACCTTAATAGACTAAGAAAAATTAAAATAGATCAAAATTGAAAAAAATTAGTTTAGGCATAGACTAGCGGAAACAAATAAATACTTAGAATTAGTTTAGACTTCGTTCCGGAACCAGTACGGAAGCATGACGGAACTTGACATCCGGGTGGACGGATTCAGGAGCCGGAACACAGGAACCCGGAACGCAGGCATTAAATTCAGTAGCTTGCGGCGGTAGACTAGGGATACGTTACGGCGTTCCGTAGCCTACGTTCCCGTTACAGTGAACGTTGGGCGCAGGATTTCTATATAAACCTAGTTCCTCCTCATTTCTCGCCCTCTTTCAGTTGCTCCGCATCTGGCTGATAGTGAGAGAAAGTGTGGTGAGTTAGGGTTACCGCGATAGGAGAGGTGAGACGGATGGCAGAGGTTAGTACTTGGTATACAGTACCGGCCCGGAAGATTAGTCCGGTATATCCGGAAGATCCGCTGCACTTACGGCATTTAGAAGACGATTTGGTTGTGCTAGGTTGTGCAAGTCTGCTGAAGAAACCCTGGAACGTCCAGAGTGACCAGGTGCTCCGGGAGTTGGCGGCAGGTGCTCCGAACCAGTACGACCAGACCGTACGTGGGCATCCGGACCAGTGGATGGAGGAGCTGTGGGCGGAAGTGTACGGGTTCTCCCAAACCGGAAGCGGATTCGCTGCCCGAACGGACCAGTACCACCAGCACAAGTTCGTGAACCCACCACACGCAAAGGAGGGCTACGCGATCAAGGACTGCCGGGACGAGAGACACAGGCGGCTGCTCCGGTTTCTGCTACCGATCCTGTACCCGGATAAGAGTTCCCGGGTTACGGTAACCATGGCCAACACGATCTTTGGGGCGTTTCAGGACCGGGTCGTGAACTGGGGCCGGATCGTGGCGAGCGTGGTGGGGCGCTGCACCGGGAACTTAGCGAAGAACAAGCCGAACCCGCTCAGCACGTACCTGCTCCATCTGTACCAGCACCGGGAACTGTTGACGGAAGACGAGGCGACGGATTACGAGACCGGGCTCATCATGCTCCAATGCCACTGCTCTGACGACGAGGAGCAGGAAACGCAGGAGTCTGAGGATGAGGAGGAAGAAGCCAAGCCGGAAGTCAAGCCGGAGATCAAGGAAGAGAAACCGGAACCGGAACCGAAGCAGACACAGAGGGAGAAGGAGGAACGGGAGCAGGCGTCGGGAAGCAAAAGACGGAAGTCTACACTTCCGGCTTCCAGAGGTAAATTCCCGGGTCCCTTTCTCATCTAGGATAAACAGGAGTGGGAAGGACCCCGCTTCTTCGAGTGCGGAGAAGACTGGATCCGGACCGCGAAGGATTACCACGACAGGCTCACGGAGATCGTACTCCGGTCCGCGGAAGTGGTGAAGTGCGAACCGGAAAACCTGGTGGACGCGCTGAAGGCGTTACCGGCCGAGTCGGAATGGAACGAGATGAGGACGGAAATCCGGAACCTGAAGATGGAACGGGACGCGCTCAAGGGGAAGCTGATCTGGACGGAAGAAGAGCTGCACCAGTCTCAAGGGGCGACGCAGAAGGCATACCAAGCGTTCCAGACCTTCCAGAAATGGATGGTCAGTCCGGCGGATCTCTACCACAAGGCGGCACTGTATGACGAGATGCAGAAGACGTCCGCGGCCCTCACCAACACGAAGATAGTCCGGGTGATGGTGGAGATGTCCGGAAGGATGGAGGCATCGTTGAAGGAGTTCCGGTCCATGATGACGAACATGGATCCGAACAAGCCACTCGACTTCGGGGGATTTCCGGAAGTTCCGGATGTCATCGCAACTCCGGCAACTCAACCTTCCCCCTCGCCCATCAAACGAACAGGTCAGTTTGGGTCACTGATCCACATTGTCACTCAAGGGGGGCCTTCATCCGGATTTCTGGGGCAGGATATGCCGGTCCGGAGCAGTTTGGATGCCCGGATCGACCTTGTCCAGAATTCGGCACGGACGCATCCGGAGCAGTTCGAGGATATCGAACCACCTCCACCGATGCCCTTACCTACACCGGATCCCATCGAGATATCGGAGGAGGCGGAAGCAGAGGAACCGGAAGCAGAAGAAGCAGAAGTGGTGGAAGATCCGAAGTCGTTGGAGAAGGCGGACCGGTCTCTCGTCCATACGGACGAGACGGATTCTGACAGTCCTCCGGTCCGGAAGACGTCAATCATCACCCGGGCGTCCCTCCGTACACCCCAAGGCAAGACCAGCACCCGGGGGCAATTAGGATTTGACAGTAGTTCGAAGAAACAGCGGAAGGGAAAGTAGATAGTTAGATTGATAGTGTTTTTAGTTATCTTTTTGTTAGACTTAGAGTTTCGGGTCTCAGTCAGAACCCGGATTCCGGATTTTCAGGGGTAAGTTTCAGTTAACTTATCCACCCGGACTTTTAGGGCAGTTTAGGATGGTGTTTAGTGGCACTTTCCGCGGGTTTTACGGCATGTTGTTTTGCTTATAAAAGGAAGGGACCGCTTGTGGTCTTGGATTCCTTTTCTTGCTATTCCTTATTTTGAGCAGTAAATAAATGTGTGCATTTTTTATTGTCTTTTTACTCATTGCCTTAGTTTTCTTTGTGGGTCCTTGGTTTCCTGTTCTTTGGAAGTTTGAAGGTTTCTTGGGCGCTTGCTTGAAGGTTTTGGCTACAGAGTAGAGAGGTGGTAAGGAGGAGTCCGGATTCAGGGTTTCCCGGGTCTGTGAACTGTGTGTTGTCCAGGGAAGCAGTTCTAGCGTGTGTAGGAAGTTGTGTAGAGTCCGACGTTGGTGGTGTGGGTGCGAGTCCGGAAGGCCAGGGAGGGTTCCGTGCGGAGATAAGCAACCGTCTGTGGAAAAACCCCGCTCACCCGGAAAGTTCCGTCCGTCTGCAAAACACAAGTTGAAGTGCTAGTACCGGACCCCGTCCCAGTTTCCGGGTAAGTCTTGTATTTGTCGTTGTAGCAAGGGGAGTCGGGTTGTATTCTGAGTGACCTGCTTCTGGAGAAATCCGAAGTTGTGAGGGTCAACCAGTTTGTTCCTTGTTTGTGACGGAAAGATCTTTGGGTACGTGTCATTAGGAAGTTAGAGTTAGTGAAATACAAGGAGTGGTGTTGTCCTTACCCCTCCGGAAAAGTCAGTGAGGACCCTCTGAAGGTAAAACAGAGGTATCGAAAACCGTGTGTTAAAGCTACGGATCTGGTGTTTGTGATAATCCAGATCCGGTAGAGAGTCCGGATAGAGATAAAATCCGGTTGGGGAGTGAAAATTGAAGTAGTTACAATAAACCGGATTAGACGGAATTTAGAACACCCTCTGGGGTTCCCTGGGACGATATTCCGTGTCATCTTGCCATGTTTTTGTGGTTAAGAGCGCTTACTACAGTATTACGCGTACGACAACCATCATCCACGCATGCGAGCGCGGTTGTGTTCTCTTTCGGGGACCCTATTCTGACGCTCTCTGTTGTCCTAAATGTGGTGGTTGCCGATACAGAGATGAAGCTAGGCGTTGTTTTCCAGTGAAGGTGCTCCGTCATTTTCCAATCATTCCACGACTACAACGAATGTTCCGGAATCCAAGCATATCCAAACTCATGGTGTGGCACACAACAAACCGTAGCAACCAACCTGGAGGAGATGGCCTAGTCAGGCACCCGTGTGACTCAAGAGCGTGGCAGCACTTTGAGGAGAATGTGGACCCTTCTTTTGCTACAGAGCCTCGAAATGTTCACTTTGCGTTGGCTGCAGACGGAGTGAATCCATACAAGCAGAGTAGGTCATCATGGTCAACTTGGCCGGTTATGCTCTTAAATTATAACCTACCTCCATGGTTGAGTACGAAAAAGTTCTTCATTATGTTGTCTCTTTTGATTTCAGGGAAGGAATCTGTGACATCGGATGCCTTTGATGTATACTTAGAGCCTCTTGTAGAAGAGTTGCTTCAGTTATGGAATGGGGTTCCAGCATACAATGTCACACAGGAAGTGGGATCAAAGGTTTTTTCATTGAGAGCCATGTTGTTGTGGACCATGCATGATTTTCCGGGCTACGGCACTGTAGGAGGTTTCTCCCACCAAGGCTTTGCAGCGTGTCCGTGGTGTGGTGACAATTTAGGAGCAGAGCATTCTACTGAGCTTGGTAAATGTACATTTGGTGGGACTCGTCGTTGGCTCCCTGAAGGTCATCCCTACTGCCCTACAGGTCGGAGGGAATGAAGGACCATTTCACCGGAAACATGGAAAACCGTCAGAAGCCACGCACAGTGACAGTTGAGGACCAAATAAGGCACGCTGAAGAATATGAGGCATGGAAGGCTGCTGGATACAGGGACGGTGCTGTACGGGACCCTTCAAAAATCCATGGCGTAAAGCATCTAAGCATTCTTTACCGCTTGCCATATTGGAAGGTAAGTGACCGTGGGCATTAACAAAGGTTGGGCTCGTGCCTCGTAAGCGACTGTAATGTGACTTACATTTGACTTACACCCCGTCTTTGCGGTCTTTTGAAGTCACGGAAGAGAATTTTGTAAGTCACGGTTTAGTCAAACAGAAATCTAAGTCATTGGGAATGACTACTATATGACATATCGGTGACTGTCTAGACAGAAACTAACAAGAAGTTTGGCATGGCATGTGTGTGGTGGCAGTTGCTTCTGATTCGGAACACTTTGGACGTAATGCATTGTGAATTGAACCTAGCTAAGAATATATTGAAAACAATAACATGGAAGAAGGATACTGTAAAGGTGAGGCGGGATTTGCAGAGGCGGAACATTCGGAGGCACTTGTGGCTCACTCCCCATCCCCGGAAGCCAGGAAAGATGGTAAAGCCGCGTGCCTCATACGTGTTAACAGAAGAGGAGTTTGACAAGTTTGCAAAATGCATTGAGTCTTTGAAGGTGCCTAGTGGATATTCGTCTAACTTGAAGAGGAGCATTCGGAAAAAAAACTTTGGGGGGTTGAAGTCCCATGATTACCACATTCTAATGCAGCAAATCATGCCACTTGCTGTTCGAGGGTTGATGGAACCTGGTCCTCGTATGGCGGTCCAACGCATCTGCAAGGTATTTCAACGTCTATGCACAAAGGCTTACAACCCCTTGGACTTTCCCTCATTGGAAGCAGATGTGGCCGAAACCATGGCGTTGTTGGAGATTGAGTTTCCCCCATCGTTTTTTGACGTGATGACGCATCTTCCATATCATTTGGCAAAGGAGCTCGACTTGTGCGGTCCAGTAACTGCGAGGTGGATGTACCCAGTGGAACGTTACATGAAAGTATTGAAGGGATATGTGCGGAACATGGCCCGTCCAGAGGCGTGCATGGCGGAAGGTTATTTGCAGGACGAGTGCATCGGATTTATAATGGAATACTTCCAAGGTTTTGAGGGCACTACAAGACGAGTGTGGGATGAGGACGAAGAAATAGGAGATGCTGAGGAAGTCTTGCAGGGGGGTGGAAGGCCATATGTAATGACTCCAGAGATGCGAGACATAGCCCACCAGTACGTCCTGTCAAATTCAACTGCTATGGAGGATCTTGTGGCGTAAGTAAAGCCAGTCACCCATGACTGTGATGCCATTCTTTTCCACTTGCACCGTTTTGCTCAAATATCTATAGTGAAGGAGGATTCGGAAGTCATGTGTAAGATGTCTTCAAGTCATATAGAAGTCAAAATATGCCGTGAAACTAAAAAATGACTGAAATGTGACTCACTTAAGTGACTATGAAGTCACCTTCTTTGAATGTGTTTGTTGGAGTTTCGGAGGTTCAAAAAGCAACACAGGCATGAATTTCTAATTTTTCATGCCATTCGTCCCGTATGAATGAGAATTGTATTGTTCTGGTATCCGCAGGGAGTGGAGGACTGAATCAATTGAAAATCCGGGCACCCTAGAAATGTCATCGTGGATTCAGCAGAGGTTGCAGAATGCTGATGTAGACTTAAGTGACCCCACAAACATGGACCGGTTCTTGCTGAGTAAGAAGCCAGCACAGAGGGCTATTCGCTACAAACGTGTCCTTGCATTTGGTAATCATTTCCGTGTGGAAGATGAGCAGACCAGGCACTTGTTGACCTACAACAGTGGCGTCACTTCCGTTTTCCAACATCCGTCAGAGAATGGAGATGAATCAACCGTGAACTACGTGGGAGTACTAAAGGATATATTGGAGGTGGATTGTGGTACATTGAGTACGCGCATCATCTTACTGCGTTGCGACTGGGTGAAAACCGAAGACACTCGAGGTAATCCCACGTATACACGGGACGAGTCTGGCTTCTTGTTGGTCAATTTTCGACACACTCTACCTCGCATGTTGGAGCCCTTCATTTTTCCGAGCCAAGCAACGCAAGTTTTCTTTTCAGACGTTGAAGGTAGACCTGGTTGGAAAGTAGTCTTACAAAAAGAGGCCAGAGTAAGACAGGAAGTTGTGGACACAGTGGATGCATTCATCTCCACTAGAGTAGAGAGTACAGGGCTTAGAGCTCCCAACACATTTCCCAATGTTTCAGAGGCAGTTGATCTAGTTGGAGCCACTGACTTGACGGAGGAAGAGAACTTATTAGCTCATGAAGCATATTAGTGTTAGAAGGTTCCATGTATGTGCTTCAAACGCATATGTGTATGCCTAGTTGCAGGAATCATTGTGATGAATGTGCAGTGCACGTTGGCTTGATTTGCCCTAAACCACCACTGACCCTAAAACTATGGTATTCAAATTTACATTGAAAGTTTCTCAGTATTTTTAGTAATTATTGCCTCTGTAGTCCAAAGGGGAGAGCACAGAAGCCTCATGTCAGTATAAGGCATTCTTTGCCGAAGTAAACTTAAAATATCCGAAGTCCACATCTGCAGAAGCCTGACCGTTGTACCCTTCTTAGCAGCAATTCCAAAGAAACCAACCCTAAGTCATATTACAGTCATTCATTAGTGGACTACATCCGACTATTAGACCGCAGTCCAAATGAGACTGTCCACGTCAAGGCGTTGCCCTGACCCCAAAAAACAAATCCGGGCAGAGAAATTCTCTAAAGTCATTCTTTAGTCACCATCCAGTAACAGAAGAAGTAACTGCTGACTCTACAGTGACTTCAAACAGAATTCGTAGCCCTAGGTCACGACGGTTTTTGTCATCGGGCCCTTCTGTGAGGTCATCATCCAGAAGTCACGAATTTTGACTTTAAAGTGACTCTGAACATCTTCCAAGCTCTCCCTCGGTGCAATTATAGAAGGCTCAGTCATTTTTCAGTCAAACCGGACAAGAAGTCACCATGAAGTCACCTGCTTGTAGTCAAAATTACCCCCCTTTTCTTGTAGTGTATTTTCTTAGTTCAAAACACATATCAATAATGGATATTTTGAATGTTTCAATTAGGGCTCACCAATGTGCATTCACTTTTTGGATGCACAAACCAAAAAGGATTAACTTCAAAGTACTGTCCACACTAGAATTTGGTGCCTTAGGCATTTAGGGATTAATCAAGTGTATTTTTACTAGCTTCAATCCATGTCGGGCAAGGACAAGTAGTAGATAAAGTGTTTTCATTTATAATAAAAATATTTTACTCTCCTATTCAAAGAAATTAAAAAAATGTGTTAAAAAAAGTATTTCAATGATTAAACGTTATCTAATATAAAAGTTAATCTTCAAAGTCATAGAGACTAAGTTGTGTCTTCGGGGAGATTTTAGGAAGTTCTAAAGATTTTTTTATGTGAGTTTTGTCATCTAAATTTCTTTGGGGAATTTCTTACATGTAATTGTAGTAAATGGTATTGAAAAAAAATTCTTTGTTGTAATATTGACTTTTCTATGGAACATGCTTTATCCATTGATCACCTTGTAGCGTATTTTCACAACTTCTAATCCTTTGATGATTTTTGCAAAATTTTGACAAACACTAGGGCAATTGCATGAAACACTTGGACTTTATTTGCATTTTTCTATTTCTAGTATTCAGTCCTATAAGTAGTACTCTTATTTTTTAGTACCATTGGTCAATTTGGTAGAGAAAAGTTACCATCCATTTCCATCTAGATTTTATTTGGTATGTCAACACATGTCCATTTTCTAGTGATAGAATTGATTGGTGAAGGTTGTCTTTCATCATCAAGGGTTGTCATAGGAGATGTCATTATGGGTGTCATTGGGAATGTCATCCATTCATCTCAAGATCTTTGTACTACATAAGAGTGCCATTAAGGAATAAGGAGTGCAATTTTCTCAGAAACTATATGCGCTCACATTTTAGTTTTTAAAATTAGAAGGATTTTTTTTTATATTAGGAAAAAGTTTAGACATTGTTACGAATTTGAGAATGTTGGGCAATAAGAGAAGTTATATTTCCACTTTTTCATTATTAAAAAAAATTGTTGTGATTGAAGACCACTCTGAAGATTCATAAACGTATTCTATATAGAACATTTTTCTGACTTTAGAGCATCAAAGTAAATGGAAGTTGGATTATTGTCTAAAACCTTGACAAAGTATTTACACCATCAAGTACACTAATAATGATATTTAGTGTTATGTTACTAATAGTGTTATGTTGACTCTTACCACACCCACTCTAAATGTCAAGTGGTTTGCATTTAGAATTTAGGGTTCACCATCCCTTTGCCTCCACCTCCCTAACCTTGCCTGGCCGCCCTTTCTTGCCTCGTTGATCCCACCTCGCCACCTTTTCTCTCCGCACCCATCCTTTCTCTCTACTACCTTTATTGAGTGCTTGAGTAAAGTCTAAGTTCGCTTGGGACGCGGAGAATTCCATAGCAAACATGAGGTCCAAATCCATCACAAACTCACGCATTCAAAGGTTCATCTCAAAATTCAGGACCAATAAAATGTTATCAATTATCGTGTAGTTACTACTATTTTATGGGTGCGTACGTTAATTTTCAAATTATAGCATTGTTATGATGCGCACGATTGCTGCAAAGAATTGGCATTAATTTATAATCTATGTTAACTATATGACTTCTTTACATTAATTGCAAATGTGCAAAAGACACAAATTATACACGAAAATTTATTATCTTTGTCGTGCATTTTATGTATGTTGAAACACACAAAAAATACATGACAATAATGTCATTGCTATTTGCAGTGCAATAACCCTTATTAAATGATATCAATGTTTTAACATTTACAATACAAATGTAAATGTTAAAATGTTGATCATCATTCTAATTAACAATAATTTTTTTTAACTAAGTTAAATAGGTTTCAAAACCTGATTACAATGAATCCATCATTAGTATAGGCCATCAAATTCTAGCTGGAACAAACTCCATGACTAGGCCACTAGAAAACTTGATTGTGTAGTGAAGGAAATGAACCCATTAATAGGCCACCAAAAAACTTGATGATATAGTAAAGGATTTTGTTCAATGGCACTCAGTGAATACAAAAGGTGAAGGGGTCCTTTGTATATAGAAATCCATTGTTTGTCATGGCAAAGGATATGGGATAACTGGGGAATGCTGTCGCATGAGCGTAGAGCGTAGAGCATGGATTATAAACTAAATTCTAAAAAAATTATTAGTTCATCAAAAGAAAAACCTATGACCGTGCTTAGATGAGACCTAAGACCGTGCAAGAAATTGAAATATATGATAGAAGAATAATATGCTACAATTTAAAATTCGTTTATTCAAAAGTAGAGAAATTTTTTTTCTCCCTCATTAAAAATATCATAATTTAATAGGCCAAGTAAAATCATATTTTTTATAGCAATATACTTATGCATTAAATGCATAAGTGAATATAAATTTGCAATGACAATAATTTCAATTTGGTGGTCATTAAAGAATTGAATTAAATAAAATGGAGCAAGCAAATTAAAAATATTCATAATATACAATATAAAAGCCATATTCATTTTACAAAGACTTTTTGCAGTCTTTTATTTTATCTTCAATTTAAAGATAAAATACTTTTTCTCATTTCTAGAATTTATTTAAATAGACAACACCACGAATTTCGTGAATTTCATTTTCGAATCAGTATTTCAGCATAATTTTGGGTGGAAGTCAATTATAAATTCCTTAAATGAATTTATAATTCTACCAGATGCCTCCTAATCTACGAGAAGTCTGAATATAATGAATATGACCTCATAGATAGTTTTGAACATTACCATAGAAAGTAGTTTACAATAAATTTGGATCACATTAAGCCTATGTAAAATCAATTATAGTTTAAGGAAATGAAACTTTTTATAATTTAATGTAATTTCTTGGTAGTCATCAAAACGAGTTTTTCATATAATCTGAGAAGATCTAAAGAAAATGCAATCATGGTTGAAATACAAAACCAATTAAAAAAATGTAAACATCAATTGAAATAATTGTACAATTTGTTTAGATATTGTAAACCATATTGTAAAACATGAGTGTGACATTTAAAATTAGAAATTGAAATTATAACAAAAATTAAATATTATAATAGGGGACAAACCTTTTAGTTCAGTGATGGATTGTGACAAAGAAATTGAAAATCAAGAAGTCGGTGGCCCTTTTAGTCTCACCGATTAAATTAAAGTAGAAAATGATACCCAAAAAATGGGTAGAGCATGCTAGAGATTTTAATCCCTACGCTACTCACAATGAACATCATCATCACAATTTGCTGCGTCATCTACCAACTGAAGAACTCTTTTGTCGCCACGAAATTTACGAGACCTAGAAAGAATAGGAGGTGCTCTAACAAATTCGTCTGCTACATTACGAGCATAAATTGGTAATAGGAAAGTTTTAGGGAGACTATTCACTATTTCCTTCCTTGTTGATTGAAGAATAGAGGTCCTTGAAGAAACTGTAGTCACTCTTGAGCTGCATCGTTTCAAAATATGAAGAGAATTAGTTGGTGAAAGATACTGAAACAATAACAAGTATGAGGGATCAATTTTCAAAGTAACAATTGTATATAAAAAAGAATGAAAGGACTTACGTACAGAATAAGTTTGTAGCTTGAACTACTGGTACTTCGGAATCTGATTCAGCATCTTCATCCGAGCTAGTAATGTCTTCATTGATCCGTTGCCGCTTCGAAACTGGGGTTGATTTCTCAATAATAAGGGGTTGTAGAAGAGCATCGAAAATCAATGTATCTTCTTCGAAGGCTACAATGTGACGGCCTGACCTACGACAAGCATGAATAGAGGAACCTGGAATTCATGAATTCAGAAATTAGATATAACTGATGAACTTCCAAAGACAAAATTAGATGAAAGTGAAGTCACCAAAATAAACAAACAATAAAACAAAAATTTGATGAATTGAAACAATTGATAAGCAAAGAAGTAGCTAATGTAACTCATACCAATATAAATCAAGAAGGATGAAAATTAAATGAAAAGAATTTTAAACCTGTGGATGCAGAGCAATCGAACACCACATCGCCAATTACTGAAAAAGATTCAACAAGAATCTGCATTAGACCAGAGTCTTTTTCTCGCGAACCTCGCCAAGGAACATTGCCGTGCAAAAGCTGTGACTCTTTTGTCACCATGTTGTGTAGCACATCATCGAAGTTGACATCAATGCCAGCTGTGTCCAAATGTGGTACCATTTGGATTTTGAAACGAGAACGACGGAGGTCTTCAAAGTTCCTTACAAGTAGTTGAATACCAAAAATGAGAGTCTGCATAGAACAATTTCCGAGACATAAGAATAATATGCATTCAGAGTAAGATAAACAATAAAAATAAATAAATGTTGATTACAGGGAAAAAAGGATTTACATACCGTCTTCGTTGAATCACGAGGGTGGGTTAAATGAAGACGATTGATCCCAGTCCATTTGCGAGAAACTTTAAAGTGAAATGCTCGACAGAATCCTTTCAAGTCTGATTTTACTTGACTCGAATCGGAATGAAAGATTAGTAAAGCTCCGTCGTCGTGCAAATGACTTCCAGCGAAATCAAAAATCGACTTCAGGAAATTCGAATGAAGAATGTTCCACGGTGGAACAACAGATGTAGGATTTGATACCCCCGGAACAGGAAGATCCTCGGGAATATCGAAAATCATTAGATCGACAGCTTGAGAATGGAAAACAGTGCCTTTGAAAAATCTTTCTTTATCTCTCTTGTACTGTTAAAAAACAAGAATTAGAAAGGAGAACAACTTTGTAAAAGTCAAAAGAACTAGTAAGAATATATTGAAGCAAATGGAAGATGAAATCTAAAATCTACCTTGTCAAGAAAAGATTGAAGTTCGTTCCACCCCGAAGGAAATGATCCATGTTGAATACGGTGGTTGAGAAGTGAGTGCAAAGATCCATTAAAAATAAAACTATCCACTTCTGGTAATGTCGAATCAATTGTCAGTGGCACTGGTACATAGCCCAGTGAAAGACGAGAGATAGTAAGATCGATAGAGGAACTATCTCGCTTACGTGTGCCCTCTGTTGGAGAAGCTGAAGAAATTTGAGTGCCATCTCCACCAGATCCACCAATTATAGGCAAATGATTGGGTGCCTTACCTGTAGCCTTAATTGTGGCAACTGCTTCAGCAGCCTGGGCCTTGACACTAGCCACCAAACCAGCTTTAGACGCTTTTTCTGCTTTCCTGAGTTCTCCTTTAATCTTTTTTGCCTCCGCTTTTTCAGCAGCTCGCTGCATTTGTTTCATAGCTTTAATCTTGTCTTTCTCATTCAAATGAAAAACATCGAGAGTAAGATCCTGCTCTGTAAGGGTTTCAAGATCAATTGGATTTGGAGGACGACTGCCTCCTAATCCCTTCTCTGCATCTTCAATCGCTTTCTTCTTGGATTCTTCTTGTTGAGGGCAGAAACTTCCTCCACAATCTAAGTACCAACAACCAGCATTGAGGTGTAGGACACCCCATGATCGAATCAAATCAAGTGAGTACATGCATTGTTCCATGGATGTCTTATCGACCCACGCTTGAAAGAAACCCGGAAGCTGATCCCGTGCCATGGCATCCTTGAGTACCAATTCGAACATGAAGTATCTGCCAAAATAGATAAAAAAAAAAGTAGTGAAATATAAAATGAACATACAGGAAGAAGACAATAATTGACAGCATTATAAACTCAGTAAATGAATTGTACCTGTAAAGAACACGCTTCACAATGCGTGATGTATAATTATACGAACTAAATGCTTTAGTTCGTGAATACGAATCTTTGCCTCGAAACAAAGACGAGAATCCGTGCACCCAAATGCGAACACGCCAGTACTCTACGAATTCGGCCGGAGACAACGGTAGCTTGGAAGGATCTATTAAAACAGTAACGCCTTCTTCGGATTGAAGCCTCTCATACTCGGTGCAGAATGCTTCCTCCAACTAAAAAGAAAAAAATCAATTTAGTGAATATTGCATAATAATTTGAGTTAAATTACAAAATATTAGTAAGGGAACTTTGAGTACATTACAAGAGAAATCCATTATGGCAAAAGACACTTATAGATCCCCCAAAACAAGCCTTGTTTAGCCAAGACTCGAAGTCCTTATCCGAGAATGGTTTGCTAGGAAAATGGGCAGCCTTTCTTGTTTCAGTACCAGAGTTCTACCAAAACAAACATCTCACTTTAAAAAAAATAGGAGCCACAGATGTTGCTAGCAATTGAAGCTTGTCCAGTGTCATCTCAGGTTTTGAATTCTTGCTCCAATGTAGGGTGACCTTTACAAAAAACAAAAAATACAATTCAATAAAAAAAAACATTGATGCAGAATCATAATTTATCACCATTGCTTAATGGGCCAAAGTAATAAAACAAGTCACTTGAAATACAATTCAAAATGATGGATAGATTATGAAATCCAACCTGAGCCAGAAACTCATCACCAAGTGCAGGATGCGCAATTGCTAACCATTTGGAAAATTGGCCCTTGTAACTGTTTGTCTTAACCTTTGTTGCTTCAAGCATTACACTCGTGATTTCTTCGTCAGTCCTCGAAATTGATGGATCTTCCCCTAATAATGTTCTAACTGCAACATCTGCAGCATCAGCAATTTCTTGCTGCACATAGAAACATCACATTTAGGAAGGATATAAAGATATATTTTATGAGCATAAAAATAAAATAAAAATTCACATTTGAAACTATAGAAATAAAAAACGTCTTTACTCACCCGCCATAAAAATGAAATGAACACATCTTTTGTGAGAGGATACCAACTTTTTCCTCTTACAGGGTTTCGCAAACATTTATTATACTCCCTATCGGGAAGAATGTCTTTGAAACTCTCCAAGCTCTGTGTACCTGTAGCTCGAATCCTATACAAAGTATGCACTAGGTTCGTCTTGACGTGGCTGTTTTCATTGGACCTAAAAAACATTCAAATTATAAGAAAATGAACCATATCATCATTGTCGACAAAAACAGGAAAATGGAAATAACGTGAAAAGCTTCTTACTTGTTGATATCATGCATGGCATGTAAGAGTAGCCCAATTCTTCCTGTAGGGTCCAAACAAATGCTATCCACCGAAATGTGCCAATTTGGGTCCTCTTTATGAACTCGATCAATGAATCTAGTCCAAGCTTGAAATCTGTGATTCCCGTCACAGATGAAAAACATTTTTCCCAACAAATGATGGTGATTCTTGCTTTGCCGTAGTCTATCATCAAAACGATCACTCTCCAATTTCCACAATGGGCTCATTTTGGTTTTATGATCATCGGTCAAAGCTTGAATTATACCATTCTCATTGCACACTGAAACATAAAAAACACTTGAACCAGGTCTATAACCATGTGTAAAATCAGCCTCCAGCTTCTTGATGTCGGAGTCCAATGATGGGCGGACAATGGGCATTGGAATCAAACGACAAAGCAGAATCGAAAACCAGGATTCGTCCTTTGGTAATATTCTCATTGCCTCAATACTTGCAATGGAATTCACCTTTTGTGATTGACGCAACTCGTGTTCAGTTTGCTTCGGCTCTTCAAGATTGTCATTCTCTGGATCACTTTCCAGAACTGCCTCTTCACTTTCTGGAAATGCTTCTTCAGCTTCTTCAGATTGGACAGCGTCCTCAGTATCAATTATCATTGGAACGTGAAACAAACAAACACAAACATATAAGCAATGTCTAGAATTTCTTATTCAGTTGGATTTCTTGTGAGTAATCATTATTGGCTTACTTGGCTGCCGGATGCGTCGCTGACTGATGCCTGCATTTGAGAACGGAGCACTCTTCTCGGATATTCCATGACTCTTGAGGGAAAAAATGTCTTAGATCCCTACATCAGAAATAAGGCAATGGACAAAGACAAATTAAATACAACGCAATTCTGGGTGATGTTGATCAATAACAAGTAGCCACTGCCAAATTCTATGACACCTAGAAGCTCATAAGTCGATTGAAACTGATCCAGTCGGTGCCGACCACATTGAAAGCATCCAAGGAGGTTAGCCAACGGTAAGGAAAAATCCAACACCCACCCAAATATAAAACTCTAAACAACATAATAAGATCAACAAAAACAACAGCTTGGCCAGTGCAGATATCATTAAACATTTTATTCCAAGCGGAGATTAGTCATACAAATTGCAGGATCTTCAATATTATTTACCACCGTACTATTAATGACAATTTAATCAGAAAATAAGAAGTAATCAGTCGGTGCCGACGATACTGCAAGAACCACCACACTGCAGCCGCAAACGATAACGATTCTACCAACAAAATTGAGAATCACAAATACCCTGAATACCCGGAGACCGTGCCAAAAAAATATCAAAAATGCATAAAAAAAGGTTTGGTCCAGCAGCTGCAACGACCACTTCACGAAGACCCGGTCGGCAACGACAGACCACGAGAACGAAGAGGGCAGTAGCTCAAATCTCTTTGAAAGCCTAGGATCTTGAAGTCTACTGCCCACATTGAAAAGGCCAGCAAGTCCAAATTTTATCAATACTAAATCCCATGAGACTACATTAAGGTTCACCCCGCCTGAGCAATCACATTTGTGAACACATCCGAGTTTCGGAAATGTAGGTTTTGGCCTTAGTTTTCGCACTGAAGCTCCTGGACTCAACATAGGGTTTTTTTTTCAAGCTCCTTGTGTATAACCCTTTCCAAACCCCTACTGCTCATATCACCTCCTTCCGCTTGCCAGCTAGCTCTCAGATATTTGAGAGAAGCACGTTTATTGCCACTCAATGGCAGCAAGGTTGAATAAATCCACACTAGCAGACATTCTGCAAGCACCAAGCCAGGCACCCCAAGTTGCCACATCTGGTTCGAAAGGCCTGTAGTCAATCAAAAGCCTTGGCATTCTCCAAGTATCCAACTCGGCGACGGTACAACACAGGAGGTGCGCTGACCCCACAGTGAGTTGCCAAACCTCCATCCCTGCACTTCCACAGCCTCCAGCAGCTGCACCGCCCCTACCACCGATAACTAGTCGGCAGCGACGATCCCCCAGAGTGACGGGGACTGCAGCCCCGACCACAACTCTGACCACATTTTTTTAACCTCCAACTGCTGCTCCGACCTCTCCACCGAGACCCAGTCGGCAGCGACGATTCCCTTGAGCGACGGGGACAGCAGCTTCGGCATCAGCTCCGACCACATAATATTACCCTCCAGCTGCTGCTCCGACCTCTCCACCGAGACCCGGTCGACATCGATGATCCCTTGGAGCGACGAGGACTGCAGCTCCGACATCAGCTCCGACTGCATTCCGTTACCCTCCAGCTGCTGCACCGACCTCTCCACCGAGACCCGGCCGGCATCGACGGACTCACATGACGTGGAGTACTTCAGCTTCGCACGCGATGCCCCCTGTGAATTTGGTTGGGTTCGTATCTTCAAACCTGCTGTAGGCGGTGTTGAACCTGTAAGAGTATATAAACCAATTTTAACATGTCATTTAGCCCAGTCAAGCACAGATCCGGCTTCCTAATGATAAGGTCATGAGATTTTAGGATTCCGATTCTGACCATAGTCAAGTGAATTATGATTTACTGTACTGACCTGCAATTGTGCTTTTGATCGGCTGGAATTGGCCAGGCCAAGTGCGGCACGCCCCAACAGATGCTCTCCAGAGTGGAATTCCACCCCCAATGAGTTAGAAAACCTCGAAGAGCAGGATTGCAGAACACGTCCAGTTGG
Source organism: Rhytidiadelphus loreus (assembly GCA_947034895.1). Classification (NCBI taxonomy): domain Eukaryota; kingdom Viridiplantae; phylum Streptophyta; class Bryopsida; order Hypnales; family Hylocomiaceae; genus Rhytidiadelphus; species Rhytidiadelphus loreus. The sequence continues at coordinate 3,282,537 of OX344764.1, forward strand.
TTCACCCACTGCAATTGTACAAAATGAAATCCTTGTAAAGATTTCCGGAAGCACAGGGACAGCTTCGTCGTCTTCCAGACTAACGGCGAGGAGAAATGGCTGCTAGCAGGGCTTGTCCAACCATCTGAGGTATAGTGCTTCAATTTTGCTTAAACCTTGGATACTGCCATTGGCTTGGCATGGCTCCGCAGGGACTCCAAGTAGGCTTTGTGCACCAGAGGTTCAACCGGAAATATACTCCGCAGACTAGATCCGTGGAGATCTGAACACGTACAACCTTCTCTGTTTAGGGTAAGAAATGCCAGTACCACAATGTTCACCGATGCTAACAGGAAGTCCAGGCGACATCAACAAAACAACAGTGGGACCTTCTAGTCAATTGAAATCTCTACTACCATTTTTGAAAATTGTGAGATTAGAATAAAATGCGTCTGAATAATTGACAGGTTGTTTAGTCACCTTCGAATGTGCGCGCCTAGCGGTATGGGCTGGGGAAGCGCAGATGACATACCTCGGTATGTTGAACTTGTCTAAAAATCTGTCGGAACAATGTGCACATCAGTTCTGCCATTGTATCACGAAACCTCATTTCGTTGAAGCCGGGAAATAAAAGGGAATTCTCAGAGTTTCCATAATCCTCAGAACTCTTGTTTTCAGAGCTCGGGATACTTGGAGGTCGCAACTGAAAGACGACGTCAGAAACAAAATGCGATCTAAACAAAATAAGAAACTTGACAAGTAAGGGAGTTCAGCTTCAATGATGCCCGCCTGCACTAACTAACCTGCGTTCAGCCAATGATGAAGGCTGAGAATGCACGTCACCTGCGGGGACTGTGAAGAAAAAAAAAATCTGTCTTCGGGTGGGACGCTCTCGACATGGCCCCAAAACAGCAAGTTGGAAGACGTAGAGTGATCGGGTTGGATGCCCAGATTCAACACTGCGAATCCCTCTGCATTGCAAAGGTCGAGAAGCTCCGCTCACATGTGTCTGGAGATGCTGGCTACGGTGCAGCAGAAGCAAGATGGGATGAACTTCCGCGCCAACGGATCGGAGGACCTGCTGCTCGAACTCGACTAAAGTTCCAATGCCAGCGATTACTCGTGACAGGGGCGTACTTCACTACGAAATTTTAAAGGATTCCGACGGAAAACGTACGCAAGCAGGTATACCATAAATCCGAGCAGAACAAGATAGGCCAGGAGAAGAGACGACGAGGCAATGAGTAGTACGAAAGAAAAGAAATCACGAGGCGATTACAAGAGAAAATGCAATACGAAATAAACCTGAGAGTGACGATGGCGATGGCGACGACAATATCGTCACGTTCGGAAGTGCGACAGGCACAGCAAATCCTCACACCCTCAAAACCCTAAGACGGTCCATTAGAGTTCTTAAATGGGCCTTATCTTATCTTCCAAGATTGTCGTGAAAATTGGGTGGCCACAAATTACTCAACGAGTTTTTATTGTCAATGTTAAACTATTCTTTCGGGCAGACGAGAGGCAGTAAATAACTCATCTGGGTAAAACGCTAAAGATGCAAACTAGTCCGTACTAATGAATCAAGTTGAGATGAGATGGATCTTTCATGAGAAGACCTAAAAACCCTCAATAGCAATCATATTCGGATACTTTATGTCCTAACAACAAAAAAGTGGTAAAATGGAAAAGAGATCAATTTTACCAACTTCTTTGCTATGATGGCAAATTCAGTCTCGTTGTTTAATATCTCCACCTTCAACTCCTGATTCTCTGGTTGCAATAGACTTGATGGCAGATGGTAATTCTCCTATTGCAAAGTGAAGAACATCGCAATGTCAGTTCAATTTGAATTAAACTTTTAACTAAGCAACAACTTTGAATTATTGAAAATATAAATACGATAAACAGTCCAAACATCTTAGCCCCCTCTGAACATTAAATGTTGCCATAAAATTGAATGTAGATAAAAATTTACGAATGTTAAGGCATGAAATGAGAACTTGAAGGGGCTTTCCATTGCAATTGATAGAAGCATTTCCTTCATGAACTTCAGAAATTGGATCTAACACCAGCTCTATCTGTGAACACAACCTTGTTGGCGATTCCAATGGCTCTGTGTTTTCAATACCAGTATATATGAGCTTCTTTGTAACACTAAGAATCTCGCTCAGACTATTCACTTTTTGAATCCTTTGTTCCCTCGATCGATCTAGTGCCTTTTTGGAGGAATAATGAGAGCTGGACCTTCTCCTACGTTTCCGTCTCTCAAGTGAATGGGAATCAAGATTACCTCCCTGCATCAGTCCAATGTACAGTCTAAGTATTCTAACCTAATGATAACTTTTCAAGAGACTAAACATATTGTATGAGTGTGTATATATGCATATGAAGTTTAAGGAGAAAGCAGACAGTCGTACCTTCATTAATTTCATTATGGTTAACTCATTTTTCAGTATTTATTTTGTACATGTCTTTATTAGAATATCTTTAGTTTTCTTTAATACATAATGCTTTTTGATTTTTGATTTACATAAACATCTTCACTTTTTTATAGAAAGATATTTATGCTTTTAAAAGACATCAATAACCTCTTAGGTATTTATTGCGTACCGTTGAGTTCCAGAAATTGTGATTGAAGATATATCATATATCCATCTATATCTAGATCCTTTATATTTTTTCTTAATTGTTCTCTTTTTGGTGGTTGAGGTTTAATTGAATCTTCAGTTCCGAGACTACATATGTGACGGTTTGAGAGGTCTATGCACGTAAAACTGTTGTTACTTTGAAGATTCATTTTTTGGTAAAATGAGTTATAATAATTTTTTTTACTAATGACCTAAGGTGATTGTAAAGCCTTGTACAATCTCCATCGCAGTTTCCGAGGAGGACAGTATATAATTGCAGAGAATTTGTAATTTTCAAATTCTTATTCCAAGAATCAATAATCTTCAAAAGTGAGGATATTATGTGCATGGAAGATTCAAATCTGATAACCAATGTTTAATGACTCGTCATTTTGTAGATTGTACATTTTTAAGAGGATTTTAAATGTAGGTGATTTAGCATGATTCATTTGAAGTCTATGTGTTTTGAATTCGCTAACGGCTAGTACTAACTTAAATTGGATACTCTATTCAATCTTATAGTGATCTAGTCATTCACTGATATATGTCCCTATTCCCCCCATTTACCGTCCTTCATTTTTCATTTCAAATGATATCAATTGTGCTCTGTATTAGCTTCATCTTTGAATTAGGGAATTTTCGACAATTTTAGAATGCACGGCGAGTTATCATGTCATCCAATTTGATAGTATTTGTGAGGTCTCCTGGAGAGACTGTCCCTATGACATTTTCAATAGGTGATTTGGGGTATGCTGTAGTCTCAGCTTTTCGTTTGAGTGTTCGATTTGGATTATCTGAATACTCAATACACATTGACGAAGAGGTATTGGATACTTCAACTGGTGAAGTGACTCATACAATCGGTCAAGAGCCTTATCCTAACAATCTTTGTAAAGAATGGCGTTTGCATCCAGGTCGATACTTAGCATATGGTTTACGTGAGTCTATTGTAGGTGCGTCCCCTCGAGAAGGTGCGATTAGACTATCTAGCACATCCACTGAGCACACGCTTTTGTCAACAAGGATTAAAACTGAGCCGGGAATTGATGTCATCACCATAGAGAGCGATAATTCAGAGGACTCCTCACCACCTAAAATGAAAACAAGTCAGAGTGTATCACATGAGCGATTAGTTCCAAGCAGTTCCTCTATGCCTTGTACAAGTGTAGACACCAGTCTTAAATCAAGTATTGGTCAGTCTATTATTCCTTATCTACGGAAACTATGTCACACCAAAGGTTCAAGGAATCCTTTTAAGAAGCTTGATTATGATACAATTCCAGTACATGATGTTCAATTTGTTCCAGCAGTTTTCAATGGTGACGTGATATTTGAGTTGCCTCCCCTTCAATCTCACAATGTTCATTCTCAAGCTAAGCTTATGGTTGGAATGGAGAAACGCTATGATGGTCACGTTTGGTCCAATACACACACAACTAACATCAAGAACGTGGACGGTCTGACTTTTCGATTGGCTTCATGTGTGGGTCATCTGCGTTGTGAAAACACAAAATGCAACTACCTATCTCGTGTGCATCGAACAACGGTGGTCAATGAGACCGAATGGGATGGCTGTTCTCCCGTACCGTTCGAAGTTGGTACCCCCCCAGCTGGTTCAACAATTGTTTGCAAGATTTGTTGCGTAGTTCCAACCTGTATAGCAACATGTCCAGCCAAAATATATTATGTGGTTGGAGGCATGCACTTGAAACGAGCTTGTGTTCACTTCGGTCTTCATGATCACCCAGTAAAGATTGGAGATTGTCGGGATTCAAAGGAAAAAATTAGGTCATTCATTTCTGAACAGGTAGAGAGGACTCCAACAGCAACAAATTCTTCGATCGTTTTAGAGGCAAGCAAGGAGCTATTGGGAGGATTTCTTCTTCGACGTGACGGAGCTCCACCTTCAACGTTGGGAATGGACGAGCTCCTTCCGGTTCTTGAGAAGTGCAAATACATGAGTTCTCCTAGCATTAGAAATGAAGTGACAACTTTCAAGTATTTCCGAAGGTTTGGGGTCATGGACAGTATCACCAAGCTTAGGGGATGCAGCAATTGGTCTTTTGTCCAGGGGAACAAGTTTCCAGGTCAAGGATCTGATTCAGATAAAGTTTTTGTGTTCAAAATGTCTGAGTTGGGTCCTGGCAGCGGTGTTGATTTGGTAACGCGCATGCAAGAAGGTGGTGACCTCCAAAATGCTTGGATTATGTTTGATCATGTGAAGCGAGTGAAGAACTGGACAACAATGGCTTGTCATGTTTACGATCCTACTTTCTGCCGTGTGATGACTATTGCTGTATGCGATATGCAGTCTGAGGATGCGATTGCCCAATGCAATTTCTGGACTAATTTGAATGCAGTAATGGCCAAACATGGTTTTGCCCTCCCTTATTTCAAAGGCTTCATGGCTGATTGTGCAATGGCAAATTGGAATGCGGTCAGAATTATCTATGGAGGTGGCGATGCGTCTATGCCTATGCTCAATCGTGAACGCACTTGTCTTTTCCACTGGACTCAATCGATGGAGAAGCATACTAAAGCAGATATTCGGGCCGACCTTCAAGATCAACATCGAAAGTTATGCAAGCAATATAAAGATGCAGCATCATCATCTGAGTCTGAGATTAGATTTCATGCCATTCGCTCGTGGTGGCACTCTTCGGGAGCAACAACAGAGGAAGGGCTTCGACGACTAGAATTGTGGTTGGCATTTTGGCACTTTCGGTATAGACAATGGGGAGGATTCATGCAAATTGTAAGATTCTTATATTTGTAAGCCCCTTTGCTTACTCTATTTACCTTTGATGATGCATGCTATATTGGGTACTGTATATCGTAATAATAAATATTTTTTATTCAATTATATATAGGTTACCAAAATATAAATGTGTGACTGTGTAGTGTAGATGTTTGGACGCTAATGTGTATAATGATACAAAATAATAATACTTGTATTTATCTTATAGTGCCTTCTTGTGTTTGATATAGGATCTTCCAGATACCGAACTTGCGGAAATGCCATCGTGCAATCTTGCTGAGACAGTCCATAACAAATGGTTACAGCAATCAGGAAATCGAGGTAATGATTTATACGTAGCTACAGTTGATGACTATGTTAGAGCATTCATGCAGATGGTCCAATATTATCAGTTCCTTAAAGGTGCCAATCCGGGGACTGGTCCTGGAAAAGAAGAACTTCAACTTCGGGTGGCTCAGAGGTATGCCCAACGCACTAGCAATCCCAAAAGCCTTCATGATGCAATGGCAAATGTGCCAGGGGCTGGAGAATATTGCACAAGGGATCCCCACTTTGAAGGCGAGGAGGTGTTTGGATCTCGAAAAAGGATGGCAGACTTGCCTCCAGGTTCTGAATATGATTCACACCGCCCTGACAAAGTCAATTTTTCTCAACCACGTGCAAAGAAAAGGGGCACGCCTGCATTTTCTTCTACAGTTCAGTTGGATACTATTTCAGAGGAAGCTTTATTTGATATAAATGAAGAGGAGGTTGAATTCTCAATGTCAGCTGTGCCTGAAAAGTCATCAACACTATCTCGAGTTGCCCAAGTGACATGCATTGAAGAAACAGCCTGCGATGAATCACAGTGGCATATCGCACGACTCCCGAAGACATCTGCTAAGGCATGCTTTGCCTTACAAGCACTCACAGGAAAGAAGTGTATTGCAAAGATAGTGCAAGGCAATCAAGGAACTGCAGCACCAACATATACTGGTAATATGCAGAATTACAAAAAGGACAAGATTGAACGGATGCAATTCTTCTTTTGCAATGATGATATTGAACGATGTGTGAAAGGATCAAAACGGAAATGGGTTCTTTCCAAACCGGAAGTGCCAGACATCTGGCCAGTAAAGTTTGGAACAAATCTTACACGAAAAGAGATTATGGACTTCCAACAGGCAGGCTTTCAACTTCCAGAGCGTGTTTCAATTTCTCCTAGGAAATTATTTGGAGATTATGAAATACCAAGTGATGTATCAGGATTTCAAGTTCCACCATTTCCTGGAGAGCACCCAAGTATAAGATCCGGGAAGAAGATACGAAGAAATCCCAACGCTCCAACAACAAAACAAGCGAACAATTGTGCATCCGCTCTCACTTTGAAGGCATTTATTCGTCAAGTGACTATGATACCACATCCTGGTTTTGGATGCATCATCTTGCTTCAATCAGGTAACCCACCTAATAGTCATGAATACATCATTACTATAGGTTCGTTTCCTGAATGTACTTGTCCTAATTTCAAGGAAATGTCGTCTAAGGCACTTGGAAAGAGAGGGCAATGGGCAAATTGCAAACATTTGTATTTCATTTTCTTTGTGATTTGCAATCTAGATGCAGAGGTAGATGCCTTCATTCATGCTCCGAGCTTCAGCTTCAATGAACTGAAACGTGTTCTTGAGAGTGGCATCTTAAGGCGTAGGAACACTTCCTAATTCTTGGTAAATAGTGATGTTGCCTTCATGATTGTCAAGAGCTTTACCAAAAGACTCTCTTGTATTCCGTTATATTTTATATATATAGTGAGACAAAAAGGCCACTGATTCATTATGGATGTCATTTTTACCATGCATGTTATATTACAATATTTTCTGTATTTCCTAAACAAAAAAATATGTTCAAATGCAACCCACAAAAATTGTGCTCAAAAAAGTCATTTGACATAGATGTTAGAAAAATAGATTGTAGTCAGTATAGTCCCCTAATTTTTTTCCGGGGATTTTTCAAAATATATTGTATTTTCCACCAAATGCCTCCTTCTGCATTTTTTTACTACTAAAGTATTTATACTATAAAAATAGATTTTGTAAACTATATTCAAATCAAATTCTCACATACTGCAAAATTTATCAAAAATTCTTCTTACACGGTCTTAGGGCATCCTATTCTCCATGGTTATAGGTTCTAAAATTATTTTTAAGTGTTTTCAAAATATTCTCCAAAAATCTGCTATTTAATTTCAAAAAAATGGCTTGAAATCCTATTTCAGGCTCTAATTTCTACGCTCTACGCTCCACGCTCCCGCTCTATACTCATATACTAGCTTCGCTCTAGGATAACTTGAAGATGAGAGCTTATTGTAGTTGGTGCAAGAATTGTGTTAAAAGTAGATGTTTAGGCCTCATTTAGTCATAGTAAAATAAGTTTTTTCAAAAAACTTTAAACTAAAAAAGGTTTTCAAATCAATCTAAATCTCACCTTTAAACATCCGTTTGTGATTTTGAGTCCCCATCCAAAAGTTATGAACAAAAATCAAAGAGAATATTTGAAAATGTCAAAAAAAAATGTTTCTTGCTACCTCTCTGTGATTTTTGTTTGTAACTTTTGATTGGAGGCTCAAAATCACAAACGAATTTTTGAAGGTGAAAGTTAACTTGATTTGACAACTTTTCTTAGTTCAAAGTTTTAAGAATTTTTTTTTTACTATGCCTAAATGAGGTTTTAATTTCTACTTTTAACACAATTCCTGCTTTTCAATTGACTTAGTATTGAAATTGTGAAAGATAAGAAAATGCAATGTTAGTGCAATAACTCTGTACATACACAATGTTGTGTGATTATTGCACTAACTTCATATGTCTCAAATAAGCGCTAGTGCTACACAAAGTTAGTCATCCATTACTAAACCATTGAAATCGTACATATTTTATTGTGCATAGTTATTGTGCACCTTCATCACTTAAAATTCACATATGAATGAGATGCCTAAATTGCACTGTCATCATGAATGGCAATACCGTGTTACAAAAATATTTCCAAATGAATGAATGTAACATGAAAGTAGTGTCCAATGATAATCATGCGATTACTAGTGGCAAATCATGAAATGGAAAATTTGTGATGTTTTGGTGGGTGGGTGCTGGCTGATCCCATCTCCACACTTATACTTTGCTCCCCTTATAACATTGTCAGAGTTTCCAAGGTGGCAACATTTTTGCATTCCATGGATTGAATAGCTGTTAAGAATTCATGTAGAGAAATTGCACAATTTGCTTTTGGAATTGGAGTTCTAAGTGGAGGTTGGCGCTTTTTGTAGCTGAGGCCGTTTTCTTGTGTTCATTTGCAGGTGTTGAAGTTGGATCATTGGAAGGGTTTGGGGTGGGTGGGGTGTGGGGGTATTGCATTTAGAGCATGATTTTAGGTTTTTTCTTTCAAGGGAGTTGTTTTCTTGTCATCTGGGGTTTGAATCGTGTAAGCAACTCCAAATATTTATACTTGTAACACAATTTTCATATATTGAGGAATTTCTACACATTATTGGAAAGAATTGCAAGCAATTAGAGTTTTTTCTTGACTTCCAGTGTATGTGAACTATGCAAGGAGCTCTTGATTTTTATAGAGCTATGGAACAAGAGATTCATGTATTGAGATATTTCTACTAATTATTTGCATTGTTGCTAACACAGTTGATGTCTTTGCACACATTATCGAATCTTTGGGACTAAAGATTTCTTGAACTCTAATCCGGTGCAAGTAGAGAAGTTAGAAGAACCTACTAAAGAAGATGATTTGCAAGACATCATTGTTCTAGGTTCTTTTTCCATGAAAATATGTGATTCAATCTATGCTATTTGTTTTGATAGAGGATTAGTAAGTCCATGTGGAATTTTTGTTCTCTTTCTGACTCAAGTCTTTAATGGGACCACACATGTACAATTTATTGGACCTCTTTCCTAAGGAGTTTCAAGGAATTTGCTTTGACAGTGAAAGGTGGTCCTTTGATGGCAATTTTCACTAGAACCAAGGCATGGTCTCAATTTGATTTGCCAACATCATGGAGATTAGTGGAAGCACAACTTTTTGCGTTACACATGGTAGGAGTGTTCTAATTCTTTGTTTGTTATAAATGTACATTACTTTGATAAGGTAGTATGATCTAAAAGCAATCATGATATAGAGGTACATTTTGCTTTCTTCAATGTACTAGCATTGCACAGTTCAAGAGGTGATTGCTTGTATTGACCATTGTGTTTCAACTTTAAAAATTTGTAACTAATTCCTCCAAAGTCCAAAGAATACAAAACAACTTGGATTAGATGCCAAATCCTTCTTTTTTCCAATGAAAATTTATGGAAAATTGTTTCAAGGAGTTTAGCTTCTTTGAAAAGGCAATTAGCTCTGAAATGGTTGCTTCAAGATTAGACTACCTTAAGCTGTCCAATACTTATCGTACATTCACAACTTTTTTACATATACTAACAAATCAACTTGTTGTCATATAGGCATTGGAAATGGTAGTATCCAAGCAACAACTTCCAAACATTACACATGTTATGCACCTGATTCTTGTTCTTCAGTCTATATCTTATTAGATTGATCTAAGCTTGCTGCACTTGGTACAACCAATTTACCACACTGAAGATTTGTAAAAATTTTGAACATATATTATTGAGACACACAAACCTAGGAGTCCCCAAAAGGTAAGTGGTCACCTTATGTTTACATATCTGAGGCAAGTTTAATGACTTGCTTAAAACCTTGATTCAACATTGATTTGAATTTGCAAGATTTTGATGTCTTGGTATCTGATGGAGCTAAACTTTTGCTTTCTTTTTTACTTCAATTTCGAAGTTGCTGTGATCTTAGATTCTATACAAGCATCAAATTTTCTAAAGCCATTACATTTGCTTAAATGAATACTTAACTTCTTGTAATGATCGTTCAGGTCTAGAAGTCAGCTACAAAAGTTGTCGGATTGTACTCAGGGTGGCTGCAAAACTTTCCAGTTGCTATTACGCCAATATTGTAAGTATTCTATTATAACTTTGCATAGACTTTTAGTACGGATTTTAGTGGTAGAAAATGAGGTCATGGCCAGAAAAGTGCTCAAATCCAAGCTAACTAAATTAGTGAGGTGTTGCTAGGACTTGCCGAGTTTATAGATATTGATTTTTACAAGATTCTTCTTCTAGATACTCTTAAATTTTTGAATTTGCTTAGAAACCAAAAAATGAATTGTTATTGTACTACATTACATTCCTACACATTACATGTGTTTTGGCTCTCGAGGAGGGTTGCGAGTTCTCAACTCGCCCCCGCCCCCCCCCCCGAGAACTGCCGAAATCTGTTGTTTTCCGCCTATGCTGACCTGGCCGAGAGATGGCCATGTCAGTTTTTTCGAAAAAAATAAAATAAAATAAAATTTTAACTTTGTTTCTCATTTTAAGGACTTAATTTTTTTTTTGTTTCAAAAAAAATAAAATCTGACAACGGCGTTCTTTCACTACCGGGGGAACAGTGCCAGGAACAACGTTGAAACGGCCCTCAAAATCCTGAAATCTCTTCTAATGCTTTAAAAAATTCCAGAAGGCTAAGTTCTATTTGGAATTGGATGAAACCATTACTATTGGATTTGTAACAAAGTCTATTTTCTAGAAATAATTTTTTTCTTCAAAAAACTCTAAATTGAAAAATGGGTAGCACAAACAACAAGGGCAACAACTAGAAAATGGATGCTTGGTTCATTAGGGGTTAAAAGCTAATTTTTTTAAATTTATGGTGGTTTTGAATGTTTTAGAGATGATTTCAAATGTTACTAGATGTGATTTTCAAGGTAGTTTTTATGAGTTTTTTTTCATTTATTTCAAGCATTATTCTATCACTAATTTTGATTTTGTTTTGTATTTTAAATTTTAGGATTTTCCTTCTTCTAGCATCATGAATGTTAATGTGCTCTGCCAATCTCCTCCTCTTCACAACTTGGATCCACATGTCAGCGCTTCGCACACATTGCAACAAGTTTCAACTATAACAACACGTAAATCTGTCATTGCTTGGATGATTGAAGATGAGGCATTGCATGGTCCCAGAGGCCTTTCTCGATGCACAATTAGAGGATCAGAGTACGTACTCCAGTCGGGAAGAAAGATAAGAATGCTAGCCCGAAGTCAACAGGAATCAAGTCTCACATATCTAGGCTACATCAAAAATATTCATGCACTTCAAAAAAATTTATAATTCATTGAGAAACTAGATTTTTTTCAACAAAATATTGAACATGCTATGGTTCAAGTAGCACACTTGCATAAAATAAATTTTCAAAATTTCTTAAAACAATTTTTGAACTTTTGAATTTGTAACTCCTACAGTCTCATTATCCCCTTGAAGGATAAAATGGATTTCGGTCAGGCTACTATGGTCTCAATATTTGTGGTGATTTTCTGAATTTTTTTTTTGTTGAGAAGATAGAAAAATGCATTAGCTTTCCGAAAATATAATTTTTATTTCAATTGGAGTCTAGGAGCAAAAGTTATGGCACAAAAGCGCTTGTTTTAGTTCGATGGGCAAAAAAAAACCTTCAAAAGAACTTAAAGTAAAAAAAGATTTAAACTTGTTTTGTATAGATTATATTTTTATACACATGCTTTGATTTATTCCATTCGAATTTGATATGTGAAAGTTATGGACAATCTTTTTTTTCTAGACAATCAAAGCATCTTCTTGAAAAAATAACTTGTAGGATTCATTTTTGACCTCGATTTTCACAATTAAAAGTAAATAAATAAATTCACAAGGTTAAGATCTCTTGCTAGAACAATCCCACCGTTGAGATTAGTATATTTCAATTCCACCTTGGAGATATAAACAATTTAGATTTTCCTTTAATCTTGAACCTACTTCTATTTAACAAATTTTTAATGAGTGAAAATTCAGTGTGTGTTTTTTGAATTTGTTTTCTAGACCCTAAACTCAATTTTTTATCATGTAAAATTAGAAATCCAAAATCAGCAAAGCAAAAATTATAAGTTATGAAGGTTCAAAGTCAAATATTATAGTTGAGTAAGGTTCAGAATAGCTCGTTTCGTTCACTTCAAACGCAAATATCTTGCAATCTACAGGGTCAAACAGTTTGTGAAGTTTCTTCCACAGATTCTTATACTAGTCTAGTACAAGATCCTACAGTAAAATATGCCAAAAAACATTAAAATCTTTTTTTTGCTCTTTGCTATAAAAATCGTAGTTTTAAGTGTTTTTTGATGGAAGAGAGGCCTTGGAACTTTAGAGGTTAAAACATTTAATCAAATTTGTTAGTGAAAAAAAAATTTCAACACAAGTAAAAAATTCTCAAAATTCTTTACAAATGACAATGAATATACATTTTGGAATTTTATAGTGAAAGTTTCATGAATTTTGAAATTTTATTGGGTGAAATTTTATTTACTAATGACCCTAAATAGTGAAGCTTATTCTAATTCACTCTAAAAATCTCCAAATAATCATGCAAGAAGAATTTATATGCTTTTCAAATTTCTTGGCTCCAGATTTGCATCATTCAAAAGAAATTGATTTTATCAAAGAAGCCATTTATAAAATAGCTAGTGATCAATACAAAGCTAAGTACCATCAAACCTAACAATTCAAACATATTCATGGTCATATACCTATGTAAGTTGCAAAACCAAGTTTTGAAAAGACACTCACAACAAAATGTCACATATTAGTTCTCCTTGTGAAAATGGGACCCAAAACTCACACTTTTGTCCTTTGAAACTAACAAGAAAGTTTAGAATCCCCTTTGCGATATCTTTTCTCCATAAAGTTTCTTTAAATCCCCCAAGTAGGATTACAAATTGGTAGATTTCATAACACATTAACACATTTTATACTATTAGTAGTTGTCTACTATCAAAATCTTGGGTAGATTTCAATAGAAGCAATTCTCCAACATTATTTGTCAAGGGCATCATCAAGTTGGACATATAAAGTATCCTTTGTAAAGATTTCAACATGTAAAGTATCCTTCATACGAAGTATTGAATTCTATTTACATAATTCAAGGATTTCTAGAAACAAAGAGTTATAGAAACTTATCTTATAGATTTTGAAAATCTATAAATTTTAATATTTTTGAAAACCTTCAAGACTCTAAAGATTTCAAAACTATTAGACTTTATGAAGCTACAATTGAGGTAGATTTGGATTTTAGAAATCTACAAATTAGTGGGATTGAAAATTCAAAAATCTACAAATCAGTTAGATTTCAAAATCTAGAATGTACAAGTTGTTTTAATTATATGCACTAAATTCTATATAATAGATAGATTTGAAAATAACAAGTCTACAAATGTCTTAGAAGAGTGAAATTTCCAAATTGAGGAAGAAAACACTTCAAATCACGAGGCAATGGAAAAATGATGCATTTCATTTATAGGGAAGTAATATGACTTCCTTGTGATTTTGAGCGACACGCAATCTCTCAAGAATTCATATTATTGATCAATCATAGTGCTTATCCTAATGTTTGTTCCCCTAACATGAAAACTTTCCAAATGATTTTGCACTAGGTAGCAATGGAGGTACAATGCAAGAAAAAGTTGCAAATCATATAGATAAATCTCTACCATAAATTACCTATATGTGGCGACATTGTGAATTAGGAGCTAGTAACTCTCGGGGGGGTCATTTAGAGTGTCCATTAGAAACCACGTGCAAAGAAAACTTTGGACCCCCTATATACTTTTTGAATTTTAAATAAAACAAAATTAAAAAAATATGAATAGATTTTCCTACTTTGAAAGTTTATGTTTTGAATTATTGATTTTTTTATTTGTTAATAATAATTAGTTACAAAATTTTGAAGTAAAAAGATACAATGTAGAACTGAAAAATAACTTTCACACCCCTATATTATATAAGAAAAAATTGTCTAAAAAATGAACAAAAAATTTCTAAAAATAATTCATTATTGAAAGTTCATTTTGAGTTGAATATTGATTCAATGGTCATCTAAATGTGTCCTCTATAATTATTTGAGTTGAAAAACATGCCATTTTAGTTCATTTTCAACCTCTTCTAGAAATCATTTCCTATTTTATTTGAGTTGGAAATTTTGGCAATAGAAAGCTATAGTCATTATTAAACAATGTTCAAAATTTTAGGTTGAAATTATAGTTTATTAGAAACCACTTGTTTGCACGTGGTTTGTTATAGTAGAATTAAGTGTACCCCCCAAGTAGTAACTATTTAGAAACTAGAGATTGAAAATTTGTCATAGAAGGATTCTAACTCTCATCAATTAGTTGCAATGCAATGTCCATACATGGACAATATTACATGAGGACTTTGCCCCTCAAGGTTCCAATCAATCTAGTAAGAAACACCTGAGTAAGAAACACAACAAACTGATGGCTTCACTAGTTAACATATCTAAGCTAACAAAGTAGGTCCGAGCAATCCCTAAGAATGATTTACGACACAAATTAAACAACCAATCTATGCTTAACCACTAAAGGACATAGCAAGCCCCATGAGCATATTGAAAGTTAAATCTTGAATTTTCACATAGTTCTTGATTTTAAATGCTTGTAAGATTAACTTAGAAAATGTACCTCTAATAATCTAATGTCTATTCCATTTTATTTTTATTTTGTCAAAATTATTAAAATTGTGATTTTTGTGATACTTTGAAGATAGCATCTTCTTGAACACTCTTGTTTCAAAAAAAGAAAAAAGAAAAAAAAGAAAAAAAAGAAAAGGTAGCATCTTGAAAGCTCAAAATACACCACTTTTGAACTTTTTCTATCAAATTTCTCTTGATGTGAGCTCAAGGAGTACATCAATTACACCATGATGTATGCCACTATTATTTCCATTTTTCTATAAATTTTCATACTATGTTAAGTGTTTTTGAAATTACTATGATTTTCTCAAAGAATTTTCTTCTATAAAAATCACATAAAATTGTAATTTGATATTTTTAAGCATGACAAAACGAGACTAAATTTTAGACCTGTGTTGGTACATGTGAAAAATATCAAAATGTAGAAATGTGTAATTTAATGTAGAAACCTAATGAAGTTTGACCAAGCCCAGTCATGAAGGGTTAAATGGCAGGGGAGGGGAACAGTCACTCACATAGAAGCACTTGCAATCACAGGAATTCATATTCGACAGACAACGCAACAAGCTATGGACCGCAACAGATGCTGCAACCAGAGTGCAAGAAACCAGAAACACCCGGGGGGGGGACTCCGTTAGAGTAAGGAGCTCCCCGTGTGCTCCAGAGTCCAGATCCAACTCTCCGCCGTGCAAATTGCTTTGCAAATTACTCGCTGAAATCTTTTGCAGTGAAATTCCATTTCATTTGTGCCAAAAAAAACCAAAACCAAAACCAAATTACTTGCTGAAGATTGCTATTAGACACAGCATTATCTAATTCAATGCCACAATTAAACATGTGCATTATCGTCCTCAGAATATGATTGAAAGTATGAAGTTCTGAAGGTACTAAATAAAAACCATTGAAGCTGGCATGAGAACAGTCAATAGGAGGTACTCGTACTCTGTGCCTCTGATTGCAAGTTACACTCCAGTGATGCATTTCAGGTGGAAAATAATACTCTAGACGGAACTGAGACAATGTTAGCTCTTGACATTGACAAAGTGTCTGGAACTCCTGGTGGAAATTCAATCTCCTCGGCTGGAGACTGTTGCATCTGGATTCAAATGCTTCCATCACAATCACAATGACCTAAACCATCCACAGATTGCATAATGAGAGCACTGTCATCACCTCTTAACCCACCCCGACCGTAACGATAGGATACGAGTGTGGCAAGGGAACTGCTGGCAACCAAGCGTTCGAACCAGACTCAAACATCAAAACGATTTTGTTACTCATCAAATATAGGGTTTGCAGCACATGTACATTCCAGCACATTGCAAGAGCAAGGGG
This sequence comes from Rhytidiadelphus loreus, assembly GCA_947034895.1. Lineage (NCBI taxonomy): Eukaryota > Viridiplantae > Streptophyta > Bryopsida > Hypnales > Hylocomiaceae > Rhytidiadelphus > Rhytidiadelphus loreus. Next base: position 3,298,843 of record OX344764.1, read on the forward strand.
AGCTACATTGCTCAAAGTACATGACATCAGTTCTCGATAGTCAGCTGAACTGCTTGTGAAGAATCAAACCTAAGCATGTGTTACATGGAACTCTGCTTAAGAAACTTGTATATACACACCAACAATAACTGCTCAACAAATAAACTTGAATCTGCAGATTTTCTACATAAGCTTAGCTTCAATGAAGAACATAAAGTCTGCACATATTCCGCAAAGCCTGTATCAATCCTTAAAAAGTTTACATTGTCTCCCATTATAGCCCATCCAAATGGATTCCCTGAGCTCCCAGTGGACCTCATGTTGATTACCTAGTCTCATCAACAACAGGCTTAATGTGGCCTAATCAACACCAAACCAGAATGTGCATCTTGTTCTCTGCCATGAATCTCATTCCGAGATGAAGGAATTGAAATAAAAGCAGAGATAGAAAAAAGGAAATGTTTGGGATCGGGTCTTGGGAGCAGCATCCATCACCTTGTTCAACTGCTTTTCCATTCCAATACTCCGAAGCATTCCATCTTCTGTTCAGCATGGCCTTCAGCTAAGCCCAATGACAATGATGTTGGAATAAAGACGTACTACCCCACCGCAATGTTTTCTCCGTCACCATGCACGAGCACGAGGTCTTCATTGAGGTAGTCAAGAGTAGAAGCTGCACGAAAATAATACCACTCCCGTCTACTTTCATAATTTTCAAGGATAGGCATTTCAATGCCACTTATTTTAGTCAATCGTCTCAATAACTGCTGTGCCCTTGGGAAGTCCACATTATTGTAAGTTTGACTTCTTATCAAATTGGACTTAAATAAACGATGACTAGTGAAATCTTCATCGCTCAACTTGTACCAAAGATCCCTTAAGGTCCTACTAAACTTCAATTGTTGAACAAGGACGGCCTCACTTTCATAGTGCATAAGAAAGGCAGTACATTTGGTACCACAAAAATAAGGTAATTGACCTACAGGCTCTTCGGCATCTTCTATTCTGACCTTATTATTAATCCCTAAACTTCTAAAAGCTAGGAAGCATTCTCTGGTCATGAAGAAATCGTTACTGTTAATGGGTTTTGAAATGGGCAAATAATTGAGCTCGTCAGAAGCTAAACTCATTCCAACATTTTTCAACCATCGAAACAATCTGTAGGTTTCACCTCGAAGTATCGGGTTGAACGTATTCAAAACCAACAAGGCAATCTTGGAATGCGGGGATTGCCACCAATCAATGACCATGAATGTGATATTTGGCAAGGTGATGATAAGAGTGGCGATGAATATGCCCAACTTCACCCTATACTGACTCCAGTTATGGTACTCTGCAACGAATTGCAAGGTGACAAAGAGAAGGATCAAGAATACAGATAAATCCATAGTGCGTGCACAGGAAGATTTTGAGGGATTAGCAGGGGCTAATGTTTCATGCAATGACCCCTACTTTAGCCCCTTTTTACAAGGGACTCGAAAATTTTCAAATTTTCTTTGTGGACATCACTTTAGACCCCAAAATTGCATACCTTGGTCGGGCTAAAGTGAGGGAGTTCAAGAACCCAGGGGTCTAAAGCTGGGGAATTCAGGCCCCGATGAAGATTAGACCCTGGGGCTAACGTAGTGAAATCTTCCTGTGCATGACCTTGATCTTGATTATCTCCTGATAAACTAATTGGTGGCCTGTGGATTCCAGGACGTCAGATGATAGATCATACAAAGAAATTAGTCCAAGAGCGATATACTACAGTAAACGGTTACAAGTATGATGCTAAGGTAAGAGGAATGATCCATATCTCTTGTTTCCATAGTTTGTCGGATGATTCTTGTGCTAAGAGTACCAGTGTATCTATGACCAGCAGCCCTTTTTTTTCGGGCGAAATGGAGCCAGAAAGCACCATGTCATAGTGAAAATCTTTTTCTTTGGCGAAAAAAGTTAACTTTTTTCGCCAGAAAAGTTTCAATCCAATTTAAAATATGGATGAAATTGTCAAATTTGGATGAAAAAGTGTATGAATTTGATTGAAAAGTGTTTTATGGTACAAAAGATGGATGTCCGAAGAAATAAAATGCTTCACCAAATTTTAAATGATCGCCATCCTGGCACTTTTTCAAAAACCAAAAAAAAAGGGTTGATGACCAGCATTTCGATGGGAACTAACTGTTTGAACTATCAATTCTCTTGTCACTCTGGGAGATCGATGAAAGACGACTGAGACACAGATTTGTGGTTTGAAGTCATACTGCAGATATCCATATTCTGGGACCTTTTAATCTATTTATTTTAATTTTTTTTATCAGTGATTGCCATTTTTCAGCAAGACTTCCCCCAATGCAGAAGTTCTAGTTCTCAAATTGTATTAGTGTATATAAACAATTGTATAGAGATTTCCCTCCAAGTTTTTGAAGAGTGATCGTGGGGTTTCAAGAGTATCTTTCCAGGTTTTCCCGTATGGACTGGGAGGTTTGAACATTGTGTTTTCATTATCAATTTGTAGAGGTTTTTGTTGCTTATTTATCACTCTTTTGTGTTTTTTAACAGCCTATAAAATTGGAGTTTGAGAAGGTCTATTGGCCATATTTACTCATCAGCAAAAAGAGATATGCCGGACTCTTGTGGACCAAATCAGAGAAATACGATAAAATGGACACGAAAGGTATGAATGCAGATAATTGGTCCAAGCCAGAGGGAATTCGTATTATTGATGGCCATCTCGAAACGTCATGAGGAGCACTCCAATTTGTACTCCTTGTCAGGAGTGACCGTGGGAGCGGCACGTCATGCCATTTCCTGGTGGTCATTTATACGATGAGTCCCGTTTGTCAGTTGAGCGAGGATCGGATTTATTGGACCTCGATTTGTTTGAGATTCCAGTTTAAATACATACATACACAACAATACATAGATTTAAAAACGATCCTAACTCTATGCGAAAAATGGACGATGATGATGCAGGAATCGAAACAGTGAGGAGAGACAACTGTCTCCTTGTCAAGAACTTGGTCACTGAATGTCTTCATAAAATCCTCATTGACCGAGACATCCCTGGAGCCATTCAATATGTCAAGAATACTATCTCTGATTTGCTCATGAATCGAATGGATTTGTCCCTTCTTGTCATCACAAAGGTATGGTTTACTCCTCTGAGTGCATTCATATTTAGTATTTATGATGTCTCTTGCTGTCTTTCGTTGGATATCTTTATGACCAAGCAGAGCTCATCAATAAGGACAAATATCCAGCACTTCATCTCATGTGTCGTCACTGGGGCCTTGCTATTCACTCTGCAGGGGTTGACAAAGGCAGGAGATGCTTATGAAAACAAGACTGCTCATGTTGAGCTCGCTGAACGGATGCGCAAGGTGGGATGAAGTACATTGCTTCTCAGGCTTTGTAGTTTTGCTATTTCAATGATTCATGCCTGGAATAATATAAATTTCGTTTCAAGGCGTTTGCAAGTGTAGACCTTCTGAAGACGTGTGAGATTCCTTGCCTCAGTAGTGTTAGATTTTTGGCCATTATCCATTCTGGTGCAATTCCTTCTTCACCAAGTACTCTCTAGTATAAATGTGTCTTTGCAATGACGTGTCTCCTGTTTCGTGTGTGTCTATGTTCTTTTTTATTCAGCGGGACGCTGCAACTGCCCCCAATGTTGGTGATCGTGTGCCTTATGTTATCATCAAGGCGGCGAAGGGTGCAAAGGTATGACCGTCTGAAATTTCACGTGAAATTCTTGTGGACTCTGTACTTGGAAATATCAGCACTCGATTGCCAGTGTCTAATGTTGTAATTGCTGATTTTCTTAAGAAAATAAAAGTTGTGAATTTTTGACTCGAGGCTTACCACAATCTGTTGTCTTACAGGCATATGAGAAGTCAGAGGATCCAATTTATGTTTTGGAGAATAACATTCCAATCGATCCACAGTACTACCTAGAAAATCAACTCAGCAAGGTGTGTCTCCATTATGGACTTTTAGCTCCAAAAACAAATCCTTTCTTTAATACTTGTAATAGATGGCGTTTTGAGGCATTTGTGCAAGAACATTGGATTCTGTGTAAAGAGCTGTATTATGAAGACTGCCCTGTTGGATTGTCAATCACATGGAAATATCCAGAAGACTTCCAATGTATGACCAGTAAGAAAATTGGATTTGCATAAGCGACTGTTCAACTAACACCTGGGCATCTTGGTTATCAGCCGCTCTTGCGACTGTTTGATCCAATTCTTAAAAATGCGAGCAAGGAATTACTTCATGGAGCGCACACTCGATCAGTCTCGATATCAACTCCTTCCAACAGCGGCATTATGAAATTTGCAAAGAAGCGTGTCAGCTGCGCTGGCTGCAGAACCCCAATCAGGTAACCCATGTGATCACTGACCGGATGCTAACGAAGATTCTCGCTTTCTGTCTGCAATATGTGAAATGTAATATCTTAGTTTTGTGTGTGCTTTACAATATTGGGCACCAGTGTGCGTTAATGATCTCGTAGTTGGAGCCTCAAAGTAGTAATATGTATCTCATGGTTCTGACTTTCATGCCTTGGTTTGATGCCTTTGTTTGTAACTGGAAGATCTTGAAGCCTTTTAATATTTCAATCATCTTGCAGTGACGAGGATCAGATCTTGTGCAAACACTGTAAAAGCCGTGAAGCTGAATTATACCAGAAGACAGTTGCGAACGGTATATACACTGCCCCTGAACCTCGTAGATTTTTCTTCTTTCTTTTATCCTCATCCCTGAATATAGCAAACACTTGTTGCGATTAGAGCTAGAAATCGTCTTGTGATATTTCATATCTAGTTGCCTGATATTTTCATGTCTTCCTGAGGTCTTCCAATTGCTTGCGACAGTCTGCACTAAGTCTTAATATCGTCTACTTATCTGGGTGTACCTACTTGTGTTAGTGAGAGATCTGGAGCAGCTATTTGGAAGACTCTGGACACAATGTCAACGCTGCCAAGGCTCTTTACACCAAGATGTTTTGTGCACAAGGTTTGTATATGCTATTCGACTCGGTTCTTATCTGCTTGCCACATCTATGAATTGCCTTGTTTAATTCTTGTTTCTTACGTGTGCTGTCTAACCATCATACTTGGAAAGGATTCAAATACCATACCCTGTTTTTGAATTGCAGCCGAGACTGTCCTATTTTTTACCGGCGGAAGAAGGCCCAAAAAGACCTGGCAGAGGCGGAGGTGCAATTAGAAAGATGGGATTTCTGAATCACAAGATTGCTGAAGTTTCTTTCTTGTACATGTAATTAGGAGTTGGTTCCAGCACAATTCAAATGTTCACGGACTTAAGGTGGATTAGATAGTTTTAACTCTGAGACTTGATTAACTCCATTGTAAAGATCGGCTTGCTTTTGTTTGCTTCTTCCTTTTTTTTTCTTGAGCAGAATCTAATATCCCATAGGGTTTTTTGTCCCCAAGCGTGGCCCTACGCCTATCATACATCTAGCGTAACAATTTATCCTCTAGATATCCAGAGATCACTGAAATGTCGAAAAAATCAACGTTGAAACGTTTGAATCATTGTTATGAAAATTTTGAGCCAACACAAGCTCTGATCACCATTCCATTGTGCGCTTGCCTGGGTATTCAATTCTCATCTTGGCCCTTGATTGCTTACCAATGCCCTGATACTTGTACATATCCGGCACTTTATATTGTGTTAATGTAATGGCTCTGCAATGCCCTGCTAGTGGTTGCTGTTTGCGCAGAGATTCTCCTTCGTCTTGAGGGAATTATCATTCACGGTCTCAGAATGTGAGCATGTTCTCAAGAAATTGTTAAAAAAAGTGAGCCAAAGGAACAGCGCATCCCATAAGAGATGACAAGGTATGTATGAAACTGTCATTTCGGTCATGGTTTGCATTCATCAGGCCTTGATACCACTTCCTTTTGAGAGGCCCTCAGTTGCTCCCCAAAATCCAAATCCATCATGCTGAGTAAATCAAGTGTGTAGCTGAAGTTTGCATATCGGCTTGCCTTTAATGAAGAAAAATGTTATTATAATTCACGTTTACAACGCAATGCACATTTTGATTCTCAATGAAAAGTTCCAAATTTTCAAGGGCTTTTGAATGTCACGATCGCGGACCATTTTGAGTAGTTTACAACAAACTGCATGTTGCTAATGAGGCACCTGCTGTGACAGCCCTCCTTTTGGGGAAGAAATAACTTCCTTGTCTACCATCAATGCCATCAACAGGGGTTTTCAGTTCCTGATGAATACAGCGGGCATGAGCGTAGGACCCAGAGTGTAAATCTGCTCCAATACTCTTTGGATTTCGAGCCCCTCTCTTGCCAATACAGTCTACACTAACTGAAAAAGTACTCGCTCAGAAAACAGAATTACCAACATTTTGTTGCACATACTCCCGTTGCTGGCCACAGAAATTAGAGTACCTATACCTTTCAAAAGGTAGGATCACCAGCCTCCTGAACTTCTTTGAGTTGAGCCAGCTGAGCGTCTCTTGCAGCGTCCTCTGCGGTTTCATAACATGAACCACGCTCAGATGATTGTTCGGACACTTTTAAGTGTGATTCTCTCAATGTTTTTTTCTTCTGACTACCAAATAGCAAATGTCACCTACTTAAAACGCAGGAAAAAGCTGGAAAAAATTTAGAGCAAGGGAAAGGGAGCAAAGTGGGGCACCTTCTGTGATAGGTGAAATAGGTGTGAGAACAGGTTCCGGTGCCAGAGCGGCAAAGACTGCTGGGAGGTACGCCATGATGCCAGTTGGTGCTGCAGGAGTAGTCTCGGGCCGGTGTCTCATAGCCCACTTTCTGATCTCCTTCAGCTTCTCATCCACGGTGTGGATTTCTGCAGGTCTGTCCATTTGCAACCCCCGACCACCAGAGGCGAGCATAATTAATCTTACACCCTATTTGTACTAATGTAAGTGCACCAATGATCATCATAGTCCAAAATGCGAAACCTACATTTGAACCTAAGGTGACACTAAAACCTAGATATTGGTTACACAAGATGTAGACTTTCAAAATATGAGAACAAAGAAGAGTCTAATGTTAATTTTCGATTCAGCTTTAGACAATACTTTGAAATTTTATAACTTATTCATACAATGTCCAAATAATGCATGCTCAAGTGGATTGGAATCCTCTTTCACTTGCCAATAAGATCCAATAAAAACAATTTGTGTTTAATAATAAAAAGTATGCTCAGGTGCTATTAGTGTAGATCATTGGTGCACTTACCTTAAAACTCCAACAAACAAAGGAAAGAATTAACCCCCAGGTGCTTCAATGGTTAACAGTGGCTATATTTGAATGAGTTGAAATGAGTCTTTTAGGAAGTTTGAAGGAAAGTAGCAAAGTATACGAAAAGTACGACCTAAGTTCCTTAATAGTAAAAAATATGCTTTAACAGTCACTGAAATTGGTTGTGAGCTCCTTTCTAAGTTCAGCTTCAGGTAACAAGGTTATATAACTACACTATTGATAGATGAAAGCTCAAAACAATCCCACTGCTCATGATGCATTGTATTTGAATCACTCTAGGTAACATTCTACAGCCCAAATACTTGCATTGTAAGGCATTCTGTGACACATTACAAGAGGATGAAATATCCTTCCCCAACATGGATGGCAACGGATTTTCTTAATAAAAACTCCACCTGGAACCTCTCTAACATATCCTTATTTTGTGGCAGGAAAAGGACCCTACGAGAATAGCTCATAATGTTATTTACATTGTTTTGCGATTACCTGTGATTCCATGGCGCTTCACCTTGGCTGAGATACGTTTTCTTCCGAGGTTGGTAAACAGAAGGGCCCTTTTGAATTTCTCTGATCCTCTGTCTGTGATCCATGATACTTTTCTCAATTACTCGCATCTTATCTGAGACATGGACATTGGCACACAGGAAACTGTAAGATGCGAGTAATTGGGTTTTGAAAATAGCACACACACACAACTTTTGAAAATAATGATCATGTTGGGAAAAAGGAGTAGACAGCTACCCACTAGCTTGAATTACTAACCCCACTAGCTTGAATTACTTTGCTAGAAGCACTATGGATCTAATATTGTGGAATGGAATAATGAAGAAGAAAGAACTGCAAATGAATTTTATGCATTTTATGAACAAGTTCGGTGTTCTGAATTGCTTACCTGAACTGTTATTACAAAAGCTTACCTGCAGGGTCTCTCGCTCACACTCACATTCTATTTTAATTAGATCATATCGATTCAAATTCTCTTTCTTTTTATCCTGCCCAACGTTGAATCTCCCGTCGGACAAATCTCGAGACAACACTTACTTACATCCATACACATTAAGCTTAACCGTTTGATGATCTTACAGTGAAGCGAACCATAAATACTAATGCAAACACTTGTTCTAGATACAACTATTATATGTAAGAACAAAGTGAAGACTCTGATTGAGGCTTGCCATGTGGTTAACTAGAGTGTTGTTTCTTTATACATGGTATTTCAAGAAAATTTTGACAAAATTTGCAACTATTGTGATCCTAGAGGTTCTTGAAGTGAGTGGGCTTTAATGTAGATGTAACTAAAGGTTGACATGAAAGATAATTTTGGATAAAAGAATATCATGCCTTGCAAATTTTGACAAAAATTAGGAAACCTATAGGTTAAGGGGTTCTTACATAGTTCTTTTTCACTCTTCTTAGGACCTTGCGGTACTGCCAATTAAGTACAACCTATCTATTAGTTATCATTCATAATACTTAAACAACAATTTTGATGACTATTGTAAAAATCTTAGTTGAATATTGTAGTGGAATTGAAATGAAGGATATATCCTACTTTGTGATTTATAAAGCACTTAAGTCTTAAAATAGAAGAAAGCGAAGAAAGCGAAATTGAAGATAAAAGTCTATGTAGATGTGTTAGAGTCTTTACAATTGCAATTGATCGTCCAACCTTTTTGACGTTCACATGGTACCTTACCACATCTCTTCTTTTTTCCCTTACCTCTCCTTTTTCCATCAATTTCACCACTCTTACCTATCTCTAAATTAATACCAAACAAGTGTAGTAGTGAGAATAGAAACATTCCTTTCTACCTTTCCATTGAATTTGAATTATTATGCTTAGACAATGTTTCACAATATCTTTTGCAATGTAAAGAAAATGCACATTCCACTTTTGTTATACTTGCACTAATAGCAAACTTCCTAGATGTACTTCTAAAAAACTAGGTGCATTACCCAAAGCAATTACAATGTCACTTAAGGTAATTCTAACATGCAGGCCTTACCAATTGAAATGTGACCAAGTTTTCTAGAATACATCTATGAGTAGAATTTATATAGAAGATTCTAGTATAATGCTACACTATGAACTATATACAATACCACTCATACTAACTCCTTACTCAAAGCTATTACTATTTAAGATAGATAAACGTTTTTCCCAAGAGCATAGATTTCAATTTTATTCAAAGATGAGGATCTCTATATGGAATTTTTTTTCATCGAGAGTAAACATTTATAGCTTTTAAAAATCAATTATACTAAATACCGGGTTTTTTTGTGTAATGCTAAGAACATCATGCAATTCTTGAAAAGTATGCAACATCACTCACCATCAGTGTGGAAAATGGTGCAAGATCCGTTTTCATGATCTTTGGAACGGACCATGGCCTGCAATCAGTCAGTTTTTTGACGCCCTTTTCATACTTGCCAATCCAGTTGGCAGCACCACCCAGCACTACAAATTGTCAGAAAATCAGCCATCACCCAACCCAAGGTTAAGTTAATTCCCCAGAAAGTTAAATCACACAAACCATGGACGCCATTTGGACCTTAACACCCAGACAGACGGACCCTTTCTCTAAGTGAACCATTCTAACTTGAGACATCTTCACTTGAGACATCTTCACTTGACACTAAGGACGATCCTCAAACGTGATTTAAAATACAGGTAGTATTTCTAGGACCAGAGATTTTGAGGCTAAAACTCACGAGGGACCCAGAAACAGAAAAATCTTGTCGCAGAAGTGAGCTCTGACACAACCCACTAAGGTTTTGGCATGTGCACAAATCTAAAGAGAAATGGCACCAAGTAAGGGAAAGTTGTCCGTTTTGTAAACCCACACTCAGGCAAAAAGTGGTCACTTCTACATCATTCTATAGGAGTTGAGCTAAATCATTGACAAAGCTTCAAAGAATGAAACATAAAAGAAAATCACAACCTACACCGTTGAACGATTGAAATTTATTCTAAGCGTTACTGAATTCAACTATCAGCTTCCAAAAGAGTGAACTTATTTATTTTTAATTTGCACACTTGGGAAATAGAATGATCGAAGACTGTAGATATCAGATGGAAGAAAGAAAGAAAAACCCGGTAATGATGTGACAACAGGAGGTTTCTGTAGCGCAGGAAGAAGCCATTCTCAGATTCAATTTGAAAACTCTACGAGGGAGGTAATAATTGTGGGACAAAATTCTTGAACTTATCAGTGCGAAGAAACGAAATAATTATAAAAGAAATAGTGGAATCTCACCACTACTCCCTATTCTCAGACCTTGTTCTAGGTCCGACCTCTCTCTATTCATAATCTGTTGGGGGCTCTGATGGGGAGGAGATGCGTCTATACTAGGTTTCATTTTGCGACACCGAGCTCTATGTCTAGCCAACTCATTCAACCGTAAATACTTCCCCCAAGGCGTCTCCTTGGCGTGCATCTTCATCTGGTTCTCCGCCATGATCAACCGCCTCGCCATTTTCAATCCTCGCTACACAACTAGCACATTACAAGAGATAGAAATCAATGCTTCCCTTCAAATACTTCATAACATTCTTAAGCAAGTCAAGACGTTCCCAGAGTAAACGGTTACAAGCAAAACATTATGCCAAGTTCACATACCCATAATCTCAAGCATATAGAGACCTTCCAGTATACTGTTCTGCGAAAACGCCCTATTGTTTGCTTTCCACCGAAACAGGTAATGTCTAAGATGCCAATTAAAATGCTCTCAACACATGCAGAGGAGACCCCAATTCTAAGAAGAATAATGTAGGTTTTATATCCATGGGAATGAGAAAGCTTTGAGGCGATTCTACTAAATATGCCACAGAACATATTAACAAGTGCCACCTTTGGTATCCACTGTTGGAGCTACACTCTAGGAAAACTCCAAAATTTCACAAGGACCTTACATGCAACGGTAAGAGTGCAACTTAGGTCAATCTAGTATGTGAATCCTGTCCCAAAACTGGATCCAACTGCTTCTATAGAAGCTACAAACAAGACAGTCGGGTAATTTCATGGGTGGACACAATTTTGGCAAAGTTATCATCACATCTTCAGAAACCCTAATTCACACAAGTAGCACACACCGAAGGTAAGAGTGCAATTCAATCGATCTGATACGTGAATTTTGTCCCCGAACTGCGTCTAGCTGCTTCTAAAGAAGCATGGGAGAGTGGTAAATATAGAGGAACCAATTGTACTTATAACCCTACGAGATCCCTTTCTGAATTACACCCCAAGTGGTACAAATTGCATAGCTCAGCGGCCATTCCAGCCTTACCACAGTCCTCACTTGCTTCGCTCCATAGACTTTGTGATCTATGACGGTCCTTTAAAGTACAAAACTAGCCAGAAAGTTTCAAACAAGAACTTTCATGGGTGCACCCAATTTTAGTACAACTTTCATGGCACTTCCATTACACTAGTTTTGCAGGAAATGAACTTGCAAAACTGCACACCCAAGACGCTTAGCGATCGTCAAACCCTAAAATTTACAGCACAAACTTCAGAAACTGCATAAAAAGGAAGTTGATATCGCGAATCTTTTGAAATCAGAAACCGTTTCAGTAAAATAAGGAATTATAACACAATTCACGTGCAAATTTAACAGAAACGACGCGAGATCTCAGTTTCTGATAAGCCTACCTCTAGGAAATAATGAAAAATTTGCACAGAATCAGAGCCCAGCTACTGAACTTCGAATTTAAGAAGGGTCATGCTCCTGATGACCACCGTCTGTCGCCATTTCATAAATCCTGACCACGCTGTTATAAAAATTCCGACGTTGAAGAATTTGAGATGCGGAATTGAACTGAAGTGGGCATCGTTATGGAATTGAAGAGATAAATTGTGTTGTGTGCGTGATTATTCAGCTGTAGAGGTTCCGTATGAGGGGTTTAGAATGTGAAGGGTTTTGATTGTTAAACGAGGACACGGTCGTAGGGGTGGGGGACGGTCATGGGAAGGGGTATGAGACTCCTTGAACAGCAAAGAGGCACCTGAAACGTACATGAAGGTTCATGGTCTCACTTGGCGTTTCGCAACACAGTGGTTGTAAAATCATAACACCTCCTCCAAAGACCGGGAAAGGTGCAACAGTTTTTATGGAAACGTTTGTTCAGTTTTGGTTCAGCAAAGAGCAGGATCATCTTAAGTTATCGGTAATTGTTCAGATATGGAAGCAACTCTTTGCGTGAATTGGCAACAATGTTTGTGTTTGATGAGTGCTTGCAAATGACCTGAAATCCCTCTTGTTGATCTGTCGATTCCTATCATCTTGGCGGTGCTCATAAAAAACAAACCATGAATTGATCGACAATGCATAGTTAGATTTTTTTCATCATTCTAAATTGAATTGAAAATATAGGAAAAATAAAAGTTAAAAATAATAATGTGGTTTTCATTCTTTAAAAAATTATTAATGACATTGTACAAGAAGGTAGCATAGAGGAAAAAACTAAATCATTAATAGCTCTAAGATGGAATTAAAACTCACTAATCTCAATAGTGAGATTGTTCTAACAATCAATGTTAATTTGGTGGACCTATATGTTTTGAAAAAGTTTGAAAATTGAGCTCAATAATGAATCCTACACCTAATTTTTCTAAAACAATATTATGATTGCTTGCAAAACAAGATGCTCTACAACCTCTTGACATCCTCTTCATATCATAAATTCAAATGAAATGAATCAAAGCTTCCCATATAGAAAAAATATACAATGTATGAAAAAAAAAATTAATTTTTATTTCAAGTTTTTGTAGATTTGTTTTTGCCCACCTACTTTAGATCAAAGTTAATTGTCATATAACTCTTGCTCCTAGGCACCAATTAAAATAAAAATTACATTCCTAGAAAGCTAATAAGTTTTTCTATCTTTGGAAAAAGTTTCAAAATTAGGGGTTAACATCCTATTAGTATATTGTTTATCAAGTGGATTTTAAATTTGACCCCCCCCAAAGATTTGTATAAAAACATTCCCATTTGATTTTCTCTATTCTCCATGCATCATTGTACTTATGTATTATTTACCATCTTCATCTAAAATTTAAAAATAGAGGGACCAAATTTAAATTGGAACTTCTCTTTTTGAATTATGCAAATCTCTAAAAGTCATCCTACTGGGGTATTATTTATGAAGTGGATTTTAAAATACAAAATAATAAATGTAGGTTTTAGAAAGAATTTTTCCATTTGAATTTCACTATTCTCCAACCATCATCAATTCATCACACACGATTATTATTTACCACCTTAATTCGAAGCTTAAAAATTAGAGGGAAGAGATTTAAATTAAAACTTCCCCTCTTGATTTATACAAATGTCAAAGAATCATCCTAACAATGTATTACTTATCAAATGAATTTTAAAGTACGAAATAATAGATGCAGATTTTAGTAAGAATTTCTCCATTTGATTTTCTCTATTCTCTAAGCATCATCATATCCATGTATTATTTACTAATTACTACCTTGATCTCAAACTTAAAAAATAGAGGCCTAAAGAGATTTAAATACAAACTTCCCTTTCTAATTTGAACAAACACCAAAGATTCATCATACACATATATTATTTATCAAGTGGGTTTTAAAATTAAAATTAAGAGGGAAGACATTGCAAATAAACTTCCATTTCCATTTTAGCAACTTCCAAGTAAAACCATACCACTGACATATTGTTTATGAAGTTGAATAAAAAATGATGTGCAAGGGTCTGAATGTCTAATGGAGGAGATTTAGGAAAGGCCTTTCCATATTATTTAATTTTTCCTCTACCAATCATCTTAGTTATGTACCATTTACCACGTTGGATTCAAAATTAAAATTAAGAAGGAAGACATTGTAAATAAAACTTCTCCTTTCCATTTTGTGAATCATCTTACACTATGCTATGGTTGATTACTTAGAAAGTCATTTAGAATATAATGGAATATGACATCTCATGGAATATTTAGAAATGAATTCTTGGTCATAATTTGAATAGTTCAAAAAATATTAATACAATGTTTTTGAATTGAAAGAAATCACAATGAAATATGGAATATGAAAAAGAATATTTATATGTAGGTGAGTTCTTCATAAGAATAAATAAATTTGAAATACATAATTTTGGTATGGCAAACAAGTATAATGTATGGATCTAGGATTTAGGGTTTAGGTTTTGGAAAGACCTTTCACATTGCTCCAAATAATCATTTATTAATGACACACTAGTGCTTTAATAGTAATTCACATCTAAGATTTAATACAAGATCACTAAACATAACTATAAGATAGAAAGAAATCTTAGAAAATTAGATCTGCAAATGCTGCAGTATTTGCCTTAATGTCATGTTTGCATTCTTAAACGGTAATCTGATGCAATCGTAGGTAGGGCGACTGCGGGTTTGCAGCAACCTTGGAAGGGCGACCTCTTGTCATGGGCGACCTCTTAAAAGTGATTGCTTGTATAGGGCGACCACGGGTGGAGGTGAGAGCCATTGCCTTCTCCTTGTCCCCCAAATGGTTAGATTTTGTATTTTAGGGGAGATTTCGGGTCTAGGTGACCTTGGGTAGGAGAACTCTTGTCTTGGGGGACGTCTAAAGGGGGACCTCTTGTCTAGAGCAACCTTGGGTAGAACTGGGAGTTTGTTTTTTTCTTCATAATATTTTTATATATTATATGCTATAGGCGACTTTAGGTCTAGAGTGACCTTAGGTGGTTGAATGTCTTATTATCTTGGGGAATCTGTTGTGGGCGATCTCATGTGAGTTGGAAGCTATTGCCTTCTCTTTTTCAAAGAAGCGGTTATGCTTTGTATTCTCTCATATGTTTTATAATTAGGGAGCAAAAGGTAGAAGTTTATGTATGATCATCCTACTATGTTTTGGCAAATTTGGCAATTAGAAGGGGATTCCAAACCTCACCCTTTTTCCTTTCCACTTGGATAATTATTTATTAATATTTTTTTGTCTCAAGGTCCTCATACATCATGAAGACCCTAGAATAAATTATTTTCTAAAGTTTTGAAAACCATTTGCTATTTATTTCCTCCCCATTTCTTTCATTGGGTTGTAGTCACTGCAATGCATCCATCTACTAGTTTCTACTTACTATTTTTCCTATTGCAAATATTAAATTTTAAGAAGAAAAATTAATATGTAATCTCAGCTTATTTTTTCAACATATTATAGAAAGTTGCAACATGGAAGTTGTAGGATCTACATTTTTTTGGGTAAAATGTTTGAATGATGAAATCTAATCATTTAGAAAGGTTGAAAATACTTCTTTTTGAAATTTAGGCACTTTGAACTTGAAATTGGTAAGATTTTTTATTTTGAAATCTTAGGAGAGTGTACTCAATCATACAAATTAACTAAAGGATATTATGTTTAAATTTGCTTTGAAGACAAGTATTTTGAAGCAATTTTGTACCTCTAAACATATTGGTCCTTTATGGGTTAAAGGAACAACTAAAAGTGACATCACTAAGCATATAGTGACATAATGACATGTGCTTCTAATTCAAAGTTGGGCACCAACAAATGAGGACGGAGATTATACGCTTTTCAATAAGAGGCCCCAAGTGAAAACAAATATTTGACTATGTGGTCTACAATAAAAGGACTCTTTTGGTTTTAGTTACTAATGTGAGGCCTGAATTTTTCAACATAATTTTTTTTAATTTAAATTTTGTAGTGCAATTTTTTCCACAAATGGTGGTCAAAGTCATCTGAAATTGCAAGCCAAGGTTCAATTTTTTTTCCAAATTTGAATGCTAATATCTTCCAATTTGTATGGTCAAACTTCATGAAATTTTTACCACATGATTTTAGACAACTTAAGTACAAGATCTTATGGTTAGATTCCTCAAAAAATATTTATTCTATTTTCTTGGATGAATGTAGCAGAAGTGGTAGTTTTGAATTGTAGTACAAGAAGTCACCCCTACAAGAGGTCATCCCTATATGCAGTCTCTTATCCGTACGCACACCTTGAGTTTGCCATATAGACACCACATGGCATTCAACTGAAGGGGGCTAATTTTATGTAAAGTCAAAGGTAAATTTGACTTTTCGTGATGTCGCGCGAACTCTTCTAGACCTTGTGTGATATCTGCTTATCGCAGTGTCACCTAGTACAACCCTGATCACTACGTTTGATAACCACTTTCAAATTGAAAATGAGACAACAATATAGTTAGTGAGCTATAACAATGGAGTAGCTTTGAGATCATTCTATCATGATGTGTGTGAAGACCCAAGACAATCGCGGAAATTCTACTTACAGAAAGGATGACTCTAGGTACGTCATGATGAAGTTCAGTTACAAATTACCTTTCATAGCAGAGCCCTTCATTTTTCCTAGCCAAATCACACAAGTTTTCTTCTTAGATGTTGAAGGGAGACCTAGTTAGAAAGTTGTACAACGCAAAGAAGCAAGAGTACAATGAAAGATAGTAGAGATAACAAATGCCTTCATTAGCGCTACAGAGAAGAGCGTAGGTGTGACTACTCTTTAGAAGCTACTAGTTCTATTAGAGATGGTTAACCTAGTTGAAGTTATAGAATTATTAGTGGAGAAGAACCTATTAGCACTAGAGGCGTACTAGAGCAGTTATGACTCGGTGCTCTTTGACTTAAAGGTGTTTCATGTAGTCCTTAGCAATCATTGTATAGTGACACAAAGCCATGGTGGTTTAGAGATATTGACTATTTTTTATTTGGTGTATGGTGCTTGATTTAGCTCATGTGTAATGAATTTTCTAGTCGTAGTTTAATACAATATGGTTGCCCCAATAGGCCTCCTTGTAGTCATTAGTGACAACACTCTAGGCTTGTCTTGTTGCTATTGTAGTTGCATTCCAATATTGAGCATAGGTAGAGACTTGAACTATAGAAATTTCAAACATGCCCAGTTGCCTTCTACGAGTGACGTGAAAGTTGTGTTGTTGTTGCGTCCCAATACTCTCATTTGCAAGGTTTGACTACATATTACTCAAATTTGATTGTAGAAGTCATCTTAGAGTCAATGTAGTTGTCGCCCGGGAGGGTGCAATTTATTTGCATCCATGTCAACGCAGTGCTTTCCATGTCAACAGTGCAAAAATTCATTTTGAAGTTGTCGAGTTCTACTACAAGTCATTTCTTAATCATTTCGAAGTAAAGACCAATTACATTGTATGATACTAAGTTGTCATTCGTAACTGAGTTCTCCACATTGGATTCCCCTAGTTTCCCTACCCAAAGGTCGACAATGTTATGAACAAGAAACTGTGGATAAATCTCATAGTTCTTCTCTTCTTCATCTCGTAGTCATAGTCATGATTGCAAAATCACTCAAACATTGTGGGTGTTTTAGGTCTAGTGCAATTACGGAGTCAATAGTCATTCTTAAGTCAAACCGAACACCAAGTCATTGTTACCCACTTGCAAATGTGGTTGATTTTTTGTAGTGATAGTAGGTAGGTGCTAGCTTCCATTGAAGTCAATGGAACTAAGGGAGTCTAGAGAATTCAAAGAGAATATACATTTAATATTGTGTTAGATTTTGGCATAAATCTTCTTGGTATAACAACTTATTGAAATTTTGGATGTCTTCAAAGTTTTGAGATGAAATGATGTGAGTGATTTTCATTGTTTGTAGCAAAAACCACCTCTAGAGTTTGACTGGTAGGGAGTGTATGGGACCCTAAGCTAGATTGCCTTCCAAGCAATGGACTCCAATACTGTTTTTGGTTATTTTATTTAATTAAATGCCTTTGAGTGAAAAAGGGAAAGCATCCCTAAATCACTCCAATATGTGTCCTAAAATCACCACATCCTCCTAATACATCTTCTAGGAGGTTCGGACAACCCCCTTGTCCAAATTCCTAATAAAAATCTCCAAATTGGACCCAAAATGGGCCAATTGGAGCCCTATAAACTAATCACAATACACACATTCACCAAAAATCACCAAATCCACATGCATTGACAAAATATCACTAAAAATTGACAATTATCACCTCCAAATGGGTTTATTTGCACCCTCACCAATAATTCCAGCACACAATTTATCTATACTACACATTCCAAACAACAATCACAAGTCTACTAATACTCTAATTCATCATACATTGACATTCAATTGGCCTCTTCTCCATGACTCCATGGTTCAATCCCTAGGCATACACAAGTTCCTTAGGCACCTTAAATTGAACAACACACCTATAAAATTATGGCCATACATGCAAATATATCCATGAACCTTGACTTTCATTTACACCATGCAATCACTAAAGAGTCTATTTCATGCAAACTTGTACTTTAAGCATTTTGAAAGTAGTTCAATCATGATAGATGGCTTTTAGTGACTAACTCACCATTTACAATTTCATGGCCATGCTCATGGGCAATGGCTAGGAGAAAACCTTGTGGTTACCACCACAATTGCCTTAGTGAGCACTATCTCCAATATTCACCTAAAAATTAGCTAACACGGCACTAATATGGTTTAACAAATCAAAAATGAAGAAAAGGGAGGAGAAACAAACTCCCACTACTCTGGTAGCAGACCATGCTTCACTAAAGTGACTGCCAACACCTTGCCTAAGCTCCAAATCTTCATTAGATGAGATTGGGAGGGGGGCTAGAGGGCCGTTTCGGGCCTATTCCCAACTCCATTCCCCCCAATCTTCTCGAACTCCAATTTCAGACTTTTTTTTTCTGAAAAAATAAAATAAAATAAAATTTTAAGACTTTAAAATGAGAAACAAAGTTAATTTTGTTTGTTTGTTTTTCGTTTGTTTTTCGAAACACTGACCTGACAGTCTCTCGGCCAGATCAGCACAGGCGGGTTTCGGCGGTTCTAAGGTGGGTTTCAAGTTGGGAACTCACAGCCCTCCCAAGCACCCAAAACACATGTAATGTTTATATTTTTTCTTTTCAAGAGTTGACTTCAAGCTTGACTTCTTCCCAAAATTTCAGATCTTAATTTGATAGGGTTGCTCCACTATTGGCCTCCAAACTTGACCCACTTGGGCTGCCCCGAATTGCAACGGCTACCAACATCTTTGGGCTCAAATGGCCACCACTACCTCAATTTTCTTCTAAATGGCCCAAGACCAAGCTCGTTGGGAACCTAACTTAGCCTTGCATCCACTCATCAAATTTCACATTCAAATTTGTTGTAATGCCTCCAATATCCTCCCTCAAAGTTGTCACTCTCCATTTGAACGGCAACAGACCTCCTTTCATTGAAACGGTCACCATTGCTTCAATTTTCTTCCAAATGATTCAAGACTAAATTTTTGAGGAGCCTAACCTTGCTTCATATCTGCCCACCAAATTTCAGACCTAAATTCTTTGTAATGCCTCCAATATCCTTCTCCAAAGTAGACGCTCTCATTCTCAAACCCAAAATCCTTTCCAACTCACACAAAAAAACCTTGAACATCTCCCATAATCCAAAAATCAGCCTTCAAGATGACCTTCAACACTCTCAATTTTTCACCCATTTTGCTCATACAACAAGTGAACCTACACGACAAATTGTCTACTTCTAACCCTAATGCATTGCAATCATCTTCCTAGCATTTTTTTTCCATTTTTTTTTCCATTTTTTCACCAAGCTCTTAAAATTCATCATGTATACAAAAGTTTGGGAGAGAGTCAAGAGAGAAAGAGAGACAAATCCTAAAATTGATTGTATCAAATCCCTTGATAGATTAGTTTTTACTAATTACTTCCATCCTACCTTCATTTACTATAAAATCACTATTTTAGTGTAAAAAAACACCAAATTAGTACAAATCATGCTAAATTACTGTAACTATGCTAATTTAACATCATTTTTCCATTAGCCTAATTTGGTTACTCTACCAAATCTTGCTTAACTTCTTTTTAGTTTTAAATCTCTATTTTTTCCCTAGACTTTTCCTTTCCTTTTTACCTAATTGCATTTTGAAATTTTAGTACTAATTTTCCAAAGTTCCTATTGTATTCTATTGGAAAACTCCCTAATTTGTAGTTTAGGTTTAATTTGTTGTTCTAATACTTCCTAGTTACATATAATTTGACTCACTTTGTTTAAATTTTCCACATTCTAAAATGTGAATTATTATGGTGGTTTACAAATGATAAGACAATATTTTTTTTTAATTCATTTTTTAATGTTAAATCAAGTACTAAAAATGCACACTTTGACGATTACAATCAAGTTTGACCATAATACATGTACATTGAGGGATGTAAAGACCTTCAAAGATTAAATAAACAAAACTACTCTCACAAACTAAGGAATGTTTTACACCTTAAGGCCAAGCCAAATTGTTGTGTAAGAGGCCCCAAATCCTCATTTGAAGTTTGGAAAAAAGGCTGAAATTTGTGCAATCCACCTCAAGGGGAATGGCCTAGCCTCTAGATATAAAGCATCCCTTAGACCCTAAACTCCAAAAAAAGGCACCTAATAGATATACACACAACTCAACTAAGGTTAATGTGACTATTTTTGTCACCCTTTCTAAAACCAACCCCTCCAAATTTTTATCTAGAATGTACTATATCTATTTATGAGAGTTTAAAGTCCGTTTTGGATACAACTATTGCAAGCACTCTCAAATTCTTAGTTTATTGACTTATTCATTTAGACTTATGGAGTCCCAAACATGCATAAAAAGGGATTCTAGAACACTCTCTTAACTTCCAACAAGACCTAACAAAAAAATTGGGCAATTCAATAATAGGAAAAATGCTCAATTTGTTGATTTGGACTCAATTAGGTGGAATCATCTCATAGAAGTGGTGGGAAAAATTTGGATCAAGAATAGTATAACTATTCCACAAAAAATGCTAGGAATTGGAACCAACACCCCTCCTCATTTATTATTTTTGTAACATAACTGATGGTTTTAATTGCTAGCAACAAGAATGGTTTCACCCATTTTGCAAGATTCAAAACTGTACATTCTCATAACATGAGTTTCCGAATTTATATATGACTACATTGCAATTGTATACTACTATCAAAGTCAAAAGTCAAACACAAAAATGTACCCATGATGTTTATAGATGTCTTTTAACAACTACGCAATTACCATTATTGTTTGAATTCCTTCGATCACTATCTCTATTCAAAGATTTGTTGTGCACAATGTTGTTGTAGCATATGAGTGTGAACAACTTGATCTTACTTTAGAATTGCGTACGCAAAAAGAATGGGCCACAAACTTGCCCCCAATCCCAAAAGCTTGAACAAGGAAAAAATGGATGTTGCCTAGGTTAAAAACACAAAAGTTGTATCACTAAGAACAAAATGGTTAGATTCATCACTAAAATATTCAAAGAAACTCACATTTTGATTATTTAATGACTTCAACTAACATAAAGCATCTTTCACATTGAGATCAATAATCTTGAGTATGGTGCCTATGCAAGAAACAATAGAAAATAAAACTAGTAGAATGCAAGTGACAAGTTTCCATACTCTTTTAGATAATAGTAGGTTATCTACAATTGCGTAGAAGCTTTACGACAAGTTACTTGAAACTTAGTAGCATAAATCCAAGGCCAATTGGAGAGCTCAGCAGTCTCGTCAATCCACTCGCGGGTCCACTCGTTGAGACCCTCCAAGCATTAGTCTCCTATTTTTCAAAAAACTATAGAACGTCATAGTTATAAGTTGAGTTCATTGTAAAGAATGCATTTGCTACTGGAACTTGGGAAAAATTGGATGTTAGAAAACTTTGAAAAACAAACAAATGAATGCCTTCGTTTGTAAGAGATAAATCTTACAAGGAAATTTGATTAATGGATGTCTCCCACAAGAATTGCAAATCTAAAAGCTAACAAACAAAACAAAATTAGAAGAAAAGTGAATTTATGCTTGGACAATGTTGTCGAAGTATTTAGATAAGGGTGATTGCAAGAAAGACCGGTCCTATTTGGCGTCACAAATTGAAGTGACTAAGTTGCCATCAATCATAACTTTTGAAAAATGAAGCCGATGGACTTGAAATTTTTATTGAAGATGGCTAACTGAGAAATCGTGAGATTCATTATTTGTTTTCAACATGCATGCAAATAGGGGTCCCTTGCACATAGCACTCCAAACATTTATGATGGTTTCAACTTCTAGTTTTTGGTGAAATGTAATCACTATCAAGTCTTTATAAATGGCCAATTTTTAGTTTTTTTTATTCATGATTTTCTAATTTTTATTAATTTATACTTAATTTTATCTACTTTCCGTAACAAACTATCATTTTGTTTAAGTAGTACTGTTTCAGTATTATAAAATACTCAAATGTACTATTGGTCGTTGATTTTTCAAATCAACGGCTGAGATTGCTCCATTTTGTAGTATTCCTAGTACTCCTAGTACTGGGCAGAAAAAACACAGTTTTTGACCAAATGCTACCAAAATCGTTCGGTCTTTCTTGCAATCACCCATAAGTCATACTTGGCTTTGAACAAAGTGGCGACACCATTCATCCATTGCTTATTCAATGCATGCTCGTCATTTTCTATGGTCTTATAGTCTAGATTTGAGCTTAGAAATGAGAAAGGTGATATTATTATAAAAATTACCTATCAATTGGTACATGAGTCTTGCATGTCTATTTAGCAACATTTGTATGCTTCACAAATAGATGTACAATATCAGTACAACAATGGATCCCTCATTTTCAATTCATGTGATTTGAAAGACTTTTGTAACCTTTACATGCATGCAAACAAAACACATGTTGAGGAAAATGATGAAATTTTTAGACAACTTAGATCAAAGCAAAAATAGTAGGGTAGAAACTATCCTCAAATTAAAATGTCTAATTGCACTACTAAAATAATACCTCTTTGAACCTTCTTTTGAATTGAGAGCAGTTAAAAAATTAAAGTTCTCCACCTCTTTTCGCAAGACCGCCAAGCTTGAACACCATCGAAAATTAAGTGTGGTAAACAAAGACAAGTTCTCCATTTCCTTTGGCAAGGGTGCCAAGCTTGAACACCCATTTAAATCTAGAGTTCTCAAAGAAGACAAATTCTTCACTTCTTTTAGAGAGGCCACTAAGATTGAACAATATCACAATTGAAGAGTGGTTAAGGAAGACAAGTCCCCTAATTCCTTTGGCAAGGCCATCAAACTTGAGCACGCACTCAAATTCAAAATTCTCAAGAAAGACAAGATCTCCACTTTTTTAAACAAGGTTGCCAAGCTGGAACTCCCACTCAAATTGAAGGTGGTCAAAGAAGACAAGTCCCCCACTTCCTTTTCCAAGGCCACCAAGCTTCTACACCCTTCCATTGAATCAAGAGTGGTCAACGAAGAAAAGTTCGCTACTTTTTCTAGCAAATCTACCAAACTTGAACACACTTCCAAATTGAGAGTGCTTGAAGATAAGTTCCCTACTTCCTTTGTCAAGGCCACCAAGCATTAGCAACCACCCAAATTGAGAGTAGTTAGGGCAGACAAGTCCCCCACTTCCTTTGCCAAGGTTGTCAAACTTGAACACCCACTCAAACTAAAAGTAGTCAAGGAAACAAAGTCCCCTACTTCCTTTGGCAAGGCCCCCAATCTAGAACATGCAATTAAATCCAAAATTGGCAAGGAAGACAAGTTCTCCAATTCCTTTAGCAAGGCCCCTAACTTAGAACACACAATCAAATCTAGAATTGTCAAGGAAGACAAATTCCCCAATTTCTTTAGCAAGGACCCTAATTTACACTATAAAAAACCCGTGTTTTTTTGACATGCAAATTTTGCATGCTCATGTCTGGAGTGATGTCTATCCACGTCTAGTCAGACATCCAAAAAACTTGCCAAAGGAAGTAGGGGACTTGTTTTCCTTGACCAAAGGAAGTAGGGGACTTGTTCTCTTTGACCAAAGGAAGTAGGGGACTTGTTTTCCTGGATTAAGACATGGAAAAAACATTGAAAATCTGCTCGGACATCACATGTCTGAGGCCTGATGTCCAAAAAAACATTGGTCAACGGGGTTCTAAAATTGTGCCATCTGTCATGCCACGTGAGCGTGGGAAACTAGGTAGGATTTTTTTTCATCCATTACCCGTGAGTGACGTGGCATGTCGACGTGGCATATTTTTTGGATGTGACGTAGCATTGTTTTGGGGCTCGAAAATAGGTCTAGAAGGAATGCTACTATGTCATGAATGATGACCACATAGACGTGATGTCATCTTCTAGGATGTCTCTGAAGACATCTCAGTAGACATTCTATGTGTGCAATGACATCGTGCTGTCATTCTGGACGCCGTTCTTGTCATGTACACTGTAAAGAGAAACATCTACTTTGGTTTTTATTGTGCCGAATGCGACATACAACATTTCTGTGTTGTCCCTATGGATGTTGTTCATGACATGAGGCGTATGTATGAAAGCAACAGTTGGCACCATACAGAACACCAGCTATTGGTTGCGGAAGTTTTTGCATGCATCGCTAAGAAATAATCCAGACACACTGATGTCTCCGCGAGCATTTCCTGTAGCGTTCTCTCAATGTCAAAGAAAACATAGTCATATCAGTAGAGATGTCAACGGTGACAGGGGAAACGTGTGATTCGATGTGAACATGGACGCTACACGAGACGTTCAAGGCGTCATATTTGAGAACAGTATGCCTTACACAATGTTGGCAAGGAGGCACACCATACATAATATAAAATACATACATACATCATACATGGTATAAAATATATACATACATTATACATAATATAAAATACATGCATACATCATACATACAAAAATAATACACCATACATAGTATACAATATTCAATAATTATATCAAAATAAATACTTTAAAAGCATCTTATTGTGATTATAGGGAGGAGATAAGACGAGATATTTATATTAGAAAGATGGTGGGAAGAATGACAAACAATATGGAATATTAAAAATACAATCATGACAAAGGATGAGGGGAGGCGGTGCTGACGTCGGTGCTAATGTTTGTTTGGGCGTTTATGTTGACATTGTTGTCAGATATGACGTCTATATCCATTGTCTTTGTAGACATTCTTCTATTCAACACATCTTGTAAGGCAAGGCATGCACGTGAAGTTTTCCACTTCTGACATGTTTTACCTTCCTTTTGTAGTATCTCCTGGAACGACACATGCTAAACGTCATACACTATAAGAAAATTTATGCGAAAATATTTTGAAGATGTTGCTTTCAATAAATGACAGCCAAGAAGACGTGTGGATACCAAGGAACTTGAAATCCGTAAAGAAATTTGATTGCAGGCGCCAAAGGCGATGCAATGATGATTTCCACATGCCACATGCACCTTACATCCTCACCGCATAGGAGCGAGCGTAGTTCATAGCCATAGTGTGCAACATACGCACCCCCACAAACTGCATTGGTACAATTCATAAACGCTTGAAAAATGATAAACTGCAGTACATGAAAACACATGACTACGACGTACTCATGCAACAAGTAAAAGACACATAAATCAACTCCCTTAGAAATGTTCATTTTATTTGCAATAGTACTAGATTAGGCAAATTCCACAATTGAGAGAACGTATGGGTCCATGGTGAAGGTGGTGCTTCCAATGTCTGTATCTCCATCACCTTTGTCTTTTTTTGTAAAAGGAACGTAGTGTCTATATAGAAATGCATGTACTGCAGACCCTTCTTCAAAGCACAAATTATTACAGATTTCTAAGTACATCATATATAGTTTGTTGTAAACGTGTCAATAAGGACAGGATGTGCAGTCCAGGACATCACTGACAATACTGCAATGTTACACACTTGCACTATTCTAGACATCTCTGAAAATTTCCATGCGCATAAGGAAATGTCCACGTGAATATGAAGACAAAATTTTAACTAATGCTATTGCATGCGTGTTGCTGTAGATTTTACCGGTGGCGGTTTGAAACATTTTAGATGACAATGTGCGGTTAGCTATCATAAAAATTAGTAGAGTGTTCAAAGGCTCTGTGACAAAGAAGTGAATATGACTGAAAAGGACAGTGTCATGCACAATGTGGTCATGGCCACTTATCTACTAGAGAAGGAGTTTCCCACGAATTTCTTGAACATCATGACACATCTCCTAGTACATCTCGTGGAACATTTATTTGTTTGTAGCCCTGTGCATTGTCGATGCACCACATGCAGTCTTTTGTTTTCTCACAATGATTTTGTAGGAAAGGCATGCATCTTGATACATTAATGTCCAGTACTGGGAATGATAAATTTGAATTTGTCTGTCTAAATTGAACAATGCATGTCGTTCATTCAATTTGCTTGACTGAGTCTAGAGGTACGGTGCTTCAAGTGCTCACTATGTGTCGGATACAAATCAAATGAATAAGATGGTCATGCATTCAAAAGCAAACATTGTACAAGGTAATGTGAACGGATAATGCCATTGTAAGGAAGTACTCCCATGTTTGTTGTTCAACCTATTTACTTTTCAGTAGACAAGTAAAACACATCAACACCAAGGAAAGAGTGCAGTGTTGGATGACAACGATGTCGGAATGAAACAGACATATCTAAAGACATTTACATGTTACTGACAACATTAGCTTGAGCAATGTAGTGCTTGCCCGGAAGTCCCCAAGAATGCAAAGACATTGCAAGACATATTTTTACTATCGTGCATATGTCCTCTATAACAGGTGAATAAGCGACACGATGTTTGAGCAGACATTTGAAGGTTACTAAAAAATGAACTTCAACATGATAGTGCTTGTACAGAAGTCCCCATGTAAGTGAGGACATCGCAAGAGACATCCAGACTAACGTTGATATGTCCTCTAAGACATTTGAACAAGCGTCAGGACGTCTCAGCAAATATCGTCAGGAGGATCAAAAAAGCCATTAAGCTGAATGCTTCAAAATTTGTACTGACGTGGCAGGGCCACATCAGCAAAAAATTTGCCACGTCAACGAATTTCCCTCGATCTTACTATGCCATCTGCCACATCAGCATGTCTACAATTTTTCAAGCCTGAGCATTACCCAACCCTCCTTTCTTTTATGGTGGGCAAACATTTTGATTAAACAAAAACAACAAATTAATATTAAAGCCAATGAAAAAAGGTCAACATAGCTGACGTGGCAACTTCGATTTTTACAGACACTACTACGGACATGCTTTGGTTTGCAACCATATCAGAAGAAAGGGGTATGTTAGTGGAAACAAAAAGTTGTTATCACCTAAATTTAGACTTGTCCGTTACAACAACCACTTTGATTTGTTAAAAGTGGAAAACCCTCGGGCAAACCATCTTCCAGACACACAGACGTCTCCTTGGACATAGTGTGTCCATCCTCAGACACTCTACGTTTGAGTGCCCAATGTAAAAGAAAACACAGGTTTCTTATAGTGTTAGAATACGCAAATAAATCTAAAATTGTCAAGGAAGACAAGTTCTCCAATTCCTTTAGCAAGGCCCCTAATTTAGAACACCCAATTAAATCTAAAATTGTCAAAAAAGACAAGTTCTCCACATCCTTTGGCAAGGCCGCCAAGCTTAAACACTCACTCAAATTGAAGGTAGTCAAGGAAAACAAATCTTCTTCTTCCTTTAACAAGGCGACCAAACTTCTACTTTCACCTAAATTGAGAGTAGTCAAAGAAGACAAGTTTCTCAATTCCTTTGGCAAAATCGCCAAGTTTGAATACCAACTTAAATCAAGAGTAGTCAAGCAAAACAAGCTCTCCACTTCCTTTTGCAGGCTACCAAGCTTGAACACCCACTCAAATTCACAATGGCTAAAAAGGACAAGTCCCCCACTTCTTTTGGCAAGGCCACCAAGCTTGAACACCCACCCAAATTGAGAGTGGTTAAAGAAGACAAATTCCCCATTTCCTTTGGCAAGGCCGTCAAGCTTGAACACTCACTCAAATCGAGAGTGGTCAAGGAAGACAAGTCCCCCACTTCCTTTGACAAGGCCGCCAAACTTGAACACCCTCTCAAATTAAAAGTGGTCAATGAAGACAAGTTCCCCACTTCCTTTGGCAAGGCTGTCAAGCTTGAACACCATCTCAAATCCAGAATGATCAAGGAAGACAAGTTCCCCAATTCCTTTGGCAAGGACACCAAACTTGAACACCATCTCAGATTAAGGGTAGTTAAGGAAGACAAGTTCCCCACTTCCTTTGGCAAGGCCGCCAAACTTGAACACCAACTCAAATCAAGAGTGGTCAAAGAAGACAAGTTCCCCACTTCCTTTGGCAAGGCTACCAAACTTGAACACCAATTCAAATCAAGAGTGGTCAAAAAAGACAAGTTCCCCACTTCCTTTGGCAAGGACGCCAAGCTTGAACACCTACTCAAATCAATAGAAGTTAAGGAAGACAAGTTCCCTACTTCCTTTGGCAAGGACGCCAAACTTAAACACCCACTCAAATTGAGAGTGGTTAGGGAAGACAAGTTCCCCACTTCCTTTGGCAAGGCCGCCAACCTAGAACACCAACTCAAATAGAGAGCGGTCAAAGAGGACAAGTTCCCCAATTCCTTTGGCAAGGCTGCCAAATTTGAACACTCAAACAAATTGAGAGTGGTCAAGGATGACAAGTTTCCTACTTCCTTTCGCAAGGCCGCCAAACTTGAACACTCATTCAAATCGAGAGTGGTCAAGGAAGAGAAGTTCTCCACTTCCTTTGGCAAGGCCGCCAAGCTTGAACACTTCTTCAAATTGAGAGTGATCAAGGAAGACAAGTTCCCCACTTCCTTTGGCAAGGCCGCCAATCTCGAACATCTATTCAACTTGAGAGTGATCAAGGAAGACAAGTTCCCTACTTCCTTTGGCAAGGCTGCCAAACTTGAACATCCAATCAAATTGAGAGTGGTCAAGGAAGACAAGTTCCCCACTTCCTTTGGCAAGGCTGCCAAACTTGAACACCAACTCAAATAGAGAGTGGTCAAGGAAGACAAGTTCCCCACTTCCTTTGGCAAGGCCGCCAACCTAGAACACCAACTCAAATAGAGAGCGGTCAAGGAAGACAAGTTCCCCACTTCCTTTGGCAAGGCCGCCAAACTTGAACACCCATCCAAATCGAGAGTGGTCAAGGAAGACAAGTTCCCCACTTCCTTTGGCAAGGCCGCCAAACTTGAACACCAACTCAAATCAAGAGTGGTCAAGGAAGACAAGTTCCCCACTTCCTTTGGCAAGGCCGCCAAGCTTGAACACCTATCCAAATTGAGAGTGGTCAAGGAAGACAAGTTCCCCACTTCCTTTGGCAAGGCCGCCAGACTTAAACACCCACTTAAATAGAGAGTGGTCAAAAAAGAGAAGTTCCCCACTTCCTTTGGCAAGGCCGCCAAGCTTGAACACTCATTCAAATTGAGAGTGGACAAAGAAGACAAGTTCCCCAATTCATTTGGCAAGGCCGTCAAGCTTGAACACCAACTCAAATCAAGAGTGGTCAAGGAAGACAAGTTCCCCACTTCCTTTGGCAAGGCCGCCAAGCTTGAACACCTATCCAAATTGAGAGTGGTCAAGGAAGACAAGTTCCCCACTTCCTTTGGCAAGGCCGCCAGACTTAAACACCCACTTAAATAGAGAGTGGTCAAAAAAGAGAAGTTCCCCACTTCCTTTGGCAAGGCCGCCAAGCTTGAACACTCATTCAAATTGAGAGTGGACAAAGAAGACAAGTTCCCCACTTCCTTTGGCAAGGCCGTCGAACTTGAACACTCATTCAAATTGAGAGTGGACAAAGAAGACAAGTTCCCCACTTCCTTTGGCAAGGCCGTCGAACTTGAACATCTGTTCAAATTGAGAGTGGTCAAGGAAGACAAGTTCCCCACTTCCTTTGGCAAGGCCGCCAAGCTTGAACACCTATCCAAATTGAGAGTGGTCAAGGAAGACAAGTTCCCCACTTCCTTTGGCAAGGCCGCCAAACTTGAACACTCACTCAAATTGAGAGTGGTCAAAAAAGACAAGTTCCCCACTTCCTTTGGCAAGGCCGCCAAGCTTGAACACTCATTCAAATTGAGAGTGAACAAGGAAGACAAGTTCCCCACTTCCTTTGGCAAGGCCGCCAAACTTGAGCTTTTAGTCAACCTGAGAGTGGTCAAGGAAGACAAGTTCCCCACTTCCTTTGGCAAGGCCGTCAAGCTTGAACTTTTAGTCAACCTGAGAGTGGTCAAGGAAGACAAGTTCCCCACTTCCTTTGGCAAGGCCGTCAAGCTTGAACACTTATACAAATTGAGAGTGGTCAAGGAAGACAAGTTCCCCACTTCCTTTGGCAAGGCTGCCAAACTTGAACATCCAATCAAATTGAGAGTAGTCAAGGAAGACAAGTTCCCCACTTCCTTTGGCAAGGCTGCCAAACTTGAACACCAACTCAAATAGAGAGTGGTCAAGGAAGACAAGTTCCCCACTTCCTTTGGCAAGGCCGCCAATCTAGAACACCAACTCAAATAGAGAGCGGTCAAGGAAGACAAGTTCTCCACTTCCTTTGGCAAGGCCGTCAAGCTTGAACATCCACTCAAATCGAGAGTGGTCAAGGAAGACAAGTTCCCCACTTCCTTTGGCAAGGCCGCCAGACTTAAACACCCACTTAAATAGAGAGTGGTCAAAAAAGAGAAGTTCCCCACTTCCTTTGGCAAGGCCGCCAAGCTTGAACACTCATTCAAATTGAGAGTGGACAAAGAAGACAAGTTCCCCAATTCATTTGGCAAGGCCGTCAAGCTTGAACACCAACTCAAATCAAGAGTGGTCAAGGAAGACAAGTTCCCCACTTCCTTTGGCAAGGCCGCCAAGCTTGAACACCTATCCAAATTGAGAGTGGTCAAGGAAGACAAGTTCCCCACTTCCTTTGGCAAGGCCGCCAGACTTAAACACCCACTTAAATAGAGAGTGGTCAAAAAAGAGAAGTTCCCCACTTCCTTTGGCAAGGCCGCCAAGCTTGAACACTCATTCAAATTGAGAGTGGACAAAGAAGACAAGTTCCCCAATTCATTTGGCAAGGCCGTCAAGCTTGAACACTTATACAAATAGAGAGCGGTCAAAGACGACAAGTTCCCCACTTCCTTTGGCAAGGCTGCCAAACTTGAACATCCAATCAAATTGAGAGTGGTCAAGGAAGACAAGTTCCCCACTTCATTTGGCAAGGCCGCCAAGCTTGAACACTCACTCAAATTGAGAGTGGTCAAGGAAGACAAGTTCCCCACTTCCTTTGGCAAGGCCGCCAAACTTGAACACTCACTCAAATTGAGAGTGGTCAAAAAAGACAAGTTCCCCACTTCCTTTGGCAAGGCCGCCAAGCTTGAACACTCATTCAAATTGAGAGTGAACAAGGAAGACAAGTTCCCCACTTCCTTTGGCAAGGCCGCCAAACTTGAGCTTTTAGTCAACCTGAGAGTGGTCAAGGAAGACAAGTTCCCCACTTCCTTTGGCAAGGCCGTCAAGCTTGAACTTTTAGTCAACCTGAGAGTGGTCAAGGAAGACAAGTTCCCCACTTCCTTTGGCAAGGCCGTCAAGCTTGAACACTTATACAAATTGAGAGTGGTCAAGGAAGACAAGTTCCCCACTTCCTTTGGCAAGGCTGCCAAACTTGAACATCCAATCAAATTGAGAGTAGTCAAGGAAGACAAGTTCCCCACTTCCTTTGGCAAGGCTGCCAAACTTGAACACCAACTCAAATAGAGAGTGGTCAAGGAAGACAAGTTCCCCACTTCCTTTGGCAAGGCCGCCAATCTAGAACACCAACTCAAATAGAGAGCGGTCAAGGAAGACAAGTTCTCCACTTCCTTTGGCAAGGCCGTCAAGCTTGAACATCCACTCAAATCGAGAGTGGTCAAGGAAGACAAGTTCCCCACTTCCTTTGGCAAGGTCGCCAAGCTTGAACATCCACTCAAATTGAGAGTGGTCAAGGAAGACAAGTTCCCCACTTCCTTTGGCAAGGCCGCCAAACTCGAACATCTATTCAACTTGAGAGTGATCAAGGAAGACAAGTTCCCCACTTCCTTTGGCAAGGCCGCCAAACTCGAACATCTATTCAAATTGAGAGTGGTCAAGGAAGACAAGTTCCCCACTTCCTTTGGCAAGGCCGCCAAACTTGAACACTTCTTCAAATTGAGAGTGGTCAAGGAAGACAAGTTCCCCACTTCCTTTGACAAGGCCGCCAAACTTGAACACTCAATCAAATTTAGAGTGATCAAAGAAGACATGTACCCCACTTCCTTTGACAAGGCTACCAAGCTTGAACAACCACTCAAGTTTAGTCTCAATAGGGTTTGGCTTGACGCAAATTTCTGCGGGAAATAGTCAAGGAATTCAAGCCCTACTAAATCAAGAATCTTTAATGACGCACAAATACCAAAGGTATGTAATATCGAGATGCCCAAGGTAGTTGTTGTAATTGCTGGAAGTATAGATGGCAATGTATTCCAATTTTGAGAGTGTCCTATTAGAAATGCCTCTAATCGAGAACATTGTGAAGCTACTTCAAGTAATAAACCCAAGTTGACAGCATTCACTTCCCTATTGCCAAAAGAACTTTCCAAAATCAAGATACGAAGTTTCGGAAAATGAAAATTTTGGTGTCGTTGCAACAAAGACACATGATGGTTCATAGTCCCTTGCAAAGAAATGCCTTCTATATCCTCCACATCCTACATTCAATGAAACATAAATTATAGTGCATTACATCTTCATGTACAAGCTTCGAATAATAATTGATATTTCTAACATATTTCAACATTCATAATTCTTGAAATGATATTAGATTCTATGTTCACTAACTACATTCAAATGGATACATGAAAATGTGCAATTCTAATAATGTGAATTGTACAAAAAGAATAGTACCTTGCTTGAAAATCCACTTTCAGGTATCATAGACGCTTTCCAAATTCTTGAATTTTTGGCTATCATTCGGCCCATGTCACGAAGTTGGTCATGCATTTCTAGAATGTCACTAACTCTATTGACCTTCAACAATGACATGTCCATCAATCTTTCCAATTCACCCACTGGAAGGATGCCATCTTTGGACCAGATGGATAAGATTGTTGCTTTTGATATGCCAGATGGATATACATCTTGACAAAAGAAACATGACACGTCCAAAAACATCTTCTTTTCAATACCATCATTTAGTCCATCAAAGCTTATTTGCAAGGTGTTCCAAATTGCTTCATCACCTCCCAAACTCTTTCCTCTTGCCATCCTTTGTAGTGCCCGTTCCCAACTTCGTAACCTCTCTTTATTGTGGAGAAATGCACCCATTACTTTCAAACTCAATGGCAAGCCATTGCAAGCATCCACAACATGTTTGCGCAACGCTACAAAGTCAGGTGATAGAGAATCTGCACCCCAACTAAGATGAGAGGTGAACAATGTTGTTGCTGCCTTTTCATCCAACAATTCAACATCCAACCTTCCTCCAATGCCCACAAATGATTTGATGGTATTCCATTGGCGTGTTGTGATAATTGTTGTGATGCTCTTATTAGCTTGAACGATGTCTAGAGGTACTATATCATGTACAAGAGCTTCTTCATTCACATCATCTAATATTATTAGAACCTTCTTCTCAAGCAATAGCTCCTTCATCATCTCTTGGGCATGTCCAAAATCCTTGGGTTTCCGATCATTCCCAAGTTTTGGTAATATCTCACACAGTATCTCATACGAACTTTGATAGTTCTTGCAATCCGCAACAAAGCATGATGCATGATAGGAGGACTTCACTGTTGCATCATCAAATATTGCCCTTGCGAGTGTAGTCTTGCCAATTCCACCCATGCCCACAATGCCAATATACTTCATTTCCAAAAGCCCTTTGACTTTGGACAATTGATTCTCTATAGCAACTAGAATTTCCTTTGGAGGAGCAATTGGTTCATCCACCTATACAAATACAAAAAATAGATCTTATAAAACAAATTAGACTACACTCAAAGCAATGAAAGCAAAGTACCAAAGAAAATTACATAAATTAAACATCATTAAATGAACTATAAAGTTTACCTTTGAGACATGGTTTACATTGAACTTAAAATCTCTTAAGGCCCGAGATCCTTCCTTCAAAATAGACTTCTTCAAATTCATGAGTCTATCACAAATCTTGGAGAATGA
Source organism: Rhytidiadelphus loreus (assembly GCA_947034895.1). Taxonomy (NCBI): domain Eukaryota; kingdom Viridiplantae; phylum Streptophyta; class Bryopsida; order Hypnales; family Hylocomiaceae; genus Rhytidiadelphus; species Rhytidiadelphus loreus. The sequence goes on from OX344764.1 coordinate 3,333,121, forward strand.
TGGCCGCTGAAGAGGGTCTTCAGACCAACATTCTTGGATTAAGCTTGTAAGTCCTTCACAATCTTTGGGTAGGTTCGGTCGCAAGCTAGGGCCATGTAAACCTTGTATTTGATCATAAAATTCTTTTGGTTTCAAATCAGCATACGGAACCTCTCCAGATAGAATCTCTGAGCATATCATGGCAAAGGACCACACATCAGCTTGAAATGGATATCTTGGAGTTTTACTTCCTTTTATCATTTCAGGTGCCATGTACCCTTGTGTTCCAATTGTATACTTCGATGACTCCGGATGCTTTAGATTGCTACAAACCTCTAATTGAGAATTTCCATAATCCATAATCTTGAATATCCGACAAGAATCTAAATCCTCCATAGGAATTGAACTATACAAGACATTATCAGGTTTCAAGTCAAGATGAGCAACTTGCATGTCGTGAAGGTAATACACCCCCTTGGCAATTTGGTGCATGATGTCAAGTGCAACATGATAGGGCAAAGGGCTTTTTGATTTCTTCAATAGGGTAGACAAGTTTGAATCCATTAATTCCATTACCAAATGTAACTCACCAATTTCATCTTCCTGAGGATTATCATCAACTTTTTTGGTAATTCCACAACCCAAAAATTGAACAAGATTTGGATGGCTCAAGCCTGCCAATATCCCAGCTTCCTTTTGAGAATTCATAAGATTCTCACGTTCAACTTTCAACACTTTCGTAGCACACACAAGGCCCAACCAATTTGACTTGTACACATCTCCATAACCTCCTGCACCTATTTTTTCAAGTAATTGTGGTGTATTGAAATTGTTGGGAAATTCCAAAGCACTTAAGTCTCCACCATCCACTCGATCCAAATTTCTAAGTCTCAACAATAGATGTTGTGCTATTTCATAATCCTTTGAGATTTCTCCTGGAGGTACAAGTTCAAGCCTCCTCTTTAGTTCTTGTCCATCTTCAAGCACTTGTTCGTAGGTGGTTGTATCAAACTCAATAGGGAGTACATGGTTTGATTGATTTGGATGGTGGAATGTGTGCATATCCCTTGTGGCATCATAACATGACTTTAGATCTAAAAACAACTCTCGAAAAGTCTCTTTGTTTTGGAGTTGAAATATAGCCGAATGACACCATTGCTCTTGTTCAATGCAAACTTTTCTCACAATCTCTACTCTCTTTTGAAGATAACACAACTCTTCAAAAATAGATTGGAATTTGAGATCTTGAGTAGCAATTGACAACATTTTGTCAATCCCTTTCATGGCCAATATGAGTTTGCCAAAAAGATGTACGCATTGGTTTTTATTCAAGACTTTTTCCTTTGAAGTTGCTTCCAAAGCCTTCAAGTATTTCTCAAGACTTTGTATATCATTGCATAGTCTTTTGCAATGCTCACTTTGAACTCGTAGGAAATCCTTGTCTTTCCTGCACAATATTTAATATCTATTGTCAATGAGATATTTCAATTAGGATGTAAAAAAAGCATATCTTCCAAATGAAACATCATTGAACACCATCTTGTAAGACAATGGTTTATCTATTGAAACTAGAATACATACTTTTATTTTAATCATATACATATATGCAAAATACAATAATTCTAATAGAAATCAAAGTAAATCCAATAGAAAACAATTGTCATGTAGTTTGAAAGAACATTCCATTCTAACATGGCCTTTTTGTTTAGTAACACCTACTAGATAACATTTGTGCTTACCTAATGAACCACGCAAAACCCATGTATTCCCAAAAGGTTGCCATAGTAAGGAAGTTGACCATCCGCATCAAAAAGTGTGCCATTTCATTCACCAAATGAAAGGAAATATTGATATTCTACATTAGTTTCAAAACAAAAACCAAAGAAAATAGTTAGAAAATAATACTCAAACCCGTAAAATTAGCAAGGGCCCAAGAAGATTTCAATTAACTAATGTATAAAAAACTATCTCATCAATACGGTCATATCAAATCTATCAAGCAATTTCTATACAAATCTAGGATCATAGAATAACATAAAAGTGACAAGATACTACTTTCTTATCCAATTGATGGAAGCAAAAGATGTAATCGTAGAAGTATAATTTGTAAATATTGCAAGATCAATTTCATTGTGTACATTACTCTATAAAATAACTATAGAAAATGAAAGATACGACATTGAATTCGACTCTTAGAATTCAAACTATGTACAATATAGTTGATCCTACAATTGAACCCAAACAACATTTCAAAATCAAAACTACTCTACCTCAATTGCAATCAATCTATCTATCAACTACTAGATAAGTTTCACAATGACTTCACAAAAGGATCATGATTCATAACATATCTCGTAGTTGTATCAAGATTACAATCTTTCCTTTGTCTATGGTTGCAACATGTGCTTTTAATCCCCAATTTCATTAGCCATTGGTTGCTTCTTATCCAATCCTATTGGATTGGTGAATGCATTTGTCCTCAATTGGACAAGTGAAACAACAAAATTACACCATTGATTGCTTTGAAATGACTTTTAGAACAAAAGATTAGTTTGTTAGGAACAATCTTGCCGATCCATTCAAATTACACACCTTACATGCAATGTGATCCAGTTGTGGGGGGAGAGGAGCGCCGTAAATTGCCAAAGAAATAGCACCAACTCCTGATTTCAACAAGAAATAGGGAAATGCAAGTCTAGATGATCTGCCATCTTACATCGTTAGTTTGAAATTCCAGCCTTGAAATGATGCAACAAAAAAGAAGCCAACACACTACTGCAAAAGCTCCCACACAAGCTAGAAACACAAGAGACCATAGTTTGGATGTCACTTGGAACAAAATGACGGAAACAGACACCAACACAAACGTGTTACCAAACTGTGGGCATCCAAATCTCAAGCTCCCAACCCCAAAACCTAACTTTGTGGTATCGTATGGAAAACACGAGGACACAACCCGGGGACTGTGAAACTTACTGAGCAACGATACAGGAAAGTTTGCACGGACGATGAGAGCGTGAACATGCACGTGGAGATGCTCAGAAGATGTAGGTGCTTCGGACGCCCAAGAGCTTGATGGGAGACTCTCTAAAAGGCAGAAACACCGAGAGTGGGAGGAGTAGCATAGTTGCAGAGTTCAGTTCGACAAAGGAGAGAGAGCGCCATAGCCAGCGTGAAGTGTGAAGGAGGAGCCGGGGACAGGGGTTTGGTGAGCGAGCTCACTGTAGAGCCTGTGGCCCCGTCGTAGCAATAATGAAAGTTGACAGCAGTGGAGCTAGGATGTTCAGACGATGGAGCTACGTACGGAGGTCCAAAAGCTTGATGGGGATGTCTGTAAGGCAGAAACACCGAGAGTGGGAGAAGTAGCAGAGTTCAGTTGGACAGGAAAGAGAGAGAGCGCCATAGCCAGGGTGAACTGTGAAAGAGGAGCCAGCAACAGGGCTGAGTTTGGTAGAGCCTGTGGACCAGTCGTTGAAGGTACCATTTAATTCACGTGGGACCTGCTTGCGTGCACAGGCAGCAGAAAAAGTCTCTGGTTGTGCGAGATTTCAGGTTTGCACAGGATAGGCTGCACTGACAGTATCCTTCGAGCCAGGGACAGGGGTTACGTAAGCTAGCTCGCTGTAGTGCCTGTGGCCCAGTCGTAGCAATAATGAAAGTTGACAGCAGTGGCAGGAGTAATTTATCTTAGTATTTCATTCACGTGGGACCTGCTTGGCTGCTTGCGCGCACAGCTGAAAAGTCCTATTATTAACTTCAGTCTATTATGGTGCCAGACTTCCGTCAGGATTCCACAGGATAAGTAGTCTGCACGTCTATAATGATGACAGGAACTTCCATTGGGCCATGGCTGCGTCACCCATCTAGAATTCAATCCTCCCCTAGGTCCTCCCTTTGTTTTGAAATCCTTTCATGGTTCGAGTTTTCAAAATGAGAAGACCATTCTATATATACACATGGCGTGGTTGGAAGTAAAATAAACAATGTGGGATATATGAATTAGAATTAGTAGGAGCTAAACCGCTCATTGTTAAGTCAAATGAAAGGAAGAATTGTGTTCGAAGTAGAATTTCAGACCTCATTTAGGCATAGTAGAATAAGTTTTATCAAATAAAATTGGACTAAAGAAAGTTGGTATATCTATCCAAATTTCATCTCCAAAAACCCGTTTGATATTCAAAGCCTCCAATCAAAAGTTATGGAAAAATTTCAGAGAGGGGTTGGAAGGGACATTATTTTCTTTTACATTTTCAAATATCCTCTCTCAAATTTTTCCATAACTTGTGATTGGAGGCTTTGAATATCAAACGGATTTCTGGAGATGAAATTTGGATAGATATACCAACTTTCTTTAGTTCTTCATTTTTTGAAAAAATTTATTCTACTATAACTAAATGAGCTCTGAAATTCTACATCATACATCATTTGGACATTTGGACAATGAGCGGTGAAGCTCTCATTTTCAAATTATCCCATACTCTTTGAAGATTCATGGTAGACAATTGATTTCAATATAGAAATTACATCTCCATCCTTCATTTCCACAAATGTGTTCTTAACAATTCTTTCATTGGGCCATCGAAAGTGTTTTTTTGTTGGAAAAGGGTTAAATGACATTGATTTTTTATTCAAAGGATTCTCGATATTTAAATATTTTTGGCAAATCTTCTTAATATTTCTTTATTGATTTATTTGACCTATTTGAGATTTAACAAAAAGATAGTGTATTCCATAAATTTATTGCCACGATCCTAATATCCGGTACTGACAATTATTTTAATTCCGCATGCGGATGTTTTTCATGGATGAGGCCTCTCCAAAGGGGAAAATAGCCACTTTGAAGGCTATTGAATATTATGTAGCAAACAATGTCTTCAACCAAGGCCAACTCTTAAGAGCCAAAAGGGATATTAATTGGCCAAATTGATGAATCATTTTTATTTACTTAACTCCTATATGCTCAAGGCTTTTTTTGAGCTTCTTGAAATTTGATATAAATTGAACAAAAAGACAACATTTTGATCATTCTTATCAATTTTGTTTGATTGTAACCGTACAAATTGAAACTAGACATGTTAGAGATCACATAGGAAAAAAACACAAAACAATATTGCTCGTGGATTGAAAGATTATAATGCTTGATCATGAGATTGTTAAAATTGTGAAAGTGACTTGAAGTCTTTTGATCCTCTTTTCACAAGTCAAATCTAAAAGATTGGTCACCAAAAAAATATGATGTTAAAAGGCATAATATACATAGCCCCAATTAATTTACAGCTTCTCAAAATCTACTCAACAATTTTCTCTTAAGTGAATTTCTAATGTGATTTTTCTTCCAAAATCTATAATATTTAAGGCTCATTTCCAAGAGCCCTAAACACTAGAAAATCAAGATTTGCAATGGACCCCCTTACACAAAATCTTAAATAGAAAAATCGTAATCATTCATTTTCAAAACCGGATTTTTAATGCTAAACTAGACTTCAAAAATAGTTTTTCAACAACATAAACTACTAAAAATGATAGCTCAGTAAGGTTCAGTTTAACCCTTAAAGGACTAGATCCATTACGAAATAGTCATACATCATCTCTGAGCTAAATTTTTCCTTTTACATTGTGTTCAAATATCAAACTTCATATTTTTATTACATGACATTGTAAATTATCAATTATTATGAAAATTTTCACTTTGTTTCATAAAAAATTGTCATAGTTATAATTTTTGTGACTAAAAGTGAAAATAAATTTGTAAATATAGCAAAAATAGTCCAATTAATTTGAAATTATTTCAAGACGTACAAGTAGCAATGGAGATTAGTGTGAAATTTCTCAATTAGTTGTTTTATTTTTTACACCCAAACACCCTAGCAACGATCTCAAAGTCAAATTTCACTATCAACCTAAATTTATCCTATTATATATTTGATATATATAATCTTAATATTTTAATTACTTGATTTTTCCACCAAAATTTAAAAAGAAATTAGTGCCAATAGAAAATACAATTTTTCACATATTATAATTTCTTAAAATAAAAGGTGGATATGAAATTATATAAATTAGAATATATGTTAGAATAATCTCAATTTTTTACTATAAATGAAGGTTTGAATGAAAAATATAATTTTGTAATTTAAATTTAAAAAACATTTTAAAAGGAGAAAGTTTGAAAAAAACCATACAATATGATGTAATATGGATTTTGACACTTGAAGCTTGCAATTGCAATAATTTTTTTAATTTTTTCAAAATTTCAAAATGGAATAAAACTAAAACTTGTCAAGCTTTATTTTCTTAGTTCAAAACACATATCAATAATGGATATTTTGAATGTTTCAATTAGGGCTGACCAATGTGCATTCACTTTTTGGATGCACAAACCAAAAAGGATTAACTTCAAAGTACTGTCCACACTAGAATTTGGTGCCTTAGGCATTTAGGAATTAATCAAGTGTATTTTTACTAGCTTCAATCCATGTTGGGCAAGGGCAAGTAGTAGATAAAGTGTTTTCATTTATAATAAAAATATTTTACTCTCCTATTCAAAGAAATTCAAAAAATGTGTTAAAAAAAGTATTTCAATGATTAAACGTTATCTAATATAAAAGTTAATCTTCAAAGTCATAGAGACTAAGTTGTGTCTTCGGGGAGATTTTAGGAAGTTTTGAAGAGTTTTTTATGTGAGTTTTGTCATCTAAATTTCTTTGGGGAATTTCTTACATGTAATTGTAATAAATGGTATTGAAAAAAAATTCTTTGTTGTAATATTGACTTTTCTATGGAACATGCTTTATCCATTGATCACCTTGTAGCGTATTTTCACAACTTCTAATCCTTTGATGATTTTTGCAAAATTTTGACAAACACTAGGGCAATTGCATGAAACACTTGGACTTTATTTGCATTTTTCTATTTCTAGTATTCAGTCCTATAAGTAGTACTCTTATTTTTTAGTACCATTGGTCAATTTGGTAGAGAAAAACTACCATCCATTTCCATCTAGATTTTATTTGGTATGTCAACACATGTCCATTTTCTAGTGATAGAATTGATTGGTGAAGGTTGTCTTTCATCATCAAGGGTTGTCATAGGAGATGTCATTATGGGTGTCATTGGGAATGTCATCCATTCATCTCAAGATCTTTGTACTACATAAGAGTGCCATTAAGGAATAAGGAGTGCAATTTTCTTAGAAACTATATGCGCTCACATTTTAGTTTTTAAAATTAGAAGGATTTTTTTTTATATTAGGAAAAAGTTTAGACATTGTTACGAATTTGAGAATGTTGGGCAATAAGAGAAGTTATATTTCCACTTTTTCATTATTAAAAAAAATTGTTGTGATTGAAGACCACTCTGAAGATTCATAAACGTATTCTATATAGAACATTTTTCTGACTTTAGAGCATCAAAGTAAATGGAAGTTGGATTATTGTCTAAAACCTTGACAAAGTATTTACACCATCAAGTACACTAATAATGATATTTAGTGTTATGTTACTAATAGTGTTATGTTGACTCTTACCACACCCACTCTAAATGTCAAGTGGTTTGCATTTAGAATTTAGGGTTCACCATCCCTTTGCTTCCACCTCCCTAACCTTGCCTGGCCGCCCTTTCTTGCCTCGTTGATCCCGCCTCGCCACCTTTTCTCTCCGCACCCATCCTTTCTCTCTACTACCTTTATTGAGTGCTTGAGTAAAGTCTAAGTTCGCTTGGGACGCGGAGAATTCCATAGCAAACATGAGGTCCAAATCCATCACAAACTCACGCATTCAAAGGTTCATCTCAAAATTCAGGACCAATAAAATGTTATCAATTATCGTGTAGTTACTACTGTTTTATGGGTGCGTACGTTAATTTTCAAATTATCGCATTGTTATGATGCGCACGATTGCTGCAAAGAATTGGCATTAATTTATAATCTATGTTAACTATATGACTTCTTTACATTAATTGCAAATGTGCAAAAGACACAAATTATACACGAAAATATATTATCTTTGTCGTGCATTTTATGTATGTTGAAACACACAAAAAATACATGACAATAATGTCATTGCTATTTGCAGTGCAATAACCCTTATTAAATGATATCAATGTTTTAACATTTACAATACAAATGTAAATGTTAAAATGTTGATATCATTCTAATTAACAATAAAAAAAAATTTAAGTAAGTTAAATAAGTTTCAAAACCTAATTACAATGAATCCATCCTTATTATAGGCCATCAAATTCTAGCTTGAACAAACTCCATCACTAGGCCACTAGAAAACTTGATTGTGTAGTGAAGGAAATGAACCCATTAATAGGCCACCCAAAAACTTGATGATATAGTAAAGGATTTTGTTCAATGGCACTCAGTGAATACAAAAGGTGAAGGGGTCCTTTGTATATAGAAATCCATTGTTTGTCATGGCAAAGGATATGGGATAACTTGAAGATGAGAGCTTATTGTAGTTGGTGCAAGAAAATGTTAAAAAAAAATGTTTCTTGCTACCCCTCTGTGATTTTGTTTGTAACTTTTGATTGGAGGCTCAAAATCACAAACGAATTTTTGAAGGTGAAAGTTAACTTGATTTGACAACTTTTCTTAGTTCAAAGTTTTAAGAATTTTTTTTTTACTATGCCTTAATGAGGTTTTAATTTCTACTTTTAACACAATTCCTGCTTTTCAATTGACTTAGTATTGAAATTGTGAAAGATAAGAAAATGCAATGTTAGTGCAATAACTCTGTACATACACAATGTTGTGTGATTATTGCACTAACTTCATATGTCTCAAATAAGCGCTAGTGCTACACAAAGTTAGTCATCCATTACTAAACCATTGAAATCGTACATATTTTATTGTGCATAGTTATTGTGCACCTTCATCACTTAAAATTCACATATGAATGAGATGCCTAAATTGCACTGTCATCATGAATGGCAATACCGTGTTACAAAAATATTTCCAAATGAATGAATGTAACATGAAAGTAGTGTCCAATGATAATCATGCGATTACTAGTGGCAAATCATGAAATGGAAAATTTGTGATGTTTTGGTGGGTGGGTGTTGGTTGATCCCATCTCCACACTTATACTTTGCTCCCGTTATAACATTGTCAGAGTTTCCAAAGTGGCAACATTTTTGCATTCCATGGATTGAATAGCTATTAAGAATTCATGTAGAGAAATTGCACAATTTGCTTTTGGAATTGGAGTTCTAAGTGGAGGTTGGCGCTTTTTGTAGCTGAGGCCGTTTTCTTGTGTTCATTTGCAGGTGTTGAAGTTGGATCATTGGAAGGGTTTGGGGTGGGTTTGGAGTGGGTTTGGGGTGGGTGGGGTGTGGGGATATTGCATTTAGAGCATGATTTTAGGTTTTTTCTTTCAAGGGAGTTGTTTTCTTGTCATCTAGGGTTTGAATCGTGTAAGCAACTCCAAATATTTATACTTGTAACACAATTTTCATATATTGAGGAATTTCTACACATTATTGGAAAGAATTGCAAGCAATTAGAGTTTTTTCTTGACTTCCAGTGTGTGTGAACTATGCAAGGAGCTCTTGATTTTTATAGAGCTATGGAACAAGAGATTCATGTATTGAGATATTTCTACTAATTATTTGCATTGTTGCTAACACAGTTGATGTCTTTGCACACATTGTCGAATCTTTGGGACTGAAGATTTCTTGAACTCTAATCCGGTGCAAGTAGAGAGGTTAGAAGAACCTACTAAAGAAGATGATTTGGAAGACATCATTGTTCTAGGTTCTTTTTCCATGAAAATATGTGATTCAATCTATGCTATTTGTTTTGATAGAGGATTAGTAAGTCCGTGTGGAATTTTTGTTCTCTTTTTGACTCATGTCTTTAATGGGACCACACATGTACAATTTATTGGACCTTTTTCCTAAGGAGTTTCAAGGAATTTGCTTTGACAATGAAAGGTGGTCCTTTGATGGCAATTTTCACTAGAACCAAGGCATGGTCTCAATTTGATTTGCCAACATCATGGAGATTCGTGGAAGCACAACTTTCTGCATTACACATGGTACGAGTGTTCTAATTCCATGTTTGTTATAAATGTACATTACTTTGATAAGGTACTATGCTCTAAAAGCAATCATGATACATAGGTACATTTTGCTTTCTTCAATGTACTAGCATTGTATAGTTTAAGAGGTGATTGCTTGTACTAACCACTGTGTTTCAACTTTAAAAATTTGTAACTAATTCCTCCAAAGTCCAAAGAATACAAAACAACTTGGATTAGATGCCAAATCCTTCTTTTTTCCAATGAAAATTTACGGAAAATTGTTTCAAGGAGTTTAGCTTCTTTGAAAAGGCAATCAGCTCTGAAATGGTTGCTTCAAGATTAGACTACCTTAAGCTGTCCAATACTTATCGTACATTCACAACTTTTTTACATATACTAACAAATCGACTTGTTGTCATATAGGCATTGGAAATGGTGGTATCCAAGCAACAACTTCCAAACATTACACATGTTATGCACCTGATTCTTGTTCTTCAGTCTATATCTTATTAGATTGATCTAAGCTTGCTGCACTTGGTACAACCAATTTACCACACTGAAGATTTGTAAAAATTTTGAACATATATTATTGAGACACACAAACCTAGGAGTCCCCAAAAGGTAAGTGGTCACCTTATGTTTACATATCTGAGGCAAGTTTAATGACTTGCTTAAAACCTTGATTCAACATTGATTTGAATTTGCAAGATTTTGATGTCTTGGTATCTGATGAAGCTAAACTTTTGCTTTCTTTTTTACTTCAATTTCGAAGTTGTTGTGATCTTAGATTCTACACAAGCATCAAATTTTCTAAAGCCATTACATTTGCTTAAATGAATACTTAACTTCTTGTAATGATCGTTCAGATCTAGAAGTCAGCTGCAAAAGTTGTCGGATTGTACTCAAGGTGGCTGCAAAACTTTTCAGTTGCTATTATGCCAATATTGTTAGTATTCTATTATAACTTTGCATAGACTTTTAGTACGGATTTTAGTGGTAGCAAAATGAGGTCATGGCCAGAAAAGTGCTCAAATCCAAGCTAACTAAATTAGTGAGGTGTTTCTAGGACTTGCCGAGTTTATAGATATTGATTTTTACAAGATTCTTCTTCTAGATACTCTTAAATTTTTGAATTTGCTTAGAAACCAAAAAATGAATTGTTATTGTACTACACTACATTCCTACAGATTACATGTGTTTTGGCTCTCGAGGAGGGTTGCGAGTTCCCAACTCGCCCCCCCCCTCGAGAACTGCCGAAATCCGTTGTTTTCCGCCTATGCTGACCTGGCCGAGAGATGGCCAGGTCAATTTTTTCGAATAAAATAAAATAAAATAAAATAAAATTTTAACTTTGTTTCTCATTTTAAGGACTGAATTTTCTTTTTGTTTCAAAAAAAATAAAATCTGACAACGGCGTTCTTTCACTGCCGGAGTGCCGGGGGAACAGCGCCAGGAACAACGTTGAAACGGCCCTCAAAATCCTGAAATCTCTTCTAATGCTTTAAAAAATTCCAGAAGGCTAAGTTCTATTTGTAATTGGATGAAACCATTACTATTGGATTTGTAACAAAGTCTAGTTTCTAGAAATAATTTTTTTCTTCAAAAAACTCTAAATTGAAAAATGGGTAGCACAAACAACAAGGGCAACAACTAGAAAATGGATGCTTGGTTCATTAGGGGTTAAAAGCTAATTTTTTTAAATTTATGGTGGTTTTGAATGTTTTAGAGATGATTTCAAATGTTACTAGATGTGATTTTCAAGGTAGTTTTTATGAGTTTTTTTTCATTTATTTCAAGCATTATTCTATCACTAATTTTGATTTTGTTTTGTATTTTAAATTTTAGGATTCTCCTTCTTCTAGCATCATGAATGTTAATGTGCTCTGCCAATCTCCTCCTCTTCACAACTTGGATCCACATGTCAGTGCTTCGCACACATTGCAACAAGTTTCAACTATAACAACACGTAAATCTGTCATTGCTTGGATGATTGAAGATGAGGCATTGCATGGTCCCAGAGGCCTTTCTCGATGCACAATTAGAGCTTTTCCTCATCACTTTCGAGGACAAAAAAGTGCCAACCTCATGAGAGCATCACGATGGTGGAAGTTGCGTGACAACTTTTTCAATGACATTGGTGAAGATTCTAATTTGGTAAGTACTTTCTTGTACCAAAAATTGTTTTGAAGTTCGAAAGCGGCTACATACAAAGGCTGCTTCTAGACGTGGCCACAAACGCTCCGATTGGGTGCAATGGCTTTACCCTAAACTTCTTGATGCATTTGAACGATTTAAAAAAACTGGAGTCAAATTTTCTTCAGTTTTGTTAATTGAGTTGGCACTAAGCATACTATTGGCTCAAGACTCTATCTACACACATCAATCTAGAGATCCAAAAAATGATGTATTACTTACAAAAAAATTATGTCATAGTTGGATGCAATAATTTATGGATGTTCACAATATAGTTCTATTATCTCAACGAGGTAGATTGACATGTAGTGCAGAGAAAGAACAGTTGATTGAAGTCCCCACAACATACCATTTGGGTGTCATGGAGAAAGGCTCCTAAATTGTCTGCATGTAGCTTTCTGGTGATGAGGAAGTTGTCTGCGTTGCTCCTGGCAACGGAGTGTCTCCAATTATGGGTCCGAAATTTGACTGTTTCATTTCCTTATGTTAGTTTGTTGATGTCTGTATGATGATAATCTCTCAGATAAGCAAGTTGATCTAATTGATTTCCCAGGTCAGGACAGAGGACCAACAGAGGCTGAAACTGGCCCCAGGAGAAGTGATCAAGACTCCATCTGGAGAAATGTTTGTCAAGTCCTCTTTGGAAAAGGTTAGATGGCGTCCAAGTCCTTAAAGATCTTTAATCTTGTCGCTGTCGCACCAATTTTGTTGTATTGATATTGCTTGGAACTAGTGTCGGTGATACTCGTAACATAGATTGGTTTTGGTGTCTTCAAATCACCAATTCTCTTTCTCGACTGTAACTTGACGTGTTGCCTGTGGCCCACACTTCGAGATCTTGTGCCTTGAAACTTGGCTCGTGTCCACTGCTTTTGCTTGTTTTGGGACATCTTTTTATGCATTCAAACCTGGAGATGACCTTTTAATGGTTGTAGGGAATACTGCCCGAGATTCTTGAAGAGCTACTTGCTGCTCGTAAGCTTGCGCAAGCTGATCTAAAGGTTAGTATATTCATATTTTATATTTCGTGTACTGCAGTTACATAATCATGTGCTGATTACAGGATCTTCCTGCTGGTTGGCCTCTTCTAATATGGCTTGACCTCATTGTTGTGGAGTGCAGCTGGTAGTTTGTCCTTGTTCTGGCCCTTCAATTAATTGAAAGTGCAGTCCTTATCTGGGTTTTTATATGTTAAGTAAAGGCTTTCACAGAATCCTCAATATTTCTGTCTGTTTCAATCATCCTTCTCCGTTCTTCGTTCATCTATCCTACACATGCAATTATAGTGCATCTGTTTCTGTTAACAGGAAGCAACGGATCCATTTGAAAAGGTTGTGCTGGATGGACGGCAGCTTGCACTCAAGGTGCTTGCAATACGTTTGCTTTTGGTTATTAATGAAATTTCAAGTGCTTTAGAGCGTCTTTGGAGACAGAGCATACTGTTATGTAATCTTTTTTCATTGGAATTAGGACCCGTGAGTTTGGGAGAGGGGCAAGAATTTTTCTCAACATTGTAAATGATTGTAGATAAGTGCAAATTCAGTCTATGGATTCACGGGGGCAACCATTGGGCAGCTGCCATGCCTCGAAATCTCCTCCAGTGTTACCAGCTTTGGTAAAGATCAGGAAGCTGACATTTATAGAGTTCTTTGTATCCCTTCTTTCTTGCTTTTGATTCTTCATTAAATGCTCACCTAGTAGTCTTACATTTCATTTCTCAAGTAATTTAGCTCCTTTGAGATCTACATTTATTAGCATTGTCGTATAAAGGTTGAACTAGATGTTGTGGTTAAGGAGCATCAAGTATGAAATTCAGCTTGACCTTGATCTTGATTATCTTCTGATAGACTAGTTGGTGGCCTGTGGATTCCAGGACGTCAGATGATAGATCATACAAAGAAATTAGTCCAAGAGCGATTTACTACAGTAAACGGTTACAAGTATGATTTACTACAGTAAACGGTACTAATCGAGGGACAAAAACGAAAAGCTGAGGAGCTCTAAGCTTTAGTTGTGCCAAAGGACAGGAAGACCAATTCAAGTTGTCAGCTTCGTGCAGTACTGCTCTCGTACGTGTAGAACCTTTCTTTGCAACTTTAGAGATAGTGGAGTGACGTTCAGTCGGAGATTTATCATAAACTAAGCTTCTTATATAATTATATGTAACAACGCAAGGAAAAAAGAGCCACTTGCTTGCTTGGAGGATCAGAATACGTACTCCAGTGGGGAAGAAAGATAAGAATGCTAGCCCAAAGTCAACAAGAATCAAGTCTGACATATCTAGACTACATAAAAAATATTCATGCACTTCAAAAAAATTTATAATTCATTGAGAAACTAGATTTTTTTCAACAAAATATTGAACATGCTATGGTTCAAGTAGCACACTTGCATAAAATAAATTTTCAAAATTTCTTAAAACAATTTTTGAACTTTTGAATTTGTAACTCCTACAGTGTCATTATCCCCTTGAAGGACAAAATGGATTTCGGTCAGGCTACTATGGTCTCAATATTTGTGGTGATTTTCTGAATTTTTTTTTGTTGAGAAGATTAAAAAATGCATTAGCTTTCCGAAAATATAATTTTTATTTCAATTGGAGTCTAGGAGCAAAAGTTATGGCACAAAAGCGCTTGTTTTAGTTCGATGGGCAAAAAAAACCCTTCAAAAGAACTTAAAGTAAAAAAAGATTTAAACTTGTTTTGTATAGATTATATTTTTATACACATGCTTTGATTTATTCCATTCGAATTTGATATGTGAAAGTTATGGACAATCTTTTTTTTCTAGACAATCAAAGCATCTTCTTGAAAAAATAACTTGTAGGATTCATTTTTGACCTCGATTTTCACAATTAAAAGTAAATAAATAAATTCACAAGGTTAAGATCTCTTGCTAGAACAATCCCACCGTTGAGATTAGTATATTTCAATTCCATCTTGGAGATATAAACAATTTAGATTTTCCTTTAATCTTGAACCTACTTCTATTTAATAAATTTTTAATGAGTGAAAACTCAGTGTGTGTTTTTTGAATTTGTTTTCTAGACCCTAAACTCAATTTTTTATCATGTAAAATTAGAAATCCAAAATCAGCAAAGCAAAAATTATAAGTTATGAAGGTTCAAAGTCAAATATTATAAGTTATGAAGGTTCAAAGTCAAATATTATAGTTGAGTAAGGTTCAGAATAGCTCGTTTCCTTCACTTCCAACGCAAATATCTTGCAAACTACAGGGTCAAACTTTGTGAAGTTTCTTCCACAGATTCTTATACTAGTCTAGTACAAGATCCTACAGTAAAATATGCCAAAAAACATTAAAATCTTTTTTTTGCTCTTTGCTATAAAAATTGTAGTTTTAAGTGTTTTTTGATGGAAGAGAGGCCTTGGAACTTTAGAGGTTAAAACATTTAATCAAATTTGTTAGTGAAAAAAAATTTCAACACAAGTAAAAAATTCTCAAAATTCTTTACAAATGACAATGAATATACATTTTGGAATTTTATAGTGAAAGTTTCATGAATTTTGAAATTTTATTGGGTGAAATTTTATTTACTAATGACCCTAAATAGTGAAGTTTATTCTAATTCACTCTAAAAATCTCCAAATAATCATGCAAGAAGAATTTATATGCTTTTCAAATTTCTTGGCTCCAGATTTGCGTCACTCAAAAGAAATTGATTTGATCAAAGAAGCCATTTATAAAATAGCTAGTGATCAATACAAAGCTAAGTACCATCAAACCTAACAATTCAAACATATTCATGGTCATATACCTATGTAAGTTGCAAAACCAAGTTTTGAAAAGACATTCACAACAAAATGTCACATATTAGTTCTCCTTGTGAAAATGGGACCCAAAACTCACACTTTTGTCCTTTGAAACTAACAAGAAAGTTTAGAATCCCCTTTGCGATATCTTTTCTCCATAAAGTTTCTTTAAATCCCCCAAGTAGGAATACAAATTGGTAGATTTCATAACACATTAACACATTTTATACTATTAGTAGTTGTCTACTATCAAAATCTTGGGTAGATTTCAATAGAAGCAATTCTCCAACATTATTTGTCAAGGGCATCATCAAGTTGGACATATAAAGTATCCTTTGTAAAGATTTCAACATGTAAAGTATCCTTCATACGAAGTATTGAATTCTATTTACAAAATTCAAGGATTTCTAGAAACAAAGAGTTATAGAAACTTATCTTATAGATTTTCAAAATCTATAAATTTTAATGTTTTTGAAAACCTTCAAGACTCTAAAGATTTCAAAACTATTAGACTTTATGAAGCTACAATTGAGGTAGATTTGGATTTTAGAAATCTACAAATTAGTGGGATTGAAAATTCAAAAATCTACAAATCAGTTAGATTTCAAAATCTAGAATGTACAAGTTGTTTTAATTATATGCACTAAATTCTATATAATAGATAGATTTGAAAATAACAAGTCTACAAATGTCCTAGAAGAGTGAAATTTCCAAATTGAGGAAGAAAACACTTCAAATCATGAGGCAATGGAAAAATGATGCATTTCATTTATAGGGAAGTAATATGACTTCCTTGTGATTTTGAGCGACATGCAATCTCTCAAGATTTCATATTATTGATCAATCATAGTGCTTATCCTAATGTTTGTTCCCCTAACATGAAAACTTTCCAAATGATTTTGCACTAGGTAGCAATGGAGGTACAATGCAAGAAAAAGTTGCAAACCATATAGATAAATCTCTACCATAAATTACCTATATGTGGCGACATTGTGAATTAGGAGCTAGTAACTCTCGGGGGGGTCATTTAGTGTGTCCATTAGAAACCACGTGCGAAGAAAACTTTGGACCCCCTATATACTTTTTGAATTTTAAATAAAACAAAATTAAAAAAATATGAATAGATTTTCCTACTTTGAAAGTTTATGTTTTGAATTATTGATTTTTTTATTTGTTAATAATAATTAGTTACAAAATTTTGAAGTAAAAAGATACAATGTAGAACTGAAAAATAACTTTCACACCCCTATATTATATAAGAAAAAATTGTCTAAAAAATGAACAAAAAATTCCTAAGAATAATTCATTATTGAAAGCTCATTTTGAGTTGAATATTGATTCAATGGTCATCTAAATGTGTCCTCTATAATTATTTGAGTTGAAAAACATGCCATTTTAGTTCATTTTCTACCTCTTCTAGAAATCATTTCCTATTTTATTTGAGTTGGAAATTTTGGCAATAGAAAGCTATAGTCATTATTAAACAATGTTCAAAATTTTAGGTTGAAATTATAGTTTATTAGAAACCACTTGTTTGCACGTGGTTTGTTATAGTAGAATTAAGTGTACCCCCCAAGTAGTAACTATTTAGAAACTAGAGATTGAAAATTTGTCATAGAAGGATTCTAACTCTCATCAATTAGTTGCAATGCAATGTCCATACATGGATAATATTACACCTCAAGGTTCCAATCAATCTAGGAAGAAACACCTGAGTAAGAAACACAACAAATTGATGGCTTCACTAGTTAACATATCTAAGCTAACAAAGTAGGTCCGAGCAATCCCTAAGAATGATTTACGACACAAATTAAACAACCAATCTAAGCTTAACTACTAAAGGACATAGCAAGCCCCATGAGCATATTGAAAGTTAAATCTTGAATTTTCACATAGTTCTTGATTTTAAATGCTTGTAAGATTAACTTAGAAAATGTACCTCTAATAATCTAATGTCTATTCCATTTTATTTTTATTTTGTCAAAATTATTAAAATTGTAATTTTTGTGATACTTTGAAGATAGCATCTTCTTGAACACTCTTGTTTCAAAATAAGAAAAAAGGTAGCATCTTGAAAGCTCAAAATACACCACTTTTGAACTTTTTCTATCAAATTTCTCTTGGTGTGAGCTCAAGGAGTACATCAATTACACCATGATGTATGCCACTATTATTTCCATTTTTCTATAAATTTTCATACTATGTTAAGCGTTTTTGAAATTACTATGATTTTCTCAAAGAAATTTCTTCTATAAAAATCATATAAAATTCAATTTGATATTTTTAAGCATGACAAAATGAGACTAAATTTTAGACCTGTGTTGGTACATGTGAAAAATATCAAAATGTAGAAATGTGTAATTTAATGTAGAAACCTAATGAAGTTTGACCAAGCCCAGTCATGAAGGGTTAAATGGCAGGGGAGGGGAACAGTCACTCACATAGAAGCACTTGCAAACACAGGAATTCATATTCGACAGACAACGCAACAAGCTATGGACCGCAACAGATGCTGCAACCAGAGTGCAGGAAACCAGAAACACCCGGGGGGGGGACTCCGTTAGAGTAAGGAGCTCCCCGTGTGCTCCAGAGTCCAGATCCAACTCTCCGCCGTGCAAATTGCTTTGCAAATTACTCGCTGAAATCTTTTGCAGTGAAATTCCGTTTCATTTGTGCCAAGAAAAACCAAAACCAAAACCAAAACCAAATTACTTGCTGAAGATTGCTATTAGACACAGCATTATCTAATTCAATGCCACAATTAAACATGTGCATTATCGTCCTCAGAATATGATTGAAAGTATGAAATTCTGAAGGTACTAAATAAAAACCATTGAAGCTGGCATGAGAACAGTCAATAGGAGGTACTCGTACTCTGTGCCTCTGATTGCAAGTTACACTCCAGTGATGCATTTCAGGTGGAAAATAATACTCTAGACGGAACTGAGACAATGTTAGCTCTTGACATTGACAAAGTGTCTGGAACTCCTGGTGGAAATTCAATCTCCTCGGCTGGAGACTGTTGCATCTGGATTCAAATGCTTCCATCACAATCACAATGACCTAAACCATCCACAGATTGCATAATGAGAGCACTGTCATCACCTCTTAACCCACCCCGACCGTAACGATAGGATACGAGTGTGGCAAGGGAACTGCTGGCAACCAAGCGTTCGAACCAGACTCAAACATCAAAACGATTTTGTTACTCATCGAATATAGGGTTTGGAGCACATGTACATTCCAGCACATTGCAAGAGCAAGGGGAGCTACATTGCTCAAAGTACATGACATCAGTTCTCGATAGTCAGCTGAACTGCTTGTGAAGAATCAAACCTAAGCATGTGTTACATGGAACTCTGCTTAAGAAACTTGTATATACACACCAACAATAACTGCTCAACAAATAAACTTGAATCTGCAGATTTTCTACATAAGCTTAGCTTCAATGAAGAACATAAAGTCTGCACATATTCCGCAAAGCCTGTATCAATCCTTAAAAAGTTTACATTGTCTCCCATTATAGCCCATCCAAATGGATTCCCTGAGCTCCCAGTGGACCTCATGTTGATTACCTAGTCTCATCAACAACAGGCTTAATGTGGCCTAATCAACACCAAACCAGAATGTGCATCTTGTTCTCTGCCATGAATCTCATTCCGAGATGAAGGAATTGAAATAAAAGCAGAGATAGAAAAAAGGAAATGTTTGGGATCGGGTCTTGGGAGCAGCATCCATCACCTTGTTCAACTGCTTTCCATTCCAATACTCCGAAGCATTCCATCTTCTGTTCAGCATGGCCTTCAGCTAAGCCCAATGACAATGATGTTGGAATAAAGACGTACTACCCCACCGCAATGTTTTCTCCGTCACCATGTACGAGCACTGCTGTGCCCTTGGGAAGTCCACATTATTGTAAGTTTGACTTCTTATCAAATTGGACTTAAATAAACGATGACTAGTGAAATCTTCATCGCTCAACTTGTACCAAAGATCCCTTAAGGTCCTACTAAACTTCAATTGTTGAACAAGAACGGCCTCACTTTCATAGTGCATAAGAAAGGTAGTACATTTGGTACCACAAAAATAAGGTAATTGACCTACAGGCTCTTCGGCATCTTCTATTATGACCTTATTATTAACCCCTAAACTTCTAAAAGCCAGGAAGCATTCTCTGGTCATGAAGAAATCGTTACTGTTAATGGGTTTTGAAATGGGCAAATAATTGAGCTCGTCAGAAGCTAAACTCATTCCAACATTTTTCAACCATCGAAACAATCTGTAGGTTTCACCTCGAAGTATCGGGTTGAACGTATTCAAAACCAACAAGGCAATCTTGGAATGCGGGGATTGCCACCAATCAATGACCATGAATGTGATATTTGGCAAGGTGATGATAAGAGTGGCGATGAATATGCCCAACTTCACCCTATACTGACTCCAGTTATGGTACTCTACAACGAATTGCAAGGTGACAAAGAGAAGGATCAAGAATACAGATAAATCCATAGTGCATGCACAGGAAGATTTCGAGGGATTAGCAGGGGCTAATGTTTCACGTAATGACCCCTACTTTAGCCCCTTTTTACAAGGGACTCGAAAATTTTCAAATTTTCTTTGTGGACATCACTTTAGACCCCAAAATTGCATACCTTGGTCGGGCTAAAGTGAGGGAGTTCAAAAACCCAGGGGTCTAAAGCTGGGGAATTCAGGCCCCGATGAAGATTAGACCCTGGGGCTAACGTAGTGAAATCTTCCTGTGCATGACCTTGATCTTGATTATCTCCTGATAGACTAATTGGTGGCCTGTGGATTCCAGGACGTCAAATGATAGATCATACAAAGAAATTAGTCCAAGAGCGATTTACTACAGTAAACGGTTACAAGTATGATGCTGAGGTAAGAGGAATGATCCATATCTCTTGTTTCCATAGTTTGTCGGATGATTCTTGTGCTAAGAGTACCAGTGTATCTATGACCAGCAGCCCTTTTTTTTTGGGCGAAATGGAGCCAGAAAGCACCATGTCATAGTGAAAATCTTTTTTTTTGGCGAAAAAAGTCAACTTTTTTCGCAGAAAAGTTTCAATCCAATTTAAAATATGGATGAAATTGTCAAATTTGGATGAAAAAGTGTATGAATTTGATTGAAAAGTGTTTTATGGTACAAAAGATGGATGTCCGAAGAAATAAAATGCTCCACCAAATTTTAAATGATCGCCATCCTGGCACTTTTTCAAAAACCAAAAAAAAAGGGCTGATGACCAGCATGTCGATGGGAACTAACTGTTTGAACTATCAATTCTCTTGTCACTCTGGGAGATGGATGAAAGACGACTGAGACACGGACTTGTGGTTTGAAGTCATACTGCAGATATCCATCTTTGAATTTTCCTACAACTGATACTTGTATTTCTCGATTCTGTGCTGGAATTGTAATTGATCTTGAGTGAGACTTCTCTGCTGGTTGACCAGGTTATTTACGGAGACACAGATTCGGTCATGGTGCAGTTTGGAAGTCCTGATGTTCATGAAGCTATGAATTTAGGGAGGGAGGCAGCACAGCAGATTAGTGATACGTTTACGAAGGTACTGCCTGGGACCTTTTAATCTATTTATTTTAATTTTTTTTATCAGTGATTGCCATTTTTCAGCAAGACTTCCCCCAATGCAGAAGTTCTAGTTCTCAAATTGTATTAGTGTATATAAACAATTGTATAGAGATTTCCCTCCAAGTTTTTGAAGAGTGATCGTGGGGTTTCAAGAGTATCTTTCCAGGTTTTCCCATATGGACTAGGAGGTTTAAACATTGTGTTTTCATTATCAATTTGTAGAGGTTTTTGTTGCTTATTTATCACTCTTTTGTGTTTTTTAACAGCCTATAAAATTGGAGTTTGAGAAGGTCTATTGGCCATATTTACTCATCAGCAAAAAGAGATATGCCGGACTCTTGTGGACCAAACCAGAGAAATACGATAAAATGGACACGAAAGGTATGAATGCAGATAATTGGTCCAAGCCAGAGGGAATTCGTATTATTGATGGCCATCTCGAAACGTCATGAGGAGCGCTCCAATTTGTACTCCTTGTCAGGAGTGACCGTGGGAGCGGCACGTCATGCCATTTCCTGGTGGTCATTTATACGATGAGTCCCGTTTGTCAGTTGAGCGAGGATCGGATTGATTGGACCTCGATTTGTTTGAGATTTCAGTTTAAATACATACATACACAACAATACATAGATTTAAAAACGATCCTAACTCTATGCGAAAAATGGACGATGATGATGCAGGAATCGAAACAGTGAGGAGAGACAACTGTCTCCTTGTCAAGAACTTGGTCACTGAATGTCTTCATAAAATCCTCATTGACCGAGACATCCCTGGAGCCATTCAATATGTCAAGAATACTATCTCTGATTTGCTCATGAATCGAATGGATTTGTCCCTTCTTGTCATCACAAAGGTATGGTTTACTTCTGTGAGTACATTCATATTTAGTATTTATGATGTCTCTTGCTGTCTTTCGTTGGATATCTTTATGACCAAGCAGAGCTCATCAATAAGGACAAATATCCAGCACTTCATCTCATGTGTCGTCACTGGGGCCTTGCTATTCACTCTGCAGGGGTTGACAAAGGCAGGAGATGCTTATGAAAACAAGACTGCTCATGTTGAGCTCGCTGAACGGATGCGCAAGGTGGGATGAAGTACATTGCTTCTCAGGCTTTGTAGTTTTGCTATTTCAATGATTCATGCCTGGAATAATATAAATTTCGTTTCAAGGCGTTTGCAAGTGTAGACCTTCTGAAGACGTGTGAGATTCCTTGCCTCAGTAGTGTTAGATTTTTGGCCATTATCCATTCTGGTGCAATTCCTTCTTCACCAAGTACTCTCTAGTATAAATGTGTCTTTGCAATGACGTGTCTCCTGTTTCGTGTGTGTCTATGTTCTTTTTTATTCAGCGGGACGCTGCAACTGCCCCCAATGTTGGTGATCGTGTGCCTTATGTTATCATCAAGGCGGCGAAGGGTGCAAAGGTATGACCGTCTGAAATTTCACGTGAAATTCTTGTGGACTCTGTACTTGGAAATATCAGCACTCGATTGCCAGTGTCTAATGTTGTAATTGCTGATTTTCTTAAGAAAATAAAAGTTGTGAATTTTTGACTCGAGGCTTACCACAATCTGTTGTCTTACAGGCATATGAGAAGTCAGAGGATCCAATTTATGTTTTGGAGAATAACATTCCAATCGATCCACAGTACTACCTAGAAAATCAACTCAGCAAGGTGTGTCTCCATTATGGACTTTTAGCTCCAAAAACAAATCCTTTCTTTAATACTTGTAATAGATGGCGTTTTGAGGCATTTGTGCAAGAACATTGGATTCTGTGTAAAGAGCTGTATTATGAAGACTGCCCTGTTGGATTGTCAATCACATGGAAATATCCAGAAGACTTCCAATGTATGACCAGTAAGAAAATTGGATTTGCATAAGCGACTGTTCAACTAACACCTGGGCATCTTGGTTATCAGCCGCTCTTGCGACTGTTTGATCCAATTCTTAAAAATGCGAGCAAGGAATTACTTCATGGAGCGCACACTCGATCAGTCTCGATATCAACTCCTTCCAACAGCGGCATTATGAAATTTGCAAAGAAGCGTGTCAGCTGCGCTGGCTGCAGAACCCCAATCAGGTAACCCATGTGATCACTGACCGGATGCTAACGAAGATTCTCGCTTTCTGTCTGCAATATGTGAAATGTAATATCTTAGTTTTGTGTGTGCTTTACAATATTGGGCACCAGTGTGCGTTAATGATCTCGTAGTTGGAGCCTCAAAGTAGTAATATGTATCTCATGGTTCTGACTTTCATGCCTTGGTTTGATGCCTTTGTTTGTAACTGGAAGATCTTGAAGCCTTTTAATATTTCAATCATCTTGCAGTGACGAGGATCAGATCTTGTGCAAACACTGTAAAAGCCGTGAAGCTGAATTATACCAGAAGACAGTTGCGAACGGTATATACACTGCCCCTGAACCTCGTAGATTTTTCTTCTTTCTTTTATCCTCATCCCTGAATATAGCAAACACTTGTTGCGATTAGAGCTAGAAATCGTCTTGTGATATTTCATATCTAGTTGCCTGATATTTTCATGTCTTCCTGAGGTCTTCCAATTGCTTGCGACAGTCTGCACTAAGTCTTAATATCGTCTACTTATCTGGGTGTACCTACTTGTGTTAGTGAGAGATCTGGAGCAGCTATTTGGAAGACTCTGGACACAATGTCAACGCTGCCAAGGCTCTTTACACCAAGATGTTTTGTGCACAAGGTTTGTATATGCTATTCGACTCGGTTCTTATCTGCTTGCCACATCTATGAATTGCCTTGTTTAATTCTTGTTTCTTACGTGTGCTGTCTAACCATCATACTTGGAAAGGATTCAAATACCATACCCTGTTTTTGAATTGCAGCCGAGACTGTCCTATTTTTTACCGGCGGAAGAAGGCCCAAAAAGACCTGGCAGAGGCGGAGGTGCAATTAGAAAGATGGGATTTCTGAATCACAAGATTGCTGAAGTTTCTTTCTTGTACATGTAATTAGGAGTTGGTTCCAGCACAATTCAAATGTTCACGGACTTAAGGTGGATTAGATAGTTTTAACTCTGAGACTTGATTAACTCCATTGTAAAGATCGGCTTGCTTTTGTTTGCTTCTTCCTTTTTTTTTCTTGAGCAGAATCTAATATCCCATAGGGTTTTTTGTCCCCAAGCGTGGCCCTACGCCTATCATACATCTAGCGTAACAATTTATCCTCTAGATATCCAGAGATCACTGAAATGTCGAAAAAATCAACGTTGAAACGTTTGAATCATTGTTATGAAAATTTTGAGCCAACACAAGCTCTGATCACCATTCCATTGTGCGCTTGCCTGGGTATTCAATTCTCATCTTGGCCCTTGATTGCTTACCAATGCCCTGATACTTGTACATATCCGGCACTTTATATTGTGTTAATGTAATGGCTCTGCAATGCCCTGCTAGTGGTTGCTGTTTGCGCAGAGATTCTCCTTCGTCTTGAGGGAATTATCATTCACGGTCTCAGAATGTGAGCATGTTCTCAAGAAATTGTTAAAAAAAGTGAGCCAAAGGAACAGCGCATCCCATAAGAGATGACAAGGTATGTATGAAACTGTCATTTCGGTCATGGTTTGCATTCATCAGGCCTTGATACCACTTCCTTTTGAGAGGCCCTCAGTTGCTCCCCAAAATCCAAATCCATCATGCTGAGTAAATCAAGTGTGTAGCTGAAGTTTGCATATCGGCTTGCCTTTAATGAAGAAAAATGTTATTATAATTCACGTTTACAACGCAATGCACATTTTGATTCTCAATGAAAAGTTCCAAATTTTCAAGGGCTTTTGAATGTCACGATCGCGGACCATTTTGAGTAGTTTACAACAAACTGCATGTTGCTAATGAGGCACCTGCTGTGACAGCCCTCCTTTTGGGGAAGAAATAACTTCCTTGTCTACCATCAATGCCATCAACAGGGGTTTTCAGTTCCTGATGAATACAGCGGGCATGAGCGTAGGACCCAGAGTGTAAATCTGCTCCAATACTCTTTGGATTTCGAGCCCCTCTCTTGCCAATACAGTCTACACTAACTGAAAAAGTACTCGCTCAGAAAACAGAATTACCAACATTTTGTTGCACATACTCCCGTTGCTGGCCACAGAAATTAGAGTACCTATACCTTTCAAAAGGTAGGATCACCAGCCTCCTGAACTTCTTTGAGTTGAGCCAGCTGAGCGTCTCTTGCAGCGTCCTCTGCGGTTTCATAACATGAACCACGCTCAGATGATTGTTCGGACACTTTTAAGTGTGATTCTCTCAATGTTTTTTTCTTCTGACTACCAAATAGCAAATGTCACCTACTTAAAACGCAGGAAAAAGCTGGAAAAAATTTAGAGCAAGGGAAAGGGAGCAAAGTGGGGCACCTTCTGTGATAGGTGAAATAGGTGTGAGAACAGGTTCCGGTGCCAGAGCGGCAAAGACTGCTGGGAGGTACGCCATGATGCCAGTTGGTGCTGCAGGAGTAGTCTCGGGCCGGTGTCTCATAGCCCACTTTCTGATCTCCTTCAGCTTCTCATCCACGGTGTGGATTTCTGCAGGTCTGTCCATTTGCAACCCCCGACCACCAGAGGCGAGCATAATTAATCTTACACCCTATTTGTACTAATGTAAGTGCACCAATGATCATCATAGTCCAAAATGCGAAACCTACATTTGAACCTAAGGTGACACTAAAACCTAGATATTGGTTACACAAGATGTAGACTTTCAAAATATGAGAACAAAGAAGAGTCTAATGTTAATTTTCGATTCAGCTTTAGACAATACTTTGAAATTTTATAACTTATTCATACAATGTCCAAATAATGCATGCTCAAGTGGATTGGAATCCTCTTTCACTTGCCAATAAGATCCAATAAAAACAATTTGTGTTTAATAATAAAAAGTATGCTCAGGTGCTATTAGTGTAGATCATTGGTGCACTTACCTTAAAACTCCAACAAACAAAGGAAAGAATTAACCCCCAGGTGCTTCAATGGTTAACAGTGGCTATATTTGAATGAGTTGAAATGAGTCTTTTAGGAAGTTTGAAGGAAAGTAGCAAAGTATACGAAAAGTACGACCTAAGTTCCTTAATAGTAAAAAATATGCTTTAACAGTCACTGAAATTGGTTGTGAGCTCCTTTCTAAGTTCAGCTTCAGGTAACAAGGTTATATAACTACACTATTGATAGATGAAAGCTCAAAACAATCCCACTGCTCATGATGCATTGTATTTGAATCACTCTAGGTAACATTCTACAGCCCAAATACTTGCATTGTAAGGCATTCTGTGACACATTACAAGAGGATGAAATATCCTTCCCCAACATGGATGGCAACGGATTTTCTTAATAAAAACTCCACCTGGAACCTCTCTAACATATCCTTATTTTGTGGCAGGAAAAGGACCCTACGAGAATAGCTCATAATGTTATTTACATTGTTTTGCGATTACCTGTGATTCCATGGCGCTTCACCTTGGCTGAGATACGTTTTCTTCCGAGGTTGGTAAACAGAAGGGCCCTTTTGAATTTCTCTGATCCTCTGTCTGTGATCCATGATACTTTTCTCAATTACTCGCATCTTATCTGAGACATGGACATTGGCACACAGGAAACTGTAAGATGCGAGTAATTGGGTTTTGAAAATAGCACACACACACAACTTTTGAAAATAATGATCATGTTGGGAAAAAGGAGTAGACAGCTACCCACTAGCTTGAATTACTAACCCCACTAGCTTGAATTACTTTGCTAGAAGCACTATGGATCTAATATTGTGGAATGGAATAATGAAGAAGAAAGAACTGCAAATGAATTTTATGCATTTTATGAACAAGTTCGGTGTTCTGAATTGCTTACCTGAACTGTTATTACAAAAGCTTACCTGCAGGGTCTCTCGCTCACACTCACATTCTATTTTAATTAGATCATATCGATTCAAATTCTCTTTCTTTTTATCCTGCCCAACGTTGAATCTCCCGTCGGACAAATCTCGAGACAACACTTACTTACATCCATACACATTAAGCTTAACCGTTTGATGATCTTACAGTGAAGCGAACCATAAATACTAATGCAAACACTTGTTCTAGATACAACTATTATATGTAAGAACAAAGTGAAGACTCTGATTGAGGCTTGCCATGTGGTTAACTAGAGTGTTGTTTCTTTATACATGGTATTTCAAGAAAATTTTGACAAAATTTGCAACTATTGTGATCCTAGAGGTTCTTGAAGTGAGTGGGCTTTAATGTAGATGTAACTAAAGGTTGACATGAAAGATAATTTTGGATAAAAGAATATCATGCCTTGCAAATTTTGACAAAAATTAGGAAACCTATAGGTTAAGGGGTTCTTACATAGTTCTTTTTCACTCTTCTTAGGACCTTGCGGTACTGCCAATTAAGTACAACCTATCTATTAGTTATCATTCATAATACTTAAACAACAATTTTGATGACTATTGTAAAAATCTTAGTTGAATATTGTAGTGGAATTGAAATGAAGGATATATCCTACTTTGTGATTTATAAAGCACTTAAGTCTTAAAATAGAAGAAAGCGAAGAAAGCGAAATTGAAGATAAAAGTCTATGTAGATGTGTTAGAGTCTTTACAATTGCAATTGATCGTCCAACCTTTTTGACGTTCACATGGTACCTTACCACATCTCTTCTTTTTTCCCTTACCTCTCCTTTTTCCATCAATTTCACCACTCTTACCTATCTCTAAATTAATACCAAACAAGTGTAGTAGTGAGAATAGAAACATTCCTTTCTACCTTTCCATTGAATTTGAATTATTATGCTTAGACAATGTTTCACAATATCTTTTGCAATGTAAAGAAAATGCACATTCCACTTTTGTTATACTTGCACTAATAGCAAACTTCCTAGATGTACTTCTAAAAAACTAGGTGCATTACCCAAAGCAATTACAATGTCACTTAAGGTAATTCTAACATGCAGGCCTTACCAATTGAAATGTGACCAAGTTTTCTAGAATACATCTATGAGTAGAATTTATATAGAAGATTCTAGTATAATGCTACACTATGAACTATATACAATACCACTCATACTAACTCCTTACTCAAAGCTATTACTATTTAAGATAGATAAACGTTTTTCCCAAGAGCATAGATTTCAATTTTATTCAAAGATGAGGATCTCTATATGGAATTTTTTTTCATCGAGAGTAAACATTTATAGCTTTTAAAAATCAATTATACTAAATACCGGGTTTTTTTGTGTAATGCTAAGAACATCATGCAATTCTTGAAAAGTATGCAACATCACTCACCATCAGTGTGGAAAATGGTGCAAGATCCGTTTTCATGATCTTTGGAACGGACCATGGCCTGCAATCAGTCAGTTTTTTGACGCCCTTTTCATACTTGCCAATCCAGTTGGCAGCACCACCCAGCACTACAAATTGTCAGAAAATCAGCCATCACCCAACCCAAGGTTAAGTTAATTCCCCAGAAAGTTAAATCACACAAACCATGGACGCCATTTGGACCTTAACACCCAGACAGACGGACCCTTTCTCTAAGTGAACCATTCTAACTTGAGACATCTTCACTTGAGACATCTTCACTTGACACTAAGGACGATCCTCAAACGTGATTTAAAATACAGGTAGTATTTCTAGGACCAGAGATTTTGAGGCTAAAACTCACGAGGGACCCAGAAACAGAAAAATCTTGTCGCAGAAGTGAGCTCTGACACAACCCACTAAGGTTTTGGCATGTGCACAAATCTAAAGAGAAATGGCACCAAGTAAGGGAAAGTTGTCCGTTTTGTAAACCCACACTCAGGCAAAAAGTGGTCACTTCTACATCATTCTACAGGAGTTGAGCTAAATCATTGACAAAGCTTCAAAGAATGAAACATAAAAGAAAATCACAACCTACACCGTTGAACGATTGAAATTTATTCTAAGCGTTACTGAATTCAACTATCAGCTTCCAAAAGAGTGAACTTATTTATTTTTAATTTGCACACTTGGGAAATAGAATGATCGAAGACTGTAGATATCAGATGGAAGAAAGAAAGAAAAACCCGGTAATGATGTGACAACAGGAGGTTTCTGTAGCGCAGGAAGAAGCCATTCTCAGATTCAATTTGAAAACTCTACGAGGGAGGTAATAATTGTGGGACAAAATTCTTGAACTTATCAGTGCGAAGAAACGAAATAATTATAAAAGAAATAGTGGAATCTCACCACTACTCCCTATTCTCAGACCTTGTTCTAGGTCCGACCTCTCTCTATTCATAATCTGTTGGGGGCTCTGATGGGGAGGAGATGCGTCTATACTAGGTTTCATTTTGCGACACCGAGCTCTATGTCTAGCCAACTCATTCAACCGTAAATACTTCCCCCAAGGCGTCTCCTTGGCGTGCATCTTCATCTGGTTCTCCGCCATGATCAACCGCCTCGCCATTTTCAATCCTCGCTACACAACTAGCACATTACAAGAGATAGAAATCAATGCTTCCCTTCAAATACTTCATAACATTCTTAAGCAAGTCAAGACGTTCCCAGAGTAAACGGTTACAAGCAAAACATTATGCCAAGTTCACATACCCATAATCTCAAGCATATAGAGACCTTCCAGTATACTGTTCTGCGAAAACGCCCTATTGTTTGCTTTCCACCGAAACAGGTAATGTCTAAGATGCCAATTAAAATGCTCTCAACACATGCAGAGGAGACCCCAATTCTAAGAAGAATAATGTAGGTTTTATATCCATGGGAATGAGAAAGCTTTGAGGCGATTCTACTAAATATGCCACAGAACATATTAACAAGTGCCACCTTTGGTATCCACTGTTGGAGCTACACTCTAGGAAAACTCCAAAATTTCACAAGGACCTTACATGCAACGGTAAGAGTGCAACTTAGGTCAATCTAGTATGTGAATCCTGTCCCAAAACTGGATCCAACTGCTTCTATAGAAGCTACAAACAAGACAGTCGGGTAATTTCATGGGTGGACACAATTTTGGCAAAGTTATCATCACATCTTCAGAAACCCTAATTCACACAAGTAGCACACACCGAAGGTAAGAGTGCAATTCAATCGATCTGATACGTGAATTTTGTCCCCGAACTGCGTCTAGCTGCTTCTAAAGAAGCATGGGAGAGTGGTAAATATAGAGGAACCAATTGTACTTATAACCCTACGAGATCCCTTTCTGAATTACACCCCAAGTGGTACAAATTGCATAGCTCAGCGGCCATTCCAGCCTTACCACAGTCCTCACTTGCTTCGCTCCATAGACTTTGTGATCTATGACGGTCCTTTAAAGTACAAAACTAGCCAGAAAGTTTCAAACAAGAACTTTCATGGGTGCACCCAATTTTAGTACAACTTTCATGGCACTTCCATTACACTAGTTTTGCAGGAAATGAACTTGCAAAACTGCACACCCAAGACGCTTAGCGATCGTCAAACCCTAAAATTTACAGCACAAACTTCAGAAACTGCATAAAAAGGAAGTTGATATCGCGAATCTTTTGAAATCAGAAACCGTTTCAGTAAAATAAGGAATTATAACACAATTCACGTGCAAATTTAACAGAAACGACGCGAGATCTCAGTTTCTGATAAGCCTACCTCTAGGAAATAATGAAAAATTTGCACAGAATCAGAGCCCAGCTACTGAACTTCGAATTTAAGAAGGGTCATGCTCCTGATGACCACCGTCTGTCGCCATTTCATAAATCCTGACCACGCTGTTATAAAAATTCCGACGTTGAAGAATTTGAGATGCGGAATTGAACTGAAGTGGGCATCGTTATGGAATTGAAGAGATAAATTGTGTTGTGTGCGTGATTATTCAGCTGTAGAGGTTCCGTATGAGGGGTTTAGAATGTGAAGGGTTTTGATTGTTAAACGAGGACACGGTCGTAGGGGTGGGGGACGGTCATGGGAAGGGGTATGAGACTCCTTGAACAGCAAAGAGGCACCTGAAACGTACATGAAGGTTCATGGTCTCACTTGGCGTTTCGCAACACAGTGGTTGTAAAATCATAACACCTCCTCCAAAGACCGGGAAAGGTGCAACAGTTTTTATGGAAACGTTTGTTCAGTTTTGGTTCAGCAAAGAGCAGGATCATCTTAAGTTATCGGTAATTGTTCAGATATGGAAGCAACTCTTTGCGTGAATTGGCAACAATGTTTGTGTTTGATGAGTGCTTGCAAATGACCTGAAATCCCTCTTGTTGATCTGTCGATTCCTATCATCTTGGCGCTGCTCATAAAAAACAAACCATGAATTGATCGACAATGCATAGTTAGATTTTTTTCATCATTCTAAATTGAATTGAAAATATAGGAAAAATAAAAGTTAAAAATAATAATGTGGTTTTCATTCTTTAAAAAATTATTAATGACATTGTACAAGAAGGTAGCATAGAGGAAAAAACTAAATCATTAATAGCTCTAAGATGGAATTAAAACTCACTAATCTCAATAGTGAGATTGTTCTAACAATCAATGTTAATTTGGTGGACCTATATGTTTTGAAAAAGTTTGAAAATTGAGCTCAATAATGAATCCTACACCTAATTTTTCTAAAACAATATTATGATTGCTTGCAAAACAAGATGCTCTACAACCTCTTGACATCCTCTTCATATCATAAATCCAAATGAAATGAATCAAAGCTTCCCATATAGAAAAAATATACAATGTATGAAAAAAAAAATTAATTTTTATTTCAAGTTTTTGTAGATTTGTTTTTGCCCACCTACTTTAGATCAAAGTTAATTGTCATATAACTCTTGCTCCTAGGCACCAATTAAAATAAAAATTACATTCCTAGAAAGCTAATAAGTTTTTCTATCTTTGGAAAAAGTTTCAAAATTAGGGGTTAACATCCTATTAGTATATTGTTTATCAAGTGGATTTTAAATTTGACCCCCCCCAAAGATTTGTATAAAAACATTCCCATTTGATTTTCTCTATTCTCCATGCATCATTGTACTTATGTATTATTTACCATCTTCATCTAAAATTTAAAAATAGAGGGACCAAATTTAAATTGGAACTTCTCTTTTTGAATTATGCAAATCTCTAAAAGTCATCCTACTGGGGTATTATTTATGAAGTGGATTTTAAAATACAAAATAATAAATGTAGGTTTTAGAAAGAATTTTTCCATTTGAATTTCACTATTCTCCAACCATCATCAATTCATCACACGTGATTATTATTTACCACCTTAATTCCAAGCTTAAAAATTAGAGGGAAGAGATTTAAATTAAAACTTCCCCTCTTGGTTTATACAAATGTCAAAGAATCATCCTAACAATGTATTACTTATCAAATGAATTTTAAAGTACGAAATAATAGATGCAGATTTTAGTAAGAATTTCTCCATTTGATTTTCTCTATTCTCTAAGCATCATCATATCCATGTATTATTTACTAATTACTACCTTGATCTCAAACTTAAAAAATAGAGGCCTAAAGAGATTTAAATACAAACTTCCCTTTCTAATTTGAACAAACACCAAAGATTCATCATACACATATATTATTTATCAAGTGGGTTTTAAAATTAAAATTAAGAGGGAAGACATTGCAAATAAACTTCCATTTCTATTTTAGCAACTTCCAAGTAAAACCATACCACCGACATATTGTTTATGAAGTTGAATAAAAAATGATGTGCAAGGGTCTGAATGTCTAATGGAGGAGATTTAGGAAAGGCCTTTCCATATTATTTAATTTTTCCTCTACCAATCATCTTAGTTATGTACCATTTACCACGTTGGATTCAAAATTAAAATTAAGAAGGAAGACATTGTAAATAAAACTTCTCCTTTCCATTTTGTGAATCATCTTACACTATGCTATGGTTGATTACTTAGAAAGTCATTTAGAATATAATGGAATATGACATCTCATGGAATATTTAGAAATGAATTCTTGGTCATAATTTGAATAGTTCAAAAAATATTAATACAATGTTTTTGAATTGAAAGAAATCACAATGAAATATGGAATATGAAAAAGAATATACATATGTAGGTGAGTTCTTCATAAGAATAAATAAATTTGAAATACATAATTTTGGTATGGCAAACAAGTATAATGTATGGATCTAGGATTTAGGGTTTAGGTTTTGGAAAGACCTTTCACATTGCTCCAAATAATCATTTATTAATGACACACTAGTGCTTTAATAATAATTCACATCTAAGATTTAATACAAGATCACTAAACATAACTATAAGATAGAAAGAAATCTTAGAAAATTAGATCTGCAAATGCTGCAGTATTTGCCTTAATGTCATGTTTGCATTCTTAAACGGTAATCTGATGCAATCGTAGGTAGGGCGACTGCGGGTTTGCAGCAACCTTGGAAGGGCGACCTCTTGTCATGGGCGACCTCTTAAAAGTGATTGCTTGTATAGGGCGACCACGGGTGGAGGTGAGAGCCATTGCCTTCTCCTTGTCCCCCAAATGGTTAGATTTTGTATTTTAGGGGAGATTTCGGGTCTAGGTGACCTTGGGTAGGAGAACTCTTGTCTTGGGGGACGTCTAAGAGGGGACCTCTTGTCTAGAGCAACCTTTGGTAGAACTGGGAGTTTTTTTTTTTCTTCATAACATTTTTATATATTATATGCTATAGGCGACTTTAGGTCTAGAGTGACCTTAGGTGGTTGAATGTCTTATTATATTGGGGAATCTGTTGTGGGCGATCTCATGTGAGTTGGAAGCTATCGCCTTCTCTTTTTCAAAGAAGCGGTTATGCTTTGTATTCTCTCATATGTTTTATAATTAGGGAGCAAAAGGTAGAGGTTTATGTATGATCATCCTACTATGTTTTGGCAAATTTGGCAATTAGAAGGGGAATCCAAACCTCACCTTTTTTCCTTTCCACTTGGATAATTATTTATTAATATTTTTTTGTCTCAAGGTCCTCATACATCATGAAGACCCTAGAATAAATTATTTTCTAAAGTTTTGAAAACCATTTGCTATTTATTTCCTCTCCATTTCTTTCATTGGGTTGTAGTCACTGCAATGCATCCATCTACTAGTTTCTACTTACTATTTTTCCTAGTGCAAATATTAAATTTTAAGAAGAAAAATTAATATATAATCCCGGCTTATTTTTTCAACATATTATAGAAAGTTGCAACATGGAAGTTGTAGGATCTACATGTTTTTGGGTAAAATGTTTGAATGATGAAATCTAATCATTTAGAAAGGTTGAAAATACTTCTTTTTGAAATTTAGGCACTTTGAACTTGAAATTGGTAAGATTTTTTATTTTGAAATCTTAGGAGAGTGTACTCAATCATACAAATTAACTAAAGGATATCATGTTTAAATTTGCTTTGAAGACAAGTATTTTGAAGCAATTTTGTACCTCTAAACATATTGGTCCTTTACTGGTTAAAGGAACAACTAAAAGTGACATCACTAAGCATATGGTGACATAATGACATGTGCTTCTAATTCAAAGTTGGGCACCAACAAATGAGGATGGAGATTATACGCTTTTCAATGAGAGGCCCCAAGTGAAAACAAATATTTGACCATGTGGTCTACAATAAAAGGACTCTTTTGGTTAAATTAGTTACTAATGTGAGGCCTCAATTTTTCAACATAATTTTTTTTAATTTAATGTTTGTAGTGCAATTTTTTCCACAAATGGTGGTCAAAGTCATCTGAAATTGCAAGCCAAGGTTCAATTTTTTTTTCCAAATTTGAATGCTAATATCTTCCAATTTGTATGGTCAAACTTCATGAAATTTTTACCACATGATTTTAGACAACTTAAGTACAAGATCTTATGGTTAGATTCCTCAAAAAATATTTATTCTATTTTCTTGGATGAATGTAGCAGAAGTGGTAGTTTTGAATTGTAGTACAAGAAGTCACCCTACAAGAGGTCATCCCTATATGCAGTCTCCTATCCGTACGCACACCTTGAGTTTGCCATATAGACACCACATGGCATTCAACTGAAGGGGGGTAATTTTATGTAAAGTCAAAGGTAAATTTGACTTTTCGTGATGTCGCGCGAACTCTTCTAGACCTTGTGTGATATCTGCTTATCGCAGTGTCACCTAGTACAACCCTGATCACTACGTTTGATAACCACTTTCAAATTGAAGATGAGACAACAATATAGTTGGTGAGCTATAACAATGGAGTAGCTTTGAGATCATTCTATCACGATGTGTGTGAAGACCCAAGACAATCGCGGAAATTCTACTTACAGAAAGGATGACTCTAGGTACGTCATGATGAAGTTCAGTTACAAATTACCTTTTATAGCAGAGCCCTTCATTTTTCCTAGCCAAATCACACAAGTTTTCTTCTTAGATGTTGAAGGGAGACCTAGTTAGAAAGTTGTACAACGCAAAGAAGCAAGAGTACAATGAAAGATAGTAGAGATAACAAATGCCTTCATTAGCGCTACAGAGAAGAGCGTAGGTGTGACTATTCTTTAGAAGCTACTAGTTCTATTAGAGATGGTTAACCTAGTTGAAGTTATAGAATTATTAGTGGAGAAGAACCTATTAGCACTAAAGGAGTACTAGAGCAGTTATGACTCGGTGCTCTTTGACTTAAAGGTGTTTCATGTAGTCCTTAGCAATCATTGTATAGTGACACAAAGCCATGGTGGTTTAGAGATATTGACTATTTTTTATTTGGTGTATGGTGCTTGATTTAGCTCATGTGTAATGAATTTTCTAGTCGTAGTTTAATACAATATGGTTGCCCCAATAGGCCACCTTGTAGTCATTAGTGACAACACTCTAGGCTTGTCTTGTTGCTATTGTAGTTGCATTCCAATATTGAGCATAGGTAGAGACTTGAACTATAGAAATTTCAAACATGCTCAGTTGCCTTCTACGAGTGACGTGAAAGTTATGTTGTTGTTGCGTCCCAATACTCTCATTTGCAAAGTTTGACTACATATTACTCAAATTTGATTGTAGAAGTCATCTTAGAGTCAATGTAGTTGTCGCCCGGGAGGGTGCAATTTATTTGCATCCATGTCAACGCAGTGCTTTCCATGTCAACAGTGCAAAAATTCATTTTGAAGTTGTCGAGTTCTACTACAAGTCATTTCTCAATCATTTCGAAGTAAAGACCAGTTACATTGTATGATACTAAGTTGTCATTCGTAACTGAGTTCTCCACATTGGATTCCCCTAGTTTCCCTACCCAAAGGTCGACAATGTTATGAACAAGAAACTGTGGATAAATCTCACAATTCTTCTCTTCTTCATCTTGTAGTCATAGTCATGATTGCAAAATCACTCAAACATTGTGGGTGTTTTAGGTCTAGTGCAATTACGGAGTCAATAGTCATTCTTAAGTCAAACCGAACACCAAGTTATTGTTACCCACTTGCAAATGTGGTTGATTTTTTGTAGTGATAGTAGGTAGGTGCTAGCTTCCATTGAAGTCAATGGAACTAAGGGAGTCTAGAGAATTCAAAGAGAATATACATTTAATATTGTGTTAGATTTTGGCATAAATCTTCTTGGTATAACAACTTATTGAAATTTTGGATGTCTTCAAAGTTTTGAGATGAAATGATGTGAGTGATTTTCATTGTTTGTAGCAAAAACCACCTCTAGAGTTTGACTGGTAGGGAGTGTATGGGACCCTAAGCTAGATTGCCTTCCAAGCAATGCACTCCAATGTTGTTTTTGGTTATTTAATTTAATTAAATGCCTTTGAGTGAAAAAAGGAAAGCATCCCTAAATCACTCCAATATGTGTCCTAAAATCACCACATCCTCCTAATACATCTTCTAGGAGGTTCGGACAACCCCCTTGTCCAAATTCCTAATAAAAATCTCCAAATTGGACCCAAAATGGGCCAATTGGAGCCCTATAAACTAATCACAATACACACATTCACCAAAAATCACCAAATCCACATGCATTGACAAAATATCACTAAAAATTGACAATTACCACCTCCAAATGGGTTTATTTGCACCCTCACCAATAATTCCAGCACACAATTTATCTATACTACACATTCCAAACAACAATCACAAGTCTACTAATACTCTAATTCATCATACATTGACATTCAATTGGCCTCTTCTCCATGACTCCATGGTTCAATCCCTAGGCATACACAAGTTCCTTAGGCACCTTAAATTGAACAACACACCTATAAAATTATGGCCATACATGCAAATTTATCCATGAACCTTGACTTTCATTTACACCATGCAATCACTAAAGAGTCTATTTCATGCAAACTTGTACTTTAAGCATTTTGAAAGTAGTTCAATCATGATAGATGGTTTTTAGTGACTAACTCGCCATTTACAATTCCATGGCCATGCTCATGGGCAATGGCTAGGAGAAAACCTTGTGGTTACCACCACAATTGCCTTAGTGAGCACTATCTCCAATATTCACCTAAAAATTAGTTAACATGACACTAATATGGTTTAACAAATCAAAAATGAAAAAAAGGGAGGGGAAACAAACTGCCACTACTATGGCAGCAGACCATGCTTCACTAAAGTGACTGCCAACACCTTGTCTAAGCTCCAAATCTTCATTAGATGAAATTGGGAGGGGACTAGAGGGCCGTTTCAGGCCTATTCCCAACTCCATTCCCCCCAATCTTCTCGAACTCCAATTTCAGACTTTTTTTTTCTGAAAAAATAAAATAAAATAAAATTTTAAGTCTTTAAAATGAGAAACAAAGTTAATTTTGTTTGTTTTTCAAAACACTGACCTGACAGTCTCTCGGCCAGATCAGCACAGGTGGGTTTCGGCGGTTCTCAGGTGGGTTTCAAGTTGGGAACTCGCAGCCCTGCCAAGCACCCAAAACACATGTAATGTTTATATTTTTTTTCTTCAAGAGTTGACTTCAAGCTTGACTTCTTCCCAAAATTTCAGATCTTAATTTGATAGGGTTGCTCCACTATTGGCCTCCAAACTTGACCCACTTGGGCTGCCCCGAATTGCAACGGCTACCAACATCTTTGGGCTCAAATGGCCACCACTACCTCAATTTTCTTCTAAATGGCCCAAGACCAAGCTCGTTGGGAACCTAACTTAGCCTTGCATCCACTCATCAAATTTCACATTCAAATTTGTTGTAATGCCTCCAATATCCTCCCTCAAAGTTGTCACTCTCCATTTGAACGGCAACAGACCTCCTTTCATCGAAACGGTCACCATTGCTTCAATTTTCTTCCAAATGATTCAAGACTAAATTCTTGAGGAGCCTAACCTTGCTTCATATCTGCCCACCAAATTTCAGACCTAAATTATTTGTAATGCCTCCAATATCCTTCTCCAAAGTAGACGCTCTCATTCTCAAACCCAAAATCCTTTCCAATTCACACAAAAAAACCTTGAACATCTCCCATAATCCAAAAATCAGCCTTCAAGATGACCTTCAACACTCTCAATTTTTCACCCATTTTGCTCATACAACAAGTGAACCTACTCGACAAATTGTCTACTTCTAACCCTAATGCATTGCAATCATCTTCCTAGCATTTTTTTTCCATTTTTTTTTCCATTTTTTCACCAAGCTCTTAAAATTCATCATGTACACAAAAGTTTGGGAGAGAGTCAAGAGAGAAAGAGAGACAAACCCTAAAATTGATTGTATCAAACTCCTTGATAGATTAGTTTTTACTAACTACTTCCATCCTACCTTCATTTACTATAAAATCACTATTTTAGTGTAAAAAAACACCAAATTAGTACAAATCATGCTAAATTACTGTAACTATGCTAATTTATCATCATTTTTCCATTAGCCTAATTTGATTACTCTACCAAATCTTGCTTAACTTCTTTTTAGTTTTAAATCTCTATTTTTTCCCTAGACTTTTCCTTTCATTTTTACCTAATTGCATTTTGAAATTTTAGTACTAATTTTCCAAAGTTCCTATTGTATTCTATTGGAAAACTCCCTAATTTGTAGTTTAGGTTTAATTTGTTGTTCTAATACTTCCTAGTTACATATAATTTGACTCACTTTGTTTAAATTTTCCACATTCTAAAATGTGAATTATTATGGTGGTTTACAAATGATAAGAAAATATTTTTTTTTAATTCATTTTTTAATGTTAAATCAAGTACTAAAAATGCACACTTTGACGATTACAATCAAGTTTGACCATAATACATGTACATTGAGGGATGTAAAGACCTTCAAAGATTAAATAAACAAAACTACTCTCACAAACTAAGGAATGTTTTACACCTTAAGGCCAAGCCAAATTGTTGTGTAAGAGGCCCCAAATCCTCATTTGAGGTTGGACAAAAGGCTGAAATTTGTGCAATCCACCTCAAGGGGAATGGCCTAGCCTCTAGACATAAAGCATCCCTTAGACCCTAAACTCCAAAAAAAGGCACCTAATAGATATACACACAACTCAACTAAGGTAAATGTGACTATTTTTGTCACCCTTTCTAAAACCAACCCCTCCAAATTCTTATTTAGAATGTACTATATCTATTTATGAGAGTTTAAAGTCAGTTTTGGATACAACTATTGCAAGCACTCTCAAATTCTTAGTTTATTGACTTATTCATATAGACTTATGGAGTCCCAAACATGCATAAAAAGGGATTCTAGAACACTCTCTTAACTTCCAACAAGACCTAACAAAAAAATTGGGCAATTCAATAATAGGAAAAATGCTCAATTTGTTGATTTGGACTCAATTAGGTGGAATCATCTCATAGAAGTGGTGGGAAAAATTTGGATCAAGAATAGTATAACTATTCCACAAAAAATGCTAGGAATTGGAACCAACACCCCTCCTCATTTATTATTTTTGTAACATAACTGATGGTTTTAATTGCTAGCAACAAGAATGGTTTCATCCATTTTGCAAGATTCAAAATTGTACATTCTCGTAACATGAGTTTCCGAATTTATATATGACTACATTGCAATTGTATACTACTATCAAAGTCAAAAGTCAAATACAAAAATGTACCCATGATGTTTATAGATGTCTTTTAACAACTACGCAATTACCATTATTGTTTGAATTCCTTCGATCACTATCTCTATTCAAAGATTTGTTGTGTATAATGTTGTTGTAGCATATGAGTGTGAACAACTTGATCTTACTTTAGAATTGAGTAAGCAAAAAGAATGGGCCACAAACTTGCCCTCCATCCCAAAAGCTTGAACAAGGAAAAAATGGATGTTGCCTAGGTTAAAAACACAAAAGTTGTATCACTAAGAACAAAATGGTTAGATTCATCACTAAAATATTCGAAGAAACTCACATTTTGATTATTTAATGACTTCAACTAACATAAAGCATCTTTCACATTGAGATCAATAATCTTGAGTATGGTGCCTATGCAAGAAACAACAGAAAATAAAACTAGTAGAATGCAAGTGACAAGTTTCCATACTCTTTTAGATAATAGTGGGTTATCTACAATTGCGTAGAAGCTTTACAACAAGTTACTTGAAACTTGTGGGCGCTTAATTACCCACCCTTGGTAATTAATTGGACACAACCAAGTTCTAGGGGTTAACTAAATTCTAACCGAACGGGTGACTAAGCGTAGGTCCATTGTGCCTTCCAAGCAATGGATCTTCTTTACTAAGTTCCTAGTTTCCGAAGGTGACAACGGAGTTGCCCTCAATTGGTGAGGGAATAGTTCGGGCTAACCGACCCCTAACGGCAACCTATGCGAACTACCACCAAATCTATCCTAATCTATGGGAATCTGAGGCTAATTGACCTTTCCTAAGACTGAGGAGGGATTACCTAATTCCCTTCCATGGTTTCCTACATTGATTGGGTTTTTTCCTAATCTAAGTTATCTCTCTTCTGATCTAATTTTATCGTTTCTTTCCTAATTTAATTTATCCTTTTCCCTAATTTAATTTATCTTTTTTCCTAATTTAATTTCTAATTTAATTTATCTTTTTTCCTAATTCATCTTCTAATTTCATTTATCATTTCTCTAATTTATCTCCTAATTTAATTTATCTTTTTTCCTATTTTAATTTATCTTTTTTCCTAATTTATCTTCTAATTTAATTTATCCTTTCTCTAATTTATCTTCTAATTTAATTTATCCTTTCTCTAATTTATCTCCTAATTTAATTTATCCTTTCTCTAATTTATCTCCTAATTTAATTTATCTTCTAATCTAATTTATCTTTTCTCTAATTTTGAAGATGTTGCTTTCAATAAATGATAGCCAAGCAGACGTGTGGATACCAAGGAACTTGAAATCCGTAAAGAAATTTGATTGCAGGCGCCAAAGGCGATGCAATGATGATTTCCTCATGCCACATGCACCTTACATCCTCACCGCACAGGAGCGAGCGTAGTTCATAGCCATAGTGTGCAACATACGCACCTCCACAAACTACATTGGTACAATTCATAAACGCTTGAAAAATGATAAACTGCAGTACATGAAAACACATGACTACGACGTACTCATGCAACAAGTAAAAGACACATAAATCAACTCCCTTAGAAATGTTCATTTTATTTGCAATAGTACTAGATTAGGCAAATTCCACAATTGAGAGAATGTATGGGTCCATGGTGAAGGTGGTGCTTCCAATGTCTGTATCTCCATCACCTCTGTCTTTTTTTGTAAAAGGAACGTAGTGTCTATCTAGAACTGCATGTACCGCAGACCCTTCTTCAAAGCACAAATTATTACAGATTTCTAAGTACATCATATATAATTTGTTGTAAATGTGTCAACAAGGACAGGATGTGCAGTCCAAGACATCACTAACAATACTACAATGTCACACACTTGCACTATTCCAGACATCTCTGAAAATGTCCATGCGCATTAGGAAATGTCCACGTGAACATGAAGACAAACTTTTAACTAATGCTATTGCATGCGTGTTGCTGTAGATTTTACCGGTGGCGGTTTGAAACATTTTAGATGACAATGTGCGGTTAGCTATCATAAAAATTCATAGAGTGTTCAAAGGCTCTGTGACAAAGAAGTGAATATGACTGAAAAGGACAGTGTCATGCATAATGTGGTCATGGCCACTTATCTACTAGAGAAGGAGTTTCCCACGAATTTCTTGAACATCATGACACATCTCCTAGTACATCTCGTGGAACATTTATTTGTTTGTAGCCCTGTGCATTGTCGATGCACCACATGCAGTCTTTTGTTTTCTCACAATGATTTTGTAGGAAGGGCATGTTTCTTGATACATTAATGTCCAGTATTGGGAATGAGCAATTTGAATTTGTTTGTCTAAATTGAACAATGCATGTCATTCATTCAATTTGCTTGACTGAGTCTAGAGGTACGGTGCTTCAAGTGCTTACTATGTGTTGGATACAAATCAAATGAATAAGATGGTCATGCATTCAAAAGCAAACATTGTACAAGGTAATGTGAACGGATAATGCCATTGTAAGGAAGTACTCCCATGTTTGTTGTTCAACCTATTTACTTTTCAATAGACAAGTAAAACACATCAACGCCAAGGAAAGAGTGCAGTGTTGGATGACAACGATGTCGGAATGAAACAGACATATCTAAAGACATTTACATGTTACTGACAACATTAGCTTGAGCAGTGTAGTGCTTGCCCGAAAGTCCCCAAGAATGCAAAGACATTGCAAGAGATGTCTCTACTATCGTGCAGATGTCCTCTACGACAGGTGAATAAGCGACACGATGTTTGAGCAGACATTTGATGGTTACTGAAAACATGAACTTCAACATGATAGTGCTTGTACAGAAGTCCCCATGTAAGTGAGGACATCGCAAGAGACATCCAGACTAACGTTGATATGTCCTCTGAGACATTTGAACAAGCGTCATGATGTCTCAGCAAATATCGTCAAGAGGAACAAGAAAGCCATTAAGCTGAATGCTTCAAAATTTGTACTGACGTGGCCGGGCCACATCAACAAAAAATTTGCCACGTCAACGAATTTCCCTCGATCTTACTATGCCATTTGCCACATCAGCATGTGTACAATTTTTCAAGCCCAGGC
Organism: Rhytidiadelphus loreus; assembly: GCA_947034895.1. Classification (NCBI taxonomy): domain Eukaryota; kingdom Viridiplantae; phylum Streptophyta; class Bryopsida; order Hypnales; family Hylocomiaceae; genus Rhytidiadelphus; species Rhytidiadelphus loreus. The sequence continues at coordinate 3,376,703 of OX344764.1, forward strand.
ATTGCCCAACCCTCCTTTTTTTTATGGCGGGCAAACATTTTGATTAAACAAAAACAAAAAATTAATATTAAAGCCGATGAAAAAAGGTCAACAAAGCTAACGTGGCAACTTCGATTTTTACAGACACTACTGTGGACATGCTTTGGTTTGCAACCATATCAGAAGAAAGCGGTATGTTAGTGGAAACAAAAAGTTGTTATCACCTAAATTTAGGCTTGTCCGCTACAACAACCACTTTGATTTGTTAAAAGTGGCAAACCCTCAGGCAAACCATCTTCCAGACACACAGACGTCTTCTTGGACATAGTGTGTCCATCCTCAAACACTCTACGTTGAGTGCCCAATGTAAAAAAAACCCAGGTTTCTTATAGTGTTAGAATACGCAAATAAATCTAAAATTGTCAAGGAAGACAAGTTCTCCAATTCCTTTAGCAAGGCCCCTAATTTAGAACACCCAATTAAATCTAAAATTGTCAAAAAAGACAAGTTCTCCACATCCTTTAGCAAGGCCGCCAAGCTTGAACACTCACTCAAATTGAAGGTAGTCAAGGAAAACAAATCTTCTACTTCCTTTAACAAGGTGACCAAACTTCTACTTTCACCTAAATTGAGAGTAGTCAAAGAAGACAAGTTTCTCAATTTCTTTGGCAAAATTGCCAAGTTTGAATACCAACTTAAATCAAGTCTGGTCAAGCAAAACAAGCTCTCCACTTCCTTTTTCAGGCTACCAAGCTTGAACACCCACTCAAATTTACAATGGCTAAAAAGGACAAGTCCCCCACTTTTTTAGGCAAGGCCACCAAGCTTGAACACCCACCCAAATTGAAAGTGGTTAAAGAAGACAAATTCCCCATTTCCTTTGGCAAGGCCGCTAAGCTTGAACACTCACTCAAATCGAGAGTGGTCAAGGAAGACAAGTCCCCCACTTCCTTTGACAAGGCCGCCAAACTTGAACACCCTCTCAAATTAAAAGTGGTCAATGAAGACAAGTTCCCCACTTCCTTTGGCAAGGACGCGAAGCTTGAACACCAACTCAAATAGAGAGTAGTCAAGGAAGACAAATTCTCCACTTCCTTTGGCAAGGTCGCCAAACTTGAACACCTACTCAAATCAATAGTGGTCAAGGAAGACAAGTTCCCCACTTCCTTTGGCAAGGCCGCCAACCTAGAACACCAACTCAAATAGAGAGCGGTCAAAGAAGACAAGTTCCCCACTTCCTTTGGCAAGGACGCGAAGCTTGAACACCAACTCAAATAGAGAGTAGTCAAGGAAGACAAATTCTCCACTTCCTTTGGCAAGGTCGCCAAACCTGAACACCTACTCAAATCAATAGTGGTCAAGAAAGACAAGTTCCCCACTTCCTTTGGCAAGGCCGCCAACCTAGAACACCAACTCAAATAGAGAGCGGTCAAAGAAGACAAGTTCCCCAATTCCTTTGGCAAGGCCGCCAAACTTGAACACCCTCTCAAATTAAAAGTGGTCAATGAAGACAAGTTCCCCACTTCCTTTGGCAAGGCCACCAAGCTTGAACACCCACCCAAATTGAAAGTGATCAAGGAAGACAAGTTCCCTACTTCCTTTGGCAAGGCCGCCAAACTTGAACACCATCTCAGATCAAGAGTAGTCAAGGAAGACAAGTTCCCCACTTCCTTTGGCAAGGACGCCAAACTTAAACACCAACTCAAATCAAGAGTGGTCAAGGAAGACAAGTTCCCCACTTCCTTTGGCAAGGACGCGAAGCTTGAACACCAACTCAAATAGAGAGTAGTCAAGGAAGACAAATTCTCCACTTCCTTTGGCAAGGTCGCCAAACTTGAACACCTACTCAAATCAATAGTGGTCAAGGAAGACAAGTTCCCCACTTCTTTTGGCAAGGCCGCCAAACTTGAACACCAACTCAAATAGAGAGCGGTCAAAGAAGACAAGTTCCCCAATTCCTTTGGCAAGGCCGCCAAACTTGAACACGCAATCAAATTGAGAGTGGTCAAGGAAGACAAGTTCCCCACATCCTTTGGCAAGGCCGCCAAACTTGAACACCATCTCAGATCAAGAGTAGTCAAGGAAGACAAGTTCCCCACTTCCTTTGGCAAGGCCGCCAAACTTGAACACCAACTCAAATCAAGAGTGGTCAAGGAAGACAAGTTCCCCACTTCCTTTGGCAAGGACGCGAAGCTTGAACACCAACTCAAATAGAGAGTAGTCAAGGAAGACAAATTCTCTACTTCCTTTGGCAAGGCCACCAAGCTTGAACACTCACTCAAGTTGAGAGTGGTCAAGGAAGACAAGTTCCCCACTTCCTTTGGCAAGGCCGCCAAGCTTGAACACTCACTCAAATTGAGAGTGGTCAAGGAAGACAAGTTCCCCACTTCCTTTGGCAAGGACGCCAAACTTAAACACCTACTCAAATCAATAGTAGTCAAGGAATACAAGTTCCCCACTTCCTTTGGCAAGGCCGCCAACCTAGAACACCAACTCAAATAGAGAGCGGTCAAGGAAGACAAGTTCTCCACTTCCTTTGGCAAGGCCGCCAAACTTGAACACCAACTCAAATCAAGAGTGGTCAAGGAAGACAAGTTCCCCACTTCCTTTGGCAAGGCCGCCAAACTAGAATACTCATTCAAATCGAGAGTGGTCAAGGAAGACAAGTTCCCCACTTCCTTTGGCAAGGCTGTCAAACTTGAACATCTATTCAAATTGAGAGTGTTCAAGGAAGACAAGTTCCCCATTTCCTTTGGCAAGGCTGCCAAACTTGAACACTCAATCAAATTTAGAGTGATCAAAGAAGACATGTACCCCACTTCTTTTGACAAGGCTACCAAGCTTGAACAACCACTCAAGTTTAGTCTCAATAGGGTTTGGCTTGACGCAAATTTATGCGGGAAATAGTCAAGGAATTCAAGCCCTACTAAATCAAGAATCTTTAATGACGCACAAATACCAAAAGTATGTAATATCGAGATGCCCAAAGTAGTTGTTGTAATTGCTGGAAGTGTACATGGCAATGTATTCCAATTTTGAGAGTGTCCTATTAGAAATGCCCCTAATCGAGAACATTGTGAAGCTAGTTCAAGTAATAAACCCAAGTTGACAGCATTCACTTCCCTATTGCCAAAAGAACTTTCCAAAATCAAGATACGAAGTTTCGGAAAATGAAAATTTTGGTGTCGTTGCAACAAAGACACATGATGGTTCATAGTCCCTTGCAAAGAAATGCCTTCTATATCCTCCACATCCTACATTCAATGAAACATAAATTATAGTGCATTACATCTTCATGTACAAGCTTCGAATAATAATTGATATTTCTAACATATTTCAACATTCATAATTCTTGAAATGATATTAGATTCTATGTTCACTAACTACATTCAAATGGATACATGAAAATGTGCAATTCTAATAATGTGAATTGTACAAAAAGAATAGTACCTTGCTTGAAAATCCACTTTCAGGTATCATAGACGCTTTCCAAATTCTTGAATTTTTGGCAATCATTCGGCCCATGTCACGAAGTTGTTCATGCATTTCTAGAATGTCACTAACTCTATTGACCTTCAACAATGACATGTTGATTAATCTTTCCAATTCACCCACTGGAAGGATGCCATCTTTGGACCAGATGGATAAGATTGTTGCTTTTGATATGCCGGATGGATATACATCTTGACAAAAGAAACATGCCACGTCCAAAAACATCTTCCTTTCCACACCATCGTTTAATCCATCAAAGCTTATTTGCAAGGTGTTCCAAATTGCTTCATCACCTCCCAAACTCTTTCCTCTTGCCATCCTTTGTAGTGCCCGTTCCCAACTTCGTAACCTCTCTTTATTGCGGAGAAATGCACCCATTACTTTCAAACTCAATGGCAAGCCATTGCAAGCATCCATAACATGTTTGCGCAACGCCACAAAGTCAGGTGATAGAGAATCTGCACCCCAACTAAGATGAGAGGTGAACAATGTTGTTGCTGCCTTTTCATCCAACAATTCAACATCCAACCTTCCTCCAATGCCCACAAATGATTTGATGGTATTCCATTGGCGTGTTGTGATAATTGTTGTGATGCTCTTATTAGCTTGAACGATGTCTAGAGGTACTATATCATGTACAAGAGCTTCTTCATTCACATCATCTAATATTATTAGAACCTTCTTCTCAAGCAATAGCTCCTTCATCATCTCTTGGGCATGTCCAAAATCCTTGGGTTTCCGATCATTCCCAAGTTTTGGTAATATCTCACACATTATCTCATACGAACTTTGATAGTTCTTGCAATCCGCAACAAAGCATGATGCATGATAGGAGGACTTCACTGTTGCATCATCAAATATTGCCCTTGCGAGTGTAGTCTTGCCAATTCCACCCATGCCCACAATGCCAATATACTTCATTTCCAAAAGCCCTTTGACTTTGGACAATTGATCCTCTATAGCAACTAGAATTTCCTTTGGAGGAGCAATTGGTTCATCCACCTATACAAATACAAAAAATAGATCTTGTAAAACAAATTAGACTACACTCAAAGCAATGAAAGCAAAGTACCAAAGAAAATTACGTAAATTAAACATCATTAAATAAATTATAAAGTTTACCTTTGAGACATGGTTTACATTGAACTTAAAATCTCTTAAGGCACGAGATCCTTCCTTCAAAATAGACTTCTTCAAACTCATGAGTCTATCACAAATCTTGGAGAATGAAGGCCGTTGAAGAGGGTCTTGAGACCAACATTCTTGAATTAAGCTTGTAAGTCCTTCACAATCTTTGGGTAGGTTCGGTCGCAAGCTAGGGCCATGTAAACCTTGTATTTGATCATAAAATTCTTTTGGTTTCAAATCAGCATATGGAACCTCTCCAGATAGAATCTCTGAGCATATCATGGCAAAAGACCACACATCGGCTTGAAATGGATGTCTTGGAGTTTTACTTCCGTTTATCATTTCAGGTGCCATGTACCCTTGTGTTCCAATTGTATTCTTTGATGACCCCGGATGCTTTGGATTGCTACAAACCTCTAATTGAGAATTTCCATAATCCATAATCTTGAATATCCGACAAGAATCCAAATCCTCCATAGGAATTGAACTATACAAGACATTATCAGGTTTCAAGTCAAGATGAGCAACTTGCATGTTGTGAAGGTAATACACACCCTTGGCAATTTGGTGCATGATGTCAAATGTAACATGATAGGGTATAGGTCTTTTTGATTTCTTCAATAGGGTAGACAAGTTTGAATCCATTAATTCCATTACCAAATGTAACTCACCAATTTCATCTTCCTGAGGATTTTCATCAATTTTTTTGGTAATTCCACAACCCAAAAATTGAATAAGATTTGGATGGCTCAAGCCTGCCAATATCCCAGCTTCCTTTTGAGAATTCATAAGATTCTCACGTTCAACTTTCAACACTTTCGTAGCACACACAAGGCCCAACCAATTTGACTTGTACACATCTCCATAACCTCCTGCACCTATTTTTTCAAGTAATTGTGGTGTATTGAAATTGTTGGGAAATTCCAAAGCACTTAAGTCTCCACCATCCACTCGATTTAAATTTCTAAGTCTCAACAATAGATGTTGTGCTATTTCATAATCCTTTGAGATTTCTCCTGGAGGTACAAGTTCAAGCCTCCTCTTTAGTTCTTGTCCATCTTCAAGCACTTGTTCATAGGTGGTTGTATCAAACTCAATAGGGAGTACATGGTTTGATTGATTTGGAATTTGAGATCTTGAGTAGCAATTGACAACATTTTGTCAATCCCTTTCATAGCTAATATGAGTTTGCCATAAAGATGTAGGCATTGGTTTTTATTCAAGACTTTTTCCTTTGAAGATGCTTTTAAAGCCTTCAAGTATATCTCAAGACTTTGTATATCATTGCATAGTCTTTTACAATGCTCACTTTGCACTCGCAGGAAATTCTTGTCTTTCCTGCACAATATTTAATATCTATTGTCAATGAGATATTTCAATTAGGATGTAAAAAAAGCATATCCTCCAAATGAAACATCATTGAATGCCATCTTGTAAGACAATGGTTTATCTATTGAAACTAGAATACATACTTTTATTTTAATCATATACATATATGCAAAATACAATAATTCTAATAGAAATCAAAGTAAATCCAATAGAAAACAATTGTCATGTAATTTGAAAAACATTCTATTCTAATATGGCCTTTTCATTTAGTATCACCTACTAGATAACTTTTGTGCTTACCTAATGAACCATGCAAAACCCATGTATTCCCAAAAGGTTGCCATAGCAATGAAGTTGACCATCCGCATCAAAAAGTGTGCCATTTCATTCACCAAATGAAAGGAAATATTGATATTCTACATTAGTTTCAAAACAAAAACCAAAGAAAATAGTTAGAAAATAATACTCAAACCCGTAAAATTAGCAAGGTCCCAAGAAGATTTCAATTAACTAATGTATTAAAAACTATCTCATCAATACAGTCATATCAAATCTATCAAGCAATTTCTATACAAATCTAAGATCATAGAATAATATAAAAGTGACAAGATACTACTTTCTTATCCAATTATTAGAAGCAAAAGACATAATCGTAGAAGTATAATTTATAAATATTACAAGAACAATTTCATTATGTACATTACTCTATAAAAAAACTAGAGAAAATGAAAGATACGACATTGAAATCGACTCTTGGATTCAAACTATGTACAATATAGTTGATCCTACAATTGAACTCAAACAACAATTCAAAATCAAAACTACTCTAGCTCAATTGCAATCAATTAATCAACTACTAGATAAGTTCCACAATGACTTCACAGAAGAATCATGATTCATAACATATCTCATTGTTGGGTGAAGATTACAATCTTTCCTCCATCCATGGTTGCAACATGTGCTTTTAATCCCCAATTTCATTAGCCATTGGTTGCTTCTTACCGAATCCTATTGGATTGGTGAATGAATTTGTCCTCAATTGGACAAGTGAAGCAACAAAATTACACCATGACTTTGAAACAACTTTTAGAACAAAAGATTAGTTTGTTAGGAACAATCTTGCCAATCCATTCAAATTACACACCTTACATGCAATGTGATCCAGTTGTGGGGCGGAGAGGAGCGCCGCAAATTGCCAAAGAAATAGCACCAACTCCCGATCTCAACAAGAAATAGGGAAATGCAAGTCTAGATGATCTGCCATCTTACATCGTTAGTTTGAAATTCCATCCATGAAATGATGCAACAAAAAAGAAGCCAACACACTACTGCAAAAGCTCCCACATAAGCTAGAAACACAAGAGACCATAGTTTGGATGTCACTTGGAACAAAATGACGGAAACAGACACCAACACAAACGTGTTACCAAACTGTGGGCATCCAAATCTCAAGCTCCCAACCCCCAAACCTAACTTTGTGGTATCGTATAGAAAAAACGAGGACACAACCCGGGGACTGTGAAACTTACAGAGCAACGATAGAGGAAAGTTTGCACGGCCGATGAGAGCGTGAACATGCACGTGGAGATGCTCAGACGATGTAGGTGCTTTGGAGGCCCACGAGCTTGATGGGAGACTCTCTAAAAGGCAGAAACACCGAGAGTGGGAGGAGTAGCAGAGTTCAGTTGGACAGGAAAGAGAGAGAGCGCCATAGCCAGGGTGAACTGTGAAAGAGGAGCCAGCAACAGGGCTGAGTTTGCTAGAGCCTGTGGAGCAGTCGTTGAAGGTACCATTGAATTCACGTGGGACCTGCTTGCGTCACAGGCAGCATAAAAAGTCTCTGGTTGTGCGAGATTTCAGGATTGCACAGGATAGGCTGCACTGACAGTATCCTTATCCTTAGGAGGAACCAGTCGTCGCAGTACAGTAATGAAAGTTGACAGCAGTGGCAGTAAGTAATTTATCTTAGTAAGTTATTTCATTCCCGTGGGACCTGCTTGGCTGCCAGATGGAAAGGTCGTATTAATAACTTCAGTCTATTATGGTGCCAGACTTCCGTCAGGATTCCACAAGAGAAGTAGTCTGCACGTCTATAATGATGAAAGTAACTTCCATGTGGCCATGGCTGCGTCACCAATCTAGAATTCAACTTATTGGAATCCTCCCCTAGGTCCTCCCTATGTTTGGAAATTCCTTCATGGTTCGAGTTTTCAAAATGAGAAGACCATTCTATATATACACATGGCGTGGTTGGAAGTAAAATAAACAATGTGGGATATATGAATTAGAATTAGTAGGAGCTAAACCGCTCATTGTTATGTCAAATGAAAGGAAGAATTATGTTCGAAGTAGAATTTCAGACCTCATTTAGGCATAGTAGAATAAGTTTTAGCAAATAAAATTGGACTAAAGAAAGTTGGTATATCTATCCAAATTTCATCTCCGAAAATCCGTTTGATATTCAAAGCCTCCAATCAAAAGTTATGGAAAAATTTCAGAGAGGGGTTGGAAGGGACATTATTTTCTTTTACATTTTCAAATATCCTCTCTCAAATTTTTCCATAACTTTTGATTGGAGGCTTTGAATATCAAACGGATTTCTGGAGATGAAAGAACTTGGCTTTCTTGTCCTACAACAGATTTTTCTATGGAACATGCTTTATCCATTGATCACCTTGTAGTGTATTTTCACAACTTCTAATCCTTTGATGATTTTTGCAAAATTTTGACAAACACTAGGGCAATTGCATGAAACACTTGGACTTTTATTTGCATTTTTCTATTTCTAGTATTCAGTCCTATAAGTAGTACTCTTACTTTTTAGTACCATTGGCCAATTTGGTAGAGAAAAACTACCATCCATTTCCATCTAGATTTTATTTGGTGTGTCAACACATGTCCATTTTCTAGTGATAGAATTGATTGGTGAAGGTTGTCTTTCATCATCAAGGGTTGTAATAAGGGATGTCATTATGGATGTCATTGGAAATGTCATCCATTCATCTCAAGATCTTTGTACTACATAAGAGTGCCATTAAGGAATAAGGCGTGCAATTTTCTTAGAAACTATATGCGCTCACATTTTAGTTTTTAAAATTAGAAGATTTTTTTTTTTTAAATTAGGAAAAAGTTTAGACATTGTTATGAATTTGAGAATGTTGGGCAATAAGAGAAGTTATATTTCCAGTTTTTTATTATTAAAAAAATTGTTGTGATTGAAGACCACTCTCAAGAATCATAAACGTATTCTATATAGAACATTTTTCTGACTTCAGAGCATCAAAGTAAATGGAAGTTGGATTATTGTCTAAAATCTTGACAAAGTATTTACACCATCAAGTACACTAATAATGATATTTAGTGTTATGTTACTAATAGTATTATGTTGACTCTTACCACACCCACTCTAAATGTCAAGTGGTTTGCATTTAGAATTTAGGGTTCACCATCCCTTTGCCTCCACCTCCCTAATCTTGTCTGGCCGCCCTTTCTTGCCTTGTTGGTCCCGCCTTGTCACCTTTTCTCTCTGCTGCCATCTTTTCTCTCTACTACCTTTATTGAGTGCTTGAGTAAAGTCTAAGTTCGCTTGGAACGCAGAGAATTCCATAGCGAACATGACGTCCAAATCCATCACAAACTCATGCATTCAAAGATTCATCTCAAAATTCAGGACCAACAAAATGTTACCAATTATTGTGTAGTTACTACTATTTTATGGGTGCGTACGTTAATTTTCAAATTATCACATTGTTATGATGCGTACGATTGCTGCAAAGAATCGGCATTACTTTATAATATATTAACTATATGACTTCTTTACATTAATTGCAAATGCACAATAGACACAAATTATACACGAAGCTTTTCTTTTATCTTTGTCGTGCATTTTATGTATGTTGAATCACACAAAAAATACATGACAATAATGTCATTGCTATTTGCAGTGCAATAACGCTTATTAAATGATATCAATGTTTTAACATTTACAATACAAATGTAAATGTTAAAATGTTGATCATCATTCTAAGTAACAATAAAAAAAAATTTAAGTAAGTTAAATAGGTTTCAAAACCTGATTACAATGAATCCATCCTTATTATAGGCCATCAAATTCTAGTTTGAAAAAACTCCATAACTAGGTCACAAAAAAAATTGATTGTGTAGTGAAGGAAATGAACCCATTAGTAGGCCACCAAGAAACTTGATGACATAGTAAAGGATTTTGTTCAATGGCACTCAATGAATATAGAAGGTGAAAGGGTCCTTTGTATACGGAAATCCATTGTTTGTCATGGCAAAGGATATGGGATAACTTGAAGATGAGAGCTTATTGTAGTCAGTGCAAGAATTGTGTTAAAAGTAGATGTTCAAACCTCATTTAGTCATAGTAAAATAAGTTTTTTCAAAAAACTTTAAACTAAAGAAAGTTTCCAAATCAAACTAAATCTCACTTGTATACATCCGTTTGTGATTTTGAGTCTCCATCCAAAAGTTATGAACAAAAATCAAAGAGGATGTTTGAAAATGTCAAAAAAAAAATGTTTCTTGCTACCCCTTGGTGTGATTTTTGTTTGTAACTTTTGATTGGAGGCTCAAAATCACAAACAAATTTTTGGAGGTGAAAGTTAACTTGATTTGACAACTTTTCTTAGTTCAAAGTTTTAAGAATTTTTTTTTACTATGCCTAAATGAAGTTTTAATTTCTACTTTTAAAACAATTCTTGCTTTTCAATTGACTTAGACAGTATTGAAATTGTGAAAGATAAAAAAATACAATGTTAGTGCAATAACTCTGTACATACACAATGTTGTGTGATTATTGCACTAACTTCATATGTCTCAAATAAGCGCTATTGCTACACAAAGTTAGTCATCCATTACTAAACCATTGAAATCGTACATATTTTATTGTGCATAGTTATTGTGCACCTTCATCACTTAAAATTCACATATGAATGAGATGCCTAAATTGCACTGTCATCATGAATGGCAATACCGTGTTACAAAAATATTTCCAAATGAATGAATGTAACATCAAAGTAGTGTCCAATGATAAGCATGCGATTACTAGTGGCAAATCATGAAATGGAAAATTTGTGATGTTTTGGTGGATGCGTGTTGGCCGATCCCATCTCCGCCCTTATACTTTGCTCCCATTATAACATTGAATGTCAGAGTTTCCATGGTGGCAACATTTTTGCATTCCATGGATTGAATAGTTGTTAAAAATCCATGTAGAGAAATTGCACAATTTGCATTTGGAATTGGAGTTCCAAGTGGAGGTTGGCGCTTTTTGTAGCTGAGGCCGTTTTCTTGTGTTCATTTGCAGGTGTTGAAGTTGGATCATTGGAAGGTTTTGGGGTGGTTTTAGGGTGGGTGGGGTGCGGGGGTATTGCATTTAGAGCGTGATTTTAGATTTTTTCTTTCAAGGGAGTTGTTTTCTTGTCATCTGGGGTTTGAATCGTGTAAGCAACTCCAAATATTTATACTTGTAACACAATTTTCATATATTGAGGAATTTCTACACATTATTGGAAAGAATTGCAAGCAATTAGAGTTTTTTCTTGACTTCCAATGTGTGTGAACTGTGCAATGAACTTCTGATTTTTATAGAGCTATGGAACAAGAAATTCATGTATTAAAATATTTCTACTAATTATCTGCATTGTTGCTAACATAGTTGATGTCTTTGCACACATTGTCGAATCTTTGGGACTGAAGATTTCTTGAACTCTAATCCGGTGCAAGTAGAGAGGTTAGAAGAACCTACTAAAGAAGATGATTTGCAAGACATCATTGTTCTAGGTTCTTTTTCCATGAAAATATGTGATTCAATCTATGCTATTTGTTTTGATAGAGGATTAGTAAGTCCGTGTGGAATTTTTGTTCTCTTTTTGACTCATGTCTTTAATGGGACCACACATGTACAATTTATTGGACCTCTTTCCTAAGGAGTTTCAAGGAATTTGCTTTGACAGTGACAGGTGGTCCTTTGATGGCAATTATTCACTAGAACCAAGGCATGGTCTCAATTTGATTTGCCAACATCATGGAGATTAGTGGAAGCACAACTTTCTGCGTTACACATGGTAGGAGTGTTCTAATTCTTTGTTTGTTATAAATGTACATTACTTTGATAAGGTAGTATGATCTAAAAGCAATCATGATACATAGGTACATTTTGCTTTCTTCAATGTACTAGCATTGCACAGTTCAAGAGGTCATTGCTTGTACTGACCACTGTGTTTCAACTTCAAAAATTTGTAACTAATTCCTCAAAAGTCCAAAGAATACAAAACAACTTGGATTAGATGCCAAGTCCTTTTTTCCAATGAAAATTTACGGAAAATTGTTTCAAGGAGTTTAGCTCCTTTGAAAAGGCAATCAACTCTGAAATGGTTGCTTCAAGATTAGACTACCTTAAGCTGTCCAATACTTATCGTACATTCACAACTTTTTTACTAACAAGTCGACCTGTTGTCATATAGGCATTGGAAATGGTGGTATCCAAGCGACAACTTCCAAACATCACACATTTTATGCACCTGATTCTTGTTCTTCAGTCTATGTCTTATTAGATTGATCTAAGCTTGCTGCACCTGGTACAACCAATTTACCACACTGAAGATTTGTTAAAATTTTGAACATATATTATTGAGACACACAAACCTAGGAGTCCCCAAAAGGTAAGTGGTCACCCTATGTTTACATATCCGAGGCAAGTTTAATGACTTGCTTAAAACCTTGATTCAACATTGATTTGAATTTGCAAGATTTTGATGTCTTGGTATCTGATGAAGCTAAACTTTTGCTTTCTTTTTTACTTCAATTTGGAAGTTGCTGTGATCTTAGATTCTACACAAGCATCAAATTTTCTAAAGCCATTACATTTGCTTAAATGAATACTTAACTTCTTGTAATGATTGTTCAGGTCTAGAAGTCAGCTGCAAAAGTTGTCGGATTGTACTCAAGGTGGCTGAAAAACTTTCTAGTTGCTATTACGCCAATATTGTAAGTATTCTATTATAACTTTGCATAGACTTTTAGTACGGATTTTAGTGGTAGCAGAATGAGGTCATGGCCAGAAAAGTACTCAAATCCAAGTTAACTAAATTAGTGAGGTGTTGCTAGGACTTGCCGAGTTTATAGATATTGATTTTTACAAGATTCTTCTTCTAGATAAGTACTCTTAAATTATTGAATTTGCTTAGAAACCAAAAAATGAATTGTTATTGTACTACACTACACTCCTACACTTTGAAAAATTCCACAAGGCTGAGTTCTATTTGGAATTGGATGAAACCACTACCATTGGATTTGTAACAAAGTCTATTTTCTAGAAATAATTTTTTTCTTCAAAAAACTCTAAATTGAAGAACGGGCAGCACAAACAACAGGGGCAACAACTAGAAAATCAATGCTTGGTTCATTAGGGGTTAAAAACTAATTTTTTTAAATTTATGGTGGTTTTAAATGTTTTAGAGATGATTTCAAATGTAACTAGAGGTGATTTTCAAGGTAGTTTTTATGAGTTTTTTTTTCATTTATTTCAAGCATTATTCTATCACTAATTTTGATTTTGTTTGTATTTTAAATTTTAGGATTTTCCTTCTTCTAGCACCATGAATGTTAATGTGCTCTGCCAATCTCCTCCTCTTCACAACTTGGATCCAAATGTCAGTGCTTCACACGCATTGCAACAAGTTTCAACTATTACAACACGTAAATCTGTCATTCCTTGGATGATTGAAGATGAGGCATTGCATGGTCCTAGAGGCCTTTCTCGATGCACAATTAGAGCTTTTCCACATCACTTTCAAGGATAGAAAAGTGCCAACCTCATGAGAGCATCACGATGGTGGAAGTTGCGTGACAACTTTTTCAATGACGTTGGTGAAGATTCTAATTTGGTACTTTCTTGTACCAAAAGTTGTTTTGAAGTTCGAAAGTGGACGATGCTATTTTGCGTGCGGTGAGCGTAGAGCGTAGAGCGGTGAGCGTACTTTTGCGAGCCTAAGGCCCTCCCAAAATGTGCATATTTTATAAAAGTAAAAGTTTAAAATGAAATGTAAGCCAAAAAAAACGTAAAATAGAAAACTAAAGTACAATAGTAGGGCCCTATAGCCGTGTTTTTTGTTCGAATGTGAGAAATAATTGACCACGGTAATAGGCCAGAGAAGTGGTTAAATGGTAAACTAAAGCAATTTATTGAATAAACCTATTAGTTATCCTATGGCCGTGGATACCCTATAGCCGTTGTTACTCGGAGGCCACGAGAGGAGTTCCTTAAAATAAAGTAAGGTACCCTTGGATATTATCACACCATTATTCCAAATAGAACCATTTCATATTCTTTAAAAAAATTGCAACCACGACTCCATGAGGCAGTTTCCAACAGTTAAACAATAATTGGAAATTATTGTTGAATTATTCATGTACTGAAGAGAAAAGAAATGAACTCCGCAAATATGCATTCATAAAAATTAAATTCTGAATGCATTGTCCGATGATAGAGCAAACATATTGCAATATAAGTTAGAGACTAAGTGACAATTCAAATCAAGGAGACTTCACATAAAGTTCCTCAAATTTTGGAGGGTTCGAGTTTCAATGCAGTGTATGTTAAATTATTCCACAGTATTTGAGAGCGTAGCCCAAGGCAGAAAGACTTTGAAGAATTGAGATATTTAAGGTGAACAATTCAATTCAATTGCACTTTGAATGGACACTAAGAAGAACCATTACATTGACATATACAGATGCTGAGCATTACAAATGGAAACGTAAGATGGGGAAAAAGAATTCAAACAATAAATCCGGGTGATATTTAAATTATCAAAATGAAAAAGAGGAGGAACTGCCAGAAGATGCTGGTCTTGGTTCCATATCAACGTCTGCCTCGTCATCAATAAAAAGACAAAGGCGTCGAATAGAACATCGAGCACTAGTCGTGGAGGTCGAAGAAGACTCTGCCGCTTGCAAGTTGGCGACATCTGAGTCCCACGGCGCCATGAAATAGTCTTTAGGCGGAGATCGGAGTGCAGTCATCAGTCTGAACCAAAGGAGTTTGTGTTAGTGAATTGATCATGAAGTGAAGAATGAAAGATGATAGGATCAAGCAAGAGACGTACTTACTAAATCTGTTCTTCTTCGTGATATGCCGAATAGGGACGTCCAGTGCAATCTGTGATGGAGGCTCGGAAGCTTCAGGTTGCATTGGAACTGGAGCTTCGACCTGTTGGAGCTAGTGCAACTTAGCCTGGAAGATCATAATGTCGTCTTCGAGGGCCGCAATGTGTCGTCCAATAACTTTGCAAGCTTGAATAGCATTACCTGAATTGGAAAGAAGGAATTTAGTATTATACATGACCCGGAAAATGCGAAATTCATCAGAAGACAGTAGAGTACTCACCAAGAGAAGCAAATGCATCGAGGATGATAGATCCCGGCTTCGTGAATGCCTCGATCAGCATTTGAAGGAAGACTGGATCTT
Source organism: Rhytidiadelphus loreus (assembly GCA_947034895.1). Taxonomy (NCBI): domain Eukaryota; kingdom Viridiplantae; phylum Streptophyta; class Bryopsida; order Hypnales; family Hylocomiaceae; genus Rhytidiadelphus; species Rhytidiadelphus loreus. The sequence continues at coordinate 3,392,124 of OX344764.1, forward strand.
TCTCACGGGTGCCTCTCCACGGAACAGATCCATTCATGGATTGAGTGGCCGCAGTTGTGAAATTGAATAACACATCAGATTCAGCAACTCCCATTCCAAACTCCGCAAGTGATTGGCCGGCCGCTATAGTGAATTCGCTAGCATCCATAGCACGGTGAACGAAGAGTTGAATCCGGAATCCTCTGCTCTGGAAATGGAGATAGCGATGAAACATTATGAGAACTTGCCAAAACTGAATTACAATCCAGTGAATTCAACAATGGAACTCAAATAGTAGACAATAGTTACCTTATTTGATGCGTTGTAAAACAATGCAGAGGGAAGGTCATTAATTCCCCACCACTCTCGATGCAGAATGAAGTTGTATTCGTTTGCATAGGAGAGCACATCAGTCCGAATCTTTGGAACATCTGGGACAAACAACAGAATGGCACCCGCACCATGAAGAAAATGTTCCGCAAACTCGAACACACTTTCAGTGTGTTGCTCTGAGTACTCATTTCAAGCAGGGACATCTCCGGGGTTCACTGAAATGGACGGAACCCAAAGGCCATCTTTAATATCGCCAAGAATCAAATCAAAGCCACTATGTGGACATGACTTATTCAAAGCCTTGGCACCGTCTTCTTTCTTAACCTGAAGATAAAGAAGATGGAAAAAATTAGTTAAGAATGATCCTAGAAAAATGAACTAAAATTGGCATTTGCCTCACGCTGCACAGAAACGGAAAGATTGTAGCACCAACACGACGTGGACACCAAAGATGAAGAATCACTTGAAGCCAACATACGGCAGTGATTTTGAAGCGTGAAATGGCAAGGCATCAGAACAGCAACAAACCATAACTTAGCATCCTAATTTAGAGGAATACATAAGTGTAACAGGTGAATAAAAAGGCTAACCTTCAGAACGAATTTATTAAGCATCTCGAGGCAAGAGTGCACCTCTGGAAGAGCCTCCATAATCTGATAGAGGCTAGAATTTTGAACACACACCAGCGATTTCTGGGATGATCCAGGTGACGAAGCTGCTTTCTGAGAGGCCACTGTGATTTTCAACTTTTGCGTAGTAAACGACAAGGGGCTTGATTGCCCATGAGGAGCAAGAACATCCAGATTTCGAGAATCACGAGGAGTTGGCTGCGGAGCTCTAGGCTTCACCACCTCCAACACTTCCATATCCACATCTGGCAACGGATTTGCAGACGGTCTAGAAGCCTTCTTGGCACTCTCTTGTGCGGCCACTGCCTCTGAGTCAGCCTTCTTCTTGGCACTCTCTTGTGCAGCTATAGCCTCTGAGTCAGCTTTCTTCTTCGCTTCTTCCTCGGCCTTTCTCTTTGAGCCCCTAGTCTTCTTTGCAGGTGCCTCCTTCCGGGGTGAATCATGGACCGTCTTCAACCCAACCAAATCCGGTTGCACCTGGTTCCTCAAGTCAATCTCAAAAGGAGGAGGATTGTTTAGAGGGCAGTCAATGTACCACCCACAAACTTCCCAATGTTCCTTCTTCCACTTCTTGGCGATCTCCTCCGATATCATGCAATTCTCCGCTCGAGTGTCCAAGTAGCTTGGGAAGAATGATGGCGTCTTTGATGTGGCGTTCCGTGCATACAACACGAACTTGAAATATCGATAGAGGACCTTGGCCACAGCCTTATCCAAACCGACCTGATACTTAGGAGGATGATTCTTGTGAACTCCCTTGCCATCAAACTCATGGGCAAATGCGGTGTCCCAAAGCTGGATCCGATTCTGCTCCACATAATCAGCGATGCTAGGAATAGGACTTTCACCAAATGGTTGGTAATTGATTGTGACGTCCAACTCAGAGAGCGCCGCATCGAATAGTTCCTGCACAGCACTTGCCAACTATAACAGGGAATTAATGACAACTCTATCGAGTGCAGTATCAAATCCAAAAAGATGAAGTGAAGGTAGGATGAAGTACCTGAGCCCACCAGGTGGCTTTGTGAAGCCACTCCGGAAAAGCATGATCAGGAAACTTGGTTTTGGGGAACCTCATTGCTTCCCTAAGCAAGGCAGGCTTGTTCCATCGCTCCAGCCATTTCACTTTCATCGCCGCGTCCATGACCGAGGTTGACAGATACCACAACTTTTCTTGCGACATCTCTGGATCGTCTTCCCGGTTCTCATAGTGAATCCGAACTTGCTCCAAGAATTGCGGTGTTTGCCTTGGATCAGCAATTGGTAGTTGTTTCTTCACATCATATGACATGTCTTTCTTTACTTTATTCACAGCCTTCCCAATGACGTCGTACAACTTCCCAGTAGTCCATTCACTTGACTTCTCCGGATATTTCTCCTTGAATTTCCTGGTCGCATGAGCTACTGCCTCACCCAGCTCTTGCTGCAAGACCAAAAAGAAGCCCAAATACGAAGTTAGTGGTGGAGAAATCACGGTCAAATGCCCGAGGACAACCACGAAAAAAAGAATGCAAAATATGGCGGTTGATAAAACTAGAGTGCCGACATCGGCAGCCAGTTCCACAGCAAGCATCGTCCTCCACTAACTTGTTTGGCTTGTCCACAACCAACGGAGGTTCCGATATCGGCACTCCATATTAAGACCCCGAAAGGAAACTACTGTCGCCACTAAGGAGCAACTAAGTACCAACTAAGGAGCGACTCAAGCAGCAACTAAGTAGCGACTAAGCAATGACTAAGCAACGTCTAAGCAACAACTAAGCAACGACTAGGCAGCGACTAAGAAATGACTAAGTAACGTCTAAGCAGCAACTAAGCAACGACTAGGCATCGAATAAGCAATAACTAAGTAGCGACTAAGCAACAACTAAGTAGCGACTAAGTAGCGACTAAGTAGCGACTAAGTAGCGACTAAGCAACGACTAAGCAACAACTGAGCAACTACTAAGCAGCGACTAAGCAACAACTAAGCAACTACTAAGCAACGACTAAGAAGCGACTAAGCAGAGACTGAGCAACATCTAAGCAACAACTAAGCAACGACTAAGCAGCAGCATCTTGCAAATCACTGAAGCATACAACATGAAAATACCTGATAAAGAACCCCAATTAAGCCGTCTAACGTCAAGGTGTAACAAGTTCGAGTCTTTGATTTCTGCTTCTTCTCGGCGTCAGCTAGCTCTTCCTTGGAAACTAGATTCTCGTAATACGACAGGGGTTGGCCAGCAATACTTTGAAGTCGGTAGAGTTTATGGACAAGATTCAACTTCACATGGCACGTCTGGTTTCTCCTGTTTCAACACACTGATGTTAGAACAGAATAACAATCACACTTCCCACATAAGCATTATCAAAACAGATCTATGACTTGTGGATTACCAGTTTACTTGGTGCAATGCGGTGAGAAGTGGCCCGGTCTGGCTGTTGACCTCCAAAACTATTGATTCAACCGCATAATGCCATGCTGGATCGTCTCCATGGTCTCTATTAATGATTGGCAGCCAGGCCGCGAGCCGATGGTTACCATCCCAAACGAAGAACATTTTACCCGAGAATTGCTTCCATGCGTCTTCCTTCTGGAGCTCCCTCTCAAAGTTCTCGTTTGCAGCAACCCATAACGGACTCCAGTTGGCTACCTTGGCGTCGGTCACATCCTGTGTTTTTCCTTCGTTGTCCTGCAAGGCGACATAGAAGACCCCATGGCCATCCATGTATCCGGTACTAACGAAATGTGCGCCAAGTGCCATCACATCGTTTTTCAAGTATGGGTGCACAGCAGCTAGAGCTTTCATTCGGCAGAGCGGGATGTTGAGTTTGGACTTCTCCCTTGGCTTGAAACGAAGCTTGTCCAACACCACGTTCGTATTCACCGACTCCTGCACGACCATCTTGTCCATTTCCTTGCCAAGCTCCTCGGCTGTCATCTCTGTCGTTGCCTTATCAGCCTCATGAGCGTCTTGGGAGGTCTGCACATCCTCGTTGTCTACTTCCTCTGTAAATACAAACTTCGTTAGCAACGGGGCCGCAAAAAAAAATATCTTAATAAAACGTGTTTAAAGATACTCACCCGACTCGAGAATGTCAGCCTGTGATGATGATTCCAGGCCAGACCTTAAAGGATTCCTTCCAGCATCTGTCATATCCTCTGATTGACCTACACATCGACAAAATCTCAGTACAAATGACAAGTGTAACCAGTTGTTAGTGGTTCCAGAATGAGGTAGGACGCAAACAGAATCCCTTTGGAGGGAGTGACTCGAGGCAAGGGGGTGCTATTGAATCAAGCAGCACCCCGTTGGAGGGAGTGCCGCCATCGGCACCCCTTCCAAAGGGGTGCTGCTTGCGTCGACAACACCCCGTTGGAGGGAGTGCCGCCATTGGCAGCCCTCTCAAAGGGGTGCTGCTTGCGTCGACAGCACCCCCTTGGGAGGGCTGCCGATGGCGGCACTCCCTCCAACGGGGTGCTGCTTGATTCAATAGCACCCCCTTGGGAGGGGTGCCGCCATCGGCACCCCTTCCAAAGGGGTGCTGCTTGCGTCGACAACACCCCGTTGGAGGGAGTGCCGCCATCGGCAGCCCTCTCAAAGGGGTGCTGCTTGCGTCGACAGCACCCCCTTGGGAGGGCTGCCGATGGCGGCACTCCCTCCAACGGGGTGCTGCTTGATTCAATAGCACCCCCTTGGGAGGGGTGCCGCCATCGGCACCCCTTCCAAAGGGTGCTGCTTGCGTCGACAACACCCCGTTGGAGGGAGTGCCGCCATCGGCACCCCTTCCAAAGGGGTGCTGCTTGCGTCGACAGCACCCCCTTAGGAGGGCTGCCGATGGCGGCACTCCCTCCAACAGGGTGCTGCTCGCGCAATTGGCACCCCCTTGGAGGGAGTGCCGATGGTGGCACTCCCTCCAACGAGGTGCCAATTGCGAGATGATAAGTAATCCATTGCAGGGATTTACCTCCTGTGGTCGTCGTCGTCTCCTCTTGATTCTTCTCGTTCCCTTGCCCCATTTGCGCCTCCGTTGTAGTCATTGGGGTAAGATTCGGCACTTCCTCGTCCGCTTTTACGGCGCTTTCCGTGGTTTGTTTCCGCCTTGTAGCACCTGCTGGATTCCATAATGTAAATGTCAGTGCGATCTTGGACGTCAGTGGTCAAGTGGACTAGATGCGCATACATTAACTTCTGTGCTTCACGTATCAAAGGCGATTCAAGTTGACAGGAGAGATTGAGAAAACTAAACTGTCGCGCCTCCGAAGCCCTCAAGCAACCCCGTAACCGATCATTGAGTCCTTAACCCCGAACGCCATTATAGACGCTACCTTAGAGTTCAGACACTGTCAGAATCCCTAAACCCTAAATTAATAAATCCCGTGACCCTTCCGTGAATCCTAATGCCAGTCCGTAAATACAAACCCAATCTTGGAGGTCAAACTCTGTTGCGACTGTGAAACCATGGCGGAAAAAAAAATGCCTGCCTTGTATTTTGTACCTCCCAAAATAATGCAAATCCCGTCGCGGTTGCAATGCTCTCACCGGAACCCAGAACCCTGCCGCGTAATATAATTCCCGTCGTGACTGCAATGCATCCGCAGAAAACCAAAATCCAGCCGTGTAATAAAACTCCTGTCGCGGCAGCAATACACTCGGGGGAATCCAAAACCCTCCCACTCCACTTTAAACTCAATTTTGGGTTCTTCGGAGAACACTGAAAACAGACTTCCTCTCGCAGGTCACGGTTTTGGGTTCTTTAATGAAACAGATGTCTTTGTCTCTAGACAGTTGCTTACAGGGCAATCGGACCGCGGAATTCAAGATAAAAAATACGGTGTCCCTCGGTGGACAAAAAAAAGTCTCGTAGTCTAACTCATTACTCTACACACGACGCAATGAAATTGTATAACACATCTTCTGCGTGACTCAAAAAGAAAAGAGGTGCCCACAAGACACAAGCTGGGCTAATACGTAAACATGATATACTGGAGTAATACCCTTTACCCAATGCAGAAGGTAATGCGCACTACACCTTCATGAAATCCAACAATGATGATAGGAGTCTAACCAAAAATTAGAGCATTTCGCATTACCTCTCTCTGGAGTGGTTTCTCTACTCGATCCTTCTGCATGATCACCAGCATTCTCATCAGGTGTACTTCCGCTTTCGCTGCGGGCTGGGGGGGAACTCTCTGGAAGTCCTTCCCCCATCGTCTCCTCTGCAATTCTGGTAAGGCTAACTGATGGAAGACCCTGAATCGTGCTAACTAATGGTTCTACACCAGCAAATTCTAGGACCCTTGCAGTCTCTCCAGCATCGGCTATCCTAGCATTTGATCGGAACTCCCTCATAATCCGAGACTTCTTCAAGCGCTTCGGGTTTGTAAAATACAAAGCTTGTCGTTTTCTTCTCTTTGGCATTCTAAAGGATGTAGGAATTGATTACCATTTCCACTCCTCGCAATACTAATTACCCTACTCCATTTTATGTATGATAACTGCTAGTCACGTTTTATTTCAAGTGCAGGCGGCAGAAAGACCTAGTAACTTAGTCCGACGGGGTGTTAAACCCGTCGGACATGCCAATAAACACGAATGATTGCAAGTTTAAAATTCAAGTTACAATTACTCATGGCATCATTCCATTCTTGCGGGCCTCCTTTGAATAATGGATGGACGGTCTCTGGAATTCGTAGGGCTACCAAGGCTCATTTAAAATGAAGCTGAAAATCATTGAATATTCTGACACATCTATTGACGGTCGACCGCCAGCAGTACAATAAACGGGATGAAATGTAGTTATGGGCCTACAGGCTCCAAATTACATTTGGAATACTTCAATCTGTTCAAAGAGTGTTTCTCTATTCCATAATAAACATAGGGATTGCGCATACAACCACGCCTACTTTTAACATCTAGTCTAATTAAATGATTGTAAGTTGTGCATTTAAATATCATCCTAGTTGCAACTACCTATGGATCGTATTGTGTTCACTATAACTGGGAACAGATACTAATTGAATTGAACGTGTACCATCAGGCTTGGTTCAGTTCTACATTGCCTTCATGAACGACTACATGGCGGCTTGTCTGGAGTTATGACATGGGCAGATTGTATTGACGTAGTCTTAGAACCCTACATTATTTATGCAAGGAATTCAGTACCTACATTTAACTTGTTCCGCATTTTGCACCTCGGTTACAGGTTTGTTGTATTGCGTCCTTTTGACATTAGGTTGCCATGGCTACCTCGGTCGTTGCCATCCCTAATGCGGTTCTAATTCGAGGAGATGGAGCAACAGTGCCTATTTCGTTCGTAGTGGGGGAGGATGGCTTCGCTAGAGTTACTAGGTCTCGCTTGGCTTCTAGGTTTCAGATTATGGAAGGTACTTTGCATTTGGATCTGGATGTTATGAACCCAGTCTCGAGGCAGGTCTCTCACACTGTAGCGCAGTTGTCATGTGACTCTCTTGGCGGTGAGGTGTGGTCTTTGTCACCCGGAAACTATCGCGTGTATGGAATGAAGGACAATGTAGTTGATTCTACAGCTAGACGTGGGATGACATTGGATGTCACCCCAATGCTTCGGAACGTCAAATTAGAACATGTCGACAGTCCTGTCCTTGTTCTTAGTGATGATTTTGATAGTGATTGCATCCTTCCCACGCCTGATTTCACTGCTCCCGACCTTGTAGGCCCCTCGGTTGAGCGTGCAGCTTCCGTTCCTGAGTCATGTCCTGCCCGTCGTTCAACTCCATCCATTTGTAAACCTCCCTTGCCAGCTGCTGAGAGTATCATCCACTACCTACGCCAATTGAATACCAACAAGGGCGCTAGGTCAATTCTTAGCAAGTTAGATTACAATTCAATTACGATAGAGAAGGTAGAATGTCTACCCCCAGATTTTAATGGCAATATCATTTTTGAGCTCCCTCCAATGGATAAGTATCCGCTATCCACCAAGGCCGGTCAACTGCATAGCATGGATAAAAAGGATGACAGACACGCTTGGACTCGAACGGCTACTACGCATATCCAATCCTTATCACAACTTTCGTTTCGATTGTCTAATTGCTTGGGACATCTACGATGCACAAATAGTGCTTGCGAATATGTAAGTCGGCCTAATCGTTTGTCTTCGTCAAATGAAACTGAGTGGGATGGTCTTGCCTCCTCTGTCTTCGTTCCCGGATCGGATCCCCCCTCTAATTCTACTGTCGTGTGTGCCCTCTGCCTTGTGAAACCTACTTGCCTAGATAGCTGCCCTGCAAAGATATATTATGTTTACGGCCCAAGTCACATGACCCGTGCATGTATTCATCTGGGATTCCATTCACATCCTGTGAGACAAGGAAATTATCGAGAGTCAGATTCCAAACTCCGTAGTTTGATTGGCGAACATGTAGAAAGGACTCCCTCGGCGACAAACTCTGCCATTGTCCTGGAGGCGACTAAGGAGTATCTAGGCGAAATTCTTTTGTGTCCGGATGGTGTGCCTCAAAAGACTCTAGCAATCGAGGAACTAATCCCTGTCCTAGACAAATTTAAGCAAATGTCATCTCCGAGTATTCGAAACCAAGTCACCACTTTCCAATACCTCCGTTGTTTTGGAGTCCTCGATAGCATCACTAAACTGAGAGGGTCTAGCAATTGGGCCTTCATCCAGGAGAACAGGTTTCCGGGACAAGGAGCGGACTCTGACAAGGTCTTCATTTTCAAAATGGCGGAAGTGGGCGCCGGAAGTGGGGTCGACTTGGTTAGGCGTATGCAACCTGGAGGTGACTTGGAAAACGCATGGATGATGTTCGACCATGTCAAACGGGTGAAGTTATGGACCACAATGGCTTGTCACGTGTATGACTCTATATACTGCCGAGTCATGACTATTGCTGTTTGCGATATGCAATCTGAAGATGTGGAAGCTCAGCAAGTGTTCTGGAAGAATCTGAATGCTGTGTCTTCTAAACATGATATTACTAATCCAAATTTTAAAGGGTTCATGGTGGACAGTGCACAAGCAAACTGGAATGCTGTTCGTATTGTGTACGGCTCTGGTGACTCAACAATCCCCATGGTCAACCGCGAGAGGACTTGCCTTTTTCACTGGACCCAATCACTGGAGAAACACACTAAGGCAGATATCAGAGCAGACCTACAGGATCAACATCGATGCCTCTGTAAACAGTATAAGAACTCCGCATCATTAGAAGAGGCTCAGAGTAGGTATTTGGCAGTCCGTGCATGGTGGTTATCATCTGGAGCTTCAATTGATGAAGGACTTCCAAGACTCGACTTATGGCTAGCATTCTGGCATTTTAGATACCGGCAATGGGGAGGGTTCATGGAATTGGTAAGTGCAAGCTTAAGTTGGTTCTTCTCTTTGTTTTGCCCACCCTGCAATCGTCATGCCGATATCGGCACTACTCCATACATATCGGCACTACTACCAAAGACAAAGTTCCTGCATCTCTTCCTCTCAATTCACCTAATGTGTCATATTCTTGTTCTTCGTTTCAACACTCATCATGTAGGATTGCGTGCAGGACCTTTCACCAACCGAATTGGCCGAAATGCCATCATGTAATTTGGCGGAGTCGGTCCACAACAAGTGGTTGCAACAGTCAGGCAAAAGAGGGAATGATCTGTACGTTGCTTCCGTCGATGACATGGTCAGAGCATTCATGCAAGTTGTTGCTTACTACCAATTCCTCAAGGGTGGGAAGCCAGGTACTGGGCCATCGAAAGAAGAACTCCGTCTTCGTACAGCCCAACGCACTACTCAACGCTCCGGAAATTCAAAGGTTCTTCATGCCGCCCTCGCCAATATGCCGAATGCTGAGGTCTTCTGCACACGTGATCCGCATCTGGAGGGGGAGGAAGTTTTTGTTTCCTTGAAGCGAAAGGCAGATCTCCCTGTGGGATCAGAATTCGACTCGCACCGCCCTAACAAGATCAGTGTTTCCCGCCCAAGGCGCAAGGCCCAATGACTTGATCCAGACATTGTTGATGTCACTGCTAAGGATCCACCATCAGAATTCAAACTTGGCCTAGGAGAAGGCACTGCTCCCTTACTGAAATCACCATTGACTCACTCTCCGGCAATGCATGTCAAATCAGTTCAAGAGACTATTTGCGATGAGCAGCAATGGCATATTGCGAGACTCCCGAGGACGTCTGCAAAGGCTTGCTTTGCTATGCAGGTGAAGACCAAAAAGAAATGCGTGGCCAGGATTGTGCAGGACAATCGAAGTACAGTTGCCCCTACTTACACCGGATTAATGGACAATTACAAGAAAGTTAGATTGGAGAAAATGCAGTTCTTCTTCTGCAATGATGACATCAATCGCTGTGTCAATGGAACACGCCGGAAATGGGTAGTTTCTAAACCTATCGTCCTTGATGTTTGGCCTGTTAAAATGGGCACAAACTTGACAAGGAAAGAGATTCTAAGTCTCGAAAACGCCGGATTCCACCTTATGGAGCGTGTCGAGCTATCCCCTCGAAAGCTGTTTGGAGAAGCCATTTCTGTAAACTTGGGCGACTATCCTCCTCCTCCAAATCCTTCAGATCACCCCACCAAGCGGTACGGGAAGAACATTCGGAGGAACCCTGCCGCTCCAACAACAAAGCACCACAACAACTGCGCTTCTGCTTTGTCCATTGTCGGGGAGATCTGCAGTATTCTAATGGTTCCTCCTCCAGCTCTCGGTTGCATTGTTACATTGGAGTCTAGAAATATTTCTAAGGTATCTAAGTATTTGCTAACGATTGGTCAATTCCCAAGCTGCGACTGCCCAGCGTTCAAAGACATGTCACAAAAGTCACTGGGCAAGCGAGGAGCATGGACGTATTGTAAGCACATGTACTACATATTTGTCATTGTTTGTGGGTTAGATCCCAAGGTCAATATCTTTACGCACGCTCCAAGTTTTAGCTGGATTGAGATAAAACAGGTTCTACAAATTCTGCTACTGAAACACTACGGTGCATAGCGAGCATGAATAGTCCTATTACTGCAATGTGATCCTCTCCACTATTTTAAAGAGAAGGCGGTGAGACTTGAAGGGCCACCGCCAGAGTTTGTGCACGCAGCTTTTGTTGTTTGACTCTCTAAACCCATTTCTGCTGTTGGGACAGACTTCTTTTGCATTCCAAGTGTTTTGGAATCACCCTAAACCCCTGAACCACCAAAAATTTGTTCCTCTACCACCATAGTAGATGCTCTCTCTCACTCCTCCATGTTCGTTACCCATCACAAACTCTCCTTAACTTTTGCAATCCCCTAAACAAGACGTCGTCACTCTCACTCGGCTTTCCTTCCACTCTTCTTCTCTCTTCAATTCTGAACCACAGATATTATATCTTCTCCCCTCTTCTAACCCCTATCACCACGGTTATAGGACCCTGTGACCGATACTTGCGACTTCCGTCTTCTTGATGGTACGTGTACTGACCAAAAAAACTCCTCTACACCATATTCCTACAACCTACTCCACGGTCATAGGTCCATCATTATTATAAATTTCAGGTGTATCCACCCTTAAAATGTTCTATAACTTTTACTTTATCGCACACATTCCAAAAATTATCTAACTTCTAGCGCTCTACGCTCGCAAATCTACGCTCTACGCTCTACGCTCGCATCTCTACACACGCAAAATAGCAATCCCCGTTCGAAAGTGGCTACATACAAAGGCTACTTCTAGACGTGGCCACAAACGCTCCGATTGGGTGCAATGGCTTCACCTTAAACTTCTTGATGCATTTGAACGATTTAAAAAAACTGGAGTTAAATTTTCTTCAGTTTTATTAATTAAGTTGGCACTAAGCATATTATTGGCTCAAGACTCTATCTACACACATCAATCTAGAGATCCAAAAAATGATGTATTACTTACAGAAAAATTATGTCATAGTTGGATGCAATAATTTATGGATGTTCACAATATAGTTCTATTATCTCAACGAGGTAGATTGACATGTAGTGCAGAGAAAGAACAGTTGATTGAAGTCCCCACAACATACCATTTGGGTGTCATGGAGAAAGGCTCCTAAATTGTCTGCATGTAGCTTTTTGGTGATGAGAAAGTTGTCTGCGTTGCTCCTGGCAATGGAGTGTCTCCAATTATGGGTCCAAAATTTGACTGTTTCATTTCCTTACGTTATTTTGTTGATGTCTGTATGATGATAATCTCTCAGATAAGCAAGTTGATCTGATTGATTTCCTAGGTCAGGACAGAGGACCAACAGAGGCTCAAACTGGCACTAGAAGAAGTGATCAAGACTCCATCTGGAGAAATGTTTGTCAAGTCCTCTTTGGAAAAGGTTAGATGGCGTCCAAGTCCTTAAAGATCTTTAATCTTGTCGTTGTCGCACCAATTTTGTTGTATTGATATTGCTTGGAACTAGTGTCGGTGATACTCATAACATAGATTGGTTTGGGTGTCTTGAAATCACCAATTCTCTTTCTCGACTGTAACTTGACATGTTGCCTGTGGCCCACACTTCGAGATCTTGTGCCTTGAAACTTGGCTCATGTCCACTGCTTTTGCTTGGTTTGGGACATCTTTTTATGCATTTAGACCTAGAGATGACCTTTTAATTGTTGTAGGGAATACTGCCCGAGATTCTTGAAGAGCTACTTGCTGCTCGTAAGCTCGTGGAAGCTGATCTAAAGGTTAGTATATTCATATTTTATATTTCGTGTATTGTAGTTACGTAAAGCACTCCTAGGAAATGTCCCGTTCATTTCCTGGGAGGCTTCTGCAGTGTAATGCCCGATTACGCGGGTTTTTCTGCGTAATCGGGCATTACGGATTTTTCATCCGGCATTTGCTTTTCATCCCTGATTTCATCCTGTTTTGTTCGTGATTTACGTCAAGCAATGTCCTCGTCGTCGGGGTTTACGGAAAAAAATGCGCCTCCTCGTTAGGCTCCGCCTTCCTCATCGACGCATTTTTTCCCGTAAACCCCTCCTCCTCGGGCATTGCCCTATACATAATCATGTGCTGATTACATGATCTTCCTGTTGGTTGGCCTCTTTTAGTATGGCTTGACCTCATTGTTGTGGAGTGCAGCTGGTAGTTTGTCCTTGTTCTGGCCCTTCAATTAATTGAAAGTGCAGTCCTTATCTGGGCTTTTATATGTTGAGTAAGGCTTTCACAGAATCCTCAATATTTCTATCTGTTTCAATCCTCCTTCCCCGTTCTTCGTTCATCTATCCTACACATGCAATTATAGTGCATCTGTTTTTGTTAACAGGAAGCAACAGATCCATTTGAAAAGGTTGTGCTGGATGGACGGCAACTTGCACTCAAGGTGCTTGCAATACGTTTGCTTTTGGTTATTAATGGAATTTCAAGTGCTTTAGAGCGTCTTTGGAGACAGAGCATGCTGTTATGTAATCTTTTTTCATTGGAATTAGGACCCGTGAGTTTGGGAGAGGGGCAAGACTTTTTCTCAACATTGTAAATGATTGTAGATAAGTGCAAATTCAGTCTATGGATTCACGGGGGCAACCATTGGGCAGCTGCCATGCCTCGAAATCTCCTCCAGTGTTACCAGCTTCGGTAAAGATCAGAAACCTGACATTTTTAGAGTTCTTTGTCTCCCTTCTTTCTTGCTTTTGATCCTTCATTAAATGTTGACCTAGTAGTCTTACGTTTCATTTCTCAAGTGATTTAGCTCCTTTGAGATCTACATTGACTAGCATTGTTGTATAAAGTTTGAACCAGATGTTGTGGTTAAGGAGCATCAAGTATGAAATCCAGCTTGACCTTGATCTTGATTATCTCCTGATAGACTAATTGGTGGCCTGTATATTCTAGGACGTCAGATGATAGATCATACGAAGAAATTAGTCCAAGAGCGATTTAAACTTGTTTTGTATAGATTATATTTTTATACACATGCTTTGATTTATTCCATTCGAATGTGATGTGTGAAAGTTATGGACAATCTTTTTTTTCTAGACAATCAAAGCATCTTCTTGAAAAAATAACTTGTAGGATTCATTTTTGACCTCGATTTTCACAATTAAAAGTAAATAAATATATTCACAAGGTTAAGATCTCTTGCTAGAACAATCCCACCGTTGAGATTAGTATATTTCAATTCCATCTTGGAGATATAAACAATTTAGATTTTCCTTTAATCTTGAACCTACTTCTATTTAACAAATTTTTAATGAGTGAAAACTCAGTGTGTTTTTTTAATTTGTTTTCTAGACCCTAAACTCAATTTTTTATCATGTAAAATTAGAAATCCAAAATCAGCAAAGCAAAAATTATAAGTTATGAAGGTTCAAAGTCAAATATTATAGTTGAGTAAGGTTCAAAATAGCTCGTTTCCTTCACTTCAAACGCAAATATCTTGCAATCTACAGGGTCAAACTTTGTGAAGTTTCTTCCACAGATTCTTATACTAGTCTAGTACAAGATCCTACAGTAAAATATGCCAAAAAACATTAAAATCTTTTTTTTTCTCTTTGCTATAAAAATCGTAGTTTTAAGTGTTTTTTGATGGAAGAGAGGGCTTGGAACTTTAGAGGTTAAAACATTTAATCAAATTTGTTAGTGAAAAAAAAATTTCAACACAAGTAAAAAATTCTCAAAATTCTTTACAAATGACAATGAATATACATTTTGGAATTTTATAGTGAAAGTTTCATGAATTTTGAAATTTTATTGGGTGAAATTTTATTTACTAATGACCCTAAATAGTGAAGCTTATTCTAATTCACTCTAAAAATCTCCAAATAATCATGCAAGAAGAATTTATATGCTTTTCAAATTTCTTGGCTCCAGATTTGCGTCATTCAAAAGAAATTGATTTTATCAAAGAAGCCATTTATAAAATAGCTAGTGATCAATACAAAGCTAAGTACCATCAAACCTAACAATTCAAACATATTCATGGTCATATACCTATGTAAGTTGCAAAACCAAGTTTTGAAAAGACACTCACAACAAAATGTCACATATTAGTTCTCCTTGTGAAAATGGGACCCAAAACTCACACTTTTGTCCTTTGAAACTAACAAGAAAGTTTAGAATCCCCTTTGCGATATCTTTTCTCTATAAAGTTCCTTTAAATCCCCCAAGTAGGAATACAAATTGGTAGATTTCATAACACATTAACACATTTTATACTATTAGTAGTTGTCTACTATCAAAATCTTGGGTAGATTTCAATAGAAGCAATTCTCCAACATTATTTGTCAAGGGCATCATCAAGTTGGACATATAAAGTAACCTTTGTAAAGATTTCAACATGTAAAGTATCCTTCATACAAAGTATTGAATTCTATTTACAGAATTCAAGGATTTCTAGAAACAAAGAGTTATAGAAACTTATCTTATAGATTTTGAAAATCTATAAATTTTAATATTTTTGAAAACCTTCAAGACTCTAAAGATTTCAAAACTATTGGACTTTATGAAGCTACAATTGAGGTAGATTTGGATTTTAGAAATCTACAAATTAGTGGGATTGAAAATTCAAAAATCTACAAATCAGTTAGATTTCAAAATCTAGAATGTACAAGTTGTTTTAATTATATGCACTAAATTCTATATAATAGATAGATTTGAAAATAACAAGTCTACAAATGTCCTAGAAGAGTGAAATTTCCAAATTGAGGAAGAAAACACTTCAAATCACGAGGCAATGGAAAAATGATGCATTTCATTTATAGGGAAGTAATATGACTTCCTTGTGATTTTGAGCGACACGCAATCTCTCAAGATTTCATATTATTGTCTAAAAAATGAACAAAAAATTTCTAAAAATAATTCATTATTGAAAGTTCATTTTGAGTTGAATATTGATTCAATGGTCATCTAAATGTGTCCTCTATAATTATTTGAGTTGAAAAACATGCCATTTTAGTTCATTTTCAACCTCTTCTAGAAATCATTTCCTATTTTATTTGAGTTGGAAATTTTGGCAATAGAAAGCTATAGTCATTATTAAACAATGTTCAAAATTTTAGGTTGAAATTATAGTTTATTAGAAACCACTTGTTTGCACGTGGTTTGTTATAGTAGAATTAAGTGTACCCCCCAAGTAGTAACTATTTAGAAACTAGAGATTGAAAATTTGTCATAGAAGGATTCTAACTCTCATCAATTAGTTGCAATGCAATGTCCATACATGGACAATATTACATGAGGACTTTGCCCCTCAAGGTTCCAATCAATCTAGTAAGAAACACCTGAGTAAGAAACACAACAAACTGATGGCTTCACTAGTTAACATATCTAAGCTAACAAAGTAGGTCCGAGCAATCCCTAAGAATGATTTACGACACAAATTAAACAACCAATCTAAGCTTAACCACTAAAGGACATAGCAAGCCCCATGAACATATTGAAAGTTAAATCTTGAATTTTCACATAGTTCTTGATTTTAAATGCTTGTAAGATTAACTTAGAAAATGTACCTCTAATAATCTAATGTCTATTCCATTTTATTTTTATTTTGTCAAAATTATTAAAATTGTAATTTTTGTGATACTTTGAAGATAGCATCTTCTTGAACACTCTTGTTTCAAAAAAAGAAAAAAGAAAAAAAAGAAAAAAAAGAAAAAGGTAGCATCTTGAAATCTCAAAATACACCACTTTTGAACTTTTTCTATCAAATTTCTCTCGGTGTGAACTCGAGTACATCAATTACACCATGATGTATGCCACTATTATTTCCATTTTTCTATAAATTTTCATACTATGTTAAGCGTTTTTGAAATTACTATGATTTTCTCAAAGAAATTTCTTCTATAAAAATCACATAAAATTCAATTTGATATTTTTAAGCATGACAAAATGAGACTAAATTTTAGACCTGTGTTGGTACATGTGAAAAATATCAAAATGTAGAAATGTGTAATTTAATGTAGAAACCTAATGAAGTTTGACCAAGCCCAGTCATGAAGGGTTAAATGGCAGGGGAGGGGAACAGTCACTCACATAGAAGCACTTGCAATCACAGGAATTCATATTCGACAGACAACGCAACAAGCTATGGACCGCAACAGATGCTGCAACCAGAGTGCAGGAAACCAGAAACACCCGGGGGGGGGACTCCGTTAGAGTAAGGAGCTCCCCGTGTGCTCATTTGTGGCAAAAAAAACCAAAACCAAAACCAAAACCAAATTACTTGCTGAAGATTGCTATTAGACACAGCATTATCTAATTCAATGCCACAATTAAACATGTGCATTATCGTCCTCAGAATATGATTGAAAGTATGAAGTTCTGAAGGTACTAAATAAAAACCATTGAAGCTGGCATGAGAACAGTCAATAGGAGGTACTCGTACTCTGTGCCTCTGATTGCAAGTTACACTCCAGTGATGCATTTCAGGTGGAAAATAATACTCTAGACGGAACTGAGACAATGTTAGCTCTTGACATTGACAAAGTGTCTGGAACTCCTGGTGGAAATTCAATCTCCTCAGCTGGAGACTGTTGCATCTGGATTCAAATGCTTCCATCACAATCACAATGACCTAAACCATCCACAGATTGCATAATGAGAGCACTGTCATCACCTCTTAACCCACCCCGACTGTAACGATAGGATACGAGTGTGGCAAGGGAACTGCTGGCAACCAAGCGTTCGAACCAGACTCAAACATCAAAACGATTTTGTTACTCATCGAATATAGGGTTTGGAGCACATGTACATTCCAGCACATTGCAAGAGCAAGGGGAGCTACATTGCTCAAAGTACATGACATCAGTTCTCAATAGTCAGCTGAACTGCTTGTGAAGAATCAAACCTAAGCATGTGTTACATGGAACTCTGCTTAAGAAACTTGTATATACACACCAACAATAACTGCTCAACAAATAAAGTTGAATCTGCAGATTTTCTACATAAGCTTAGCTTCAATGAAGAACATAAAGTCTGCACATATTCCGCAAAGCCTGTATCAATCCTTAAAAAGTTTATATTGTCTCCCATTATAGCCCATCCAAATGGATTCCCTGAGCTCCCAGTGGACCTCATGTTGATTACCTAGTCTCATCAACAACAGGCTTAATGTGGCCTAATCAACACCAAACCAGAATGTGCATCTTGTTCTCTGCCATGAATCTCATTCCGAGATGAAGGAATTGAAATAAAAGCAGAGATAGAAAAAAGGAAATGTTTGGGATCGGGTCTTGGGAGCAGCATCCATCACCTTGTTCAACTGCTTTCCATTCCAATACTCCGAAGCATTCCATCTTCTGTTCAGCATGGCCTTCAGCTAAGCCCAATGACAATGATGTTGGAATAAAGACGTACTACCCCACCGCAATGTTTTCTCTGTCACCATGTACGAGCACGAGGTCTTCATTGAGGTAGTCAAGAGTAGAAGCTGCACGAAAATAATACCACTCCCGTCTACTTTCATAATTTTCAAGGATAGGCATTTCAATGCCACTTATTTTAGTCAATCGTCTCAATAACTGCTGTGCCCTTGGGAAGTCCACATTATTGTAAGTTTGACTTCTTATCAAATTGGACTTAAATAAACGATGACTAGTGAAATCTTCATCGCTCAACTTGTACCAAAGATCCCTTAAGGTCCTACTAAACTTCAATTGTTGAACAAGGACGGCCTCACTTTCATAGTGCATAAGAAAGGCAATACATTTGGTACTACAAAAATAAGGTAATTGACCTACAGGCTCTTCGGCATCTTCTATTATGACCTTATTATTAATCCCTAAACTTCTAAAAGCTAGGAAGCATTCTCTGGTCATGAAGAAATCGTTATTGTTAATGGGTTTTGAAATGGGCAAATAATTGAGCTCGTCAGAAGCTAAACTCATTCCAACATTTTTCAACCATCGAAACAATCTGTAGGTTTCACCTCGAAGTATCGGGTTGAACGTATTCAAAACCAACAAGGCAATCTTGGAATGTGGGGATTGCCACCAATCAATGACCATGAATGTGATATTTGGCAAGGTGATGATAAGAGTGGCGATGAATATGCCCAACTTCACCCTATACTGACTCCAGTTATGGTACTCTGCAACGAATTGCAAGGTGACAAAGAGAAGGATCAAGAATACAGATAAATCCATAGTGCATGCACAGGAAGATTTCGAGGGATTAGCAGGGGCTAATGTTTCATGCAATAACCCCTACTTTAGCCCCTTTTTACAAGGGACTCGAAAAATTTCAAATTTTCTTTGTGGACGTCACTTTAGACCCCAAAATTGCATACCTTGGTCGGGCTAAAGTGGGGGAGTTCAAAAACCCAGGGGTCTAAAGCTGGGGAGTTCAGGCCCCGATGAAGATTAGACCCTGGGGCTAACGTAGTGAAATCTTCCTGTGTGACCTTGATCTTGATTATCTCCTGATAGACTAATTGGTGGCTTGTGGATTCCAGGACGTCAGATGATAGATCATACAAAGAAATTAGTCCAAGAGCGATTTACTACAGTAAACGGTTACAAGTACGATGCTGAGGTAAGAGGAATGATCCATATCTCTTGTTTCTATAGTTTGTCGGATGATTCTTGTGCTAAGAGTACCAGTCTATCTATGACCAGCATTTCGATGGGAACTAACTGTTTGAACTATCAATCCTCTTGTCACTCTGGAAGATCGATGAAAGACGACTGAGACACGGACTTGTGGTTTGAAGTGATACCGCAGATATCCATCTTTGAATTTTCCTACCACTGATACTTGCATAGAATCGAGAAATACAAGTATACTTGTATACTTGTATTTCTCGATTCTGTGCTGGAATTGTAATTGATCTTGAGTGAGACTTCTCTGCTGGTTGACCAGGTTATTTATGGAGACACAGATTCGGTCATGGTGCAGTTTGGAAGTCCTGATGTTCATGAAGCTATGAATTTAGGGAGGGAGGAAGCACAGCAGATTAGTGATACGTTTACGAAGGTACTGCCTGGGACCTTTTAATCTATTTATTTGAATTCGTATTATTGATGGCCATCTTGAAACGTGATGAGGAGCGCTCCAATTTGTACTCCTTGTCAGGAGTGACCATGGGAGTGGCACGTCATGCCATTTCCTGGTGGTCATTTATACGATGAGTCCCGTATGTGAGATTTGTAGGAAATTCAGTTGAGCGAGGATCGGATTTATTGGACCTCGATTTGTTTGAGATTTTAGTTTAAATACAAACAATACATAGATTTAAAAACGATCCTAACTCTATGCGAAAAATGGATGATGATGATGCAGGAATGGAAACAGTGAGGAGAGACAACTGTCTCCTTGTCAAGAACTTGGTCACTGAATGTCTTCATAAAATCCTCATTGACCGAGACATCCCTGGAGCCATTCAATATGTCAAGAATACTATCTCTGATTTGCTCATGAATCGGATGGATTTGTCCCTTCTTGTCATCACAAAGGTATGGTTTATTTCTGTGAGTACATTCATATTTAGTATTTATGATGTCTCTTGCTGTCTTTCGTTGGATATCTTTATGACCAAGCAGACCTCATCAATAAGGACAAATATCCAGCACTTCATCTCATGTCTTGTCACTGGGGCCTTGCTATTCACTCTGCAGGGGTTGACAAAGGCAGGAGATGCTTATGAAAACAAGACTGCTCATGTTGAGCTCGCTGAACGGATGCGCAAGGTGGGATGAATTACATTGCTTCTCAGGCTTTGTAGTTTTGCTATTTCAATGATTCATGCCTGGAATAATATAAATTTCGTTTCAAGGCGTTTGCAAGTGTAGACCTTCTGAAGACGTGTGAGATTCCTTGCCTCAGTAGTGTTAGATTTTTGTCCATTATCCATTCTGGTGCAATTCCTTCTTCACCAAGTACTCTCTAGTATAAATGTGTCTTTGAAATGACGTGTCTCCTGTTTCGTGTGTATGTGTTCTTTTTTATTCAGCGGGACGCTGCAACTGCCTCCAATGTTGGTGATCGTGTGCCTTATGTTATCATCAAGGCGGCGAAGGGTGCAAAGGTATGACCGTCTGAAATTTCACGTGAAATTCTTGTGGACTCTGTACTTGGAAATATCAGCACTCGATTGCCAGTGTCTGATGTTGTAATTGCTGATTTTCTTAAGAAAAAAAAGAGTTGTGAATTTTTGACTCGAGGCTTACCACAATCTGTTGTCTTACAGGCATATGAGAAGTCAGAGGATCCAATTTATGTTTTGGAGAATAACATTCCAATCGATCCACAGTACTACCTAGAAAATCAACTCAGCAAGGTGTGTCACTATTATGGGCTTTTAGCTCCAAAAAGAAATCCTTTCTTTAATACTTGTAATAGATGGCGTTTTGAGGCATTTGTGCAAGAACTTTGGATTCTGTGTAAAGAGCTGTATTATGAAGACTGCCCTGTTGGATTGTCAATCACTTGGAAATATTCCGAAGACTTCCAATGTATGACCAGTAAGAAAATTGGATTTGCATAAGCGACTGTTCAACTAACACCTGGGCATCTTGGTTATCAGCCGCTCTTGCGACTGTTTGATCCAATTCTTAAAAATGCGAGCAAGGAATTACTTCATGGAGCGCACACTCGATCAGTCTCGATATCAACTCCTTCCAACAGCGGCATTATGAAATTTGCAAAGAAGCGTGTTAGCTGCGCTGGCTGCAGAACCCCAATCAGGTAACCCATGTGATCACTGACCGGATGCTAACGAAGATTCTCGTTTTCTGTATGCAATATGTGAAATGTAATATCTTAGTTTTGTGTGTGCTTTACAATATTGGGCACCAGTGTGCGTTAATGATCTCGTAGTTGGAGCCTCAAAGTAGTAATATGTATCTCATGGTTCTGACTTTCATGCCTTGGTTTGATGCCTTTGTTTGTAACTGGAAGATCTTGAAGCCTTTTAATATTTCAATCATCTTGCAGTGACGAGGATCAGATCTTGTGCAAACACTGTAAAAGCCGTGAAGCTGAATTATACCAGAAGACAGTTGCGAACGGTATATACACTGCCCCTGAACCTCGTAGATTTTTCTTCTTTCTTTTATCCTCATCCCTGAATATAGCAAACACTTGTTGCGATTAGAGCTAGAAATCGTCTTGTGATATTTCATATCTAGTTGCCTGATATTTTCATGTCTGCCTGAGGTCTTCCAATTGCTTGCGACAGTCTGCACTAAGTCTTAATATCCTCTACTTATCTGGGTGTACCTACTTGTGTTAGTGAGAGATCTGGAGCAGCTATTTGGAAGACTCTGGACACAATGTCAACGCTGCCAAGGCTCTTTACACCAAGATGTTTTGTGCACAAGGTTTGTATATGCTATTCGACTCGGTTCTTATCTGCTTGCCACATCTATGAATTGCCTTGTTTAATTCTTGTTTCTTACGTGTGCTGTCTAACCATCATACTTGGAAAGGATTCAAATACCATACCCTGTTTTTGAATTGCAGCCGAGACTGTCCTATTTTTTACCGGCGGAAGAAGGCCCAAAAAGACCTGGCAGAGGCGGAGGTGCAATTAGAAAGATGGGATTTCTGAATCATAAGATTGCTGAAGTTTCTTTCTTGTACATGTAATTAGTAGTTGGTTCCAGCACAATTCAAATGTTCACGGACTTAAGGTGGATTAGATAGTTTTAACTCTGAGACTTGATTAACTCAATTGTAAAGATCGGCTTGCTTTTGTTTGCTTCTTCCTTTCTTTTTCTTGAGCAGAATCTAATATCCCATAGTTTTTTTGTCCCCAAGCGTGGCCCTACGCCTATCATACATCTAGCGTAATAATTTATCCTCTAGATATCCAGAGATCACTGAAATGTCGAAAAAATCAACGTTGAAACGTTTGAATCATTGTTATGAAAATTTTGAGCCAACACAAGCTCTGATCACCATTCCATTGTGCGCTTGCCTGTGTATTCAATTCTCATCTTGGCCCTTGATTGCTTACCAATGCCCTGATACTTGTACATATCCGGCACTTTATATTGTGTTAATGTAATGGCTCTGCAATGCCCTGCTAGTGGTTGCTGTTTGCGCAGAGATTCTCCTTCGTCTTGAGGGAATTATCATTCACGGTCTCAGAATGTGAGCACGCTCTCAAGAAATTGTGAAAAAAAGTGAGCCAAAGGAACAGCGCATCCCATAAGAGATGACAAGGTATGTATGAAACTGTCATTTCGGTCATGGTTTGCATTCATCAGGCCTTGATACCACTTCCTTTTGAGAGGCCCTCAGTTGCTCCCCAAAATCCAAATCCATCATGCTGAGTAAATCAAGTGTGTAGCTGAAGTTTGCATATCGGCTTGCCTTTAATGAAGAAAAACGTTATTATAATTCACGTTTACAACGCAATGCGCATTTTGATTCTCAAAGAAAAGGTCCCAATTTACAAGGGCTTTAGAATGTCACGATCGGGGACCATTTTGAGTAGTTTACAACAAACTGCATGTTGCTAAGGAGGCACCTGCTGTGACAGCCCTCCTTTTGGGGAAGAAATAACTTCCTTGTCTACCATCAATGCCATCCATTCAGTTCCTGATGAATACAGCGGGCATGAGCGTAGGACCCAGAGTGTAAATCTGCTTCGATATTCTTTGTATTTCGAGCCCCTCTCTTGCCAATACAGTCTACACTAACTGAAAAAGTACTCGCTCAGAAAACAGAACTACCAACATTCTGTTGAACAGACTCCTGTTGCTGCCCACAGAAATTAGAGTACCTATACCTTTCAAAAGGTAGGATCACCAGCCTCCTGAACTTCTTTGAGTTGAGCCAGCTGAGCGTCTCTTGCAGCGTCCTCTGCGGTTTCATAACATGAACCACGCTCAGATGATTGTTCGGACACTTTTAAGTGTGATTCTCTCAATGTTTTTTTCTTCTGACTACCAAATAGCAAATGTCACCGACTTAAAACGCAGGAAAAATCTGGAAAAAATTAAGAGCAAGGAAAAAGGAGCAAAGTGGGGCACCTTCTGTGATAGGTGAAATAGGTGTGAGAACAGGTTCCGGTGCCAGAGGGGCAAAGACTGCTGGGAGGTACGCCATGATGCCAGTTGGTGCTGCAGGAGTAGTCTTGGGCCGGTGTCTCATAGCCCACTTTCTGATCTCCTTCAGCTTCTCATCCACGGTGTGGATTTCTGCAGGTCTGTCCATTTGCAAACCCAAACCACCAGAGGCGAGCATAATTAATCTTACACCCTATTTGTACTAATGTAAGTGCACCACTAATCATCAGTCCAAAATGCGAAACCTACATTTGAACCTCAAGGTGACACTAAAACCTAGATATTGGTTACACAAGATGTAGACTTTCCAAATATGAGAGCAAAGAAGAGCCCAGTGTTGATTTTTGATACAGCTTTAGACAATACTTTGAAATTTTATAACTTATTCATACAATGTCCAAATAATGCATGCTGAAGTGCATTGGAATCCCTCTTTCACTTGCCAATAAGATCCAATAAAAACAATTTGTGTTTAATAATAAAAAGTATGCACAGGTGCTATTAGTGTTGATCATTGGTGCACTTACCTTAAAACTCCAACAAACAAAGGAAAGAATTAACCCCCAGGTGCTTCAATGGTTAACAGTGGCTATATTTGAATGAGTTGAAATGAGTCTTTTAGGAAGTTTGAAGGAAAGTAGCAAAGTATATGAAAAGTACGACCTAAGTTCCTTAGTAGTAAAAAATATGCTTTAACAGTCACTGAAATTGGTTGCGAGCTCCTTTCTAAGTTCAGCTTCAGGTAACAAGGTTATATAACTACTGATAGACGAAAGCTCAAAACAATCCCACTGCTCATGATGCATTGTATTTGATTCACTCTAGATAACATTCTACAGCCCAAATACTTGCATTGTAAGGCATTCTGTGAGACATTACAAGAGGATGAA
The DNA here is from genome assembly GCA_947034895.1 of Rhytidiadelphus loreus. Classification (NCBI taxonomy): domain Eukaryota; kingdom Viridiplantae; phylum Streptophyta; class Bryopsida; order Hypnales; family Hylocomiaceae; genus Rhytidiadelphus; species Rhytidiadelphus loreus. The sequence continues at coordinate 3,416,884 of OX344764.1, forward strand.
ATATCCTTCCCCAACATAGATGGCAACGGATTCTCTTAATAAAAACTCCATCTGGAACCTCACTAACATATCCTTATTTTGTGGCAGGAAAATAACCCTACGAGAATAGCTCATAATGTTATTTACATTGTTTTGCGATTACCTGTGATTCCATGGCGCTTCACCTCGACTGAGATACGTTTTCTTCCGAGGTTGGTAAACAGAAGGGCCCTTTTGAATTTCTCTTATCCTCTGTCTGTGATCCATGATACTTTTCTCAATTACTCGCATCTTATCTGAGACATGGACATTGGCACACAGGAAACTGTAAGATGTGAGTAATTGGGTTTTGAAAATAGCACACACCCAACTTTTGAAAATAATTATCATTTTGGGAAAAAGGAGTAGACAGTCATCTAACCCCACACTAGCTTGAATTACTTTGCTAGAGCACTATGGATCTAATATTGTGGAATGGAATAATGAAGAAGAAAGAACCGCAAATGAATTTTAACAAGTTCGGTGTTCTGAATTGCTTACCTGAACTGTTAAGTTATTACAAAGCTTACCTGCAGGGTCTCTCGCTCACTCACATTCTATTTTAATTAGATCAAATTCTCTTTCTTTAATCCTGCCCAACGTTGAATCTCCCGTCGGACAAATCTCGAGACAACACTTACTTACATCCGTACACATTAAGCTTAACCGTTTGACGATCTTACAGTGAAACAAACCATAAATACTAATGCAAACACTTGTTCTAGATACAACTATTATATGTAGGAACAAAGTAAACACTCCGATTGAGGCTTGCCATGTGATTAAGTAGTGTATTGTTTCTTTATACATGGTATTTTAAGAAAAACTTGACAGAATTTGCAACTATTGTGATCCTAGAGGTTCTTGAAGTGAGTGGGCTTTAATGTAGATGTAACTAAAGGTTGACATGAGAGATAATTTTGGATAAAATAACTATCGTACCTTGCAAATTTCAACAAAAATTAGGAAATCTATAGGTTAAGGGGTTCTTACATAGTTCTTTTTCACTCTTCTTAGGACCTTGTGGTACTGCCAATTAAGTACAACCTATCTATTAGTTATCATTCATAATACTTAAACAACAATTTTGATGACTATTGTAAAAATCTTAGTTGAATATTGTAGTGGAATTGAAGTGAAGGATATTTCCTACTTTGTGATTTATAAAGTACTTAAGTCTTAAAATAGAAGAAAGCTAAGAAAACCAAATTGAAGATAAAAGTCTATGTAGATGTGTTAGAGTCTTTACAATTGCAATTGATCGTCCAACCTTTTTGACGTTCATATGGTACCTTACCACATCTCTTCTTTTTCTCCTTACCTCTCCCTTTTCCCTCAATTTCACCACTCTTACCTTTCTCCAAATTAATACCAAACAAATGTAGTAGTGAGAAGAGAAACATTCATTTCTTCTTTTCCATTGAATTTAAATTATTATGCTTAGACGATGTTTCACAATGTCTTTTGCAATGTAAAGAAAATGCACATTCCACTTTTGTTATACTTGCAATAATAGCAAACTTCCTAGATGTACTTCTAAAAAACTAGGTGCATTACCCAAAGCAATTACAATGTCACTTAAGGTAATTCTAACATGCAGGCCTTACAAATTGAAATGTGACCAAGTTTTCTAGAATACATCTATGAGTAGAATTTATATAGAAGATTCTAGTATAATGCTACACTATGAACTATATACAGTACCACTCATACTAACTCCTTACTCAAAGCTATTACTATTTACGATAGATAAACGTTTTTCCCAAGAGCATAGATTTCAATTTTATTCAAAGATGAGGATCTCTATATGGAATTTTTTTCATCGAGAGTAAAAATTTATAGCTTTTAAAAATCAATTACACTAAATACCGATTTTTTGTGTAATGCTAAGAACATCATACAATTCTTGAAAAGTATGCAACATCACTCACCATCTCGTGGCTGAATCTTCAGTGTGGAAAATGGTGCAAGATCCGTTTTCATGATCTTTGGAACGGACCATGGCCTGCAATCAGTCAGTTTTTTGACGCCCTTTTCGTACTTGCCAATCCAGTTGGCAGCACCACCCAGCACTACAAATTGTCAGAAAATCAGTCATCACCCAACCCAAGGTTAAGTCAATTCCCCAGAAAGTTAAATCACACAAACCATGGACGCCATTTGGACCTGAACACCCAGACAGACAGACCCTTTCTCTAAGTGAACCATTCTAACTTGAGACATCTTCACTTGACAGGGTGAACCATGCTTGAATTCTTACTAAATTATTTAGCAGAGGTTCAGAGATCTGAGGATTACTCCACTGTCTGTTAAAAATGGTAGGTTACTCTCTGAAGATTTGATTATGTGAGGGTGTAACAATTCACTCCTTATTTTCATCATTATTGTTTCTACATCTACTTGCAAGGAGAGGAGGAAAAAATGACTCTTTTGAGAAGAATTTTACCTGCAAACACGGTCATGAAAACTCTTGTCAATGGTAGTCCCTTCAGACATCTCCATATACACTAAATGGAAGGAATCTCGTTTCTACTTGATCGGTTACACACTAAGGACGATCCTCAAACGTGATTTAAAATACAGGTAGTATTTCTAGGACCAGAGATTTTGAGGCTTAAACTCACGAGGGACCCAGAAACAGAAAAATCTTGTCGCAGAAGTGAGCTCTGACACAACCCACTAAGGTTTTGGCATGTGCACAAATCTAAAGAGAAATGGCACCAAGTAAGGGAAAGTTGTCCGTTTCATAAACCCACACTCAGGCAAAAAGTGGTCACTTCTATATCATTCTACAGGAGTTGAGCTAAATCATTGACAAAGCTTCAAAGAATGAAACAAAAGGAAAATCACAACCTACACCGTTGAACGATTGAAATTTATTCTAAGCGTTACTGAATTCAACTATCAGCTTCCAAAGTGAACTTATTTGTTTTAACTTGCACACTTGGGAAATAGAATGATCGAAGACTGAGTAGATATCAGATGGAAGAAAGAAAGAAAAACACGGTAATGATGTGACAACAGGAGGTTTCTGTAGGGCAGGAAGAAGCCATTCTCAGATTCAATTTGAAAACTCTACGAGGGAGGTAATAATTGTGGGACAAAATTCTTGAACTTATCAGTGCGAAGAAACGAAATAATTATAAAAGAAATAGTGGAATCTCACACTAGAACTCAAGAGGTTTGACACCACTACTCCCTATTCTCATACCTTGTTCTAGGTCTGACCTCTCTCTATTCATAATCTGTTGGGGGCTCTGATGGGGAGGAGATGCGTCTATACTAGGTTTCATTTTGCGACACCGAGCACTATGTCTAGCCAACTCATTCAACCGTAAATACTTCCCCCAGGGCGTCTCCTTGGCGTGCATCTTCATCCGGTTCTCCGCCATGATCAACCGCCTCGCCATTTTCAGTCCTCGCTACACAACTAGCACATTACAAGAGATAGAAATCAATGCTTCCCTTCAAATACTTCATAACATTCTTAAGCAAGTCAAGACGTTCCCAGAGTAAATGGTTACAAGCAAATCATTATGCCAAGTTCACATACCCATAATCTCAAGCATATAGAGACCTTCCAGTATACTGTTCTGCGAAGACGCTCTATTGTTTGCTTTCCACCGAAACAGGTAATGTCTAAGATGCCAATTAAAATGCTCTCAACACATGCAGAGGAGACCCCAATTCTAAGAAGAAGAATGTAGGTTTGATATCCATGAGAATGAGAAAGCTTTGAGGCGATTCTACTAAATATGCCACAGAACATATTAACAAGTGCCACCTTTGGTATCCACTGTTGGAGCTACACTCTAGGAAAACTCCAAAATTTCACAAGGACCTTACATGCAACGGTAAGAGTGCAACTTAGGTCAATCTAGTATGTGAATCCTGTCCCAAAACTGGATCCAACTGCTTCTATAGAAGCTACAAACAAGACAGTCGGGTAATTTCATGGGTGGACACAATTTTGGCAAAGTTATCATCACATCTTCAGAAACCCTAATTCACACAAGTAGCACACACGGAAGGTAAGAGTGCAATTCAATCGATCTGATACGTGAATTTTGTCCCCGAACTGCGTCTAGCTGCTTCTAAAGAAGCATGGGAGAGTGGTAATATAGAGGAACCAATTGTACTTATAACCCTACGAGATCCCTTTCTGAATTACACCCCAAGTGGTACAAATTGCATAGCTCAGCAGCCATTCCAGCCTTACCACAGTCCTCACTTGCTTCGCTCCATAGACTTTGTGATCTATGACGGTCCTTTAAAGTACAAAGCTAGCCAGAAAGTTTCAAACAAGAACTTTCATGGGTGCACCCAATTTTAGTACAGCTTTCATGGCACTTCCATTACACTAGTTTTGCAGGAAATGAACTTGCAAAACTGCACACCCAAGACGCTTAGCGATCGTCAAACCCTAAAATTTACAGCACAAACTTCAGAAAACTGCATAAAAAGGAAGTTGATATCGCGAATCTTTTGAAATCAGAAACCATTTCAGTAAAATAAGGAATTATAACACAAATTTAACAGAAACGACGCGAGATCTCAGTTTCTGATAAGCCTACCTCCAGGAAATAATGAAAAATTTGCACAGAATCAGAGCCCAGCTACTGAACTTCGAATTTAAGAAGGATCATGCTCCTGATCACCACCGTCTGTCGCCATTTCATAAATCCCGACCATGCTGTTATAAAAATTCCGACGTTGAAGAATTTGAGATGCGAAATTGAACTGAAGTGGGCATCGTTATGAAATTGAAGAGATAAATTGTGTTGCGTGATTATTCAGCTGCAGAGGTTCCGTATGAAAGGTTTAGAGTGTTGAGATGGTGGAACGGGGACACGGTCGTGGGAAGGGGTGGGGGACGGTCATGGGAAGGGGTATGAGACTCCTTGAACAGCAAAGAGGCACCTGAAACGTACATGAAGGTTCATGGTCTCACCTGGCGTTTCGCAACACAGTGATTGTAAAATCATAACACCTCCTCCAAAGACCGGGAAAGGTGCAGCAGTTTTTATGGAAACGTTTGTTCACTTTTGGTTCGGCAAAGAGCAGGATCACCTTAAGTTATCGGTAATTGTTCAGACATGGAAGCAACTCTTTGCGTGAATTGGCAACGATGTTTGTGTTTGTTGAGTGCTTGCGAATGACCTGAAATCTCTCTTGTTGATCTGTCGATTCCTATCATCTTGGCGCTGCTCATAAAAAACAAACCATAAATTGATCGACAATGCATAGTTAGATTTTTTTCATCATTCTAAATTGAATTGAAAATATAGGAAAAATAAAAGTTAAAAAAAATAATGTGGTTTTCATTCTTTAAAAAATTATTAATGACATTGTACAAGAAGGTAGCATAGAGGAAAAAAACTAAATCATTAATAGCTCTAAGATGGAATTAAAACTCACTAATCTCAATAGTGAGATTGTTCTAACAATCAATGTTAATTTGGTGGACCTATATGTTTTGAAAAAGTTTGAAAATTGAGCTCAATAATGAATCCTACACCTAATTTTTCTAAAACAATATTATGATTGCTTGCAAAACAAGATGCTCTACAACCTCTTGACAACCTCTTCATATCATAAATCCAAATGAAATGAATCAAAAGCTTTCCATATAGAAAAAATATACAATGTATGAAAAAAAAATTAATTTTTATTTCAAGTTTTTGTAGATTTGTTTTTGCCCACCTACTTTAGATCAAAGTTAATTGTCATATAACTCTTGCACCTAGGTACCAATTAAAATAAAAATTACATTCCTAGAAAGCTAATAAGTTTTTCTATCTTTGGAAAAAGTTTCAAAATTAGGGGTTAACATCCTATTAGTGTATTGTTTATCAAGTGGATTTTAAATTTGACCCCCCCAAAAGATTTGTATAAAAACATTCCCATTTGATTTTCTTGATTCTCCATGCATCATTGTACTTATGTATTATTTACCATCTTCATCTAAAATTTAAAAATAGAGGGACCAGATTTAAATTGGAACTTCTCTTTTTGAATTATGCAAATCTCTAAAAGTCATCCTACCGGGGTATTATTTATGAAGTGGATTTTAAAATAATAAATAATAAATGTAGGTTTTAGAAAGAATTTTTCCATTTGAATTTCACTATTCTCCAACCATCATCAATTCATCACACACGATTATTATTTACCACCTTAATTTCAAGCTTAAAAATTAGAAGGAAGAGATTTAAATTAAAACTTCCCCTCTTGGTTTATACAAATATCAAAGAATCATCCTAACAATGTATTACTTATCAAATGAATTTTAAATTACAAAATAATAGATGCAGATTTTAGTAAGAATTTCTCCATTTGATTTTCTCTATTCTCTAAGCATCATCATATCCATGTATTATTTACTAATTACTACCTTGATCTCAAACTTAAAAAATAGAGGCCTAAACAGATTTAAATACAAACTTCCCTTTCTAATTTGAACAAACACCAAAGATTCATCATACACATATATTATTTATCAAGTGGGTTTTAAAATTAAAATTAAGAGGGAAGACATTGCAAATAAACTTCCATTTCCATTTTAGCAACTTCCAAGTAAAACCATACCACCGACATATTGTTTATGAAGTTGAATAAAAAATGATGTGCAAGGGTCTGAATGTCTAATGGAGGAGATTTAGGAAAGGCCTTTCCATATTATTTAATTTTTCCTCTACCAATCATCTTAGTTATGTACCATTTACCACGTTGGATTCAAAATTAAAATTAAGAAGGAAGACATTGTAAATAAAACTTCTCCTTTCCATTTTGTGAATCATCTTACACTATGCTATGGTTGATTACTTAGAAAGTCATTTAGAATATAATGGAATATGACATCTCATGGAATATTTAGAAATGAATTCTTGGTCATAATTTGAATAGTTCAAAAAATATTAATACAATGTTTTTGAATTGAAAGAAATCACAATGAAATATGGAATATGAAAAAGAATATACATATGTAGGTGAGTTCTTCATAAAAATAAATAAATTTGAAATAAATAATTTTGGTATGGCAAACAAGTATAATGTATGGTTCTAGGATATCGGGTTTAGGGTTTAGGTTTTGGGAAGACCTTTCACATTGCTCCAAATAATAATTTACTAATGACACACTAGTGCTTTAATAGTAATTCACATCTAAGATTTAATACAAGATCACTAAACATAACTATAAGATAGAAAGAAATCTTAGAAAATTAGATTTGCAAATGCTGCAGTATTTGCCTTAATGTCATGTTTGCATTCTTAAACGGTAATCTGATGCAATCGTAGGTAGGGCGACTACGGGTTTGCAGCAACCTTGGAAGGGCGACCTCTTGTCATGGGCGACCTCTTAAAAGTGATTGCTTGTCTAGGGCGACCACGGGTGGAGGTGAGAGCCATTGCCTTCTCCTTGTCCCCCAAATGGTTAGATTTTGTATTTTAGGGGAGATTTCGGGTCTAGGTGACCTTGGGTAGGAGAACTCTTGTCTTGGGGGACGTCTAAGAGGGGACCTCTTGTCTAGAGCAACCTTTGGTAGAACTGGGAGTTTTTTTTTTTTCTTCATAACATTTTTATATATTATATGCTATAGGCGACTTTAGGTCTAGAGTGACCTTAGGTGGTTGAATGTCTTATTATATTGGGGAATCTGTTGTGGGCGATCTCATGTGAGTTGGAAGCTATCGCCTTCTCTTTTTCAAAGAAGCGGTGATGCTTTGTATTCTCTCATATGTTTTATAATTAGGGAGCAAAAGGTAGAGGTTTATGTATGATCATCCTACTATGTTTTGGCAAATTTGGCAATTAGAAGGGGAATCCAAACCTCACCCTTTTTCCTTTCCACTTGGATAATTATTTATTAATATTTTTTTGTCTCAAGGTCCTCATACATCATGAAGACCCTAGAATAAATTATTTTCTAAAGTTTTGAAAACTATTTGCTATTTATTTCCTCTCCATTTCTTTCATTGGGTTGTAGTCACTGCAATGCATCCATCTACTAGTTTCTACTTACTATTTTTCCTAGTGCAAATATTAAATTTTAAGAAGAAAAATTAATATGTAATCCCGGCTTATTTTTTCAACATATTATAGAAAGTTGCAACATGGAAGTTGTAGGATCTACATGTTTTTGGGTAAAATGTTTGAATGATGAAATCTAATCATTTAGAAAGGTTGAAAATACTTCTTTTTGAAACTTAGGCACTTTGAACTTGAAATTGGTAAGATTTTTTATTTTGAAATCTTAGGAGAGTGTACTCAATCATACAAATTAACTAAAGGATATCATGTTTAAATTTGCTTTGAAGACAAGTATTTTGAAGCAATTTTGTACCTCTAAACATATTGGTCCTTTACGGGTTAAAGGAACAACTAAAAGTGACATCACTAAGCATATGGTGACATAATGACATGTGCTTCTAATTCAAAGTTGGGCACCAACAAATGAGGACGGAGATTATACGCTTTTCAATGAGAGGCCCCAAGTGAAAACAAATATTTGACCATGTGGTCTACAATAAAAGGACTCTTTTGGTTAAATTAGTTACTAATGTGAGGCCTCAATTTTTCAACATAATTTTTTTTAATTTAATGTTTGTAGTGCAATTTTTTCCACAAATGGTGGTCAAAGTCATCTGAAATTGCAAGCCAAGGTTCAATTTTTTTTCCCAAATTTGAATGCTAATATCTTCCAGTTTGTATGGTCAAACTTCATGAAATTTTTACCACATGATTTTAGACAACTTAAGTACAAGATCTTATGGTTAGATTCCTCAAAAAATATTTATTCTATTTTCTTGGATGAATGTAGCAGAAGTGGTAGTTTTGAATTGTAGTACAAGAAGTCACCCCTACAAGAGGTCATCCCTATATGCAGTCTCCTATCCGTACGCACACCTTGAGTTTGCCATGTAGACACCACATGGCATTCAACTGAAGGGGGGTAATTTTATGTAAACTCAAAGGTAAATTTGACTTTTCGTGATGTCGCGCGAACTCTTCTAGACCTTGTGTGATATCTGCTTATCGCAGTGTCACCTAGTACAACCCTGATCACTACGTTTGATAACCACTTTCAAATTGAAGATGAGACAACAATATAGTTGGTGAGCTATAACAATGGAGTAGCTTTGAGATCATTCTATCACGATGTGTGTGAAGACCCAAGACAATCGCAGAAATTCTACTTACAGAAAGGATGACTCTAGGTACGTCATGATGAAGTTCAGTTACAAATTACCTTTTATAGCAGAGCCCTTCATTTTTCCTAGGCAAATCACACAAGTTTTCTTCTTAGATGTTGAAGGGAGACCTAGTTAGAAAGTTGTACAACGCAAAGAATTAAGAGTACAATGAAAGATAGTAGAGATAACAAATGCCTTCATTAGTGCTACAGAGAAGAACGTAGGTGTGACTACTCTTTAGAAGCTACTAGTTCTATTAGAGATGGTTAACCTAGTTGAAGTTATAGAATTATTAGTGGAGAAGAACCTATTAGCACTAGAGGAGTACTAGAGCAGTTATGACTCGGTGCTCTTTGACTTAAAGGTGTTTCATGTAGTCCTTAGCAATCATTGTATAGTGACACAAAGCCATGGTGGTTTAGAGATATTGACTATTTTTTATTTGGTGTATGGTGCTTGATTTAGCTCATGTGTAATGAATTTTCTAGTCGTAGTTTAATACAATATGGTTGCCCCAATAGGCCTCCTTGTAGTCATTAGTGACAACACTCTAGGCTTGTCTTGTTGCTATTGTAGTTGCATTCCAATATTGAGCATAGGTAGAGACTTGAACTATAGAAATTTCAAACATGCTCAGTTGCCTTCTACGAGTGACGTGAAAGTTATGTTGTTGTTGCGTCCCAATACTCTCATTTGCAAGGTTTGACTACATATTACTCAAATTTGATTGTAGAAGTCATCTTAGAGTCAATGTAGTTGTCGCCCGGGAGGGTGCAATTTATTTGCATCCATGTCAACGCAGTGCTTTCCATGTCAACAGGGAAAAATTCATTTTGAAGTTGTGGAGTTCTACTACAAGTCATTTCTTAATCATTTCGAAGTAAAGACCAGTTACATTGTATGATACTAAGTTGTCATTCGTAACTGAGTTCTCCACATTGGATTCCCCTAGTTTCCCTACCCAAAGGTCGACAATGTTATGAACAAGGAACTGTGGATAAATCTCACAGTTCTTCTCTTCTTCATCTCGTAGTCATAGTCATGATTGCAAAATCACTCAAACATTGTGGGTGTTTTAGGTCTAGTGCAATTACAGAGTCAATAGTCATTCTTAAGTCAAACCGAACACCAAGTCATTGTTACCCACTTGCAAATGTGGTTGATTTTTTGTAGTGATAGTAGGTAGGTGCTAGCTTCCATTGAAGTCAATGGAACTAAGGGAGTCTAGAGAATTCAAAGAGAATATACATTTAATATTGTGTTAGATTTTGGCATAAATCTTCTTGGTATAACAACTTATTGAAATTTTGGATGTCTTCAAAGTTTTGAGATGAAATGATGTGAGTGATTTTCATTGTTTGTAGCAAAAACCACCTCTAGAGTTTGACTGGTAGGGAGTGTATGGGACCCTAAGCTAGATTGCCTTCCAAGCAATGGACTCCAATGTTGTTTTTGGTTATTTTATTTAATTAAATGCCTTTGAGTGAAAAAGGGAAAGCATCCCTAAATCACTCCAATATGTGTCCTAAAATCACCACATCCTCCTAATACATCTTCTAGGAAGTTTGGACAACCCCCTTGTCCAAATTCCTAATAAAAATCTCCAAATTGGACCCAAAATGGGCCAATTGGAGCCCTATAAACTAATCACAATACACACATTCACCAAAAATCACCAAATCCACATGCATTGACAAAATATCACTAAAAATTGACAATTACCACCTCCAAATGGGTTTATTTGCACCCTCACCAATAATTCCAGCACACAATTTATCTATACTACACATTCCAAACAACAATCACAAGTCTACTAATACTCTAATTCATCATACATTGACATTCAATTGGCCTCTTCTCCATGACTCCATGGTTCAATCCCTAGGCATACACAAATTCCTTAGGCACCTTAAATTGAACAACACACCTATAAAATTATGGCCATACATGCAAATTTATCCATGAACCTTGACTTTCATTTACACCATGCAATCACTAAAGAGTCTATTTCATGCAAACTTGTACTTTAAGCATTTTGAAAGTAGTTCAATCATGATAGATGGTTTTTAGTGACTAACTCACCATTTACAATTTCATGGCCATGCTCATGGGCAATGGCTAGGAGAAAACCTTGTGGTTACCACCACAATTGCCTTAGTGAGCACTATCTCCAATATTCACCTAAAAATTAGTTAACATGACACTAATATGGTTTAACAAATCAAAAATGAAAAAAAGGGAGGAGAAACAAATTGCCACTACTATGGTAGCAGACCATGCTTCACGAAAGTGACTGCCAACACCTTGTCTAAGCTCCAAATCTTCATTAGATGAAATTGGGAGGGGACTAGAGGGCCGTTTCGGGCCTATTCCCAACTCCATTCCCCCCAATCTTCTCGAACTCCAATGTCAGACTTTTTTTTTCTGAAAAAATAAAATAAAATAAAATTTTAAGTCTTTAAAATGAGAAACAAAGTTAATTTTGTTTGTTTTTTGAAACACTGACCTGACAGTCTCTCGGCCAGATCAGCACAGGCGGGTTTCAGCGGTTCTCAGGTGCGTTTCAAGTTGGGAACTCGCAGCCCTCGCAAGCACCCAAAACACATGTAATGTTTATATTTTTCTTCTTCAAGAGTTGACTTCAAGCTTGACTTCTTCCCAAAATTTCAGATCTTAATTTGATAGGGTTGCTCCACTATTGGCCTCCAAACTTGACCCACTTGGGCTGCCCCGAATTGCAACGGCTACCAACATCTTTGGGCTCAAATGGCCACCACTACCTCAATTTTCTTCTAAATGGCCCAAGACCAAGCTCGTTGGGAATCTAACTTAGCCTTGCATCCACTCATCAAATTTCACATTCAAATTTGTTGTAATGCCTCCAATATCCTCCCTCAAAGTTGTCACTCTCCATTTGAACGGCAACAGACCTCCTTTCATCGAAACGGTCACCATTGCTTCAATTTTCTTCCAAATGATTCAAGACTAAATTCTTGAGGAGCCTAACCTTGCTTCATATCTGCCCACCAAATTTCAGACCTAAATTATTTGTAATGCCTCCAATATCCTTCTCCAAAGTAGACGCTCTCATTCTCAAACCCAAAATCCTTTCCAATTCACACAAAAAAACCTTGAACATCTCCCATAATCCAAAAATCAGCCTTCAAGATGACCTTCAACACTCTCAATTTTTCACCCATTTTGCTCATACAACAAGTGAACCTACACGACAAATTGTCTACTTCTAACCCTAATGCATTGCAATCATCTTCCTAGCATTTTTTTTCCATTTTTTTTTCCATTTTTTCACCAAGCTCTTAAAATTCATCATGTACACAAAAGTTTGGGAGAGAGTCAAGAGAGAAAGAGAGACAAACCCTAAAATTGATTGTATCAAACTCCTCGACGGATTAGTTTTTACTAACTACTTCCATCCTACCTTCATTTACTATAAAATCACTATTTTAGTGTAAAAAAACACCAAATTAGTACAAATCATGCTAAATTACTGTAACTATGCTAATTTATCATCATTTTTCCATTAGCCTAATTTGATTACTCTACCAAATCTTGCTTAACTTCTTTTTAGTTTTAAATCTCTATTTTTTCCCTAGACTTTTCCTTTCATTTTTACCTAATTGCATTTTGAAATTTTAGTACTAATTTTCCAAAGTTCCTATTGTATTCTATTGGAAAACTCCCTAATTTGTAGTTTAGGTTTAATTTGTTGTTCTAATACTTCCTAGTTACATATAATTTGACTCACTTTGTTTAAATTTTCCACATTCTAAAATGTGAATTATTATGGTGGTTTACAAATGATAAGACAATATTTTTTTTTAATTCATTTTTTAATGTTAAATCAAGTACTAAAAATGCACACTTTGACGATTACAATCAAGTTTGACCATAATACATGTACATTGAGGGATGTAAAGACCTTCAAAGATTAAATAAACAAAACTACTCTCACAAACTAAGGAATGTTTTACACCTTAAGGCCAAGCCAAATTGTTGTGTAAGAGGCCCCAAATCCTCATTTGAGGTTGGACAAAAGGCTGAAATTTGTGCAATCCACCTCAAGGGGAATGGCCTAGCCTCTAGATATAAAGCATCCCTTAGACCCTAAACTCCAAAAAAAGGCACCTAATAGATATACACACAACTCAACTAAGGTAAATGTGACTATTTTTGTCACCCTTTCTAAAACCAACCCCTCCAAATTCTTATCTAGAATGTACTATATCTATTTATGAGAGTTTAAAGTCAGTTTTGGATACAACTATTGCAAGCACTCTCAAATTCTTAGTTTATTGACTTATTCATATAGACTTATGGAGTCCCAAACATGCATAAAAAGGGATTCTAGAACACTCTCTTAACTTCCAACAAGACCTAACAAAAAAATTGGGCAATTCAATAATAGGAAAAATGCTCAATTTGTTGATTTGGACTCAATTAGGTGGAATCATCTCATAGAAGTGGTGGGAAAAATTTGGATCAAGAATAGTATAACTATTCCACAAAAAATGCTAGGAATTGGAACCAACACCCCTCCTCATTTATTATTTTTGTAACATAACTCATGGTTTTAATTGCTAGCAACAAGAATGGTTTCACCCATTTTGCAAGATTCAAAATTGTACATTCTCGTAACATGAGTTTCCGAATTTATATATGACTACATTGCAATTGTATACTACTGTCAAAGTCAAAAGTCAAATACAAAAATGTACCCATGATGTTTATAGATGTCTTTTAACAACTACACAATTACCATTATTGTTTGAATTCCTTCGATCACTATCTCTATTCAAAGATTTGTTGTGTACAATGTTGTTGTAGCATATGAGTGTGAACAACTTGATCTTACTTTAGAATTGAGTAAGCAAAAAGAATGGGCCACAAACTTGCCCCCAATCCCAAAAGCTTGAACAAGGAAAAAATGGATGTTGCGTAGGTTAAAAACACAAAAGTTGTATCACTAAGAACAAAATGGTTAGATTCATCACTAAAATATTCGAAGAAACTCACATTTTGATTATTTAATGACTTCAACTAACATAAAGCATCTTTCACATTGAGATCAATAATCTTGAGTATGGTGCCTATGCAAGAAACAATAGAAAATAAAACTAGTAGAATGCAAGTGACAAGTTTCCATACTCTTTTAGATAATAGTGGGTTATCTACAATTGCGTAGAAGCTTTACAACAAGTTACTTGAAACTTGTGGGCGCTTAATTACCCACCCTTGGTAATTAATCGGACACAACCAGGTTCTAGGGGTTAACTAAATTCTAACCGAACGGGTGACTAAGCGTAGGTCCATTGTGCCTTCCAAGCAATGGATCTTCTTTACTAAGTTCCTAGTTTCCGCAGGTGACAACGGAGTTGCCCTCAATTGGTGAGGGAATAGTTCGGGCTAACCGTCCCTAACGGCAACCTATGCGAACTACCACCGAATCTATCCTAATCTATGGGAATTTGAGGCTAATTGACCTTTCCTAACACTGAGGAGGGATTACCTAAGTCATTTCCATGGTTTCCTAAGTTGATTGGGTTTTTTCCTAATCTAAGTTATCTCTCTTCTGATCTAATTTTATCGTTTCTTTCCTAATTTAATTTATCCTTTTCCCTAATTTAATTTATCTTTTTTCCTAATTTAATTTCTAATTTAATTTATCTTTTTTCCTAATTTATCTTCTAATTTAATTTATCCTTTCTCTAATTTATCTCCTAATTTAATTTATCTTTTTTCCTATTTTAATTTATCTTTTTTCCTAATTTATCTTCTAATTTAATTTATCCTTTCTCTAATTTATCTCCTAATTTAATTTATCCTTTCTCTAATTTATCTCCTAATTTAATTTATCTTCTAATCTAATTTATCTTTTCTCTAATTTTGAAGATGTTGCTTTCAATAAATGATAGCCAAGTAGACATGTGGATACCAAGGAACTTGAAATCCGTAAAGAAATTTGATTGCAGGCGCCAAAGGCGATGCAATGATGATTTCCTCATGCCACATGCACCTTACATCCTCACCGCACAGGAGCGAGCGTAGTTCATAGCCATAGTGTGCAACATACGCACCCCCACAAACTACATTGGTACAATTCATAAACGCTTGAAAAATGATAAACTGCAGTACATGAAAACACATGACTACGACGTACTCATGCAACAAGTAAAAGACACATAAATCAACTCCCTTAGAAATGTTCATTTTATTTGCAATAGTACTAGATTAGGCAAATTCCACAATTGAGAGAACGTATGGGTCCATGGTGAAGGTGGTGCTTCCAATGTCTGTATCTCCATCACCTCTGTCTTTTTTTGTAAAAGGAACGTAGTGTCTATCTAGAACTGCATGTACCGCAGACCCTTCTTCAAAGCACAAATTATTACAGATTTCTAAGTACATCATATATAATTTGTTGTAAACGTGTCAACAAGGACAGGATGTGCAGTCCAAGACTTCACTAACAATACTGCAATGTCACACACTTGCACTATTCCAAACATCTCTGAAAATGTCCAAGCGCATTAGGAAATGTCCACGTGAACATGAAGACAAACTTTTAACTAATGCTATTGCATGCGTGTTGCTGTAGATTTTACCGGTGGCGGTTTGAAACATTTTAGATGACAATGTGCGGTTAGCTATCATAAAAGTTAGTAGAGTGTTCAAAGGCTCTGTGACAAAGAAGTGAATATGACTAAAAAGGACAGTGTCATGCACAATGTGGTCATGGCCACTTATCTACTAGAGAAGGAGTTTCCTACGAATTTCTTGAACATCATGACACATCTCCTAGTACATCTCGTGGAACATTTATTTGTTTGTAGCCCTGTGCATTGTCGATGCACCACATGCAGTCTTTTGTTTTCTCACAATGATTTTGTAGGAAGGGCATGTTTCTTGATACATTAATGTCCAGTATTGGGAATGAGCAATTTGAATTTGTTTGTCTAAATTGAACAATGCATGTCGTTCATTCAATTTGCTTGACTGAGTCTAGAGGTACGGTGCTTCAAGTGCTTACTATGTGTTGGATACAAATCAAATGAATAAGATGGTCATGCATTCAAAAGCAAACATTGTACAAGGTAATGTGAACGGATAATGTCATTGTAAGGAAGTACTCCCATGTTTGTTGTTCGACCTATTTACTCTTCAGTAGACAAGTAAAACACATCAACGCCAAGGAAAGAGTGCAGTGTTGGATGACAACGATGTCGGAATGAAACAGACATATCTGACGACATTTACATGTTACTGACAACATTAGCTTGAGCAGTGTAGTGCTTGCCCGGAAGTCCCCAAGAATGCAAAGACATTGCAAGAGATGTCTCTACTATCGTGCAGATGTCCTCTACGACAGGTGAATAAGCGACACGATGTCTGAGCAGACATTTGATGGTTACTGAAAACATGAACTTCAACATGATAGTGCTTGTACAGAAGTCCCCATGTAAGTGAGGACATCGCAAGAGACATCCAGACTAACGTTGATATGTCCTCTGAGACATTTGAACAAGCGTCATGACGTCTCAGCAAATATCGTCAGGAGGAACAACAAAGCCATTAAGCTGAATGCTTCAAAATTTGTACTAACGTGGCTGGGCCACATCAGCAAAAAATTTGCCACGTCAACGAATTTCCCTCGATCTTACTATGCCATTTGCCACATCAGCATGTCTACAATTTTTCAAGCCCAGGCATTGCCCAACCCTCCTTTTTTTTATGGCGGGCAAACATTTTGATTAAACAAAAACAAAATATTAATATTAAAGCCAATGAAAAAAAGTCAACAAAGCTAACGTGGCAACTTCGATTTTTACAGACACTACTGCGGACATGCTTTGGTTTGCAACCATATCAAAAGAAAGGGGTATGTTAGTGGAAACAAAAAGTTGTTATCACCTAAATTTAGGCTTGTCCGCTACAACAACCACTTTGATTTGTTAAAAGTGGCAAACCCTCAGGCAAACCATCTTCCAGACACACAGACGTCTTCTTGGACATAGTGTGTCCATCCTCAGACACTCTACGTTGAGTGCCCAATGTAAAAAAAAAACCAGGTTTCTTATAGTGTTAGAATACGCAAATAAATCAAAAATTGTCAAGGAAGACAAGTTCTCCAATTCCTTTAGCAAGGCCCCTAATTTAGAACACCCAATTAAATCTAAAATTGTCAAACAAGACAAGTTCTCCACATCCTTTGGCAAGGCCGCCAAGCTTGAACACTCACTCAAATTGAAGGTAGTCAAGGAAAACAAATCTTCTACTTCCTTTAACAAGGCGACCAAACTTCTACTTTCACCTAAATTGAGAGTAGTCAAAGAAGACAAGTTTCTCAATTTCTTTGGCAAAATCGCCAAGTTTGAATACCAACTTAAATCAAGTCTGGTCAAGCAAAACAAGCTCTCCACTTCCTTTTGCAGGCTACCAAGCTTGAACACCCACTCAAATTTACAATGGCTAAAAAGGACAAGTCCCCCACTTCTTTTGGCAAGGCCACCAAGCTTGAACACCCACCCAAATTGAGAGTGGTTAAAGAAGACAAATTCCCCATTTCCTTTGGCAAGGCCGCCAAGCTTGAACACTCACTCAAATCGAGAGTGGTCAAGGAAGACAAGTCCCCCACTTCCTTTGACAAGGCCGCCAAACTTGAACACCCTCTCAAATTAAAAGTGGTCAATAAAGACAAGTTCCCCACTTCCTTTGGCAAGGCTGTCAAGCTTGAACACCATCTCAAATCAAGAGTGATCAAGGAAGACAAGTTCCCCAATTCCTTTGGCAAGGCCGCCAAACATGAACACCATCTCAGATTAAAAGTAGTCAAGGAAGACAAGTTCCCCACTTCCTTTGGCAAGGCCGCCAAACTTGAACACCAACTCAAATCAAGAGTGGTCAAGGAAGACAAGTTCCCCACTTCCTTTGGCAAGGCCGCCAAACTTGCACACCAACTCAAATAGAGAGTAGTCAAGGAAGACAAGTTCCCCACTTCCTTTGGCAAGGCCGCCAAACTTGAACACCTACTCAAATCAATAGTGGTCAAGGAAGACAAGTTCCCCACTTCCTTTGGCAAGGCTACCAAACTTGAACACCAACTCAAATAGAGAGCGGTCAAAGAAGACAAGTTCCCCAATTTCTTTGGCAAGGCCGCCAAACTTGAATACTCAATCAAATTGAGAGTGGTCAAGGAAGACAAGTTCCCCACTTCCTTTGGCAAGGCCGCCAAGCTTGAACACTCATCCAAATCGAGAGTGGTCAAGGAAGACAAGTTCCCCACTTCCTTTGGCAAGGCCACCAAACTTGAACACATACTCAAATTGAGAGTGGTCAAGGAAGACAAGTTCCCCACTTCCTTTGGCAAGGCCGCCAAACTTGAACACCTACTCAAATCAATAGTGATCAAAGAAGACAAGTTCCCCACTTCCTTTGGCAAGGCCGCCAAGCTTGAACACTCACTCAAATTGAGGGTGGTCAAGGAAGACAAGTTCCCCACTTCCTTTGGCAAGGCCGCCAACCTAGAACACCAACTCAAATAGAGAGCGGTCAAAGAAGACAAGTTCCCTAATTCCTTTGGCAAGGCCGCCAAACTTGAACACTCAATCAAATTGAGAGTGGTCAAGGAAGACAAGTTCCCCACTTCCTTTGGCAAGGCCGCCAAGCTTGAACACTTCTTCAAATTGAAAGTGGTCAAGGAAGACAAGTTCCCCACTTCCTTTGGCAAGGACGCCAAGCTTGAACACCCATTCAAATAGAGAGTAGTCAAGGAAGACAAGTTCCCCACTTCCTTTGGCAAGGCCGCCAAGTTTGAACACCCATCCAAATCGAGAGTGGTCAAAGAAGACAAGTTCCCCACTTCCTTTGGCAAGGCCGCCAAGCTTGAACACTCAATCAAATGGAGAGTGGTCAAGGAAGACAAGTTCCCCACTTCCTTTGGCAAGGCCGTCAAACTTGAACACCGATACAAATCGACAGTGGTCAAGGAAGACAAGTTCCCCACTTCCTTTGGCAAGGCCGCCAAGCTTGAACACTTCTTCAAATTGAGAGTGGTCAAGGAAGACAAGTTCCCCACTTCCTTTGGCAAGGCTACCAAACTTGAACACATACTCAAATTGAGAGTGGTCAAGGAAGACAAGTTCCCCACTTCCTTTGGCAAGGCTACCAAACTTGAACACATACTCAAATTGAGAGTGGTCAACGAAGACAAGTTCCCCACTTCCTTTGGCAAGGCCGCCAAACTTGAACACCTACTCAAATCAATAGTGGTCAAGGAAGACAAGTTCCCCACTTCCTTTGGCAAGGCCGCCAAGCTTGAACACTTCTTCAAATTGAGAGTGGTCAAGGAAGACAAGTTCCCCACTTCCTTTGGCAAGGCCGCCAATCTAGAACACCAACTCAAATTGAGAGTGGTCAAGGAAGACAAGTTCCCCACTTCCTTTGGCAAGGCTACCAAACTTGAACACATACTCAAATTGAGAGTGGTCAACGAAGACAAGTTCCCCACTTCCTTTGGCAAGGCCGCCAAACTTAAACACCTACTCAAATCAATAGTAGTCAAGGAAGACAAGTTCCCCACTTCCTTTGGCAAGGCCGCCAAGCTTGAACACTTCTTCAAATCAATAGTGATCAAAGAAGACAAGTTCCCCACTTCCTTTGGCAAGGCCGCCAAGCTTGAACACTCACTCAAATTGAGGGTGGTCAAGGAAGACAAGTTCCCCACTTCCTTTGGCAAGGCCGCCAACCTAGAACACCAACTCAAATAGAGAGCGGTCAAAGAAGACAAGTTCCCTAATTCCTTTGGCAAGGCCGCCAAACTTGAACACTCAATCAAATTGAGAGTGGTCAAGGAAGACAAGTTCCCCACTTCCTTTGGCAAGGCCGCCAAGCTTGAACACTTCTTCAAATTGAAAGTGGTCAAGGAAGACAAGTTCCCCACTTCCTTTGGCAAGGACGCCAAGCTTGAACACCCATTCAAATAGAGAGTAGTCAAGGAAGACAAGTTCCCCACTTCCTTTGGCAAGGCCGCCAAGTTTGAACACCCATCCAAATCGAGAGTGGTCAAGGAAGACAAGTTCCCCACTTCCTTTGGCAAGGCCGCCAAGCTTGAACACTCAATCAAATGGAGAGTGGTCAAGGAAGACAAGTTCCCCACTTCCTTTGGCAAGGCCGTCAAACTTGAACACCGATACAAATCGAGAGTGGTCAAGGAAGACAAGTTCCCCACTTCTTTTGGCAAGGCCACCAAACTTGAACACTTCTTCAAATAGAGAGTGGTCAAGGAAGACAAGTTCCCCACTTCCTTTGGCAAGGCCGCCAAGCTTGAACACTCACTCAAATTGAGAGTGGTCAAGGAAGACAAGTTCCCCACTTCCTTTGGCAAGGCTACCAAACTTGAACACATACTCAAATTGAGAGTGGTCAACGAAGACAAGTTCCCCACTTCCTTTGGCAAGGCCGCCAAACTTGAACACTCAATCAAATTGAGAGTGTTCAAGGAAGACAAGTTCCCCACTTCCTTTGGCAAGGCCGCCAAACTTGAACACTCATTCAAATCGAGAGTCGTCAAAAAGGACAAGTTCCCCACTTCCTTTGGCAAGGCTGACAAGCTTGAACAGCCACTCAAATAGAGAGTAGTCAAGGAAGACAAGTTCCCCACTTCCTTTGGCAAGGACGCCAAGCTTGAACACCCATTCAAATAGAGAGTAGTCAAGGAAGACAAGTTCCCCACTTCCTTTGGCAAGGCCGCCAAGTTTGAACACCCATCCAAATCGAGAGTGGTCAAAGAAGACAAGTTCCCCACTTCCTTTGGCAAGGCCGCCAAGCTTGAACACTCAATCAAATGGAGAGTGGTCAAGGAAGACAAGTTCCCCACTTCCTTTGGCAAGGCCGTCAAACTTGAACACCGATACAAATCGAGAGTGGTCAAGGAAGACAAGTTCCCCACTTCCTTTGGCAAGGCCGCCAAGCTTGAACACTTCTTCAAATTGAGAGTGGTCAAGGAAGACAAGTTCCCCACTTCCTTTGGCAAGGCTACCAAACTTGAACACATACTCAAATTGAGAGTGGTCAAGGAAGACAAGTTCCCCACTTCCTTTGGCAAGGCTACCAAACTTGAACACATACTCAAATTGAGAGTGGTCAACGAAGACAAGTTCCCCACTTCCTTTGGCAAGGCCGCCAAACTTGAACACCTACTCAAATCAATAGTGGTCAAGGAAGACAAGTTCCCCACTTCCTTTGGCAAGGCCGCCAAGCTTGAACACTTCTTCAAATTGAGAGTGGTCAAGGAAGACAAGTTCCCCACTTCCTTTGGCAAGGCCGCCAATCTAGAACACCAACTCAAATTGAGAGTGGTCAAGGAAGACAAGTTCCCCACTTCCTTTGGCAAGGCTACCAAACTTGAACACATACTCAAATTGAGAGTGGTCAACGAAGACAAGTTCCCCACTTCCTTTGGCAAGGCCGCCAAACTTAAACACCTACTCAAATCAATAGTGGTCAAGGAAGACAAGTTCCCCACTTCCTTTGGCAAGGCCGCCAAGCTTGAACACTTCTTCAAATTGAGAGTGGTCAAGGAAGACAAGTTCCCCACTTCCTTTGGCAAGGACGCCAAGCTTGAACACCCATTCAAATAGAGAGTAGTCAAGGAAGACAAGTTCCCCACTTCCTTTGGCAAGGCCGCCAAGTTTGAACACCCATCCAAATCGAGAGTGGTCAAGGAAGACAAGTTCCCCACTTCCTTTGGCAAGGCCGCCAAGCTTGAACACTCAATCAAATGGAGAGTGGTCAAGGAAGACAAGTTCCCCACTTCCTTTGGCAAGGCCGTCAAACTTGAACACCGATACAAATCGAGAGTGGTCAAGGAAGACAAGTTCCCCACTTCCTTTGGCAAGGCCGCCAAGCTTGAACACTTCTTCAAATTGAGAGTGGTCAAGGAAGACAAGTTCCCCACTTCCTTTGGCAAGGCCGCCAAACTTGAACACCTACTCAAATCAATAGTGGTCAAGGAAGACAAGTTCCCCACTTCCTTTGGCAAGGCCGCCAATCTAGAACACCAACTCAAATAGAGAGCGGTCAAAGAAGACAAGTTCCCCAATTCCTTTGGCAAGGCCGCCAAACTTGAACACTCAATCAAATTGAGAGTTGTCAAGGAAGACAAGTTCCCCACTTCCTTTGGCAAGGCCACCAAACTTGAACACCAACTCAAATCAAGAGTGGTCAAGGAAGATAAGTTCCCTACTTCATTTGGCAAGGCCGTCAAGCTTGAACATCCACTCAAATCGAGAGTGGTCAAGGATGACAAGTTCCCCATTTCCTTTGGCAAGGCCGCCAAGCTTGAACATCCACTCAAATCGAGAGTGGTCAAGGAAGACATGTACCCCACTTCCTTTGACAAGGCTACCAAGCTTGAACAACCACTCAAGTTTAGTCTCAATAGGGTTTGGCTTGACGCAAGTTTCTGCGGGAAATAGTCAAGGAATTCAAGCCCTACTAAATCAAGAATCTTTAATGACGCACAAATACCAAAAGTATGTAATATTGAGATGCCCAAAGTAGTTGTTGTAATTGTTGGAAGTATAGATGGCAATGTATTCCAATTTTGAGAGTGTCCTATTAGAAATGCCTCTAATCGAGAACATTGTGAAGCTAGTTCAAGTAATAAACCCAAGTTGACAGCATTCACTTCCCCATTGCCAAAAGAACTTTCCAAAATCAAGATACGAAGTTTCGGAAAATGAAAGTTTTGGTGTCGTTGCAACAAAGACACATGATGGTTCATAGTCCCTTGCAAAGAAATGCCTTCTATATCCTCCACATCCTACATTCAATGAAACATAAATTATAGTGCATTACATCTTCATGTACAAGCTTCGAATAATAATTGATATTTCTAACATATTTCAACATTCATAATTCTTGAAATGATATTAGATTCTATGTTCACTAACTACATTCAAATGGATACATGAAAATGTGCAATTCTATTAATGTCAATTGTACAAAAAGAACAGTACCTTGCTTGAAAATCCACTTTCAGGTATCATAGACGCTTTCCAAATTCTTGAATTTTTGGCAATCATTCGGCCCATGTCACGAAGTTGGTCATGCATTTCTAGAATGTCACTAACTCTATTGACCTTCAACAATGACATGTCGATTAATCTTTCCAATTTAGCCACTGGAAGGATGCCATCTTTGGACCAGATGGATAAGATTGTTGCTTTTGATATGCCAGATGGATATACATCTTGACAAAAGAAACATGCCACGTCCAAAAACATCTTCCTTTCCACACCATCGTTTAATCCATCAAAGCTTATTTGCAAGGTGTTCCAAATTGCTTCATCACCTTCCAAACTCTTTCCTCTTGCCATCCTTTGTAGTGCCCGTTCCCAACTTCGTAACCTCTCTTTATTGCGGAGAAATGCACCCATTACTTTCAAACTCAATGGCAAGCCATTGCAAGCATCCACAACATGTTTGCGCAACGCCACAAAGTCAGGTGATAGAGAATCTGCACCCCAACTAAGATGAGAGGTGAACAATGTTGTTGCTGCCTTTTCATCCAACAATTCAACATCCAACCTTCCTCCAATGCCCACAAATGATTTGATGGTATTCCATTGGCGTGTTGTGATAATTGTTGTGATGCTCTTATTAGCTTCAACGATGTCTAGAGGTACTATATCATGTACAAGAGCTTCTTCATTCACATCATCTAATATTATTAGAACCTTCTTCTCAAGCAATAGCTCCTTCATCATCTCTTGGGCATGTCCAAAATCCTTGGGTTTCCGATCATTCCCAAGTTTTGGTAATATCTCACACAATATCTCATACGAACTTTGATAGTTCTTGCAATCCGCAACAAAGCATGATGCATGATAGGAGGACTTCACTGTTGCATCATCAAATATTGCCCTTGCGAGTGTAGTCTTGCCAATTCCACCCATGCCCACAATGCCAATATACTTCATTTCCAAAAGCCTTTGGACTTTGGACAATTGATTCTCTATAGCAACTAGAATTTCCTTTGGAGGAGCAATTGGTTCATCCACCTATACAAATACAAAAAATAGATCTTATAAAACAAATTAGACTACACTCAAAGCAATGAAAGCAACGTACCAAAGAAAATTACGTAAATTAAACATCATTAAATGAACTATAAAGTTTACCTTTGAGACATGGTTTACATTGAACTTAAAATCTCTTAAGGCACGAGATCCTTCCTTCAAAACAGACTTCTTCAAACTCATGAGTCTATCACAAATCTTGGAGAATGAAGGCCGTTGAAGAGGGTCTTGAGACCAACATTCTTGGATTAAGCTTGTAAGTCCTTCACAATCTTTGGGTAGGTTCGGTCGCAAGCTAGGGCCATGTAAACCTTGTATTTGATCATAAAATTCTTTTGGTTTCAAATCAGCATATGGAACCTCTCTAGATAGAATCTCTGAGCATATCATGGCAAAAGACCACACATCGGCTTGAAATGGATGTCTTGGAGTTTTACTTCCTTTTATCATTTCAGGTGCCATGTACCCTTGTGTTCCAATTGTATACTTCGATGACCCCGGATGCTTTGGATTGCTACAAACCTCTAATTGAGAATTTCCATAATCCATAATCTTGAATATCCGACAAGAATCCAAATCCTCCATAGGAATTGAACTATACAAGACATTATCAGGTTTCAAGTCAAGATGAGCAACTTGCATGTCGTGAAGGTAATACACACCCTTGGCAATTTGGTGCATGATGTCAAGTGCAACATGATAGGGCAAAGGGCTTTTTGATTTCTTCAATAGGGTAGACAAGTTTGAATCCATTAATTCCATTACCAAATGTAACTCACCAATTTCATCTTCCTGAGGATTATCATCAACTTTTTTGGTAATTCCACAACCCAAAAATTGAACAAGATTTGGATGGCTCAAGCCTGCCAATATCCCAGCTTCCTTTTGAGAATTCATAAGATTCTCACGTTCAACTTTCAACACTTTCGTAGCACACACAAGGCCCAACCAATTTGACTTGTACACATCTCCATAACCTCCTGCACCTATTTTTTCAAGTAATTGTGGTGTATTGAAATTGTTGGGAAATTCCAAAGCACTTAAGTCTCCACCATCCACTCGATCCAAATTTCTAAGTCTCAACAATAGATGTTGTGCTATTTCATAATCCTTTGAGATTTCTCCCGGAGGTACAAGTTCAAGCCTCCTCTTTAGTTCTTGTCCATCTTCAAGGACTTGTTCGTAGGTGGTTGTATCAAACTCAATAGGGAGTACATGGTTTGATTGATTTGGATGGTGCAATAAGTGCATATCCCTTGTGGCATCATAACATGACTTTAGATCTAAAAGCAACTCTCGAAAAGTCTCTTTGTTTTGGAGTTGAAATATAGCCGAATGACACCATTGCTCTTGTTCAATGCAAACTTTTCTCACAATCCCTACTCTCTTTTGAAGATAACACAACTCTTCAAAAATAGATTGGAATTTGAGATCTTGAGTAGCAATTGACAACATTTTGTCAATCCCTTTCATAGCCAATATGAGTTTGCCATAAAGATGTAGGCATTGGTTTTTATTCAAGACTTTTTCCTTTGAAGATGCTTTTAAAGCCTTCAAGTATATCTCAAGACTTTGTATATCATTGCATAGTCTTTTACAATGCTCACTTTGCACTCGCAGGAAATTCTTGTCTTTCCTACACAATATTTAATATCTATTGTCAATGAGATATTTCAATTAGGATGTAAAAAAAGCATATCCTCCAAATGAAACATCATTGAATGCCATCTTGTAAGACAATGGTTTATCTATTGAAACTAGAATACATACTTTTATTTTAATCATATACATATATGCAAAATACAATAATTCTAATAGAAATCAAAGTAAATCCAATAGAAAACAATTGTCATGTAATTTGAAAAACATTCTATTCTAATATGGCCTTTTCATTTAGTATCACCTACTAGATAACTTTTGTGCTTACCTAATGAACCACGCAAAACCCATGTATTCCCAAAAGGTTGCCATAGCAAGGAAGTTGACCATCCGCATCAAAAAGTGTGCCATTTCATTCACCAAATGAAAGGAAATATTGATATTCTACATTAGTTTCAAAACAAAAACCAAAGAAAATAGTTAGAAAATAATACTCAAACCCGTAAAATTAGCAAGGGCCCAAGAAGATTTCAATTAACTAATGTATTAAAAACTATCTCATCAATACAGTCATATCAAATCTATCAAGCAATTTCTATACAAATCTAAGATCATAGAATAACATAAAAGTGACAAGATACTACTTTCTTATCCAATTATTAGAAGCAAAAGACATAATCGTAGAAGTATAATTTATAAATATTACAAGAACAATTTCATTATGTACATTACTCTATAAAAAAACTAGAGAAAATGAAAGATACGACATTGAAATCGACTCTTGGATTCAAACTATGTACAATATAGTTGATCCTACAATTGAACTCAAACAACAATTCAAAATCAAAACTACTCTAGCTCCATTGCAATCAATTAATCAACTACTAGATAAGTTCCACAATGACTTCACAGAAGAATCATGATTCATAACATATCTCATTGTTGGGTGAAGATTACAATCTTTCCTCCATCCATGGTTGCAACATGTACTTTTAATCCTCAATTTCATTAGCCATTGGTTGCTTCTTACCCAATCCTATTGGATTGGTGAATGAATTTGTCCTCAATTGGACAAGTGAAGCAACAAAATTACACCATGACTTTGAAACAACTTTTAGAAGAAAAGATTAGTTTGTTAGGAACAATCTTGCCAATCCATTCAAATTACACACCTTACATGCAATGTGATCCAGTTGTGGGGGGAGAGGAGCGCCGCAAATTGCCAAAGAAATAGCACCAACTCCTGATCTCAACAAGAAATAGGGAAATGCAAGTCTAGATGATCTGCCATCTTACATCGTTAGTTTGAAAATCCAGCACTGAAATGATGCAACAAAAAAGAAGCCAACACACTACTGCAAAAGCTCCCACACAAGCTAGAAACACAAGAGACCATAGTTTGGATGTCACTTGGAACAAAATGACGGAAACAGACACCAACACAAACGTGTTACCAAACTGTGGGCATCGAAATCTCAAGCTCCCAACCCCCAAACCTAACTTTGTGGTATCGTATAGAAAAAACGAGGACACAACCCGGGGACTATGAAACTTACAGAGCAACGATAGAGGAAAGTTTGCACGGCCGATGAGAGCGTGAACATGCACGTGGAGATGCTCAGACGATGGAGGTGCTTCGGAGGCCCACGAGCTTGATGGGAGACTCTCTAAAAGGCAGAAACACCGAGAGTGCGAGGAGTAGCATAGTTGCAGAGTTCACTTCGACAAAGGAGAGAGAGCGCCATAGCCAACGTGAAGTGTGAAGGAGGTGCCAAGGACAGAGGTTCGGTAAGAGTGCTCACTGTAGAGCCTGTGGCCCGGTCATAGCAACAAAGGTAGTTGACAGCACTGGAGCTAGGATGATCAGAAGATGGAGCTACGGAGGCCCAAAAGCTTGATGAGAAACTCTCTAAAACGCAGAAACACCGAGAGTGGGAAGCGTAGCATAGTTGCAGAGTTCAGTTCGACAAAGGAGAGAGAGCGCCATAGCCAGCGTGAAGTGGGAAGGAGGAGCCAGGGACAGGGGTTCGGTAAGCGTGCTCACTGTAGAGCCTGTGGCCCAGTCGTAGCAATAATGAAAGTTGACAGCAGTGGAGCTAGGATTTTCAGACGATGGAGCTACGTACGGAGGTCCAAAAGCTTGATGGGGATGTCTGTAAGGCAGAAACACCGAGAGTGGGAGAAGTAGCAGAGTTCAGTTGGACAGGAAAGAGAGAGAGCGCCATAGCCAGGGTGAACTGTGAAAGAGGAGCCAGCAACAGGGCTGAGTTTGGTAGAGCCTGTGGACCAGTCGTTGAAGGTACCATTGAATTCACGTGGGACCTGCTTGCATCACAGGCAGCATAAAAAGTCTCTTGTTGGGCGAGATTTCAGGATTGCACAGGATAGGCTGCACTGACAGTATACTTATCCTTAGGAGGAACCAGTCATCGCAGTACAGTAATGAAAGTTGACAGCAGTGGCAGCAGTCGTCGCAGTAATGGAAGTTGACAGCAGTGGCAGTAAGTAATTTATCTTAGTAAGTTATTTCATTCCCGTGGGACCTGCTTGGCTGCCAGATGGAAAGGTCGTATTAATAACTTCAGTCTATTATGGTGCCAGACTTCCGTCAGGATTCCACAAGATAAGCAGTCTGTACGTCTATAATGATGAAAGTAACTTCCATTGGGCCATGGCTGCGTCACCCATCTAGAATTCAACTTATTGGAATCCTGCCCTAGGTCCTCCCTATGTGTTGAAATTCCTTCATGGTTCGAGTTTTCAAAATGAGAAGACCATTCTATATATACACATGGCGTGGTTGGAAGTAAAATAAACAATGTGGGATATATGAATTAGAATTAGTAGGAGCTAAACCGCTCATTGGTAAGTCAAATGAAAGGAAGAATTATGTTCGAAGTAGAATTTCAGACCTCATTTAGGCATAGTAGAATAAGTTTTATCAAATAAAATTGGACTAAAGAAAGTTGGTATATCTATCCAAATTTCATCTCCAAAAATCCGTTTGATATTCAAAGCCTCTAATCAAAAGTTATGGAAAATTTTCTTAGAGGGGTTGGAAGGGACATTATTTTCTTTTACATTTTCAAATATCCTCTCTCAAATTTTTCCATAACTTTTGATTGGAGGCTTTGAATATCAAACGGATTTCTGGAGATTAAATTTAGATAGATATACCAACTTTCTTTAGTCCTTCATTTTTTGAAAAAAATTATTCTACTATAACTAAATGAGCTCTGAAATTCTACATCAAACATCATTTGGACATTTGGACAATGAGCGGTGAAGCTCTCATTTTCAAATTATCCCATACTCTTTGAAGATTCATGGTAGACAATTGATTTCAATATAGAAATTACATCTCCATCCTTCATTCCCACAAATGTGTTCTTAACAATTCTTTCATTGGGCCATCGAAAGTGGTTTTTTGTTGGGAAAGGGTCAAATGACATTGATTTTTTATTCAAAGGATTCTCGATATTTAAATATTTTTGGCAAATCTTCTGTATATTTCTTTATTTCTTTATTAGACCTATTTGAGATTTAACAAAAAGATAGTGTATTCCATAAATTTATTGCCATGATCCTAATATTCGGTACTGATAGTTATTTTAATTCCCCATGCGGATGTTTTTCATGGATGAGGCCTCTCCACAAGGGAAAATAGACACTTTGAAGGCCATTGAATGTTACGTAGCAAACCATGTCTTCAACCAAGGCCAACTCTTAAGAGCCAAAAGGGATATTAATTGGGCAAATTGATGAATCATTTTTATTTACTTAACTCCTATATGTTCAAGGCTTTTTTTGAGTTTCTTGAAATTTGATATAAATTGAACAAAAAGACGACATTTTGATCATTCTTATCAATTTTGTTTGATTGTAACCGTACAAATTGAAACTAGACATGTTAGAGATCACATAGGAAAAAAACACAAAACAATATTGCTCGTGGATTGAAAGATTATAATGCTTGATCATCAGATTGTTAAAATTGTGAAAGTGACTTGAAGTCTTTTGATCTTCTTTTCACAAGTCAAATCTAAAAGATTGGTCACCAAAAAAATATGATGTTAAAAGGCATAACATACATAGCCCCAATTAATTTACGGCTTCTCAAAATCTACTCAACAATTTTCCCTTAAGTGAATTTCTAATGTGATTTTTCTTCCAAAATCTATAATATTTAAGGCTCATTTCCAAGAGCCCTAAACACTAGAAAATCAAGATTTGCAATGGACACCCTTGCACAAAATCTTACAAAGAAAAATCATAATCATTCATTTTCAAAATCGGATTTTTGATGCTAAACTAGACTTCAAAAATAATTTTTCAACAACATAAACTACTAAAAATGATAGCTCAGTAAGGTTCAGTTTAACCCTTAAAAGACTAGATCCATTGCAAAATAGTCATATATCATCTCTAATCTAAATTTTCCCTTTTACATTGTGTTCAAATATCAAACTTTATATTTTTATTACATGACATTGTGAATTATCAATTATTGTGAAAATTTTCACTTTGTTTCATAAAAAATTGTCAGAGTTATGATTTTTGTGAATAAAAGTGAAAATAAATTTGTAAATATAGCAAAAATAGTCCAATTAATTTGAAATTATTTCAAGACGTACAAGTAGCAATGGAGATTAGTGTGAAATTTCTCAATTAGTTGTTTTATTTTTTACACCCAAACACCCTAGCAATGATCTCAAAATCAAATTTCTAAATTTATCCTATTATATATTTGATATATATAATCTTAATATTTTGACATGTGAAAAAATGTATTTTCTATTGACACTAATTTCTTTATAAATTTTGGTGGAAAAATCAAGTAATTATAATTTCTTAAAATAAAAGGTGGATATGAAATTATATAAATTAGAATATATGTTAGAATAATCTAGGATTTTTACTATAAATGAAGGTTTGAATGAAAAATATAATTTTGTAATTAAAATTTAAAAAACATTTTAAAAGGAGAAAGTTTGAAAAAAAAACATACAATATGATGTAATATGGATTTTGACACTTGAAGCTTGCAATTGCAATAATTTTTTCAATTTTTTCAAAATTTTAAAATGGAATAAAACTAAAACTTGTCAAGCTTTATTTTCTTAGTTCAACACACATATCAATAATGGATATTTTGAATGTTTCAATTAGGGTTGACTAATGTGCATTCACTTTTTGGATGCACAAACCGCAAAGGATTAACTTCAAAGTACTGTCCACACTAGAATTTGGTGCCTTAGGCATTTAGGGATTAATCAAGTGTATTTTTACTAGCTTCAATCCATGTCGGGCAAGGGCAAGTAGTAGATAAAGTGTTTTCATTTATAGTAAAAATATTTTACTCTCCTAATCAAAGAAATTCAAAAAATGTGTTAAAAAAAGTGTTTCAATGATTAAACGTTATCTAATATAAAAGTTAATCTTCAAAGTCATAGAGACTAAGTTGTGTCTTCGGGGTGATTTTAGGAAGTTTTGAAGAGTTTTTTATGTGAGTTTTGTCATCAAAATTTCTTTGGGGAATGTCTTACATATAAGTGTAGTAAATGGTATTGAAAAAAAATTCTTTGTTGTAATATTGACTTTGTCAGAACCTAGAAACATGATTTTTATTACTTATAGTAGAATTAGGGACAAAAGATCTAATCTTAGCTAATTTTTTTGATTCTTTGGGAAAGAATTAGAAAAATTACTAGGATTATGGATTAGCCAAATGTAGGTTATCTTAGTAGGATAAAATGGTTAAGGAAGATAACTAAATTTTTCGTCCTAACCGGAAACCGGAATCACGAATAGTGGTTCAGAAGCATTTTGGTGATACTGGAACCGGAAAAGGATCTATACCCGGATTCCAGACCGGAAGTCAAACCAAGGGAGGAGAACCTTGTCAACAACAAATCAGAGGAGGACGAGTCTCCTGAGAATTCAAACCAGGAGGATAGCATTTTGAGGTTAAAATTTGGATCATGCGAAGAATCGGAACTAGAAGATGACTCAGAACCGGATGTTATCTCTTCCACGTGATTTAAGGAAAAGGATAAGGCTCAGACTCCATCTAAGGATAAGGTACCAATGGGAATCAACCCTCGGTCAGTAGGAAGAAGCCAACTAGAAAGGGAGCAACCAAATTAGGAGAAGCACCTCAAAAGTGGCTTAGGAAGAAGAAGACTAGTTATTTTCAAAAATAGATTAGTTGCTTTTAGGAAGAAGAAGTAGAGAATTTGTAGGAGCAGATTTAGGAGTTCGTGAAAACTCAAGTTTTTGGTAGGTAGAAAGCAACTTTCAATTTACTTTCCGGATGGATGAACATGGTCAACGAAATCCGGATTTTTAGAATCTGAGATCCATTTTTTGTGGAAAGGGTTGGCTATTAGGAAGTCAACGGTGAGGAAGATAAGGAGAATGATGCGTGTCATTCCCTTGAATTTGGATTTGGATTCCCTTGGGATGAAAAGTCCCTTGGGTTGTAAACTATTTAGGATACAAATTTTTAGTTGTTAGTGTGCATTTTCATACCTTGTTTTCCTAGCATTATGTAATTCAAATCAGCTTTTCTGATTCACATTTGGGTGGCTGCGTACATTTCCATGAGTAATGTTGTTGGAGTATGTTCGGTAGAGTTGCAGGAATAGGTAGGGAGGAAGTGTGCCCGAATATTAGGTTTACCCGGATCCTTGGATTGTTAAATGAGTTTGCGTGTGATGATGATTTCTTGATCCATTAGTATGATCGGGTCGTGTTTCCCGTGAATGGAGATAGTATTAGTAGGCTGAAGTTACAATCGTTGATTTGCCAGACAACTTTAGTTTCCGGATAGATAAGTTCTCCAATAACCGGAAACACATAGGGAAGGTAACAACTTCCTAACTCGTCCGTCTCGGATTTTGCCAAGGGTTTAGACTAACTCAGTAGGCTGTCGTTGTAGTAATCAGTTAATCTCTTGACTAAGGATTCCTTGTGTGACCTATTGAATCGGATTCAAAATCCGGTTTAGTTGTGAAAAAGTCCTGGTTGGGTTTATTTTAGGTGTTAGTCTTTATGTTGTCCTTTTTATTTCTCAGTGGCACTCTTGACACTCTAAAATTCAAAGGGTAGGATTTAAGCTTCCTTCTTTAATTACAATATACAGATCCCTCTTGGTTCAGAGGTTAAACTCGATTCTGATTCCGATTGCCAGAAAACCAGAATAACGCCTTAGGGTACATGGAAGTTGGATTAGCTATCCAATTTTTGGTTCCAGTTTTAATTGAAGGTAGATCACAGGTAGTGTAAGATTAGGAGAAGAGAGCTAGAATCAAAATTAGTAAAAATAGAGTAGATAAGCTTAGATTCTTGACCGGATTTGAGTAGGTTTTGCTTGGGATTGTTGTGGTAATTATTGTCTGGATTTACGGTTACAAGTATTTAGTCCTATAAGTAGTACTCTTACTTTTTAGTACCATTGGCCAATTTGGTAGAGAAAAACTACCATCCATTTCCATCTAGATTTTATTTGGTGTGTCAACACATGTCCATTTTCTAGTGATAGAATTGATTGGTGAAGGTTGTCTTTCATCATCAAGGGTTGTAATAAGGGATGTCATTATGGGTGTCATTGGAAATGTCATCCATTCATCTCAAGATCTTTGTACTACATAAGAGTGCCATTAAGGAATAAGGAGTGCAATTTTCTCAGAAACTATATGCGCTCACATTTTAGTTTTTAAAATTAGAAGGAATTTTTTTTAAATTAGGAAAAAGTTTAGACATTGTTATGAACTTGAGAATGTTGGGCAATAAGAGAAGTTATATTTCCACTTTTTCATTATTAAAAAAATTGTTGTGATTGAAGACCACTCTCAAGATTCATAAACGTATTCTATATAGAACATTTTTCTGACTTCAGAGCATCAAAGTAAATGGAAGTTGGATTATTGTCTAAAACCTTGACAAAGCATTTACACCATCAAGTACACTAATAATGATATTTAGTGTTATGTTACTAATAGTGTTATGTTGACTCTTACCACACCCACTCTAAATGTCAAGTGGTTTGCATTTAGAATTTAGGATTCACCATCCCTTTGCCTCCACCTCCTTAACCTTGCCTGGCCGTCCTTTCTTGCCTCGTTGATTCCGCCTTGCCACCTTTTCTCTCTGCCGCCATCCTTTCTCTTTACTACCTTTATTGAGTGCTTGAGTAAAGTCTAAGTTCGCTTGGGACACGGAGAATTCCATAGGTAAGTGAACATGAGGTCCAAATCCATCACAAACTCACACATTCAAAGGTTCATCTCAAAATTCAGGACCAACAAAATGTTACCAATTATCGTGTAGTTACTACTATTTTATGGGTGCATACGTTAATTTTCAAATTATCGCATTGTTATGATGAGCACGATTGCTGCAAAGAATGAGCATTACTTTATAATATATTAACTATATGGCTTCTTTACATTAATTGCAAATGTGCAAAAGACACAAATTATACACGGAAATTTATTATCTTAGTCGTGCATTTTATGTATGTTGAAACACACAAAAAATACATGACAATAATGTCATTGCTATTTGCAGTGCAATAACGCTTATTAAATGATATCAATGTTTTAACATTTACAATACAAATGTAAATGTTAAAATGTTGATCATCATTCTAATTAACAATAAATTTTTCTAAGTTAAATAGGTTTCAAAACCTGATTACAATGAATCCATCCTTATTATAGGCCATCGAATTCTAGCTTGAAAAAAATCCATCACTAGGCAACCAAAAAACTTGATTGTGTAGTGAAGGAAATGAAGCCATTAGCAAGCCACCAAGAAACTTGATGACATAGTAAAGGATTTTGTTCAATGGCACTCAATGAATATAGAAGGTGAAGGGGTCCTTTGTATACGGAAATCCATTTGTTTGTCATGGCAAAGGATATGGGATAACTTGAAGATGAGAGCTTATTGTAGTCGGTGCAAGAATTGTGTTAAAAGTAGATGTTCAAACCTCATTTAGTCATAGTAAAATAAGTTTTTTCAAAAAACTTTAAACTAAAAAAAGTTTCCAAATCAATCTAAACCTCACCTTTACACATTTGTTTCTGATTTTGAGTCTCCATCCAAAAGTTATGAACAAAAATCAAAGAGGATGTTTGAAAATGTCAAAAAAAAATGTTTCTTGCTACCCCTTTGTGATTTTTGTTTGTAACTTTTGATTGGAGGCTCAAAATCACGAACGGATTTTTGGAGGTGAAAGTTAACTTGATTTGACAACTTTTCTTAGTTCAAAGTTTTAAGCATTTTTTTTTACTATGCCTAAATGAGGTTTTAATTTATACTTTTAACACAATTCCTACTTTTCAATTGATTTAGTATTGAAATTGTGAAAGATAAAAAAAAATACAATATTAGTGCAATAACTCTATACATACACAATGTTGTGTAATTATTGCACTAACTTCATATGTCTCAAATAAGCGCTAGTGCTACACAAACTTAGTCATCCATTAGTAAACCATTGAAATCGTATATAGTTATCGTGCACCTTCTATACTTAAAAATTCAGATATGAATGAGATGCCTAAATTGCACTGTCATCATGAATGGCAATACCGTGTTACAACAATATTTCCAAATGAATGAATGTAACATGAAGTAGTGTCCAATGATAATTGTGCAATTACTAGTGGCAAATTATGAAATGGGAAATTTGTGATGTTTTGGCGGGTGAGTGTTGGCTGATCCCATCTCCGCCCTTATACTTTGCTCCCGTTATAACATTGTCAGAGTTTCCAAGGTGGCAACATTTTTGCATTCCATGGATGAATAGCTGTTCAGAATCCATGTAGAGAAATTGCACAATTTGCATTTAGAATTGGAGTTCCTAGTAGAGGTTGGCGTTTTTTGTAGCTAAGGCTGTTTTCTTGTGTTCATTTGCAGGTGTTGAAGTTGGATCATTGGAAGGGTTTGGGGTGGGTGGGGTGTGGGGGTATTGCATTTAGAGCGTGATTTTAGATTTTTTCTTTCAAGGGAGTTGTTTTCTTGTCATCTGGGGTTTGAATCATGTAAGCAACTCCGAGTATTTATACTTGTAACACAATTTTCATATATTGAGGAATTTCTACACATTATTGGAAAGAATTGCAAGCAATTAGAGTTTTCTCTTGACTTCCAGTGTGTGTGAACTGTGCAAGGAGCTCTGATTTTTATAGAGCTATGGAACAAGAGATTCATGTATTGAGATATTTCTACTAATTATCTGCATTGTTGCTAACACAGTTGATGTCTTTGCAAACATTGTGGAATCTTTGGGACTGAAGATTTCTTGAATTCTAATCCGGTGCAAGTAGAGAGGTTAGAAGAACCTACTAAAGAAGATGATTTGCAAGACATCATTGTTCTAGGTTCTTTTTCCATGAAAATATGTGATTCAATCTATGCTATTTGTTTTGATAGAGGATTAGTAAGTCCGTGTGGAATTTTTGTTCTCTTTTTGACTCATGTCTTTAATGGGACCACACATGTACAATTTATTGGACTTCTTTCCTAAAGAATTTCAAGGAATTTGCTTTGACAGTGAAAGGTGGTCCTTTGATGGCAATTATTCACTAGAACCAAGGCATGGTCTCAATTTGATTTGCCAACATCATGGAGATTTAGTGGAAGCACAACTTTCTACGTTACACATGGTAGGAGTGTTCTAATTCTTTGTTTGTTATAAATGTACATTACTTTGATAAGGTAGTATGATCTAAAAGCAATCATGATACATAGGTACATTTTGCTTTCTTCAATGTACTAGCATTGCACAGTTCAAGAGGTCATTGCTTGTATTGATCATTGTGTTTCAATTTCAAAAATTTGTAACTAATTCCTCAAAAGTCCAAAGAATACAAAACAACTTGGATTAGATGCCAAGTCC
This sequence comes from Rhytidiadelphus loreus, assembly GCA_947034895.1. Taxonomy (NCBI): domain Eukaryota; kingdom Viridiplantae; phylum Streptophyta; class Bryopsida; order Hypnales; family Hylocomiaceae; genus Rhytidiadelphus; species Rhytidiadelphus loreus. The sequence continues at coordinate 3,453,703 of OX344764.1, forward strand.
TTCTTTTTTCCAATGAAAATTTACGAAAAATTGTTTCAAGGAGTTTAGCTTCTTTGAAAAGGCAATCAACTCTGAAATGGTTGCTTCAAGATTAGACTACCTTAAGCTGTCCAATACTTATCGTACATTCACAACTTTTTTACTAACAAGTTGACTTGTTGTCATATAGGCATTGGAAATGGTGGTATCCAAGCGACAACTTCCAAACATCACACATTTTATGCACCTGATTCTTGTTCTTCAGTCTATGTCTTATTAGATTGATCTAAGCTTGCTGCATCTGGTACAACCAATTTACCACACTAAAGATTTGTTAAAATTTTGAATATATATTATTGAGACACACAAACCTAGGAGTCCCCAAAAGGTAAGTGGTCACCCTATGTTTACATATCGAGGCAAGTTTAATGACTTGTTTAAAACCTTGATTCAGCATTGATTTGAATTTGCAAGAATTTGATGTCTTGGTATCTGATGAAGCTAAACTTTTGCTTTCCTTTTTACTTCAATTTGGAAGTTGTTGTGATCTTAGATTCTACACAAGCATCAAATTTTCTAAAGCCATTACATTTGCTTAAATGAATACTTAACTTCTTGTAATGATTGTTCAGGTCTAGAAGTCAGCTGCAAAAGTTGTCGGATTGTACTCAAGGTGGCTGCAAAACTTTTCAGTTGCTATTACGCCAATATTGTTAGTATTCTATTATAACTTTGCATAGACTTTTAGTACGGATTTTAGTGGTAGCAGAATGAGGTCATGGCCAGAAAAGTACTCAAATCCAAGTTAACTAAATTAGTGAGGTGTTGCTAGGACTTGCCGAGTTTATAGATATTGATTTTTACAACATTCTTCTTCTAGATACTTTTAAATTTGCTTAGGAACCAAAAAATGAATTGTTATTGTACTACACTACACTCCTACACTTTGAAAAATTCCACAAGGCTAAGTTCTATTTGGAATTGGATGAAACCACTACCATTAAATTTGTAACAAAGTCTATTTTCTAGAAATAATTTTTTTCTTCAAAAAACTCTAAATTGAAGAATGGGCAGCACAAACAACAGGGGCAACAACTAGAAAATGGATGCTTGGTTCATTAGGGGTTAAAAACTAATTTTTTTAAATTTATGGTGGTTTTGAATGTTTTAGAGATGATTTCAAATGTAACTAGAGGTGATTTTCAAGGTAGTTTTTATGAGTTTTTTTTCATTTATTTCAAGCATTATTCTATCATTAATTTTGATTTTGTTTTGTATTTTTAATTTTAAGATTTTCCTTCTTCTAGCACCATGAATGTTAATGTGCTCTGTTAATCTCCTCCTCTTCACAACTTGGATCCAAATGTCAGTGCTTCACACGCATTGCAACAAGTTTCAACTATTACAACACGTAAATCTGTCATTGCTTGGATGATTGAAAGATGAGGCATTGCATGGTCCCAGAGGCCTTTCTTGATGCACAATTAGAGTTTTTCCACATCACTTTTGAGGATAGAAAAGTGCCAACCTCATGAGAGCATCACGATGGTGGAAGTTGCATGACAACTTTTTCAATGACGTTGGTGAAGATTCTAATTTGGTACTTTCTTATACCAGAAGTTGTTTTGAAGTTTGAAAGTGGCTACATACAAAGGCTACTTCTAGACGTGCCCACAAACGCTGCGATTGGGTGCAATGGCTTTACCCTAAACTTCTTGATGCATTTGAATGATTTAAAAAAGCTGGAGTCAAATTTTCTTCAGTTTTGTTAATTAAGTTGGCACTAAGTATATTATTGGCTCAAGATTCTATCTACACACATCAATCTAGAGATCCAAAAAATGATGTATTACTTACAGAAAAATTATGTCATAGTTGGATGCAATAATTTATGGATGTTCACAATATAGTTCTATTATCTCAACGAGGTAGATTGACATGTAGTGCAGAGAAAGAACAGTTGATTGAAGTCCCCACAACATACCATTTGGGTGTCACGGAGAAAGGCTCCTAAATTGTCTGCATGTAGCTTTTTGGTGATGAGGAAGTTGTCTACGTTGCTCCTGGCAACAGAGTGTCTCGAATTATGGGTCCAAAATTTGACTGTTTCATTTCCTTATGTTAGTTTGTTGATGTTTGTATGATGATAATCTCTCAGATAAGCAAGTTGATTTGATTGATTTCCTAGGTCAGGACAGAGGACCAATAGAGGCTCAAACTGGCACCAGAAGAAGTGATCAAGACTCCATCTGGAGAAATGTTTGTCAAGTCCTTTTTGGAAAAGGTTTGATGGCGTCCAAGTCCTTAAAGATCTTTAATCTTGTTGCTGTCGTACCAATTTTGTTGTATTGATATTGGTTGGAACTAGTGTCGATGATACTCATAACATAGATTGGTTTGGGTGTCTTGAAATCACCAATTCTCTTTCTCGACTGTAACTTGACGTGTTGCCTGTGGCCCACACTTCGAGATCCTGTGCCTTGAAACTTGCCTAGTGTCCACTGCTTTTGCTTGGTTTGGGACATCTTTTTATGCATTCAGACCTAGAGATGACCTTTTTATTGTTGTAGGGAATACTGCCCGAGATTCTTGAAGAGCTACTTGTTGCTCGTAAGCTCGCAAAAGCTGATCTAAAGGTTAGTATATTCATATTTTATATTTCGTGTATTGCAGTTACATAATCATATGCTGATTACAGGATCATCCTGTTGGTTGGCCTCTTTTAGTATGGCTTGACCTCATTGTTGTGGAGTGCAGTTGGTAGTTTGTCCTTGTTCTGGCCCTTGAATTAATTGAAAGTGAAGTCCTTATTTGGGTTTTTATATGTTGAGTAAAGGCTTTCACAGAATCCTCAATATTTATGTCTGTTTCAATCCTCCTTCTCCGTTCTTCGTTCATCTATCTTGCACATGCAATTATAGTGCATCTGTTTTTGTTAACAAGAAGCAACGGATCCATTTGAAAAGGCTATGCTGGATGGACGGCAGCTTGCACTCAAGGTGCTTGCAATACGTTTGCTTTTGGTTATTAATGAAATTTCAAGTGCTTTAGAGCGTCTTTGGAGACAGAGCATGCTATCATGTAATCTTTTTTCATTGGAATTAGGACCCGTGAGTTTGGGAGAGGGGCAAGACTTTTTCTCAACATTGTGAATGATTGTAGATAAGTGCAAATTCAGTCTATGGATTCACGGGGGCAACCATTGGGCAGCTGCCATGCCTCGAAATCTCCTCCAGTGTTACCAGCTTCGGTAAAGATCAGAAACCTGACATTTTTAGAGTTCTTTGTCTCCCTTCTTTCTTGCTTTTGATCCTTCATTAAATGCTGACCTAGTAGTCTTACGTTTCATTTCTCAAGTGATTTAGCTCCTTTGAGATCTACATTGACTAGCATTGTTGTATAAAGTTTGAACCAGATGTTGTGGTTAAGGAGCATCAAGTATGAAATCCAGCTTAACCTTGATCTTGATTATCTCCTGATAGACTAATTGGTGGCCTGTGTATTCCAGGACGTCAGATGATAGATCATACAAAGAAATTAGTCCAAGAGCGATTTACTACAGTAAACGGTTACAAGTATGATTTACTACAGTAAACGGTACTAATCGAGGGACAAAAACGAAAAGCTGAGGAGCTCTAAGCTTTAGTTGTGGCAAAGGACGGGAAGACCAATTCAAGTTGCCAGCTTCGTGCAGTACTACTCTCGTACGTGTAGAACCTTTCTTTGCAACTTTAGAGACGGTGGAGTGACGTTCAGTCGGAGATTTATCATAAACTAAGCTTCTTATATAATTATATGTAACAACGCAAGGAAAAAAGAGCCACTTGCTTGCTTGGAGGATCAGAATACGTACTCCAGTGGGGAAGAAAGATAAGAATGCTAGCCCGAAGTCAACAGGAATCAAGTCTGACATATCTAGACTACATCAAAAATATTCATGCACTTCAAAAAAATTTATAATTCATTGAGAAACTAGATTTTTTTCAACAAAATATTGAACATGCTATGGTTCAAGTAGCACACTTGCATAAAATAAATTTTCAAAATTTCTTAAAACAATTTTTGAACTTTTGAATTTGTAACTTCTACAGTCTCATTATCCCCATGAAGGACAAAATGGATTTCGGTCAGGCTACTAGGGTTTCAATATTTGTGGTGATTTTCTGGAAGAAAAGTTTGTTGAGAAGATAGAAAAATGCATTAGCTTTCCGAAAATATAATTTTTATTTCAATTGGAGTCTAGGAGCAAAAGTTATGGCACAAAAGCGCTTGTTTTAGTTCGATGGGCAGAAAAAACCCTTCAAAAGAACTTAAAGTAAAAAAAGATTTAAACTTGTTTTGTATAGATTATATTTTTATACACATGCTTTGATTTATTCCATTCGAATTTGATATGTGAAAGTTATGGACAATCTTTTTTTTCTAGACAATCAAAGCATCTTCTTGAAAAAATAACTTGTAGGATTCATTTTTGACCTCGATTTTCACAATTAAAAGTAAATAAATAAATTCACAAGGTTAAGATCTCTTGCTAGAACAATCTCACCGTTGAGATTAGTATATTTCAATTCCATCTTGGAGATATAAACAATTTAGATTTTCCTTTAATCTTGAACCTACTTCTATTTAACAAATTTTTAATGAGTGAAAACTCAGTGTGTGTTTTTTGAATTTGTTTTCTAGACCCTAAACTCAATTTTTTATCATGTAAAATTAGAAATCCAAAATCAGCAAAGCAAAAATTATAAGTTATGAAGGTTCAAAGTCAAATATTATAGTTGAGTAAGGTTCAGAATAGCTCATTTCCTTCACTTCAAACACAAATATCTTGCAATCTACAGGGTCAAACTTTGTGAAGTTTCTTCCACAGATTCTTATACTAGTCTAGTACAAGATCCTACAGTAAAATATGCCAAAAAACATTAAAATCTTTTTTTTGCTCTTTGCTATAAAAATCGTAGTTTTAAGTGTTTTTTGATGGAAGAGAGGCCTTGGAACTTTAGAGGTTAAAACATTTAATCAAATTTGTTAGTGAAAAAAAAATTTCAACACAAGTAAAAAATTCTCAAAATTCTTTACAAATGACAATGAATATACATTTTGGAATTTTATAGTGAAAGTTTCATGAATTTTGAAATTTTATTGGGTGAAATTTTATTTACTAATGACCCTAAATAGTGAAGTTTATTCTAATTCACTCTAAAAATCTCTAAATAATCATGCAAGAACAATTTATATGCTTTTCAAATTTCTTGGCTCCAGATTTGCATCACTCAAAAGAAATTGATTTCATCAAAGAAGCCATTTATAAAATAGCTAGTGATCAATACAAAGCTAAGTACCATCAAACCTAACAATTCAAACATATTCATGGTCATATACCTATGTAAGTTGCAAAACCAAGTTTTGAAAAGACATTCACAACAAAATGTCACATATTAGTTCTCCTTGTGAAAATGGGACCCAAAACTCACACTTTTGTCCTTTGAAACTAACAAGAAAGTTTAGAATCCCCTTTGCGATATCTTTTCTCCATAAAGTTCCTTTAAATCCCCCAAGTAGGAATACAAATTGGTAGATTTCATAACACATTAACACATTTTATACTATTAGTAGTTGTCTACTATCAAAATCTTGGGTAGACTTCAATAGAAGCAATTCTCCAACATTATTTGTCAAGGGCATCATCAAGTTGGACATATAAAGTATCCTTTGTAAAGATTTCAACATGTAAAGTATCCTTCATACGAAGTATTGAATTCTATTTACATAATTCAAGGATTTCTAGAAACAAAGAGTTATAGAAACTTATCTTATAGATTTTCAAAATCTATAAATTTTAATATTTTTGAAAACCTTCAAGACTCTAAAGATTTCAAAACTATTGGACTTTATGAAGCTACAATTGAGGTAGATTTGGATTTTAGAAATCTACAAATTAGTGGGATTGAAAATTCAAAAATCTACAAATCAGTTAGATTTCAAAATCTAGAATGTACAAGTTGTTTTAATTATATGCACTAAATTCTATATAATAGATAGATTTGAAAATAACAAGTCTACAAATGTCCTAGAAGAGTGAAATTTCCAAATTGAGGAAGAAAACACTTCAAATCATGAGGCAATGGAAAAATGATGCATTTCATTTATAGGGAAGTAATATGACTTCCTTGTGATTTTGAGCGACACGCAATCTCTCAAGATTTCATATTATTGATCAATCATAGTGCTTATCCTAATGTTTATTCTCCTAACATGAAAACTTTCCAAATGATTTTGCACTAGGTAGCAATAGAGGTACAATGCAAGAAAAAGTTGCAAACCATATAGATAAATCTCTACCATAAATTACTTATATGTGGCGACATTGTGAATTAGGAGCTAGTAACTCTCGGGGGGTCATTTAGAGTGTCCATTAGAAACCATGTGCGAAGAAAACTTTGGACCCCCTATATACTTTTTGAATTTTAAATAAAACAAAATTAAAAAAAATATGAATAGATTTTCCTACTTTAAAAGTTTATATTTTGAATTATTGATTTTTTTATTTGTTAATAATAATTAGTCACAAAATTTTGAAGTAAAAAGATACAATGTAGAACTGAAAAATAACTTTCACACCCCTATATTATATAAGAAAAAATTGTCTAAAAAATGAACAAAAAATTCCTAAAAATAATTCATTATTGAAAGCTCATTTTGAGTTGAATATTGATTCAATGGTCATCTAAATGTGTCCTCTATAATTATTTGAGTTGAAAAACATGCCATTTTAGTTCATTTTCAACCTCTTCTTGAAATCATTTCCTATTTTATTTGAGTTGGAAATTTTGGCAATAGAAAGCTATAGTCATTATTAAAAAATGTTCAAAATTTTAGGTTGAAATTATAGTTTATTAGAAACCACTTGTTTGCATGTGGTTTGTTATAGTAGAATTAAGTGTACCCTCCAAGTAGTAACTATTTAGAAACTAGAGATTGAAAATTTGTCATAGAAGGATTCTAACCCTCATCAATTAGTTGCAATGCAATGTCCATACATGGACAATATTACATGAGGACTTTGCCCCTCAAGGTTCCAATCAATCTAGTAAGAAACACCTGAGTAAGAAACACAACAAACTGATGGCTTCACTAGTTAACATATCTAAGCTAACAAAGTAGGTCCGAGCAATCCCTAAGAATGATTTACGACACAAATTAAACAACCAATCTAAGCTTAACCACTAAAGGACATAGCAAGCCCCATGAGCATATTGAAAGTTAAATCTTGAATTTTCACATAGTTCTTGATTTTAAATGCTTGTAAGATTAACTTAGAAAATGTACCTCTAATAATCTATTGTCTATTCCATTTTATTTTTATTTTGTCAAAATTATTAAAATTGTAATTTTTGTGATACTTTGAAGATAGCATCTTCTTGAACACTCTTGTTTCAAAAAAAGAAAAAAGAAAAAAAAGAAAAAAAAGAAAAAAAGAAAAAGGTAGCATCTTGAAAGCTCAAAATACACCACTTTTGAACTTTTTCTATCAAATTTCTCTTGGTGTGAGCTCAAGGAGTACATCAATTACACCATGATGTATGCCACTATTATTTCCATTTTTCTATAAATTTTCATACTATGTTAAGCGTTTTTGAAATTACTATGATTTTCTCAAAGAAATTTCTTCTATAAAAATCATATAAAATTCAATTTGATATTTTTAAGCATGACAAAACGAGACTAAATTTTAGACCTGTGTTGGTACATGTGAAAAATATCAAAATGTAGAAATGTGTAATTTAATGTAGAAACCTAATGAAGTTTGACCAAGCCCAGTCATGAAGGGTTAAATGGCAGGGGAGGGGAACAGTCACTCACATAGAAGCACTTGCAATCACAGGAATTCATATTCGACAGACAACGCAACAAGCTATGGACCGCAACAGATGCTGCAACCAGAGTGCAGGAAACCAGAAACACCCGGGGGGGGGACTCCGTTAGAGTAAGGAGCTCCCCGTGTGCTCCAGAGTCCAGATCCAACTCTCCGCCGTGCAAATTGCTTTGCAAATTACTTGCTGAAATCTTTTGCAGTGAAATTCCGTTTCATTTGTGCCAAAAAAAACCAAAACCAAAAACCAAAACCAAATTACTTGCTGAAGATTGCTATTAGACACAGCATTATCTAATTCAATGCCACAATTAAACATGTGCATTATCGTCCTCAGAATATGATTGAAAGTATGAAGTTCTGAAGGTACTAAATAAAAACCATTGAAGCTGGCATGAGAACAGTCAATAGGAGGTACTCGTACTCTGTGCCTCTGATTGCAAGTTACACTCCAGTGATGCATTTCAGGTGGAAAATAATACTCTAGACGGAACTGAGACAATGTTAGCTCTTGACATTGACAAAGTGTCTGGAACTCCTGGTGGAAATTCAATCTCCTCAGCTGGAAACTGTTGCATCTGGATTCAAATGCTTCCATCACAATCACAATGACCTAAACCATCCACAGATTGCATAATGAGAGCACTGTCATCACCTCTTAACCCACCCCGACCGTAACGATAGGATACGAGTGTGGCAAGGGAACTGCTGGCAACCAAGCGTTCGAACCAGACTCAAACATCAAAACGATTTTGTTACTCATCGAATATAGGGTTTGGAGCACATGTACATTCCAGCACATTGCAAGAGCAAGGGGAGCTACATTGCTCAAAGTACATGACATCAGTTCTCGATAGTCAGCTGAACTGCTTGTGAAGAATCAAACCTAAGCATGTGTTACATGGAACTCTGCTTAAGAAACTTGTATATACACACCAACAATAACTGCTCAACAAATAAAGTTGAATCTGCAGATTTTCTACATAAGCTTAGCTTCAATGAAAAACATAAAGTCTGCACATATTCCACAAAGCCTGTATTCAATCCTTAAAAAGTTTACATTGTCTCCCATTATAGCCCATCCAAATGGATTCCCTGAGCTCCCAGTGGACCTCATGTTGATTACCTAGTCTCATCAACAACAGGCTTAATGTGGCCTAATCAACACCAAACCAGAATGTGCATCTTGTTCTCTGCCATGAATCTCATTCCGAGATGAAGGAATTGAAATAAAAGCAGAGATAGAAAAAAGGAAATGTTTGGGATCGGGTCTTGGGAGCAGCATCCATCACCTTGTTCAACTGCTTTCCATTCCAATACTCCGAAGCATTCCATCTTCTGTTCAGCATGGCCTTCAGCTAAGCCCAATGACAATGATGTTGGAATAAAGACGTACTACCCCACCGCAATGTTTTCTCCGTCACCATGCACGAGCACGAGGTCTTCATTGAGGTAGTCAAGAGTAGAAGCTGCACGAAAATAATACCACTCCCGTCTACTTTCATAATTTTCAAGGATAGGCATTTCAATGCCACTTATTTTAGTCAATCGTCTCAATAACTGCTGTGCCCTTGGGAAGTCCACATTATTGTAAGTTTGACTTCTTATCAAATTGGACTTAAATAAACGATGACTAGTGAAATCTTCATCGCTCAACTTGTACCAAAGATCCCTTAAGGTCCTACTAAACTTCAATTGTTGAACAAGGACGGCCTCACTTTCATAGTGCATAAGAAAGGCAGTACATTTGGTACCACAAAAATAAGGTAATTGACCTACAGGCTCTTCGGCATCTTCTATTCTGACCTTATTATTAATCCCTAAACTTCTAAAAGCTAGGAAGCATTCTCTGGTCATGAAGAAATCGTTACTGTTAATGGGTTTTGAAATGGGCAAATAATTGAGCTCGTCAGAAGCTAAACTCATTCCAACATTTTTCAACCATCGAAACAATCTGTAGGTTTCACCTCGAAGTATCGGGTTGAACGTATTCAAAACCAACAAGGCAATCTTGGAATGCGGGGATTGCCACCAATCAATGACCATGAATGTGATATTTGGCAAGGTGATGATAAGAGTGGCGATGAATATGCCCAACTTCACCCTATACTGACTCCAGTTATGGTACTCTGCAATGAATTGCAAGGTGACAAAGAGAAGGATCAAGAATACAGATAAATCCATAGTGCGTGCACAGGAAGATTTTGAGGGATTAGCAGGGGCTAATGTTTCACGCAATAACCCCTACTTTAGCCCCTTTTTACAAGGGACTTGAAAATTTTCAAATTTTCTTTGTGGACGTCACTTCAGACCCCAAAATTGCATACCTTGGTCGGGCTAAAGTGGGGGAGTTCAAAAACCCAGGGGTCTAAAGCTGGGGAGTTCAGGCCCCGATGAAGATTAGACCCTGGGGCTAACGTAGTGAAATCTTCCTGTGCATGACCTTGATCTTGATTATCTCCTGATAGACTAATTGGTGGCCTGTGGATTCCAGGACGTCAGATGATAGATCATACAAAGAAATTAGTCCAAGAGCGATTTACTACAGTAAACGGTTACAAGTATGATGCTGAGGTAAGAGGAATGATCCATATCTCTTGTTTCCATAGTTTGTCGGATGATTCTTGTGCTAAGAGTACCAGTCTATCTATGACCAGCATTTCGATGGGAACTAACTGTTTGAACTATCAATCCTCTTGTCACTCTGGAAGATCGATGAAAGACGATTGAGACACGGATTTGTGGTTTGAAGTGATACCGCAGATGTCCATCTTTGAATTTTCCTACAACTGATACTTGTATTTCTCGATTCTGTGCTGGAATTGTAATTGATCTTGAGTGAGACTTCTCTGCTGGTTGACCAGGTTATTTATGGAGACACAGATTCGGTCATGGTGCAGTTTGGAAGTCCTGATGTTCATGAAGCTATGAATTTAGGGAGGGAGGCAGCACATCACAGCAGATTAGAGATACGTTTACGAAGGTACTGCCTGGGACCTTTTAATCTATTTACTTGAATTTTTTTTATCAGTGATTGCCATTTTCAGCAAGACTTCCCCCAATGCAGAAGTTTTAGTTCTCAAATTGTATTAGTGTATATATAGAGATTGCCCTCCAAGTTTTTGAAGAGTGATCGTGGGGTTTCAAGAGTATCTTTCCAGGTTTTGCCGTATAGACTGGGAGGTTTGAACATTGTGTTTTCATCATCAATTTGTAGAGGTTTTTGTTGCTTATTTATCTCTCTTTTGTGTTTTTTAACAGCCTATAAAATTGGAGTTTGAGAAGGTCTATTGGCCATATTTACTCATCAGCAAAAAGAGATATGCCGGACTCTTGTGGACCAAACCAGAGAAATACGATAAAATGGACACGAAAGGTATGAATGCAGAGAATTGGTCCAAGCCAGAGGGAATTCGTATTATTGATGGCCATCTCGAAACGTGATGAGGAGCGCACCAATTTGTACTCCTTGCCAGGAGTGACTGTGGGAGCGGCACGTCATGCCATTTCCTGGTGGTCATTTATACGATGAGTCCCGTATGTGAGATATGTAGGAAATTCAGTTGAGCGAGGATCGGATTGATTGGACCTCGATTTGTTTGAGATTTCAGTTTAAATACATACACACACAAACAATACATAGAATTAAAAACGATCCTAACTCTCTGCGAAAAATGGACGATGATGATGCAGGAATCGAAACAGTGAGGAGAGACAACTGTCTCCTTGTCAAGAACTTGGTCACTGAATGTCTTCATAAAATCCTCATTGACCGAGACATCCCTGGAGCCATTCAATATGTCAAGAATACTATCTCTGATTTGCTCATGAATCGGATGGATTTGTCCCTTCTTGTCATCACAAAGGTATGGTTTACTTCTGTGAGTACATTCATATTTAGTATTTATGATGTCTCTTGCTGTCTTTCGTTGGATATCTTTATGACCAAGCAGACCTCATCAATAAGGACAAATATCCAGCACTTCATCTCATGTCTTGTCACTGGGGCCTTGCTATTCACTCTGCAGGGGTTGACAAAGGCAGGAGATGCTTATGTATAGGGCAATGCCCGAGAAGGAGGGGATTACTGAAATTAAAGTGCCGACGAGGAGGGCGGAGCGGTCATTGGATGAAATCGCGGGATGAGAGTGCAAGTTCGATGAAGAACACGTAATCCCCGGTTACGGGAAGAACCCATCGCCAGCTGAGCATTACGCTCCGCAATCCTCCCGGGAAATGAATGGCGCACTTCCCGGGAGTGCTTTACGAAAACAAGACTGCTCATGTTGAGCTCGCTGAACGGATGCGCAAGGTGGGATGAAGTACATTGCTTCTCAGGCTTTGTAGTGTTGATATTTCAATGGTTCATGCCTAGAATGATATAAATTTCGTTTCAAGGCGTTTGCAAGAGTTGAAATGAGTCTTTTAGGAAGTTTGAAGGAAAGTAGCAAAGTATACGAAAAGTACGACCTAAGTTCCTTAATAGTAAAAAATATGCTTTAACAGTCACTGAAATTGGTTGTGAGCTCCTTTCTAAGTTCAGCTTCAGGTAACAAGGTTATATAACTACACTATTGATAGACGAAAGCTCAAAACAATCCCACTGCTCATGATGCATTGTATTTGAATCACTCTAGGTAACATTCTACAGCCAAATTCTTGCATTGTAAGGCATTCTGTGACAAGAGGATGAAATATCCTTCCCCAACATAGATGGCAACGGATTTTCTTAATAAAAACTCCACCTGGAACCTCACTAACATATCCTTATTTTGTGGCAGGAAAAGGACCCTACGAGAATAGCTCATAATGTTATTTACATTGTTTTGCGATTACCTGTGATTCCATGGCGCTTCACCTCGACTGAGATACGTTTTCTTCCGAGGTTGGTAAACAGAAGGGCCCTTTTGAATTTCTCTTATCCTCTGTCTGTGATCCATGATACTTTTCTCAATTACTCGCATCTTATCTGAGACATGGACATTGGCACACAGGAAACTGTAAGATGCGAGTAATTGGGTTTTGAAAATAGCACACACCCAACTTTTGAAAATAATGATCATGTTGGGAAAAAGGAGAAGACAGTCATCTAACCCCACACTAGCTTGAATTACTTTGCTAGAAGCACTATGGATCTAATATTGTGGAATGGAGTAATGAAGAAGAAAGAACGGCAAATGAATTTTAACAAGTTCGGTGTTCTGAATTGCTTACCTGAACTGTTAAGTTATTACAAAGCTTACCTGCAGGGTCTCTCGCTCACACTCACATTCTATTTTAATTAGATCAAATTCTCTTTCTTTTATCCTGCCCAACGTTGAATCTCCCGTCGGACAAATCTCGAGACAACACTTACTTACATCCATACACATTAAGCTTAACCGTTTGACGATCTTACAGTGAAACAAATCATAAATACTAATGCAAACACTTGTTCTAGATACAACTATTATATGTAAGAACAAAGTAAACACTCCGATTGAGGCTTGCCATGTGGTTAACTAGAGTATTGTTTCTTTATACATGGTATTTTAAGAAAATTTTGACAGAATTTGCAACTATTGTGATCCTAGAGGTTCTTGAAGTGAGTGGGCTTTAATGTAGATGTAACTAAAGGTTGACATGAGAGATAATTTTGGATAAAAGAACTATCGTACCTTGCAAATTTCAACAAAAATTAGGAAACCTATAGGTTAAGGGGTTCTTACATAGTTCTTTTTCACTCTTCTTAGGACCTTGCGGTACTGCCAATTAAGTACAACCTATCTATTAGTTATCATTTATAATACTTAAACAACAATTTTGATGACTATTGTAAAAATCTTAGTGGAATATTGTAGTGGAATGGAAGTGAAGGATATTTCCTACTTTGTGATTTATAAAGTACTTAAGTCTTAAAATAGAAGAAAGCTAAGAAAACCAAATTGAAGATAAAAGTCTATGTAGATGTGTTAGAGTCTTTACAATTGCAGTTGATCGTCCAACCTTTTTGACGTTCACATGGAACCTTACCACATCTCTTCTTTTTCCCCTTACCTCTCCCTTTTCCCTCAATTTCACCACTCTTACCTTTCTCTAAATTAATACCAAACAAGTGTAGTAGTGAGAAGGAAAACATTCCTTTCTTCCTTTCCATTGAATTTGAATTATTATGCTTAGACAATGTTTCACAATGTCTTTTGCAATGTAGAGAAAATGCACATTCCACTTTTGTTATACTTGCACTAGTAGCAAACTTTCTAGATGTACTTTAAAAAACTAGGTGCATTACCCTAAGCAATTGCAATGCCACTTAAGGTAATTCTAACATGCAAGTCTTACAAATTGAAATGTGACTAAATTTTCTAGAACACATCTACGAGTAGAATTTATATAGAAGATTCTAATATAATGCTACACTAAAAACTATATATAGTATCACTCATACTAACTCCTTACTCAAAGCTATTACTATTTACGATAGATAAATGTTTTTCCCAAGAGCATAGATTTCAATTTTATTCAAAGATGAGGATCTCTATAAACATAGTTGGAATTTTTTTTCATCGCGAGTAAACATTTATAGCATTTAAAAATCAATTATACTAAATACCGGGTTTTTTTGCGTAATGCTAACATCATGCAATTCTTGAAAAGTATGCAGCATCACTCACCATCTCGTGGCTGAATCTTCAGTGTGGAAAATGGTGCAAGATCCGTTTTCATGATCTTTGGAACGGACCATGGCCTGCAATCAGTCAATTTTTTGACGCCCTTTTCGTACTTGCCAATCCAGTTGGCAGCACCACCCAGCACTACAAATTGTCAGAAAATCAGCCATCACCCAACCCAAGGTTAAGTTAATTCCCCAGAAAGTTAAATCACACAAACCATGGACGCCATTTGGACCTTAACACCCAGACAGACAGACCCTTTCTCTAAGTGAACCATTCTAACTTGAGACATCTTCACTTGACAGGGTGAATCATGCTTGAATTCTTACTAAATTATTTAGCAGAGGTTCAGAGATCTGAGGATTACTCCACTGTCTGTTAAAAATGGTAGGTTACTGTCTGAAGATTTGATTATGTGAGGGTGTAACAATTCACTCCTTATTCTCATCATTATTGTTTCTACATCTACTTGCAAGGAGAGAAGGAAAAAATGACTCTTTTGAGAAGAATTTTACCTGCAAACACGGTCATGAAAACTCTTGTCAATGGTAGTCCCTTCAGACATCTCCATATACACTAAATGGAAGGAATCACGTTTCTACTTGATCGGTCACACACTAAGGACGATCCTCAAACGTGATTTAAAATACAGGTAGTATTTCTAGGACCAGAGATTTTGAGGCTTAAACTCACGAGGGAACCAGAAACAGAAAAATCTTGTCGCAGAAGTGAGCTCTGACACAACCCACTAAGGTTTTGGCATGTGCACAAATCTAAAGAGAAATGGCACCAAGTAAGGGAAAGTTGTCCGTTTCATAAACCCACACTCAGGCAAAAAGTGGTCACTTCTATATCATTCTACAGGAATTGAGCTAAATCATTGACAAAGCATCAAAGAATGAAACATAAAGGAAAATCACAACCTACACCGTTGAACGATTGAAATTTATTCTAAGCGTTACTGAATTCAACTATCAGCTTCCAAAGTGAACTTATTTGTTTTTAACTTGCACACTTGGGAAATAGAATGATCGAAGACTGTCCAGATATCATATGGAAGAAAGAAAGAAAAACACGGTAATGATGTGACAACAGGAGGTTTCTGTAGGGCAGGAAGAAGCCATTCTCAGATTCAATTTGAAAACTCTACGAGGGAGGTAATACTTCTCGGACAAAATTCTTGAACGTATCAGTGCGAAGAAACAAAATGATTATAAAAGAAATAGTGGAATCTCACACTAGAACTCAAGAGGTTTGACACCACTACTCCCTATTCTCATACCTTGTTCTAGGTCTGACCTCTCTCTATTGATAATCTGTTGGGGGCTCTGATGGGGAAGAGATGCGTCTATACTAGGTTTCACTTTGCGACACCGAGCTCTATGTCTAGCCAACTCATTCAACCGTAAATACTTCCCCCAGGGCGTCTCCTTGGCGTGCATCTTCATCCGGTTCTCCGCCATGATCAGCCGCCTCGCCATTTTCAGTCCTCGCTACACAACTAGCACATTACAAGAGATAGAAATCAATGCTTCCCTTCAAATACTTCATAACATTCTTAAGGAAGTCAAGACGTTCCCAGAGTAAACGGTTACAAGCAAAACATTCTACCATGTTCACATACTCATAATAGAGACCTTCCAGTATATTGTTCTGCGAAGACGCCCTATTGTTTGCTTTCCACCGAAACAGGTAATGTCTAAGATGCCAATTAAAATGCTCTCAACACATGCAGAGGAGACCCCAATTCTAAGAAGAAGAATGTAGGTTTTATATCCATGAGAATGAAAAAGATTTGAGGCGATTCTACTAAATATGCCACAGAACATATTAACAAGTGCCACCTTTGGTATCCACTGTTGGAGCTAGACTCTAGGAAAACTCCAAAATTTCACAAGGACCTTACATGCAACGGTAAGAGTGCAACTTAGGTCAATCTAGTATGTGAATCCTGTCCCAAAACTGGATCCAACTGCTTCTATAGAAGCTACAAACAAGACAGTCGGGTAATTTCATGGGTGGACACAATTTTGGCAAAGTTATCATCACATCTTCAGAAACCCTAATTCACACAAGTAGCACACACCGAAGGTAAGAGTGCAATTCAATCGATCTGATACGTGAATTTTGTCCCTGAACTGCGTCTAGCTGCTTCTAAAGAAGCATGGGAGAGTGGTAATATAGAGGAACCAATTGTACTTATAACCCTACGAGATCCCTTTCTGAATTACACCCCAAGTGGTACAAATTGCATAGCTCAGTGGCCATTCCAGCCTTACCACAGTCCTCACTTGCTTCGCTCCATAGACTTTGTGATCTATGACGGTCCTTTAAAGTACAAAACTAGCCAGAAAGTTTCAAACAAGAACTTTCATGGGTGCACCCAATTTTAGTACAGCTTTCATGGCACTTCCATTACACTAGTTTTGCAGGAAATGAACTTGCAAAACTGCACACCCAAGACGCTTAGCAATCGTCAAACCCTAAAATTTACAGCACAAACTTCAGAAAACTGCATAAAAAGGAAGTTGATATCGCGAATCTTTTGAAATCAGAAACCGTTTCAGTAAAATAATGAATTATAACACAATTCACGTGCAAATTTAACAGAAACGAGGCGAGATCTCAGTTTCAGATAAGCCTACCTCCAGGAAATAATGAAAAATTTGCACAGAATCAGAGCCCAGTTACTGAACTTCGAATTTAAGAAGGGTCATGCTCCTGATGACCACCGTCTGTCGCCATTTCATAAATCCCGACCACGCTGTTATAAAAATTCCGACGTTGAAGAATTTGAGATGCGGAATTGAACTGAAGTGGGCATCGTTATGGAATTGAAGAGATAAATTGTGTTGTGTGCGTGATTATTCAGCTGCAGAGGTTCCGTATGAGGGGTTTAGAATGTGAAGGGTTTTGATTGTTAAACGAGGACACGGTCGTAGGGGTGGGGGACGGTCATGGGAAGGGGTATGGGACTCCTTGAACAGCAAAGAGGCACCTGAAACGTACATGAAGGTTCATGGTCTCACCTGGCGTTTTGCAACACAGTGGTTGTAAAATCATAACACCTCCTTCAAAGACCGGGAAAGGTGCAGCAGTCATTATGGAAACGTTTGTTCAGTTTTGGTTCGGCAAAGAGCAGGATCATCTTAAGTTATCGGTAATTGTTCAGACATGGAAGCAACTCTTTGCGTGAATTGGCAACGATGTTTGTGTTTGTTGAGTGCTTGCGAATGACCTGAAATCTCTCTTGTTGATCTGTCGATTCCTATCATCTTGGCGCTGCTCATAAAAAACAAACCATAAATTGATCGACAATGCATAGTTAGATTTTTTTCATCATTCTAAATTGAATTGAAAATATAGGAAAAATAAAAGTTAAAAAAAATAATGTGGTTTTCATTCTTTAAAAAATTATTAATGACATTGTACAAGAAGGTAGCATAGAGGAAAAAAACTAAATCATTAATAGCTCTAAGATGGAATTAAAACTCACTAATCTCAATAGTGAGATTGTTCTAACAATCAATGTTAATTTGGTGGACCTATATGTTTTGAAAAAGTTTGAAAATTGAGCTCAATAATGAATCCTACACCTAATTTTTCTAAAACAATATTATGATTGCTTGCAAAACAAGATGCTCTACAACCTCTTGACAACCTCTTCATATCATAAATCCAAATGAAATGAATCAAAAGCTTTCCATATAGAAAAAATATACAATGTATGAAAAAAAAAAATAATTTTTATTTCAAGTTTTTGTAGATTTGTTTTTGCCCACCTACTTTAGATCAAAGTTAATTGTCATATAACTCTTGCTCCTAGGCACCAATTAAAATAAAAATTACATTCCTAGAAAGCTAATAAGTTTTTCTATCTTTGGAAAAAGTTTCAAAATTAGGGGTTAACATCCTATTAGTATATTGTTTATCAAGTGGATTTTAAATTTGACCCCCCCCAAAGATTTGTATAAAAACATTCCCATTTGATTTTCTCTATTCTCCATGCATCATTGTACTTATGTATTATTTACCATCTTCATCTAAAATTTAAAAATAGAGGGACCAGATTTAAATTGGAACTTCTCTTTTTGAATTATGCAAATCTCTAAAAGTCATCCTACCGGGTTATTATTTATGAAGTGTATTTTTAAAATACAAAATAATAAATGTAGGTTTTAGAAAGAATTTTCCCATTTGAATTTCACTATTCTCCAACCATCATCAATTCATCACACACGATTATTATTTACCACCTTAATTTCAAGCTTAAAAATTAGAAGGAAGAGATTTAAATTAAAACTTCCCCTCTTGGTTTATGCAAATGTCAAAGAATCATCCTAACAATGTATTACTTATCAAATGAATTTTAAATTACAAAATAATAGATGCAGATTTTAGTAAGAATTTCTCCATTTGATTTTCTCTATTCTCTAAGCATCATCATATCCATGTATTATTTACTAATTACTACCTTGATCTCAAACTTAAAAAATAGAGGCCTAAAGAGATTTAAATACAAACTTCCCTTTCTAATTTGAACAAACACCAAAGATTCATCATACACATGTATTATTTATCAAGTGGATTTTAAAATTAAAATTAAGAGGGAAGACATTGCAAATAAAACTTCCATTTCCATTTTAGCAACTTCCAAGTAAAACCATACCACTGACATATTGTTTATGAAGTTGAATAAAAAATGATGTACAAGGGTCTGAATGTCTAATGGAGGAGATTTAGGAAAGGCCTTTCCATATTATTTGATTTTTCCTCTACCAATCATCTTAGTTATGTACCATTTACCACGTTGGATTCAAAATTAAAATTAAAAAGGAAGACATTGTAAATAAAACTTCTCCTTTCCATTTTGTGAATCATCTTACACTATGCTATGGTTGATTACTTAGAAAGTCATTTAGAATATAATGGAATATGACATCTCATGGAATATTTAGAAATGAATTCTTGGTCATAATTTGAACAGTTCAAAAAATATTAATACAATGTTTTTGAATTGAAAGAAATCACAATGAAATATGGAATATGAAAAAGAATATACATATGTAGGTGAGTTCTTCATAAAAATAAATAAATTTGAAATACATAATTTTGGTATGGCAAACAAGTATAATGTATGGATCTAGCATTTAGGGTTTAGGTTTTGGAAAGACCTTTCACATTGCTCCAAATAATAATTTATTAATGACACACTAGTGCTTTAATAGTAATTCACATCTAAGATTTAATACAAGATCACTAAACATAACTATAAGATAGAAAGAAATCTTAGAAAATTAGATTTGCAAATGCTGCAGTATTTGCCTTAATGTCATGTTTGCATTCTTAAACGGTAATTTGATGCAATCGTAGGTAGGGCGACTGCGGGTTTGCAGCAACCTTAGAAGGGCGACCTCTTGTCATGGGCGACCTCTTAAAAGTGATTGCTTGTATAGGGCGACCACGGGTGGAGGTGAGAGCCATTGCCTTCTCCTTGTCCCCCAAATGGTTAGATTTTGTATTTTAGGGGAGATTTCGGGTCTAGGTGACCTTGGGTAGGAGAACTCTTGTCTTGGGGGACGTCTAAGGGGGGACCTCTTGTCTAGAGCAACCTTAGGTAGAACTGGGAGTTTTTTTTTTTCTTCATAATATTTTTATATATTATATGCTATAGGCGACTTTAGGTCTAGAGTGACCTTAGGTGGTTGAATGTCTTATTATCTTGGAGAATCTGTTGTGGGCGATCTCATGTGAGTTGGAAGCTATTGCCTTCCCTTTTTCAAAGAAGCGGTTATGCTTTGTATTCTCTCATATGTTTTATAATTAGGGAGCAGAAGGTAGAGGTTTATGTATGATCATCCTACTATGTTTTGGCAAATTTGGCAATTAGAAGGGGATTCCAAACCTCACCCTTTTTCCTTTCCACTTGGATAATTATTTATTAATATTTTTTTGTCTCAAGGCCCTCATACATCATGAAGACCCTAGAATAAATTATTTTCTAAAGTTTTGAAAACCATTTGCTATTTATTTCCTCCCCATTTCTTTCATTGGGTTGTAGTCACTGCAATGCATCCATCTACTAGTTTCTACTTACTATTTTCCCTAGTGCAGATATTAAATTTTAAGAAGAAAAATTAATATGTAATCCCGGCTTATTTTTTCAACATATTATAGAAAGTTCCAACATGGAAGTTGTAGGATCTACATGTTTTTGGGTAAAATGTTTGAATGATGAAATCTAATCATTTAGAAAGGTTGAAAATACTTCTTTTTGAAATTTAGGCACTTTGAACTTGAAATTGGTAAGATTTTTTATTTTGAAATCTTAGGAGAGTGTACTCAATCATACAAATTAACTAAAGGATATTATGTTTAAATTTGCTTTGAAGACAAGTATTTTGAAGCAATTTTGTACCTCTAAACATATTGGTCCTTTACGGGTTAAAGGAACAACTAAAAGTGACATCACTAAGCATATGGTGACATAATGACATGTGCTTCTAATTCAAAGTTGGGCACCAACAAATGAGGACGGAGATTATACGCTTTTCAATGAGAGGCCCCAAGTGAAAACAAATATTTGACCATGTGGTCTACAATAAAAGGACTCTTTTGGTTTTAGTTACTAATGTGAGGCCTGAATTTTTCAACATAATTTTTTTAAATTTAAAGTTTGTAGTGAAATTTTTTCCACAAATGGTGGTCAAAGTCATTTGAAATTGCAAGCCAAGGTTCAATTTTTTTTCCAAATTTGAATGCTAATATCTTCCAATTTGTATGGTCAAACTTCATGAAGTTTTTACCACATGATTTTAGACAACTTAAGTACAAGATCTTATGGTTAGATTCCTCAAAAAATATTTATTCTATTTTCTTGGATGAATGTAGTAGAAGTGGTAGTTTTTGAATTGTAGTACAAGAAGTCACCCCTACAAGAGGTCATCCCTACATGCAGTCTCCTATCCGTACGCACACCTTGAGTTTGCCATGTAGACACCACATGGCATTCAACTGAAGGGGGGTAATTTTATGTAAACTCAAAGGTAAATTTGACTTTTCGTGATGTCGCGCGAACTCTTCTAGACGTTGTGTGATATCTGCTTATTGCAGTGTCACCTAGTACAACCCTGATCACTATGTTTGATAACCACTTTCAAATTGAAGATGAGACAACAATATAGTTGGTGAGCTATAACAATGGAGTAGCTTTGAGATCATTCTATCACGATGTGTGTGAAGACCCAAGACAATCGCGGAAATTCTACTTACAAAAAGGATGACTCTAGGTACGTCATGATGAAGTTCAGTTACAAATTACCTTTCATAGCAGAGCCCTTCATTTTTCCTAGCCAAATCACACAAGTTTTCTTCTTAGATGTTGAAGGGAGACCTAGTTAGAAAGTTGTACAACGCAAAGAAGCAAGAGTACAATGAAAGATAGTAGAGAAGCTACTAGTTCTATTAGAGATGGTTAACCTAGTTGAAGTTATAGAATTATTAGTGGAGAAGAACCTATTAGCACTAGAGGCGTACTAGAGCAGTTATGACTCGGTGCTCTTTGACTTAAAGGTGTTTCATGTAGTCCTTAGCAATCATTGTATAGTGACACAAAGCCATGGTGGTTTAGAGATATTGACTATTTTTTATTTGGTGTATGGTGCTTGATTTAGCTCATGTGTAATGAATTTTCTAGTCGTAGTTTAATACAATATGGTTGCCCCAATAGGCCTCCTTGTAGTCATTAGTGACAACACTCTAGGCTTGTCTTGTTGCTATTGTAGTTGCATTCCAATATTGAGCATAGGTAGAGATTTGAACTATAGAAATTTCAAACATGCCCAGTTGCCTTCTACGAGTGACGTGAAAGTTGTGTTGTTGTTGCGTCCCAATACTCTCATTTGCAAGGTTTGACTACATATTACTCAAATTTGATTGTAGAAGTCATCTTAGAGTCAATGTAGTTGTCGCCCGGGAGGGTGCAATTTATTTGCATCCATGTCAACGCAGTGCTTTCCATGTCAATAACGCAAAAATTCAATTTGAAGTGGTCGAGTTCTACTACAAGTCATTTCTCAATCATTTCGAAGTAAAGACCAGTTACATTGTATGATACTAAGTTGTCATTCGTAACTGAGTTCTCCACATTGGATTCCCCTAGTTTCCCTACCCAAAGGTCGACAATGTTATGAACAAGAAACTGTGGATAAATCTCACAGTTCTTCTCTTCTTCATCTCGTAGTCATAGTCATGATTGCAAAATCACTCAAACATTGTGGGTGTTTTAGGTCTAGTGCAATTACGGAGTCAATAGTCATTCTTAAGTCAAACCGAACTCCAAGCCATTGTTACCCACTTGCAAATGTGGTGGATTTTTTGTAGTGATAGTAGGTAGGTGCTAGCTTCCATTGAAGTCAATGGAACTAAGGGAGTCTAGAGAATTCAAAGAGAATATACATTTAATATTGTGTTAGATTTTGGCATAAATCTTCTTGGTATAACAACTTATTGAAATTTTGGATGTCTTCAAAGTTTTGAGATGAAATGATGTGAGTGATTTTCATTGTTTGTAGCAAAAACCACCTCTAGAGTTTGACTGGTAGGGAGTGTATGGGACCCTAAGCTAGATTGCCTTCCAAGCAATGGACTCCAATGTTGTTTTTGGTTATTTTATTTAATTAAATGCCTTTGAGTGAAAAAAGGAAAGCATCCCTAAATCACTCCAATATGTGTCCTAAAATCACCACATCCTCCTAATACATCTTCTAGGAAGTTTGGACAACCCCCTTGTCCAAATTCCTAATAAAAATCTCCAAATTGGACCCAAAATGGGCCAATTGGAGCCCTATAAACTAATCACAATACACACATTCACCAAAAATCACCAAATCCACATGCATTGACAAAATATCACTAAAATTGACAATTACCACCTCCAAATGGGTTTATTTGCACCCTCACCGATAATTCCAGCACACAATTTATCTATACTACACATTCCAAACAACAATCACAAGTCTACTAATACTCTAATTCATCATACATTGACATTCAATTGGCCTCTTCTCCATGACTCCATGGTTCAATCCCTAGGCATACACAAGTTCCTTAGGCACCTTAAATTGAACAACACACCTATAAAATTATGGCCATACATACAAATTTATCCATGAACCTTGACTTTCATTTACACCATGCAATCACTAAAGAGTCTATTTCATGCAACTTGTACTTTAAGCATTTTGAAAGTAGTTCAATTATGATAGATGGTTTTTAGTGACTAACTCACCATTTACAATTTCATGGCCATGCTCATGGGCAATGGCTAGGAGAAAACCTTGTGGTTACCATCACAATTGCCTTAGTGAGCACTATCTCCAATATTCACCTAAAAATTAGCTAACACGGCACTAATATGGTTTAACAAATCAAAAATGAAAAAAAGGGAGGAGAAACAAACTGCCACTACTATGGTAGCAGACCATGCTTCACTAAAGTGACTGCCAACACCTTGTTTAAGCTCCAAATCTTCATTAGATGAGATTGGGAGGGGGCTAGAGGGCCGTTTCGGGCCTATTCCCAACTCCATTCCCCCCAATCTTCTCGAACTCCAATGTCAGACTTCTTTTTTCTGAAAAAATAAAATAAAATAAAATTTTAAGTCTTTAAAATGAGAAACAAAGTTAATTTTGTTTGTTTGTTTGTTTGTTTGTTTTTCGAAACACTAACCTGACAGTCTCTCGGCCAGATCAACACAGGCGGGTTTCGGCGGTTCTAAGGTGGGTTTCAAGTTGGGAACTCGCAGCCCTCCCAAGCACCCAAAACACATGTAATGTTTATATTTTTTCTTTTCAAGAGTTGACTTCAAGCTTGACTTCTTCCCAAAATTTCAGATCTTAATTTGATAGGGTTGCTCCACTATTGGCCTCCAAACTTGACCCACTTGGGCTGCCCCGAATTGCAACGGCTACCAACATCTTTGGGCTCAAATGGCCACCACTACCTCAATTTTCTTCTAAATGGCCCAAGACCAAGCTCGTTGGGAACCTAACTTAGCCTTGCATCCACTCATCGAATTTCACATTCAAATTTGTTGTAATGCCTCCAATATCCTCCTTCAAAGTTGTCACTCTCCATTTGAATGGCAACAGACCTCCTTTCATCGAAACGGTCACCATTGCTTCAATTTTCTTCCAAATGATTCAAGACTAAATTCTTGAGGAGCCTAACCTTGCTTCATATCTGCCCACCAAATTTCAGACCTAAATTCTTTGTAATGCCTCCAATATCCTTCTCCAAAGTAGACGCTCTCATTCTCAAACCCAAAATCCTTTCCGATTCACACAAAAAAACCTTGAACATCTCCCATAATCCAAAAATCAGCCTTCAAGATGACCTTCAACACTCTCAATTTTTCACCCATTTTGCTCATACAACAAGTGAACCTACACGACAAATTGTCTACTTCTAACCCTAATGCATTGCAATCATCTTCCTAGCATTTTTTTTCCATTTTTTTTTCCATTTTTTCACCAAGCTCTTAAAATTCATCATGTACACAAAAGTTTGGGAGAGAGTCAAGCGAGAAAGAGAGACAAATCCTAAAATTGATTGTATCAAATTCCTTGATAGATTAGTTTTTACTAATTACTTCCATCCTACCTTCATTTACTATAAAATCACTATTTTAGTGTAAAAAAACACCAAATTAGTACAAATCATGCTAAATTATTGTAACTATGCTAATTTAACATCATTTTTCCATTAGCCTAATTTGGTTACTCTACCAAATCTTGCTTAACTTCTTTTTAGTTTTAAATCTCTATTTTTTCCCTAGACTTTTCCTTTCATTTTTACCTAATTGCATTTTGAAATTTTAGTACTAATTTTCCAAAGTTCCTATAGTATTCTATTGGAAAACTCCCTAATTTGTAGTTTAGGATTAATTTGTTGTTCTAATACTTCCTAGTTACATATAATTTGACTCACTTTGTTTAAATTTTCCACATTCTAAAATGTGAATTATTATGGTGGTTTACAAATGATAAGAAAATATTTTTTTTTAATTCATTTTTTAATGTTAAATCAAGTACTAAAAATGCACACTTTGACAATTACAATCAAGTTTGACCATAATACATGTACATTGAGGGATGTAAAGACCTTCAAAGATTAAATAAACAAAACTACTCTCACAAACTAAGGAATGTTTTACACCTTAAGGCCAAGCCAAATTGTTGTGTAAGAGGCCCCAAATCCTCATTTGAGGTTTGGAAAAAAGGCTGAAATTTGTGCAATCCACCTCAAGGGGAATGGCCTAGCCTCTAGATATAAAGCATCCCTTAGACCCTAAACTCCAAAAAAAGGCACCTAATAGATATACACACAACTCAACTAAGGTAAATGTGACTATTTTTGTCACCCTTTCTAAAACCAACCCCTCCAAATTCTTATCTAGAATGTACTATATCTATTTATGAGAGTTTAAAGTCAGTTTTGGATACAACTATTGCAAGTACTCTCAAATTCTTAGTTTATTGACTTATTCATATAGACTTATGGAGTCCCAAACATGCATAAAAAGGGATTCTAGAACACTCTCTTAACTTCCAACAAGACCTAACAAAAAAATTGGGCAATTCAATAATCGGAAAAATGCTCAATTTGTTGATTTGGACTCAATTAGGTGGAATCATCTCACAGAAGTGGTGGGAAAAATTTGGATCAAGAATAGTATAACTATTCCACAAAAAATGCTAGGAATTGGAACCAACACCCCTCCTCATTTATTATTTTTGTAACATAACTCATGGTTTTAATTGCTAGCAACAAGAATGGTTTCACCCATTTTGCAAGATTCAAAATTGTACATTCTCGTAACATGAGTTTCCGAATTTATATATGACTACATTGCAATTGTATACTACTATCAAAGTCAAAAGTCAAATACAAAAATGTACCCATGATGTTTATAGATGTCTTTTAACAACTACACAATTACCATTATTGTTTGAATTCCTTCGATCACTATCTCTATTCAAAGATTTGTTGTGTACAATGTTGTTGTAGCATATGAGTGTGAACAACTTGATCTTACTTTAGAATTGAGTAAGCAAAAAGAATGGGCCACAAACTTGCCCCCAATCCCAAAAGCTTGAACAAGGAAAAAATGGATGTTGCCTAGGTTAAAAACACAAAAGTTGTATCACTAAGAACAAAATGGTTAGATTCATCACTAAAATATTCGAAGAAACTCACATTTTGATTATTTAATGACTTCAACTAACATAAAGCATCTTTCACATTGAGATCAATAATCTTGAGTATGGTGCCTATGCAAGAAACAAAAGAAAATAAAACTAGTAGAATGCAAGTGACAAGTTTCCATACTCTTTTAGATAATAGTGGGTTATCTACAATTGCGTAGAAGCTTTACAACAAGTTACTTGAAACTTAGTAGCATAAATCCAAGGCCAATTGGAGAGCTTAGCATTCTCGTCAATCCACTCGTTGAGACCCTCCAAGCATTAGTCTCCTATTTTTCAAAAAACTATAGAACGTCATAGTTATAAGTTGAGTTCATTGTAAAGAATGCATTTGCTATCGGAACTTGGGAAAAATTGGATGTTAGAAAACTTTGAAAAACAAACAAATGAATGCCTTAGTTTGTAAGAGATAAATCTTACAAGGAAATTTGATTAATGAATGTCTCACACAAGAATTGCAAATCTAAAAACTAACAAACAAAACAAAATTAGAAGAAAAGTGAATTTATGCTTGAATGGACAAGGTTGTTGAAGTATTTAGATAAGTCATACTTGGCTTTGAACAAAGTGGAAACACCATTCATCCATCACTTATTCAATGCATGCTCATCATTTTCTATGGTCTTATAGTCTAGATTTGAGCTTAGAAATGAGAAAGGTGATATTATTATAAATTACCTATCAATTGGTACATGAGTTTTGCATGGCTATTTAGCAACATTTGTATGCTTCACAAACAAATATACAATATCAGTACTACAATGGATTCCTCATTTTCAATTCATGTGATTTGAAAGACTTTTGTAACCTTTATATGTTTGCAAACAAAACACATGCTGAGGAAAATGATGAAATTTTTAGACAACTTAGATCAAAGCAAAAATAGTAGGGTAGAAACTATCCTCAAATTAAAATGTCTAATTGCACTACTAAAACAATACCCTCTTTGAACCTTCTTTTGAATTGAGAGCAGTTAAAGAATTAAAGTTCTCCACCTCTTTTGGCAAGGCCACCAAGCTTGAACACCACCAAAAAATAACAGTGGTAAACAAAGACAAGTTCTCCATTTCCTTTGGCAAGGGTGCCAAGCTTGAACACCCATTTAAATCTAGAGTTCTCAAAGAAGACAAATTCTTCACTTCTTTTAGTGAGGACACTAAGATTGAACAATATCACAATTGGAGAGTGGTTAAGGAAGACAAGTCCCTTAATTCCTTTGGCAAGGCCATCAAACTTGAGCACGCACTCAAATTCAAAATTCTCAAGAAAGACAAGATCTTCACTTTTTTAAACAAGGTTGCCAAGTTGGAACTCCCACTCAAATTGAAGGTGGTCAAAGAAGACAAGTCCCCCACTTCCTTTTCCAAGGCCACCAAGCTTCTACACCCTTCCATTGAATCAACAGTGGTCAACAAAGAAAAGTTCGCTACTTTTTCTAGCAAATCTACCAAACTTGAACACACTTCCAAATTGAGAGTGCTTGAGGATAAGTTCCCTACTTCCTTTGTCAAGGCCACCAAGCATTAGCAACCACCCAAATTGAGAGTAGTTAGGGCAAACAAGTCCCCCACTTCCTTTGCCAAGGTTGTCAAACTTAAACACCCACTCAAACTAAGAGTGGTCAAGGAAAAAAAGTCCCCTACTTCCTTTGGCAAGGCCCCCAATCTAGAACATGCAATTAAATCCAAAATTGGCAAGGAAGACAAGTTCTCCAATTCCTTTAGCAAGGCCCCTAACTTAGAACACACAATCAAATCTAGAATTGTCAAGGAAGACAAATTCCCCAATTTCTTTAGCAAGGACCCTAATTTACACTATAAGAAACCCGTGTTTTTTTGACATGCAAATTTTGCATGCTCATGTCTGGAGTGATGTCTGTCCACGTCTAGTCAGACATCCAAAAATTTACGTTCATTAAGACATGGAAAAAACATTGAAAATCTGCTCGGACATCACATGTTTGAGGCCTGATGTCCAAAAAAACAATGGTCAACGGGGTTCTGAAATTGTGCCACCTGTCATGCCACATGAGCGTGGGAAGCTATGTAGGATTTTTTTCATCCATTACCCGTGAGTGACGTGGCATGTCGACGTGGCATATTTCTTGGGTGTGACGTAGCATTGTTTTGGGGCTCGAAAATAGGTCTAGAAGGAATGCTACTATGTCATGAATGATGACCATATAGACGTGATGTCGTCTTCTAGGATGTCTTTGAAGACATCTCAATAGACATTCTATGTCTGCAATGACATCGTGCTGTCATTCTGGACGCCATTCTTGTCATGTACACTATGAAGAGAAACATCCACTTTGGTTTTTATTGTGCCGAATGTGACATACAACATTTCTGTATTGTCCTTGCGGATGTTGTTCGTGACATGAGGTGTATGTATGAAAGCAACAGCTGGCACCATACAGAACACCGGCTACTGGTTGCGGAAGTTTTTGCATGCATCGCTAAGAAATAATCCAGACACACTGATGTCTCCGCGAGCATTTCCTGTAGCGTTCTCTCAATGTCAAAGAAAACATAGTCATATCAGTAGAGATGTCAACGGTGATAGTGGAAACGTGTGATTTGATGTGAACATGGACGCTACACGAGACGTTCAAGGCGTCATATTTGAGAACAGTATGCCTTACACAATGTTGGCAAGGAGGCACACCATACATAATATAAAATACATACATACATCATACATGGTATAAAATACATACATACATCATACATGGTATAAAATATATACATACATCATACATAATATAAAATACATGCATACATCATACATACAAAAATAATACACCATACATAGTATACAATATTCAATAATTATATCAAAATAAATACTTTAAAAGCATCTTATTGTGATTATAGGGAGGAGATAAGACGAGATATTTATATTAGAAAGGTGGTGGGAAGAATGACAAACAATATGGAATATTAAAAATACAATCATGACAAAGGATGAGAGGAGGCGGTGCTGACGTCGGTGCTAATGTTTGTTTGGGCGTTTATGCTGACATTATTGTCAGATATGACGTCTATATCCATTGTCTTTGTAGACATTCTTCTATTCAACACATCTTGTAAGGCAAGACATGCACGTGAATTTTTCCACTTCTGACATGTTTTACCTTCCTTTTGTAGTATCTCCTGGAACGACACATGCTAAACGTCATGCACTATAAGAAAATTTATGCGAAAATATTTTGAAGATGTTGCTTTCAATAAATGACAGCCAAGAAGACGTGTGGATACCAAGGAACTTGAAATCCGTAAAGAAATTTGATTGCAGGCGCCAAAGGCGATGCAATGATGATTTCCACATGCCACATGCACCTTACATCCTCACCGCACAGGAGCGAGCGTAGTTCATAGCCATAGTGTGCAACATATGCACCCCCACAAACTACTTTGGTACAATTCATAAACGCTTGAAAAATGATAAACTGCAGTACATGAAAACACATGACTACGACGTACTCATGCAACAAGTAAAAGACACATAAATCAACTCCCTTAGAAATGTTCATTTTATTTGCAATAGTACTAGATTAGGCAAATTCCACAATTGAGAGAACGTATGGGTCCATGGTGAAGGTGGTGCTTCCAATGTCTGTATCTCCATCACCTTTGTCTTTTTTTGTAAAAGGAACGTAGTATCTATATAGAAATGCATGTACCACAGACCCTTCTTCAAAGCACAAATTATTACAGATTTCTAAGTACATCATATATAGTTTGTTGTAAACGTGTCAACAAGGAGAGGATGTGCAGTCCAGGACATCACTGACAATACTGCAATGTCACACACTTGCACTATTCTAGACATCTCTGAAAATGTCCATGCGCATTAGGAAATGTCCACGTGAATATGAAGACAAACTTTTAACTAATGCTATTGCATGCGTGTTGCTGTAGATTTTACCGGTGGCGGTTTGAAACATTTTAGATGACAATGTGCGCTTAGCTATCATAAAAATTAGTAGAGTGTTCAAAGGCTCTGTGACAAAGAAGTGAATATGACTGAAAAGGACAGTGTCATGCACAATGTGGTCATGGCCACTTATCTACTAGAGAAGGAGTTTCCCACGAATTTCTTGAACATCATGACACATCTCCTAGTACATCTCGTGGAATAGTTATTTGTTTGTAGCCATGTGCATTGTCGATGCACCACATGCAGTCTTTTGTTTTCTCACAATGATTTTGTAGGAAGGGCATGTTTCTTGATACATTAATGTCCAGTATTGGAAATGAGCAATTTGAATTTGTTTGTCTAAATTGAACAATGTATGTCGTTCATTCAATTTGCTTGACTGAGTCTAGAGGTACGGTGCTTCAAGTGCTTACTATGTGTTGGATACAAATCAAATGAATAAGATGGTCATGCATTCAAAAGCAAACATTGTACAGGGTAATGTGAATGGATAATGCCATTGTAAGGAAGTACTCCCATGTTTGTCGTTCAACCTATTTATTCTTCAATAGACAAGTAAAACACATCAACGCCAAGGAAAGAGTGTAGTGTTGGATGACAACGATGTCGGAATGAAACAGACATATCTGAAGACGTTTACATGTTACTGACAACATTAGCTTGAGCAGTGTAGTGCTTGCCCGGAAGTCCCCAAGAATGCAAAGACATTGCAAGAGATGTCTCTACTATCGTGCAGATGTCCTCTACGACAGGTGAATAAGCGACACGATATTTGAGCAGACATTTGAAGGTTACTGAAAACATGAACTTCAACATGATAGTGCTTGTACAGAAGTCCCCATGTAAGTGAGGACATCGCAAGAGACATCCAGACTAACGTTGATATGTCCTCTAAGACATTTGAACAAGCGTCATGACGTCTCAACAAATATCGTCAGGAGGAACAAAAAAGCCATTAAGCTGAATGCTTCAAAATTTGTACTCACGTGGCCGGGCCACATCAGCAAAAAATTTGCCACGTCAAGGAATTTCCCTCGATCTTACTATGCCATCTGCCACATCAGCATGTCTACAATTTCTCAAGCCTGAGCATTGCCCAGCCCTCCTTTTTTTATGGCGGGCAAACATTTTGATTAAACAAAAACAACAAATTAATATTAAAGCCAATGAAAAAAGGTCAACAAAATTGACGTGGCAACTTCGATTATTACAGACACTACTACGGACATGCTTTGGTTTGCAACCATATCAGAAGAAAGGGGTATGTTAGTGGAAACAAAAAGTTGTTATCACCTAAATTTAGGCCTGTCCGCTACAACAGCCACTTTGATTTGTTAAAAGTGGCAAACCCTCGGGCAATCCATCTTCCAGACACACAGATGTCTCCTTGGACATAGTGTGTCCATCCTCAGACACTCTACGTTGAGTGCCCAATGTAAAAAAAAAATCAGGTTTCTTATAGTGTTAGAATATGCAAATAAATCTAAAATTGTCAAGGAAGACAAGTTCTCCAATTCCTTTAGCAAGGCCCCTAATTTAGAACACCCAATTAAATCTAAAATTGTCAAAAAAGACAAGTTCTCCACATCCTTTGGCAAGGCCGCCAAGCTTGAACACTCACTCAAATTGAAGGTAGTCAAGGAAAACAAATCTTCTACTTCCTTTAACAAGGCGACCAAACTTCTACTTTCACCTAAATTGAGAGTAGTAAAAGAAGACAAGTTTCTCAATTCTTTTGGCAAAATCGCCAAGTTTGAATACCAACTTAAATGAAGAGTGGTCAATCAAAACAAGCTCTCCACTTCTTTTTGCAGGCTACCAAGCTTGAACACACACTCAAATTCACAATGGCTAAAAAGCACAAGTCCCCCACTTCTTTTGGCAAGGCCGCCAAGCTTGAACACCCACCCAAATTGAGAGTGGTTAAAGAAGACAAATTCCCCACTTCCTTGGGCAAGGCCGCCAAGCTTGAACACTCAATCAAATAGAGAGTGGTCAGGGAAGACAAGTCCCCCACTTCCTTTGACAAGGCCGCCAAACTTGAACACCCTCTCAAATTAAAAGTGGTCAATGAAGATAAGTTCCCCACTTCCTTTGACAAGGCTGTCAAGCTTGAACACCATCTCAAATTGAGAGTGTTCAAGGAAGACAAGTTCCCCAATTCCTTTGGCAAGGCCGCCAAACTTGAACACCATCTCAGATCAAGAGTAGTCAACGAAGACACGTTCCCCACTTCCTTTGGCAAGGCCGCCAAACTTGAACACCAACTCAAATCAAGAGTGGTCAAGGAAGACAAGTTCCCCACTTCCTTTGGCAAGGATGCCAAGCTTGAACACCAACTCAAATAGAGAGTAGTCAAAGAAGACAAATTCTCCACTTCCTTGGGCAAGGTCGCCAAACTTGAACACCTACTCAAATCAATAGTGGTCAAGGAAGACAAGTTCCCCAATTCTTTTGGCAAGGCCGCCAAACTTAAACACCCACTCAAATAGAGAGTGGTTAGGGAAGACAAGTTCCCCACTTGATTTGGCAAGGCTACCAAACTTGAACACCAACTCAAATCAAGAGTGGTCAAGGAAGAGAAGTTCCCCACTTCCTTTGGCAAGGCTACCATACTTGAACACCAACTCAAATCGAGAGTGGTAAAAAAAGACAAGTTCCCCACTTCCTTTGGCAAGGCCGCCAAACTTAAACACCCACTCAAATAGAGAGTGGTCAAAGAAGACAAGTTCCCCACTTCCTTTGGCAAGGCTACCATACTTGAACACCAACTCAAATCAAGAGTGGTCAAAAAAGACAAGTTCCCCACTTCCTTTGGCAAGGCCGCCAAACTTGAACACCCATCCAAATCGAGAGTGGTCAAAGAAGACAAGTTCCCCAATTCCTTTGGCAAGGCCGCCAAACTTGAACACTTATTCAAATTGAGAGTGGTCAAGAAAGACAAGTTCCCCACTTCCTTTGGCAAGGCCGCCAAACTTGAACACTTATTCAAATTGAGAGTGGTCAAGGAAGACAAGTTCCCCACTTCCTTTGGCAAGGCCGCCAAGCTTGAACACTCACTCAAATTGAGAGTGGTCAAAGAATACAAGTCCCCTTCTTCGTTTGGCAAGGCTTCCAAGTTTCTACACCCTCTCAAATTAAAAGTGGTCAAGGAAGACAAGTTCCCCACTTCCTTTGGCAAGGCCGCCAACCTAGAACACTAACTCAAATAGAGAGTGGTCAAGGAAGACAAGTTCCCCACTTCCTTTGGCAAGGCTTCCAAGTTTCTACACCCTCTCAAATTAAGAGTGGTCAAGGAATACAAGTTCCCCACTTCATTTGGCAAGGCCGCCAAACTTGAACATTCATTCAAATCGAGAATGGTCAAGGAAGAGAAGTTCCCTACTTCCTTTGGCAAGGCCGCCAACCTAGAACACCAACTCAAATCGAGAGTGCTCAAAGAAGACATGTTCCCCACTTCCTTTGGCAAGGCTACCAAACTTGAACACCAACTCAAATCAAAAGTGGTCAAAAAAGACAAGTTCCCCACTTCCTTTGGCAAGGCCGCCAAGCTTGAACACCCATCCAAATCGAGAGTGGTCAAGGAAGACAAGTTCCCCACTTCCTTTGGCAAGGCCGCCAAGCTTGAACACCCATCCAAATCGAGAGTGGTCAAGGAAGACAAGTTCCCCACTTCCTTTGGCAAGGCCGCCAAACTTGAACACTTATTCAAATTCAGAGTGGTCAAGGAAGACAAGTTCCCCACTTCCTTTGGCAAGGCCGCCAAGCTTGAACACTCACTCAAATTGAGAGTGGTCAAGGAAGACAAGTTCCCCACTTCCTTTGGCAAGGCCGCCAAACTTGAACACTCATTCAAATCGAGAGTGGTCAAAAAAGACAAGTTCCCCACTTCCTTTGGCAAGGCCGACAAACTTAAACACCCACTCAAATAGAGAGTGGTCAAGGAAGACAAGTTCCCCACTTCCTTTGGCAAGGCCGCCAAGCTTGAACACTCACTCAAATAGAGAGTGGTCAAGGAAGACAAGTTCCCCACTTCCTTTGGCAAGCCCGCCAAGCTTGAACACTCACTCAAATTGAGAGTGGTTAAGGAAGACAAGTTCCCCACTTCCTTTGGCAAGGCCGCCAAACTTGAACACTCATTCAAATCGAGAGTGGTCAAAAAAGACAAGTTCCCCACTTCCTTTGGCAAGGCCGCCAAACTTAAACACCCACTCAAATAGAGAGTGGTCAAGGAAGAGAAGTCCCCCACTTCCTTTGGCAAGGCCGCCAAACTTGAACACTCACTCAAATCGAGAGTGGTCAAGGAAGACAAGTTCCCCACTTCCTTTGGCAAGGCCGCCGAACTTGAACACTCAATCAAATCGAGAGTGGTCAAGGAAGACAAATTCCCCACTTCCTTTGGCAAGGCTACCAAATTTGAACATCTATTCAAATTGAGAGTGTTCAAGGAAGACAAGTTTCCCACTTCCTTTGGCAAGGACGCCAAACTGGAACACTTATTCAAATTGAGAGTGGTCAAGGAAGACAAGTTCCCCACTTCCTTTGGCAAGGCTACCAAACTTGAACACATACTCAAATTGAGAGTGGTCAAGGAAGACAAGTTCCCCACTTCCTTTGGCAAGGCCGCCAATCTAGAACACCAACTCAAATTGAGAGTGTTCAAGGAAGACAAGTTCCCCACTTCCTTTGGCAAGGCCGCCATACTTGAACACTCAATCAAATAGAGAGCGGTCAAGGAAGACAAGTTCCCCACTTCCTTTGGCAAGGCCGCCGAATTTGAACATCTGTTCAAATTGAGAGTGGTCAAGGAAGACAAGTTCCCCAATTCCTTTGGCAAGGCCGCCAAACTTGAATACTCAATCAAATTGAGAGTGGTCAAGGAAGACAAGTTCCCCACTTCCTTTGGCAAGGCCGCCAAACTTGAACACTCATTCAAATCGAGAGTCGTCAAAAAGGACAAATTCCCCACTTCCTTTGGCAAGGCCGACAAATTTAAACACCCACTCAAATAGAGAGTGGTCAAGGAATACAAGTTCGCCACTTCCTTTGGCAAGGCCGTCAAGCTTGAACACTCACTCAAATTGAGAGTGGTCAAGGAAGACAAGTTCCCCACTTCCTTTGGCAAGGCTACCAAACTTGAACACATACTCAAATTGAGAGTGGTCAACGAAGACAAGTTCCCCACTTCCTTTGGCAAGGCCGCCATACTTGAACACTCAATCAAATTGAGAGTGGTCAACGAAGACAAGTTCCCCACTTCCTTTGGCAAGGCCGCCAATCTAGAACACCAACTCAAATTGAGAGTGGTCAAGGAAGACAAGTTCCCCACTTCCTTTGGCAAGGCCGCCAATCTAGAACACCAACTCAAATTGAGAGTGGTCAAGGAAGACAAGTTCCCCACTTCCTTTGGCAAGGCCGCCAATCTAGAACACCAACTCAAATTGAGAGTGTTCAAGGAAGACAAGTTCCCCACTTCCTTTGGCAAGGCCGCCATACTTGAACACTCAATCAAATTGAGAGTGGTCAACGAAGACAAGTTCCCCACTTCCTTTGGCAAGGCCGCCAATCTAGAACACCAACTCAAATTGAGAGTGGTCAAGGAAGACAAGTTCCCCACTTCCTTTGGCAAGGCTACCAAACTTGAACACATACTCAAATTGAGAGTGGTCAACGAAGACAAGTTCCCCACTTCCTTTGGCAAGGCCGCCAATCTAGAACACCAACTCAAATTGAGAGTGTTCAAGGAAGACAAGTTCCCCACTTCCTTTGGCAAAGCCGCCATACTTGAACACTCAATCAAATAGAGAGCGGTCAAGGAAGACAAGTTCCCCACTTCCTTTGGCAAGGCCGTCGAACTTGAACATCTGTTCAAATTGAGAGTGGTCAAGGAAGACAAGTTCCCCACTTCCTTTGGCAAGGCCGCCAAGCTTGAACACTCACTCAAATTGAGAGTGGTCAAGGAAGACAAGTTCCCCACTTCCTTTGGCAAGGCCGCCAAACTTGAACACTCATTCAAATCGAGAGTCGTCAAAAAGGACAAGTTCCCCACTTCCTTTGGCAAGGCCGACAAACTTAAACACCCACTCAAATAGAGAGTGGTCAAGGAAGACAAGTTCCCCACTTCCTTTGGCAAGGCCGCCAAGCTTGAACACTCACTCAAATTGAGAGTGGTCAAGGAAGACAAGTTCCCCACTTCCTTTGGCAAGGCCGCCAAGCTTGAACACTCATTCAAATTGAGAGTGGTCAAGGAAGACAAGTTCCCCACTTCCTTTGGCAAGGCCGCCAAACTTGAACACTCATTCAAATCGAGAGTCGTCAAAAAGGACAAGTTCCCCACTTCCTTTGGCAAGGCCGACAAACTTAAACACCCACTCAAATAGAGAGTGGTCAAGGAAGACAAGTTCCCCACTTCCTTTGGCAAGGCCGCCAAGCTTGAACACTCACTCAAATTGAGAGTGGTCAAGGAAGACAAGTTCCCCACTTCCTTTGGCAAGGCTACCAAACTTGAACACATACTCAAATTGAGAGTGGTCAACG
This sequence comes from Rhytidiadelphus loreus, assembly GCA_947034895.1. NCBI lineage: Eukaryota > Viridiplantae > Streptophyta > Bryopsida > Hypnales > Hylocomiaceae > Rhytidiadelphus > Rhytidiadelphus loreus. The sequence goes on from OX344764.1 coordinate 3,490,953, forward strand.
AAGACAAGTTCCCCACTTCCTTTGGCAAGGCCGCCAATCTAGAACACTCATTCAAATCGAGAGTGGTCAAAAAAGACAAGTTCCCCACTTCCTTTGGCAAGGCCGACAAACTTAAACACCCACTCAAATAGAGAGTGGTCAAGGAAGACAAGTTCCCCACTTCCTTTGGCAAGGCCGCCAAGCTTGAACACTCACTCAAATAGAGAGTGGTCAAGGAAGACAAGTTCCCCACTTCCTTTGGCAAGCCCGCCAAGCTTGAACACTCACTCAAATTGAGAGTGGTTAAGGAAGACAAGTTCCCCACTTCCTTTGGCAAGGCCGCCAAACTTGAACACTCATTCAAATCGAGAGTGGTCAAAAAAGACAAGTTCCCCACTTCCTTTGGCAAGGCCGACAAACTTAAACACCCACTCAAATAGAGAGTGGTCAAGGAAGAGAAGTCCCCCACTTCCTTTGGCAAGGCCGCCAAACTTGAACACTCACTCAAATTGAGAGTGGTCAAGGAAGACAAGTTCCCCACTTCCTTTGGCAAGGCCGCCGAACTTGAACACTCAATCAAATCGAGAGTGGTCAAGGAAGACAAATTCCCCACTTCCTTTGGCAAGGCTACCAAATTTGAACATCTATTCAAATTGAGAGTGGTCAAGGAAGACAAGTTCCCCACTTCCTTTGGCAAGGACGCCAAACTGGAACACTTATTCAAATTGAGAGTGGTCAAGGAAGACAAGTTCCCCACTTCCTTTGGCAAGGCTACCAAACTTGAACACATACTCAAATTGAGAGTGGTCAACGAAGACAAGTTCCCCACTTCCTTTGGCAAGGCCGCCAATCTAGAACACCAACTCAAATTGAGAGTGTTCAAGGAAGACAAGTTCCCCACTTCCTTTGGCAAGGCCGCCATACTTGAACACTCAATCAAATAGAGAGCGGTCAAGGAAGACAAGTTCCCCACTTCCTTTGGCAAGGCCGCCAAACTTGAACACTCATTCAAATCGAGAGTCGTCAAAAAGGACAAATTCCCCACTTCCTTTGGCAAGGCCGTCGAACTTGAACATCTGTTCAAATTGAGAGTGGTCAAGGAAGACAAGTTCCCCACTTCCTTTGGCAAGGCCGCCAAGCTTGAACACTCACTCAAATTGAGAGTGGTCAAGGAAGACAAGTTCCCCACTTCCTTTGGCAAGGCCGCCAAACTTGAACACTCATTCAAATCGAGAGTCGTCAAAAAGGACAAGTTCCCCACTTCCTTTGGCAAGGCCGACAAACTTAAACACCCACTCAAATAGAGAGTGGTGAAGGAAGACAAGTTCCCCACTTCCTTTGGCAAGGCCGCCAAGCTTGAACACTCACTCAAATTGAGAGTGGTCAAGGAAGACAAGTTCCCCACTTCCTTTGGCAAGGCTACCAAACTTGAACACATACTCAAATTGAGAGTGGTCAACGAAGACAAGTTCCCCACTTCCTTTGGCAAGGCCGCCAATCTAGAACACCAACTCAAATTGAGAGTGTTCAAGGAAGACAAGTTCCCCACTTCCTTTGGCAAGGCCGCCAAACTTGAACACTCATTCAAATCGAGAGTCGTCAAAAAGGACAAGTTCCCCACTTCCTTTGGCAAGGCCGACAAACTTAAACACCCACTCAAATAGAGAGTGGTGAAGGAAGACAAGTTCCCCACTTCCTTTGGCAAGGCCGCCAATCTAGAACACCAACTCAAATTGAGAGTGTTCAAGGAAGACAAGTTCCCCACTTCCTTTGGCAAGGCCGCCATACTTGAACACTCAATCAAATTGAGAGTGGTCAACGAAGACAAGTTCCCCACTTCCTTTGGCAAGGCCGCCAATCTAGAACACCAACTCAAATTGAGAGTGGTCAAGGAAGACAAGTTCCCCACTTCCTTTGGCAAGGCTACCAAACTTGAACACATACTCAAATTGAGAGTGGTCAACGAAGACAAGTTCCCCACTTCCTTTGGCAAGGCCGCCAATCTAGAACACCAACTCAAATTGAGAGTGTTCAAGGAAGACAAGTTCCCCACTTCCTTTGGCAAAGCCGCCATACTTGAACACTCAATCAAATAGAGAGCGGTCAAGGAAGACAAGTTCCCCACTTCCTTTGGCAAGGCCGCCAATCTAGAACACCAACTCAAATTGAGAGTGGTCAAGGAAGACAAGTTCCCCACTTCCTTTGGCAAGGCCGCCAAGCTTGAACACTCACTCAAATTGAGAGTGGTTAAGGAAGACAAGTTCCCCACTTCCTTTGGCAAGGCCGCCAAACTTGAACACTCATTCAAATCGAGAGTCGTCAAAAAGGACAAGTTCCCCACTTCCTTTGGCAAGGCCGACAAACTTAAACACCCACTCAAATAGAGAGTGGTCAAGGAAGACAAGTTCCCCACTTCCTTTGGCAAGGCCGCCAAGCTTGAACACTCACTCAAATTGAGAGTGGTCAAGGAAGAGAAGTTCCCCACTTCCTTTGGCAAGGCTACCATACTTGAACACCAACTCAAATCGAGAGTGGTAAAAAAAGACAAGTTCCCCACTTCCTTTGGCAAGGCCGCCAAACTTAAACACCCACTCAAATAGAGAGTGGTCAAAGAAGACAAGTTCCCCACTTCCTTTGGCAAGGCTACCATACTTGAACACCAACTCAAATCAAGAGTGGTCAAAAAAGACAAGTTCCCCACTTCCTTTGGCAAGGCCGCCAAACTTGAACACCCATCCAAATCGAGAGTGGTCAAAGAAGACAAGTTCCCCAATTCCTTTGGCAAGGCCGCCAAACTTGAACACTTATTCAAATTGAGAGTGGTCAAGAAAGACAAGTTCCCCACTTCCTTTGGCAAGGCCGCCAAACTTGAACACTTATTCAAATTGAGAGTGGTCAAGGAAGACAAGTTCCCCACTTCCTTTGGCAAGGCCGCCAAGCTTGAACACTCACTCAAATTGAGAGTGGTCAAAGAATACAAGTCCCCTTCTTCGTTTGGCAAGGCTTCCAAGTTTCTACACCCTCTCAAATTAAAAGTGGTCAAGGAAGACAAGTTCCCCACTTCCTTTGGCAAGGCCGCCAACCTAGAACACTAACTCAAATAGAGAGTGGTCAAGGAAGACAAGTTCCCCACTTCCTTTGGCAAGGCTTCCAAGTTTCTACACCCTCTCAAATTAAGAGTGGTCAAGGAATACAAGTTCCCCACTTCATTTGGCAAGGCCGCCAAACTTGAACATTCATTCAAATCGAGAATGGTCAAGGAAGAGAAGTTCCCTACTTCCTTTGGCAAGGCCGCCAACCTAGAACACCAACTCAAATCGAGAGTGGTCAAGGAAGACAAGTTCCCCACTTCCTTTGGCAAGGCCGCCAAGCTTGAACACCCATCCAAATCGAGAGTGGTCAAGGAAGACAAGTTCCCCACTTCCTTTGGCAAGGCCGCCAAACTTGAACACTTATTCAAATTCAGAGTGGTCAAGGAAGACAAGTTCCCCACTTCCTTTGGCAAGGCCGCCAAGCTTGAACACTCACTCAAATTGAGAGTGGTCAAGGAAGACAAGTTCCCCACTTCCTTTGGCAAGGCCGCCAAACTTGAACACTCATTCAAATCGAGAGTGGTCAAAAAAGACAAGTTCCCCACTTCCTTTGGCAAGGCCGACAAACTTAAACACCCACTCAAATAGAGAGTGGTCAAGGAAGACAAGTTCCCCACTTCCTTTGGCAAGGCCGCCAAGCTTGAACACTCACTCAAATAGAGAGTGGTCAAGGAAGACAAGTTCCCCACTTCCTTTGGCAAGCCCGCCAAGCTTGAACACTCACTCAAATTGAGAGTGGTGAAGGAAGACAAGTTCCCCACTTCCTTTGGCAAGGCCGCCAAACTTGAACACTCATTCAAATCGAGAGTGGTCAAAAAAGACAAGTTCCCCACTTCCTTTGGCAAGGCCGCCAAACTTGAACACTCATTCAAATCGAGAGTGGTCAAAAAAGACAAGTTCCCCACTTCCTTTGGCAAGGCCGACAAACTTAAACACCCACTCAAATAGAGAGTAGTCAAGGAAGAGAAGTCCCCCACTTCCTTCGGCAAGGCCGCCAAACTTGAACACTCACTCAAATCGAGAGTGGTCAAGGAAGACAAGTTCCCCACTTCCTTTGGCAAGGCCGCCGAACTTGAACACTCAATCAAATCGAGAGTGGTCAAGGAAGACAAATTCCCCACTTCCTTTGGCAAGGCTACCAAATTTGAACATCTATTCAAATTGAGAGTGTTCAAGGAAGACAAGTTTCCCACTTCCTTTGGCAAGGACGCCAAACTGGAACACTTATTCAAATTGAGAGTGGTCAAGGAAGACAAGTTCCCCACTTCCTTTGGCAAGGCTACCAAACTTGAACACATACTCAAATTGAGAGTGGTCAAGGAAGACAAGTTCCCCACTTCCTTTGGCAAGGCCGCCAATCTAGAACACCAACTCAAATTGAGAGTGTTCAAGGAAGACAAGTTCCCCACTTCCTTTGGCAAGGCCGCCAATCTAGAACACCAACTCAAATTGAGAGTGTTCAAGGAAGACAAGTTCCCCACTTCCTTTGGCAAGGCCGCCATACTTGAACACTCAATCAAATTGAGAGTGGTCAACGAAGACAAGTTCCCCACTTCCTTTGGCAAGGCCGCCAAGCTTGAACACTCACTCAAATTGAGAGTGGTCAAGGAAGACAAGTTCCCCACTTCCTTTGGCAAGGCCGCCAAACTTGAACACTCATTCAAATCGAGAGTCGTCAAAAAGGACAAGTTCCCCACTTCCTTTGGCAAGGCCGACAAACTTAAACACCCACTCAAATAGAGAGTGGTCAAGGAAGACAAGTTCCCCACTTCCTTTGGCAAGGCCGCCAAGCTTGAACACTCACTCAAATTGAGAGTGGTCAAGGAAGACAAGTTCCCCACTTCCTTTGGCAAGGCCGCCAAACTTGAACACTCATTCAAATCGAGAGTCGTCAAAAAGGACAAGTTCCCCACTTCCTTTGGCAAGGCCGACAAACTTAAACACCCACTCAAATAGAGAGTGGTCAAAGAAGACAAGTTCCCCACTTCCTTTGGCAAGGCCGCCAAGCTTGAACACTCACTCAAATTGAGAGTGGTCAAGGAAGACAAGTTCCCCACTTCCTTTGGCAAGGCTACCAAACTTGAACACATACTCAAATTGAGAGTGGTCAACGAAGACAAGTTCCCCACTTCCTTTGGCAAGGCCGTCGAACTTGAACATCTGTTCAAATTGAGAGTGGTCAAGGAAGACAAGTTCCCCACTTCCTTTGGCAAGGCCGTCGAACTTGAACATCTGTTCAAATTGAGAGCGGTCAAGGAAGACAAGTTCCCCACTTCCTTTGGCAAGGCCGTCGAACTTGAACATCTGTTCAAATTGAGAGTGGTCAAGGAAGACAAGTTCCCCACTTCCTTTGGCAAGGCCGCCAAGCTTGAACACTCACTCAAATTGAGAGTGGTCAAGGAAGACAAGTTCCCCACTTCCTTTGGCAAGGCCGCCAAACTTGAACACTCATTCAAATCGAGAGTCGTCAAAAAGGACAAGTTCCCCACTTCCTTTGGCAAGGCCGACAAACTTAAACACCCACTCAAATAGAGAGTAGTCAAGGAAGACAAGTTCCCCACTTCCTTTGGCAAGGCCGCCAAGCTTGAACACTCACTCAAATTGAGAGTGGTCAAGGAAGACAAGTTCCCCACTTCCTTTGGCAAGGCTACCAAACTTGAACACATACTCAAATTGAGAGTGGTCAACGAAGACAAGTTCCCCACTTCCTTTGGCAAGGCCGTCGAACTTGAACATCTGTTCAAATTGAGAGTGGTCAAGGAAGACAAGTTCCCCACTTCCTTTGGCAAGGCCGTCGAACTTGAACATCTGTTCAAATTGAGAGCGGTCAAGGAAGACAAGTTCCCCACTTCCTTTGGCAAGGCCGACAAACTTAAACACCCACTCAAATAGAGAGTAGTCAAGGAAGACAAGTTCCCCACTTCCTTTGGCAAGGCTACCAAACTTGAACACATACTCAAATTGAGAGTGGTCAACGAAGACAAGTTCCCCACTTCCTTTGGCAAGGCCGCCAATCTAGAACACCAACTCAAATTGAGAGTGTTCAAGGAAGACAAGTTCCCCACTTCCTTTGGCAAGGCCGCCATACTTGAACACTCAATCAAATTGAGAGTGGTCAACGAAGACAAGTTCCCCACTTCCTTTGGCAAGGCCGCCAATCTAGAACACCAACTCAAATTGAGAGTGGCCAAGGAAGACAAGTTCCCCACTTCCTTTGGCAAGGCTACCAAACTTGAACACATACTCAAATTGAGAGTGGTCAACGAAGACAAGTTCCCCACTTCCTTTGGCAAGGCCGCCAATCTAGAACACCAACTCAAATTGAGAGTGGTCAAGGAAGACAAGTTCCCCACTTTCTTTGGCAAGGCCGCCAATCTAGAACACCAACTCAAATTGAGAGTGTTCAAGGAAGACAAGTTCCCCACTTCCTTTGGCAAGGCCGCCATACTTGAACATCTGTTCAAATTGAGAGTGGTCAAGGAAGACAAGTTCCCCACTTCCTTTGGCAAGGCCGCCAAGCTTGAACACTCACTCAAATTGAGAGTGGTCAAGGAAGACAAGTTCCCCACTTCCTTTGGCAAGGCCGCCAAACTTGAACACTCATTCAAATTGAGAGTCGTCAAAAAGGACAAGTTCCCCACTTCCTTTGGCAAGGCCGACAAACTTAAACACCCACTCAAATAGAGAGTGGTCAAGGAAGACAAGTTCCCCACTTCCTTTGGCAAGGCCGCCAAGCTTGAACACTCACTCAAATTGAGAGTGGTCAAGGAAGACAAGTTCCCCACTTCCTTTGGCAAGGCTACCAAACTTGAACACATACTCAAATTGAGAGTGGTCAACGAAGACAAGTTCCCCACTTCCTTTGGCAAGGCCGCCAATCTAGAACACCAACTCAAATTGAGAGTGGTCAAGGAAGACAAGTTCCCCACTTCCTTTGGCAAGGCCGCCAATCTAGAACACCAACTCAAATTGAGAGTGGTCAAGGAAGACAAGTTCCCCACTTTCTTTGGCAAGGCCGCCAATCTAGAACACCAACTCAAATTGAGAGTGTTCAAGGAAGACAAGTTCCCCACTTCCTTTGGCAAGGCCGCCATACTTGAACACTCAATCAAATTGAGAGTGGTCAACGAAGACAAGTTCCCCACTTCCTTTGGCAAGGCCGCCAATCTAGAACACCAACTCAAATTGAGAGTGGTCAAGGAAGACAAGTTCCCCACTTCCTTTGGCAAGGCTACCAAACTTGAACACATACTCAAATTGAGAGTGGTCAACGAAGACAAGTTCCCCACTTCCTTTGGCAAGGCCGCCAATCTAGAACACCAACTCAAATTGAGAGTGTTCAAGGAAGACAAGTTCCCCACTTCCTTTGGCAAAGCCGCCATACTTGAACACTCAATCAAATAGAGAGCGGTCAAGGAAGACAAGTTCCCCACTTCCTTTGGCAAGGCCGTCGAACTTGAACATCTGTTCAAATTGAGAGTGGTCAAGGAAGACAAGTTCCCCACTTCCTTTGGCAAGGCCGCCAAGCTTGAACACTCACTCAAATTGAGAGTGGTCAAGGAAGACAAGTTCCCCACTTCCTTTGGCAAGGCCGCCAAACTTGAACACTCATTCAAATCGAGAGTCGTCAAAAAGGACAAGTTCCCCACTTCCTTTGGCAAGGCCGACAAACTTAAACACCCACTCAAATAGAGAGTGGTCAAGGAAGACAAGTTCCCCACTTCCTTTGGCAAGGCCGCCAAGCTTGAACACTCACTCAAATTGAGAGTGGTCAAGGAAGACAAGTTCCCCACTTCCTTTGGCAAGGCCGCCAAGCTTGAACACTCACTCAAATTGAGAGTGGTCAAGGAAGACAAGTTCCCCACTTCCTTTGGCAAGGCCGCCAAACTTGAACACTCATTCAAATCGAGAGTCGTCAAAAAGGACAAGTTCCCCACTTCCTTTGGCAAGGCCGACAAACTTAAACACCCACTCAAATAGAGAGTGGTCAAGGAAGACAAGTTCCCCACTTCCTTTGGCAAGGCCGCCAAGCTTGAACACTCACTCAAATTGAGAGTGGTCAAGGAAGACAAGTTCCCCACTTCCTTTGGCAAGGCCGCCAAGCTTGAACACTCATTCAAATTGAGAGTGGTCAAGGAAGACAAGTTCCCCACTTCCTTTGGCAAGGCCGCCAAACTTGAACACTCATTCAAATCGAGAGTCGTCAAAAAGGACAAGTTCCCCACTTCCTTTGGCAAGGCCGACAAACTTAAACACCCACTCAAATAGAGAGTGGTCAAGGAAGACAAGTTCCCCACTTCCTTTGGCAAGGCCGCCAAGCTTGAACACTCACTCAAATTGAGAGTGGTCAAGGAAGACAAGTTCCCCACTTCCTTTGGCAAGGCTACCAAACTTGAACACATACTCAAATTGAGAGTGGTCAACGAAGACAAGTTCCCCACTTCCTTTGGCAAGGCCGCCAATCTAGAACACCAACTCAAATTGAGAGTGTTCAAGGAAGACAAGTTCCCCACTTCCTTTGGCAAGGCCGCCATACTTGAACACTCAATCAAATTGAGAGTGGTCAACGAAGACAAGTTCCCCACTTCCTTTGGCAAGGCCGCCAATCTAGAACACCAACTCAAATTGAGAGTGGTCAAGGAAGACAAGTTCCCCACTTCCTTTGGCAAGGCTACCAAACTTGAACACATACTCAAATTGACAGTGGTCAACGAAGACAAGTTCCCCACTTCCTTTGGCAAGGCCGCCAATCTAGAACACCAACTCAAATTGAGAGTGTTCAAGGAAGACAAGTTCCCCACTTCCTTTGGCAAAGCCGCCATACTTGAACACTCAATCAAATAGAGAGCGGTCAAGGAAGACAAGTTCCCCACTTCCTTTGGCAAGGCCGTCGAACTTGAACATCTGTTCAAATTGAGAGTGGTCAAGGAAGACAAGTTCCCCACTTCCTTTGGCAAGGCCGCCAAGCTTGAACACTCACTCAAATTGAGAGTGGTCAAGGAAGACAAGTTCCCCACTTCCTTTGGCAAGGCCGCCAAGCTTGAACACTCACTCAAATTGAGAGTGGTCAAGGAAGACAAGTTCCCCACTTCCTTTGGCAAGGCCGCCAAACTTGAACACTCATTCAAATCGAGAGTCGTCAAAAAGGACAAGTTCCCCACTTCCTTTGGCAAGGCCGACAAACTTAAACACCCACTCAAATAGAGAGTGGTCAAGGAAGACAAGTTCCCCACTTCCTTTGGCAAGGCCGCCAAGCTTGAACACTCACTCAAATTGAGAGTGGTCAAGGAAGACAAGTTCCCCACTTCCTTTGGCAAGGCTACCAAACTTGAACACATACTCAAATTGAGAGTGGTCAACGAAGACAAGTTCCCCACTTCCTTTGGCAAGGCCGCCAATCTAGAACACCAACTCAAATTGAGAGTGTTCAAGGAAGACAAGTTCCCCACTTCCTTTGGCAAGGCCGCCATACTTGAACACTCAATCAAATTGAGAGTGGTCAACGAAGACAAGTTCCCCACTTCCTTTGGCAAGGCCGCCAATCTAGAACACCAACTCAAATTGAGAGTGGTCAAGGAAGACAAATTCCCCACTTCCTTTGGCAAGGCTACCAAACTTGAACACATACTCAAATTGAGAGTGGTCAAGGAAGACAAGTTCCCCACTTCCTTTGGCAAGGCCGCCAATCTAGAACACCAACTCAAATTGAGAGTGTTCAAGGAAGACAAGTTCTCCACTTCCTTTGGCAAAGCCGCCATACTTGAACACTCAATCAAATAGAGAGCGGTCAAGGAAGACAAGTTCCCCACTTCCTTTGGCAAGGCCGTCGAATTTGAACATCTGTTCAAATTGAGAGTGGTCAAGGAAGACAAGTTCCCCACTTCCTTTGGCAAGGCCGCCAAGCTTGAACACTCACTCAAATTGAGAGTGGTCAAGGAAGACAAGTTCCCCACTTCCTTTGGCAAGGCCGCCAAACTTGAACACTCATTCAAATCGAGAGTCGTCAAAAAGGACAAGTTCCCCACTTCCTTTGGCAAGGCCGACAAACTTAAACACCCACTCAAATAGAGAGTGGTCAAGGAAGACAAGTTCCCCACTTCCTTTGGCAAGGCCGCCAAGCTTGAACACTCACTCAAATTGAGAGTGGTCAAGGAAGACAAGTTCCCCACTTCCTTTGGCAAGGCCGCTAAGCTTGAACACTCACTCAAATTGAGAGTGGTCAAGGAAGACAAGTTCCCCACTTCCTTTGGCAAGGCCGCCAAACTTGAACACTCATTCAAATCGAGAGTCGTCAAAAAGGACAAGTTCCCCACTTCCTTTGGCAAGGCCGACAAACTTAAACACCCACTCAAATAGAGAGTGGTCAAGGAAGACAAGTTCCCCACTTCCTTTGGCAAGGCCGCCAAGCTTGAACACTCACTCAAATTGAGAGTGGTCAAGGAAGACAAGTTCCCCACTTCCTTTGGCAAGGCTACCAAACTTGAACACATACTCAAATTGAGAGTGGTCAACGAAGACAAGTTCCCCACTTCCTTTGGCAAGGCCGCCAATCTAGAACACCAACTCAAATTGAGAGTGTTCAAGGAAGACAAGTTCCCCACTTCCTTTGGCAAGGCCGCCATACTTGAACACTCAATCAAATTGAGAGTGGTCAACGAAGACAAGTTCCCCACTTCCTTTGGCAAGGCCGCCAATCTAGAACACCAACTCAAATTGAGAGTGGTCAAGGAAGACAAGTTCCCCACTTCCTTTGGCAAGGCTACCAAACTTGAACACATACTCAAATTGAGAGTGGTCAACGAAGACAAGTTCCCCACTTCCTTTGGCAAGGCCGCCAATCTAGAACACCAACTCAAATTGAGAGTGTTCAAGGAAGACAAGTTCCCCACTTCCTTTGGCAAAGCCGCCATACTTGAACACTCAATCAAATAGAGAGCGGTCAAGGAAGACAAGTTCCCCACTTCCTTTGGCAAGGCCGTCGAACTTGAACATCTGTTCAAATTGAGAGTGGTCAAGGAAGACAAGTTCCCCACTTCCTTTGGCAAGGCCGCCAAACTTGAACACTCATTCAAATCGAGAGTCGTCAAAAAAGACAAGTTCCCCACTTCCTTTGGCAAGGCCGACAAACTTAAACACCCACTCAAATAGAGAGTGGTCAAGGAAGAGAAGTCCCCCACTTCCTTTGGCAAGGCCGCCAAACTTGAACACTCACTCAAATCGAGAGTGGTCAAGGAAGACAAGTTCCCCACTTCCTTTGGCAAGGCCGCCAAACTTGAACACTCAATCAAATCGAGAGTGGTCAAGGAAGACAAATTCCCCACTTCCTTTGGCAAGGCTACCAAACTTGAACATCTATTCAAATTGAGAGTGGTCAAAGAAGACAAGTTTCCCACTTCCTTTGGCAAGGACGCCAAACTGGAACACTTATTCAAATTGAGAGTGGTCAAGGAAGACAAGTTCCCCACTTCCTTTGGCAAGGCCGCCAAGCTTGAACACTCACTCAAATTGAGAGTGGTCAAGGAAGACAAGTTCCCCACTTCCTTTGGCAAGGCCGCCAAGCTTGAACACTCACTCAAATTGAGAGTGGTCAAGGAAGACAAGTTCCCCACTTCCTTTGGCAAGGCCGCCAAACTTGAACACTCATTCAAATCGAGAGTCGTCAAAAAGGACAAGTTCCCCACTTCCTTTGGCAAGGCCGACAAACTTAAACACCCACTCAAATAGAGAGTGGTCAAGGAAGACAAGTTCCCCACTTCCTTTGGCAAGGCCGCCAAGCTTGAACACTCACTCAAATTGAGAGTGGTCAAGGAAGACAAGTTCCCCACTTCCTTTGGCAAGGCCGCCAAGCTTGAACACTCACTCAAATTGAGAGTGGTCAAGGAAGACAAGTTCCCCACTTCCTTTGGCAAGGCCGCCAAACTTGAACACTCATTCAAATCGAGAGTCGTCAAAAAGGACAAGTTCCCCACTTCCTTTGGCAAGGCCGACAAACTTAAACACCCACTCAAATAGAGAGTGGTCAAGGAAGACAAGTTCCCCACTTCCTTTGGCAAGGCCGCCAAGCTTCAACACTCACTCAAATTGAGAGTGGTCAAGGAAGACAAGTTCCCCACTTCCTTTGGCAAGGCTACCAAACTTGAACACATACTCAAATTGAGAGTGGTCAACGAAGACAAGTTCCCCACTTCCTTTGGCAAGGCCGCCAATCTAGAACACCAACTCAAATTGAGAGTGTTCAAGGAAGACAAGTTCCCCACTTCCTTTGGCAAGGCCGCCAAACTTGAACACTCATTCAAATCGAGAGTCGTCAAAAAGGACAAGTTCCCCACTTCCTTTGGCAAGGCTGACAAGCTTGAACAGCCACTCAAATAGAGAGTGGTCAACGAAGACAAGTTCCCCACTTCCTTTGGCAAGGCCGCCAAGCTTCTACACTCACTCAAATAGAGAGTGGTCAAGGAATACAAGTCCCCCACTTCCTTTGGCAAGGCCGACAAACTTAAACACCCACTCAAATAGAGAGTGGTCAAGGAAGACAAGTTCCCCACTTCCTTTGGCAAGGCCGCCAAGCTTGAACACTCACTCAAATTGAGAGTGGTCAAGGAAGACAAGTTCCCCACTTCCTTTGGCAAGGCCGCCAAACTTGAACACTCATTCAAATCGAGAGTCGTCAAAAAGGACAAGTTCCCCACTTCCTTTGGCAAGGCCGACAAACTTAAACACCCACTCAAATAGAGAGTGGTCAAGGAAGACAAGTTCCCCACTTCCTTTGGCAAGGCCGCCAAGCTTGAACACTCACTCAAATTGAGAGTGGTCAAGGAAGACAAGTTCCCCACTTCCTTTGGCAAGGCTACCAAACTTGAACACATACTCAAATTGAGAGTGGTCAACGAAGACAAGTTCCCCACTTCCTTTGGCAAGGCCGCCAATCTAGAACACCAACTCAAATTGAGAGTGTTCAAGGAAGACAAGTTCCCCACTTCCTTTGGCAAGGCCGCCATACTTGAACACTCAATCAAATTGAGAGTGGTCAACGAAGACAAGTTCCCCACTTCCTTTGGCAAGGCCGCCAATCTAGAACACCAACTCAAATTGAGAGTGGTCAAGGAAGACAAGTTCCCCACTTCCTTTGGCAAGGCTACCAAACTTGAACACATACTCAAATTGAGAGTGGTCAAGGAAGACAAGTTCCCCACTTCCTTTGGCAAGGCCGCCAATCTAGAACACCAACTCAAATTGAGAGTGTTCAAGGAAGACAAGTTCCCCACTTCCTTTGGCAAAGCCGCCATACTTGAACACTCAATCAAATCGAGAGCGGTCAAGGAAGACAAGTTCCCCACTTCCTTTGGCAAGGCCGTCGAACTTGAACATCTGTTCAAATTGAGAGTGGTCAAGGAAGACAAGTTCCCCACTTCCTTTGGCAAGGCCGCCAAGCTTGAACACTCACTCAAATTGAGAGTGGTCAAGGAAGACAAGTTCCCCACTTCCTTTGGCAAGGCCGCCAAACTTGAACACTCATTCAAATCGAGAGTCGTCAAAAAGGACAAGTTCCCCACTTCCTTTGGCAAGGCCGACAAACTTAAACACCCACTCAAATAGAGAGTGGTCAAGGAAGACAAGTTCCCCACTTCCTTTGGCAAGGCCGCCAAGCTTGAACACTCACTCAAATTGAGAGTGGTCAAGGAAGACAAGTTCCCCACTTCCTTTGGCAAGGCCGCCAAGCTTGAACACTCACTCAAATTGAGAGTGGTCAAGGAAGACAAGTTCCCCACTTCCTTTGGCAAGGCCGCCAAACTTGAACACTCATTCAAATCGAGAGTCGTCAAAAAGGACAAGTTCCCCACTTCCTTTGGCAAGGCCGACAAACTTAAACACCCACTCAAATAGAGAGTGGTCAAGGAAGACAAGTTCCCCACTTCCTTTGGCAAGGCCGCCAAGCTTGAACACTCACTCAAATTGAGAGTGGTCAAGGAAGACAAGTTCCCCACTTCCTTTGGCAAGGCTACCAAACTTGAACACATACTCAAATTGAGAGTGGTCAACGAAGACAAGTTCCCCACTTCCTTTGGCAAGGCCGCCAATCTAGAACACCAACTCAAATTGAGAGTGTTCAAGGAAGACAAGTTCCCCACTTCCTTTGGCAAGGCCGCCATACTTGAACACTCAATCAAATTGAGAGTGGTCAACGAAGACAAGTTCCCCACTTCCTTTGGCAAGGCCGCCAATCTAGAACACCAACTCAAATTGAGAGTGGTCAAGGAAGACAAGTTCCCCACTTCCTTTGGCAAGGCTACCAAACTTGAACACATACTCAAATTGAGAGTGGTCAACGAAGACAAGTTCCCCACTTCCTTTGGCAAGGCCGCCAATCTAGAACACCAACTCAAATTGAGAGTGGTCAAGGAAGACAAGTTCCCCACTTCCTTTGGCAAAGCCGCCATACTTGAACACTCAATCAAATAGAGAGCGGTCAAGGAAGACAAGTTCCCCACTTCCTTTGGCAAGGCCGTCGAACTTGAACATCTGTTCAAATTGAGAGTGGTCAAGGAAGACAAGTTCCCCACTTCCTTTGGCAAGGCCGCCAAACTTGAACACTCATTCAAATCGAGAGTCGTCAAAAAAGACAAGTTCCCCACTTCCTTTGGCAAGGCCGACAAACTTAAACACCCACTCAAATAGAGAGTGGTCAAGGAAGAGAAGTCCCCCACTTCCTTTGGCAAGGCCGCCAAACTTGAACACTCACTCAAATCGAGAGTGGTCAAGGAAGACAAGTTCCCCACTTCCTTTGGCAAGGCCGCCAAACTTGAACACTCAATCAAATCGAGAGTGGTCAAGGAAGACAAATTCCCCACTTCCTTTGGCAAGGCTACCAAACTTGAACATCTATTCAAATTGAGAGTGGTCAAAGAAGACAAGTTTCCCACTTCCTTTGGCAAGGACGCCAAACTGGAACACTTATTCAAATTGAGAGTGGTCAAGGAAGACAAGTTCCCCACTTACTTTGGCAAGGCCGCCAAGCTTGAACACTCACTCAAATTGAGAGTGGTCAAGGAAGACAAGTTCCCCACTTCCTTTGGCAAGGCCGCCAAGCTTGAACACTCACTCAAATTGAGAGTGGTCAAGGAAGACAAGTTCCCCACTTCCTTTGGCAAGGCCGCCAAACTTGAACACTCATTCAAATCGAGAGTCGTCAAAAAGGACAAGTTCCCAACTTCCTTTGGCAAGGCCGACAAACTTAAACACCCACTCAAATAGAGAGTGGTCAAGGAAGACAAGTTCCCCACTTCCTTTGGCAAGGCCGCCAAGCTTGAACACTCACTCAAATTGAGAGTGGTCAAGGAAGACAAGTTCCCCACTTCCTTTGGCAAGGCCGCCAAGCTTGAACACTCACTCAAATTGAGAGTGGTCAAGGAAGACAAGTTCCCCACTTCCTTTGGCAAGGCCGCCAAACTTGAACACTCATTCAAATCGAGAGTCGTCAAAAAGGACAAGTTCCCCACTTCCTTTGGCAAGGCCGACAAACTTAAACACCCACTCAAATAGAGAGTGGTCAAGGAAGACAAGTTCCCCACTTCCTTTGGCAAGGCCGCCAAGCTTGAACACTCACTCAAATTGAGAGTGGTCAAGGAAGACAAGTTCCCCACTTCCTTTGGCAAGGCTACCAAACTTGAACACATACTCAAATTGAGAGTGGTCAACGAAGACAAGTTCCCCACTTCCTTTGGCAAGGCCGCCAATCTAGAACACCAACTCAAATTGAGAGTGTTCAAGGAAGACAAGTTCCCCACTTCCTTTGGCAAGGCCGCCAAACTTGAACACTCATTCAAATCGAGAGTCGTCAAAAAGGACAAGTTCCCCACTTCCTTTGGCAAGGCTGACAAGCTTGAACAGCCACTCAAATAGAGAGTGGTCAACGAAGACAAGTTCCCCACTTCCTTTGGCAAGGCCGCCAAGCTTCTACACTCACTCAAATAGAGAGTGGTCAAGGAATACAAGTCCCCCACTTCCTTTGGCAAGGCCGACAAACTTAAACACCCACTCATATAGAGAGTGGTCAAGGAAGACAAGTTCCCCACTTCCTTTGGCAAGGCCGCCAAGCTTGAACACTCACTCAAATTGAGAGTGGTCAAGGAAGACAAGTTCCCCACTTCCTTTGGCAAGGCCGCCAAACTTGAACACTCATTCAAATCGAGAGTCGTCAAAAAGGACAAGTTCCCCACTTCCTTTGGCAAGGCCGACAAACTTAAACACCCACTCAAATAGAGAGTGGTCAAGGAAGACAAGTTCCCCACTTCCTTTGGCAAGGCCGCCAAGCTTGAACACTCACTCAAATTGAGAGTGGTCAAGGAAGACAAGTTCCCCACTTCCTTTGGCAAGGCTACCAAACTTGAACACATACTCAAATTGAGAGTGGTCAACGAAGACAAGTTCCCCACTTCCTTTGGCAAGGCCGCCAATCTAGAACACCAACTCAAATTGAGAGTGTTCAAGGAAGACAAGTTCCCCACTTCCTTTGGCAAGGCCGCCATACTTGAACACTCAATCAAATTGAGAGTGGTCAACGAAGACAAGTTCCCCACTTCCTTTGGCAAGGCCGCCAATCTAGAACACCAACTCAAATTGAGAGTGGTCAAGGAAGACAAGTTCCCCACTTCCTTTGGCAAGGCTACCAAACTTGAACACATACTCAAATTGAGAGTGGTCAACGAAGACAAGTTCCCCACTTCCTTTGGCAAGGCCGCCAATCTAGAACACCAACTCAAATTGAGAGTGTTCAAGGAAGACAAGTTCCCCACTTCCTTTGGCAAAGCCGCCATACTTGAACACTCAATCAAATAGAGAGCGGTCAAGGAAGACAAGTTCCCCACTTCCTTTGGCAAGGCCGTCGAACTTGAACATCTGTTCAAATTGAGAGTGGTCAACGAAGACAAGTTCCCCACTTCCTTTGGCAAGGCCGCCAAGCTTGAACACTCACTCAAATTGAGAGTGGTCAAGGAAGACAAGTTCCCCACTTCCTTTGGCAAGGCCGCCAAACTTGAACACTCATTCAAATCGAGAGTCGTCAAAAAGGACAAGTTCCCCACTTCCTTTGGCAAGGCCGACAAACTTAAACACCCACTCAAATAGAGAGTGGTCAAGGAAGACAAGTTCCCCACTTCCTTTGGCAAGGCCGCCAAGCTTGAACACTCACTCAAATTGAGAGTGGTCAAGGAAGACAAGTTCCCCACTTCCTTTGGCAAGGCCGCCAAGCTTGAACACTCACTCAAATTGAGAGTGGTCAAGGAAGACAAGTTCCCCACTTCCTTTGGCAAGGCCGCCAAACTTGAACACTCATTCAAATCGAGAGTCGTCAAAAAGGACAAGTTCCCCACTTCCTTTGGCAAGGCCGACAAACTTAAACACCCACTCAAATAGAGAGTGGTCAAGGAAGACAAGTTCCCCACTTCCTTTGGCAAGGCCGCCATACTTGAACACTCACTCAAATTGAGAGTGGTCAAGGAAGACAAGTTCCCCACTTCCTTTGGCAAGGCTACCAAACTTGAACACATACTCAAATTGAGAGTGGTCAACGAAGACAAGTTCCCCACTTCCTTTGGCAAGGCCGCCAATCTAGAACACCAACTCAAATTGAGAGTGTTCAAGGAAGACAAGTTCCCCACTTCCTTTGGCAAGGCCGCCATACTTGAACACTCAATCAAATTGAGAGTGGTCAACGAAGACAAGTTCCCCACTTCCTTTGGCAAGGCCGCCAATCTAGAACACCAACTCAAATTGAGAGTGGTCAAGGAAGACAAGTTCCCCACTTCCTTTGGCAAGGCTACCAAACTTGAACACATACTCAAATTGAGAGTGGTCAACGAAGACAAGTTCCCCACTTCCTTTGGCAAGGCCGCCAATCTAGAACACCAACTCAAATTGAGAGTGTTCAAGGAAGACAAGTTCCCCACTTCCTTTGGCAAAGCCGCCATACTTGAACACTCAATCAAATAGAGAGCGGTCAAGGAAGACAAGTTCCCCACTTCCTTTGGCAAGGCCGTCGAACTTGAACATCTGTTCAAATTGAGAGTGGTCAAGGAAGACAAGTTCCCCACTTCCTTTGGCAAGGCCGCCAAACTTGAACACTCATTCAAATCGAGAGTCGTCAAAAAAGACAAGTTCCCCACTTCCTTTGGCAAGGCCGACAAACTTAAACACCCACTCAAATAGAGAGTGGTCAAGGAAGAGAAGTCCCCCACTTCCTTTGGCAAGGCCGCCAAACTTGAACACTCACTCAAATCGAGAGTGGTCAAGGAAGACAAGTTCCCCACTTCCTTTGGCAAGGCCGCCAAACTTGAACACTCAATCAAATCGAGAGTGGTCAAGGAAGACAAATTCCCCACTTCCTTTGGCAAGGCTACCAAACTTGAACATCTATTCAAATTGAGAGTGGTCAAAGAAGACAAGTTTCCCACTTCCTTTGGCAAGGACGCCAAACTGGAACACTTATTCAAATTGAGAGTGGTCAAGGAAGACAAGTTCCCCACTTCCTTTGGCAAGGCTACCAAACTTGAACACATACTCAAATTGAGAGTGGTCAAGGAAGACAAGTTCCCCACTTCCTTTGGCAAGGCCGCCAATCTAGAACACCAACTCAAATTGAGAGTGTTCAAGGAAGACAAGTTCCCCACTTCCTTTGGCAAGGCCGCCATACTTGAACACTCAATCAAATAGAGAGCGGTCAAGGAAGACAAGTTCCCCACTTCCTTTGGCAAGGCCGCCGAACTTGAACATCTGTTCAAATTGAGAGTGGTCAAGGAAGACAAGTTCCCCACTTCCTTTGGCAAGGCCGCCAAGCTTGAACACTCACTCAAATTGAGAGTGGTCAAGGAAGACAAGTTCCCCACTTCCTTTGGCAAAGCCGCCATACTTGAACACTCAATCAAATAGAGAGCGGTCAAGGAAGACAAGTTCCCCACTTCCTTTGGCAAGGCCGTCGAACTTGAACATCTGTTCAAATTGAGAGTGGTCAAGGAAGACAAGTTCCCCACTTCCTTTGGCAAGGCCGCCAAGCTTGAACACTCACTCAAATTGAGAGTGGTCAAGGAAGACAAGTTCCCCACTTTCTTTGGCAAGGCCGCCAAACTTGAACACTCATTCAAATCGAGAGTCGTCAAAAAGGAAAAGTTCCCCACTTCCTTTGGCAAGGCCGACAAACTTAAACACCCACTCAAATAGAGAGTGGTCAAGGAAGACAAGTTCCCCACTTCCTTTGGCAAGGCCGCCAAGCTTGAACACTCACTCAAATTGAGAGTGGTCAAGGAAGACAAGTTCCCCACTTCCTTTGGCAAGGCCGCCAAGCTTGAACACTCACTCAAATTGAGAGTGGTCAAGGAAGACAAGTTCCCCACTTCCTTTGGCAAGGCCGCCAAACTTGAACACTCATTCAAATCGAGAGTCGTCAAAAAGGACAAGTTCCCCACTTCCTTTGGCAAGGCCGACAAACTTAAACACCCACTCAAATAGAGAGTGGTCAAGGAAGACAAGTTCCCCACTTCCTTTGGCAAGGCCGCCAAGCTTGAACACTCACTCAAATTGAGAGTGGTCAAGGAAGACAAGTTCCCCACTTCCTTTGGCAAGGCTACCAAACTTGAACACATACTCAAATTGAGAGTGGTCAACGAAGACAAGTTCCCCACTTCCTTTGGCAAGGCCGCCAATCTAGAACACCAACTCAAATTGAGAGTGTTCAAGGAAGACAAGTTCCCCACTTCCTTTGGCAAGGCCGCCATACTTGAACACTCAATCAAATTGAGAGTGGTCAACGAAGACAAGTTCCCCACTTCCTTTGGCAAGGCCGCCAATCTAGAACACCAACTCAAATTGAGAGTGGTCAAGGAAGACAAGTTCCCCACTTCCTTTGGCAAGGCTACCAAACTTGAACACATACTCAAATTGAGAGTGGTCAACGAAGACAAGTTCCCCACTTCCTTTGGCAAGGCCGCCAATCTAGAACACCAACTCAAATTGAGAGTGTTCAAGGAAGACAAGTTCCCCACTTCCTTTGGCAAAGCCGCCATACTTGAACACTCAATCAAATAGAGAGCGGTCAAGGAAGACAAGTTCCCCACTTCCTTTGGCAAGGCCGTCGAACTTGAACATCTGTTCAAATTGAGAGTGGTCAAGGAAGACAAGTTCCCCACTTCCTTTGGCAAGGCCGCCAAACTTGAACACTCATTCAAATCGAGAGTCGTCAAAAAAGACAAGTTCCCCACTTCCTTTGGCAAGGCCGACAAACTTAAACACCCACTCAAATAGAGAGTGGTCAAGGAAGAGAAGTCCCCCACTTCCTTTGGCAAGGCCGCCAAACTTGAACACTCACTCAAATCGAGAGTGGTCAAGGAAGACAAGTTCCCCACTTCCTTTGGCAAGGCCGCCAAACTTGAACACTCAATCAAATCGAGAGTGGTCAAGGAAGACAAATTCCCCACTTCCTTTGGCAAGGCTACCAAACTTGAACATCTATTCAAATTGAGAGTGGTCAAAGAAGACAAGTTTCCCACTTCCTTTGGCAAGGACGCCAAACTGGAACACTTATTCAAATTGAGAGTGGTCAAGGAAGACAAGTTCCCCACTTCCTTTGGCAAGGCTACCAAACTTGAACACATACTCAAATTGAGAGTGGTCAAGGAAGACAAGTTCCCCACTTCCTTTGGCAAGGCCGCCAATCTAGAACACCAACTCAAATTGAGAGTGTTCAAGGAAGACAAGTTCCCCACTTCCTTTGGCAAGGCCGCCATACTTGAACACTCAATCAAATAGAGAGCGGTCAAGGAAGACAAGTTCCCCACTTCCTTTGGCAAGGCCGCCGAACTTGAACATCTGTTCAAATTGAAAGTGGTCAAGGAAGAGAAGTTCCCCACTTCCTTTGGCAAGGCCGCCAAGCTTGAACAGCCACTCAAATAGAGAGTGGTCAACGAAGACAAGTTCCCCACTTCCTTTGGCAAGGCCGCCAAGCTTCTACACTCACTCAAATAGAGAGTGGTCAAGGAATACAAGTCCCCCACTTCCTTTGGCAAGGCTTCCAAGTTTCTACACCCTCTCAAATTAAGAGTGGTCAAGGAAGACAAGTTCCCCACTTCCTTTGGCAAGGCCGCCAAACTTGAACACCCATCCAAATTGAGAGTGGTTAAGGAAGACAAGTTCCCCACTTCCTTTGACAAGGCCGCCAAGCTTGAACATCCACTCAAATCGAGAGTAGTCAAAGAAGACATGTACCCCACTTCCTTTGACAAGGCTACCAATCTTGAACAACCACTCAAGTTTAGTCTCAATAGGGTTTGGCTTGACGCAAATTTCTGGGGGAAATAGTCAAGGAATTCAAGCCCTACTAAATCAAGAATCTTTAATGACGCACAAATACCAAAAGTATGTAATATTGAGATGCCCAAAGTAGTTGTTGTAATTGCTGGAAGTATAGATGGCTATGTATTCCAATTTTGAGAGTGTCCTATTAGAAATGCCTCTAATCGAGAACATTGTGAAGCTAGTTCAAGTAATAAACCCAAGTTGACAGCATTCATTTCCCCATTGCCAAAAGAACTTTCCAAAATCAATATACGAAGTTTCGGAAAATCAAAATTTTGGTGTCGTTGCAACAAAGACACATGATGGTTCATAGTCCCTTGCAAAGAAATGCCTTCTATATTCTCCACATCCTACATTCAATGAAACATAAATTATAGTGCATTACATCTTCATGTACAAGCTTCGAATAATAATTGATATTTCTAACATATTTCAACATTCATAATTCTTGAAATGATATTAGATTCTATATTCACTAACTACATTCAAATGGATACATGAAAATGTGCAATTCTATTAATGTCAATTGTACAAAAAGAACAGTACCTTGCTTGAAAATCCAATTTCAGGTATCATTGACGCTTTCCAAATTCTTGAATTTTGGGCAATCATTCGGCCCATGTCACGAAGTTGGTCATGCATTTCTAGAATGTCACTAACTCTATTGACCTTCAACAATGACATGTCCATCAATCTTTCCAATTCACCCACTGGAAGGATGCCATCTTTGGACAAGATAGATAAGATTGTTGCTTTTGATATGCCAGATGGATATACATCTTGACAAAAGAAACATGCCACATCCAAAAACATCTTCTTTTCAATACCATCATTTAGTCCATCAAAGCTTATTTGCAAGGTGTTCCAAATTGCTTCATCACCTTCCAAACTCTTTCCTCTTGCCATCCTTTGTAGTGCCCGTTCCCAACTTCGTAACCTCTCTTTATTGCGGAGAAATGCACCCATTACTTTCAAACTCAATGGCAAGCCATTGCAAGCATCCACAACATGTTTGCGCAACGCCACAAAGTCAGGTGATAGAGAATCTGCACCCCAACTAAGATGAGAGGTGAACAATGTTGTTGCTGCCTTTTCATCCAACAATTCAACATCCAACCTTCCTCCAATGCCCACAAATGATTTGATGGTATTCCATTGGCGTGTTGTGATAATTGTTGTGATGCTCTTATTAGCTTCAACGATGTCTAGAGGTACTATATCATGTACAAGAGCTTCTTCATTCACATCATCTAATATTATTAGAACCTTCTTCTCAAGCAATAGCTCCTTCATCATCTCTTGGGCATGTCCAAAATCCTTGGGTTTCCGATCATTCCCAAGTTTTGGTAATATCTCACACAATATCTCATACGAACTTTGATAGTTCTTGCAATCCGCAACAAAGCATGATGCATGATAGGAGGACTTCACTGTTGCATCATCAAATATTGCCCTTGCGAGTGTAGTCTTGCCAATTCCACCCATGCCCACAATGCCAATATACTTCATTTCCAAAAGCCCTTTGACTTTGGACAATTGATTCTCTATAGCAACTAGAATTTCCTTTGGAGGAGCAATTGGTTCATCCACCTATACAAATACAAAAAATAGATCTTATAAAACAAATTAGACTACACTCAAAGCAATGAAAGCAAAGTACCAAAGAAAATTACGTAAATTAAACATCATTAAATGAACTATAAAGTTTACCTTTGAGACATGGTTTACATTGAACTTAAAATCTCTTAAGGCACGAGATCCTTCCTTCAAAACAGACTTCTTCAAACTCATGAGTCTATCACAAATCTTGGAGAATGAAGGCCGTTGAAGAGGGTCTTGAGACCAACATTCTTGGATTAAGCTTGTAAGTCCTTCACAATCTTTGGGTAGGTTCGGTCGCAAGCTAGGGCCATGTAAACCTTGTATTTGATCATAAAATTCTTTTGGTTTCAAATCAGCATACGGAACCTCTCCAGATAGAATCTCTGAGCATATCATGGCAAAGGACCACACATCAGCTTGAAATGGATATCTTGGAGTTTTACTTCCTTTTATCATTTCAGGTGCCATGTACCCTTGTGTTCCAATTGTATACTTCGATGACTCCGGATGCTTTAGATTGCTACAAACCTCTAATTGAGAATTTCCATAATCCATAATCTTGAATATCCGACAAGAATCCAAATCCTCCATAGGAATTGAACTATACAAGACATTATCAGGTTTCAAGTCAAGATGAGCAACTTGCATGTCGTGAAGGTAATACACACCCTTGGCAATTTGGTGCATGATGTCAAGTGCAACATGATAGGGCAAAGGGCTTTTTGATTTCTTCAATAGGGTAGACAAGTTTGAATCCATTAATTCCATTACCAAATGTAACTCACCAATTTCATCTTCCTGAGGATTATCATCAACTTTTTTGGTAATTCCACAACCCAAAAATTGAACAAGATTTGGATGGCTCAAGCCTGCCAATATCCCAGCTTCCTTTTGAGAATTCATAAGATTCTCACGTTCAACTTTCAACACTTTCGTAGCACACACAAGGCCCAACCAATTTGACTTGTACACATCTCCATAACCTCCTGCACCTATTTTTTCAAGTAATTGTGGTGTATTGAAATTGTTGGGAAATTCCAAAGCACTTAAGTCTCCACCATCCACTCGATCCAAATTTCTAAGTCTCAACAATAGATGTTGTGCTATTTCATAATCCTTTGAGATTTCTCCCGGAGGTACAAGTTCAAGCCTCCTCTTTAGTTCTTGTCCATCTTCAAGCACTTGTTTGTAGGTGGTTGTATCAAACTCAATAGGGAGTACATGGTTTGATTGATTTGGATGGTGGAATGTGTGCATATCCCTTGTGGCATCATAACATGACTTTAGATCTAAAAGCAACTCTCGGAAAGTCTCTTTGTTTTGGAGTTGAAATATAGCCGAATGACACCATTGCTCTTGTTCAATGCAAACTTTTCTCACAATCCCTACTCTCTTTTGAAGATAACACAACTCCTCAAAAATAGATTCGAATTTGAGATCTTGAGTAGCAATTGACAACATTTTGTCAATCCCTTTCATGGCCAATATGAGTTTGCCAAAAAGATATACGCATTGGTTTTTATTCAAGACTTTTTCCTTTGAAGTTGCTTCCAAAGCCATCAAGTATTTCTCAAGACTTTGTATATCATTGCATAGTCTTTTGCAATGCTCACTTTGAACTCGTAGGAAATCCTTGTCTTTCCTACACAATATTTAATATCTATTGTCAATGAGATATTTCAATTAGGATGTAAAAAAAGCATATCTTCCAAATAAAACATCATTGAACACCATCTTGTAAGACAATGGTTTATCTATTGAAACTAGAATACATACTTTTATTTTAATCATATACATATATGCAAAACACAATAATTCTAATAGAAATCAAAGTAAATCCAATAGAAAACAATTGTCATGTAATTTGAAAAACATTCTATTCTAACATGGCCTTTTCGTTTAGTAACACCTACTACATAACATTTGTGCTTACCTAATGAACCACGCAAAACCCATGTATTCCCAAAAGGTTGCCATAGCAAGGAAGTTGACCATCCGCATCAAAAAGTGTGCCATTTCATTCACCAAATGAAAGGAAATATTGATATTCTACATTAGTTTCAAAACAAAAACCAAAGAAAGTAGTTAAAAAATAATACTCAAACCCGTAAAATTAGCAAGGGCCCAAGAAGATTTCAATTAACTAATGTATTAAAAACTATCTCATCAATACGGTCATATCAAATCTATCAAGCAATTTCTATACAAATCTAGGATCATAGAATAACATAAAAGTGACAAGATACTACTTTTTTATCCAATTATTGGAAGCAAAAGACATAATCGTAGAAGTATAATTTGTAAATATTGCAAGATCAATTTCATTGTGTACATTACTCTATAAAATAACTATAGAAAATGAAAGATACGACATTGAAATCGACTCTTGGAATTCAAACTATGTACAATATAGTTGATCCTACAATTGAACCCAAACAACAATTCAAAATCAAAACTACTCTACCTCAATTGCAATCAATCTATCTATCAACTACTAGATAAGTTTCACAATGACTTCACAAAAGGATCATGATTCATAACATATCTCGTAGTTGTATCAAGATTACAATCTTTCCTTTGTCTATGGTTGCAACATGTGCTTTTAATCCCCAATTTCATTAGCCATTGGTTGCTTCTTATCCAATCCTATTGGATTGGTGAATGCATTTGTCCTCAATTGGACAAGTGAAACAACAAAATTACACCATTGATTACTTTGAAATGACTTTTAGAACAAAAGATTAGTTTGTTAGGAACAATCTTGCCGATCCATTCAAATTACACACCTTACATGCAATGTGATCCAGTTGTGGGGGGAGAGGAGCGCCGCAAATTGCCAAAGAAATAGCACCAACTCCCAATCTCAACAAGAAATAGGGAAATGCAAGTCTAGATGATCTGCCATCTTACATCGTTAGTTTGAAATTCCAGCCATGAAATGATGCAACAAAAAAGAAGCCAACACACTACTGCAAATGCTCCCACACAAGCTAGAAACACAAGAGACCATAGTTTGGATGTCACTTGGAACAAAATGACGGAAACAGACACCAACACAAACGTGTTACCAAACTCTGGGCATCCAAATCTCAAGCTCCCAACCCCAAAACCTAACTTTGTGGTATCGTATGGAAAACACGAGGACACAACCCGGGGACTGTGAAACTTACTGAGCAACGATACAGGAAAGTTTGCACGGACGATGAGAGCGTGAACATGCACGTGGAGATGCTGAGAAGATGTAGGTGCTTCGGACGCCCAAGAGCTTGATGGGAGACTCTCTAAAAGGCAAAAACACCGAGAGTGGGAGGAGTAGCATAGTTGCAGAGTTCAGTTCGACAAAGGAGAGAGAGCGCCATAGCCAGCGTGAAGTGTGAAGGAGGAGCCGGGGACAGGGGTTTGGTGAGCAAGCTCACTGTAGAGCCTGTGGCCCCGTCGTAGCAATAATGAAATTTGACAGCAGTGGAGCTAGGATGTTCAGACGATGGAGCGTCGGAGGTGCAAAAGCTTGATGGGATGTCTGTAAGGCAGAAACACCGAGAGTGGGAGGAGTAGCAGAGTTCAGTTCGACAGGGGAGAGAGAGAGCGCCGTAGCCAGCGTGAACTGTGAAATAGGAGCCAGCAACAGGGCTGAGTTTGGTAGAGCCTGTGGACCAGTCGTTGAAGGTACCATTTAATTCACGTGGGACCTGCTTGCGTGCACAGGCAGCATAAAAAGTCTCTGGTTGTGCGAGATTTCAGGATTGCACTGACAGTATCCTTCGAGCCAGGGACAGGGGTTACGTAAGCTAGCTCACTGTAGAGCCTGTGGCTCACTCTCTATAATGATGACAGTAACTTCCATTTGGCCATAGCTGCGTCACCCATCTAGAATTCAATCCTCCCCTAGGTCCTCCCTTTGTTTTGAAATCCTTTCATGGTTCGAGTTTTCAAAATGAGAAGACCATTCTATATATACACATGGCGTGGTTGGAAGTAAAATAAACAATGTGGGATATATGAATTAGAATTAGTAGGAGCTAAACCGCTCATTGTTAAGTCAAATGAAAGGAAGAATTGTGTTCGAAGTAGAATTTCAGACCTCATTTAGGCATAGTAGAATAAGTTTTAGCAAATAAAATTGGACTAAAGAAAGTTGGTATATCTATCCAAATTTCATCTCCAAAAATCCGTTTGATATTCAAAGCCTCCAATCAAAAGTTATGGAAAAATTTCAGAGAGGGGTTGGAAGGGACACTATTTTCTTTTACATTTTTAAATATCCTCTCTCAAATTTTTCCATAACTTTTGATTGGAGGCTTTGAATATCAAACGGATTTCTGGAGATGAAATTTAGATAGATGTACCAACTTTCTTTAGTCCTTCATTTTTTGAAAAAAATTATTCTACTATAACTAAATGAGCTCTGAAATTCTACATCAAACATCATTTGGACATTTTGACAATGAGCGGTGAAGCTCTCATTTTCAAATTATCCCATACTCTTTGAAGATTCATGGTAGACAATTGATTTCAATATAGAAATTACATCTCCATCCTTCATTCCCACAATTGTGTTCTTAACAATTCTTTCATTGGGCCATCGAAAGTGGTTTTTTTGTTGGCAAAGGGTCAAATGACATTGATTTTTTATTCAAAGGATTCTCGATATTTAAATATTTTTGGCAAATCTTCTTAATATTTCTTTATTGATTTATTTGACCTATTTGAGATTTAACAAAAAGATAGTGTATTCCATAAATTTATTGCCACGATCCTAATATCCGGTACTGACAATTATTTTAATTCCCCATGTGGATGTTTTTCATGGATGAGGCCTCTCCAAAGGGGAAAATAGCCACTTTGAAGGCTATTGAATATTATGTTGCAAACAATGTCTTCGACCAAGGCCAAGTCTTAAGAGCCAAA
Source organism: Rhytidiadelphus loreus (assembly GCA_947034895.1). Lineage (NCBI taxonomy): Eukaryota > Viridiplantae > Streptophyta > Bryopsida > Hypnales > Hylocomiaceae > Rhytidiadelphus > Rhytidiadelphus loreus. Next base: position 3,518,876 of record OX344764.1, read on the forward strand.
AGGGATATTAATTGGCCAAATTGATGAATCATTTTTATTTACTTAACTCCTATATGCTCAAGGCTTTTTTTGAGCTTCTTGAAATTTGATATAAATTGAACAAAAAGACAACATTTTGATCATTCTTATCAATTTTGTTTGATTGTAACCGTACAAATTGAAACTAGACATGTTAGAGATCACATAGGAAAAAAACACAAAACAATATTGCTCATGGATTGAAAGATTATAATGCTTGATCATGAGATTGTTAAAATTGTGAAAGTGACTTGAAGTCTTTTGATCCTCTTTTCACAAGTCAAATCTAAAAGATTGGTCACCAAAAAAATATGATGTTAAAAGGCATAATATACATAGCCCCAATTAATTTACAGCTTCTCAAAATCTACTCAACAATTTTCTCTTAAGTGAATTTCTAATGTGATTTTTCTTCCAAAATCTATAATATTTAAGGCTCATTTCCAAGAGCCCTAAACACTAGAAAATCAAGATTTGCAATGGACCCCCTTACACAAAATCTTAAATAGAAAAATCATAATCATTCATTTTCAAAACCGGATTTTTAATGCTAAACTAGACTTCAAAAATAGTTTTTCAACAACATAAACTACTAAAAATGATAGCTCAGTAAGGTTCAGTTTAACCCTTAAAGGACTAGATCCATTACGAAATAGTCATACATCATCTCTGAGCTAAATTTTTCCTTTTACATTGTGTTCAAATATCAAACTTCATATTTTTATTACATGACATTGTGAATTATCAATTATTATGAAAATTTTCACTTTGTTTCATAAAAAATTGTCATAGTTATAATTTTTGTGACTAAAAGTGAAAATTAATTTGTAAATATAGCAAAAATAGTCCAATTAATTTGAAATTATTTCAAGACGTACAAGTAGCAATGGAGATTAGTGTGAAATTTCTCAATTAGTTGTTTTATTTTTTACACCCAAACACCCTAGCAACGATCTCAAAGTCAAATTTCACTATCAACCTAAATTTATCCTATTATATATTTGATATATATAATCTTAATATTTTAATTACTTGATTTTTCCACCAAAATTTAAAAAGAAATTAGTGCCAATAGAAAATACAATTTTTCACATATTATAATTTCTTAAAATAAAAGGTGGATATGAAATTATATAAATTAGAATATATGTTAGAATAATCTCAATTTTTTACTATAAATGAAGGTTTGAATGAAAAATATAATTTTGTAATTTAAATTTAAAAAACATTTTAAAAGGAGAAAGTTTGAAAAAAAACCATACAATATGATGTAATATGGATTTTGACACTTGAAGCTTGCAATTGCAATAATTTTTTTAATTTTTTCAAAATTTCAAAATGGAATAAAACTAAAACTTGTCAAGCTTTATTTTCTTAGTTCAAAACACATATCAATAATGGATATTTTGAATGTTTCAATTAGGGCTGACCAATGTGCATTCACTTTTTGGATGCACAAACCAAAAAGGATTAACTTCAAAGTACTGTCCACACTAGAATTTGGTGCCTTAGGCATTTAGGAATTAATCAAGTGTATTTTTACTAGCTTCAATCCATGTCGGGCAAGGGCAAGTAGTAGATAAAGTGTTTTCATTTATAATAAAAATATTTTACTCTCCTATTCAAAGAAATTCAAAAAATGTGTTAAAAAAAGTATTTCAATGATTAAACGTTATCTAATATAAAAGTTAATCTTCAAAGTCATAGAGACTAAGTTGTGTCTTCGGGGAGATTTTAGGAAGTTTTGAAGAGTTTTTTATGTGAGTTTTGTCATCTAAATTTCTTTGGGGAATTTCTTACATGTGATTGTAGTAAATGGTATTGAAAAAAAATTCTTTGTTGTAATATTGACTTTTCTATGGAACATGCTTTATCCATTGATCACCTTGTAGCGTATTTTCACAACTTCTAATCCTTTGATGATTTTTGCAAAATTTTGACAAACACTAGGGCAATTGCATGAAACACTTGGACTTTATTTGCATTTTTCTATTTCTAGTATTCAGTCCTATAAGTAGTACTCTTATTTTTTAGTACCATTGGTCAATTTGGTAGAGAAAAACTACCATCCATTTCCATCTAGATTTTATTTGGTATGTCAACACATGTCCATTTTCTAGTGATAGAATTGATTGGTGAAGGTTGTCTTTCATCATCAAGGGTTGTCATAGGAGATGTCATTATGGGTGTCATTGGGAATGTCATCCATTCATCTCAAGATCTTTGTACTACATAAGAGTGCCATTAAGGAATAAGGAGTGCAATTTTCTTAGAAACTATATGCGCTCACATTTTAGTTTTTAAAATTAGAAGGATTTTTTTTTAAATTAGGAAAAAGTTTAGACATTGTTACGAATTTGAGAATGTTGGGCAATAAGAGAAGTTATATTTCCACTTTTGCATTATTAAAAAAAATTGTTGTGATTGAAGACCACTCTGAAGATTCATAAACGTATCCTATATAGAACATTTTTCTGACTTTAGAGCATCAAAGTAAATGGAAGTTGGATTATTGTCTAAAACCTTGACAAAGTATTTACACCATCAAGTACACTAATAATGATATTTAGTGTTATGTTACTAATAGTGTTATGTTGACTCTTACCACACCCACTCTAAATGTCAAGTGGTTTGCATTTAGAATTTAGGGTTCACCATCCCTTTGCTTCCACCTCCCTAACCTTGCCTGGCCGCCCTTTCTTGCCTCGTTGATCCCGTCTCGACACCTTTTCTCTCCGCACCCATCCTTTCTCTCTACTACCTTTATTGAGTGCTTGAGTAAAGTCTAAGTTCGCTTGGGACGCGGAGAATTCCATAGCAAACATGAGGTCCAAATCCATCACAAACTCACGCATTCAAAGGTTCATCTCAAAATTCAGGACCAATAAAATGTTATCAATTATCGTGTAGTTACTACTGTTTTATGGGTGCGTACGTTAATTTTCAAATTATCGCATTGTTATGATGCGCACGATTGCTGCAAAGAATTGGCATTGATTTATAATCTATGTTAACTATATGACTTCTTTACATTAATTGCAAATGTGCAAAAGACACAAATTATACACAAAAATTTATTATCTTTGTCGTGCATTTTATGTATGTTGAAACACACAAAAAATACATGACAATAATGTCATTGCTATTTGCAGTGCAATAACCCTTATTAAATGATATCAATGTTTTAACATTTACAATACAAATGTAAATGTTAAAATGTTGATATCATTCTAATTAACAATAATTTTTTTTTAACTAAGTTAAATAGGTTTCAAAACCTAATTACAATGAATCCATCCTTATTATAGGCCATCAAATTCTAGCTTGAACAAACTCCATCACTAGGCCACTAGAAAACTTGATTGTGTAGTGAAGGAAATGAACCCATTAATAGGCCACCAAAAAACTTGATGATATAGTAAAGGATTTTGTTCAATGGAACTCAGTGAATACAAAAGGTGAAGGGGTCCTTTGTATATAGAAATCCATTGTTTGTCATGGCAAAGGATATGGGATAACTTGAAGATGAGAGCTTATTGTAGTTGGTGCAAGAATTGTGTTAAAAGTAGATGTTCAGGCCTCATTTAGTCATAGTAAAATAAGTTTTTTCAAAAAACTTTAAACTAAAAAAGGTTTTCAAATCAATCTAAATCTCACCTTTAAACATCCGTTTGTGATTTTGAGTCCCCATCCAAAAGTTATGAACAAAAATCAAAGAGAATATTTGAAAATGTTAAAAAAAAATGTTTCTTGCTACCCCTCTGTGATTTTGTTTGTAACTTTTGATTGGAGGCTCAAAATCACAAACGAATTTTTGAAGGTGAAAGTTAACTTGATTTGACAACTTTTCTTAGTTCAAAGTTTTAAGAATTTTTTTTTTACTATGCCTAAATGAGGTTTTAATTTCTACTTTTAACACAATTCCTGCTTTTCAATTGACTTAGTATTGAAATTGTGAAAGATAAGAAAATGCAATGTTAGTGCAATAACTCTGTACATACACAATGTTGTGTGATTATTGCACTAACTTCATATGTCTCAAATAAGCGCTAGTGCTACACAAAGTTAGTCATCCATTACTAAACCATTGAAATCGTACATATTTTATTGTGCATAGTTATTGTGCACCTTCATCACTTAAAATTCACATATGAATGAGATGCCTAAATTGCACTGTCATCATGAATGGCAATACCGTGTTACAAAAATATTTCCAAATGAATGAATGTAACATGAAAGTAGTGTCCAATGATAATCATGCGATTACTAGTGGCAAATCATGAAATGGAAAATTTGTGATGTTTTGGTGGGTGGGTGTTGGTTGATCCCATCTCCACACTTATACTTTGCTCCCGTTATAACATTGTTAGAGTTTCCAAAGTGGCAACATTTTTGCATTCCATGGATTGAATAGCTATTAAGAATTCATGTAGAGAAATTGCACAATTTGCTTTTGGAATTGGAGTTCTAAGTGGAGGTTGGCGCTTTTTGTAGCTGAGGCCGTTTTCTTGTGTTCATTTGCAGGTGTTGAAGTTGGATCATTGGAAGGGTTTTGGGGTGGGTGGGGTGTGGGGATATTGCATTTAGAGCATGATTTTAGGTTTTTTCTTTCAAGGGAGTTGTTTTCTTGTCATCTGGGGTTTGAATCGTGTAAGCAACTCCAAATATTTATACTTGTAACACAATTTTCATATATTGAGGAATTTCTACACATTATTGGAAAGAATTGCAAGCAATTAGAGTTTTTTCTTGACTTCCAGTGTGTGTGAACTATGCAAGGAGCTCTTGATTTTTATAGAGCTATGGAACAAGAGATTCATGTATTGAGATATTTCTACTAATTATTTGCATTGTTGCTAACACAATTGATGTCTTTGCACACATTATCGAATCTTTGGGACTGAAGATTTCTTGAACTCTAATCCGGTGCAAGTAGAGAGGTTAGAAGAACCTACTAAAGAAGATGATTTGCAAGACATCATTGTTCTAGGTTCTTTTTCCATGAAAATATGTGATTCAATCTATGCTATTTGTTTTGATAGAGGATTAGTAAGTCCGTGTGGAATTTTTGTTCTCTTTTTGACTCATGTCTTTAATGGGACCACACATGTACAATTTATTGGACCTTTTTCCTAAGGAGTTTCAAGGAATTTGCTTTGACAATGAAAGGTGGTCCTTTGATGGCAATTTTCACTAGAACCAAGGCATGGTCTCAATTTGATTTGCCAACATCATGGAGATTCGTGGAAGCACAACTTTCTGCATTACACATGGTACGAGTGTTCTAATTCCTTGTTTGTTATAAATGTACATTACTTTGATAAGGTACTATGCTCTAAAAGCAATCATGATACATAGGTACATTTTGCTTTCTTCAATGTACTAGCATTGTATAGTTTAAGAGGTGATTGCTTGTACTAACCACTGTATTTCAACTTTAAAAATTTGTAACTAATTCCTCAAAAGTCCAAAGAATACAAAACAACTTGGATTAGATGCCAAATCCTTCTTTTTTCCAATGAAAATTTACGGAAAATTGTTTCAAGGAGTTTAGCTTCTTTGAAAAGGCAATCAGCTTTGAAATGGTTGCTTCAAGATTAGACTACCTTAAGCTGTCCAATACTTATCGTACATTCACAACTTTTTTACATATACTAACAAATCGACTTGTTGTCATATAGGCATTGGAAATGGTAGTATCCAAGCAACAACTTCCAAACATTACACATGTTATGCACCTGATTCTTGTTCTTCAGTCTATATCTTATTAGATTGATCTAAGCTTGCTGCACTTGGTACAACCAATTTACCACACTGAAGATTTGTAAAAATTTTGAACATATATTATTGAGACACACAAACCTAGGAGTCCCCAAAAGGTAAGTGGTCACCTTATGTTTACATATCTGAGGCAAGTTTAATGACTTGCTTAAAACCTTGATTCAACATTGATTTGAATTTGCAAGATTTTGATGTCTTGGTATCTGATGAAGCTAAACTTTTGCTTTCTTTTTTACTTCAATTTCGAAGTTGCTGTGATCTTAGATTCTACACAAGCATCAAATTTTCTAAAGCCATTACATTTGCTTAAATGAATACTTAACTTCTTGTAATGATCGTTCAGATCTAGAAGTCAGCTGCAAAAGTTGTCGGATAGTACTCAGGGTGGCTGCAAAAGTTGTCGGATAGTACTCAGGGTGGCTGCAAAACTTTCCAGTTGCTATTACACCAATATTGTAAGTATTCTATTATAACTTTGCATAGACTTTTAGTACGGATTTTAGTGGTAGCAAAATGAGGTCATGGCCAGAAAAGTGCTCAAATCCAAGCTAACTAAATTAGTGAGGTGTTTCTAGGACTTGCCGAGTTTATAGATATTGATTTTTACAAGATTCTTCTTCTAGATACTCTTAAATTTTTGAATTTGCTTAGAAACCAAAAAATGAATTGTTATTGTACTACACTACATTCCTACACATTACATGTGTTTTGGCTCTCGAGGAGGGTTGCGAATTCCCAACTCGCCCCCCCCCCCCCTTGAGAACTGCCGAAATCCGTTGTTTTCCGCCTATGCTGACCTGGCCGAGAGATGGCCAGGTCAGTTTTTTCGAATAAAATAAAATAAAATAAAATAAATTTTTAACTTTGTTTCTCATTTTAAGGACTTAATTTTTTTTTTTTTTCAAAAAAAATAAAATCTGACAACAGCGTTCTTTCACTACCGGGGGAACAGCGCAAGGAACAACGTTGAAACGGCCCTCAAAATCCTGAAATCTCTTCTAATGCTTTAAAAAATTCCAGAAGGCTAAGTTCTATTTGGAATTGGATGAAACCATTACTATTGGATTTGTAACAAAGTCTATTTTCTAGAAATAATTTTTTTCTTCAAAAAACTCTAAATTGAAAAATGGGTAGCACAAACAACAAGGGCAACAACTAGAAAATGGATGCTTGGTTCATTAGGGGTTAAAAGCTAATTTTTTTAAATTTATGGTGGTTTTGAATGTTTTAGAGATGATTTCAAATGTTACTAGATGTGATTTTCAAGGTAGTTTTTATGAGTTTTTTTCATTTATTTCAAGCATTATTCTATCACTAATTTTGATTTTGTTTTGTATTTTAAATTTTAGGATTTTCCTTCTTCTAGCATCATGAATGTTAATGTGCTCTGCCAATCTCCTCTTCTTCACAACTTGGATCCACATGTCAGTGCTTCGCACACATTGCAACAAGTTTCAACTATAACAACACGTAAATCTGTCATTGCTTGGATGATTGAAGATGAGGCATTGCATGGTCCCAGAGGCCTTTCTCGATGCACAATTAGAGCTTTTCCTCATCACTTTCGAGGACAAAAAAGTGCCAACCTCATGAGAGCATCACGATGGTGGAAGTTGCGTGACAACTTTTTCAATGACATTGGTGAAGATTCTAATTTGGTAAATACTTTCTTGTACCAAAAATTGTTTTGAAGTTCGAAAGCGGCTACATACAAAGGCTGCTTCTAGACGTGGCCACAAACGCTCCGATTGGGTGCAATGGCTTTACCCTAAACTTCTTGATGCATTTGAACGATTTAAAAAAACTGGAGTCAAATTTTCTTCAGTTTTGTTAATTGAGTTGGCACTAAGCATACTATTGGCTCAAGACTCTATCTACACACATCGATCTAGAGATCCAAAAAATGATGTATTACTTACAAAAAAATTATGTCATAGTTGGATGCAATAATTTATGGATGTTCACAATATAGTTCTATTATCTCAACGAGGTAGATTGACATGTAGTGCAGAGAAAGAACAGTTGATTGAAGTCCCCACAACATACCATTTGGGTGTCACGGAGATAGGCTCCTAAATTGTTTGCATGTAGCTTTCTGGTGATGAGGAAGTTCTCTGCGTTGCTCCTGGCAACGGAGTGTCTCCAATTATGGGTCCGAAATTTGACTGTTTCATTTCTTTATGTTAGTTTGTTGATGTCTGTATGATGATAATCTCTCAGATAAGCAAGTTGATCTAATTGATTTCCCAGGTCAGGACAGAGGACCAACAGAGGCTGAAACTGGCCCCAGGAGAAGTGATCAAGACTCCATCTGGAGAAATGTTTGTCAAGTCCTCTTTGGAAAAGGTTAGATGGCGTCCAAGTCCTTAAAGATCTTTAATCTTGTCGCTGTCGCACCAATTTTGTTGTATTGATATTGCTTGGAACTAGTGTCGGTGATACTCGTAACATAAATTGGTTTTGGTGTCTTGAAATCACCAATTCTCTTTCTCGACTGTAACTTGATGTGTTGCCTGTGGCCCACACTTCGAGATCTTGTGCCTTGAAACTTGGCTCGTGTCCACTGCTTTTGCTTGTTTTGGGACATCTTTTTATGCATTCAAACCTGGAGATGACCTTTTAATGGTTGTAGGGAATACTGCCCGAGATTCTTGAAGAGCTACTTGCTGCTCGTAAGCTTGCGCAAGCTGATCTAAAGGTTAGTATATTCATATTTTATATTTCGTGTACTGCAGTTACATAATCATGTGCTGATTACAGGATCTTCCTGCTGGTTGGCCTCTTCTAATATGGCTTGACCTCATTATTGTGGAGTGCAGCTGGTAGTTTGTCCTTGTTCTGGCCCTTGAATTAATTGAAAGTGCAGTCCTTATCTGGATTTTTATATGTTGAGTAAAGGCTTTTACAGAATCCTCAATATTTCTGTCTGTTTCAATCCTCCTTCTCCGTTCTTCGTTCATCTATCCTGCACATGCAATTATAGTGCATCTGTTTTTGTTAACAGGAAGCAACAGATCCATTTGAAAAGGCTGTGCTGGATGGACGGCAGCTTGCACTCAAGGTGCTTGCAATACGTTTGCTTTTGGTTATTAATGGAATTTCAAGTGCTTTAGAGCATCTTTGGAGACAGAGCATGCTGTTATGTAATCTTTTTTCATTGGAATTAGGACCCGTGAGTTTGGGAGAGGGGCAAGACTTTTTCTCAACATTGTGAATGATTGTAGATAAGTGCAAATTCAGTCTACGGATTCATGGGGGCAACCATTGGGCAGCTGCCATGCCTCGAAATCTCCTCCAGTGTTACCAGCTTTGGTAAAGATCAGGAACATGACATTTTTAGAGTTCTTTGTATCCCTTCTTTCTTGCTTTTGATCCTTCATTAAATGCTGACCTAGTAGTCTTACGATTCATTTCTCAAGTGATTTAGCTCCTTTGAGATCTACATTTACTAGCATTGTTGTATAAAGTTTGAACCAGATGTTGTGGTTAAGGAGCATCAAGTATGAAATCCAGCTTGACCTTGATCTTGATTATTTCCTGATAGACTAATTGGTGGCCTATGTATTCCAGGACGTCAGATGATAGATCATACAAAGAAATTAGTCCAAGAGCGATTTACTACAGTAAATGGTTACAAGTATGATGCTGAGGTAAGAGGAATGCAGAGGAGACCCCAACTCTAAGAAGAAGAATGTAGGTTTTATATCCATAAGAATGAGAAAGATTTGAGGCGATTCTACTAAATATGCCACAGAACATATTAACAAGTGCCACCTTTGGTATCCACTGTTGGAGCTAGACTCTAGGAAAACTCCAAAATTTCACAAGGACCTTACATGCAACGGTAAGAGTGCAACTTAGGTCAATCTAGTATGTGAATCCTGTCCCAAAACTGGATCCAACTGCTTCTATAGAAGCTACAAACAAGACAGTCGGGTAATTTCATGGGTGGACACAATTTTGGCAAAGTTATCATCACATCTTCAGAAACCCTAATTCACACAAGTAGCACACACCGAAGGTAAGAGTGCAATTCAATCGATCTGATACGTGAATTTTGTCCCCGAACTGCGTCTAGCTGCTTCTAAAGAAGCATGGGAGAGTGGTAATATAGAGGAACCAATTGTACTTATTACCCTACGAGATCCCTTTCTGAATTACACCCCAAGTGGTACAAATTGCATAGCCCAGCCTTACCACAGTCCTCACTTGCTTCGCTCCATAGACTTTGTGATCTATGACGGTCCTTTAAAGTACAAAACTAGCCAGAAAGTTTCAAACAAGAACTTTCATGGGTGCACCCAATTTTAGTACAGCTTTCATGGCACTTCCATTACACTAGTTTTGCAGGAAATGAACTTGCAAAACTGCACACCCAAGACGCTTAGCGATCGTCAAACCCTAAAATTTACAGCACAAACTTCAGAAAACTGCATAAAAAGGAAGTTGATATCGCGAATCTTTTGAAATCAGAAACCGTTTCAGTAAAATAATGAATTATAACACAATTCACGTGCAAATTTAACAGAAACGAGGCGAGATCTCAGTTTCAGATAAGCCTACCTCCAGGAAATAATGAAAAATTTGCACAGAATCAGAGCCCAGTTACTGAACTTCGAATTTAAGAAGGGTCATGCTCCTGATGACCACCGTCTGTCGCCATTTCATAAATCCCGACCATGCTGTTATAAAAATTCCGACGTTGAAGAATTTGAGATGCGGAATTGAACTGAAGTGGGCATCGTTATGGAATTGAAGAGATAAATTGTGTTGCGTGATTATTCAGCTGCAGAGGTTCCGTATGAGGGGTTTAGAATGTGAAGGGTTTTGATTGTAGAGATGGTGGAACGGGGACACGGTCGTGGGAAGGGGTGGGGGACGGTCATGGGAAGGGGTATGAGACTCCTTGAACAGCCTGAACTAAAAGCAAAGAGGCACCTGAAACGTACATGAAGGTGTTTCACCTGGTGTTTCGCAACACAGTGGTTGTAAAATCAGAACACCTCCTTCAAAAACCGGGAAAGGTGCAGCAGTCTTTATGGAAACGTTTGTTCAGTTTTGGTTTGGCAAACAGCAGGATCATCTTAAGTTATCGGTAATTGTTCAGACATGGAAGCAACTCTTTGCGTGAATTGGCAACGATGTTTGTGTTTGTTGAGTGCTTGCGAATGACCTGAAATCTCTCTTGTTGATCTGTCGATTCCTATCATCTTGGCGCTGCTCATAAAAAACAAACCATGAATTGATCGACAATGCATAGTTAGATTTTTTTCATCATTCTAAATTGAATTGAAAATATAGGAAAAATAAAAGTTAAAAAAAATAATGTGGTTTTCATTCTTTAAAAAATTATTAATGACATTGTACAAGAAGGTAGCATAGAGGAAAAAAACTAAATCATTAATAGCTCTAAGATGGAATTAAAACTCACTAATCTCAATAGTGAGATTGTTCTAACAATCAATGTTAATTTGGTGGACCTATATGTTTTGAAAAAGTTTGAAAATTGAGCTCAATAATGAATCCTACACCTAATTTTTCTAAAACAATATTATGATTGCTTGCAAAACAAGATGCTCTACAACCTCTTGACATCCTCTTCATATCATAAATCCAAATGAAATGAATCAAAAGCTTTCCATATAGAAGAAATATACAATGTATGAAAAAAAAAATTAATTTTTATTTCAAGTTTTTGTGGATTTGTTTTTGCCCACCTAATTTAGATCAAAGTTAATTGTCATATAACTCTTGCTCCTAGGCACCAATTAAAATAAAAATTACATTCCTAGAAAGCTAATAAGTTTTTCTATCTTTGGAAAAAGTTTCAAAATTAGGAGTTAACATCCTATTAGTGTATTGTTTATCAAGTGGATTTTAAATTTGACCCCCCCCAAAGATTTGTATAAAAACATTCCCATTTGATTTTCTCTATTCTCCATGCATCATTGTACTTATGTATTATTTACCATCTTCATCTAAAATTTAAAAATAGAGGGACCAGATTTAAATTGGAACTTCTCTTTTTGAATTATGCAAATCTCTAAAAGTCATCCTACCGGGTTATTATTTATGAAGTGTATTTTTAAAATACAAAATAATAAATGTAGGTTTTAGAAAGAATTTTCCCATTTGAATTTCACTATTCTCCAACCATCATCAATTCATCACACACGATTATTATTTACCACCTTAATTTCAAGATTAAAAATTAGAAGGAAGAGATTTAAATTAAAACTTCCCCTCTTGGTTTATGCAAATGTCAAAGAATCATCCTAACAATGTATTACTTATCAAATGAATTTTAAATTACAAAATAATAGATGCAGATTTTAGTAAGAATTTCTCCATTTGATTTTCTCTATTCTCTAAGCATCATCATATCCATGTATTATTTACTAATTACTACCTTGATCTCAAACTTAAAAAATAGAGGCCTAAAGAGATTTAAATACAAACTTCCCTTTCTAATTTGAACAAACACCAAAGATTCATCATACACATGTATTATTTATCAAGTGGATTTTAAAATTAAAATTAAGAGGGAAGACATTGCAAATAAAACTTCCATTTCCATTTTAGCAACTTCCAAGTAAAACCATACCACCGACATATTGTTTATGAAGTTGAATAAAAAATGATGTGCAAGGGTCTGAATGTCTAATGGAGGAGATTTCGGAAAGGCCTTTCCATATTATTTAATTTTTCCTCTACCAATCATCTTAGTTATGTACCATTTACCACGTTGGATTCAAAATTAAAATTAAGAAGGAAGACATTGTAAATAAAACTTCTCCTTTCCATTTTGTGAATCATCTTACACTATGCTATGGTTGATTACTTAGAAAGTCATTTAGAATATAATGGAATATGACATCTCATGGAATATTTAGAAATGAATTCTTAGTCATAATTTGAACAGTTCAAAAAATATTAATACAATGTTTTTGAATTGAAAGAAATCACAATGAAATATGGAATATGAAAAAGAATATACATATGTAGGTGAGTTCTTCATAAAAATAAATAAATTTGAAATACATAATTTTGGTATGGCAAACAAGTATAATATATGGTTCTAGGATATCGGGTTTAGGGTTTAGGTTTTGGGAGACCTTTCACATTGCTCCAAATAATAATTTACTAATGACACACTAGTGCTTTAATAGTAATTCACATCTAAGATTTAATACAATATCAATAAACATAACTATAAGATAGAAAGAAATCTTAGAAAATTAGATTTGCAAATGCTGCAGTATTTGCCTTAATGTCATGTTTGCATTCTTAAACGGTAATTTGATGCAATCGTAGGTAGGGCGATTGCGGGTTTGCAGCAACCTTGGAAGGGCAACCTCTTGTCATGGGCGACCTCTTAAAAGTGATTGCTTGTATAGGGCGACCATGGGTGGAGGTGAGAGCCATTGCCTTCTCCTTGTCCCCCAAATGGATAGATTTTGTATTTTAGGGGAGATTTCGGGTCTAGGTGACCTTGGGTAGGAGAACTCTTGTCTTGGGGGACGTCTAAGGGGGGACCTCTTGTCTAGAGCAACCTTGGGTAGAATTGGGAGTTATTTTTTTTTCTTCATAATATTTTTATATATTATATGCTATAGGCGACTTTAGGTCTAGAGTGACCTTAGGTGGTTGAATGTCTTATTATCTTGGAGAATCTGTTGTGGGTGATCTCATGTGAGTTGGAAGCTATCGCCTTCTCTTTTTCAAAGAAGCGGTTATGCTTTGTATTCTCTCCTATGTTTTATAATTAGGGAGCAAAAGGTAGAGGTTTATGTATGATCATCCTACTATGTTTTGGCAAATTTGGCAATTAGAAGGGGATTCCAAACCTCACCCTTTTTCCTTTCCTCTTGGATAATTATTTATTAATATTTTTTTGTCTCAAGGCCCTCATACATCATGAAGACCCTAGAATAAATTATTTTCTAAAGTTTTGAAAACCATTTGCTATTTATTTCCTCCCCATTTCTTTCATTGGGTTGTAGTCACTGCAATGCGTGCATCTACTAGTTTCTACTTACTATTTTTCCTAGTGCAAATATTAAATTTTAAGAAGAAAAATTAATATGTAATCCCGGCTTATTTTTTCAACATATTATAAAAAGTTGCAACATGGAAGTTGTAGGATCTACATGTTTTTGGGTAAAATGTTTGAATGATGAAATCTAATCATTTAGAAAGGTTGAAAATACTTCTTTTTGAAATTTAGGCACTTTGAACTTGAAATTGGTAAGATTTTTTATTTTGAAATCTTAGGAGAGTGTACTCAATCATACAAATTAACTAAAGGATATTATGTTTAAATTTGCTTTGAAGACAAGTATTTTGAAGCAATTTTGTACCTCTAAATATATTGGTCCTTTACGGGTTAAAGGAACAACTAAAAGTGACATCACTAAGCATATGGTGACATAATGACATGTGCTTCTAATTCAAAGTTGGGCACCAACAAATGAGGACAGAGATTATACGCTTTTCAATGAGAGGCCCCAAGTGAAAACAAATATTTGACCATGTGGTCTACAATAAAAGGACTCTTTTGGTTTTAGTTACTAATGTGAGGCCTGAATTTTTCAAAATAATTTTTTTAAATTTAAATTTTGTAGTGCAATTTTTTCCACAAATGGTGGTCAAAGTCATCTGAAATTGCAAGCCAAGGTTCAATTATTTTTTTTTCCAAATTTGAATGCTAATATCTTCCAATTTGTATGGTCAAACTTCATGAAATTTTTACCACATGATTTTAGACAACTTAAGTACAAGATCTTATGGTTAGATTCCTCAAAAAATATTTATTCTATTTTCTTGGATGAATGTAGCAGAAGTGGTAGTTTTGAATTGTAGTACAAGAAGTCACCCCTACATGCAGTCTCCTAACCGTACACACACCTTGAGTTTGCCATGTACACACCACATGGCATTCAACTGAAGGGGGGTAATTTTATGTAAAGTCAAAAGTAAATTTGACTTTTCGTGATGTCGCGCGAACTCTTCTAGACGTTGTGTGATATCTGCTTATTGCAGTGTCACCCAGTAAAACCCTGATCACTACGTTTGATAACCACTTTTGAATTGAAGATGAGACAACAATATAGTTGGTGAGCTATAACAATGGAGTAGCTTTGAGATCATTCTATCACGATGTGTGTGAAGACCCAAGACAATCGCGGAAATTCTACTTACAAAAAGGATGACTCTAGGTACGTCATGATGAAGTTCAGTTACAAATTACCTTTCATAGCAGAGCCCTTCATTTTTCCTAGCCAAGTCACACAAGTTTTCTTCTTAGATGTTGAAGGGAGACCTAGTTAGAAAGTTGTACAACGCAAAGAAGCAAGAGTACAATGGAAGATAGTAGAGATAACAAATGCCTTCATTAGCGCTATAGAGAAGAGCGTAGGTGTGACTACTCTTTAGAAGCTACGAGTTCTATTAGAGATGGTTAACCTAGTTGAAGTTATAGAATTATTAGTGGAGAAGAACCTATTAGCACTAGAGGAGTACTAGAGCAGTTATGACTCGGTGCTCTTTGACTTAAAGGTGTTTCATGTAGTCCTTAGCAATCATTGTATAGTGACACAAAGCCATGGTGGTTTAGAGATATTGACTATTTTTTATTTGGTGTATGGTGCTTGATTTAGCTCATGTGTAATGAATTTTCTAGTCGTAGTTTAATACAATATGGTTGCCCCAATAGGCCTCCTTGTAGTCATTAGTGACAACACTCTAGGCTTGTCTTGTTGCTATTGTAGTTGCATTCCAATATTGAGCATAGGTAGAGACTTGAACTATAGAAATTTCAAACATGCCCAGTTGCCTTCTACGAGTGACGTGAAAGTTGTGTTGTTGTTGCGTCCCAATACTCTCATTTGCAAGGTTTGACTACATATTACTCAAATTTGATTGTAGAAGTCATCTTAGAGTCAATGTAGTTGTCGCCCGGGAGGGTGCAATTTATTTGCATCCATGTCAACGCAGTGCTTTCCATGTCAATAACGCAAAAATTCAATTTGAAGTGGTCGAGTTCTACTACAAGTCATTTTTTAATCATTTCGAAGTAAAGACCAGTTACATTGTATGATACTAAGTTGTCATTCGTAACTGAGTTCTCCACATTGGATTCCCCTAGTTTCCCTACCCAAAGGTCGACAATGTTATGAACAAGAAACTGTGGATAAATCTCACAGTTCTTCTCTTCTTCATCTCGTAGTCATAGTCATGATTGCAAAATCACTCAAACATTGTGGGTGTTTTAGGTCTAGTGCAATTACGGAGTCAATAGTCATTCTTAAGTCAAACCAAACACCAAGTCATTGTTACCCACTTGCAAATGTGGTTAGTTTTCTTAGTGATAGTAGGTAGGTGCTAGCTTCCATTGAAGTCAATGGAACTAAGGGAGTCTAGAGAATTCAAAGAGAATATACATTTAATATTGTGTTAGATTTTGGCATAAATCTTCTTGGTATAACAACTTATTGAAATTTTGGATGTCTTCAAAGTTTTGAGATGAAATGATGTGAGTGATTTTCATTGTTTGTAGCAAAAACCACCTCTAGAGTTTGACTGGTAGGGAGTGTATGGGACCCTAAGCTAAATTGCCTTCCAAGCAATGGACTCCAATACTGTTTTTGGTTATTTTATTTAATTAAATGCCTTTGAGTGAAAAAGGGAAAGCATCCCTAAATCACTCCAATATGTGTCCTAAAATCACCACATCCTCCTAATACATCTTCTAGGAGGTTCGGACAACCCCCTTGTCCAAATTCCTAATAAAAATCTCCAAATTGGACCCAAAATGGGCCAATTGGAGCCCTATAAACTAATCACAATACACACATTCACCAAAAATCACCAAATCCACATGCATTGACAAAATATCACTAAAAATTGACAATTACCACCTCCAAATGGGTTTATTTGCACCCTCACCAATAATTCCAGCACACAATTTATCTATACTACACATTCCAAACAACAATCACAAGTCTACTAATACTCTAATTCATCATACATTGACATTCAATTGGCCTCTTCTCCATGACTCCATGGTTCAATCCCTAGGCATACACAAGTTCCTTAGGCACCTTAAATTGAACAACACACCTATAAAATTATGGCCATACATGCAAATTTATCCATGAACCTTGACTTTCATTTACACCATGCAATCACTAAAGAGTCTATTTCATGCAAACTTGTACTTTAAGCATTTTGAAAGTAGTTCAATCATGATAGATGGTTTTTAGTGACTAACTCACCATTTACAATTCCATGGCCATGCTCATGGGCAATGGCTAGGAGAAAACCTTGTGGTTACCACCACAATTGCCTTAGTGAGCACTATCTCCAATATTCACCTAAAAATTAGCTAACACGGCACTAATATGGTTTAACAAATCAAAAATGAAAAAAAGGGAGGAGAAACAAACTGCCACTACTATGGTAGCAGACCATGCTTCACTAAAGTGACTGCCAACACCTTGTTTAAGCTCCAAATCTTCATTAGATGAGATTGGGAGGGGGCTAGAGGGCCGTTTCGGGCCTATTCCCAACTCCATTCCCCCCAATCTTCTTGAACTCCAATGTCAGACTTCTTTTTTTTGAAAAAATAAAATAAAATAAAATTTTAAGTCTTTAAAATGAGAAACAAAGTTAATTTTGTTTGTTTGTTTTTTGTTTGTTTTTCGAAACACTGACCTAACAGTCTCTCGGCCAGATCAGCACAGGCGGGTTTCGGCGGTTCTAAGGTGGGTTTCAAGTTGGGAACTCGCAGCCCTCCCAAGCACCCAAAACACATGTAATGTTTATATTTTTTTTCTTCAAGAGTTGACTTCAAGCTTGACTTCTTCCCGAAATTTCAGATCTTAATTTGATAGGGTTGCTCCACTATTGGCCTCCAAACTTGACCCACTTGGGCTGCCCCGAATTGCAACGGCTACCAACATCTTTGGGCTCAAATGGCCACCACTACCTCAATTTTCTTCTAAATGGCCCAAGACCAAGCTCGTTGGGAACCTAACTTAGCCTTGCATCCACTCATCGAATTTCACATTCAAATTTGTTGTAATGCCTCCAATATCCTCCTTCAAAGTTGTCACTCTCCATTTGAATGGCAACAGACCTCCTTTCATCGAAACGGTCACCATTGCTTCAATTTTCTTCCAAATGATTCAAGACTAAATTCTTGAGGAGCCTAACCTTGCTTCATATCTGCCCACCAAATTTCAGACCTAAATTCTTTGTAATGCCTCCAATATCCTTCTCCAAAGTAGACGCTCTCATTCTCAAACCCAAAATCCTTTCCAATTCACACAAAAAAACCTTGAACATCTCCCATAATCCAAAAATCAACCTTCAAGATGACCTTCAACACTCTCAATTTTTCACCCATTTTGCTCATACAACAAGTGAACCTACTCGACAAATTGTCTACTTCTAACCCTAATGCATTGCAATCATCTTCCTAGCATTTTTTTTCCATTTTTTTTTCCATTTTATCACCAAGCACTTAAAATTCATCATGTACACAAAAGTTTGGGAGGGAGTCAAGAGAAAAAGAGAGACAAACCCTAAAATTGATTGTATCAAACTCCTTGATAGATTAGTTTTTACTAACTACTTCCATCCTACCTTCATTTACTATAAAATCACTATTTTAGTGTAAAAAAACACCAAATTAGTACAAATCATGCTAAATTACTGTAACTATGCTAATTTATCATCATTTTTCCATTAGCCTAATTTGGTTATTCTACCAAATCTTGCTTAACTTCTTTTTAGTTTTAAATCTCTATTTTTTCCCTAGACTTTTCCTTTCGTTTTTACCTAATTGCATTTTGAAATTTTAGTACTAATTTTCCAAAATTCCTATTGTATTCTATTGGAAAACTCCCTAATTTGTAGTTTAGGATTAATTTGTTGTTCTAATACTTCCTAGTTACATATAATTTGACTCACTTTGTTTAAATTTTCCACATTCTAAAATGTGAATTATTATGGTGGTTTACAAATGATAAGAAAATATTTTTTTTTAATTCATTTTTTAATGTTAAAGCAAGTACTAAAAATGCACACTTTGACGATTACAATCAAGTTTGACCATAATACATGTACATTGAGGGATGTAAAGACCTTCAAAGATTAAATAAACAAAACTACTCTCACAAACTAAGGAATGTTTTACACCTTAAGGCCAAGCCAAATTGTTGTGTAAGAGGCCCCAAATCCTCATTTGAGGTTTGGAAAAAAGGCTGAAATTTGTGCAATCCACCTCAAGGGAATGGCCTAGCCTCTAGATATAAAGCATCCCTTAGACCCTAAACTCCAAAAAAAGGCACCTAATAGATATACACACAACTCAACTAAGGTAAATGTGACTATTTTTGTCACCCTTTCTAAAACCAACCCCTCCAAATTCTTATCTAGAATGTACTATATCTATTTATGAGAGTTTAAAGTCAATTTTGGATACAAATATTGCAAGCACTCTCAAATTCTTAGTTTATTGACTTATTCATATAGACTTATGGAGTCCCAAACATGCATAAAAAGGGATTCTAGAACACTCTCTTAACTTCCAACAAGACCTAACAAAAAAATTGGGCAATTCAATAATAGGAAAAATGCTCAATTTGTTGATTTGGACTCAATTAGGTGGAATCATCTCATAGAAGTGGTGGGAAAAATTTGGATCAAGAATAGTATAACTATTCCACAAAAAATGCTAGGAATTGGAACCAACACCCCTCCTCATTTATTATTTTTGTAACATAACTGATGGTTTTAATTGCTAGCAACAAGAATGGTTTCACCCATTTTGCAAGATTCAAAATTGTACGTTCTCGTAACATGAGTTTCCGAATTTATATATGACTACATTGCAATTGTATACTACTATCAAAGTCAAAAGTCAAATACAAAAATGTACCCATGATGTTTATAGATGTCTTTTAACAACTACGCAATTACCATTATTGTTTGAATTCCTTCGATCACTATCTCTATTCAAAGATTTGTTGTGTACAATGTTGTTGTAGCATATGAGTGTGAACAACTTGATCTTACTTTAGAATTGAGTAAGCAAAAAGAATGGGCCACAAACTTGCCCCCAATCCCAAAAGCTTGAACAAGGAAAAAATGGATGTTGCCTAGGTTAAAAACACAAAAGTTGTATCACTAAGAACAAAATGGTTAGATTCATCACTAAAATATTCGAAGAAACTCACATTTTGATTATTTAATGACTTCAACTAACATAAAGCATCTTTCACATTGAGATCAATAATCTTGAGTATGGTGCCTATGCAAGAAACAATAGAAAATAAAACTAGTAGAATGCAAGTGACAAGTTTCCATACTCTTTTAGATAATAGTGGGTTATCTACAATTGCGTAGAAGCTTTACAACAAGTTACTTGAAACTTAGTAGCATAAATCCAAGGCCAATTGGAGAGCTTAGCATTCTCGTCAATCCACTCGTTGAGACCCTCCAAGCATTAGTCTCCTATTTTTCAAAAAACTATAGAATGTCATAGTTATAAGTTGAGTTCATTGTAAAGAATGCATTTGCTATCGGAACTTGGGAAAAATTGGATGTTAGAAAACTTTGAAAAACAAACAAATGAATGCCTTAGTTTGTAAGAGATAAATCTTACAAGGAAATTTGATTAATGAATGTCTTACACAAGAATTGCAAATCTAAAAACTAACAAACAAAACAAAATTAGAAGAAAAGTGAATTTATGCTTGAATAGACAAGGTTGTTGAAGTATTTAGATAAGTCATACTTGGCTTTGAACAAAGTGGAAACACCATTCATCCATCACTTATTCAATGCATGCTCATCATTTTCTATGGTCTTATAGTCTAGATTTGAGCTTAGAAATGAGAAAGGTGATATTATTATAAATTACCTATCAATTGGTACATGAGTTTTGCATGGCTATTTAGCAACATTTGTATGCTTCACAAACAAATATACAATATCAGTACTACAATGGATTCCTCATTTTCAATTCATGTGATTTGAAAGACTTTTGTAACATTTATATGTTTGCAAACAAAACACATGCTGAGGAAAATGATGAAATTTTTAGACAACTTAGATCAAAGCAAAAATAGTAGGGTAGAAACTATCCTCAAATTAAAATGTCTAATTGCACTACTAAAATAATACCCTCTTTGAACCTTCTTTTGAATTGAGATCAGTTAAAGAATTAAAGTTCTCCACCTCTTTTGGCAAGGCCACCAATCTTGAACACCACCAAAAAATAACAATGGTAAACAAAGACAAGTTCTCCATTTCCTTTGGCAAGGGTGCCAAGCTTGAACACCCATTTAAATCTAGAGTTCTCAAAGAAGACAAATTCTTCACTTCTTTTAGTGAGGACACTAAGATTGAACAATATCACAATTGGAGAGTGGTTAAGGAAGACAAGTCCCCTAATTCCTTTGGCAAGGCCATCAAACTTGAATACGCACTCAAATTCAAAATTCTCAAGAAAGACAAGATCTCCACTTTTTTAAACAAGGTTGCCAAGTTGGAACTCCCACTCAAATTGAAGGTGGTCAAAGAAGACAAGTCCCCCACTTCCTTTTCCAAGGCTACCAAGCTTCTACACCCTTCCATTGAATCAAGAGTGGTCAACGAAGAAAAGTTCGCTACTTTTTCTAGCAAATCTACCAAACTTGAACACACTTCCAAATTGAGAGTGCTTGAGGATAAGTTCCCTACTTCCTTTGTTAAGGCCACCAAGCATTAGCAACCACCCAAATTGAGAGTAGTTAGGGCAGACAAGTCCCCCACTTCCTTTGCCAAGGTTGTCAAACTTAAACACCCACTCAAACTAAGAGTGGTCAAGGAAAAAAAGTCCCCTACTTCCTTTGGCAAGGCCCCCAATCTAGAACATGCAATTAAATCCAAAATTGGCAAGGAAGACAAGTTCTCCAATTCCTTTAGCAAGGCCCCTAACTTAAAACACACAATCAAATCTAGAATTGTCAAGGAAGACAAATTCCCCAATTTCTTTAGCAAGGACCCTAATTTACACTATAAGAACCCCATGTTTTTTTAACATGCAAATTTTGCATGCTCATGTCTGGAGTGATGTCTGTCCACGTCTAGTCAGACATCCAAAAATTTACGTTCATTAAGACATGGAAAAAACATTGAAAATCTGCTCGGGCATCACATGTCCGAGGCCTGATGTCGAAAAAAACATTGGTCAACGGGGTTCTAAAATTGTGCCATCTATCATGCCACGTGAGCGTGGGAAGTTAGGTAGGGTTTTTTTCATCCATTACCCGTGAGTGACGTGGCATGTCGACGTGGCATATTTTTTGGATGTGACGTAGCATTGTTTTGGGGCTCGAAAATAGGTCTAGAAGGAATGCTACTATGTCATGAATGATGACCACATAGACGTGATGTCGTCTTCTAGGATGTCTTTGAAGACATCTCAATAGACATTCTATATCTGCAATGACATCGTGCTGTCATTCTGAATGCCATTCTTGTCATGTACACTATGAAGAGAAACATCCACTTTGGTTTTTATTGTGCCGAATGTGACATACAACATTTTTGTATTGTCCTTGTGGATGTTGTTCGTGACATGAGGCGTATGTATGAAAGCAACAGCTGGCACCATACAGAACACCGGCTACTGGTTGCGGAAGTTTTTGCATGCATCGCTAAGAAATAATCCAGACACACTGATGTCTCCGCGAGCATTTCCTGTAGCGTTCTTTCAATGTCAAAGAAAACATAGTCATATCAGTAGAGATGTCAACGGTGACAGTGGAAACGTGTGATTCGATGTGAACATGGACGCTACACGAGATGTTCAAGGCGTCATATTTGAGAACAGTATGCCTTACACAATGTCGGCAAAGAGGCACACCATATATAATATAAAATACATACATACATCATACATGGTATAAAATATATACATACATTATACATAATATAAAATACATGCATACATCATACATACAAAAATAATACACCATACATAGTATACAATATTCAATAATTATATCAAAATAAATACTTTAAAAGCATCTTATTGTGATTATAGGGAGGAGATAAGACGAGATATTTATATTAGAAAGGTGGTGGGAAGAATGACAAACAATATGGAATATTAAAAATACAATCATGACAAAGGATGAGAGGAGGCGGTGCTGACGTCGGTGCTAATGTTTGTTTGGGCGTTTATGCTGATATTGTTGTCAGATATGACATCTATATCCATTGTCTTTGTAGACATTCTTCTATTCAACACATCTTGTAAGGCAAGGCATGCACGTGAAGTTTTCCACTTCTGACATGTTTTACCTTCCTTTTTTAGTATCTCCTGGAACGACACATGCTAAACGTCATGCACTATAAGAAAATTTATGCGAAAATATTTTGAAGATGTTGCTTTCAATAAATGACAGCCAAGCAGACGTGTGGATACCAAGGAACTTGAAATCCGTAAAGAAATTTGATTGCAGGCGCCAAGGGCGATGCAATGATGATTTCCACATGCCACATGCACCTTACATCCTCACTGCACAGGAGCGAGCGTAGTTCATAGCCATAGTGTGCAACATACGCACCTCCACAAACTACATTGGTACAATTCATAAACGCTTGAAAAATGATAAACTGCAGTACATGAAAATACATGACTACGATGTACTCATGCAACAAGTAAGAGACACATAAATCAACTTCCTTAGAAATGTTTATTTTATTTGCAATAGTACTAGATTAGGCAAATTCCACAATTGAGAGAATGTATGGGTCCATGGTGAAGGTGGTGCTTCCAATGTTCGTATCTCCATCACCTCTGTCTTTAATTGTAAAAGGAACGTAGTGTCTATCTAGAACTGCATGTACCGCAGACCCTTCTTCAAGGCACAAATTATTACAGATTTCTAAGTACATCATATATAATTTGTTGTAAACGTGTCAACAAGGACAGGATGTGCAGTCCAAGACTTCACTAACAATACTGCAATGTCACACACTTGCACTATTCCAGACATCTCTGAAAATGTCCAAGCGCATTAGGAAATGTCCACGTGAATATGAAGACAAACTTTTAACTAATGCTATTGCATGCGTGTTGCTGTAGATTTTACCGGTGGCGGTTTGAAACATTTTAGATGACAATGTGCGGTTAGCTATTATAAAAATCAGTAGAGTGTTTAAAGGCTCTGTGACAAAGAAGTGAATATGACTGAAAAGGACAGTGTCATGCATAATGTGGTCATGGCCTCTTATCTACTAGAGAAGGAGTTTCCCGCAAATTTCTTGAACATCATGACACATCTCCTAGTACATCTCGTGGAATAGTTATTTGTTTGTAGCCATGTGCATTGTCGATGCACCACATGCAGTCTTTTGTTTTCTCACAATGATTTTGTAGGAAGGGTATGTTTCTTGATACATTAATGTCCAGTTTTGGGAATGAGCAATTTGAATTTGTTTGTCTAAATTGAACAATGCATGTCGTTCATTCAATTTGCTTGACTGAATCTAGAGGTACGGTGCTTCAAGTGCTTACTATGGTTTGGATACAAATCAAATGAATAAGATGGTCATGCATTCAAAAGCAAACATTGTACAAGGTAATGTGAACGGGTAATGCCATTGTAACAAAGTACTCCCATGTTTGTTGTTCAACCTATTTACTCTTCAGTAGACAAGTAAAACACATCAACGCCAAGGAAAGAGTGCAGTGTTGGATGACAACGATGTCGGAATGAAACAGACATATCTGACGACATTTACATGTTACTGACAACATTAGCTTGAGCAGTGTAGTGCTTGCCCGGAAGTCCCCAAGAATGCAAAGACATTGCAAGAGATGTCTCTACTATCGTGCAGATGTCCTCTACGACAGGTGAATAAGCGACACGATGTCTGAGCAGACATTTGAAGGTTACTGAAAACATGAACTTCAACATGATAGTGCTTGTACAGAAGTCCCCATGTAAGTGAGGACATCGCAAGAGACATCCAGACTAACGTTGATATGTCCTTTGAGACATTTGAACAAGCGTCATGACGTCTCAGCAAATATCGTCAGGAGGAACAAAAAAGCCATTAAGCTGAATGCTTCAAAATTTGTACTCACGTGGCCGGGCCACATCAACAAAAAATTTGCCACATCAACGAATTTCCCTCGATCTTACTATGCCATCTGCCACATCAGCATGTCTACAATTTCTCAAGCCCGGGCATTGCCCAGCCCTCCTTTTTTTTATGGTGGGCAAACATTTTGATTAAACAAAAACAACAAATTAATATTAAAGCCAATGAAAGAAGGTCAACAAAGCTGACGTGGCAACTTCGATTTTTACAGACACTACTGCGGACATGCTTTGGTTTGCAACCATATCAGAAGAAAGGGGTATGTTAATGGAAACAAAAAGTTGTTATCACCTAAATTTAGGCCTGTCCGCTACAACAACCACTTTGATTTGTTAAAAGTGGCAAACCCTCGGGCAAACCATCTTCCAGATACACAGACGTTTCCTTGGACATAGTGTGTCCATCCTCAGACACTCTACGTTGAGTGCCCAATGTAAAAAAAACACTGGTTTCTTATAGTGTTAGAATATGCAAATAAATCTACAATTGTCAAGGAAGACAAGTTCTCCAATTCTTTTAGCAAAGCCCCTAATTTAGAATACCCAATTAAATCTAAAATTGTCAAAAAAGACAAGTTCTCCACATCCTTTGGCAAGGCCGCCAGGCTTGAACACTCACTCAAATTGAAGGTAGTCAAGGAAAACAAATCTTCTACTTCCTTTAACAAGGCAACCAAACATCTACTTTCACCTAAATTGAGAGTAGTCAAAGAAGACAAGTTTCTCAATTCCTTTGGCAAAATTGCCAAGTTTGAATACCAACTTAAATGAAGAGTGGTCAAGCAAAATAAGCTCTCCACTTCCTTTTGCAGGCTACCAAGCTTGAACACCCACTCAAATTCACAATGGCTAAAAAGGACAAGTCCCCCACTTCTTTTGGCAAGACCACCAAGCTTGAACACCCACCCAAATTGAGAGTGGTTAAAGAAGACAAATTCCCCATTTCCTTTGGCAAGGCCGCCAAGCTTGAACACTCACTCAAATCGAGAGTGGTCAGGGAAGACAAGTCCCCCACTTCCTTTGACAAGGCCGCCAAACTTGAACACCCTCTCAAATTAAAAGTGGTCAATAAAGACAAGTTCCCCACTTCCTTTGGCAAGGCTGTCAAGCTTGAACACCATCTCAAATCAAGAGTGATCAAGGAAGACAAGTTCCCCAATTCCTTTGGCAAGGCCGCCAAACATGAACACCATCTCAGATTAAGAGTAGTCAAGGAAGACAAGTTCCCCACTTCCTTTGGCAAGGCCGCCAAACTTGAACACCAACTCAAATCAAGAGTGGTCAAGGAAGACAAGTTCCCCACTTCCTTTGGCAAGGACGCCAAACTTGCACACCAACTCAAATAGAGAGTAGTCAAGGAAGACAAATTCTCCACTTCCTTTGGCAAGGTCGCCAAACTTGAACACCTACTCAAATCAATAGTGGTCAAGGAAGACAAGTTCCCCACTTCCTTTGGCAAGGCCGCCAACCTAGAACACCAACTCAAATAGAGAGCGGTCAAAGAAGACAAGTTCCCCAATTCCTTTGGCAAGGCCGCCAAACTTGAATACTCAATCAAATTGAGAGTGGTCAAGGAAGACAAGTTCCCCACTTCCTTTGGCAAGGCCGCCAAACTTGAACACTCATCCAAATCGAGAGTCGTCAAAAAAGACAAGTTCCCCACTTCCTTTGGCAAGGCTGCCAAACTTAAACACTCATTCAAATCGAGAGTGGTCAAGGAAGAGAAGTTCTCCACTTCCTTTGGCAAGGCCGCCAAGCTTGAACACTTCTTCAAATTGAGAGTGATCAAGAAAGACAAGTTCCCCACTTCCTTTGGCAAGGCCGCCAAACTTGAACACCAATTCAAATTGAGAGTGGTCAAGGAAGACAAGTTCCCCACTTCCTTTGGCAAGGCCGCCAAACTTAAACACCACTCAAATCGAGAGTGGTCAAGGAAGACAAGTTCCCCACTTCTTTTGGCAAGGCCGCCAACCTAGAACACCAATTCAAATAGAGAGTGGTCAAAGAAGACAAGTTTCCTACTTCCTTTGGCAAGGCTGCCAAACTTGAACACTCAATCCAATCAAGAGTGGTCAAGGAAGACAAGTTCCCCACTTCCTTTGGCAAGGCCGCCAAACCTGAAGACTTATTCAAATTGAGAGTGGTCAAGGAAGACAAGTTCCCCATTTCCTTTGGCAAGGCCGTCAAGCTTGAACACCCACAGAAATCGAAGGTGGTCAAGGAAGACAAGTTCCCCACTTCCTTTGGCAAGGTCGCCAAGCTTGAACACCATCTCAGATCAAGAGTAGTCAAGGAAGACAAGTTCCCCACTTCCTTTGGCAGGGCCGCCAAATCTGAACACCCATACAAATCGAGAGTAGTCAAGGAAGACAAGTTCCCCACTTCCTTTGGGAAGGCCCCCAAGCTTGAACACCAACCCAAATTGAGAGTGGTCAAGGAAGACAAGTTCCCTACTTCCTTTGGCACGGCTGTCAAACTTGAACACTCAATCAAATTGAGAGTGGTCAAGGAAGACAAGTTCCCCACTTCCTTTGGCAAGGCCGCCAAGCTTGAACACCCATCCAAATCGAGAGTGGACAAGGAAGAGAAGTTCCCTACTTCCTTTGGCAAGGCCGTCAAGCTTGAACACCCACACAAATCGAAGGTGGTCAAGGAAGACAAGTTCCCCACTTCCTTTGGCAAGGCCGCCAAGCTTGAACATCCACTCAAATCGAGAGTGGTCAAGGAAGACAAGTTCCCCATTTCCTT
Organism: Rhytidiadelphus loreus; assembly: GCA_947034895.1. Classification (NCBI taxonomy): domain Eukaryota; kingdom Viridiplantae; phylum Streptophyta; class Bryopsida; order Hypnales; family Hylocomiaceae; genus Rhytidiadelphus; species Rhytidiadelphus loreus. Next base: position 3,546,589 of record OX344764.1, read on the forward strand.
TGAAAAGGCTACCAAGCTTGAACAACCACTCAAGTTTAGTCTCAATAGGGTTTGGCTTGACGCAAATTTCTGCGGGAAATAGTCAAGGAATTCAAGCCCTACTAAATCAAGAACCTTTAATGACGCACAAATACCAAAAGTATGTAATATCGAGATGCCCAAAGTAGTTGTTGTAATTGCTAGAAGTGTAGATGGCAATATATTCCAATTTTGAGAGTATCCTATTAGAAATGCCTCTAATCGAGAACATTGTGAAGCTAATTCAAGTAATAAACCCAAGTTGACAGCATTCACTTCCCTATTGCCAAAAGAACTTTCCAAAATCATGATACGGAGTTTCGGAAAATGAAAACTTTGGTGTCGTTCCAACAAAGACACATGATGGTTCATAGTCCCTTGCAAAGAAATGCCTTCTATATCCTCCACATCCTACATTCAATGAAACATAAATTATAGTGCATTACATCTTCATGTACAAGCTTCGAATAATAATTGATATTTCTAACATATTTCAACATTTATATTTCTTGAAATGGTATAAGGTTCTATGTTCACTAACTACATTCAAATGGATACATGAAAATGTGCAATTCTAATAATGTCAATTGTACAAAAAGAATAGTACCTTGCTTGAAAATCCAATTTCAGGTATCATTGACGCTTTCCAAATTCTTGAATTTTGGGCAATCATTCGGCCCATGTCACGAAGTTGGTCATGCATTTCTAGAATGTCACTAACTCTATTGACCTTCAACAATGACATGTCCATCAATCTTTCCAATTCACCCACTGGAAGGATGCCATCTTTGGACCAGATAGATAAGATTGTTGCTTTTGATATGCCAGATGGATATACATCTTGACAAAAGAAACATGCCACATCCAAAAACATCTTCTTTTCAATACCATCATTTAGTCCATCAAAGCTTATTTGCAAGGTGTTCCAAATTGCTTCATCACCTTCCAAACTCTTTCCTCTTGCCATCCTTTGTAGTGCCCGTTCCCAACTTCGTAACCTCTCTTTATTGCGGAGAAATGCACCCATTACTTTCAAACTCAATGGCAAGCCATTGCAAGCATCCACAACATGTTTGCGCAACGCCACAAAGTCAGGTGATAGAGAATCTGCACCCCAACTAAGATGAGAGGTGAACAATGTTGTTGCTGCCTTTTCATCCAACAATTCAACATCCAACCTTCCTCCAATGCCCACAAATGATTTGATGGTATTCCATTGGCGTGTTGTGATAATTGTTGTGATGCTCTTATTAGCTTCAACGATGTCTAGAGGTACTATATCATGTACAAGAGCTTCTTCATTCACATCATCTAATATTATTAGAACCTTCTTCTCAAGCAATAGCTCCTTCATCATCTCTTGGGCATGTCCAAAATCCTTGGGTTTCCGATCATTCCCAAGTTTTGGTAATATCTCACACAGTATCTCATACGAACTTTGATAGTTCTTGCAATCCGCAACAAAGCATGATGCATGATAGGAGGACTTCACTGTTGCATCATCAAATATTGCCCTTGCGAGTGTAGTCTTGCCAATTCCACCCATGCCCACAATGCCAATATACTTCATTTCCAAAAGCCTTTTGACTTTGGACAATTGATTCTCTATAGCAACTAGAATTTCCTTTGGAGGAGCAATTGGTTCATCTGCCTGTACAAATACAAAGAATAGATCTTATAAAACAAATTAGACTACACTCAAAGCAATGAAAGCAAAGTACCAAAGAAAATTACGTAAATTAAACATCATTAAATGAACTATAAAGTTTACCTTTGAGACATGGTTTACATTGAACTTAAAATCTCTTAAGGCACGAGATCCTTCCTTCAACAAAGACTTCTTCAAACTCATGAGTCTATCACAAATCATGGAGAATGATGGCCGTTGAAGAGGGTCTTGAGACCAACATTCTTGGATTAAGCTTGTAAGTCCTTCACAATCTTTGGATAGGTTTGGTCGCAAGCTAGGGCCATGTAAACCTTGTATTTGATCATAAAATTCTTTTGGTTTCAAATCAGCATATGGAACCTCTCCAGATAGAATCTCTGAGCATATCATGGCAAAGGACCACACATCAGCTTGAAATGGATATCTTGGAGTTTTACTTCCTTTTATCATTTCAGGTGCCATGTACCCTTGTGTTCCAATTGTATACTTCGATGACTCCGGATGCTTTAGATTGCTACAAACCTCTAATTGAGAATTTCCATAATCCATAATCTTGAATATCCGACAAGAATCCAAATCCTCCATAGGAATTGAACTATGCAAGACATTATCAGGTTTCAAGTCAAGATGAGCAACTTGCATGTCGTGAAGGTAATACACACCCTTGGCAATTTGGTGGATGATGTCAAGTGCAACATGATAGGGCAAAGGGCTTTTTGATTTCCTCAATAGGGTAGACAAGTTTGAATCCATTAATTCCATTATCAAATGTAACTCACCAATTTCATCTTCCTGAGGATTATCATCAACTTTTTTGGTAATTCCACAACCCAAAAATTGAACAAGATTTGGATGGCTCAAACCTGCCAATATCCCAGCTTCCTTTTGAGAATTCATAAGATTCTCACGTTCAACTTTCAACACTTTCGTAGCACACACAAGGCCCAACCAATTTGACTTGTACACATCTCCATAACCTCCTGCACTTATTTTTTCAAGTAATTGTGGTGTATTGAAATTGTTGGGAAATTCCAAAGCACTTAAGTCTCCACCATCCACTCGATCCAAATTTCTAAGTCTCAACAATAGATGTTGTGCTATTTCATAATCCTTTGAGATTTCTCCCAGAGGTACAAGTTCAAGCCTCCTCTTTAGTTCTTGTCCATCTTCAAGGACTTGTTCGTAGGTGGTTGTATCAAACTCAATAGGGAGTACATGGTTTGATTGATTTGGATGGTGGAATGTGTGCATATCCCTTGTGGCATCATAACATGACTTTAGATCTAAAAGCAACTCTCGGAAAGTCTCTTTGTTTTGGAGTTGAAATATAGCCGAATGACACCATTGCTCTTGTTCAATGCAAATTTTTCTCACAATCTCTACTCTCTTTTGAAGATAACACAACTCTTCAAAAATAGATTCGAATTTGAGATCTTGAGTAGCAATTGACAACATTTTGTCAATCCCTTTCATAGCCAATATGAATTTGCCAAAAAGATGTACGCATTGGTTTTTATTCAAGACTTTTTCCTTTGAAGATGCTTCCAAAGCCTTCAAGTATTTCTCAATACTTTGTATATCAATGCATAGTCTTTTACAATGCTCACTTTGAACTCGTAAGAAATCCTTGTCTTTCCTGCACAATATTTAATATCTATTGTCAATGAGATATTTCAATTAGGATGAAAAAAGAGCATATCCTCCAAATGAAACATCATTGAATGCCATCTTGTAAGACAATGGTTTATCTATTGAAACTAGAATACATACTTTTATTTTAATCATATACATATATGCAAAAACAATAATTCTAATAGAAATCAAAGTAAATCCAATAGAAAACAATTGTCATGTAATTTGAAAAACATTCTATTCTAACATGGCCTTTTCGTTTAGTAACACCTACTACATAACATTTGTGCTTACCTAATGAACCACGCAAAACCCATGTATTCCCAAAAGGTTGCCATAGCAAGGAAGTTGACCATCCGCATCAAAAAGTGTGCCATTTCATTCACCAAATGAAAGGAAATATTGATATTCTACATTAGTTTCAAAACAAAAACCAAAGAAAGTAGTTAAAAAATAATACTCAAACCCGTAAAATTAGCAAGGGCCCAAGAAGATTTCAATTAACTAATGTATGAAAAACTATCTCATCAATATAGTCATATCAAATCTATCAAGCAATTTCTATACAAATCTAGGATCATAGAATAACATAAAAGTGACAAGATACTACTTTCTTATCCAATTGATGGAAGCAAAAGATGTAATCGTAGAAGTATAATTTGTAAATATTGCAAGAACAATTTCATTATGTACATTACTCTATAAATTAACTAGAGAAAATGAAAGATACGACATTGAAATCGACTCTTGGAATTCAAACTATGTACAATATAGTTGATCCTACAATTGAACCCAAACAACAATTCAAAATCAAAACTACTCTACCTCAATTGCAATCAATCTATCTATCAACTACTAGATAAGTTTTACAATGACTTCACAAAAGGATCATGATTCATAACATATCTCATAGTTGTGTCAAGATTACAATCTTTCCTTTGTCTATGGTTGCAACATGTGCTTTTAATCCCCAATTTCATTAGCCATTGGTTGCTTCTTATCCAATCCTATTGGATTGGTGAATGCATTTGTCCTCAATTGGACAAGTGAAACAACAAAATTACACCATTGATTACTTTGAAACGACTTTTAGAACGAAAGATTAGTTTGTTAGGAGCAATCTTGTCAATCCATTCAAATTACACACCTTACATGCAATGTGATCCAGTTGTGGGGGGAGAGGAGCGCCGCAAATTGCCAAAGAAATAGCACCAACTCCCGATCTCAACAAGAAATAGGGAAATGCAAGTCTAGATGATCTGCCATCTTACATCGTTAGTTTGAAATTCCAGCACTGAAATGATGCAACAAAAAAGAAGCCAACACACTACTGCAAAAGCTCCCACACAAGCTAGAAACACAAGAGACCATAGTTTGGATGTCACTTGGAACAAAATGACGGAAACAGACACCAACACAAACGTGTTACCAAACTGTGGGCATCCAAATCTAAAGCTCCCAACCCCAAAACCTAACTTTGTGGTATCGTATGGAAAAACACGAGGACACAACCCGGGGACTGTGAAACTTACAAAGCAACGATAGAGGAAAGTTTGCACGGCCGATGAGAGCATGAACATGCACGTGGAGATGCTCAGACGATGGAGGTGCTTCGGACGCCCAAGAGCTTGATGGGAGACTCTCTAAAAGGCAGAAACACCGAGAGTGCGAGGAGTAGCACAGTTGCAGAGTTTAGTTCGACAAAGGAGAGAGAGCGCCATAGCCAGCGTGAAGTGTGAAGGAGGAGCCAGGGACAGAGGTTCGGTAAGCGAGCTCACTGTAGAGCCTGTGACCCAGTCGTAGCAATAATGAAAGTTGACAGCAGAGGAGCTACGATGTTCAGACGATGGAGCGTCGGAGGTGCAAAAGCTTGATGGGGATGTCTGTAAGGCAGAAACACCGAGAGTGGGAAGAGTAGCAGAGTTCAGTTCGACAGGGGAGAAAGAGAGCGCCATAGCCAGGGTGAACTGTGAAAGAGGAGCCAGCGACAGGGGTGGGATAAGGTGGCTGAAATTGGTAGAGCCTGTGGACCAGTCGTTGCAGTAATTTAAGGTACCATTTAATTTGCTTGCGTGCACAGGCAGCATAAAAAGTCTCTGGTTGTGCGAGATTTCAGGATTGCATAGGATAGGCTGCACTGACAGTATCCTTAGAGCCAGGGACAGTGGTTACGTAAGCTAGCTCACTGTAGAGCCTGTGGCCCAGTCGTAGCAATAATGAAAGTTGACAGCAGTGGCAGGAGTAATTTTACTGTATCTTAGTATTTCATTCACGTGGGACCTGCTTGGCTGCTTGCGCGCACAGCTGAAAGTCCTATTAATAACTTCAGTCTATTGGTGCCAGACTTCCGTCAGGATTCCACAAGATAAGTAGTCTGTACGTCTATAATCATGACAGTAACTTCCATTTGGCCATGGCTCCGTCACCCATCTGGTGTTGGGGACCGCATACTGTACGCGGTTTATTTAGTGTCGCTAGATAATTAGTATATATAAAGAGAATAATATGTGTGAGACACTGTACTCGCGGACCCACCGCCGCAATTTTTCAGACCGTGTCTTCGACCAAGGCCGCAACCACAACCAAGACTTCGACCTAGCGGCTAAGCTCCAATTCTACCCTAAAATTGCTCCTCGGAATTCCTCAATAAATTGCACTCCCACAATCTAACCCACTTCCCTCAACAATTTTTTTGCCGCTGTGGGTCCCTAATCCCGAAATTTCATGTAGCACTTTCTTTCAGCTATGGTTCGTCAGTGCGAGCTTTGCAAGGGCAAGCGCGCAGCTCTGGTCCGGCCGAAGAACCAACAGCAGGTACGCACCAAACTCAACCGATAAATTCGACTCACTCCGATGAATTCTCAATTTCGTTACAACTGTTGCAAATTCAGGGTTCTGTGTTTCATCCTCATTCAGAGTTTTCGTGGGGAAACACGACGGAAGTTGGCATCAATTTCGTATTAAAGACTATGCTTTTTTGTGAAATATTCAGAATTTGCAGTCATCGTGGCCCTCGCATATTTTGGAATTTACTTTTAACGTTTAGAGGTTCAAGAGCCCTAAATATGGCCCCAGTTGTGAGCAGGTCATGTGGGGACTTTATTTATGAAGTTGTATTTTATTTTTGACCAATTCATGCAGTGATTCTGGTCATATAAGATTTGGATTCATCTGAATTACATTTTTTGAACTGAATTGGCTATTTTCCAATCGTGAACGTTTGGTTAAATGAAGTACTCGGCTTGGTGTAGGTTTGTAAGGATTGTTTCTACAGTGCTTTTGAGGAGGAAATTCATCAAACAATTGTTGATAATAAACTCTTCAAACGGGGTGACCGCGTTGCTGTGGCTGCTTCTGGTGGTAAAGGTGCGCTTGATTCTGCTGGTTGCCAACACTATCGGTTTAGTGATCTTATTGTATCTGCAAAAATTGCTTTTCAATAGCTGTTGATAGAATTGGGCATTTATATGTCTGGAGATCCACCTCATCGTCGTAATATTGCATCACGTCGTCGTTTAGGGTTTAGGGGTTAGGGGTTAAGTTGCATGAATAGTGCAAGATTTGTATGCCAACAGCTGCAAGATGTGAAACTTTGGACTATAGGATTTCTTCCTCTAGACCCGATGCCCTGCAGATTCCCAACCCAGCATGAGGATGCTCTTTGAAGATCCTCGTAAATCACAAACAACGAAGTTAATAGGGTTTGGAGTACGGCTGTAAGAGTCTTGCAGGCTGTCCTTTTTAGGGTTCAATACATTCTTTATCAAAATAGGTTTTGAAGAATACGCTAGGGTCGTCTGTACTTCAGATAGTTTTTTGTCTCCTTTCGTGCCGTATTGAACGACGGGTCCTGTATACTAGTCTTGTCTTTATGCTCACTTTTCATGAGTTTTATTCAAAGATTCATCAGGCAGAGGCTTAGAATTGGATAGAGGAGCTAGTACTGCTCTGGATGGACTCCGAAAGAGCTCATCATCTCATCTGCCATATCCTAAGACGGAGGATGGGTTTGCAGATTCAACCGTGTTAGCACATGTATTGACATTGCTAAACAAGAGACACGACTACGGGTTGGACTTGTTTTTGTTGTCGATCGACGAAGGTATTGCTGGGTACAGGGATGACTCCCTGGAGACGGTGAAGCGGAACGAAACGCAGGTGTGTATTTGAGGGTCCTTGTTCTTTGAATTTCCTGCCAAGGATGATACTGAACATTGAATACAGAAGGAGAGCTTGTCTGGGTATTGATTTTCTTGTTTGCATTTTGGCTGCAGTATGGAATCCCTTTGGAGGTCGTTTCGTACAAGACATTGTACAATTGGACCATGGACGAAATCGTTAAAGCAATTGGGCTCAAGAACAACTGCACTTTCTGTGGGGTATTTCGACGGCAGGTGGTTGTTCAACTGAACTCGTTCATTCTGCTTTTGGCAGAATTGTGCAAACGTAGTTTGCAATGTAACATTCTTATGTAGTAATGGCATGGTACCTTTGCATGGTACCTTTTGAGAACAATGCCAAGTGTGAGTTATTTTGAGTGCATTAACCCTCTGAATTGGCGTTCAAAGTAAATGAAGAGAAATTATTGCCCGAACATACTCACATGTGAAGGCTATGGCTCATTGACTTGAGGAGCTCTGAATTGTTCAAATTGAACTCAACTTTGAAAAATATGGTGTTAGTGGTCCTTTTTCATGTTTCAGGGGTTCCAATTAAGAGGGTGCTTAACGAGGGTTCTCTAGAATGTTATGGAAGACTTAATTCTGAGAAGTAGTGGTCATTTTTTTAAATTTGCGGATGCAACTGAGGAGAACAAGCCTAGATTGGTGATTTTCTCTTTTACATTTTTTGTTGTTGCAACTTGGAATTGTCAGCTACCTTATGTGCTACTCTCCCTGTGTGGTGCTGCACGTTTGTAGGCCTTGGATAGAGGAGCTGCCAAGATGAAAGCTGTTAAGATGGCCACCGGTCATAACGCTGACGATGTTGCTGAGACTGTTTTGCTCAACATACTTCGTGGTGATATTGCGAGGTAACCTTGTGCTCATTTCATCCTAAAGAGTGGAGGCAATCAAAGTATGAAAACTGTTTGCCTTAACTTGGCATTGCTCAACAATATAAAATTCTTTATGTTGTGAAGTTTTGTTGGCAATTGAACAAGTTGGATTTCAGATCATGAGCTATCTTTCTTACTGACTTTTAATTGTGTTGCATGCAGATTAGCCAGATGCACTTCAATCATAACAGGAGAAGAAGGTGCCTTGCCTCGTTGCAAGCCTTTTAAGTACACCTATGAGAAGGAGATTGTCATATATCCTCACAGTTTTTGGTACTTATTATTTGGGTTGTCAAGTCGCATATTTTTGTCCTGATTATCTATCAACACTTGTAGGTCATTTCAATCGTCTCTCAAATTTGACCATTCTTGCTGCCTTTAACATGGTAGCCCCTAAAGTGCCCAAGCTGAAAATAGAATGTCCACTTTGGAAGCTAACAATCGTTTCTAAACATTTTTCTTTCGTTAAAAAAATGTAGGGTTCTTCTTCCTACTGGTACATTTTGTTACCCTCCTTGAAGTTTCCTAAATGATTCATTTCAACTCCTGCAAATATAGTATCACCCATTTTTGACATTTGGGCACTTCGGGGGGTTCAGTGTGAATTTGCAATGGTTAGTAGGTCGTCTGACGATAACCTCACTACCTCCATTTGATACTCTTTGAGAAACACTTAACCAAGAACCACGTATGCGTATTTCAAGAAGCTGGACTACTTCTCTACTGAATGTAAGTCCGTTTCTCCACTTATTTCTGTTTTAGGAACAACTTAATTCTCATCATATTTAGTATTTAGTATTTAACTCTCTTCAAGATGAGTATTATATCTATATGTGAACTTCTGATGGGTTTTTTTTTCAGGTACTTACTCTCCGAATGCTTATCGAGGGTTTGCACGTGAGTTCATCAAAGACCTCGAGGCTATCAGGTGCCAGTTTGTTTTACTCTCCTACTCGAAATTTCTGTATCTCTTCTCTATTTCTCTATTTGAGAATGTTCTAACGCAGTATGTGTTTTATCATTTAGGCCACAAGCAATCCTTGACATCATAAGATCAGGAGAAAGGTTTCGGATCGACTCTACGGCCAAGATGCCAGAGCAAGGCACATGTGAAAAATGCGGATACATCTCAAGCCAGGTACAATCCATAAATAATTTGCAACTATTTCTGTAAGATACTCCCTTCCATCCCAAAAATGATTGTCTACAGTTTTGTTGATATTTTTTGAGCCAATTTCATTGACCATATTGTGAAAAACATAATTAAGAAAGGTTTCAAACTTTATATCACTAGAATCAATGAAGAACATTGCATGTGTTCATTGCAACCTAAATCAAATTAGCTACAAGGAAGCATTTTTTGGCCTACTCAAAACAACCTTAAAAAAACATGAAGTTCAAAGTGAACAATCATTTCAGGACTGAGGGAGTATCACATTCACCCAGACCTCTTGGTTGTCACAGACAAAAATACTCGTGATTGTGAATAGAGTTCTGTAACATTGTGACAGTCAATTATGGTGCATGTAAAAGTGACATTAAAGAACTTCTAGGGGTTTGTACACCGTAGGAGTATGGAGCGTGGTCTACAGCCCCTTTTACAACAACTGAACTTCTTGTTATAACTTTTGTATGCAAATCTTTGTGACAAGTGTGATAGTGAGTAGAGAGAGAGAGAGAGTTTGAAATGGTTTTTTTCTGTTCTCTTGGGCTTGGTGAGAGAATGTGATATTAGAGAAGGTGACATTAAAAAGGTATTCATGTCGAAGATGCATTAGAGGTCTGTTTTTATTTTGTCAAAATATGGGTGCTAATCTATTGTCAATAAAATAGTAGTGGTCAATCTGGACTCTGAAGTTATTCAATAAACTGGTGACCCTAATTGAATGTGCAAGTGTTAGTAAAGACTTTATGAGGGCAGTTTTCTGTTTTTCTCGGGGTTTTTTGAGATGGGGTTGAAAACCTTGTGAGTTGAAGGACAATTTGATTGGGGCTTACTTGGAGGGTTTTTTTGTGGATGCGCAGAAATGGTGCAAGGCTTGTGTGCTACTTGATGGATTGAATCGTGGAATGCCAAGGTTAGGCATTACCCGTACACGAGGCAAGGGCTCGGCAAATGGTGTGGAAAGAGTTAGTGGCAGGGGACCTGTTTCATCTATTGATTTTTAAAAGTGCCAGCATGTCACTAGATTTGGACGGAGCATATGTGTTTCACTTGGGCATTCGGTTGTGTGCACAAAACATGAATTGCATGTTTATAAATTTGCAGAACGAGACTTTAGTATATTATTGGTTGCAATTTTTTTAATGTCCCTAGACTCTACATTGATCTGCATGTGTGTCAACTCGACTCCTATGGAATGTAATTGATTATTATGCCATTAAATGAAGTGATTTCACATTCATCACAAATCTCAAAATGTACCTACGTAGGATACGGCAAAAACGACGAATAAGACAGTGGGAAGCAAATGGTGGGTTGCGATACCACTCGTAAAAACTGAGTGGTCATTGAAAGAGGATGTTAGTAACTTACATGACTTTCAGCAGCAAAGGAATACCTGAGCACAGGGGGCAAGAAAGGAGGGAGGGTATACGACATACAGTATAAGGTGGTTATGCTCCGATGAATGTACAAATCTAGTCCCACTCATACTCAAAATTTGTTCCGTGTACCAAAAGCCAAACTATCTGATTTACCAGTCCTTAGTGTAGCAAACCCCTACTACCTGCCAAAAAAGGTCTTAGACAGCCACTCAATATCCTTCTGGAAAGGATTCAAGCGCTTCTTCGGCTCCTCTATCCTTGTTGGCTGCACCTCCAACTTGGACTCCTCTATCATGAGCGTCTCCTCTGTTGTTGCAGATTCAGCTTGGCTGTTTGTCGCTGAGGAAGCTCCATTACTCGTATTCAAAGGCTGCCAGCACCAAGTAGGATCAGATGGCTAAAAGTAAAAAACGATCTCATTGAGTCATTAATTCACTTCACCATTCGGAATCTCAAATAATTACCATTCGGAATTAGACCTCTTGTTTCAATTGATAGGAGTGGCACCGCAACCGACCTTTGACATTAGTTTTACTCCAAAAATTTACCCCAGTACAAAAGAAGCGGAGACGAAAGACATCTAATTCGCCTATAAAAGAGAAATGCCTACCTCTCGAAATTTTCTGACACAAACATTCACCTCCATGAGCGGAGGTAATCGACGGAAAATCTAGCGAAGAAAGTCCCGGCAGACTTGGAGAAGGAACAGATCAGAATGAAGTTTTGTTTTACATTATTCCTAAAAAAGGAGAAAGAAAAATAGCGTAGACTTAGTGCCACTATAAGAAAGAAGATTCTAGGATAAACTACTCAAGTAATGCATTTCATTAATTCTCACAGAAGACTTGAACCACACCATCAAGCTTTGATCACCTCTATGCATCACTGGAGGTCGTCTTTTTCTTCTTTCTGCTCTTTCCTCTCACCTCCTCAGCAGGTTCGTCAGGTTCAGCAGAAGCAGCTAGAACTGCGTCGACCACAGGAATTTCAATTGCAGTAGGTGCTTCCTCCTTACTCTCCGCTACTCCGTTCGTCTCAGTGCTAGGAGAATCACTAACGGGCGAAACAGCATCCAAGCCCCCCTCTACAGCAGTTGCCGCCTTAACACCTACGTTAAGGGCACCTACAGCAGCAGAGGCTGCCACATCTGCGAATGCGTCAGCTGGAGAACTCACTTCAGCATCGCTACTAAATGTTTCCCATCCCCCGGTGTCTGATTCAGCACTTTGAACCTCAGGTTCAGCAGTTGGCACCTCTAAATCAGCAGGTTGAACCTCTAGTTCAGCTGTGGGCTCCGACTGTGTTTCCTCCCACTCGTCAGAAAATACGAATGGCTCAACTCCAGCAGCCGTATCCAAAACCTGGTTGGATCCAGGTTGCCACTCAACCACTCCTTCCCCATCCGTTAGCACATATTTGTATTCCAATGCCTTGCCTTCGGGTAAATCCTGTCACCAAAACGTGACCATATCTATATTCATATCGAAATGGTGAATTCAGATGACAGTACCATGATTTACATATGATCTTCAGCTAAATACACAGAAACGAAAGGTCCTCACCACTTCAGCGGTCCACAAATGACCTTCAGACCAAGTCAAGGGTACAGCCGCGCTTGGGTCCCAATCACCAAATTGAGAGTGACCACCGACGACTTTAAATTGCTGTCCAAAATGGCATTCTCTTAGCAGCTCGAACTTCACCTTAACCGTAGGACCTAAGGAAGCACAGAATTCAGTGGTCAAGACCAATATTAACTTCACAATTGTTTATGAAGAGGAACACTAGCATCGGAGAATACTTAGCTCCACCTTCCTACATTCCTATTTAATCATGACTTAACGAGAGTGAAGTTCCAAACGCCAGTAGGCCGCAAGGCTACAAGTTCTACGGTACCTGCATAAAAAGAAGTGGCCCTAGATTCTCAGAATCAAGAAATTTGGAAAATGATATACAATCAATTCACTACATGTATTGATCAATATATTGCCAAAGGAAACTGCGTTGCTACCATATCAACTACACTTTTCAGCTTTCATATAAATGCCTAGCTCCCTAATACAATTCAATATCAGGATTCTCCTCCTCTGTCGCAGACTTCGAATGACGGTACGCCGTATTCAGTTACAATTTGTGTTCCAGATATTACCTTCATAAGCTGGTGCTCCAACAGCAGGTTCATCTAACACCTCCGCAGTCTCAACAGCGACGTCGTCCTACATTAGATAGAAACAAGTTCAGCTGTCATTTCTCAAAAATCGAGAGAACTAATCACAATCTTTCACCTTCTTCATACATACAATCCTTCATCCATAAATACACGAGAATGGATGCCAAAATCTAAAAAATGCACGCAATGAAGGAGACTAAACTAAAGAACCTAAACGACACAGTTTGAGGAGGAGATTATTTCTAGTTGCAAAAGCTTCGCCACCACGACAACATCATCAGCTCAAAAACTCGCCTCATTATAAAACCAATTGCTTGCAACTAAAATAAAACATCAATAATCTCGAGGCCAACGTAACAATCCAAACCTTACTCTCCTCTAAGACTTTCATCTGAACAAATTCACACGCCGCCACACTTCAATCAATACATCCACGGGGGATAAAGCAAAGAGACAGGAAAATCTCAAGAAGCGCAGTCACTCGACTATACAGCTAGAGAAACAGTATTTCTAATTGCAAAAGTTTCTCAACCATAACACTAACACCAGCTCAAAAAGTAATCACCTCGTTAGAAATTCAAATCAAAGAAAACAACAACCATGACAAGACCGGGTACTGAATTCTCATCTGAAAAATTCGACAACTAGTCTCAAAATTTACACAACCTTATCAATCCAAGGAAGGAAGACATTCAAGAAAGAGACACGAAATCCTCTCGACAATACACTTTGAGAAGAACATTCTTTCTGATTGCAAACGCTTCTCAACCATAATACTAATATTACTTCAAAATTTCTCAGTTCATTAGAAAATCAAGAACTCACACCTAGAGTAAAACATAAACAATGTCGAGGTCTAGTACCGTAATCGCATCTAAAACTTTCGCAGAAAAGTTACACAACCTTATCAATGCATGCTAAGGGGACAACAAAAGTCAAACCTCAGGAAGCGCGGCAGCTCGGAATCCCAGCGACGGCGATGTTCTGGCAAACGACGACTTCGAGACGACGTTGAGCCCTGGCAACACAGGTCGCGACTCCACTCGTTTGATAGCGTGAACTCTCACTGCCTTGACAGCGAATCGATTCTTCCCAACAATAGACAAATCTCCGCGCGTCGTCAAAAAATCTATACGACGCGGCCCTGCAATTGCCGCCATGGTCATCATCGCGCCCTGCTCACCGCACAACCTCGAGGAGGAATGTTGAACGCAAGCTGCGCCAAGAGGACATTCCGGAGGACTAGTCCTTGGCGAGGTACGAGATCTTCGGCCAGAGAGAGAGATGCAGAGGACAGGTGGAGAAGTGGAAAGATTGGGTAGGACGTAGATTTAAGGGGGTAAATCTACAGCTATGGTTATGAATGGATGGATGGATAAATGGATGGATGGATAAATGGATGGATGATATCTGTCGGAGTGGAGTAATATCGACGAATCAGCGAACAGGAATTTTGTTTTTCATCTGATTGTCCATGCTCGCTGATATCATTCCGGAAATGCTGGGGGCCCCGTATCCCGAGAGTGCCTTGTGAGGGACAGGGCTAAGAGCATCACCACTCGTCTTGCAAAAAGCGGTGGTGATTTGGCCTGCAAAATGCAGAACCATCCGCTTTGCAAGCCGGGTGGTGAGCTGCGCCCCACCCGCAGTTGGTTAAGAAGCCGAACCAGCAGATCCAGTTGCTTAAGCTAATCCAATCAACTGTCACCACCCGTCTCGAACGCACATTGCAAGTCACTTCCTCCGCCAAACTTGCCTGCAGGAACTCGTTGCTTGTCGGGAAAGTCGTTTTGCAGGCTGCGGAGAGTGGCCTGCAAAAGCACCCCGTTTTGCAGGCCGCAAGTGGTTTACAGACATGACTTCTTAACAGGTCATCCGTTATGCAAGACGAGTGGGGCAGATTTGGCAACTTCTTTTAAGAAGTCATCCGTTTTGCATGACGGGTGGGCATGTTCTAAGGAAATAGCACCTCAACTAAAGCGACACTCTTTCTAAGGTAGGAGGCTGTGAAACAGTGCGGGCATTAAGAATGGCTCCTATAAATGGTTGTGAAATGGTGCATCTAAAGTTCTGAAATTGACCAGTACATTCATTGAATGAACCAAGGAAGAAAACATTATTAATTGGAAGAGCCAATCATTCTCTGTGTTTTCTCCATTTTTATTTAGAATTGCAAGTGAACCATTCATGAAAGATCTAGGGTCACAAATAGGGACCTATGATCCAACTCGTTTGAAAATTCATAAGTAATTCAAAAATCTCTGGAAAAATATGAAACCACTTAGGTTAGATTCCTCATCAATTTCTCTTTGTCTGAAAAATGAGCTAAAAATATTCCCATCCAAAGAAATACACGAAAAAGGCAGACCAGCCCTTAGGTGCACCATTTCTGAGCCTCCTACCTTACACACTCTTTCTAGACCTACTACTACCTCGAGGGTGGAATGATAAAAAAATATATATGACAAGGTTATTAGAAAACTTAAGAGAAATGCCATTCAAGTGGTTTTGTAATTTTCCAACGCTCTAATAATATTTTACAAATTTTTAAAGTTGGGAACATAGGCACCCTATATATAATACTAGACTCACCTTGAAATGAACCTTTATGGATTGCATAGTAGGCCTATAGAAATGTCATTTAAGGATTAACTCAATATTCACAATTTTTGAAAGCAAAAAAGTGCATAGGACCTAGATGGGTTTCTACAACATTTTCACTATTGGAATTGACATGTTTAAATAAGTTAATGTTAAATTTGTTAGCAATTTAGTTTTTTTCTGTTATCTTTTACATTCTTCTATGTAATGATTATTTAAAGGATGAAAATGAAGTTATTTTTTCTTGAATCTTTTATTATAGATTACAAATTCAATTTTCTAATATAATATTGAATTGATTAGGTAGCAAAAGACAAACACTTTTTTTTAAGAAAATTCAAAATTGAAACTTCATCTTTTGGGAGCAATTGAAAAAAGTTATTGTACTATTTTGAAAATTATAATTTTGGAGATGCTAAAGAATTAGGCTCTAAAAATTGGTGGAAAAGTAGACATTCAAATAAGGTATAAGATCTAACTATTAGTAGCAAAACAAATCACAAATTTGACATTCCATCTTGTTTTCAACATTTGTTGTTTTGTAGCAGTTTTGCTCAAAAACACCCAAAAAACATTAGGAGTTAAAGCTCATCTAATCAAAGAATCTTTTTACCACATGATGAAAGAGGGATAAATGTCAAATTCTACCACCTATTTGGAGATTTCAAATTTGTACAACTTGTCATCTTCCAACTAATTTAGGGGCTTTGATTCCAAATTTGGATTCAAATTTGACCATTTGATGGTGTATCATAAGTTCTTGAATTTCTCTCCATAATGAAAAAGACCTTAACCCCTAAAGGACCAAGCTACATTTTTTGGTAACACAAAAATTTTGGGCAAGTACGTGTGACTAGAGATTTTCATTTTTTAGGCCTATCCTTTAATAGAAGGTGTGGACAAGGAATATCTTTCATATGCACTAAATTTAAGGACATTTGGAAATATATGTCAAAAGTTATAGCCTAATATAATATTTTTTTCGTAACTGGGTAGTCTAGGGAGATAAAAAAAATCATTTTTTCAGAAATAAAAATTTGAAATTGGTTTTCTAGATTTATATGTACATGGAAAGATTTGAATCATTTCATTTGATCAATGAGTCAAAAGTTATGAGTTGTTTTAGTTTGAGGGTAGTTATAGATTCTCTCCTATAAAATAAACTTTGAAGTCCTTTATTTAACTCAATTTTCAATATTTTGGGTAAAAAATAAAAGAATTAGGTGTAGAT
The DNA here is from genome assembly GCA_947034895.1 of Rhytidiadelphus loreus. Taxonomy (NCBI): domain Eukaryota; kingdom Viridiplantae; phylum Streptophyta; class Bryopsida; order Hypnales; family Hylocomiaceae; genus Rhytidiadelphus; species Rhytidiadelphus loreus. Next base: position 3,563,513 of record OX344764.1, read on the forward strand.
TGTTTATTACAACATTATCACCATTGGGATTGGCATTTTTCAATTCTATAAATAAATTATTAACAATTTAGTATTTTGAATCATTCGATCTCTACATCTTTCTACTTACCATTTTTTTCCTATATGTTGTACAATTCCAAATGATCTGAAAATTTTCAAGTATATAGCCAACTTGCCTTAAAGAATGAAACCAATGAATAACCACCATTTTGGACATTTTGTTAAATAAATGTGACCTTGTGAAGTGCAGCTGCCCGATTTTTTGCAGGGCCCAAAAAAGGACTTTTGTCCCTTCAAATGCTAATATCTTGCAATCTACAAGGTGGAAATTTCTGAATTTCTTTTGATGTTTTCTCAATCTAGCTTACTACAAGATCCTATGGTTACATGTGTCCAAAAATGATATTTTTCAAAAATTTGTTACTTGTATTAGAAATGGTAGTTTTTTAGTGTTTTTGGTGATAACATAGTAAAAGAACTTTAGGCATTAGATGGGATTCAACCCTTTGGGAGGGACGTTTCAGACTGGTTCCTTTTGTTGGGAACCAGCCTATGTTGTCTGGAAAAATAATAATAATTAAAAATAAAAATAAAAATAATAAAATAAAATAAAATAATAATAATAATAAAAATAATAATTTGTTAATGCCTACTAACGTGGCCATTTCTCGACCACATCAACAGGTTGAGTGGCAGAGTTCCCAACACAAGGGAACAACACATAACTCGCAGCCCTTAACTGCAACAGAAACTCATCTAATGGGTAAACCAAATGATCATGAAATTTGGCCTTATCTCATTGTGAGGAGCTAATACTAGAGATTCATAAAGTGGTCATTTAATAACTCATTTGCAATTTTAAGGAATTTGACTTCTTGAAACATTTTTCAATAAATACTCCTTGACACATAAATGGAATTGGCATCCAATTCAAGTTGTTTTATATATTTTGTACCTTCTAGGAATTAGTTATGAATTTTGAAGTTGGAATTGCTAAAGGCTCTAGAAGCATTCATCCCTTAATTTGTTCATTGTTGGTACAATGAAAAATGCAATCGGTATGTTGAAAAAAGTAATGTCAGTACCTCTTTGTAAGAAAACACTTTAAAAGTCTAGTTGCTTTATGGACCTCCTAAATTAGTCCTTAACTCCTTGCACTAGTTTGTATTAAAATGTGCAAGTTAGATCATCTTTACATTCCAATTGAAAAGTCTTAAAGAAAGCATCTCAAGGTTCATGGCTTGTCTTTGACACATTAGTCTTCAACGAAAGGGTGGAAGTTGTCTAAAGTGAAGGGGGCCACAAACATATAAATCTATAGTTTTATATATTGGAATTTTCTAAACAACAACAATTCTAAAAGTGAGTTTTAAAAAAATGATTGCCTGTTATTTAGCCTTTGGGCCCAAAGATCCCCTAGAATTGTAGTCAAGCTTGCTTCTTTAGATGGACTTAACTACTCCCTCTGTCCTGAAATGATTGTCTACAATTTTGTTGATATTTTTTGAGCCAATTTCATTGACCATATTGTGAAAAACATAATTAAGAAAGGGTTCAAACTTTATATCACTAGAATCAATGAAGAACATTGCATGTATTCATTGCAACCTCAATAAAATTAGCCACAAGGAAGTAATTTTTGGCCTATTCAAAACAACCTTAAAAAAACATGACATTTAAAGTAAACAATCATTTCAGGACAGAGGGAGTACAATTTTAGAAGCTCAAAATTTGTACATATATTGCCTTTGAAGACAAGATGATGTATACATCATTATCTTCCTTGGACTTAAAATTTTGAGTATAAAGTTACATTACTTAGTCTTATCAAATTCAAAGCTCTCATTGACTAAAAACTTATTCTCTATAACTTTCCATCTCTAGTGTTAAGAGTCCTTTAGAAGAACAATTTAGAAATGGATTTTAAATATAAGTTTTAAGGTATGACTCATAGGTCATATCCACATGACTGAATCTACCATTGTATAAATTAAAATTTGTTGATAGTACATGAAATCAAGAATTTGGACTTCCCCAAATAAGTCACTTTTGATACTAAACATACATGATAATAGGAATTTTGTAAAGAAGAGTATAGAAAATTAATCCCATACAAATGTTGGGAATCAAATATATAAAAGTTTATTAAAAAAAATGGATGAATGAAATTTCATGATAGAAGTTTTTTTAAGAATGATACCATTATAAACTAAGTCACTTGGGCTATTCAAGATTAAGGGATTAGAATGATTTTTTGACAAACATGTGTTGCATTTGCCTTCCAAAAACATTGACATTAGTCCCCTAAAAGTTCAAAGTCTTGAAATGGTTCTTTTAGGATTTCAAGCAAGTTCCTATGATGCCAAATTTTATTCTAATTTTTTAAACTTTTTCAGAGGTAAAAGAATGTATTAGCTTTTTAGAAATATAATTTTTTATTTCATTTGGTGCCTACTTAGGAGAAAAGTTATGCCCTCAATAGCACAAAATACTCAAGCCTAGACAATAGAAAATAAAATACAAAAGATCAAAATTAGAATACTTATAGTTTTATTTCTCATAGACTATTTGTACATCTACATGGAAAGTTTTTATTAATTCCATTCGGATTTGTGAGGTGAAAGTTACAAAGAGTTTTATTTGGAAGACAATCAAGCATCTTCATGAAAAATATACTTTTCATTTCTAAACTCAATTTTCATAATTTTTCAAAAGAAACAAATCTATAAAGAGTTGATTACTTATTAGAAAAATCTCACCATTAGAATTGATATGTTTCAATTCCATTTTAGAATTATTAACAATATAAACTTTCTTTTCCAAATTGTATCTACTTCTACTTAACAAATTTTATTAGAATGAGAATTATTAACCTCTTTTTGGAAAGAAAAAAAAGTTTCTAGATTTTCAGCTCAATTTCCCACTATAAAGATTTAAATCCTCAAAAATATGTAGTGCAAAAATTTAAGTTAAGGAGATTCAAAGTCTAAAACCCTAATAAAGCAAGGAGCAAAATAATCTTTCCTTTTCACTTTGAATACTAATATCTTACAATCTACATGATTGAAGTGTTTAGAATAATTTCCATACATTCTCATACAAATTTAATGCAAGATCTTATAGTTAAATTTGCAAAAAAATAGATCTTTTTAGTTGCAACTCTGTGCATTAGAAATGGCAATTTTGAAGTGTTTTTTGGTGAAACATAGTTATGAACCTTCAGTGGTGAAAGGTAGTTATTGGATTTGGGGCATGATTGTCTACACCACTTGCAATTTCTTCACTACCCAACTTCGGAAAATGAAAATGAAATCCCTAGTCTACACAATTAGTCTAAAGGACAAGCTAAGAAGCATCTTTTACTCAATACATTCCTACAAAAATGCAAGTTTGTCATTGACAAATGACAATCTTAACCCTTAAACGTCGACAAAGATGTCTTGTGTTCAATGGATGACTATCCACCCAAAAGATGTAGGCACTTCCTTGCTTGCCCCCCTCCCGCTAAAGAGAACCCCAACGGTTGATCTCCAGAGAAAAAATTGGAATACCCTCCTAATGCAAAAAAGCCGTGGTATTGGACCTCTGCCGTCAATCTTGAGGGGGGAAATGAAGGACCCAAGGATTTGACGATGGAGCATTGTACAGACAAAAAAGAAGAGTTGTTGATTTGAAGCAAAAGATCTAAGTCACTCAAGTTTTAGGGCTCAATGCCCATGGATTCAAAAAGAGTTGTTTACTTTCTTTATGGGTTTTACATTCAATTTCTCTATTTTGCATGTGCACACTTCCATGTTGTTTGATTATAAATTTGATGAATGAGAGAAGTCTAGTGATTTCTTGTGATAATTTGCTTGAAGAAAAGAAATGATGTTTTGGTGGTGATCAAATGTTGAGGGAATGATTCCATTGCCTTTGAGAATTCGTGCAAAAGAATGCAATTTCTATGTTGTTTGTTAGGGCTCTCTTAAAGTTGTGATTTGGAGGAAGATAGAATCTTGTGTGTTGTACAAAGATCGATAATGATTAAGTGTATTTATTTTCTTTGTCATTGGTTTGTATATACACTTCTAATCTTAGGAAAGTTTTCCCTTTTACTTATTGTCATTGTGCAAGGATTTAGGGTTTTTGTATAGGCAATTATGGAATGAAGAAGTTTAACTTACAAGGTTTTAGGGAATAATTCTAGCAATCACATTTGACTTCGAGGGTGTCAATGTTCAAACAAAAGAGGTGGTTCTCAAAGAAATTTCATTATCACTACTCTAAGCTAGAAAAATATGAATTACTTGGAGCTAAGTACAAAGAAATTTGTGAAGATGAAATTTCAGATGAAGACAATGGAATTATGGAAACAATGTCTCTACACCCTCTTCTATTTGAAAGACTAGCCTTCAATTGCATTGGATATTCTCTTCTATTTGAAAGACGAGCCTTCAATTGCATTGGATATTCTCTTCTATCCTCCTTTTAAAAGTTTTACATCCAATGAAAATAAGACTTGTGTACCCCACTGAATTTTTACAACCAATGGAAAAATGACATGTATACCCCACTCACTTATTCATGTGTCATTTTCATAGAAAGCAATACTTTTGTCACTATCCACTCATGATCCTTCCAATAGGACAAAAGTGCAACTATCCATCTTCAAAATTTGTTGTGAAAAGGAGAGGTCTTCTATAGTAGTTCAACTTCCAATGAGTGCTTTTGTAAATTTGTAAGCAAAAGATTCACATGGTAACCAAAGGGATAATTTCCATAGTCACCAATCCATCCTTAGCTTTAAGGGTTAACCATGAAAAGACAAGACCTATTACCAAAGTACTTTGTCAAAAATGATCCAACTCCTCATTTCTCAACTAGTCTTGAAAGTCAAGTAGCTTGTGACCTCAACGTCCTTCCAAGCTTAAGTTATATCAAAACTTACGTGGGTTGATTTTTAATATTGAGGTTGGGTTGTACAATTCTAGGTCAGTTTGAGAATAGTGAACAATCAAGGTACAAAGAAGATTCGGAGACAAATGCAACCATGACACTTCCTCTTCGAAATATGGTTTAACAAATAACTGATGTCAAGAGCATCAGTTAAAGCACTGCAATCCTTAATGAAACTTGTTGCTGGTAACAGGCGTCAGTGAATAGAAGACGGGATCAGGTTCCTAACAGTATTAGTGTCCTCTACCTTGTTCTATAGATTTGATGGATTCTTGACACATGCAATCAGGAGCAGGATACCTGAATATAGAATATTTTGGCATTCGGCGGGTAGGAGCACCCAACTTGTGCTGATGACCTTCAATAACCCGAGTGGAAAACTCTGGCCAGTCGATGGAGCTGTTTGCAAAAAGGTTAGCCAACAGTTTTTTGTCGGCATGTATGGACTTTCGAGGACCAGAGAATGTCCGTTGCCCGCTCTGCATTATACAAAACGGTAGAGTTAATTCTTTATCTACCGAGGATATTTTGAATGATCGAACCTGACAGAACTCTCCTCAAGTCCTCGTCACAAAAGCCCTACCAGTTTAATATCAATTTAATGCCAAGGACACACTAACATGAACACTATTTGCATTATAATTGACTTAATCTTTATCTTGACCAGAATTCCATTAGATTAATATTAATTTTTACATTAATAACTTTGTGAATCTAATAGGGGATGTTCGACATGTAAGTCATAAGGAAAAGCATCTCACCAGGACGTTGGGGAAATTGCCAGCAGCATTGGACATGAAGACATCACTATTCAGGAGGACCAGGAAGTCTAAGGCTGCAAGCTTGTGGGCATAAGGCAAGAGAGGCCGAAGCTCTTTCTTTGTAGCCAAGGTATATTTGCTCTCAAGCTGAGGAAATATTTCCCTCAAGGGCCTTACACGCCCTTGCCCTCCGTACAAGTCCTGCAACCGAAATATACCACATTTGTCAGCACAGTAGGTTCTAATTCATCTCTAAAACATAACCATCAGGCTAATGCATGTGCCACTGCACAAAAATTGACACGCCATTACAGTATTACAAGCAGACAAAACGAGGAAAATTTGTCGTCACAGGACGAGATGAACTAGCTACCTTGCTTGCCATGTATATGGGCGTAGTATTAGGGAAGCCTAGCCCGGACAGCAAAAGACCCATCTCATCTGGTGTAAGAGGGCAGCTTCCATTCATGCGCAAATTTTCCGGTTTATACTGGGTCTTGCTCACTCCTCGACTGTAAAAGAGGTCCCCATAACTGTTAAGAAAAACATGCTCACAAATCCTAGACCTGAAACCCTAATAACCACCATATAGCAGTTGGAAATGAAGGATTCAAACCAGCCGAAGCGATTTGGATGAAGTCAAGAACTAGACTAACTATCTAATTGACATACTAATTATTTGTCTATCAAATTGAACTAATTGTCAAACTAATTGACTCACTGATGCAAGCTAAAATGGTGTACTTGAAATATGCCAAAATATAGAAGTAAAAGTTTGGACTTCAATCGAAAGAACAAATACCTCCAGACTTTAGCTCGAAAAGCTGCAAGAGCACGCTTCTCAGCGCGGCCTCCCCCATAGTAACAAGCCGAGTGTGCAATCATGTCCTTCTCAAAACGCACATGGAGACCAAGGTAGCGGCCTCCCAGGTCCCCAAGGTCCCTGCCTGCAATCTTTCCTGTCATCTTTAATCAAAGATACAAAGGAACACCAATATAACATTCTGGTTTACATAGTTATAATATTATCACCACCAGGCCCCACGCAGTGTTGTGCAAGCTGCTGAACTTCCAGAGCACAATCGAAAGTGCACTCGTCAGTATGATTCACACACCTGGAAGAATTTCCTCATCCAGTGCAGACCACCATGGCTGAGGAGCAGTAGTTTGACTTGGAGCCACGATTGGACTCTGGACCGTGAAACCCTTGGCTCTGATTCGGTCTACTAGACTCTTCCCCAACTCTTGAATAGCAGGCACAAAGCGAAGACCCTCAAAATTGGCTCTACAGCGCAATTTCGTGATGTGCACAGGGAGGCCCTCGAATGTCAGTTTGTGGTCCCAACCAGAGTATTGAGTCGGTCCATCTAGAACAGCCAAACCATGCCTGGAAGACATTGCCAAGCCCAATGTTACAGGGTAAGCTTAGAGTTTAGGGTAAGTCTGTAAGTGCGTTCGTGACCTGGTTGAGTTCAAGTGATAGAATCCATTTGTTAAATGTGCTGTTGAGCACATTTACCTTGCTCTCTAAGAAAGTATCCCGTGTGTATCCTAGACTTGCATTTCTAATTTTCGTAAAACTTTTTAATGGAAAATGCTTTAAAATTCAATGACTGTCGCTCTGTAATTCCAAAATCGTGCAAAACCAAGTCAACACACCCCAGTTTCCTAAAAGCGTTCTAATGATACCTCAAGTGTCTCATGAGCCACAAGGATTGTGACTTCTCAAGATCAACAAACCCCCCAAAACTAATGTCCTCAATAGCATTGATTGTGCAAGCAGAATCTTTACCTTTCTAATAGTGGTGGCAGCTTCTCAAGATACCAACTCATGGTACTATGCTTCGCAATATAAGTCAGACAGTTGGGCCTTTCTAAGCACTGTTCCGCGTAGAGGTCGGCAGTGCTCCAGGCATACTCATCTGGCAGCCGCCGTATTATGTGTACATCATTCTTGAAGTAAGATATAAAATGATTGATATCATATATGTCACCGAATTGACTGACACACAGACACACACCAAATTAATCTAATCAGCAACAACGTGATATTCGTTGAAATCGCAGATAAACAAACATCACAATTACCTACAAATGCACCTCAGGTTCAGGGTACGAGCCAGAATCTTTACCTCGGGTCTTTCCACACTAAAGATCCCCTGAAGTATGGGATCAGCAGTGTTGCATTCACCAGCTTTGCAACTGCCACAGCGTTGCATACCTATTACAAGCAGTGTGTCTGTCATGAGCAACGACTGATTGTTACATTATGCGGAGAAAAAGGAGTCAATTATGGTGCTACGGATGCTGATTCTATTCATAGAAGTATTACCAATAAGCTGAACTTGATCTTAATCCAATTTCTACAATTACCTATAATCTCAAAGCAGAGTATCTCCCTTCTATGGTTGGGAAATGAGTTCACTCTCAATTCAATAAATCTGCCCGATATATTCCAGCAGCACCGTGCATATCATAGTGCATCTATCTTCTATGGTTCAGTGACACTCTCAATTTCGTATATTTGCCCTCACATATTTTACTTGAATATGACATACATTTTGCCTTAGTACATGTCACCTATATAGGACACCCCCGTCCAGTTTACAATAAGGAGCATGAGGTAAGGTCCGCATACACAGATGTGAATTTGAAACAGGCCCCCGGAGCACATCACTTGCAAATAGCCATTAGCAGGTCCAGATGCTGCAGCTGAACCTCGTACAAACATACAAGAGCTCCATTACTTATCCTTGCACCAATTAATCTTGTGATCAAGAATCATCGCCTAGATTTTATGACTGCCAAATTCTGTCCACAGTAAATTTGGTGTAGTTTGAGAAGACGGCAAATGCAGGCTTACCAAGGCTGTGGTTCAAACAAGGTTTCCATCCATTGTCGGAAGGGGAGCTCCACAAGCTGACGGGGTCCACAAGAATCTGCTCAACCAACCAATTTCAATTCACCTCTCAACAATTCAAAAGTCATTGCTTATCCCTACAACACATCCTAAGCATACTATATCACAAACATTAAAAAATGTCAATCGCAAGGAACTTGAACTCGCTAAACAGTGTCAATGCTACTCTGCCACACAAAATTCACTGTCCACTAACCGTCGAGAGCGAAGACCTCCGGCTGTGTAAAAGGTTCATATGCAAACGACGGGGAGCTTTGTATTCCTGCACCACACGATCGTCAGAACAATTCCCAAAATGCAACATTCTGAAATTGCTCTTCAAGGATATCACCATTTCAGTCAGTTTTCAATTACTTTTCAAGGTGCCATAGAGGATTTAACAACACTCAGCTATCGGCTGCATACCACGTAGCACTTACAGATTTAGTTAATACCAGTTTATTACAGCTAACCACAACCAAATACTACTACACCGTAAACTTTGAACCCTGTTCACTTTCGCATATGAATCCTCTATCAATGCTAACAATAATATTTCAAAAAGGAACCATTCGAATAGCAGAAACTATGCGCAAACTGATCAATGTACAAAGCCCGACATTAACGCTGGGTGTATTCCATCAAGGAGAAATTCTTGAAGCTTGAGAATTAGCTTACGGAGAAGAGATGGTTACTAAAAATGAATTTGAACCCTCAAAACTTCCGCACATGAAGTCCAAATAATGCATTCTTTGGAGTCTTGGAATAATCTATCAATTGCTAACAAAAATAGTTCAAAAACGAACCAATCCAATAACAGAAACTATGCGCAAACTGCAGTAAACGTTATCGATATACAAAACTGACGGTAGCGTACTGTATGTTCCATCTTGGAGCTTGGGAAAGAGCTTACGGAGAAGAGATGGTTGCTGAACATGGCATTGCTGAAGCGCCCAGGCGTGGCTTCCATGCAGTAACCAAAAATCGCTGCGGCGCACAATGCAACCACCCACAGGAATTTGACCGAAACGCATACTGAGGTTGTTGAAGAAGAAGAAGAAGAAGAAGCCAACACTACAACATCGCCTTTTCCCTGCTCCCCTTCGTCTGTATCTTCCACCACCATCGACGACGTCTCCTTGCGGCTCTTCGCCCTCGCCTTCCCCCAGCTGAATCGCCCCATCCCACCAGCTTTCCTAATTTCCTACATCAAATTTATACTCCGTAATTGTGGAGACATCCAAATTGTGGAACCGTAACCCTAGAATTCAAGATTCGTTTCGGATTTCATTGCTGGTGATCCAATCCATAGAAGCTCTAATGAGCACAGTCTAATTGAGAATGCGAAACAAGATTCTGAATATTCCACGCACCCGATCTTGGCTTTGCAACAAGCTCCATGAGCAACCTAGTTCCACGGAGACGGAAGAGACGCCCTAAACCCTAAACCCTCTTCTTTTTTTGAATTTTTCGCTTTGAAACCGTGTCGTCTTTTTGTTTATATCAAATTGGTGTACGGGTTTGGGAAGATTCAAACAGTACATTGGATGAATGAGAAATTCTTTGGATGGATTGACGGGCACTTCAATTTGTCTGTCATGTCAATGTTTAGGGTTTAAGGTTGTAGCATTCAATATATATAGGAATCATAATTTGACATTCAAATTTAGGTAATTTATTAGTCTATGTAAATTGGTCTTCATAAATTTTTTTAAGAGTAATCAATGTTATCTTCAAAGTTATCAAGCATTCTCTACTTCATTGATGTTTATATATTCCTAATATTTAAGATCTTTTGGAAGCTTTGTAGATTTGCTTCATGTAAACAAAATAAAAAGACAAAGTTTTATCAATTTTTTTTGAATTGTCATTGTGCAATCTTAGATTAAAGATGACATAGAAAAAGAAAGCATAAGAATATCACATATGGATTGAAAGATTAGAATGTTTGATCATAAGGGGATTAATTAATGTGAAAGTTGAATTGAAGTTTTTCAATCCATTTTTTACATATCAAATTTAACCCCTAAAGTCCCAAGGCCATTTTTCTGTCAAAAAACACTCAAAACTGCCATTTCTACTGCTTTAGTCCAAAAAAACAAAAAAAATACTTTTTTTAGAACTGAACCGTAGGATCTTAAACTTTACTTGTTTTAGATCATGTGGTAAAAATTTCATGAAGTTTGACCGTACAGATTGAGAGATATGAGCATTCAAAGTTGAAAAAACAAGTTTTTCTGAACACTGGACTGCAATTTCAGATGACTTTGATCTCTATTTGTGGAAACAAATTACACTGTGGAGTTTGAATTTAAAATTTATTGTGTTGAAGAATTGAGTTGGGAGTCTAGAAAAAAAATTTCAAAAAATAAAAACTTCATTTTCATACTTCAAAAAATTGTGAAGTAGAAGTAGGTCCAAGATTGAAAGAAAAACTAAATTGTTAATAGCTCTTAGATGGGATTGATATACAATAATCCCAACGGTGAGATTGTTCTAATAAGCAAATTTAACCTTTTCAAAAAAAAAAATTGAAAAAATTTGAAAATTGCATTCTGAGATGAATCCTACAAGTTGTTTTTTCCAAAAAGATGCTTAGATTACCCGAAAAATAAGATTGTTCATAACTTTCACATCACTAATCAAAGTGGAATGAATCAAAGCTTTAGATGTAGGCAAAAACATTATCTTTGAGAAAAAAAAAAATTTTGAATTTATTTTGAATTTTTGCAATATTTTTTGTGTTGCCCGCCGAGTTCAGTTTCAGGCTTTTTGTGGTATAACTTTTGCTTCCGGGCACCAATTGAAATAAAAATTATATTCCCACAAAGCTTATCAGATTTTCTATCTTCAAAAAAAAATTCAAAAAATTAGGGTAAAATTTTAGCCCATAGGAACCTGCCCGAATTCCAAATTGTCCCCCAAGGGGACAATGGGACTTTAGGGGTTAAATCGTGGTCATGAAAAAATACAAAGCTAAAGGCCTAATATAACATGTACAATCACAATCAATTTAGAGCTTCTCAAAATCTACTCTACAATTTCTTGGAATGAATTTCTAATGCAGTTGTTCTTCCAAGATCAAATGTATTTGAGGCTCATACAATATCCAAGAACATTTAACCCTTCAAAGGATTAAAACTTGAAATGGACTTTTAAGAATTTCAGACAAATTTTTATGATGTCAAATTTTATTGTAATTTTTTGACAATATTTTTGAAGGTAAGGGAATATACTTGCTTTGTGGGAATATAATTTATATGTCATTTGGTGTCTAGGAGATAAATTTATGACCACATGTTCAAGCTTGGATAGTACACTAAAAAACCACCAAAATTCAAAATTATTGTTATTATTTTTTTCAGAGTATATTTATGATGACATGGAAAACTTTGATTCATTTCATTTAGATTAGTGATCTGAAAGTTATGAAAGGTTTTGTTGTTTGAGGCAATTAGACATCTTCTTGAACAAATAAAGTATAGAATTTGTTTTAGAATGCAATTTTTATAACTTTTCAAAATAAAATGATGGTTCATAGGGAGTAGATTACATGTTAGATAAACCTCACCATTAGGATTGACATGTTTCTATCTTGCTTTTACTTCGACTTAACAATTTTTTAACCCTTAAAGTCCCAAGGCCATTTTTCTATCAAAAACCACTCAAAATTGTCAATTCTGTTGCATTCATCCACGAAAGCTAGAAAAAAATATTCTTTTAGAATCTAACCATAAGATCTTGTACTTCACTTGTCCGAGATCATGTGGTAAAAATTTCATCAAATTTGACTGTTTGAATTGGAAGATATTAGCTTTCAAAGTTGGACAAATTTTTTTTTGTTAAGAACATATTTAGATTGCCCCAAAAACAAGATTGTCCGTAAATTTCTCATAACTAGTCCAAATGGAATGAATCAAAGTTCCAGATATAGACAAAAACATAATCTCTGAGAGAATTTTTTTTAAATAAATTTTGAATCTTTGCAATTTTTTTTGTGTTGCCCGCCAAGTTCAGTTCTAGGCTTTTTGTGGTATAATTTTTTGCTCCTAGGCACCAATAGAAATAAAAATTGTATTTCTATAAAGCCAGTCAATTTTTCTATCTTATGAGAAAGTTTCAAAAAGTTTCACCAAAAAGTGAAGTCATAAAAAACTGCCCGAAATTGAGTTTGCTTCTCGAGGGGACAACGGGACTTTAGGCATTAGATGGAATTCAACCCTCGTTAAGGGCTATGAGTTTTCCTACGTTCCCGTGCATTTTCATCTTTGTCATGTAGCCTACTGACGTGGTCGAGAGATGACCATGTCAACAAGCATTAAAAATTTATTTATTTATATAAAAAAATATTTTTATTTTTATTTTTATTTTTTAAATATGTTTTAAATTTTTTTTAAATTCAGACAGCACAGACTGGTTCCCATTGTTCAAACGGCCCTCCCAAAGGGTTGAATCCCATCTAAAGTAAAACAATCCATTGTGGTCAGAATTAGGAGTTTGACCACATGTGGTTGCTGAAATTTTTCAATTTTTTTCCCTAGTAGTACAAGTGTGAGAAAAAGTGAGCACAATTGAAATTATATTTTTTTGACAAAGTATGAATTTGCTATGAATTTTTGAAGTGTTCAATGCATTATGGCCCAAAAGAGTCTGTAGACTACTTTAGAACGAACAAAATCTGAATCCATCATGCTCATGTTGTTCACCTAAAGCAATCAAAGTCTATTCTAACATGGAAGGCCTAAAAGAGTCAATTCTCACAATGAATTCTCACTAAAATATTGGAAGTACCTAATGTGGTCACTAACTACTTCATTACTATCATGTAAGACATGCATTGAAGCCAAAATCTAAAAAACCTGAAAAAACCATGATGGGGTCATTCGGTAGGTGACCACTATAAACTAATTTACTTTAATGGGTTAAGGAATGGAAATTGATTTAAAAGAAACTAATTTTTTTTTCTTAGATTCCCATTTCAATTCCTGACCATGAAGATTACAATGTACAAGCACAAAGTATTTGAAATTTTTTCCACACATTTTCATATAAATCCAATGCAAGATCATACAATTGAATATGGAAAAAAAAATCATTGTAGCTCTTTGTACTAGAATTGAAAGTTCTAAGTGTTTTTTTTATCAAACTCCATGAACCTTTAGGGGGGAACATAAAAAAATCAAGATTTGCAATACAAACACTTGTACAAAATATTCTATATTAAAACCACAAATACTTATTTCCTGAATGAAAAAATAGATTTATAATCTTTTATTTAACTTTTGAAGCTTTGTTAATATGTATCCAAATGTGGTGCTATAGGCATTGTAGGGGGTAAAGATAGTCTAGTATGATAAATATCTATTAGAAGAAAGTCTTACTATGGTCAAACAACAAGTTTTTGAAAATTTCAACTTTGAAAATTTATTGAATATTATAGAAAGTGCAAAACATTCGTGAAACTATTTTGTTTGCTTTTATGTATTTTTTGAATTGCTAGTGCTTTCATCTTAAAAAACTTCATATAAATATCAATATAGCTGAATAAAAAAACTAACACTTTTGGATGCATTTATCTTAGGAGATTGGTCCATCTATATTATCCAATTGGATAAAATTAGCTATTAGAATATAACCCCATTAGCATTGCCTATTAGAAGAAAAATGTGAATTTTTTTTACACTTGACTTCTAGTCTCTAGATATTAATGTACCTACTTTTGCAAATTTAGGCAAGCTCAAGTGACTTAATACTTTCTAATTATTGCATGGCATTGTTACACAAGCCCCTTATTATCATATTGAACCTATAATAAAAACCTTGTTTTATGTCATGAATTTATATATATATTACATTCAAAGGTGAAATTGTGATCCCATGGTTACAATTGTCATTCCTTGCAAATTTTTCCATCCAATAATCTTCATCTCCCAAAGACCATTTTTTATGTTTTGGAGGCTCAAAATGCAAGGGATTTTTAGGGGTTAAAAATCAGTTAATTATATTAGAGTGAATAAACTAATACCTACATATAGGGTTTAATCCATTTTATTTGGGTTAATGATGTGAATGTTACAAAGAATTTGTTTTATTGGCAGCTAGAGCAAATTAACTTCTAAATAACAAGTAGATTTTATTGAATCCAATTTCCAAAATTTATAAATAAAAACAAAACAAAAAATATAAGGCATTTATTTGTTATTTATAAGTATACTTTCACAGTTGAAATTGTTATTTTGCAATTTTTTTTGTCAAAACTAATAGTCTCCTAGTTTCTTTTCCATAATGTACCTCTTTTTTTTTTATGATAAAGTGAATTAGTTTTTTCCCTCATTAAAATTGTTGATATATTTTCAATTTATATTCCAAAATTTTGTCTAAAATATCTAATTTGTAGAATGCACATGCTTTTTTCTAAAAGATTCACCTTAAGTTTAAAAAGGTCTAGAAAAATTTATTATTGAAGTTTAGGCATTATAATCAAGCAATGAACTTTAAAATTTCTATGCAATTGAATACCTCAATTTTGGCACTTTAGAGTGTGCTAATAAATACAAAATTGATGTTTATAGTAAAGCTCAATGTGAAAAAGCTCCACACCATTGAACACAAGGTAAGATGTGACTCCAACCATTATCAACATTGTCTAAATATAAAGATTTAAAAAAATGACCATGAATTAATGTCTAAGGAAGGTGTTGGAAATTATAAGGACAAGAAGACATCTTGGAAGCCATTGGACAAGTGTCATTCAATAAGTAAATTTAATGTGCTTTGACTTTGAGAAGTAGCTTTGTTATGATGTCAAAACTAAAAGAAACCCCAAAGTTCAAGTCCAATGTTAAAAATAGTTTTAAGGCCATATTCATTAAATTGAGACAATATGGTCATTTTGATAACTTAAGGCCCCTCCTTTCAAAGATAAATTGTTGAAGGCGAAGATAAAAATAGGCAAATCGTTAGAAGGCTAAGAGCAATTCCACACCAAAACAATTAAGAATTGTGAATGTGCAAAATCCAATTCCACATGAGTTGTGTAATAAGATGTAATATTTATAAAAGCGGGTCCTTTTACACTGATAACATGAATTTACTTGAATCAACTTCTCTCACTTCTCTATATACTTCACTTCCTAGGAAATGAAATCCCGGTATATGTAATCTTGCTAATTCTAATGATTGAATGTTTTGTGTAAAAATGTAGAGGCTATGTGTACAGAGAGCACTCACCCTTACTAAAAATTGGATTTTGTATATGAATGAATATTCTATTAATAGTAATGATCCTTCAACAAAAATTAGACCACTCTGAACTAGGATCACTCGGCAAACCATCGTTCTTGGATTAAGAACTGCTATTTGTTGCCTCCTTGGCTGCCTCCAAGGCTTTCAACTTGGCCAATCCTTTGAAGATATCCTCGCGTCGAGAAGGCTTGGGTGATCCACTGTCTTTACTGAAAGTATTGAACATCCCCATCAGCATTAAATCCTTGGCCTCTCTCTTTCGCTTTCGTTCACGTCGCGGAATCTTGGTATTGGAAAGAGACCTAGAACCTCGAGGAGGCGGCCGTGGTATTGATCTATTAACAGTGCTTATGTACGGATCGGCAGTTGTTGTCGATCGTGTGTAATTTGACCGCCGTAGGTCTCGAACAGTCGTTCGGCGGGAAATAGGTACAGCTGAAGGCAAAGATACTCCGCCCACGGATTTTGAGGGGAACGAGATAGGAATCTCTATGAGGCGTGGAACCTGCTATGCTCTGCATGCACCCAACGGTACCTCATTCATCTGATCCCCAACCAAGGGATCCACATTGAGCTTCTCGCTCTGGACAGCTTGATGTGCGATTGTCACCGGCAACACCGCTCCATCCTCGAGACGAGGATCCATACCCCGGTCTTCGTCATCCGCATACAATTTCCTGTGCGGTGTGTTTGGGGTTCGCAAAGTTGGCGACTGTGAACGCAATCGACTTGGGGTGGAGCTGGCCCTCTTCATCGGCGACGGTGAGCAAATCGGTGTCCTCACGGAACCTCGACTAGGTGGGTTATCTACCACGCCTTCTTCCACATTCCCCTTCGAGAAGTCGATGGCCGCCGAAGCCGCATCAGTGGCCGAGCCCAGGAAGTAAGGCTTAGAATAGGAGGACGGCACGAAGCTCCCTCCAATCGAGCCGGACTTCATTGAAAGTGACACATCCGATCCAGACAATAAACTCCTCGTCAATGGTTCCCTCTGTTGGAGGGAGTGTAGAACGGATCCTCCGACCTATAGATAAACAAACATCTTTTACAACTTTTACAATTATCCTCGACCCAAAGATAACACACATCCTCTACAATTATCCTCGACCCAAAGATAACACACATCCTCCACAATTATCCTCGACCCAAAGATAACTCAACATGGAAGACAAACACATGTTGAACAAAACAATACAACCCAAAGACGCCAGAAATCTTGATTAAATTTCAAAATTTTACTAATTCACAAAAATGAAATGTACAAAAAAATCCGTATTCACAAGAATAATGTACAACGAGTTCTATGATTGACTGAGACACTGAGAAGTCTATTTCTCCCTTCGTCTCTCTTATTCAATCACTAGATTCATCCCCCGCAATACGAATCGCGACTCGAATGCCTTGACGGACATCCTCATCCCATCTAATATATAATTGGCTTGATCGTCTGATGCGACCAAGGGCGCCACACCTATACGGTTCCGATCTACGAACTCACGTAGGCGTCCGAGTGGACACTCCTCGTGTAGTTTCTTCAACCACGGAATGAGAGTGCCGACGAGCACATTGTCTCCACGCATGTACAGGTTCCAACTCTCAAGGTATATGCAATTCCCGTTCTCATTGAGGATGCCCTTTTGCGGAGAATCATCAATAAGAATGGTATTGTCCTTGTTGAATGAGTTGGGATCCTGAGGGTCTAAGAACAATTCCTCATCAAGCACTTTGAAGAGCAGTGTCTTCCACGGACTCCCAGCCTGATGAAGAAGTTTCCCTTCCGAGGTTTCTACCCTCCTGCAGTTGTCCTGACCTAGGATGTGGTAGGGAGCCTTGCAGTTCTGGAAGAGGAAACTTGCAACGGGCTCCACCGTCTTCTTGAACATGGAGCTCCAAACTACGACGCGGTTCGAAATCTTAGAAACCTCGTCTAAGAACTCGCGCACATTGGGACGAACGAAGATGGCCTTCGTCCCAATGAGGGTTGGGGTTCGATGGGAGAATATATTATCTCGGACTGTGTAATGTTTTTTCTTCTTATGGGGCCCTTGACCCTGGCTCTCACACAGCACTCCGTTCAAATCGAACACGATATTCAACCACTTCTGTCGCGGTTGGACCACTAACAAGGACACACTCCGCGGCACATTCTTTTTTCGACCTGCCGTTACTACCTGATCAAACACAACACGAAAGAGATGTAGTTACCTGTTGAAAGGCAGAATCAGGCGACCCATAAAACGGAGAAAAGCATTGAACCCCACTAAGCGACTGCAGAACCCCTCCGTTAAGTGATTGTTTGAGTGCCAACGGGCGGTGCACACTTCTAAGTTGTCCGCGCTGGGCACAAGCATGGGCAATATCAATTCATTAGACACTACACGCATTGAAGAGAAGTTTGACATATATTTATTTCAAAATAATTTATGATACACCCGGTCTAACGGTTTCGTTGATTTCTAGCCGATTGTATACAAGTATCAACTAAAGCCCGTTGCGGTATCTACACTATGCTACAACGTAGTCACAGAGTGGCAGTTCGTCCACACTTCACAATCAGAGACTGTCCACTCCCTCCTGTCAGACAGAAGGAACTGGCATGAGAGTCTCTCACTGGGAATATGAACATGATGGAAGCCAAAACAAACATCCATCACATCACATTCGACAGACTCAATCACGAAATATCGTAGGGATCTGACGATGGAGGGGAGTGTACCTGACCAAACTCCAGATGTCCGGCGTCCTCATCCAAATATTCCCCGTAGTCTACAGTTTCGTCGTCGTCGTCCGAGGGATTTTCAAACTCTATCTCCACCTCCGGTACTCGCGGCTCAGGTGGAGGGGGGATGGGATCTGGAACAACGTCATGCTCCTCTTGTGTCTCTGGGACAGACTCCGCTTGCGCCTCCAAAGCAGGGGGCTCACTCACATTATCCTCGCCTCGAGGATAATCCACATCTCTATCAGCTCCCTCTGTCCCAGTTCCAGAGGGAGCAATCTCTTCTTGGATCTGTTGATTTGATCGATCAATAGGAAGAGAGGACCCCTGGTCTTGTTCCATTGGAGGAGGAGAAGGGGGAGCGATATCCTGTCCGGAAGGTGGGAGAGGATCATCTTCGCCTCGAGGATAATCCTCATTGGCGGTCTGAGGACCTGAGGCTCCTAAAGCACCACCACCGTCATGCGCATCAGGGTTAGAGACAGAGGGATCCTGTGATCGCGTTCTCAGAGAAACATTCTCTTCACGCAATTTCTCTAGTTCTTTCTTCAAAGCTTCCTTCTCCACTAGCTCCTCTTTCCTTCTTCTTGACTGCTCTGCCCTCTTGAAGGCCTTCCTCTCCTCTCTCTGCCTCCAGAAATCCTTGAGCTCCTGCTTCACAGGACGGAGAGGAACATGAGGTGGGTCTGAGGGCCCCCTGGACTCGGTAACATGGCCAGGGAGTGCCTCGGCAAGTGCGTTCGGACCATGGGTTTCTCGTGACGGATCCGCGCCACCATCATCTAGACCATCATAGTTAAAGTCCTCCATATCTGAATAGGAGTCCTCCACATTGCTGATGATGATGTCCGGTATGATCTCCTCCATGGGCTTCTTTCCGATCTTTTTTTTTTTTCGCGTACCCGCTCCGGAGTCCTCAATACTCTTGGAGGCGGATTCGAGGCCCTGGTCCTGTACGTGGGAGTCTTCCACATTTCCTCTTCGAACAATATTGGTATTTGTTCCGTATTCATTGATGCCGAGGTTGGAAGCACCCTCGTCACCAGGGAAATTCCGATTCGCCCTTGAAGCACCCGCATTGCCATCAATTGAGGGGGTGGACTCCGAGTCCACATCTGGAGTTTGAAGGTTACGAGGTCGCTCATAACCTGGAAGATATGGCGAGTTTTCATGGCAGAAATCGTTGATGTCTAATTTATTGCCATACTTCGCCATTTCTCGAAGTTTTTGGGATGTATGCCGGTCAGTAAGGCCATAATAATAGAGACCATACATCTGCAGAAGAACAAGCAGTCGTTAATAATCATTATCAACCCGTGAGAATTTATCCTCGATTCGAGGATAACACACCAACATACAAGATACATAGAGGTATCCTGCACATAATACAACACCAACAGACACTATTATCTTCGAGCCGAAGATAACTAGCAATAAGACACTCTTATCTTCGAGCCGAAGATAAGGGCAAGCCAAACATGAAGTCTCACCTTGGCAGCAATCATAAACTTTGAGCCTGAGTAGATGCCGATGACGTTCTCTCCAGTCACGGTAAAACTCTGGAGAATGTCAATATAGAACTCCATCCTCAACTCACTTGGATGGACTCTATATTTTGCCTCGGTATTCTTCTGAAAATCCGTGTAATAAGGAATGTCATCGGTGGAGTAGACCTTCTTTACTACATCCTTATATCTTGGCTCCCCGTCATCCCATTTCTTCAATACAAAAAGGAACTTCACCGGGGGCGCCAACGCACGGTTGGTCGAGTTGTCCATCCTCTCTGCCTTACTTGGCAGGTAGTTGGACACCTTGACTTCGTACCCTGTCATCTTCGATGCCGCAAATTTCTTTGCCGCGTCCATGTCGTATGGATTTCCCATAATCCATAACCACACATCCGGAGTACACAGCACCGGCTTCAGGTGATCCGCTAAAAAATTCAGCAACGGCAAGCATGGTGGACTGTCACCTGATCCTGGATTTGGTCTGGGGAGGATTCGGAAATCTATGACGGCGAGACGGAGGTCTCTCATGACATAGGGCCACACATGGGTGGTCACAAGAGCTTGGGGATAGCATTGGTGACCCCGAATGAACACATCCCCACCCACTGGCTCCACCTGCTTCTTCATCTTCAAGAAGGTCTTGAACATGTTATAGACCATTGACAATTTTGGGTTGTCCTTGTAGTCTATTGCAGTCTTCTTCTTTGCCTCGTTGGTGAGGCGCTTCACGAAGAACTGGTTGGGCGAGGCTATGAGCAGGAAGTCCTACAATGCCGAAGAAAACATATTGTCGCGCTTCCATTGCTTCCACACCACGTCAATGACTTCTCCATGTCTGTCCTTGAATTTCAAGGACTTATCGAGGGCCATAAATTCCTCCATGATGACCTTCTTCCTTTTCCTCCGTTCTACCCAGTGCTCGGCTTTATAATTGTCCTCGCACAAGATCTTGGATGCGCCCACTGAGACCTTTGGGTAGTCCCGTGTGTGACCTTCGGTTCTACCAAGCAGATGGAGGACGTAATCCTTTAGATCAATGTCTGTGAAGTGTCCCATGTGCTTGAAGAACTCCCTCTTCAGTGAGAAATTCTTCTCGTTGAAGGTCTTTGCGCTCTTAAATGTTTTGCGCGTCACGGGATCAATCAATGATCCCTCCATGTGTTTTTGGAGGAACTCCTCCCACATCTGGTAAGTCTCATCGGCCAAGGTAATAATTCGAATTTCATTCTTGACATCCGATGCGAGCTTGACCTGTGCTCCCTCCTTGTCCGGGTTGATGCTGCCATATCGGATCATGACAGCGTCGACAAAATCCTGTGGAGACGGATATTCAATGCAGTAAGTACACAGCTCAATGCATACTCATTTCTTGACCGTTATCCTCGAACCGAGGATAACTGTGACTGACATCCCTGACGATTAAATTACAAGTAACTAACCTTGTTGAGGCAATACGTTTAGACAACTAGATCATGTACATGTTCATTTTATCTTCGACTCGAAGATAAGAGGACCTACCTTGTATGCTGCAAGGTTGTACATGGCTTTGTTCCGCCTCACCAATCCCTCATTCTCGATGTTGGTAGGCCGCTTGAGCTCCTTCCAAACCTGCCTGCATGCGGAAATTTGGTTCCCCCAAGTTGGCTGACTATGAACGAGGTGATTGGAGGCATTGCACCATTTTGAAATAGTTGTGAGCTGTCTCGGGTCCCTAGTCCAGACGATTATAGCCTCCCACGTCTGCAACTCGATCTTCCAAGTCTCACAGCATCCTCCTTGTTGTAGGAGCTTGGCAGCAGTGACACTGTGCTGGCCATTAATGATGTAGAAACCTCCGCTCTTAATAGAATCCCAATCCTTAGGACGCTCCTTCAGAAGTTTATTATTGGCATCTATCGGTGTCAAGCAAAGTTTTTGTCTTTGCTGCTCAGAGCCAAGATGAACGAGGGTGTCTTTCATCTCAAACACCATTCTCATTTCTAGCTTCCGGATAATATATCTTTCCTTGGCCAGGAAGCATTGTTTGATGTGTACTGTGTAGATTTGTGGATGAAAAATGAAGCACTTGCCATTTTCCTTCCAAAAATCTGACTGATACGCTCCAGCCACTTCATGTTTTTCGATCGGCTTCTTATCTGATGGCTTCCGTGGATTCACATTTGTCAGTATAGAGCGTGAACTGCCAGCGGTAGCCGGGCGAGTCTCCGCTACAGATTTCTTGCGCTTCCCACTAGGCTCGCCGGTAGTGGATTCTGGGTCCTTCCGCTTCGGGGCATTAGCGCGGGTCGTCCCTCTCCCACTTCCTCTACTCCCTGTGCGGCCACGCACTCCTGACGCTGATTTTGTCTCATTGGCAGTTTCCTGCCTTTGTTGACCACGACCCTGACTCGTTCGAGCAGGTACTTTGTGGACATGTTCCTTAGCGTGCTCTATGAGCTTATGGAACATGTATCCAACTTTCCTGGCCGTGACCCTAGCGTTCCTTTTGAGCCAAGGGTGGTACCTTGAAATAAAGTCTTCAGCCAAGGTGTCGTGGTTTGCCGAGTGCAAGTCGGCGATGAGGTTGTCGAAGTCGAAAACTCCCACCGAGTCATCTTCATGGCAGACAATGGAGTGGGTATGTTTCGTTTCCCTCCCAGCGTTGTCATACGCTTGTAGGGTGATGACAATATACTTGTCTTGGTGGTTCTCCACGAGTGCGACCTTCTCACTCAGGTTCCAATTCACGTACATCCCGCTGTCTTTCACTCGGTGACGGAGGTAGATGTAGTCCTTGGATTGGTTGACACCGAATGTCCAAGAGTCGACAACGGCTTTGAATTGCAAGAGCTTGCCGTAGAGCTCTGGCATTTCCGTTATGAAGGGCTCCTCATCCACCCACTTGTTGAATGGCTCCAGAAACGGGAGCGTAGTTGAGTAATCGTATTCAGTATCTACAGCCATGCTGGTATGAACCTGTGCATAACAGACCATGATGATCAGAGGTATTCATTGATTTTATCTTCGCCTCGAAGATAACAGACGATTGAAGTTCTAACTAATGTAATTCGTCTACGTATTTTCTGTGCAAGGCTACAAATCATATAAGACAGTGATCAACATACAGAATTCATTTGTAAATCAAAGTTACGGTTCTGTATCTTCGAGACGAAGATAATACTGTACGTTCTCTTTTTTATTTTCATTACATTGTACAATTTTTATTTTCTTTTATCTTCGAGTCGAGGATAACACCTACATGTTCTTAGTTTTTATATTATATTTGTGCATTTCCGGTTATTTTTATCCTCGGCTATGTTTTTCGTTGAGTAGTTATCTTCGTGCTGAGGATAATTATTCCTCGTTTTATTTTATTATAGAACTATTTGATTTTTAGAAGTTAGGAAATAAAATAATTATCCTCGTGCTCGAGGATAGGAGTTTCTTGTTTTATTTTTATTTTTATACAATTTTGTTGGGTTTGTTGGGTTTTATCCTCGGCCCGAGGATAATTATTTTATTTTTGTACAATTCTGTTGGTTTTGTTGGATTTTTATCCTCGGCCCGAGGATAATTATTTTATTTTTATATAATTCTGTTGGGTTTGTTGGGTTTTTATCCTCGGTCCGAGGATAATTATTTTATTTTTTTACATTTCTGTCGGTTTTGTTGGTGTTTTTATCCTCGGCCCGAGGATAATTGTGTTTCATTTTTATTTTTTTGTTCTCTTTATCCTCGGGCCGAAGATAATTTCTGTTGGTAATAGTAGTAATTGACAAGAATGGTGACGAAAACCCTAATTATAATACTCATCTTCTTGGCACGCGCAAAATTCAGAGATTTGATTATAGTTCACTTTGAACACATGCATACAAAACAGAATTGAAATCAAGCAATGAATCCAATAGCAATGCTGGAAACAACAGAATACTACAACTCAAGAAACCAAAACCAGTAGCACTTGCATTGGAATTGCAACAATGTTATAAATTGGTGAAGACAACAACAATTGAAACAAGAAGAAGAAGAAATGCAAACTGAACATGCCTAAAGAATGAAAACAGGAACTGGAACCTGAATTGTATAACCTTGCACTCAATTCAAGAACCTCACCACTAGAAAACTATTTGCACTTGTAAACAAAAATTGTCACAAGGGTTGAAAACAAACTCTAAGCATTTCAAATCCAGAAAAAACATTAAATGGAGGCCAAGCACAAAACTGTACTTACCAGAAATCAAAACACAACGAGTGTTTCTTCCCGAGCTCTGATGTCAAAAAATGCAACAACTTCAGAAGATGCCGCTCCTGAAATTTGCGCTCGCGCCTGCTCAGAAGTCACAGAATCCCCGCGGCAGCTCAAAACCTCTCGCGCTTGCTCGAAATGCCCGCGCCTGAAGAAATCCCCGCGCCTGTAACTTCCAGCACTGCTAAAAATCCCCCGCACTTCACGGACTGCTGAAATCCAAGCGGACTACTAAAAATCCCCCGCACTTCAGGGACTGCTGAAATCCAAGCGGACTACTAAAAATCCAAGCGGACTGCTCAAAATCCCCCGCGCTTGAAGAAATCCCCGCGACCCTAAGCTTCCGGCACTTCTACAAAACTGAGCACTTCAGGGCTGAACCCTAAATCCAAGCGCACTGCTTGAAATCCCCCGCGCCGGAAGAAACAGTCGTTGAAGTGCTCCTCCTAGCTGAAAGAATTCGTGCCTGCCGAAATACTCGCGCGTGGAACTTGCAGATGCACCTGCGATTGGAACTTCAAGATACACCCACGCCTGGAACTTCACCTGAAACTCGCACTCGTTTAAAGAAGACAAGCACCAAAAACTAGCGCGCAAGAACAGGAAGACTGGACACTGCATTCAGCGCCGCTGGGAAACTCCACGACAACCCCGCGCCCTGTGTCGGGAGAGATGACCTCCCGACCCTAGGTCCTCCCGAGCCGGCGACTTGCCGAACCTACTCCACCGAGCCTGCGGCCGCCCGACCCCAGGTCCTCCCGAGCCGGCGACCAACCGAACCTACGCCACCGAGCCTGCGGCCGCCCGAACCTACGTTCTCTAGCCTTCGGCCTCCCGAGCCTACGTTCCCAAGCCTTCGGCCTCACAAACCTATTTCCACAATCCTATTGGCCTCCCCAAACCTACCTCGTGAAACCTACTACCTGTCCCAAACCTATTTTGCCAAATTTACGTCGCCAAACTTTGGTTTTGAGCTTGGGACCCTGCTCACGTATGTGTCCCTTAGACCTTAAGCCTTGAACGATGAGTAGGTCACTGCGGAAATTATCTATTTTGTCCCTATATGAATTGTTGGCTTCAAAAAATCTTAAAATACTCAGTGGAAGACAATTGAAACTATTGTAGATGATCTTATGTTTCCACATACTTTTTGGAGGATGAATAGTTGCATTTTTGTTTTACGTAGCGAGATTCTTTGTCATTAATTGACTAGAAAATGGCCTTGGTTTCATTATGCGTTTGAAGAATGTAAGAGAACTTACTTCACTTCACTAAGTTTTTGTAGATCACAGTTATTCTAAGAAGTGGCATTTGATTTCAAAGAATTGACTGTTCAACCACAAATCATATCTCATGACATTTGCGCTCCCTAAATGTTGCTACTTTAAAAAAATAATAATCCTTGAACACTACGTCAATCATCATGGAAATTGTTTGTTGTCTCAGTATATGAATTGTTCGATTAAAAAAATGAAAAAGTACTCATTGCAAGACAAAGTATTGTAGATGATCTTCCCTTCCCACACACATTTTAGAGCATGAATAGTTGCATTTGTGTCCTTATCGGCAAGATTGTTTGTCATTCATCGACCAAGAAATGGCCTTGGTGTCATTTACGAAATAAGGAAGTTGAAGAGTCCCTCTGATGGGACTAAGAGATGTTGAACACATAAATCATACAATTGTCAAAGTGTGTCTTATATTTTCCAGTTTTATAATTCATTTGTTTTGGGCTTTTTTTATTGAATGTAGACTTTCTCTTAGTACTACAAGAACGTGGGAAATACTCCATAGCCATTGGCAAGAGTTTTCCATATTTGCTAATTTAATCAAGTTTAAATCGAATTCAATCAATGATATTTTTAATTTGTTATGTATTCAACATCCAAAATGAATGACGTGTTTTTTGAGCTTCGTGGAATTCACTCTAAATTTCAAATGAATCAAGCACCTTTAGAACTTACGCACCAAAACACAATACCTGAATTCCACACCCTATTCAAAGCTTACATTACATTTTGGGCATTCCATATACTAAATTTTTATATGTAATATTGGGTATTGTGATTAATAAAAGAATAATTAAATAATAAACTATTCCATTTTTACCATTTCATTTTTTTTAAATTAGAAAGATTGAACTTTTATTTTGTAGATGATTCTAACCCATAAAACCCTAAACATCATATTTAAAATATTTAACATTTAAAAAGGTATGGAATAACCATAAATTGGGACAAGAAATGAAATGTAGAAGTAGAAAAAATTTTGAACTTGAATTTATGATTCTTGTATTAATTATTTTGGTGCCATTTGTTTGGTACTTCACAACAAAACATAAAAATTAAGTTTTCATGTTTTGTAGTTTAAAGAACTATTATTTTTGAATTCACGGAATAGGTTTTAGGGTGGAATGAGAAAAAAAATGAAACTTCTACATTTTCTTCAATCGGTTGTCTTTCATTAGAATTCCATGATTGTTGTGCATTGAATTTAGTTTTTAAAGTACCCTAAACTCTTGGTTTGTTTTACTTCTTAATTCCATGTTAAAAAGACCTCGAATTAGTTCGATATAATATTTTGTTTATTGAAAAGTTATCATCACAAAATTATAAAAGTATAACATTCAAAATTGTTCGTAGTAGTTAAAAAATAGGCCTTTCGTTGATACATAACTTACACTTTTTGAATAATTATGTGTTTTAAATACACAAGATGTAAAGAATTTCTGAAACTTGTATAGTATAGTATTTAATTTCATACAATTTTGAAAGTCATTGTATGGGATACATTGTAGTACATTCATTTCTAGGAGGTGAACCTCGCATGATGATTATTTATGAGACATTGAAGTGGTTCAAGTCTCTAAAACATGATGGAGTTAATAATAATGATTGGGAGCAAATGAATGCAAAATCCATCATTCATTCAGTGTACTAACGAAGTAGTCTCATTTGAAGCCACATTTGCTTCAAATCATGGTTTGGAATGCCATGAAGGTGGACATGTTGGCTTCTTAGAGCAGAGGTCTTTGAATATTTTGTACTCTTCACATAGTTACCAAGCTTGTAAAAATAGGGGTCCTACTTTGTATAGTTCATTTATCCTACTTTCTTTTTGAAATATTTTAAACATTTGCTTTTTATTTCCTTCATCTCATCTTCATAAAAGTTTTTGGATCTCATTTTATTGTAGTTCTTTACAGTGTTGTGCAAATTTTTGGTTTACCCCTACAAATCCTCCTAATTTAAAAAACAACTAAACACAATAATCTACTATGTTGAAGAATCATTATTCTTTCAAATTTTTATCATAATTTAACTCGTATATTATTTTCTTGTTCTCCTATAGTTGTCTTCATTAAATTTTAAGATTTTGTGATTTTAATCCTATGTAGTATAGCATCAATGGCTTCGTTTCTTCTTTGGTTTCCAATGTACTCTAGAAGAAGAATAGCAAGTATTTATTGTGCTCCTCTATAAATGAAAATTCCTTAGGATGTGTTAAAACATTATGGAAAATAAAATATATGAAGAACTACATTCTATAAAATTGGATCTTAAAAAATTCACAATTGCACATTGTTCTTTGTTCTGAATAATGAAGTTCTAAGTTGTGTATATTTTCCATGACATTAAGTTAAAGATTGCACAACATTTAGAAATCCACAACATTGGACATCATTTATTAACCAAAAGTAATAATATTCAAAATAGGAAGTACTATTTTTTATCGTGCACTTTAATTTGAAAAAATTAAGAAAACCAACAAATTTTAAATAAGAAACATCCTTCAATTTATGGATATTGGAATTTCAATAACAAATATGAATTGTCAATATAATTTGCAAAATCTGAATGTTGAAGAATATTAAATTCGTGAATATACAATTTACATTTATTCAATACTTTGTCAAACCCTAAACCCTAGAACCTAAACCTTAAAGCCTAAAGCCTAAACCCTAAACCCTCCTTTTTGTTTGGACCAATAACAAAATACGGACGGGTGTCTCATAGTATAAGTTATTGAAAAAGTACAAGCTTATGCTAAAAGAGACAAAAAGAAAAAAGAAAAAAGAAAAAAGAAAATACGAAGGAAAAAGGAATAAAATGCCACGCAAAGGTTCCATATCTATTAACAAATATTTTGTTATAGATAATGAGAAACATGACATATAATACTACAAGTATGAGTATTACAAATACTTGGATTAAGGAAAAGAGATTTTAATGTCCTTTTTCTTTTTCTTTTAGTAACAAAAGTCCCACCCACCCACCCATCAAGTCTCTATTTATATTATTAATTTTTTAATAGGGATAATTAATTAATATTTCAGTTTTTGAAGCAAGTAATTAAAATTCAGTTTTGAGTCAAACATACTAATCCAGATTAGTGGGGTTAGTGGTAAGTAACCAAGCCCTATTAGTAACTGCCAAAGTACCTGCTATGTTAACAATCAGTAGGACTGCAGGAAGCATAACGGGCTGTCCCGTTACAGGCAGCCGGTACCACACCAGCTTGGTGGATGATTACCTCCCCATGCATGCAAATAAAACAGATAAAAGCCTAATTAACCATAGTCATTAGTTAAACTGGCTAAATCTGAATACTACGTATTATTATTTTTCTGACTAACTGGAGTCTGCAGGAACTGGGCATTTGGGATGGCGGCATCACAGGTCCACAAAACTTTGTTATTTCTGTTGTGCTTTTTTCATGAGGTAGCTCTTTGCTGTATCTTATATGGATTAACGCTTTGGTTTGATTCTATAGTATTTCATGACTGCGATAACAAGCTGCAAGTGGACTTAAGACACCTTGTCTACGAACTAACCTCACATTGCTATGTTGGGTTGATTCATGGGGACAGGTGAGGTCCACTGCCTTGGAGACTATTTTGCCAAATCTGGAGCGGCCAATGACGGCCAATGACTAACTTAGGGATATACCATTCAAATCTATGCTACATACATTTTTATGATTAGACAAGAATTGGAGTAGACATGAGAAATAGTTTAGAGGCATATAAATACCTTGATAAGCTTAGAAAATTGCTATAAAAGTTGTGTAACACACTTTGGAAAAAAAGATAAATGATGGTATTTCACTGATGGGAATGACTTTGCTTGATATATGTGTAAAATGGATTGTAAGAAAATGATAGGAACAGCCCTGAAAAGGGATGTCCCACCCACCCTCCCGAGGGTTCCCTAAAGCCCTAACTTCATTCCCTATTAAAAGCTTACATTAGGTACAATTTTGTTTATAGCCAATGCACATTGGACCCAACATGTCACAAATTGGTGTGGTTACCTCCCCCTACACATTCATCTAAATCGGACTTAAGAATAAACTATTTTAAAGAGAAGGGTGTTTGGCGGGTGGTGTATGAATTGCCAAATTTGCCAAATTCTAAATTCCGCTCTGCTTTCAACGAATATTTCCACATTCTCTGAGAAAAGGTGACTGCCAAAAAATCCACAAAATATAAATTGCCCTATTTAAATCTTAAAAAGATCGGCTACGTCAGATTCCAATTCTATTAATGAAAAGTTCCTTCATATTCCACATCGTTGTCATTATTTGTGCGAATCGAATGTCAACGCCCCCCTAATCCGAGGAGGTACTTCTCCCCTACGTCCAGAAAATCATGAAGAACTCAAATGCCGTTGTATTTCCCGCTCATTTTCTCCCGCTAGTGTTTGCATCGTCTCTCTTCCTCACCTCATTTCCTCTCTCGTGTTTTCCAGTTTTCCCTCCTCCGCGGCTTCTTGCAGACATTGCTACCGCACGGCCTTCGAACTTCTGTTTTTGCATTCATTTACATGTTACATGTTTCATTGACTAGGGGGCTTAGTTTCGCACGGGTTATCGTAAGTGCCTCTATTTCCCTTCTTCCCTTCTCATTCAGTGCTAGATTCGTGCTCTTGCTCCTCAATGTTAAGCAAAGGTACATGCAATATTACGTAGTCCTCCGATTCTTGGAGTTCAGAATTTCGGTGTCACGTCTCAAGGATAATCACGTACATGCATAGAATGTAAATGATAACCATGGACAAGGAAAGACATTCATTGACATTCGAGATGGTATACAAAGCTATATACAAAATAACTCTGACACTCAAACGATGTGTGTGGGACTGCATAAAATCTCTCAATCTTTGATGTCTGCTATCTTTGAATCGAAGATACCTTTGATTTTCTTACTCCTAGTTAAGAGTGTTTGGTAGATAAAGTAATAAAATTCATTATTCTTCTCAGGAATGCAAAGATAATAGATTAAATTCTATTTTTTGGTTCTGCTGTGCTAATTCGTCGCATTTTCAGTTCTTTAGTCTAAGTGGATGGAATATTATACATGATCACAAAATTGTTTACAATTTTACCCTCCAGTGCAAGTCACTTTGCACCTAATTTTGTCAATGTGTCGTTCTTATTTATTATCCTCGCCTCAAGGATACTCTCAATTGTATTACTTAATTGGTGTTCTTTCACGCGCAGAATGGATACTTCAGAAGCCAACGAGTTTACAGTTCCAGTGCCAACTTTGCCGCCGGGTGTCGCAGCCTGCGAGGGATTTCCTCGAGCTTCTTGGTATACCAAATGCGTCACACTCAGAAATGAAGAGGGGGTCGAGGTGGCAAAAGGAATTTGTCATAGTGTTGATGCAGATCTCGTCATTGACATGGACGGAAAGCCACTCGGTGATGACCGGGTTGCAATTCAAATTGCAGAGTCTTTGTGTGAGGCAGATGTTCCATCGGAGTGGATGTGGTCCATGCACTCCTGGCACATTTCCAGGGTCTACCTTAATGGTGCCAGCTTATATGACCACGAACAAACGCATCTCTTCAATACTGCAGTCTCTTCAAGCGGTTCGAGGCGGCGTGTTCGGACTGCAGTTCGCTCTTATGAAAGCTCACGTGAGAGGATTGAGCCTACCAATCTCCCGAAGAAAGAAGCCCTCCTCACTGAGCAAGCAATTGCAAATGTTTCTAGTATGAAATGTTGCCAAAATAATTGCTTGCAACCATTTCCATGTGGTCAGATTCAAGCCGTTCGGTCTCTACTTCATATTGACGGTGGAGTGTTCTGGCGCAAGTCACGTCTGCTTGACGTGCACAAGCAAACCCACACTGATTCCAATGGTAGGGACATGATCACCTTGGCAAACCATGAGATTTGTTCGGTTGCTTGGTGCGCCATCCATGGAGTATCGAAGGCTACCTTTTATAGATACAAGAAGATGGCAAAAGATGACCCTAAACCAGAGCATCATGGCAACCTTGGAATGAAAAAACCTCGAACATACACTTTGCAAGCCACAGCAACTCTTCGATTATTAGTGGAGAATGAAGCGGACACGATGCCCCACAAATCGAGGACCCTTGAATCTGGAGAGAAAGTTCCCTCCATGGTCCTACCGTCTGCATTTCGTTGGAAGGACAAGTTGCCACAGATCAACAATGTCAATTCTTCACTTCAATTGCAACATATTTCGACTAGTGGATTGAGCAACATTCGTCGTCAATATTTTCCTGAGTATGCTCCCAAGGCTAGAGGCGATAGTTTTGCTCGTTGTGGAATGTGCGATAGATATAGGCAACTTAAGAGTGCTTGCACTCCACGTTCGCGAGCACAAGACGTGTGGTCTAACAAATTGAGAGTGCACCTATCGGGACAGAAGGCGCATAGGGACTTGTATTATGGAAACCGCTCAATGTCTGAGATGTATCCTGACAAGGTTTTGACTATAATCCATGACAAGATGGATCACTCCAAGACTGCTTCTCCTCATTACTCTCACAAGAGTAAGGGAAATGATTCTTTCATAAAGATGCCTGTCGCTGTTACGGGCATAATTGCTCATGGTCATGGAGATGTGCGATATGCACACTATGGCTTGGACATATTCCCAACAGACTCCAACCATACTATTGGGTCCATTGCAAAATTATTGCGTGATCTAGAGTCCCAACTGAAGCATTCATCTCGTCAATTGTTTGTAGGAGGAGAGCGTGCTAAATTGATAGAGGCTTTGTTAATAGGCTCAGAGATTTGCACGGACTCTCTTGGGTCCCCCCCTGAAGTGTTGGCGGAAGCTCAACCTCTTCCTCCAACATTGACTCTTCAGCTTGACAATGCTTCTGGCGACAACAAGAATCGGTGGGTTTTTGCATTCTGTTCTCTCCTTGTCTATAGAGCTATTTTCCGAGAGATATATATCAATTTCCTCATTGTTGGACACACTCATGAGGACATTGATGCTCTATTTGGTCGTTGGAGCACCAAATTGAAGACGAATGACTACCCCACGCTTCCAAGGTTGATGAAGTATTTCATGGATTGCGAAACACAACCCGTGATTCCTCATCTCATTGAGGAGGTTCCAGATTTCAAGCGATTTGTGGACGGGTATTTGCATACAGGCGATGATTCTCTTCAAGGTCATTTTCAAGCGCAGCAGTTCAAGTTTTATAAGGACTCTAATGGATGGCCATTGATGCAGTACAAGATCCTTTGTACCGATGTTGATTGGTTGCCGAAAGAGGATGGGGGGATTCGCTTGTGGAAGGAGACAATAGATGGACACCCTAAAGTACCGAGGGGTAGTCCTCTACCTTTGGCACCGCAACAAATGCGTTGCTTTGATGAGATTTGCAAGGGTTTGGATGGATACATTGCATTGTGGGGAGCAATGGGAAATCAAGACTTATCTGGCGAGTTTAGGAGGAAGAATGAGCCGGTGCGAAAATATTGGGAGGGTGTAAGAAGTGCTCTCAATGCTCCACTTGTGGTGCATGAGACATTACGGTATGGATTTTGGCCAAATTCTCGAATTGCCGATGAGGTGGAAGACCAATACCTAGATGATGGCACGATGCGTGAAGAGTTTGCGGAAGATGCACCTTTTGTTGGTCGCAGGCGTGATCGTCCACCTCCTTCATTTCGTATTGGCCGTGATGTATATGCAGGTTACTTAGTTGTTGTGCGCCCTGCTGACGGTGACCTCCGTCCATTTTGGCTTGCTCGAGCTCTAACAAATCCTAATCCAGATCCAGGGCATGTCAATTCAATTCAACTGCAATATTGGACACCTACGTCTTTTCATCATACCAATGAAGAAACATATGTTGGGTGGGACACAAAACAAGGGAATTCTTGGTGCGAGGATAATGCTATCTCTCCGAGTTGGACGCATACAGATTGCATTATGACTGCTTGGAAGCCACGTTTCAAAGAAGGCACTTCTGATCCAAGAGTTAGAATTCCCAAAACGCAAATTGCTATCATCCACACATCGGTGGATGCATATGTCTCTGGCGAAAGCAATAATGTATCTTCGGAGTGAAGATGAATAGTTTGTAGGCAGAGAAAGTCATTAGGAGTTTCACGTGTTTGTACGTTATTTTCTTAACTTTAGGAAGGATGAAAAAAAAATGGAAAAAAAAATTATAAGGAGTTGTAGAAGTTGATAGTGTTTTTAGATATGTCTCAAAAAAAATATAATGAAAAATTGTTAGAAAAAAACATGTAGAGAAGATGAAATAGATTTAGTTTTTTTATTCTTTTAGTTCATTGTTTTAATCGTTATATTACTTTAGAATTTGATGTTATAGATGTTGTACAATATAATATAATATATTCCTATTCTTTATTCTTGTATTGTATTGTGTATTTTGTAAATTCTTCATTGTAATTCCATTGTGTATGACATTTGTTTTGGAACACTAGGAGTACTAATGTTTTCTATACAAAGTAATTCTAAACTTCTCTATCTAAGCATATGTTAAATTCTTTACTTTGAAATTGTAGTTTTTGGTAAGGCTAGGTGTACAAATGTATTCTATTGTGCATGATTTCAAAATTCTCTACCTCACCATATGTCAAACTATTTACTTAGATATTTTAGTTAAATACTTATTATAAATGGTTCAAGTTTTCCGTCCAAAATCCCTCCTTTCAACGTCCTTCATTACTATTTTTTCCCCCAATTTCTTATACTTGTAGAAATTCTTTATTCTTTCAGCATTTTATGGTCTCAATTTATTGAATTGTCTCAATTTAATGAATTCTTCTATATACTAAATTTAGGAAGATGATTAAAATGAGAATCCACATTGTCTCAATTTAATGAATATGGCCTTTTTTCAAGAAGTTGGATATTTGCCTCCTTGCTTCTTTTTATAGTCTCTCTTGAAAATTTTGTTTTTCAACAATTTTGATTCTCCTCTCGCAACTATTGCACACTTCCACATAGAATTCCATTTCCTATTTTTTGTCTCATGTGCAAAGTTTTTTCAATTCTATGTGTATAAAAATTTGCCCTTATTACATCCTTTTCAACATGTTCTTGTGTTTGATTTGCATGTGAGCCTTTTATGAATTATTGGAACTCTAATCTTAAAAATTGAAATTACTATATCTCTATTCATTTTAGCCCAAGTGGTTTCCTTCAACTTCAACAAACCTTTTTTCTACTTGCTAAAAAACACATACAATTCCTTTATCTAAATTCCTAACAATTTGAGTAAGTGCAATAAGGTTCATATTGGATACTCAATTATGCTTCATTTTTTTTCTAATGTTGTGTTTACTACAAGTTTGGCATGATCATTGAGGTTTGATGGCCAAAAGAACAGACTAGTCAAAACACAAGTAGAGGTTTCCAAAACATTGGTGTTTTAGGGATGAGACATGATCAATAAATTTGTGGTCTTACTAAAATATTCACTTTGGCATGGCAAATAAAGAATTTTAGGATTGTTGTTGATTAATAGTTGAGCCGCCAAATACTACTATTCATCTTCAAAATAGTATATTTGACATCATCAATGATGAGATTTGTATTTATTTTTGGCTCACAAAAGATCCACTTTCCAAATTCTGAACCATGTGTTTTACCCAAGATAGCAACACCTAAAAGAAATGTGTTATGTTCTCCAACACCTAAAAAATGGCCTTGAATGAATACTTCCACACTCAAAAACACCACAACTATTCAAAAGCCCGCAATGAAAGGTGAAGAATTTTTAGCAACCAATGAAGTTGAGACATTTCATGCTTCAAGGGTTGGTTAATTCAAGGTGAGCCTAGTGTAAAGTGGAGGCTATCCTATATTTCTAGCTCTTAGATGGGCGCTTTATGGACCTCCTACATTATTAGAATTCTAGAATCATTGACTCTATCCTTTGGACAGAGACTATGGCAATGACTCCTCATCAACTTTGGTCTCTGAATTTGAGTTTTTAAATGTTATCTACAATCGTATTCACACTGTACAACATATTTAGGAATGAGTGGGAATGCCAGGAAACAAAATCCGTGCACCTAACTTGGTAAACTAGCATCTCCATTAGATTCTAAAAAAAAGGATCTTTTTTGGATTTATTGCAAAAAATGTCACATAGTCTAGATAATAGAAGATGTCTGAGCTATGTAAGTCTAACCTATTCACAAACTCCACACAACTCGTGACTCTCATACTAGTAGTTGTTGTTATTATGAAATTGCCAGTAAAAATTGACTATTGTAAACACATGAAAAAAACATGGCTATCTAAAACTACCACAATGAAAATCATTTAGGCTAATTATACAAAGACCTTAGAGGCAGATTGCAAATTACAAATTTACTTGGATTCTGCACAAAAACTTCTACGCCAATACCTAATGCTAGTCTATCATGAATAAATGATTTGAAGAATTAAAAGTGCATTAGGCTACCAAGATAGGTCTAACAATTTGACTAACAATCACCTTCAAAAATTCTAATCAAATGTTACTAATTAAGTGTCTAACATATTATCAAAACTACCTATGAAAGCATCTAAAATCTATATCTTAGAATCTTAATTAAGAAAATCAATTAGAAGAATTGAGAGAGATAAATGCTTTAAGATCGAAGAAGCATTCTAAATAGTTTATTTTAGTATAATATAGAATCCTTATGTATTATTATATTATTACTAAAGAAATATATATTTTAATCATTGTTTCATATTGAATTTCATAAATAAAAAAAATATTCTTTTTGCATTAATCTTTATTCTATTTAAACAATCATCATTTAATTTTAATTCTAAATTCTTTACCAACAACTTACAATCAACTAATGTAAATAGTTTCAATACTTGTTCCTACCATGAGATCACCCCTACCAATTTTCACACTATTTGTTTTTGTTTAAATATTTTTGTTTCATTTCCCCTAAAATAGAGTCTTAAGGCCACACCATTCTTGTTAAAACTCAAATAGCCAAGTTGCACCCATTGGATTGGACTAAGGTAGTATGCTCTAAAAGTGCCCATTTTCTTCAAACCGCCCCTATTTTTAGGTGGAGAATGGAGACAGGGTAATCCTTAAATTATGGACTACTTTAGCAATTGAATGCATCAAGGAAAAATTGTTTTTTTTATTGCAAGGGGCAGTCATTGTCTTTGATTTCGACACATCTCTTTACAAGTTGCAAGTGGACGGATTTGGGGAGACCTATAGTCACAAATAGGTGCCTAAGAGCATCCCCACTAGGGAGTTCTCTTTCCCTAAACTCGGGACCTCAATCCAGTCAACCTTGACTTTATAGGGATGAGACCTCACGTGTTCTCTATATGAGCTTGAATATAGAGAATTGGGCCCAACTTTTATCGAGTTCTCTATAAATTTGGGGTAGAGATCTTGTTTTGAGACTGGTGCGTGCAAGCTTTTGTATCCCCATCCCCATATGAGGTCCTTTCCCTAAATTTTTAGGGATACCGAACACATTGGTGGGGATGCTCTAAGCCCCAAATCTTTGAAAAATTATAAGTAATTCAAAAATGCTTGGAAAAATACAAAACCACTTCTGTTAGGTTCCACATCTATTTTTCTTTCTCTGAAAAATGATCTAAAAATAATTCTGTCCATGTAAACCTATGAAAAGGGCGGACCAGACCCTTAAATGGGTTGGGTGCTTTTAGAGCATGCTACCTTTAAGTCCAAGTCGGAAAACTGAAACCTTCGGTGCTTAGCTCTGCACTCAGTGACACCGTGGGCGTTGCAACTTGTCTGCATCCCAATAAATCCCAAGGGTACCTCTGCAATGAGGGAAGTCCAGTATCATACTCCGGTGGCAGGTTCAGTCGAAGTCAGTGTCCCGCAGGTCCAAGTCCTGAATCCCACTGGGTTTGCATGCGCTCTGTTGTTGTCTTCAATAATTCTCCTCCTTGCGCTCTCGCTTTCGATCTGTCCGACAGGGAGCATTTTGTGTACTTGGGCAGCGAAGTTGGTCGCAGGGAGCTGACCCACGGTGGTTGCAGCTGCGATTGTGTTCCTGTTGTTGAAGATTCTGGCGCCGCGGAAGCTGTGGGGCGACGAGTTGGCTATGGTGTAGCCGTTTCAGAAGAACAGACCCTCCGCTGTCTACATCGATCACTATTAGTTTTCGCTGTAGATCAGGTACGCTCGCAGTACTGGAATACGTACTCCTTCAGCTCTAGACCTCACCTCTTGTTTCATTTCGTGCATTGATTAGTTCAGTGTCCAGAGAGTTCGCACTTCAACTCGCATGCGAAGTCAACTTGTGCATTCGTCTGAATTTCGATTAGTTGGACGTACGTGCGAACTAAGTGCAACGTAACTTAACCGCACCTAGAAGTGGAGTGCATAGTTAACACTGTTATTAGAATGATTTCATTTTTTACATGTTCCTCTTAGCAAATGCCAGAAGATTCTAAGGCGCCAGAGAATTCATTAGTTGGACATCACATATTTGCAAAATTTATCTGGATTTCCAATTTAAGTTATCTGGGTTTGTCATTTTATGGGAAGATCGGTGGCCGAAGCATGCACGAGTTTTGATATTGAGGTCGTGGACATTCTCAAAACCAAGATGTACTCAGTGTGCGCAAGGTTTTGGGGTGTCAGGCTTTAGGTCACGGTTGCAATTCGTTACCTCTTTCTAACCCTTTGTTGTTGTTTGGACGGCTTGCCCCCTCACAGTTTTTGAGTTTTTGAACATCCCAAGTTTCCCAACAGTAAGTGTTGTGCAGTAGGGGCCTGACTCATACACCTGTAGACGCACCTATTGCTTTGTGACAAGTTGTTGGTATGAGGAGCTAATAAAACACCTTTCAAAGTGTTGCGAGAGTGACGAGGCCGAGTTGAGCAGGGATTGCCAACAAGCTCAAAACTTGCTTGGTTGGTTGTACAGAGACTCGTCACCTTCGTCATGGAGGACGCCCTTTGTAGGACAGAGGGTACAGGAGTTGGAGATCTGGGTGTTGTGGCGGATGAGGTCGAACTTATCTCCAGATGTGAGGAGATTGGCATTGCTAGAAATGGAGATACCAACGGTGGAGACGAAGGATTCGCTTTGGCAGCTTCCGCGCCTGCAACATCTTGTTCCGCGCTGCGTTCCACACGGATTGAGAGTATGATGAGCAGCAGGAGTGAGTTTGAGACTGAGCTTGAGTTTCGGACGGCACATTCCAAAGTGCATTGGAGCGAATTGAGCCATGAGAGAGCATCGGGTAGTGAAGATGAATCAGGTGTGGATCACCGCCACTACTTCGAGAAGCTCCAAAAGGATGTCCATTGGGGACCCTTTTGCAATAGAGTTCAAGATGTGGTGCTGGGAAGGAAACTTGGAGAAGGGGCTCAAGCAAACATCTACGAAGGTGAAGCCTCCTTCATAAAAAAGGACGGTAGTCTTGGTCCACGTCTGACGTCTAGTGAATATGTGGTGAAGGTGATGAAGGGTGATTGTGCACTTGAGAACCTTCAACAGCAATGGCCCCATGGAATTGTTGAAAGCATGAAAGGTATAGGCTTGTTAAATTTGTGGGGGGCATTGGTAAAGGAGCCTATTACGGAGATGAACAAGTTTGGTTTTGTCATGCAAAGGTATTGGGGAGATCTTCGAAACCTCCTTGATCTCCGTATGGAATTCAAGAATGCCAAAGGCCCTCCCTTTTCTCTTCCTCAAGCCAAATGGTTGATGTATTGGATTGTTGAAGATATTGTTGAGTTGCACAAAAGAGGTATCATTCATAGGGATTTGAAAACTTCCAATGTATTAGTCTCCCATTACAAGACGAGACATGATATTGTGTCTTCCAATCATTGTAGATTGATTGTTCCATTTGTTGCTGATTATGAATGTTCAATGGGTGTGGTGGGAATGGGGTGTTGGAGAGCGCCCGAAATACTTCAACAATTGAAGAATAGAACTCCTTATTCTAAGTTGGTGTTCAATGAGAAGGCAAATGTCTATGGCTTTGCTATGACATGCTATGAGATCGTCACTGGACTCACACCATTTGAAGGCCTTCTCCATGGCAGTACATTGCGCAATGCTATCCTTAGTGGATCTCGACCTGAATTACCACATGATTTGGACTTAGATATCAGAGCCATGATCACTTCTTGTTGGGATCCCAATCCATCACTAAGGCCTAGTTTTGACAAATTGAAGGCCATAGATACAAAGAATTGGGAGGATATATAGTTATACAATAGTATTTAGTGTAGTTTGGGTAGAAGTTGCATATTCCATTATGAAACTTGTCATCTTCTATGATTTGTGAGAAGAATTGATATTGTTGTCTTTGATTGTCATATAAAGGCTTTTGGCATTGTAGTTTGTCATTTGCTTGGAGATATCTAGTGGTCAAATTGATTGTTTGATTTGTGCAATTAAATAAATAAAGATTTTTTCGTTTATCTTTCTTGGCAATTGCTTAAAATGAGGTCGAAAAAATGTATGCACATTCATGTAGTGAATCATACTAGGAAGAAGTTTTTAGAAGCATTGTTAAACTTTGTCTTTAAAAAAGTAAGTAGGGATAGATTCTATGATCATTGTAGACTTTGTGCAATATATAGCTTTGATATATTGCATTTTCATTTTCACTATTGCATGAAGTTTTGTAATAGCATTCATAGAAGACAATGTTTATGCCTGTAATCCATCAAAGTTAACCCTTAAAGACCGAGACTTTTGAATTGGATCCCATAGGTTTCTTTTATTTGTTTTGAGTTTGTTATTTGTTGATATCATTTTGTCCTATTTTGCTTAATTTTGTATCAATGTTCTTATCAAATTCTTGTGATTTATAAGTTGGCTCCATTTATGGTTTGTCTTTTTACAATATGATGAATCAAATTTGATGATTTCAAATCATGAACTCTTGATTCCTTAACTAAAGGAAGAAAGATGACATGGATCATTATCTTCAAAAGTGGATAAGTAAATTGTAGATTTCTTATCTTTGGTGTTACAAAATTAATGTGATGAAAGATCTTGCTATGAATGTGTTTGGATCAGTTTAGTGTAGGAAGCATTCATGAATTTGAAGAAGGCTTGTAAGTATAGGAAGTAAATACACCCTTCAATTTTCTTTTGCACCATAGTTTCTTGAATCTAATTTTTAATGCATAGCATTCTTCAAAGGTGCTTCAAATACATCATTCAGGCTCTTCTTTTATTTGACAAAAGATTTAAAGTATCCTTAATATTCTTATATTTGACATCTTTCCTTATATCTTGCTTGGCACATATCCTCTTACATCCCAAAACTGAAAAGGGAAGCATTCACCAATATTTTGCCAATTACAACACCATATTCATTAAAATGAGAGTTTTTCAATGTAATTTAAAGGAAAACAACATGAAATAAAAAAGTTTTAAGTCAATTTGATGAAAGGCTTTATGTCAATTTAGCTTGATTCGAGCTGAATTGACATAAAACCTTTCAAAATCGACCTAAAATTGAAAGGTTTTGTGTCAATTTAACTCGATTCGAGCTAAATTGACATAAAACCTTTCAGAATTGACCTAAAATTGAAAGGTTTTGAGTTGAAAACTCTCATTTTAATGGAAATTGGTGATTAGGTCGAGATCGGGAAGGAAGGTTATTTTGAGAGGTTCCAATTCTCCCATTTTAATGAATATGGTGTTTTACTATCAAAAGTGTAGTTAACCCCTAGAGGTTTTATACTATGTTTTCACCAAAAGCAGTCTAGTACAAGTACCAAATTTTTGAATTTTTTTTTGGACACTTGTAACTATAGGATCTCGTAGTACATTGGTTTGAGAAGATGTAGAAAAATTTAAGAAATTTTCACTTTGTAGATTGCAAGATATTAGTGTTTGAAGTGACAAAAATCCCTTCTTTGGCCTTACAAAAAAGTGGTCAGCTGCTCTTCACAAGCTCACATTTGTATGAAAAAATGTCCAAAATGGTGGTGCTTCTTTGGATTCATTCTTCAAGGCAAGTTGACTATATGCTTGAGAAAATTTAGATCGTTTGGAATTGTACAACATCTAGGAAAAAAATGTAAGTAGAAAGAATTAGAGAATGATTCAAAATACTAAATTTTTGAGATTTTAGTTATGAAATTGAAGAATGTCAATCCCAATGGTTGTAATGTTGATTGAACAATCTACATTCTATGATTTTATTTTATTTCCAAAAACATTGAAAATTGAGTTAAATAAAGGGCTTCAAAGTTTATCTTAGTAGAGCATCGATAATTGTCCGCACCCTAAAACTCCTCATAATTTTTATGTCATTAATCAAAATGGATTGATTCAAAGCTTTCCATGTAAATAAAAATCTAGGAAACCAGTTTTAAATTTTTCTTTCTTAAAAAAGTGATTTTCAAAGAATTTTTTTGAGCTCCCTAAGCTACCTGCAAATCAAAGAAATTTACATATCATACAATAACTTTTTAAACATGTAGTCAAAAGTTATGAAAATTGTTAGGCCTTAAAGCTATTCCTTGGGCACATGTTGTGTAAAAATTTCACCCAATTTAAAAAAAAAAATTCCATTCGTAGTGAGATGCCCCAAATAGCTATATTGCCAAAAAAGCACAGTTTGGTCTTTTAGGGATTAATGCCAACCAGTTTTTGTATCCATGTGTAGAAGATTGTTAGTTTTGAGATTTTCAAAAATCATAGACAGAAGCTGAAAATCAATTTGACATGGTTTTAGAATTTTGATATTAAGTTATCATCTCTTAATTTATCATAAATTAGTAGCTATATTCTCACAAATACATTAGATTCTTTTTAAAACGCTATAGGTCCTTATAGAGACATACATCCAAAATTTCATGAATATAAAGGCTTTTAAAAGAATTTAGAAATACAATTAAATTTTTTTTTTTCTACATTCAAACATGTGAAAATAAACAACCTTCAAGACATTCACTTTTTAGATTAAATTGGTATGCATGTATAGTTTTTATAAATTGTCTATTTACTTTAAGAATTTTTTTTTGGTAGGAAACAAAATTTTGAAGGTGAGAATTTAAATGAATTTTGAGATCTAAAACTAAACATGGGCAACATTTACAATCAAAGTTTAGAT
Organism: Rhytidiadelphus loreus; assembly: GCA_947034895.1. NCBI lineage: Eukaryota > Viridiplantae > Streptophyta > Bryopsida > Hypnales > Hylocomiaceae > Rhytidiadelphus > Rhytidiadelphus loreus. Next base: position 3,606,163 of record OX344764.1, read on the forward strand.
AGAAATTGGTCAACCTCTTATTAAAATGGGAGACAGTTTTTAAATTCAAAATCTTTATGAAAAATCAATTGTGAAAATGCAAAATTGGACTCTATGGTTGATGTATAATTTTTATTTATTTATACATGGTTTATACCAATTTTCATTGTACTAATGCTAATTAATTCTAAAATTGGTTTTAAAACTAGTATTTTTAACACATTGCACTGAAATCTTTGTCAAGAAATGGTTGGTTATACCTTGCATTTGCCTTGGAACAAGCCATACCTTTTTCTCATTCCAATTTTAGTATTGAAAGAGACACCACAAAATTTGAATCACAAACTCTCAATGCATGTTTCTCTCTCACCAGGCGGATGCAACTTCAATTGCATTAGTTGTTTGCAGCCACATCAAACTGGTACATAACTTACGTGAGATTGATGATTAAGTTATTCATAGACACATGCAAAGCTCACATGGCAGCCTGGTTTGAACATTCGATCTGCTCTCGTGCATGTTCTGGAAAATCCAAATAAATGTCATGTAGAGAGGTAGAGCGTCCCTGCACTTGACTTCCCTCACATATTATTATGCAGAGTTGAACAATTCAGTTCGCCAAGTTGGACTGATTGGACAAAGTCCAAGTCCTAAAACTGAAAATTTGATTACCACCACTTGTATAGTACGGTGCTACTGTAGACGGTGGGGTCACCTCCGCAATTCTTGCCTCCCATCTTTGTCTTGTGCTCAGCTGGGGTTTGCAAAAGAGGACCAGAGTTCGTCTTCTTGAGGGTTTGCGCTCTGTTATCGTTTTCTACTCCTTGCTCTCTCACTTTGGATCTTGCCGACAGTGAGTGTTGTGCACTTTGTGTACTTGGACCGCGAATTTGGTGGCAGCGAGTTCGTCCGCGGTCGTTGCAGCTGCGATTGGGGTGGCGTTGTTGATCATTCTGGCGCGGCGGAAGCTGCAGGGCGACGAGTTGGTCAAGGTGCAGCCGTTTCAGGAGAACAGTCCTGCCGTTGCCGACATCACTATCTTCGCTGTATATCAGGTATGCTCGCACAGTTTGAATATTCTTTGAGCACTTGACCTCTCCGCTTGATATCGATTAGTTCAGTGTCGAGAGAATTCGTACTTCATCTCTCATGCGAAGCCAACTTGTCTGTTCCCATGAATTTCTATTTGTTGGAATAGCCGTGCAAACTGGGTGTACGATAACTACACCTGAAGGTGTTGAGTATAGGTACTGTTGTTAGAATGATTAGATTTCTTAAGGCTCTTCTTAGCAAATCATAGAAGATTCCAAGTCGCCAGAGAATTCATTAGTTGGACATTCTATGTTTGCAAATGTTTTCTGGGTTTGAAAGATGACCAAAACATTCATAAGTATTGGTATTGAGGTCATGAATATTCTCACGATTACTATGTACTCGCTGAGCACAAGATTTTTGAGTGTCGGGCTTTACGTAGGGGTTCACTTCATCGCCATTTCACCATATTATGAGTTCCTCGTGTTTCGCTAGCTGCTAAGAGTTTTCGTTCTGTTGGGATTCTAGTCATATGCAGCTTTGACCTTAGTTCTGTGCGGGAGGATTTGTACTGCACTAGGGGTTTTGCCGACCTTGTCGTCGGTATGACGGTGTCGGTATCCAGAGATCTTGCGGTATCCAGAGATCTGGGATTTGAAGGTCGCGCTAATCAGTGCTTGCTCTTACTTTATTGCAGCGGATTTGCGGATATGCTGGATGTTCCTTGTTCGATGCGTAGGGTTTGACCTAACGTAGTTCTATCTGGAGTCGGCGCTGTGTGTCTGCTCCTTACTGCCGTCACTGGTGCGGATTCTTAAACCCTAATTGGAGTATTTGTGCCATTTTGATGTCCACGGATATGATCAGGTTGTGAGCCTCTTCACGAATCTTGTAGCGCCAGGGTTAATTACCGGAGAACGGAATCTTTTGCTGATTTTTCATTTTTGAATTGCGTTTCTGATTTGCTTAGCCTGTGTGTTTCCTTAAACATTTTGGAAGAGTCTGTTTAAAAGCTGTAGTGACACATACAAAAGATTCATTTACTGGTAAACCTGGTTCAGCTCGCCATTCCTTGCCAGTTTGTGCTTGTCGTTTTGCTTGTCAAGTTGACTGCTTTGATTGGGAGGTGTGACTTTGTGCAGCATCCAACAGCATGTGACATTATTGCACAGATTTTCTGAAGTGCCTATGACTCGTTATCTCTCATCTGCTGTGCAGTGCATTTGCATATCCTGTGACTTCAGGTTTCTAGTGTGTATTTCTTGATGTGCAGATCTAGAAGGAATGATGTGTGCAATATCCATTGCGTCACTAGTGTGGCGAAATGATCGATGGGTTCATGAATGTTTTTGTTTCTAGGTACGGTGATGCTTTTAGGTGGGCTCAGTTGTGAGACTGTCCTTGTCGAAATGGTTTAGAGCATGTCAGCATTGTTTCGAATCCGTGATTGAGCCTCCAGTAAAGGTCACACAAAAAAAAACTGATTTAAGGTCTAGATTATTAGAGGAGAATTTTTTTAAATTAATTAGATTTTTTGTTATATTTATTCATTTATTCTATTTTGAGTCAATAAAAAAATATTTTTTAATGGATTTGATTAGGATTTTCTATATTGATTTGTATTTGTTTGTTTTTTCTAATAAAAATATATAATTGAAATTTGTATATAACAAAAAAGATATCTAGGAATGTTTTCTATATCTTTAAAGAATTAATGACTTAATCTTCTTTTTTAATGAAAAAAGTGATTGTATGTAGTAAAAAGATGTAACATATATAATATACAAGTAGGCCCACTAATGAAGGGTGACACAATTAACCCCTAAAAATTCCAAATGTTATTTCAAAACCAATGAGAAGTCAATTTCGAGTTTGGTATTGCTTCAGTTTAGTGTAAGTTCACTTAGAAACAAAATTTTCATGTTTCATTCCATTTTCAAATGAAGATTTTGTTCTTCTCTTCTAAATTACCAATGATATGTGTTTATGAACTTGTGAATTCTATTGATCACTTTGTGGAAAGTGGAGTCTAGATGGGGTCAAATTGTTTGTCACCTGAATCAATGAAGAACATTGCTAGTGTTGGCCAAAAATAAATAAAAATGGACCAAAGCTAGTTCCCATATGACTTCAAAATTGCTAAGAATAATTTGAGATCGAAGTTGGGCCCCTCTTTGTTCTTTAGGGTTTCATCCATAAGCACATATAGAAAGATTGAAAAACGTTCAAGATGGAGAGTGAAAGGAAACCATATTGAACATTTGTTGATGCTCACATGAGAACTATTGTTGTGAGTTGTGTAGAGAGTTCACAAGGAGCTTTGACTCGCAAGTTAAGGGTGGTATATTCTACTACCATTTAATCTATAGAGGCTACATTCATATGTTTTTCAAGAGCTCTTTGATTATCAAGTGATTTCACGAGGATCACCTTTTTTACAACACACTACATTTGTTCTTGGCATGTATCTTGGAACTCCATACTTCCATCGTAAAGACTACCGCTTATTGAGAAAAAGCAAGTTGACAATGTATGTGAATACTCAAGCCATGTCCCCATCTTTATCAATAATCTTGTATATTGTATTGACATAAATTCATTTAGAATTTTCACTTCAAAGATTGCAATAAGAGTGATTTGTGTAGAGTGGGTGAATTATAGAATAGGATGTTTTGTCCCATCTACAAACTCCTTTTTAATTTCTTGTAGTCATTTGTGTGTTTCAATTTTTAGGTAACAATCATGACAAGCGATATGGAGAGTGACGTTAGTAACCCAAGTGATGCAAAAAGATTGTGGGCAACTGAAGGTGTGGTTAGTTTTACCCTTGGTTTCACTAGTAACCTCTTCTTTTTATTTAGTTCTTAAATACCATTGTTTGTAGTTTTAAAATTCTCACCTTGGGATGACATTGCAAACATTATTTATTTGATGGAATTTGGATGTGTTGATTTCTTAAGTAGATCGATCATTGGTTGTGTCCAGGTGAATTTGGAGACTACGATGTTTTCATTAGTCATAGAGGCCCTGACACCAAGACGGGCTTTGTGGGCTATTTACATGATGCTTTGAAACGAGTTGGGTTGCATCCCTTTTTGGATTGCATGTCCATTGGCAAAGGCCAAGATTCTTGGAAATGCATTGATCAAGCTATCAAGATAACGCCCCTAGCCCTAGTCATCTTTTCCAAGAGTTTTGCACAATCAGAGTGGTGTTTGAAAGAATTACATGCAATGTTGGAGTCTCCTTCAATGAAGGTGCTACCCATCTTTTACAAAGTTCAACCTTGGGAAGTGAGTTTTCCAAATAAGGGTCAATTAGCTATTGGATTTACAAAGTTGGCCGAGAGGCATGATGAATGTCTCCTTGATGAATGGAGAATAGACATGAAAATGGCTTCAAAGCTCAACGGTTGGGAGCACAAAAAAGGAGACAAGAGGTAAGTATGTGGATATTCATTGTATGTTATAAAGAGTTTTGTAATTGACCTTAACCTTGACATTGTATTTGTTGGTAATGAAGTTTTTGAAAATGTTGTTTGCAGGTTGGAAAAGGACTTGGTATTGGAGGTTGTTGGAAAGATATTTGAATTGGCAAATAAGCCCCTTCCCTTGGATGTAGGTGATCATATTGTAGGTGTGAAGCAAGTTGCTAAGAACCTCATTCAAACTGTTAATGAGAAGAATTTCTTGATGTTGGGATTGTGGGGAATGGGTGGAATTGGGAAGTCCACTTTGGCAAGGGAGTTATACAACCAATTAGAGCAAAGATTTGATGCGAAGTGTTACGTGGAAGATGTGGTGGAGAAGGTGAATCAAGGTGGTGTAACGAGTGTCCAAAATCTTATTTTGAAGCCGCCATGTGAGAATGACAAGATTACAAACAAATCTAATGGGAAGGTTATTCTTGAGGAAAGGTTGTCTAAAAAATCCATTCTTTTGGTTTTAGATGATGTTCGTGACAATGATGACATGGATTATTTGGTGTCCCACAAAATGTTGAAGAAAGATAGCCTGTGCATTGTTACTTCTCGAAATCGGCGTATATTTGAGAAGTCAACTTCATTTCATGTCAATCATGAGATTCACACTTATGAAGTTCAATTATTGAATGACCGCAACTCTCAAAGTGTCTTAGCATGTCATGCATTTGGAGGTGATTGTGAAGTACCTCCAAGATTCAAAGGTCTTGTTAGAGATGTTAGCATGGCATGCAATGGAGTTCCGTTGGTGTTGAAGGTTTGTGGATCTCTTTTGAGGCATGAGGAAGATGTGGAGACTTGGGAGGAAGTTTTGAAGAAATTGTGCTGTGGCACTATAATGGATGAGAAGAAGATATTTGAATGTCTTCGGATTAGTTATGATGCTCTTCAAGAACAACATCAAGAAATGTTTTTGGATATTGCATGTGCCTTGTTGGGAGAATCTGCAGAGATGGCTAAATTAGTTTGGAGATCCCAAGGTTGGTCTGCAACATTGGGTGTTCGAAGCCTTGTGGAAAAGGCCTTGATTAAAGTGGATGCATCTGGTGCCTTGGGCATGCATGACCACTTGCGAGACATGGGCCGTGCAATTGCTAAGCAAGAAAGTGCAAGTATGGGTATTTACAAACGCTTATGGGGTTTTGAATCTTTGGCTTTTTTGAACAAAAATGAGGTATTCTTTGTAACCATTTAACTTTAATTTGGTCAATCATTCTAATAGAGTATTAGTATGTAGTTTTTTTGTGTCATGTTAGAGGGGAAACTTGAATAGATTATAGTAATTATATTCATTCTAGTTGATTATTTGAGGATCCAAAAATTGTGTATGTAAACTTCTTTTAGTTTTAGTAATTCATGTGTGCAATGATTTTTTTTTGAGTTTACCCATAGAAAGTTTGATCCAAGAAACATATGTATATTTTAGCTTTTTGGTTTAATTAATTTCTGTTGGATGTTTTTGTGTAGCTACTGCCAGGTTCTCTTCAAACTTTGATCCTTCCACGGGAACTTAAAATTCGTATTAACCTTTCTGTCATGAAAGAATTGCGTATATTCAAATGCGAGGGTGGCTTGTTTTCAATGTCATTACTTCTAGAAACTTTGCGATGGCTTCATAACATCGAACTTATCCATTCACCATTAACACATTTTCCAGAATCACCTGAAAACAATGAATTGGTGATACTATTTTGGACATATGGTTCAATTGAGAGATTGCCGGAATCTTTTGGAGTATTGAACAAGTTGAAAGTGTTGAATCTAAGGTACTGTGTTAATCTCATGGAGCTACCAGACTCATTTGGAGGTCTTATGAATTTAGAAAACTTAGATCTCCAAGGAAGTGGAATCCAAAATTTACCCAAATCTTTTGGAACATTGAATAAATTGAAGATGTTGAATCTAAGGTATTGTAATGGGTTTAAAGAGCTACCAGATTCATTTGGAAGCCTCAAGAGTTTGGAAAACTTAGATCTTGAAAGTAGTGGAATCCAAAGTTTATCCAAATCTTTTGGAATGTTGAGCAAGTTGAAGGTATTAAATCTAGGGGATTGTTCTGAGCTTATAGAACTACCAAATTCATTTGGAAGCCTCGAAAATTTGGAAAACTTGCATGTCCAAGGAAGTAGAATCCAAAGTTTATGCAAATCTTTTGGAATGTTGATCAAGTTGAAGGTGTTGAAATTAGGGGGATGTCGTGAGCTTGTGGAGCTACCATATTCATTTGGAAACCTTGAAAATTTAGAAAATTTAAATCTTGAAGGAAGTGGAGTTCAAAATTTATCCAAATCTTTTGGAACATTGAGCAAGTTGAAAGTGTTGAATGCGGGGTATTGTGATAATCTCATGGAGCTACCAAATTCGTTTGGAGGCCTTGAAAATTTAGAAAGCTTAGATCTTGAAGGAAGTGAAATCCAAAATTTATCCAAATCTTTTGGAACGTTGAGCAAGTATGGTCAATTTCGTTAAAATGGCGGTATTCCGCACGCCATTTTAATGGAATATCTTCTACAAAAGAGAATAAGTGTGCCACGATAGGGTCATACATGTGCCAATTTTATGCCTAGCACATTCAAATCACTCCTAGTTCACGCATTTCCACTCCCCTCGAACAATCTTTCAATTGTTTTCATTCTTTTAGTGGTTTCATTTTGTGCCATTTTAATGGAATACCGCCATTTTAACGAAATTGACTATAAGTTGAAAATGTTGAATCTAAGGTATTGTGATAATCTTATGGAGCTACCAAATTCGTTTAGAGGCCTTGAAAATTTGGAAAACTTGGATCTCCAAGGAAGTGGAATCCAAAGTTTATCCAAATCTTTTGGAACATTGAGCAAGTTGAAAGTGTTAAAAATAGGAGATTGTGTTAATCTCATTAAGCTACCAGATTCATTTAGAGGCCTCAAAAATTTAGAAAACTTGGATCTCCAAGGAAGTGGAATCCAAAGTTTATCTAAATTTTTTGGAATGTTGAGCAAGTTGAAGGTGTTGGGTCTAGGGAATTGTAGTAATCTCATGGAGCTACCAGATTCGTTTGGAGACCTCAAAAATTTGGAAGACTTGGATCTTCAAGGAAGTAGAGTCCAAAGTCTATCCAAATCTTTTGGAACACTGATCAAGTTGAAGGTGTTGAATCTAAGGTGTTGTAGTGAACTATTAGAACTACCATATTCATTTGGAGGCCTCAAAAATTTGGAAAACTTGGATCTCCAAGGTAGTGGAATCCAAAGTTTACCCAAGTTTTTTGGAATGTTGAGCAAGTTGAAGGTGTTGGATCTAGGGAATTGTGTTAAGCTTAAAGAGCTACCAAATTCATTTGGAGGCCTCAAAAATTTGGAAAACTTGGATCTCCAAGAAAGTGGAATCCAAAATCTATCCAAATCTTTTGGAATGTTGAGTAAGTTGAAGGTGTTGGATCTAGAAGGTTGTTGTGAGCTTGTAGAGCTACCTGATTCATTTGGAGGCCTCAAGAATTTGGAAAACTTAGATCTTGAAAGAAGTGGAATCCAAAATTTATCCAAATTTTTTGGAGCATTGAGCAAGTTGAAAGTGTTGAATCTATGGTATTGTATTAAGCTCATGGAGCTACCCGATTTGTTTGGAAGCCTTGAAAATTTGGAAAATTTGGATCTTGAAGGAAGTGGAATCCAAAGTTTATCCAAATCTTTTGGAACACTAACCAAGTTGAAGGTATTGAATCTAGGGGGTTGTTGTCAACTTGTAGAGCTACCAGATTCGTTTGGAGGTCTCAAAAATTTGGAAAATTTGGATCTCCAAGGAAGTAGAATCCGAAATTTATCCAAATATTTTGGAACACTAAGGAAGTTGAAGGTATTGAATTTAGGGTACTGTATTAATCTCATGGAGCTACCAGACTCATTTGGAGGCCTAAAAAATTTGGAAAACTTGGATCTCCAAGGAAGTGGAATCCAAAGTTTATCTAAATCTTTTGGAACATTGAACAAGTTGAAAGTATTGAATCTAGGATACTGTGTTAATCTCATGGAGCTACCAGACTCATTCAGAGGTCTTATAAACTTGGAAAATTTGGATCTCCAAGGAAGTGGAATCCAAAGTTTATTCAAATCTTTTGGAGCATTGAACAAGTTGAAAGTGTTGAAATTAGGGGATTGTAGTAATCTTGTAGAGCTCCCATATTCGTTTGGAGGCCTCAAAAATTTGGAAAACTTGGATCTTCAAGGAAGTGGAATCCAAAGTTTATCCAAATCTTTTGGAACATTGAGCAAGTTGAAGGTGTTGAATCTAGGGTATTGTATTAATCTCATGGAGCTACTTGACTCATTCAGAGGCCTCAAGAATTTGGAAAACTTAGATCTCCAAGGAAGTGGAATCCAAAGTTTATCCAAATCTCTTGGAACATTGAACAAATTGAAAGTTTTGATCTAGGGTATTGTGTTCATCTCATGGAGCTATCGGACTCATTTAAAGGACTCAAGAATTTGGAAAATTTGAATTTTCAAGGAGGTGGAATCCAAAATTTATTCAAATATTTTGAAACATTGAGCAAGTTGAAAGTGTTGAATCTAGGGGATTGTGGTAATCTCATGGAGCTACCATATTCGTTTGAAGGCCTCAAGAATTTGGAAAACTTAGATCTCCAAGGAAGTATAATCCAAATCTCTTAAAATGTTGAGCAAGTTGGAAGTATTGAAGCCAAGGGATTGTAGTAAGCTTTGAGCCATCTTAAGTGAAGATGGCAAGAATTTCAATGGTCTTGTATGGTGTGGGTGGCGATAGTATTGTTGGTGAGTTGAAATGTTGTATCTATAACATGCGTTGTAGTAAGGCAAGGATGTGTTCTAGGTAGAGAAGTTCAAGCATGCACATTACAACAAGTCAAAGTTGTGAAGATTAATACTACCTAGCCTCTCTCCTCCTCTAGACAACCTCAACACGCATTTGGAACTTTGGCTCTCCCAAGGACAATGTGTGAGTCTCCACCATGCATGTACATACCATCGTTGCTATCGTGGACTTGCACCCCTTCCCTGGTCTGTAGGTTGCTATCATTGCCAACTAGAGAGTACTAAGATGAGACTCATGGGAGTGTTAGGACATATTGGTTCAATTCCTTGTTGAAGTATGGATTTTGCTCATCTATGCAATCACTAGCTTTCATATATGTGTATTGCAAATCTTGCTATTTATTTCCATGCAATCAATGAAGTGAGTGCAAAATCAATGCAACAATTAATTACATTCTTTGTCAATATATGTTAGTCTTTTTGCCTACGTAGGTTTGTCCTAGCATGTACTACTATATACATGAGATGATTGAAGTTGGTAAAATATCTATACATTAAATTAGGTTGTTTGTTTTGTTTGTTTGATATGTTGAGAGCTAGGAAACCATGAGCCCTACATGTGCATTCTTGGTACCACTGGAAAGCTCTTTGTAAAGAGGAGTGCACAGACTTTATTTGTAGTGTTTGGACCTATAAAGTGAAAATTATTGAATTTCAAATTTTTTATGAATTCAATTATCTTCTATTTTATTTTACTAATTTTGCATGTCTAAATGCCACAACACAAAGCCCTTGCACTCCTTCATGCACAAAGCTTTTTATTCATATCAAAAACACAACCTCTCACACTTCAACAAAGCCCTTGTACTCCTTTGTGCACAAAAGCTATTGAATTTCAATGTTTTTGAAAATTAGAAAATTATTTGTACTTTTGTTTTGGTTGTGGCAATGGCAATGGTACATTAGTCTATTTCTAAGTGAACTAGTTACTTAGTTGAAATACTAGCAACAATCACACTCTTTGTCAATGTTAGTTGGTCTTTGTGTCAATGTAGGTTTGTTGGTTTAAGATTTAAGGGATGTATTGAAGCCTTGCATTGACAAAAACTAAGATTACAATGAATGTGAGGAAGGTTGATTTTGAAGGTTGAAAATTTAATTAGCCAATTGCAGTGTAGAGTAGTTGCCTATTACTTTGATTTGGGGCTTGATTCATTGCAAATGTGCATAATAATTTGTAGTTCATTATTGGATATCTTGATAGGGTTCAATCAATATTATATATTGTAAACCAATGTGTAGAATCTCGTGGACTCAGAGTTTGAGGCATATTGTGAGAGGCCCTTAGTTGAATTGTTCAATTTCATGTGCAACTAAGTTTGTCTTGTCTAACAAAATTTTGAATTTCAGTGATGTATTGGACATCTAATGTTGTGTATCTAATGGACAATGTGTCGAATAAGCCTATCTATAAGTGTCTAATAAGGTCATCAACCACCCACTTAGATAATTTTAAATCTCACTATAATTATGAACTTAAATTTAGAATGTAATGTGCTTATCAAATTGAAATACTTTACTAAAGTGAGATTTGAATGTATCAAGTTAGCGTGAATTTATTTGAAAGTCAACCTTAAAGTTGACTTATTGGACATCACAAGGACTCTACTAGACATTGTCTGACATTTGTTTGTCACGTTGTTGCAATGTTTGCCAAAACAACCATGAGTGCAACTTATGTATGTGCAAACACAACTTATGTTCGTTTCAAGTTTGTGAGAATCCAATTTTGAACATAGATCTTGATTCCCGAAGGTGCTCATGCTAAATATTAGTAGGACATGGTGTAGGTTGTGGGGTTGAGAGATTGAAATGTCACCTTTGGGATTTTCAATGCCATGACTTAGGAGATGGATGTTACAAGGTGAACAAGTCATTTTTGCAACTAGCTTCTAGATTCTTTAGTATTGATAGTAGCAAAATTTGCATTTCAAAAGATATTCTTGGAGGATGTTGGATTGATTGTATGAGAATTTTCATTAAATTGGTGGTATTCCAATACTTTGACCCCTTCTAGAAGTCAACGAGCATTTTGAAACATAGATTCATGTCTATCTTAGATTTTATACATTTATGTACGTAAATGTCAAAATTTCACTAAAAATATTGTATGAGGTATGGCGGTTGTGTGACATCACATCCTTCATGATTTTTCACACATTTCTCTACATCTTCATGGACATGAGGACCCTTTGTATCGAGCTCTCTACACATGTGCTATTTCAAACAAATTTTCACTACTTAAATAATTTATATGTCACATAATGCCCATTATTAGAGTGAGTTTGGGATGAGTATAGGGCCTCAACTTGTAAACTTTGCATCATGATAATTAATTGTCTTATGTTCTTTGATTTTAGTTATATAATATATATAATTCGTACTCTCTATTTTATATTTTTTAATGATTGTGATGAATTGAATTAATTATTTTTAAACCATAAGTCTTTAGATTGAAGAGTTTAAAATTCGAGTTTGTATACAATATGATGTTTCATTGATTTTTGAAAGTGAAACTCATTTAGTTCTAGGTGTACAAGCAAGATTGCAATATTCATCATTACTTTAAACCACATGAATCATTCAGGGAATTATAAATCTTTAATCACTAATAGATAATGAGTTGTTCAATTTATCATTATTTATCAATTTTTTTATTTGCATTTACAACTTAAGAATAAGGCATTTAAAGGCATATTGCATATTTGCACTCAATGGTTATGGTTGGCCAATTTTTTTATAAAATTGACTTCAATTTTCTTAGAATATTTCTTTTTAAGATTAATTGTGTGGAAAAAAATCAAATCATTCTATTTTTAAACATCTACTTCATTATTTTTGCCAACTTTAATTAATTAATTGTTAATTTGTTATAGCATATTGACCCTCACCATTGGGTATAGAAATAAATAAAAATGCAACCTTAAAGGTCAATTTAGTCCAAATGAATGCTTCCATCTTGCCTACCTCTTTGCTAATGAAATTCTAAGAGACCTTGATTGGCTAAAATCTCACAACCATAAACCTAGCCATAAACTTTGTTTATTTAATTGATCTTGTGGTTCACAATACCAAATCGAATAATAAATAGACATGGCCAAGCTATAGTCTCTCTTGGGTTTATACCAAGACTATGTAGGGTGTCATTACTATTGTCATCTTAGACTTCCACCTCTCACAGTTCCATCTAAGAAGTGTGATACCATTTAGTTTTACAATCACTTGGCTCCACCTTGGTGTAAACTAATCCTAATAAAGCATTAAAAATGCCATTGAAAATTTTCTTGAAACCTCCATAAGTTGAGAAATCGTGGGCATTATAGTTTAGGAGCAAAGTAACTAAGAGATGACTAGTGATTGATCACGGTCACTAGAGACCATCACTCAACTCTTATAAAGATCATCCTAAGAATTGAGTGGTACATACAATAGAACATCTAATAAGCAATAGGGCTAGGACTAGTCTAATATATTAGGGTAGTAATACCCATAACCCTCTCTATATCCATAACCATCTCTTCTGAAATCTTGGAAAGTGAATAGATGTGATTACAAGGATGTACTACATTTGAATATCTAACCCTAGTGTTGGTATTAGGTGCATTTACAATTAATTGTCTCTTTAAAAATTCACAAATTATATTCACAGTGTCCAAATAATACATTTGAAAATGCACAAGAACTATCTTTCTCTTGCAAGTTTTCTTGCTAATTGAGTTCCAATAATTTTTTAGGTGTCTATTAATAGACATCATATCCCCAAACCTTAAATTCACGGTTACGAGTGTTGCTACCTTACATTAGACAAGTTATTATAATAGGAGAGGATCATTTGTGTTTATGATGTTTGTATGGGACCAGGGCTGGGACTACAATCAATATTACTTATAGGTTTATTACTTTACAAAGTGTTACTTATTAGAAATTCTATTGTATAGTAAGGTCTACTTCATTTACGAATTTTTGCATTCACAGGGACAAAATGACTGCTGCCATCTTTGACGCCCTCTCTAGGGCTGAAAAATTGTTATTTTATCATGAATTTTTTTCCACGAGATCATCTCTATGTTAATAACATATGAGCCAAATTTCAAGGCCAAGAGATTTACACATAAAAAGATATTCACAATCTACCAACATGTGTAGTTGTGAGAAAAAATTCAATGCTACCAACTTTGACACCCTCCCAAAGATTGAGAAATTAAAATTTGGCCATGAAATTTTTGTTATGAGATCAGGTCTATGTTGTTAATATGTGTGACAAATTTCAAGTTCAAAGTATTTTCCCATTAAAAGATACTTTAAATCTACAAACAAAAGTAGTTATTGCACTTGAAGAAAAACACATCCAGCACAACCAACTACTATGCAACTAGTGCCCTATGCAACTGTCATGCAACTAGTTTCCTCTCTATTTGCACCAAATCTAATGTAGTTGTTTTGTGTCATTGTTTTACAACATTCATTCATTGTTTTAGTTGCAAAGTAGTCATTCTGTAGTTGCAAAAAAAGACTAGGAAACAACTAGTGTCCTATGCAACTATTATGCAACTGTAAAATGACCATAGTTGTTTCCTAGTTGTACGCTAGTTGTTTCTTAGTTGCACTCTAGTTGTTTCCTAGTTGCTTTCAAAGTTCATTCCCATTTGTGTTATATCAATTGACCCATATCAATTGTAAAGAGTACCATTAGATTGAACATATAAGACTTGTAAGTTGTTATAGTCTTATGTAATGAATTCTTTTGATAGAATTCTAAGATTTCTATAATTTGTGGGTTTCTACAATTTGTACATTTTGTATATAAGAATTTAAAAAATAATTAAAATTCAAGAAATTTTATAATCTAAGAAATTGAATTTTGAAATCTAGGAAGAAGGTAGATCTGAAATTTTGAAATCTAGGAAGAGGGTAGATTTGAAATTTTGAAATCTAGAAAAAGGTAGATTTGAAATTCAAAAATCTAAGAAAAAGGTAGTTCTGAAATTCTAAAATCTAGAAAGGAGGTAGATCTGAAAATTTGAAATCTACAAATCATTGAGATTTATATTTTAAAATTTACAAATCTACAAGTTGCAAGCAAGTTGCAAACAAGTTGCACACAAGGATGAAGTTCTTTGTATGGTGTTGGATGACAAAAAACCTTGCAACTAGACTGCAACTAATGCGACTTGTCCACTGCAACTACGGACTCTACATTGTCACCTAGTTGCAAACGTCCTATGCAACTACAAAATGAGTTGCATATTGTAGTTGCAAAACCCCTCATTTTCTTCTAGTGTTGGAAATTATTTCACAACTACACATGTTGGTAGATTTCAAATATCTTTTTCTAGGCAAATCTTTTAAACTTGAAATTTGGCACAAATATTATCAACATAGAGTTGATCTCATGAAAAAAAATTCATGATAATTAAACAATTTTTCTGCCCTTAGGAAGGTGTCAAAGTAGGCACCAGTGAAATTGTTTCTCTCAACTACATTTGTCCACTAGTAGATTTCAAATATCTTTTAATGGAAAAATCCTTTGAACTTGAAATTTGGCACACATTTTACCAACATAGACATTATTTCATAACAAAAATTTCATGGCCAAATTTTAATTTCTCAATCTTTGGGAGGGTGTCAAAGTTGGTAACATTGAGATTTTTCTCACAACTACACATGTTGGTAGATTGTGAATATCTTTCTATGTGTAAATCTTTTGGCTTTGAAATTTGTCACATATGTTATTAACATAGAGATGACCTTGTGAAAAAAACTTCATGATAAAATTACAATTTTTCAGCCCTAGGGAGGACGTCAAAGATGGCAGCAGTGGATGGCAGCAGTCATTTTTTCCGTGTGAATGCAAAAATTCGTAAATGAAGTAGACCTTACTGTACAAAGATTAGTTTTCTGGTAACCTTGGTTAATCTCACCATCCCTTACCAGTTTGTGCTTGTCAAGTTGGTTGCTTGAGGTGTGACTTTGAGCAACATCTAACATCATATGATTTTATTGAACAAATTGCTGAAATGCATATAACTCTTTTTCACTTATTTAGGTTTGCAATCCATTTTATATCTATTGCCTCTAAAATAATCCCTAATGGTTCATTGCTATGTTTCACAAAAAAAACTTTAATTTCTAGTGCAAAGAGCAATGCTGGAAAAAAATACTTTTTTGCATAGTCAACCATATGATCTTACACAAGACTTATATGAGAATACGTGGAAGAATATCATATGCTTTGACCATGTAGATTGTAAGATATTAATGTTCAAAGTGAAAAAGAAAACATTTTTTCCATTGCTTTAATAAGTTCTTAGATTTTGTATCCCCTTAACTATAAGCTTTTGTAGCATAGATTTTTGAGGTTTAAATGCTTATGGTGGGGATTAATTCAAAAATATATGAAAAATAATTCAAACCAATTTTTAACAATTTTCATACTTGTGAAAATTGTTGAGTGGAAGTAGGTAAAAAATGGGAGGAAAAATTGAGTTGTTAATAGTTCAATAATGGATCTACAACATCTCAATCCTAACATAGAGATTGTTTTAGTAAGTAAATTATACCCTATGGACGTTTTTGTTTTGAAATATTGTTAAAATTGAGTTCAGAAATGGATGTTGTATGTTATTTTTTCAGAAAAATGTCCTAATTGCCTACAAAACACAAGTCTTTATAATTTTTACATCATTTATCGAAATGAATTGAATCAAAGCTCTAAAAGAAAACCAAATATATTGTATGCAAAGCAAAAAGCTTAATTATATTTTCAATACTATTAATTTTTTAGCAATACACATTTGAGCATTTTGAGCTTGGAAGGTCATAATTTTTTTTCCCAAGCACCAAATGACATAAAAATTACATTTCCCCAAGATTAGTTTATTTCTCTACCTGCAAAAGAAGTTTAAAAAAATAAAAATAAAATTTGACATCATAGAAACTTGCTTCAAATTCTTAAAAACCCATTCTAGAACTTTGAATCTTTAGGGATTAAAAAATCAATTTTTGGCTTGTATTTCTTAATGAATGATGTGTAGAACTTCCATTAGCCAATGACTCTTATGCAAAAAAATGATTGATGGATTTATGAATGTTCTTGTTTCCAAGGTTGGTTGCCTAATTAGAATGTTGTGGCTTTTTGCAGCATCTACATCTGAATGTTATAAATGAACAAATTTGTTCATATTCTTATTGTCTATGAGTATCCAATCAAGCTATGCATTTTAATTTGCTATAGCCTATGGATTAAAATTTTGCTTTATGTGTATCAAAGTATAGAGATCAACAAGGAATTATAATGTGTCAAAGATTAATTTATTGACAACACTTGTGTCTCTGCTACCTTCTTCATACTCCCATGATAACTATTGTTGTGAGTTGTGCAAGGACTTTACGAGGAGCTTTGACTCATGAGTTAACAATGGTAGATGTTACTGCCATTTGATCTATAGGGGATTCATTCATACGTTTTTTAAAAGCTAGTTATACAATGATTTCTAGAGGACTAAAGCTTAAAAACAACATGGAAAGAGTTCTTCAAGTCATCTACAAATTTGCTAGATGGACCAAGATTTGCAACCCCTTGTTGCACCAAATAACAATTGTACTACACATGTATTTTGGAACTCCACATTCACATCGTGAAGGCTACCACTTGCAAAGAAGAAGCAAATTGACAATATATTTGTGTACTTAAGCCATGAGCATGTCTTTATAAATTTTCTCGTATATTGTGCTAATATGAATTCCTTTAGAATTCGAAGGTTGTAAGAAGAGTGACTTGTATGGGGTGAATCACAAACTAGTATATTTTGTCCTAGTAGCAACTTCTTCTTTTCATTCATTCTAGTCATTAGTGTGTATTTCAATTTTGAAGTCGGAAGTATGACAAGCGATATGAAGAGTGACACAAGTGATGCCAAGAAATTGTATGCAAGTGAGTCATATCCATCATAAAGTCATTCTCATTTATTCAAAGGATGACAATACAATTTTAATATTGGAATTGGAATTTTTTTTCATGATTTCTACTAAATCTCCCTTTACTATTAATAAAAATTAGTGTGCCTTACTAGACAAAATGAAATAAAATTTCTAGTTTGCTTAATTAGTTAATGAACTTTGGGTGCAAGCTAAGGTGTGCATGTAGGTACTATGCAAGAAGACTAAGTTATTACTTGATTATAGGTATAAGTCCATGTAGTTGGTAAACCCTTGTGTTTCACTCCAGGGGTGCTATTCTGTGAGCCTACGCTCGTGAGCTTGTGAGCTTGCGAGCATACAATTTTTTGGTGTAAAGTTTAGAGTGAGACCTATGACCGTGGCTTTTAGAATAGTACAGAAATGGAATAAAATATTGAAATAATATTCCCATTTTGGCAATCCAAATCAATTTTAATCCTAAAAATATATTGTAAGTCCAATTTTGTTGAAGTTCATTATATTTACCTATTAATAAATTTGTATCAAATATCACATATTTTATATGTGTACTATTTAATTCCACAATTTCCATAATTAGAAACATTCAATTAAGATTCTGAATACTATCAATAAGAAATTCTTTCATTAAATCATACTAATTGAAAATATTTGAGAATAGGAAGAAAGGTATAAAAAAATAGGAGTAGCCAAAATGGTGGTGACATTGATATATTCATTGAATTGGAACCACAAAAATTCAAGACAAAATTTTTGAAAGTGTAATGTTTTGTGATCACAGGATACTATCATTGAAGTGTCAAAACAATGACAATATTGAAAAGTTGAAATAAGCATTCAAAAGAACTAAGAAGTACAAGGTTCATAATATTTTAATTGAAGAAGTATATCCAAATTCAAATTCTACCTTTCAAAAGGCCTAGAAGAATTGCACTGACCTATAATGGCTACAAAAAGAGTTACGGTGGAAATCAAAAGGTTGACACTAGTTCCTTCTCTCGGCTCCGAGAGGTCCTACAACGATAGACAACATTGATCAATCTTCCAAAAAATCAATGTAACAAGGCTCTCTCCATTTCAATCTAAATCCTTGTGAATTAAGTCTAATTTATCCACCAAAAATATTAAGAAGAGGAGGCTATAGTATCCATAGCATATTTTATTGTACAACAAAAACATCACACAAGAAATTGAAAGTATAGAACAATGCAATGTAGTTGTTTTGCCTTCATTATGAAAAACTATAAAAAAATCAACAAAAATTAGAAGTTCAATGTAATGAAATAGTAATTGTTTTCCCTTCATCATGAAAATAAATAAAAACAAATGGAAAATTTGATCCAACAACTATGCAGTAACTGAAAATAGAATCACATAGATGAAGAAGACATTGACTGAGAATAATCACTACTATCAGTACAAGAATGGCCCTCATCTACTTCTATAGTTGTCAAATCTAAAAACTGCAACACCTTGGGATGTACATTGGCAATTTTATTCCGTGTAGGAATAAGTTGCCGAGATGCACAATCAACAGCTAAAGCCTCAGCATACGTCGGTAGAATATATGATTTCTCCGGACTTGGAAAAAATCCTGGTAAGGAGTAGAACGGCCGGTGTATGGCCTCAGTATGAATCATGCTACAAAAACAAAATTTAGAGTTAGAAAAACTTAAAGATAGTCTAGTGCTTGAAACTCATGGAAAGCAAAATCAAAACAAAAAACAAAAAAAACTTACTTACTGAATCGGGATTTTTTGACGATACGTGGAACCACAACATCCTCTGCATCGGGGTCATCTGAGGGCACCGTTACTACTATAGGTGTGGCAGGAACAACCTCAACTGTACGAATGAGAGGGGCAAGCATTGCATCAAAGATGGCCTTATCTTCTTCCAAGGCAATGATGTGCCTGTCTAGAAGCCTACAGCTGTGGATGGCCGCACCTGAAATATATGCATTGACTTAAAATTAAACCGGATATAAAAAAACATGTACAACATATTCAAAAACTTAGTTCGTTAAAAAAAATGTAGATTGTAATATTTACCAGTTGAAGCTGTACAATCTACAACCACGTCACCAGGCATAGATGAAGCTTCAATGAACATCTGCATAAACCGAGGGTCCTTCTCACGTGCACCTCTCCAAGGAATACCCTCATTCATGGCCATTGTCTCCGCCTTTGTGTAGTTTTGGAGAATGTCGTCACGTGCAATGTCTACTCCAAGTGCCTTCAACTTTGGGCACGCTTGAAATGTAAACTTCGAAGGTCCAACCTCTGGCAAGTTTCTCACCCATAGTGAGATTCCAAAACGCAATGTCTGTAGAACAAGGCTAGAGAATGTCAATAGAATACTTTAGAAATTACAAGAGAATTTATATAAAGTTGAAAAACTTGTAATAATTTAAATTAAACATACCGTGAAAGAACGATCCAATGGTGACGTCAAGTGTAAGCGGTTCATCCCCCACCATTCCTTCCGTAGTTTAAATGCATATGGGTCTGCATATCCAAGAATGTCTGCTTTGGCCTGAGCCCTATACGGATGGATAATAATCAATGCCCCATCATCTTGCAAATGTCCATTAGCAAACTCAAAAAGAGACTGAAGCCAAGTATCAGATCGTTGATTCCACTTTGGAATGGTAGTAGGAGGCTTGGAAACATCAGGTACTGGTAATCCTTCTGGCATGTCAGCAATGATAAGATCTACACGTGGCTTGTCACTTTGAACCCCTTTAAAGAATCGATCTTTATCCGCCATGTGCTGCAACAAATACAAATGTCAAAATAAAATAAGAAATAAATAAACTTGAGAAAGAGGAAGTATTTAAGAGGTAATTGAACGCACCTTTTCCATGAATTTGACAATGTCATGGTATAACTGAGGTAAGGGATCACCGAGGACAACCTCCAAAGACGAGTTGCAAATGAACTCATCAATGGTGATGTCACTATCATTGATCACATCAATGACAGTGGGGCCATGTACTAACCCATCTTCCGTCAATACTAGATGCTCAGATCCACGTTTTGTGCCTCTTGAACTGGATGTCTGGAGTTGAGATCCCTGATCCACTGCAGATGACACAGGAATGGGGTGCTTTGAATTCTTCCCCGAATTCTTTTCAGTAGGCGTTGCCTTCCCTTTCTCAGCATTTCGTGCAATCTTCCTTGAAACTCTTTGGAGAGCCTTGTCCACGGCCTCAGAATTCTTAATGGCAATCCTTTTATCCGCGTCGTCTCTCCTCTTCACAGCCTTTGCCCTAGTATCTTCATCCAAGTCAGCAAACTCCTCGTACTCTTGAACAACTTCTTGCGAATCGATGGACTGCTTCAAGCGGTCTTCAGGAAGAGGAGTGAACTCTGGTGGGCAATCAAGGTACCATGCACCTGATTTCAAGTGCGCACTTGTCCACCACTTCAACTGAGAGGGAGAGAACATGCAATGCTCAGTAGACATGTCCAACCAAGTACCAAGAAAAGGTGGCAAATCACGTTTTGCAATTGCTCCCTTTGGAAGTAATTCATACTTGAAGTACCTACAAGCATGTGAAATAATTTTAGAGATAAGGAAACAATGAAGAATGAGAAGAAAATGACATGAATTTAAACTTATAAATCAACACTTCAAAAGAAGAGTTACCTAAATAAAACGCGCTTAACCACAAGGTCCGAGCCTTTGTGCTTTATGAAAGAATCTGACTTCCTGAAGACATCATGTCCTCTGAAGTTTGCAAGAAAAGCATGATCCCAGAGGCGAATTCTCCAAGCCTCAATGTATTCTGATAGGTCCTCTGGTTCTTGGGGAGAGTCCATGTCCAAGACTAGGTTATCCTTCTTCACGATAGTATCAAACATATCTGTGGCAGCATCTTCAATCTAGACATAAATAGATACATTCTGGTTAGATTAAAGCGTTGATCACTAAGTCAACACTTCAAAATCTAATCTCAATTGTAAATAAAAATTATATATACATAGCAAAATCCTCAAAATTTAATTAGAATAACTCACCCCTGAATACCAACATGCCTTTACTAAAAAGGACTTCAAATCCGATTCTCCAACAGGCTTCAATGGAAACCGATGTGCCTCTCTAGTCTGGACGGAAGAGTTCCACCAACGTAGCCACTTCACTTTGTGCTCAGTTTTTACATTGCAGGTAGCAATCATCTGCAACTTTTCGAGAGTCATCTCTGGCACAGCATTCGTACTCCAATGGCGCTCAATCTTCACACAATAAAGTCATTTATCAAAATGATTGCAATATTGAAAACCAACAAAATACAAAAATCCATTGTAAAGATGTAGTCACCTCATCAAGCCATTCCTTCCCAAGGTTAGGATTAGCCACAGCAGTGAGTTTTCCCAATTTCTTTGTTAGATGAGTTGTCTTCTCTTTGTTGCCTTGTCTCATGGCAGCCAAAATTCCATCTTCTGATTGATCCTCGACTACTGTCTCTTCTTTATACAACCTCACTGCGGTATCAGCTACGGCAACAATCTCGTACTGTAGGAAATAATTCAAACAAAGAAGTCAGAAATGACATAGGTCCAAGTAAAAAAATATAGAGAATTAATCGTTTGAGGTCAGTTGAAACTTACACGATAGATGAATGCTGTAAAAACCTCCGTGGACATACTGTACCAAGACTTCCTTAAATTCTGAGTGCACTGAGACATCTTGGAGGGGCTCAAGTGCTCAGAGAACTTATCCAACGTCATGACTCCATACTTACGCACCCTATATAGGGTGTGAACCAAGCTTGTTTTGATAAAAGAATTCTCAATATGCCTGTAAAGCAAGAAATATTGATTTGTTAAAATACATGAAATCAATAAACAAGAGAATGAAATGACATTAACAAATGGAGTCAAGGATAGACATACTTGTTAATGTCATGCATGATATGCATGACAACACCAATCCGTCCTTTGGTCTCTAATAAAATAGAGTCAACAGAAACATGCCAATCTCGGTCGGCGGCATGGTGGCGAGAAATGTAGGCTGACCAGGCCAGAAGTCGATGGTTCCCATCACAAACAAAAAACTTGGAATTCTGAAGATGCTTCAATTCAGGGGTAGCATTCAAATGTGCATTGAATATATCGTTCTCCTCAATCCAGAGAGGTCCCCATGCAACTTTATCACTGTCAGTCACAACCTCTTCCTCCCCTTGTTCATTAGTAACTGAAACATAAAAAATAGATGACCCATCTCTGTATCCATGTACATATTCTTGCTCTAGCCTCGTCAAGTCATACTGCAATGCGGGACGAACCATAGGCATTTGCACAAGACGACACAATGGAATGCGGAGACGAGAAACTGCATGAGGCTTCATCCTTAAACTGGAGATTGAAGCCACTGAATTGACTTTCTGAAACCTACGAACGGCATCTTCAGAGGTGAATTCATCCGTTGCTTCTTCATCATCAGAACCTCCATCATCAATGTCATCAGTTGTCCCAATAGCCGGCTGATCAGAGGCATGGGATTCAACCATGCCCGATATCGTAACAACCTCTTGTGCAGGAGGTGCTTGTAGCTGAACCTACATAAAAGAAGCATATAAATCATGATTGATTAGGCAACTATAAAAGCAAGGAAAATATAATTCTATACTAACTGAGAAATTTATCATCTATTCACTCCATACTTAATCCAGCCTCGGCGCCGAGACGTACAAGAGATTATCTTGTATTTGATATATCAATGCAAACGTAGGACTTCTCCTAAATATAACCAAACCGGAAATTCCAATAAATGATACAAACTACTAAATAACAATCTGGAACATTATCCAATAGATGTCAAACATACTATGAAGAACATGTCCTCTCGGTGCCGAGAGGACATATTTGAAGGCCAGAACTGGATCAAGTACATAAACTATTAGGCTCAATTTGAAATTTAAATAGGTATAATTTGGGGTCCGGCCTTGCTCTCGGCGCCGAGAGGAAGGAATTGAGCCTGCCCACTTGATCACCCTAATCTCCACATTAACCTTATAATATAACTAAGGGCCGCCTGATATCCAACATATGCAAAACATATGGACATTAAGGACTAGCACTTTTAGTCTGAGATCGAAACAACATTGGGATATATGTAGTGGCTGTGCCAAAAAGAATTTCGTTTTCCTCCTAAACCCCCCAAATTACCTTAGAATATCAACTAACAAAACATCATAGAATGATGCTATCTATAGAAGTCCACATATATATGTAGCTCTTGGCGCCGAGAGGTGTCTATGAATGTGTTAGGTTTTGCTAGAAAACAACAAGCATGAAATGAAGTTCAAGAATATTAGAAATATACAAGAAAAATAATATGTAAAGTATCCCTCACGAATCATGTACATGATCACAAGTTTAAGGGTCCGCGTTCCTCTCGGCCCCGAGAGGTATAATTTATCCTAGAAAATTTGTCCATGTTATCAAAATCCTTCTATTGACTTGTTTTAGTTCATCTTAATTCTACTTAGAATCTAAAAATCCAAGTTTTATGATATTTAATTTGTAGGTCTTACAAAATTATGGATTTACGGCTATCTAATCAATTGTATCCATCAAATGTGGATGGTCCAGTTCATCCTCTCGGGGCCGAGAGGTGTCTTTTAGTAGAATACTACTTATCAAAAAAAGGTTTTCATGCACATAGAAAACAATTATTTGCAGTATGTCAACTAGAGATAGACCCTATCCATTGGCCGAACACCATGAAATTTAGACATGATTTTGCCTTAAAGTCAACATGGCTTGGGTCTTTCCTTGCTCTCGGCGCCTAGAGGTCCACTTCAGTCGGCAACAATGAATGGACTTGATGATCGATTTGAAATAATTCTAGGTTGAATTTAGTAGATGTTGATTGTTTACCTATTAATTAGCAAATTAGCTTCAAATGGAATCTAAACTAATTCTTGCTTACATCATTAATTATACAAATATGAGAGCATATGATTAGGTCAAATTTTAATCATCACCGTGATCATGTAAGAATAGTAAGATGGACATGTCAATGATGTTAAAGATTGATTTTCATAAATTATTAATCTAATACCAACTTGTAACTTTCTGTTGGAGCTCTACATCAAGGTGAGATCGTAATTTATTTCATCTAAAATCAGTCTAAGGAAAGAGCACTCTAATCAAATATTGAATGGTCTCGAAATACATCTGCCTTGAAATACATATTCGGCTGTCTGGTGTTCCCATTCCAGACCAGCCCTCGGCGCCGAGAGGGAGAATTCCGGCATCCAAACTGAAGTCGTCATCACAGGGAGGAGAGAACGGGAGACTAATTTCAAGGCTCCACACGTTCACCTCGGAGCCGAGAGGAAGGATGGCAGCCCGCGAGTGTGATGTCATCACAAGGAGGAGAGAACGGGAGACTGATTTCAAGGCTCCACACGTTCGCCTCGGAGCCGAGAGGAAGGAAGGCAGCCCGCCAGTGTGATGGTCGGGGTTAACAAAATAACTAGTCCTGTTACCTTAGTTCTGGTTTCTTGAAGCCACAATACGATTTCCGATCAAGCTTGATTTGAACTATTTGCACGATGCCTGAGGTCACCCACCCCTCTGTGCCGAGAAGCTGCAGGTAGTCATGTTCTCCGGTAATATATCAATTGTTCGATTCACAATGGAGAGAGCAAAACCTAACGTCTATAGATTTCAATCCGAGCTTATTTTGAAACTGGAATATGGAAGTCTGACTGCGATGCAAGTCTGACTACGATGCAAGTCTGACTGCGATGCAAGTCTGACTGCGATGCAAGTCCGACTACGATGCAAGTCCGACTGCGAGCTACTCTGGTTACCAAAATTTTTTAAACATACTCGTCCATCTGCTCTTGTTCTTCGAAGCTCAGATGTTCCATTTTGAGCTGCACCAGACGTCGACAATCTCGAAACACGGAGGACAGTGCGACAGGCGTGAAACAAGGAGGATGCAAGCCTGACTGCGAGCTACTGTGGATACCGAAAATTTTAAAAAAACTCGTCCACCTTCCATCTACTCTTGTTCAATGAAGCTCCGATGGGCCAGTTCGAGCTGCCCTGGACGTCGACAAGCTGCAGACACTCCTAAGGATCCAACGCTCGAAACACTGAGGATAGTGCGACGAATTGAAATCTAACTTCTACAGATTTCAGACGGAGCCAACAGCATGCAAGTTTGACTGCGAGCTTCATCGTGAATACCTGAACCGTACATCTATACCGGATCTTTGATGCTCTGATGGGCCAGGTCAAGCAGCCGTAGATGTCGGAGGAATACAAACAATCTTGCAGGAGTCGAAGATCTCGGACCACGGAGGAGATAGAGGTGTCTATGAATCAAATATCTAATTGTTGCCCTCGGAGATGAGAAGAAGCTAACTTGACCGGAAGCTGGATCAGCAGCTACCAAAAATTTCAGATCCAGTCACCGAAACCCTAGATTAGAATTTCTGCTCTGCTGGCTTGTACCGCCTAAATCTCTCTCCCACTAGAAGACAACTACAGTTAAGTGTAGTTTGAGCAAAACTTACCTCGTTCGGCAGTTGTGCAGGAGTCGAAGAATCGTTGATGCCGGTTTCGTCATCCCGAGCTCTGTCCTCGCTTCCGCTCCCGTCGCCGTCGCCTCCCCGTCCCATGGTGGCGGCACTTTGAGTCCCAGGTCTCCTCCCCATCTCAATTGCAGCCTAGAAAAATATTTTAAAAAATTCAACCCTTACATCAAGAGATCGATAGAGCCCTCACACGAAATTCACGAATCAACCGTCACAGCAAGAAAACGAACCAACCTTTAGAACAACAAATTTAGGGTTACCCGGATTGGAGTTCAGATTTTCAGAACTAAACTATAGCACCCAGTATTGGCACTTACTGTCTTCAGAACCATTCGGGATTTCTCAAAAAATCTACAAGAAGCCCTTGCTTACAAGGTCAAAGACGAAGGCTGACGTTTTGCGACTTGCGATAAAAAGACCCCATATCCTCCCTAAGTTTTGGGATTTAGAACGGACAAGCTCTTCAACGGAGCATCCTTCGGCATGTACGTTATTTGGCTATCATAGCAGCTTAGATAGTATACTCGAATACAAAGCATATTTAGAGCTGATTCTTCTTTATAATATGTTTTGTGGACATAATCCATTTTAGTTAAGATTCCTCATCATTGAAAATTTCTTGTTTGTTTTTTAATCATTTTTCAAAGAAAGAAAAATAAATACTAAATGTAGCGTAAGTGGTATTCTAGTTTTCTTTGCATTTATTTAGAATTTATGAATTTTTAATGATTTGGGGTAGTGCTACTTGTTTGTGGTTTAGGATATAAGCCCATACATGCATATATTTGCAACTTATATAGAGTTGTGTAGAACTCACAAGCCATGACTGTCTACTCCAATACCTTTACATTCTTTTCTTCATTAATTTCATTCCTAATGTGGTCCACGCAAGGATTACCTCATCTCTATTTTCTAGTTAATAATAGGGGAGATGAAACAATGAAGAGAACTTGTAATTACTTTTTAAATGTATACTAATTGTACATTGAATAACGCAAAATTTTACTTCCAAAATAGACATATTACGTATATTGAAAAATGAGAATTTCCATTAATCAAGTGAAAATTGTTCGTACATTGAACAAATCTTAATTTTCTTTGTCAATTTGACTCTCTTGGTATGTTGAAGAAACCTAAATTTCTCTTTAAATGTGCACTACTATAACATTGAAGACAAGTCTAATTTTGGTCAATGCCATGATTAATAATAGAAACAATTTCTTCAACCCTCCTAGAGTGGATAATTATCAATAGAAGCTCTGTACTAATTATGTGATCGGTTCCTAGTTTCGGCTTGATAATCAACACAATTACACATTCGTAAAGTACTTCCCATTCCCTCTAATGTACGCGTAGTAGTAAAACATAGAACCCTACATTGTAATAGGGACTTCATGAATGAATTTTGTTGTGCTGTACTTGTTTGCGTAGGTAAATGAAGTGCATTCCAAAGGCCCTAATTTAACAATTTCAAATAGAACAAACACAATGAAGACCAAAATCGGTGTGTATGAATAGGTTTACTTACAAAAGAATTCAATGCTCTTCCAAGGCTGCACACTCTACGCTTATCTTCCTCCACCCAATTGAGCTTGGCAACAGTCACTTTCTGAACATCCTCCACTTTGATATCTTCTATTTCTTGTAGGTCACGAGTGCGTCCTAGGAATGATGCACTCCTATCTGATGAATTACTGAGTGCTCTCGTTCGAGACCGCTGTAGCTCCTTTCGAGAAGAGAATAATAGTTTCTTCTTCTTCTTCCTCTTTTTCTTCTCTCTACATTGAAAACTACCTTCAAATTCGCACATAGCCGAAAGCATGAGACTAATGCTACATATTGCAATATGGCTCTGAGGAAAGTAGCTCCTTCCAACAACTACCAATGTTACTTATATGCAAATGTTGTTTTCGTTACAGAGTCGTGCACAACTAAACCCTACCCCTCCAAAGTTCAATATCTCTACTACAAAAACACTGATTGCAAGGCTTCTGGTTGAATTGATGTTTCACTCTACTAATTTATACCATACCATCAAAACCAAAATAAACAAGTACTACCCCTTGTATACTTGTAGTATTAGTAAGTGAAATTTAATGTGGCTACGTACAAGAATTATGAATTCAAAAATATTTTCTCTTGGTTCATATCTCAATGTACTCATAGCAATGATCAATTGCCATAAATTAAAACTGAGAATGTAGTGCACATTTTTGGAAACACTGGTAACGGACCCTATGTATAAATCAAATAAAATCTTCACAACTCTATTGTATAAATGCGCATCTTCATGAAATGTACGCTATAATAAGATATTAAACGGCCATGACGTGGTCCTAAAATGGAGATGAGATAGACTTTTAAAGTTTTAATGGATCTAGGATAAAGCGGAGGCAACTGAATGTGTGCCCTATTTTACTTCAATGGGGTAATGTGCATGGTTCAAGCATCCCTTCTGCTACATTAATAAATAAATTGGTAGATTGGCATCTTGGTTGGCATTGATGATTTTGAAATTGGAATATGGAAAGCCCCATATTTTATTTTGGACCATTCCAAATCTACAAATTGATTTGATACAAGTATAATGGGCATTATGGGTACTTACTGGTTACTTATTGTTAGTCTCCAATTATTAGATTATCTGTATATCTTTACATGGCGCTTGTATGTTCACTTTGCCAGACCTATTGTCAGGAATCGGTGCATACATCCAAGATCTTAGAAAGTACATAACTAATTCCCTATTGTTTGGAAAGTGCTAAAACCAACTTTCATACATGCCACATCCATTTGTTTTTTTCAAATAAAAATAATTCCCTCTACAGAGTCCTTGTAGTAGTCAGAGTAGACTTAAAAGGGGCGTAGTTCAAGTATACTATCTTAAACAAACCCCGTATCTTCTCAATTGTGATATGGTCTTTGAATTATGTATTTTTCTCTTTTATGAGCTACGTAACATTAATTAGTCACTTAAGTCCCCATCCACCTCAATAAAGATTTGGGTCGCCATTTCAAATACTTAGAAATTGGATCCATTTATAGTACTACTTTCTAATAAGTAATGACGTACCTACGGCCCTAGATCTGTCTTTATTTTATTTATAGGACAATCCCATGCCCTTATATTTCCAACCTTTTAACCCCTTCAGTCATTATCCTTTGTGTTTTATGGAGAGGGGCTTTATATTTCTTTGATTTCAAGTGGTTTTGTGGTTTAGAGGTCAATGGCCTCCATTCGAGCAGATGGCCATGAAATTCCTCTAGTCCTCCCTCTTGGAGAAGGTGGTTTTGCTATCGTATCTTCACACCTCCTTCATGTTCGATTTGGCTTTGTCCAATCTAGCATATATGTTGAGAAAGAAATCATATCCGAGTCTGGCCAGTTGAAGGAGTCTGTACATATTCAGAAGTTAGTACTTGATGATGGTCATGTTTGGCACCTTCATCTCGGTCGATATAGAGCTTACGGATTGCCCTATCTCATGATGGGTACCTCCAATGATATCTTACCTCGACAGTCAGACTATTCTACGGTGGATATGCTGCTTCGACACCAGGATGTTACAAACTCTACGGACCGTGATCGCATCACAGTTACCAGTACTCCTGCTCCACATGTTCGTGTGAAGGTAGAAGTTTTAGATCGTATCATAGATATATCTAGCGAGTCAGAAGGAGAGTCTCCTAGTCAACTAAATTTACAAGCAACACTTCCTCATAGACTTCCAGACAATGTCCTCAAGACGACTTCTACTCAGTATAGCACGCCTTCCACTAGTCCTGCTCTGTCTGCTTTCTCACGTCCACCAACTTATCCAAGTTGTACAACCACAATTAGTGTCGTTGCCTGTCTTCGAAACCTAGCATCTATTCGTGGTTCTAGGAATGAAGTTGCTGCTTTAGACTACGATTCAATTATACACCAGAAAGTGGAGTACCTTCCTTCTGACTTCAATGGAAACGTTGTATTTGAGTTGCCTTCCCTTCGTGCTTCATCCTCAACAACTGCTGCTCGGAACCTCTAGGGCATGGATAAACGTTTTGATGGTCATGCATGGTGTCATACCATGACATCTAATATTAACAACCAAGATGGTCTGAAGTTTAGAAAATCCTCTTGTGCAGGCCATCTTGTATGTAACAATTCGAACTGTGACTACTTCACACGATCATCAAAGCATAATGAGACTGAGTGGTGTGGTTATACTCCTGTCCCATTTTATATTGGAGCAACCCCTCCAAAGGATTCCACTCTTCTTTGCAAGATATGCAAAATTCCACCCCATTGCATTAGTATCTGTGATGCTAGAATATACTATGTTTTTAGTGATACTGCCCTCATGACCAGAGCATGCATTCATTTAGGAAGCCACATGCATCCTGTTGCTTCCGGACAGGGTTGTCTATCCGGACGTGACGTTGGCTTTTTACGTCCGGATGTCATGACGCGTCCGTCCGGACGCGTCAGAGCCCGTCGCCGATATTGACGGGACCATCCGCGGCGCGGATGAAGTCTGTCCAGTCTGCGACGGCGTCGGGCTGTCTCCTGGACGGTCATTCCGTCGCCGAATGGACATCCGTCTCTTGGACGGAGAGCCCATCCGTCCCCTAGACGGTGATCCGTCCCCTCGACGGTAAGCCGTCCCCTGGACGGAGAGCCCGTCTCTGGACGAAGAGGTCGTCTCCTAGACGGAATTCTCGTCTCCAGGACGGTAATCCGTCCCCTGGATGCGAATCCGTCCTCTGAACGGGAAACCGTCCATAGGACGGGAATCCGTCCCGTCCCCTGGATCGGAATATCGCTGGACGGGACAGTCGCCGCTTGGACGGTTTAGGGTGCGGGGCTGCGGGTTTAGGGTCCACCCCATCAGCCGGATGTCCGTCTAGCTGGGTTTAGGGTTTAGGGTTTTAGGGTTTTAGGGAGGGCTTCAAGGTGTATATTAAGGACTTCCGCCTATTCAAGATTACTTTCCCTTACTGATTTTGCCTTTCATGTCTTGGTTGGAGTACAACCATTGCGGTAGAGTGAAGTCCAAGAAGAGTGTGTTGTAGTGGCACTTGTTGTGAGAGCAACAAGTGTTGTTGCCACATCACATTTCAAACAGAATACTAATCTTTTTTTTGGTGCAGGGGCAAGTAGAGGAGGACAGATAAGAGCAATGGGTGGAGGAAGATCACAGTGGGAACCTTGGTACACACTACGGCCAGATGGAAAAGTTGCTTGCAAGTTTTGCGAAACTTTGCTAAGCTACCGAAAGGATCGGTTGCTTTTCCATTTGGGATACAGACGAAACGACACCGTCCAGGGAGTGAGGGCGTGCACTAAAGTCAATGCAACTGTGAAGGTAATGTTTTGGAATTGTGGAGGACATATACCTACGGACACTTCGCATGGACCTGGACGCGACGTGGAAGTGACATCACCATCAACGATACTACCAAGTGTAGTACGTAGCGAGCAACAAGTTGATGCTTCAATCTCAGCAAATGATGGAGGAGAAAACACTGGGGGGCAAAGCTCTCAAGTACGATCATCGGAGGCGCCCATTCCTAATTTGACCCACAGTCGATCGATGAGGCAATTGTCTGTACAAGATGGAATGAACGCATCAAACAAGCAAGTACTAGACAAGAAGTGGGCTAAGTTTTTCTATGAAGCCAATATACCATTCAATATAGTGAGGCATCTTGCTTTTCTGGATGTAGTGAAATCAACATCGGAATCGAGAGTTGGCTACAAACCTCCAGCGTACCATGCACTTCGTACAAAGCTCATAAAATCTACAAAAGATGAAGTGGCAGCAATTGTAGCAAAGACAAGGGCACCAATCCACAAGTATGGCGTTACAATATGCTCTGATGGATGGGATAATGTGACACATCGACCATTGATGAATGTCATGTTGGCATGTACAAGTGGAGAGGTATTTCTTGGATCGATAGACACAACAGGCGAATGCAAAGATGCTACTTACGTGGCTAATTGCATGGGTGATTACATTGACGGGGTAGGGGCACAGAACGTGGTACAAGTTTGTACAGACAATGCAGCAAACATGTTGGCCGCTGGCGCTCTGTTAATGCGTAGATTTCCACACATATATTTTCAAGGGTGTTCAGCACATGCACTTGACCTTCTACTTGAAGATTGGGGAAAACAAGATTGGATTACAAGTATGGTCAAGAAAGCCAAGTCAATTGTGAAATACATTCGAACGCATCACATGCCACTTGCAATCTTTCGACGACATTCTCCTAATCACGTTTTGAAAAATCCCATTCAAACACGCTTTGCAACCATGTTCCTCATAATCGAACGTTTGGTGGAGGTGAGGAAAGCGGTAGAATCAACAGTCCACGATCCGCAGTGGAATGAGTACACGCGGAGATTGGCATC
Source organism: Rhytidiadelphus loreus (assembly GCA_947034895.1). Classification (NCBI taxonomy): domain Eukaryota; kingdom Viridiplantae; phylum Streptophyta; class Bryopsida; order Hypnales; family Hylocomiaceae; genus Rhytidiadelphus; species Rhytidiadelphus loreus. The sequence goes on from OX344764.1 coordinate 3,638,382, forward strand.
CAGTGAAAAGCAAAGAAAAGCTAATGATGTGCGACGATATGTGCGAACGGATGAATTTTGGAGGAGATGTTTAAACTTTGTACACATAGTGGAGCCCGTGTTGATCGCTCTTCGAGAGTTTGATGGAAAGCACCCGTGCTTGGACAAGGCATGGCTTGTGATGAAAAAGGTGGAAAAGCATGTTTTATCTTTGAGGGATCCACCATTTTCATTAGAGCCACGGTATGCAATTTCCGCCATCGATGATTTCTACAAGCGCTAGGACATGCTGAGGACGGATTTGCATTACGCCGGGGCTCTATTGAATCCCTTTTTACTTGACGAAGTCTTGCTAATGGATGATGATGAGGCAAGAGAAGCCATATTGAGAGTTCTGCGCAAATTGGCGGTTGGAGATCAAGCATTTGCGTCAGCTTTGTCTGAGTACCAAGCATTTAGAGATCGGCGAGGCATTTTCAGTGGACTCCCTGATGTAAACACCTTGAATTTGCAGCCTCACGAATGGTGGGACCTTCTCGGAGCCGGTGCTCGTACACTTGCACCGATTGCCAAAAAGATCCTTGCACAAGTGTGTTCTGCATCGTCATGTGAACGCAATTGGAGCATGTATTCGTTTGTCCACAACAAATCACGCAATAGATTGACATCTGAGCGTGCTGAGGAATTGGTTTACATTTATACCAATTCCAAGACTCTAAGAGAAAGGGCTGCAGCAAATCCGACAAGGTGGTACACTGAAAACATGATGTCAGAGGATTCCATGACAGATGAATCTGATGGTCTAGACCGTGGTTCGGTTCGCTCTGATCTAGATGATGACGATTCAGATGATAGTTCCAATGACGATGATGAGCCACCGTTTGATAGATTTGGTGGGTTTGGAGGAGTGCGTCCTCTAATTGATGCATCTGTATTTGACTTTGAAGAGGGGGATAATAACGGCAATGCCTCCGAGGGACATCAAGGAAGTCCACCACGAATGCCACAAATGTGGAATGCTGGGTCAAGTGGGGGCAATACAAATGAGGACGTTGTGGCACTGAGACCACTAAGTCCAGACCCTATGGATGTACAAATTGATGCCACAATAGACAGAGATGGGATTGACGTTGGAAGAGGACGTGAAGAAGAAGTAGTAGTACCACCGTCCTTGCCCATGAGGACCACTCGTAGAGAAGGGCCCCCTCAAGGTGGAGAAGCACATATGCCCCCTCCAAATCGAGTCTCGGTTGCACAACGGCAGATGCCAGTATTGGAAAATCTACAAATCCAAAGTTCATCAAGGCCGTCTAGTTCCGAAGTTCGTCCACACGAACCAACTTCGTCGGTAGGTACACGATTGGATGGTATGGTGTCACAATGTGTGACTAGAAATACGAATTCATTGCGGCCACCTGTACATGCCAATAATCGAGGGAAGCGTCCCCGACCACAAGGTACTACCAGTGAATGTGTGAATACTAGAGCACGTAGAAGGCTGAGGAGGGAAGAAGCGGCTTCCCAACCATTTTTAAGAGAAGTTCAAACGGGAGGGCCCAATACAGATGGCATTATGGACGCAACGGGCCAACGACCTCTTCGGACGTTGTCTTCTATAGCTCGACCACAACGAAACCGCAATGATGAGGCCTCCAGCGAAAGTGATAGTGCACCATCCAATCATTCCAATGATGATGGTGCATCCATCGATGGTACTATAGGTGAAGATGGTGAGGTTCCAGGAGATAGTGATTACAGGGGGCCGGTGCCTCGACAAGGTCCACTCGAAGAAATTGGTGGTAATGAACCAATAGTACAAGAAGCAAATGCAAATACTTCTGTGCGCATTCTTAGGCATGGAAGACGTTGAATGTTTTTGAAATGACAATAGGGTCTTCACATTTTCAAATGCAAATTTTTTAGAGGCTCAATACCTTGCATATTGAAATCAGCATTAATATGAAATATGACTTTTGTTCCTTTCATTCTCATGGAACTATTTACCCCTACAGTCCCAAAGTCATTACACAAAAAGGGACGCAAAACTGTTTTTTCTCTTGCATTTGCCTCAACATGTGGAAAAAAAGTTTTTTTACAACATCTAACCGTAAGATCTTGTACTTCACATGTTTTTTATCACGTGGAAAAAATTTCATGAAGTTTGACCGAATAGATTGAAAGATATCAGCATTCAAACTTGGAAGAACTAGTTTTCTGAATGCGGTCTTTGCAATTTCAAATTAACTTTCACTACGATTTATGGAAAATTAGGCCTCTGGAGTTTGGAGCAATATTGTTTTTGAATTTTTTTTTGTGAATACGAAAGAATCGAGGTCTAAATTTGAAAGAGTTATTGCAATTGAAAACTCCATGTGTTAAAATCCAAATAACACAATCTGACAGTCTGGTGTTTTTTTCATGTATGTTTTCTTTTTTTCAAATTTAATTTAAATTAAAATTCTAAAACTATGTTTTTCATTCATTCCTTCGTTTATGACTTTATGGTAAGAGTTTCCGGTTATTCTGATACATATTCTAATTGATAAAATTTGATTTCCACGTTTAGCTTTATAAAATCACAATAAATTCATTTTTCCATTAATTTTGCTGAAAAAAATAAAATAAATTTAAAATAAATTCTTACGAGTGGGGAGAAATATTAAAATATTATGCTGATTTTCAATAAAAATATAAATTTGGTTTGATAGTGAAATTTGACTTCAAGCCCGTCTTTGTGGTTGTTTATTAGTTTCGGGTGTGAAAACTAAAATAACCAATTGAAAATTGGTTCAACTAGAAATCTCTATTGATATTTGGACCTCTTGTAAAAAACTAAAAATTTAGAATCTCGTGAGTTGTTTTTTCTATTTTTACTTATTTATGGCACGAAGTGCAACAAAAATGATGACAATTACAATTGTGCACAAAACTAATTGGAATTTCTTATAATGATGTACAATTCAGAGTTTTTAGTACTAAAGATATAAGATTTTTGTTTAAACTCAATTTAAATGGTAAAGTTAGGAAAGACAATAAGTTCTTTACAACTCAATGTTTTGGTAAAATACTTTTATATCTTTATATAAACCAAAATGAGTACAAAATGCATTGAAGCCACAAAGTGTGCTACATTGCTACGTATGTCCTCAAGCCTACATTATAATAACCGCATGTGCTAAGTAAACACTAACTTTGCAACTATATGGTAATACACTATTATCTAATCTTCATTGCGCGCCTGCTCTTCTTGAAGGTCTTGTTCTTTGCGAGCCTCGCGATAGCAATCCACAGCTGGTGTCCAAAACGTTGGAGCACCACTTAGACGTTGCACGACGTATGTCACCGAGCGTCGTTGTAGTGGCTCCACCTTACACAATTCACCCAACATGGTTTGAAATGCACCAAATGCCGTATGGTCCGGAATCATCTCTAGATTTCCGTGATCTTTTTTCCATACCTTCATAGCCAATTTGCCTATGGAGTATCCATCTGTGTGTATACTAACACACGGTGGCTTAACCGTGCGAGTAGGAGATGATGAAGTTCCTGTCTCTCCAGTCAAGTACATCAACTCAGGAGCCACCCACCAACGTTGCGCTTGGGTTGCCTGCAACTTCCTTGGACAATTGAATTGGTAAAGAGAAGGGGTTTCTTCGTTGATGCGGCTACCCATTCCCCAATCACATAGACCAATCCACACGGTTCTGCCATCATCATTCGGAAAATGAAGCATAATGTTCTCCGGTGTGATGTCGTTGTGCAATACAGAGCATTGTTGCACTGCATCCACAATGCAAATCATTGCCCACGCAAGTTCAATGCGCTTGCGTCTATATGCCATGAGGCGTTTCATGGCTTGCATTGTTTGTGGAGTTGCATTGTAAGCCACCTCTCCAATTTCATCTGGATCTCGGTTCTTCTCATCCAGTGTAAACATGGCGCCGAGAGTACCGCCATTCCACCACTGCGAATAACACTCCATGGTCATATCATTTATAGCAAAGAATTTGATGACCCCTGGATGCTCGCATGGACATACCAATGCCTCGATGGACAACTTCTCCCTGGACTTCTTCAATTCATCCACGCGCAAAGCTGACTTCCCAACTAATTCCATATTCTCCGGAATATGTTTTGAATTTTGAACACATACTTTGCGCACCCTCCTATGCCCCCCTTGTTTGCTATGGCCAGACAAAGGAACCACCACCACTCCGCGTTCAAGAAAAACCACTCCTCCTGCAGCCTGTTGACCAAAGGCCAAATTTTGACTTCGTTGAAACCACGGAGCGGAACGGATGTTGTTTGAAGACAGTCCACGCATTGCTTCATGCCACCAATACACCTTCTTGTGCAACAAATTCAATGCTTGTTGTCTGGGCACTACACTCTTCTGAAAGCCTTTTATTTTTTCCGCAACTTGGGCAAGGTTGAAGATACACGTTTGCACTTGTGACTCCAACCAATGATCGAAGCATTCTTTCGTGCGGTCTTCATGCCACTCATCCGCGCTCATTGTTGTCCAAAACATGTGGTGGAACTTTTGTTTTATGACATCCACTCCCTGTAATCCGCGCGAGACGTATGTTGTGTTCAACTGCGAAATCGAATACTACTCAAAAAAATCCAACGCCACTTCATGCAATTTTTGCGTTGCACCCTTGCTTGGCCACTTCTCCGGATTTGTAGACTTGTGCCTCCTTCGTTTTTTTTTTCCCCTTCGAAGACTCTCCGCCCCCCCCAGCAGCTGTGGCCCCTTCTGCAGCTACGGACCCTTCAGCAACTACGGCCTCTGAAACGGGCTCTGGTGATTCTGCATCCGGGTCCATCATCGGTGCATTTCCAATACATGTGTACCAATCATCAACTTTTCTCTTTGAGAAATCTCGACCAGCCATCGTGACAGTAGCAAGTAACAAATAATCAAAATGATAAGAATTAGGAATTCGGCTTCCACAAAGTGAAAAACCGCCCCCCTTATTCCTCAAACCAGCCTCTACCCAGCACCCGCGCTCGCAAGCAAGGACTGCAACCAATCCAAGACAAGAGAACACCGTCAGAGCAGGAGAGACTGTGGTGAAAGTACCCTAAAAACAGTCTTTATATACCCATTTCACGTTGACGGAAAGGCCGTCGAGAGGACGGATAGGGCGTCCAGGGCCGTCCAAGGCGTCCAGAGTCTGGGAAGGCCGTCTAGGGCGTCCAGAGGACGGGAAGGCCGTCCAGGGCCGTCCAGTCCGCGGACCAGCCGTCGAGAGGACGGACGGCCGTGCAAGGGCTGAGACCGTCCAACCTAAACCCTGGGCGTCCAGAGGACGTCCAGGCCGTCCCCCCCCACGGACCAGCCGTCCAGCGGGCCAGGCCGTCCAGAGGACGTGAAGACTTTCGAGAGATGGCACAGGTCGTCGAGAGGACAATCTGAATCTCGAGAGATGGAAAGCCCGTCGAGAGGACGGACAGGCCGTCGAGAGGGCGGGAAGGTCGTCGAGCGGGACGTTCGAACAAGTGGAATTCATTTCTAATCCTTGTTCCACGAATTTTTCATTTATGTGGTTCGGCACTCTCGGACTTGTCAGGACAGGTGTCCTTCCTCTCAATCGGGCATTAGTCTACGGGGGCGGGTAGTTTAGGAGTGCTAATTGAATGTATTTATTTGTTTCAATTAGAGGACAAATAAATACCAGGGATGACATTCAAATGCTGAAAACGAGGTTTACTGCTCATTTAGAATGGAATTCTATTTTGTTGCACGTAAATAATGGGAGATACATAGAAAAAAATCACCAAAGGTCAAATTGAAAACTTTTTAATGTCAGTCCTTTAATGTTCTATTTGGATGTTCATGTTAACATTTGATTCATTCTATTGATTCTAATTGCACCCATTTTCACAAAAGTCGTTGGCATTGGGCAATGTTTTTATTCCCAAAACCTCAAAATCTCGCAATCCCTTAGAATAATTTATAATCTGTAGGGCTCAAATTTGAATTCAAATGAATTTTATCAATTATACGTAGAACAATTTCACCTTTGGAATTATTGTATTTTGATTCCATCCTTCCTTGCATGTAAGTGCACATGACAATTTAGTATTTTGTTGAATTTTAAACCCTGTCTATACTAGTATACTCAATTCAAAGTCTCAATCGTACAAACATTCAATAACTTACTGAGAACGGATCAAATATACAAAGACCAAGACAAAAACAACCCTCTAAATGCTCTAGTTAAAGGTAGTAAGATTAATACTCTAAAATGGTTTATTATCAAATAAGTGAAAGACCTCCTAAACAACATATGTCATATGCATATCATTGATTCATGTAAAACATTGTTTCTTCTTTCCATTCATACATTACATAAAAAAAATGTAGCCCTATACATCTATACTTAAGAATGTTTTACCTTTTACAGATATTGTTATGCCATTTTTTGGTGTCTTCAATATGTTTTCTAAAACTTTGAATTTAAATCATTAATCTATTTTTTTCCAATTCAAACTTCAAAGACTACATCTTGATTGAGTTTTGCACTTGTAATGCCAACTACCGAAATGAAGGACATGTTTCGTAGTATCCGGTCCAACCTAGGTTTTGAAGTAAATCCTATAGGCTTATACCCTAAACCCTAAACCCTAAACCCTAGACGTTGTTGCAATTTTAAGAGAATTTGATGTTCAAGTTTATGTAACTATGACAAATAAGAGAGGATTGGTGTAAGTCCGTAAGATAAAGGAAAAAAAAGGACGAATGGATTCTAATGTTCCATGTAGTCTTCCACACAAAGGGAAACTCTAAAAGACTAAAACAATAACATAATAACATATGGCATTTGCCTTTTATTTTTATTCTCAAAATCAAAATGCAACATTGAGTACATGAACTTGACATTTTTGTGGTGCCTATATTTTTTTTATGGCTTCTAAATTATAATGCAACTAGCGGTGAATTACTATAGTTTTTCTTATGGATTGTTTATTAATTGCTTATGTAGTATCGTATGTTAGCCACTAAACTGACTGAAGTCGCAAGGCCTCTTTTGAGTCTTTTCCATACTAAATCTGAATAAATTGCCATTTCTAATTTTCTATAGCAAAGAATTAAAAAAAAAAAAAAATGTGTTTAGGCCTCTAAGGTGCACCTTTGCTTGTAGCATGTAGGATCTCATACTAGATTACTAGACTAGTGTTCAATTGATCGGAAGAAATTTCACAAACTTGACCTATGTAGAATTGTAGATTGCAAGATATTTACAATAAACTTCACCCTCTGAACACCCAACGGCATCATTTAGTGCCAATTTAATGGCAGTTCAATCACTTCAATGACATGGAAAGAAGTTGGAAGCGTTCATTTCATTTTCTTGGGACCTACCATGTTGAGTTACAAAGTGTATCCAATTGATTTTGTAGTCTTTCCAATATTTGCCTCCAAGTAATTCCGAGTTTAGAAAAAATAAAAATAAAAAAATATGCTCCTTTAGTGTATTTTAGGAAGTTGTTGCTCCTTACTCTAAATCTAAGATTTCTCCCCAAAATTGATATTTTGGGAGTTTGAGTCTAACTATCAAACAAAAGGTCCTTTTCTCTAGTTCCTATTTTATGTAAAATCCCCCAACACAACCCTAAATTGAAATTTCATTATTGCGATTTGAACTTCGAATGTGTTTTTAATGTCTACTACATTGAGTACAAAACAAATATATCATGAAATGGAAATTAAGTTTACACTATGATGAATTCTAATGTCATTGTCCTTGTGATATATACACATGGTGAAAAATTGAAAATCTGAAAATTACTTTTCTATTTAACGTGATTTTGTCAAAACTTCCACCCTGAACCAATTTAAAAAAAAAAAAAAAATTTATATATTGTGAAGGGCCGTCCAGAGGACGGAAAGGCCGTCCCAGACCACGAACAGGCCGTCGCAAGGATGGGCAGGTCGTTCCCGACCAGGGACAGGCCGTCGAGGATACGGGCAGACCGTCCTCCTGGACGGGCTTTCCGTCGAAGAGACGGGCAGGCCGTCTAGGGGACGGGCAGGCCGTCCAAGGCCAGATCCAGGCCATCGAGGGGACGGAAATCCCGTCCCCTCCCACATCCAGGCCGTCCAGGGGACGGAATGCCTGTCCCCTCCCAAATCTAGGCCGTCGAGGGGACAGGTAGGCCGTCCAGGGGACGGAATGCCCGTCCCCTCCCACACCCAGGCCGTCGAGGGGACGGAAAGCCCGTCCCCTTCTACGGAAAGGCCGTCGAGGGGACGGGCAGCCCGTCTAGAGGACGGAAAGGCCGTCCGTCGAACTCTCGGGCGGCGGTGTAATCATTCCCCGAACCTGGAGACGGCGCCCTGAACCCGTTGACGACGTTCCGACCCGAGGCCGGATGTCCGTGGACGGATCGGCCGTCCATTCCAGGGCTGTCCCCCACCGTGGACGGTCTGGATTTGGGGGGGGGACGGGCTGATTAGGTGTTAATTACCCTTGCTAACCGGGTCGGTAACTGGGGGGTATAAGTGACATTTTTTCACATTTGCCCTTGCTTCCTCTTTTGAATTGCACTGTCCTAGCTTGAGAAAGCTTCGCATTGCAATTTGAGGGGAAGTGTTATACATTTGACATTGTTTTGCCACATTTCAATTGCCTTCACGCAACAGAAGGCAAAGCAAATTGTCATTGTATTCGCATACAGTATCGTGTGTGTCATTGTGCAGGTATCAAGAATGGATGCAGAGGATGTAGCAGGAGGTGAGGGGCCTGGAGGTGAGGGAAGCGGTAGAAAGAAGAGAGGAAATAGAGCAACTTTGGATTGGGGCACACTTAATGCCCCAGCGATTATGGCACAGCCTGGGTGGTTGGAGGCAGAATCACCATGGACAAGAGCGACATGTCGGCGGTTTGTAGATTGGGCCCACATCAACTGCCATTGGCCACACGACCGGTACGAGGTGCACGTGAAATCTGGCATGGTGAATATTGACCAGTGCACCCATCCGCACTTCAAGAAGAGGATGATTGAAGTGTCATTGGCACTTTGGGGTTCAAGATCGAAGAAGGACGGGACACTTTCATTGTGCCAAATGGCATATGCGGAGGTTTTTCTTGGCAAGGATGTGGATTGGAGAAGCTTTTGGGGCAGACAACGGGACAACAAGTTTCCAAATAGAACTCGCCACATTCCAACAAATCCTGCCGTGCCACTGGACAATGCACCAATTCCTGCCGTGCCATTGCTTGCTATTCAAAATGTGCAAATGGATGTGGTTCCACCCGTGGAGCAGCCAAGGACGGAGTTGATGGAAGTAGAAGTTGGTCAGAGCAGCGGTGCAAATGTCAACCAACAAAATGTGATTGGTGGAGTCCAAGCTGACAGTGAAGAACTTATTCGCTTGCGCCAATTAGTACAAACACTGCAAGCGGAAAAAGAAGAAGCGCTACAACTTCATGCAACAGAGTTTGAAGTTCAAAGTGCAAGGATGCGGGCCCTTGTAGATGAAAACGTGCGCCTCATCGCACGTGAAGCAAAGCTTGTAGAGCGCAACAGGCGGTTCAGCACAGACTCAGTTCCACCACTCGATGTTGTAGTGGAACGTGCTACATACGGGGCAGACAAAGATAGAGCAGGCCCGAGCAATACACCTGAGTTTGTGGTACGACCACGGGCCATTTTTCCAAGTGCAGAAAGTGCCTCGTTGGATATTATGCGTGCACGTGCTGAGCGGGCTGAAGCAGAGGTTGGAAGTACTCGCACAAGCATGGAAGAATTAACAAGCGCCATGCGTGCTTTGGAACTCCGTGCCAACAACGCTGAGGCAGATGTGGCGGTGTTGACTGCAGCTCGAACTGACATGGAACAGACCATGACCGCAATGAGTGCTCAAAACATGCGGTTGGTCCACAATCCTCAGAAGGAACAGATGCTGCTTCAAATGTGCAACATGAAGTTGACATGCAGCATGGCGCTAAACGAGGCTGAGCAAATGCAGCGTGAAGTGAGGAGAGTGGCTGCGGAATTCAATGATGGCGGTCAACGTTATTTTGGCTTGACCTCATGGCCTCGGGTGGAAGAAATGTTCACCGACGATTTGCCAGTGTTCGCCGAGAATTCAAGCATCGATTGGAATTCCCGTGCAGACTTGGAATTCCAATACAATATCGAGCGCCAACGGTACGGGCCACCCAACCGCGATGGCATTACACCACTAGTGTAGCCGTCCGTTCCAGCTTTTGTACAAGATGGAACAACATGTATAATTTGCCAAGAACCGTTTGGCCCAGAAGGTGGATGGAATCTTGGTACATGTGGCCATCTATACCACCCCGGGTGTCTCATTCCTCACATGGTCACCAGAAAGAGATGTGCGCAATGTAGAGCTCCATTTCATGCACGACTGTACAAAATGTTTGGCCTTCAAGACCACATGCCTGCAGCGTACGAGTACAATGAAGAAAATTTACCGGGCCTCGGTAATAGAGTACATTGGGGTTCAGACGTGACATGGCTTTGGAAGTAGGGCCACGACAACCGACACCTCCCGGCAGGAACAGTCGTTGAGATACATTGGCAGAGTGATGCCCAAGTGACAGAGGTGATCAGAAGGATTTTTGGAGAGGGTGATCCAGGGCGTCGACTATATTTTGGTCAGATTGCGGGTGGACATTGGGACCAAGACCGCTCCATTTTTGTGCGTGCGCCACATCCACAGCGCATCATGTTTAACTCTCAAGGCGCGCCAGTCAGATTTGAGGGTGAACTGAGTTTTGAGGAACAAATGACGTACATTGAAGACAATACCTTCCATGAGCCAGCTCTCGTGAGTGCCATTTATTCCCACTTACATAATAGATACGACATCGACGCATTTCAGCTATTGACAACTTTGCAATCGCGACGAGAATTGCAACAATTTTTGAGAAACAGCATAGCACGAGGCGTTGTAATCGAAGAAGTAGAATAGATAGTTTTGGACTAGATTGTGTATAACTAGATAGATGTATAGAATTAAATACCGGAAGTTGTACAAAGCAAACATATGTAATTATATAAAGTCTTTATTAGTTTACTATGTACTTCAGCGGATTTATAAAGTATGTACATTTATCGTTTTCTTTCCACCTTGTGTATTGTTGCTTCGCCTTTGTCTATTTTTGTAATCTATTGTACCTTTTTGTAATAGTATAGAAGAAGCTTGTATGCTTAGATGGTAGGTAAAAGAGTGTTTTATCTTTATTTTGGGTGTTGCCCTAAAGTCCGAAGTCCATTTTTTGGCCCAAACCACCGTAAACCACCCCTGTTGCTATGTTCACCTATGAATTAAATTTTCCAATTTTTTTTTGAATCGAACCAAAGGATCTTGTTCTGCACTTGTCTTAGATGACGTGACCATAAATTTGTGATGTTTGACCGTATGGATTGAAAGTTATTAGCATTCGAAGTGAAAGCTCCAAATCTATTTAAAGAAGAGGCTAGGATTGCCCGCTCCATAGAAAAATCCATAACTTTTCCATTCCTAATCCAAATGGGATGAATGAAAGCCTCCCATTTAAAAGAAAATATAATGCAACTAGAAAAAAATATACAAATTTGTATTTCATTTTATTGTGGATTTTTTTGTCTACCCAGAGTCCTGGACCGCCCAGTGTCCCGATCTCCCCTGTTTGAGGTTATTCTGTTCTTGTGGCCTATCCCTAACCCCTTGCTCCTAGGCACCGATTGGAATAGAAATTGTATTATGAATAAACTCATAAGTTTATCTATCATTCTATAATTCTATTTTATCATTCTTATGAAAAAGTTTTCAAAAGTTTGAGTAAAAAATTAGATCATGGGCGCCTATCGAAAATCCATTTTGTCCCTTGCAGCAAGGACAATGAGAGTATGTTACTTTAGGGTCTAAGAAATAAAAACAATGGAAATTCTTCCCCAAAGCCTAAAATAATAAAAAAAAATCTCTATTGCTTCATAATTGATGAAATCTCCTCTAAGTTTTTAGAATTAAACCCTAAATAATTCACGTTTTGTAACTTCTTTTCTATTAGTTATTTAGTTTGAATCTTTTTTTAGTTGGACACATGATTGACTACTCCCTCATTTTTTTTTTAACTCCAAAGTTTACAAATTAAAGTATTTAACATTTTCCATTTTCTCTCAAATGGCATTATGGCATTATTGAACAAAATGTCAACATTTTTTATTAGGAGACTAGGTGTATCAATTTGCAAAAAATTGTAACCGTATAAATTCAAACAAGACATGTTAGCAATCTCATAGGTTGCTAAAACACAACAATATCACTTATAGAGTAAAAGATTATAATGTTTGAACATGAGGGTGTTAAAACTACAAAAATGATGTGAAGTCTTCCAATCCTCTTTTCAGTTTTCACAAGTAAAATTAAAAAAAATTTAGACCCCAAAAACATAAGGTTAAATTGCCTAACATGTATAACCCCAAACAATTTATGGCTTTTAAAAGTATACTCCATATTTTTCTTTTAATTAAATTTCAAATTTGAATGTGATGTTTTCTCCAAGATCTTGTTGTGTTTTCGAGGCACATTTCCAAAAGCTCTCAATGCTACAAGAAGTTAAGATTGCAATGGGTACCCTTGCACAAAGTCTTGGAACGATAAATCACTATCATTTATTTTTTAGAATAGACTATTGATGCTAAAACTAGACTTCAAGAAGAACTCCCTAAATATAGCAACTTGGATACTACTAAAAATAGCAATTTGGTTAGGTTTTATTTGACTTCGAAGTTTTGCCAACACCAAATTTGGGTGCTTCGGGCATTTAGGCAAAAAATCCAATCCCACCCGTCCAGAGAACCGTCCACTTACCCGTCCAGATGCCCGTCCACATGCCCGTCCAATTTTCCGTCCAAATACCCGTCCATCCCGCCCGTCCACATGCCCGTCCAGTTTTCCGTCCAAATACCCGTCCATCCCGCCCGTCCAGATACCCGTCCACACAACCGCCCACCCTTCCGTCCACATGCCCGTCCAGATGCCCGTCCAGTTTTCCGTCCACATACCCGTCCATCCCGCCCGTCCAGATACCCGTCCACACAACCGCCCACCCTCCCGTCCAGATGCCTGTCCACCCGCCCGTCCAGTTTTCCGTCCACATACCCGTCCATCCAAACCGTCCAGATACCCTAAATCCCGCCCGTCCAGATACCCGTCCATCACGCCCGTTCCGTGCCCGTCGACGGAAGCTTGCCCGTCCACCTCGCCCGTCGACGAAGAACGTCCATCCATATCCGTAGTTTTCATCCTCTGTGAACGGTTCTCGTTCAGATTACATCCTGACGGACACCGGGGTTGAATCCTGACGTCCGTCCGGACATCCTGACGGACGGACAGGACGTGACGGGGACAACCCTGCTTCCGGAACATGCAGAGAGTCTGTAGACACTATCACCGATCTAATCGCAGATGAGGTTTCTAAAACCCCCACTGCCACTAACTCTGCCATCGCCCTTGTAGCTAGTAAGCAGTTTTTGGACAACTACCTCATACACAATGGTGATGGACCTAAGGATATTTTGCGGGGAAAGTCACTTGAGGATGTGATGGACAGATTCCAAATACTAAGTTCCCCTAACATCCGTAATACTATATCTTCATTTCGTAGCACTGGCAAAAGTGGGGTCATAGATAGCATTATGAATATGAAACGTAATTTAAAGTTTGAATACATTCATGATAGTGTTTTTCCTGGACAAGGAAAGGAGAAGGTTTACTTGTTCAAAATGTTGGTGGAAGGACCTGGTAGTGGAGTAGACTTGGTGAAACGCATGCAAACTGGAGGCGATCTAGAGAATGCTTGGCTCATGTTTGACCACGTGAAACGTGTAAGAGATTGGACAACCATGGCTTGCCATGTGTATGACACAGGATGCAGAAAGGTCATGACAATTGCCGTTTGTGACATGCAATCTGAAGATACCGAAGTCCAGTGCATCATGTGGAGGTTACTGAATGATGTTATGAAACGAAATGGTGTTGAGAATCCAAATTTCAGAGGCTTCATGGCAGATAGTGCACAAGCGAATTGGAATGTTGTTCGCATTGTATACGGCACTGGGAATTCCAAAGAGCAGATGGTGAATCGCGAGCGAATGTGTCTCCTGCATTGGAGTACTTCATTGCACCGACATACACAAAAGCTCATTAAACCGGATATGCAACACCAACATACTCGTCTATGTAAGCAATACAAAGACTCAAAGACTATGGAGGAAGCTGAGACACGATACTTGGCCATTCGATCTTGGTGGCTATCATCTAGGACAGCCTCCGAAGATGCTATGCGTGAACTAGAGTTGTGGCTCGCTTTTTGGCACTTCCGATATCGCCAATGGGGAGGTTTTATGCAAATGGTAAGTTCACTCCTATTATTTTAGTTTCTGAACCTCTTATGCAGTTATCCTTTGAATTTGAAATACATTTCTTTGTTTTGCAATAATTACTATAGAGAGATTTTGAGATCAAACTACTGAGGGGGTGACTTACCTCTCGGGGCCGAGAGGTAACTTCACTGCCTACGGATGAGATCAAAAAATATTGTACTTTTTCAGACTTACAGAAATTTTGGGATCAAACTATAGATGGTATGATTTACCTCTCGGGGCCGAGAGGTGCCTTCATAGCATGTTGAAGAGATCCTCCATTTTGATGCTTGTTGAAGCCCACATAGTTGACACTGTAAAGACTTTCATAAAGTGCATTGTAGGTCTAACTATAGTTTTCCTGTTGCAGGGACTAAGTGTTGAGGAAATGGCAGACATGCCATCATGCAACTTATCCGAAACAATCCACAACAAATGATTACAGCAATCAGGCAATCGAGGTAATGATTTGTTTGCCGCCACTTCTGATGATTGCATTCGAGCGTTCATGCAAATGACAAATTATCGAGCATTCCTGAAAGGTAGAACATCAAGGTCAGGGCCATCTAAAGAGGAGTTGAAACTAAGAGGCGCCAGACGCAGCGGTGACCCGAAGAAAATTGCTGAGGCCTTGAATGTCCTTCCCGGAGCAGTTGATGCTGCAACACGTGTTCCACACTTAGAGGGCGAAGAAGTGTTCGGCAGTAGTAAGCGCAAGCTTGACCTTCCCATTGGATCAGATGGTGACTCCCATAGACCAGATAAGGTCAATTTCTCTCAACCGCGAGTCATGACCCGATCTATCCACGTGCCTATCGAGGCCTCAAATCAAGTCAACACATCCAATAACTTGGAGAACATAGTACATGTGACAACTGCACTAGAGAGTGATTGCGACATTATGCAATGGCATATTGCAAGACTATCCCACAAATCCAGTTGCAAATGTCATGCCCAACAGCGTGGATCGAATATACATTGCATTGCAAAAATTGCAAAGGGATCTAAAGGCACTCCAGCTCCAACGTATCGTGGTAGAAAGAAACAATGGGGTGGAAATAAGGAGATCATGACAGATTTTTGGTTTTGTGCAAATGATATTCACCGATGTGTTCGAGGTTCTAAGCGTCCTTGGGTAATTGACTGGCCTCAAGTACCAGACGTGTGGCCTATACTTACGAGCACTAGTTTGACTCGCCATGAAATACTTTTATTGCAAGATGCTGGTTTTCAACTTCAAGATCGTCCGCCTATGTCACCTCGGCGATTATTCACGATGTCCAATGTTTTTGAGGCGGTCCTTTATGATCAGCCTACCCCTGTACATGCTGACACCTATCCAACAACTCGAAGGAGCAAGCCTATTAGACGCATTGCAAATGCTCCTATTACAGAGCATCGCAATAAGTGGGAAAGTGCTGGTAACGTCAAAGGAACAATCTTAGGGGTTACAATGCTCCCCTTTCCTGGACTTGGGGCCATAATCTCCCTTCAATCTGGAATAGAGCCCACACACAAAGTTTATCAAATCACACTTGGCATGTACTCAGAATGCACTTGTCCAGATTTTGTAGACATGGCTGTTTCAGCAATTGGAGGACGCCACCAATATGTTCATTGCAAACATCTTTATTACTTATTTCGATACTTCTGCAAAATGGATGTGGTTGAAGACAAGTTCATACATTCTCCAAGCTTTAGTTTCAATGAAGTGAAGCGCCTCCTCATCAAGGCTGGTATCATGATGGTTCCAAACAAGGGTCTCTAAGATACCTAGACTAAGATTTTAGAATCTTTAAGTGCTTAGAATCTATGACTTTGACTCTTTGAAGCTTTTGCCTCATCTTTGTCATCTACCTACAAGAGTAAAAATTTCCCTTTGACCAAATATTGTAATTTGATGGAATTTTGTATCCACTTTTATTTCTATCCTTGTTCATATTTAACATCAAATTAGTTCTTCATCTACACAATGTTTACTTCCAATTTTATAGATAATATTCAAAATACCATTTGTAATACAAATAGGACCTGTCCACGGTAATAGGTCCAAGGAAATAGGTCTATGGAAGTAGGTCCTAAAATTTACAAGCAATAGTAAATTTTGCCCAAATTTTGTTCTAAAGTAAATTTTTTCTTTAAAATTTTCAGTTTTTTATCCCTTTTGTAAACCCAAAGCTCACTGCTCACATAATCCCTGCTCACTGCTCACAAGCTCATGCTCGCACGCTCACAGAATAGCACCGCTGTGTTTCACTCTTTTGATTGGGTAGTGACTTGATAGTGAAGGATGTAACATATGGCTAGTTCTTTTAAGCCAACTCCATCCACAAAAAAAATAAAATAAAAAATTCTTGGGGTATCCCCTATATATATCATCTACCATGTGATGTATATTGTAGCCATATTTATATCCATATTCATGGTCATATGCCATACATGTATTCATACACTACAAGAGAAAGGGGTGTTTTTAAGTGTATCTTTAAGTGTAGTCCTAAAGATAAGATATTAAGTAATGACCTTTAAGTAGATTTTTTTAGTAAAAATCTACTGAAAATTCATGTATTTTCAGTAAATTTTTACTAAGAATCTACATAAAGGTCATTATTTAATATCTTATCTCTAGGACTATACTTAAAAACACACTTAAAACACCCCTTTCTCTTGTAGTGATAGTAGTATTCATATCTGTATATAAAATCATAATTTTATTCATAATCATAATTATTCTTTTGGCTGACTTAGCTGACTTGGACCTCCAAGATTTTTTTGTATAGAATTATTTTGAAGGGAGGGCGGCAATTAATGGAGTTGCCTCTTTTTAGGAGATAGTGTTATATATAGAGTATTAGAGTCTACCTTTCAAAGGAGGCAATAAGAATGCTCGTAAGAATGTCACTCATTATCTAAATACACTAATTGTATGGTGTAATTAGTAGAATTGGTACCCCAATAAACTCTTAATTTAATTACATTTGATATTCTTCTTCTCCAAGTTATTTATCTAGGTTCAAGGTATTCATTTTCAAAGTTTATCTTTGTCATTTATGGAGCAAATTTGCTCCTACTAAACATGGGCAAATACAACACAATTAATAGAACCTCTATAAAGTGATCTTTCTAAGGTAATATTGTCAGTAGGTTTCAGCCGGGGTTGCATAGTTTCTCTAATGTAATAAACATCTTTAATGTAATATGTCACACTAATCCTAACCCTATTATTATTAGAAGTTCTATTGTATTTGGTCCTAATTAGAACTAGAAAGTCACAAAAGTCAAAGGTTATTTTTGGAGGGTTTTGGTCTATATTTCATGTTTGTAAGGTGGAGACACCCCAAATTGAACCTTGCCTAAAACCATCATCATCACTTTGTATACATCTCCAAAATTAATGTGTATCTATGTGGAAGAAATGACTTTAGTACCCAAAAAAACTTTGATCTTGTATAATTTTTGCATACAATATCCAGAAGTTGCGTTTTTTGGTCCATTGGAACCTCTTTTCACTTGACAACAAGAAAATATGAAAATTTGATCAATCTAATAATTGTAACTAGGCACAATAGAAAAAAAGAGATGGTTTGGAGGCACTCTTCTTACAAGAGCATAATAATGAACCATATGTATGTTTAGAGATTTAGATGTAGTTTTGAACTTTTGATTGATTTCGTGCCCACTAGCAATGAACAAAACTTCCTGCCTAGTTTGGTTTCCCTAGTCTTTGCCATTAAAAGTGGCATATAGTCAGCCTTGTAAACTACTTCTAACGGTATTGACACCAAATTTTGCAAGGGTTTGTAAAATCTAAGAACATAAAACATTTGTATAGAATAGGCTATTTTGAGGGAATTTCACTTACAACCATTGATGACCCTATACAAAGAGGTCAAATTTTTGGATCTCAAGGATGAGATAAATTGAGTCTTTGTGTAAATAGAATCTTAGCATGGTTTAGTGTATGATAAAGTAATAAACGTTATGAAAATTATAAAACTTCAATTGGTAGAATTTCTACATTTTTGCCCCCATTTTGATGTCTTATCACATTACAAGAAATTTGAAGCCTAAATAAGGCCGTTTAACTTTTGGTCCCCCAATGCAAATACAAGTTAAATTAAAAAATATATATTTTTTTTTAATGATTATTTTTCCCAAAAATTTGTTAGTACTAGAAAAAATTCTTGAAAAAAAAAGAATTTAATTGTTTTAAAGTTTTATTTTTAATAATTTTTTAAATGTAATTGCACTTGCTACATGTTGTCTCTCCATCCTTTCTTGGGTTTAGATTATTTATAATGTTGTGTATTTTTCAATGAATATCTATATATCTTCAAGATTTATTAAGCCATTAGTGGAGATTTGAGGCCCATAAAAGATTGTTTCAAGGTTGTTCCCACATCTAGCAAAGTATTATAAAATATTCAAAATAATTCAAAATATTCAAAATTCAAAATTCAAAATTTTTATTTTTTTATTATTTTTATTATTTTTATTATTTTTATTTTTTGAAAAAAATATTTGAAAATTAATTAATTAATATTATCCAACGTGGTAGTCTCTCATTAGACTACGTCAAACTACTATTGTAGCCAAGTTTCTATAGACAAGTCCAAGAACTTTAGAAACTCAAAATCTTTTGGAGGCCTAAAAAATCTTTTAATATATGTTCTTCAATTGGTGCTTGGATTTTATCCATCTAACTTACACTTGATTGACAATTATATCAATGTAAGTGATTAGGAAAACTGTATAAAAATTGTTCATTACTCGCACACCACTTGTGTATTACCATACACAAGTGAAAGTTATGAAATGACATTAAAAGACAATAGTGATGGGATACAAAAATGACAGGTTCGTAAATATAGCATGCATGTCAAAAAAATCAAAGTAAAGTAACCACATTTGAAATTGTCTTGCTAAACTTGTGGCACAATGGGTGTGCACTAAATAAATAAGGAATAATTTTGTACATCAGTAATCCTTGAGAGGCAAAATGCAAGTGCCTATGAACTTTTACAAGACATGATAAATGAGTTATAAAATTTCAAAGGTGAAAGTTGTCAGAGTCTATTAGTAGAACTTGAATGCATCCAAACTCCACTTAATAGAACTTCAATATTTTTATTCAACAAATAATTACATATATTAATTTATTAAAATTAAAAAATTAACTTAATCAAGCATACATGTGTCTTTAAAAGAAAAAAAAAACTTCCAAAACACAAAGATCATACCATGGACAAAATCATGAGTAAAATTGTAGCATATTCCTACAATGATGTCTACAATCTACAACTAATATCATAACCCAAATGATGGTTTCTCTCCACTAGAAAGAAAACACATCCTGTATATCTTTACTTTTAACAATCTATCAATGGAATGCTAATCCAACTGTATCACGTATTCTCTAACCACGTATACTTGTGGACACCGTATGAATAAACTAAAGAGCTGATTCAAGAGCTGATTCCAGCTCTTGCCCCCAAATCAACCCTAAACTCTCATGTTCAGGCTCTCAAATTTAGAGGGTGTACATTTTACAAAAGAATCAAAGTCGAAATTAGGAGTAAATAATTCAACCTTACGTTTGCAACTACAGTTCCACATGGCCAAGTGGTGCTTGAACAGCTCTAGTAAGAGAAACTGAAAAAACTCTCATGTTCTGGTTCTCCTGTTCAAAGAGTGTACAACATTGTAGGCAAGAATTTACATCAAAATTAGGTGTACTTCAACATTACCTCTGCTACTACGGTTCCACATGGCCAAGTGGTGCTTGAACGGTTCCAGTAAAAGGAAGGCCCGACTCTCGTTCTCTTTTCCTGTCCCCTTGGTCTTCTTTCTGTGGAACATCACTCCAATCTTCTGGACTATCTTTTTTCTTTTCTTTCTCTGGACTCCCACTCTCCAAGTCCTGTCTCTTCGCCCAATCAATCTCTCCCACATGGGCTCCCTGTTTTCCATCAATTGTAGCTCTGTAAGGACTACTCCTTGCAGATCCAAAACCAATTTCTTCCTTGGGTAGTGAGCTAGCATGAGAGCTTTCCCTTGACAACGCTGGAGTCGACAAGTTGCTGCCAGCGTCATGGAAACCAGGGGAACCACTAGCTGGAGACCTTCTGCGAAAACTGGGTCCCTTGTTGGAGGGTTCAGTACCAGATGCCGAATCTGTTCTCTTGTGAGTGGGGTCATGTGCACCGGGGGCGGTGCCGTTCCTCACTGTGTCTGGGTCGTCATCACTGTCACTATCTTTTGAAGCGTCGACGATGGACGGGTGCAAGTACGCGTCTTCCAGGAAGCTTAAATCGCCAATGGGATCCTCTTTGTCTTTGATCCTTGCTTCCTGCACGGAGGAAAACAGAGGACAACAGAGGGAATAACATATAAGGTTGGGAACTTGGTTTGAACGATTTCCGTTAATGGATTATTTTCTTATTACAGATCTTGTCTCTTAAGATTCCATTACACAAAAAAATTAATATCCAATGTGTAATAGAATCTTAAGAGACAAGATCTATAATAAGTTAAGCTTTCGTTTAAATCGTTTAAATAGCTTAACTTATTCATATGATATCCAAAAAACTTACTATTTGGATATCATATGAATAAGTTAAGCTATTTAAGTTATGGATTGTAAGAGTTTGACGTACTAAGGTCCCAGCTAAGAACTTCGACTATAAGTGACGCATCAACTGTAAGCATTTTAGTTTGTGATAGAACCTCGAAGTATCTCATCTCTTACAAATCATATGCTTGGATAGGCACTTGATGTGTGAATAGGTCACTTTTCACCCTACGGGAAGAAGACAGCCATGGGAACGGGTTCCTTACCTACAAAAATACCAATCTTTAAGTGCATTTCGAGGTTACATGATAGAGTTATCCTTAAACTCGTTCAAAAGTGGAGTGGCGGTTGTCCTTGTAGGGGTGAATCTAATGAACATTTCCATAAAAAGGTGTTGGTAACTTTTTAATTCTGGCGTTTCACATCGTGAATCTGAAATAGTGTTGACTTTTAAGAATAAATCTATTATATGACATTTTCCACAACTTCTGAGCCTCACACAGTCGGCAAATAAGAGGTGAGAGAGGCTCAGAGACGGCACCTGAAGAGGGTAATTCTTGAAAGAGGGGTAGAACTTTTGGGTGCAGAAGAGATGGAACAATATGGTGAGGACAGGCAGCGGCACCAGGAACGGAGTGGAGGCGAAGGCCTTCTTCACAGAAAACAAACCAATCAGAGTGATGTGGTTAATTATGAGTGCGATGATCACGTTGCGGTGAATGCTCGGCCAGAAGGATGCAGCACTTTCGTATTTCGGCTCATAAACATAGATCACCTGCACCGCAACCACACCAATCACATCGAACAAAGCGTAAGATTGAGAAATTGTAGAACAAGTACTACTCCAACAGACAAGCGCTAGTTTGACACGGGCATGCAAATCATTGGAAGCGCTCCCCGTGGATACCATGAAACCATATCTGGGTTTTGAGAAATGAAAAAAGAAAATGAAAAACACATACGTGGGAATAGTTTAAAATGGAATAGAAGTGATGGTTCACTTTTGATTTTCAGTTTTCATGAGTTTTGTGGTTTCAAAGCATCTATCTGTTCACCAATCACATACATTCTTGAAAATCACTGTGGAATATGATACAGATGCTTTGCTCGCACAACATATACCCACACAAGCCTAGGTGAAATTGGTGTACAAACACTGACACCTGTTGCACATTGCACCTGTGATAAAAATTGAAGTATGAGTGCTGATGATTACCTGATTTCGGTAAATGAGGAAGCCAAAAGCGAAGTAGACACATAGAAACGGCAATATGAGAGGGGAGATGACAGCGTAGACGAGGCCCAGTAGAATATAGAGAGACAAGCGAGGCAGCACAATGAAATAAGCGGCCGGTGTGGCTGGAATCACTTTCACTCGCTCTTTGTCCGTCCGCACGAACAAGATGGAATTGATGTGGTACCCCAACAAGGGAAACAGACGCATAACTTCAGCAGCTATACTTGTCCACCCGTCTATCATGATGTACGTCATGAAGAACGTAGCCTTCTGTGGGATGGAAACTCCAAATGCCTTTGGAATCCTATGGAATGGAAAGAAGAAAACCAGGTTAGAATATTTGCTAATAGAGCACAATCATACCATTACCATTTGCATTGGGTTCAAGACTCTTAGTTTACATTATTGCAAAACCCGTAGAGAATGTTGAAGATAAAGGTAGACTCCATTAACCATAGAGTACATTAGAGGCTCCATTGACCATAACGGTGAACTTTGATTTCTACAAAGTGTGAAAATACTTCATGTATTGACATTTGTTTTTTTGCAATTGATTTTGAGCTTAACCCAAAGTAAATGTGCAAACTTATCGATGGTGCAAGTTTCTAGATAATTGACAGGAAAGGTTCACGGTTCACCTGTGCGATGAATGGAGACTTTACATAATACTAAAACTGATAAGGACATAATTTCGTCTCCTATTGAGTGAAAACTTCCCACTTTGGGTGATTGCATAAGGAATCATCCAATACATTGAGTGAGAGAATAATTTGAGGTGAAGGACTTACGTGGTAGGCGCAGCAAGATATATCTTCAGCTGTTCGAAGAGAGAACCGATGAGGACGTTGCCGAAGAAGACGTTCACCACCAGAAACGCATAATACTTGACGGCCGTCAATTTCTCTATTTGGGAGTAGGAGACATGGCCTTCAAACGTCGTCAGCTCCCTCAACACATACGGAATTATCAACAGGAATATCTTCAGAACGAATCCTGGTAAGAAACCGCTCAGAAAGCCTACCAGGTTATTCCTGAACACATCGTAGGCAACCATATTTTCAGTGCACAAAACCATGAAACTAAACTCACAGCCTAAGTTAGCACAGTTTGACCGCAACCTGTATAATGAGTACATTATATCAAGTCCAAGTCTTGAATCAACCATATCATCCTCAAACGAAGGTTAAACCTTCTCCTCATTTTATATCAACCAAAAAGCACCCTCATTCATTGTAGCAAGTGCATATAGTTGACGTTCATTCACTCTGGCAATTCAAGTCACAGTGCGCGTTCGAAATGTGTCCCTCCAGTGTGAAAACCAGGCAGGACTTTCCACATAATTAAAATGAAGGACCCATAGGTGGAGGAGACTTTCTTACCACCGAGACAGAGGCTTGAGGAAGGGCAAGTATTTGATGAGTTCGTTCAGACTGGCCAGCACTTGCACGGCACCCACGGCGAGCAAGAAGAAGAGCACGAGCGCGGTGGCCAGCGCGGTGACGATGAGTCTTCTTGAGTTGAGAAGCAAGTAGTTGATGGCCAGGTTGTTCCAAAACACGTCGCGAGGCTCCGGAGCCCACTCCGTCAGCCACTTGGTGTGGTCGCGGCTCTGCTGCGTCTGAGCGCACACGGCAGCACCCCAACGGGAGTCGAAAGAAACGAAGCCCGCGCGCATCACGAACTTCTCCTCGGAAAGAACACGCTTGCGCTCCGAACGAATCTGAAGGAATGAAACCAACTAGCGTCAAGTTAGAGAAAAAAAAGATTTCAGGTTCATGAAGTTTGGCAAGTTTTGAGTACTGTGCCCAAATGAGGCATTCCCGTGGTGAAAAATAGGGCTTTCATCGACCAAACCAAAATATTAAGAGAACACCTCATGCTCACTCATTTTGAAAAAAACATTGAGTGTCTAAATGAGACATTTTAGTGCTGGAAATTAGGAATTTTTCATCAACCACGCTCATGTCAAGAGAAACTCTCATGTTCATTTATTTTGGAGGGTTTCAGTGTGCCGAAATGTGGCATTCCAGAGCTGAATATTAAGACTTTCATCAACGAAACTCATGTTCAAGAGAAACTCTCATGTTCATTCATTTTGTCTGGTTTTCAATCTGTGTGACGAATTGTGGCATTTCAGTGGTGGAAATCAGAACTTTTATCAACCAAACTCATGGCGAGAGAAATTCTCATATTCTTTTAGTTTGGCAAGTTTGAGTGTGCCGAGATGTGGCATTTCAGTGGTGAAAATTAGAACTTTCCAGCCGCCAGAGATCTAAACTCTAAAATCTAGGACATATACATATATATGAGATTTTAAATGAGTATCTCAAACCACTTCAGTTTGTAGATGGGTGTCTCAAAAGCAGTCTATTTCCTGCAAAGGTATCTTTTTGTGCAATAAAGATTCCTCTAGAGGCTGAGTAGTACTCTATTCAAAAATGATGTGTTCAAAGACTTTTGGACTGGTATCGAACATGCCAAGCTAGTGTGCGATACTTTGAAACACTTTATTAGATTCCAAAAGAGGAGGGAAATAAGAGTATTGGGCTCACATGGACATGACAAATGACTTTTTGACAAATACATTTTAGGACAGTTATCAATTCTAAAAATGTACATCGCAAGTTAATTGATGTCTTACCAATCCAACACCTGGGAAGAAAAAACATAAAAGATGACAGGTGTAGACAAGCTTACCTGACTTTCTAGTTGTGAAATAGCGTCCATCACGTCGCTCTTCTGCCGTCGAACATCTGACCATTGTTTGCGTATCTTGACTACAGGCCGAGGAATAGATGGTTCTTTATGTAACTGCTCTTGCCATCGCTCTAGTTTACTTTCACACATCCTTTTCTTCTTCAAGAGCCTAGTCAATTTCTTAGCTTTATAAACAACCTGCACATGGCACCTTTTCGGTCAACAACAAAATTTGATCTGACCTGTAAGACAAAAATGTGCTCCACCTCAGAGCACCTCACAGCTCTCCTATTAATCTTCAATTCTTCAAAAAGTAGAAATTCTATTTTAAAAGCTCCTAGTCAATTATAATAACTTCCAAACCATAATTTTATTGATCGACAAAGTAGGAGAGGGTTTCTTCTTTCTAATGATCAATTTTTGTGCCTAGGTGGTTCATCTCAACTCCTGTAGATATGGAAGCATCCACTTTTGGTCATTTCGGAATTTGGAAGTTACTGAATAGAAGAATTACAACCTAGTAAGTAGAAAAAAGCTGTACCTTCGAAGAAATGAAATTGAGAGCGAGACACTGAAGTAACCACACCTATCATGGACACTTTACAATTTTCTGACTTAATTGCTACACATATGAAAGCCTTTTCATTTTGATTCTGAAATCTTGGTGCCATCATATATTTTGTAACAATTAGATACTCCCACCAATGTAAGAAGTATATAGTACCTGGTGCGTAACGTAGTTCTGAGGATGATTCTCTTGAAAAAAATTCTGGATCCGCAAGCCCACCGATTGAGTGTCGTCTCTGGGCACTTGTCTAACCAAGACCTGCCTTGAAGAAGAACCGATGTGAGAGCTATATATCACAAATTAAAAACTGAAAAAAACTGATCAGAAGTCATCAATTGAAGGCTGATGATTCAACAGAGATAATGGTAATAATGGAAACATAATGCCAGTGCAGGAACTTGAAGCAGATGAGACTGAGTCTCAGTGGTTAAGAGGAGGATATTAACTTATAATATTAAACCCAATTTCTTAGTTGTATTTACAATCCAATAAATAAGTTGATTTAGAGGATATAAAATCAATTAGATTCAAGGTGCACAAACTTATCGTCAAGGAGAAAGTGCAACTTTTAATTTAGAACTTCTGATTGTTTACAATCGCTTAAGCATATTTAGAATCACTGACTGAAGATCTGAAAGCAGGAAAAACACCACATGATTTTCAAGATTCTATAATTGGATTATGTATTTTAGGTATAATAAATTTTGAAACGTTCATTTTTTGAATGTAAGTTCAAAATGTCATTGCGTTGGCATGATGTTTGATAATTGCAATCAAGACCATGGTTATCATAAACAATGAACAAGTTAGAACCTACCAACAGCTTGATATGGACGAACTTGCAAATTATTTAGGATAATAAACGTCCTTAATTTTCCATTTCCGTAACCAAAGCCTCATTCCAACTGTAAACTAAACCACAAATAGTGAAAACAGTAAAGCACACCGTGAATTGTTCAGGTCGTTGTTTCTGAGAGGCGAGAAACGCAAAGCGCATCCTTTCCACCGTCGCATACTCAACGTAAAGCATGAGACATGTCCAGCCAGTGAAGAAGTATGCAGCAAATAAATGCGCCCACAAACTGCAAGTAGGCAATCACTCAACTCCATAAGGCCCAAAATCATGTGGGGAGGGCACCAAATATCATGAACAATGGAAAAATTGCTATGGACGAACCTCTGCTTTAGAGAACAAGGGTTCATGGTCTTACCAATTTGGTTGATCATATTGTGAAAAGAAAAGGATTTTGAAGAGACCAAATTTTATATCACCAGTATCAATGAAGAATACTGCGCTCGTTGGTGAAAAAAAATGAATTTGAAGAGAAGAAGTCCCATATGACCTACTTAAATTAGAAAAATATGAAGCCCGGACTTCTTGATCCTTTAGGGATTAACTAGGTTAACTTGCACAAATCATGATTAGACGTACCGCTTTGAGTAGTACTCAACATTGGCAATGGAGAGAGACTCGGGGCCATCATCGTAAGTGGTGTTAGTATTGGTGATATTCTGATGGGTTGCCTGCAATTGTGCCAGGTAGCTGTCGGTTTTATTGACAGGAATCAACACAGCACACCCCAACAGCAACATGGGGATGAAAATCTTCAATCTGTGGAACAAAAAAAAGCAGCACATGTCAGGACACCAAGAAATATATACTCAAAGGCACAGAGTGCACACAACAGTGCTTTAACTAAAACTAAACGAACCCAAATTCAAATTCGTTTGTAAGGGGAGGCCTTTCCATCTCTAGGTGTTTCTAGGACTTCATGGCCCCATCTTTAGTTCAAATTAAACGCTATAGTTCAATTTTAATTGAAACAGTGTTACAAACGATTTCCCTATTCTATGCTGATATCCAAAACTTGTCACATCCTCCGCTTCCAAGAACCCTCTCCGCCCAATGCAGCTATAACAAAGGAAAGTAATTCTAATTATAACACTTCTAAATGTACTACTATAGGGAATGTGCAATTACAGAATGTGTCATTAGAGAGGGTTAAGAGTAACTACCCAAGTAGAAAGATGCGAACGAAAACGGTGCCGTCCAGGCCCACATCGTTAATAAGCTCCTGTTCTGTCTCTTTGAGCGCATACCACATCCAGTTAAAGCTACGCAAATAGCTCCTCCAGCTCAAATTCACGTAGCCAGATAACCTCCCTTTCCCGTTTCCGCAGTCCACATAATTTTTGATCTTCTCATCCTCACCTCGCACATACAGCTTCGGAAAATACACCCGAAAATTCAAAGGCTGGTTCTTCAAGAGTGCATAGCATATCAAAAACACTACTGATAGAATAGTGTTGGTCCAAAGGGACCACAGGAGGTCCAACCCAGCGGATCCTGCCATCCCAAATACTCAAGGAACTCAAATAGGCGTTCAATTCATGCTCCACTATTTGTATACTAATTTGTCACCAAATTGGGTCCGTTGGAACGCAACTCTGAAATGCCAATGATTTCTTCTTCTTTGCATCCATTCCATCTATCTCCAGCTGAATTCCTGCATGGGTAGCTCCACTGCCCTAATTGCGCTTCATTCTGTCTGTCTACTACAACATTTAATTGAAGACTGTCAGAGTGACTGTGCGAGTGTTCTCCACCGATGTCTGCAAGCACAGTGAATATTCTCAGTTTAGCAAGTGCTACAATTCTTGGATACTGCAAATTTCAGCGTTCCTGGAGGGGTACATTGGGAGGACTCTGTACGATCACTGCCCAATTGAACTTTCTTCTGTCACAAACCCAGGATCCAACCAGAAATGATGGTGAGACTGGCCATAAGAGGGGACTCAGCGCAGCAAGAGCAGCAATTTCTGCAATCACTGGAAACCATACCGCAAATTTAAGCTTTCTTGGTCTGATACATAGGTTAGCGTCAGTCTGATTAATGCCCTAATTGAACTACCTTCTATATATTTGGAACTACCTTCCTAAAAAAGATTTGCTTTATTTGGTAGGTATTCACCTCACATTCACCCCCGTTTTTGTACCATTCACTACCCAGTGAATGGGACAGGGTTCCCTATATATCTCGTCACGATAACCTTCAACAGAAGCGACTCAAGGTCCAACCAGTACACACAATTGAAGTGTACAGGATTGTGTGTACTATGCAACAAGGAAAGACACTGAAATTCTCCACAACTGTCTACAAACATATATTAATGAATAATTCTCAGTTTAGCCAGCGCTCCAATTATTGGAAAAGGGGATTGCGAATTTTAGCCCTTTGGGTCTGATACATGGGAAAGCCTCCTTAATAACCACTAGACGATGTTAGGGTTCAAGACTCGCGATGCACGGATGCAGCAGACTTGAGCACCGCAATTTCAACGACCTGGTCCTTCAACACAAGTTTCTTGGGTTCAGATAGGCAATAATAAATAAATAAATAAAACTCTCGTGGCTAAAATTGTCATCGACTCCCAAACTCATCGAAGCCAACTCCCCAAAGAATTCCGTAGCCTCCCATCACCGCCTGATTGCAACCTCTAATCTCTTACTAACTAAAACATCTTCAGCGCCATCTCAATTCAAAAATGCACCAAAAATCTACCATCTCCAAATCATACCTCAAAAGAACCGCAATTGCCACAGACTCTGTCAATCCAAAGCAGATTGAAGCTCAGCAACCCGTGATCTTCAACAGCAAAGAGCCCTCCTCCACGATCCACGTCAACTTTTCATTGCATTCCCAATCCTCCACCGCAATCTGGGACATAGTCTTTCACTAATTTGCTTACAATTGAAAAAGAATGGAATGGATCAGAGAGAATCAATCGCTTGGGCTTGAGATGGCGCCCATTATCATGCTTTCCATGCAAACTGAGTCGCAACTATAGTGCGACTACAAGAGAATCTTAAATTTTAAATTGGTCGTAAGATTGACTGAGTGCGACGTTGCTGTTGTAGTGTGTATCCCTTGAAAAGCGGCAAGGTGACTCAGTCAAATTGAGGAGAGTTTGGGAAAGGGCGCCGGTGGCTCCAATTCGGTGAAGGAAAGGAAATTCAAATCTTTGCGCGCTGTGGGGAGAGACGACGGAGGTCCGATCTTCCGACGGCAGTGCCCTCGGCGAGTTTGGCTGCGGTGGTGCGCTGGCAGGGGTGATTGGCAGGGGAAGTGCCACGCGTCTATTCGCCACCTGGAGGGGGGGTGCCAGGTGGTGGGCTGGGGGGTGTTCGAGGTTGGTAAGGATTGATGCAAATATGAGAAAATGTGCTTGCAGCTCATATTTGCACCGTTTTACAGTGCAGTGCCAGGGTGAACTGACCCCCTCATTGCCCCGTTTTACCCCTGGGGAAAACACTGTGGAATTATTTTATTTACAATCAGATGATAATATTTGCAAATTCTGAATTCAGATTTGCAATCAATGGCCCCTAATTAACTAGGGGAGGTGTAGAGAACAGAAAAAAATAAAAAAATAAAAAAAATTAGGGGGCTTTATTTCACAATAACCCTTGGCCAAGGCAATGAGGGGGTCAATTCACCCTGGCCCTTTTACAGACGATGCTCCGAGAATTTTTTCCAGTAGTGCAAGGAAACATCATCTTGGAAAATATGTGGACACTGTTTTGTTGCAGCAAATTCTTAATTCATTATAATTAATCTTAATCCTTAAATATCGAGGAGGACGTTTGGCATCCAATAGATGACAAGGAATCCTTGTAGTAGGACAAAAGTGTAGCTATTCATCCTCGAAATTTTGTTGTGAAAAGGGGAGGTTTTCTACAATACTTTGACTTCCAATGAGTGTATTTTCTATTTTTTTAAAGTCCATGATGCACACAGTAATGAAAAGGAATGATTTCCAAGGTCACCCCTTTGTCCTTTAAGGGTTAAAGTTGATCTTGTGTTTGTAAATAGGTTTAAAAGGAATTCAAGGTTTAACTAAGAATAGTACAAAAGAAACACAACACCAAACTCCATCACACTCGAGTTTTGGTGCTGCAAGGATTTTCATCCTAAATTTTTCCAAACTCCAACTCCAAGTCCCACATTGCACACACTTTGCGATTAACTCAATTATTTCACTAGTATTACTTGCTATTTGTCTTTCAACCAACCACAAGGCTCTTGATGACCCACAACAAAAAGAATCTCTATCATTGCTAATCCAATGAACTATATTTGGAAAAGAAGCCAAGTAATTTTGGTGGAATTGTTGTTTTTGGCAAAATTGCAATTTTAGCTATGCCAAAGAGACTATTTTGGTGGAGTCAAGCATTTATTGCAAACTTTTCATACCCAAAACACTACATTGTGCTTGTTTGGCATATTGATGGAGAATACACTTTTGGTTTTATAATGATATAGAATAAAACTTTGATTTGTGTGATATGGACTTCACATTCTTAAACTTCAAGATAGAAAGTTGGCCCTTGTTTTCCATGAATCAAAGTTCCTTTTACTTTAAAAAAAATCTTAAATGCAAGCTTGCCCTTGAGTTGTGGACCACTACTCCACAAATTATCTTTTTATAGAGACCTTGTTGAAAAAAAATCCAAGAACATTATAGGCTTTATGAAGTAAGACTTTGGGATTGTGTGTTATGGACTTCATAGAATAACTTAAAGTTTGGTTGAATATGGTTTGGAGCAATTACTTTTTTGATGCTTACAACCATGCAATGAAAAGTCAAAGCAATTTTCTTTTGTATGAAGAAAATATAGATGTGCAACTATATACTTTGCAAGCATTTATACAATCATTCAAAAAAACTTATTGAATTTAATAAGGTCACAATACAAGATTGTAAGGTCAATCCTATAGCTATATAAATACTAAATTTGTGATTTTCAAAAATTAACCTATAAAACTTCATTGCATGTGTTATAGAAATGAAATAAAACACAATAATGTATTAATATATTATCAATGTATTAATAATGCATATTGAAGTATTGAAATACCCTCTACAATCAATTGGAATAATCCTTAATATACCATTTGATGCAATGTAAGGTTTGAGCCATCTATCTAATTTGCACAAAAAACTTTGACACAAGCTTTGACATATATTCAAGTTATTCAAAATTATAATGAAAGGGTTAAACAACAAGTGGTGAGTGTTTTTTCCCCACTAGTACAAATCCACATAAATAAAAACATTTCAAAGCATGATTTAGTATTAAATTTAGATTAAAACTAATACAATTGCATTTAAGAAAATACAGATATAATACAAAACCACGGTTTGAAATTTTTTTTAGTGTAGATTTGTACTACTCCCTTCTTTTTAAATAAATATTAGTAGTTGTTGATTTATAACTTTGAAAATTCATAATTGATTTGGCAAATGCCAAAAATATGTGTATAAAAGTTAGAAGTATAGACTCAACATCAATAAAATCATTGAAAAAATTATTGAAAAATGATTCAAGATACAATTTCTAGTTTGAAATCAATAGAAATAACATGAGGTACTATACTAGTGAATACATCTCTATCATGAACACAATATAAAATATGATATGAGGGTTACTGCCTAGAATTTTTCATTTGAAATGCTTTAATATTTCCTTGGTGTATGGCATTTTTTGGTATTGAAAAATTTACATTTTAGTAAAACAAAACAAAAGTGCGTTATAGTAGACAAAATAAACGAGCAGAAAATACAAAAATAAATTCAGATGAAAGCTTTAAAATAATTTCGCAGTTGTACAATGCTCCTAGATATCTGCACTCCAATGAAACACAAAGAGGTTGTGGCGTACACTAGGTCCTGCCCGACTGTACATGATCTCCAACAGTAAGCATCATTGTGTATCTGATATACAATCATAAATCAAGCTTGCAAAAGTTTGAGTGTCTCATCGACATGTTTCTCGGGTTGGAATTGGTTGTTGTAGACTAAGGTAACGATTCCTTGCCTGTTTACAACATAAGTTTGTCGCCCAGCAAGAGCGCCGAAGAAGTCAGCTGGGACACCAAATGCCTTCCTTACTGCATTGCCTTCGTCACTGAGAAGCATATAAGGCAGGTTGTACTTCGCCTTGAAAGCCTGTCAATGTCACAATTCATGATGATTATATTATCTGGTTTCGCATTGCACTGAGGTAACTAAACCGAAAATCATCCAAATATGCAAGAGGATTCCATTTTTGGACACTGTGTAAATCAACAGTAAATTTGTAAAGTGCTGAAATCAGTGCACCCAAAATCCATCCTATCTATTCATGCTCACATAAATAGTTGTACAATTAGGCGAGCATCTGCAGGGGTAGGTTTTAGAAATGGGTCGCAATTAGGCGTAGTTCTCTTATCTGAAGAAACAGATTTCAAAAAGTAGCAAAGAATATACACGACTAGTTTAGTAACAGATTAAATCATGATCTTTAATTGTGAAACACACCTTGTGAGATTCGGGAGAGTCTCCGCTAACTCCAACGACGGTCGCACCAAGTTTCCGGTAGTCCTCATAAGAATCTCGGAAGGAGCAGGCCTGCAAGATTTGATCAGCGTGCTTAACATACTAAAACTCTTTTAACATTAAACATTTTCTTGTGCTTCTTTAAAAACAATTCTCTCATCAGAAAAAATCAGGTACAAATACTAATCATTGATATGATTCTACTGTACGAAACAAGATTTATGAACTCACAAGACATACATCAACATTGAAATGACGACCATCAAGCCCTTCTCAAGCAGTCAATTCAAGCATCTGAAAGAACGAAATCATATGATATCTATATTCGGCATTGCCGCTCGAATTGTGTCAGACGCTGCGCCTGCTAGAGCATCAATTGTCACATCCGTTAAAATGGCGAAATTCTAAGGAATTGCAAATTTGCGATTCGAAACTCAGATTCCTTGCCAGTCCCATTTTTAAAGCTCTGTGTACTTAAAAGTCACAATTTTGGCAGGGAAGGGCATTAGAAGCACCTGTTTAGTACAACCAGGAGTCTCGTTGGCAGGGTAGAAGTAGAGAACCAGCGGCCTACCAAAGAACTTAGACAGCTTCACTTCGCGACCGTCTTGATTCTTCAATGCAAGTGGAGGCAGTTTGTCGCCCTTGGACAACTACACACAAGTAAATACACAACCAAATCTTACAACCAAACATAGAAAAACTATTCGGTCCTTCGTTTAAAGTGAGGGTACAGAAAGTAATCAATAATTCTTTCTCCTTATGCATTCTAATGAATAGAACTCACAATGTAACTCTTCTGTAGGTTCTCAAGCACATAACTCTTCGAAAATGGTAAAACCCCCCGATAAAAACAGTCACAACAAGGATAGAGTGGAAAACATCAAAGCCACATCTACGGACATTAGTATAGATTATCTTCAAAATCTCTGTATCCAGGAAAAATCAATCCACATTGGCTGATACGGTCCAGTGAAGCGTTCTTAAGTCTCAATACTCAACAAGAAACACTTCGCAATGAGAATACATAGCCATCATTCAAATTCATTCCTGGCATTCATACCGAATCTCCCAAACAGTACGAAAAAATCGAATAGCTTCACAAAGCACTCTACTAAAACGCATAATTTCTTCGAGCCTTGCATGTTGATAGTAACTCTTCGAAAATAATCAAACACGAAATCTCCTTCTTAAATCTCCTTCTAACTTATAAAACACTGCTGCAATATGGATAGAATGAAAAACAGAGCCGCGACTGTGCAAATCACTACGGATGATCTTCAAAATCATGTAAAATCAATCCACATTGGCTGATACACTCACTTGCGCATCCTCAATTCACAACACTAATCAAGAAATGCTTAAAAATGAGGATAGTTAAAACTCAAATCCATTCCTGATATTCATACAATAACTTATAACAAATTGCGTCACTGAACAAAAGAAAACAACGCTTGTGATTAGTGCGAACCTTGCATAAGGTGAGGCGCCGAGAAGGCGTCGAGGCTGAACGTGCAGCAGCGACGGACACATTGAGCCTGTGTCCAAGAAGCTCACCGCGAGCGAACGAATGGACCTGGACACTGGTACGTCCGGAAAATTCCCGACCTGCTGCATGATTTGAGCATGCGAGGAGCGAAGGCGCGAGGGCAGCGGAGAGGGACGACGTCATCGCCATAGCTGCGAGTTCAAGCTGTAAAGAGTAGCAAAATTCAATTGATGAGCGTGTGCACATCAACAGCTTTACAGCCTCTTGTGTGGTGGAGAACTGGAGATGACAGTCTCGCATTGGATGAAACAAATATCGTGGATGATAAAAATCATCGAAGAATGAGGTTGAGGATGATAAAATCTTCGATGAATGAACGATTACGAATGATAAAAGCGCACTCTGCTGGTTGCCTTTTTTTTTGTTAACCCTGATTGACATATTGTATCTGTACCCAATTCCGACCGGGACCCAATTCCAACCAAATGAAAAGCCTAAATAGATTTCAGAATACAAATGTGTGATTGTTGTACATGCCTTAACTTTACAATCATGCAAGTTAAGGCATGTACTACAGTCACAGATTTGTTTTCTACAATCAATGAGGGCTTTTCATTTGGTTGGAATTGGGTCCCGGTTGGAATTGGGTGGAGCCACCTTAGTGATTCTGTTCTTTAGAGTTTGCAAATATTTATTATAAACATACAATGTACATGGATATTTTGGAATCAATTTATGAATAAATACAACACTAACCCAATAAGGATACTAAGTAAAAAGCTAAAACTTGGCTAATGGATGACTTTCAAGGTTAGTGTAAAAGCGAAAAATGCACCTATTGGTGCAAATATGCAATCATTTTGGTCACATTCTTTTAGGGTTAACCCTTAAACGCCAAGGAGGACATATGGATGACAAAAAATCTTTTTAGGAAGACGGAGATGTAGCTATTCATCCTCAAAATTTTGTTATGAAAAGGGAAGGTCTTTTATAGTGGTTTGACTTCCAATGAGTACTTTTACAATTTTTTAAGTGAATGATTCATACAATAACTAAAGGGATGATTTCTATAGGCATTAGTCCATCCTTTAAGGGTTAAGTAGTTGAAGGATTTCATACCGTGGGCCAAATATATCAAATGTCAATGTGCCAAGATAATCTCCTTGCTACAAAGGCAATGACACTAGCATGCAAACCTAAAGTGGCAAACTTGTAAATTGCATGCGTAGAGCTTGTGAGTGTAGAGCCTCCAAAACATTTAAAAAAAATTCTAGAGCCCAACAAAAAGAAAATAATTCCAAAAAAGAGCAAAATTTACTATTTATAGTAAGTTTTGGGACTTATGACCACTACCCCTATAGTTGTGAATTTTGATTAATTTTTTTCATGTTCTACCAATTTTCATTTCAAATGGAATGGATATTCAACCTTGACTACATAGTTAAGCATTTTCTTTAGCCACTACAATTCCACTCCATAAGCAATTACAGTTTTTTTATAGAATGCACTATAAATACTGTAGCTAATAATACTCATAAAAACAAAAGTGGATAATACTTAGCCTCTACTACAATTGTTGTAGATCAATTCTTTTTATGAAGCTTAGTTTTGAACCTACCAACATAATTCATGGCCCTGTGGGATTTGAACCTCAAGCCATCCTATGATAGTCTCATGGACCTCTTAGACCAACCTAATGGACTGTCCACTCTTAAGTAAAACAAACCTATATAATATGAAAAATTGCTTTCCAAAAAACGAAAAAGAATGATGAAAAAAATGAAAAAAGAAGAATAGAAAATGGTAGGATAAAAAAAGGTAAAATTGGTTTGGGAGTATATTGGTAGTTTAAAACATTTTGATATAGACACATGGTCCCATACATTATGAAAGTATGAAGATTTTTCATTCTATATGTTTCAAATCATTTCACTCATAACAATCATAAATTAATACAATACGAATGAAGTCTATAGAAGAATATGACCATGCCTATTCTAAAATACTAATGGTCCTTGCTCAAACAAGGAGAAGCTTCAACTCGTTGAAGCTATAACCTGGAGCATATATGAATTTGTCTTCAAGAATGTCCATTTTGCATAAATACCTAACAAAGTAGTACAAGTGTTTGCGATTCACATATTGTTGACATCTTCCTATGGTGAAGACTGAACCATGTTCACAAAGTCCGAGCATGTGCAAGCTGGAAACATGTCCGCCATAATTCAATAGACGTTGGTATTCAGCATTGACCTAGTCTCTAGAGATATTATAGCACCTAGGCCCAAAAAGGGAAGCAAGGTGACACCCAAGATTGTCCCTTTGATGTTCCTTGCATTCTCCCATTTATTTTACTATTTAATTGTTGGTACATATGAATGGTTTTGTTATTCCTTACAATTGAATACGCATTTGAGTTGGGAGGTGGTAGTAGATCGTACAAAATGGTCTCAAATATCTTAGACATTGTGAAGAGACGGCGTGGAGACATTGCAAGTTGCTTTTGTAGACAAAAGCTAGTATGTTGTAATATCAATGTCTCTTCCCTATCTAGATTCGTCCTTGTCAAAACAAGCCACACCTCTAAAACTTTTGGCCAATCGATGACCCATTTTCACTTCGTTCCTTTGATAAATCGTTCTCAATCATCCCAATAAAACCAGAAGTTAGTTACCACCTCTCTACAAGTACCATAATCCTCTTTTTTTCCACGATAAGTTGGAGCAAGTCTTTCCTTTGATCCCTTTGCGATTTGGGCTATACACTTTGTATTCAATCCACGTTGTTGAGCTTGACATTTGTTGTTGGATTTGTGATTGATCCTTTCTATATGCCACTTTGATGTATCACAATCGCTTTCTAAGGCTTTTGTCACAAGATGCACTTTGTAGTTGTTTGCTTTGGGATTTCCACGCTTTTGGTAGGCTCTCTTTCTACCCTTGTGGATCGCATTTGAACTCGATGTTGGAAGAAGTTCACTTTATTTGAGCAATGTGAGTCTTGTTCTAAGCCAATAGGAAGATTCAATTTTCTCTTTATACTTTCAAAGACCTCTTTCCCTTCCAAGTGAGGAATACGAGTTTCAACATCCTTAGCCCTAGGTAAGGTATTCGATACCTTTGTAATTTTTTTAGGATCTCCACTTCCCCTTGCAGGCCCGCAACTTCATATCTCCCTTTGATGGACCAGATCCAGAAGCATGGCCCTTCAAATATGCCCAATAGTTTGTCATTTGCATCCATGCACGGATACTATCATCGTAGGTAACATCGTAGGTAACCCGGGGAGGACACTCCCTATGTTTTAGCAACCTACGTGCGGCGGAAAAAGTAAAACAAGTAATACACCTTAAAATTTAATTTCTTTTTCAAAAAAAAAATTATGGATAGATTTTACTACTTTAGAAGTTTATGTTTTGAATTATTGGTATTTTTTTGTGCTAATAGTAATTAGTTATAAATTTTTGAAGAAAAAAGATACACTGTAAAGCTGAAAATAACTTTCACACCTCTATATTATATAAGAAAAAAAATTTGAAAAATGAAAAAAAAATTATATAGAATATCTTTCTATTGAAAGTTGATTTTGGTTGAATATTGATGCAATAGTCATCTTCATGTGAGCTCTATAAATATTTTAGTTGGAAAACATGCCATTTTAGTTCATTTTTCAACCCTTTTTAGACAATATATCTTATGTTATTTGGAATTGAATTTTTTGTCAATAGAAACCTTTAGTCATTGTTAAACAAAGCTCAAAATTTTAGAATGAAATTATAGTTTATTCAAGGTGAATTACATGTATTACTTTTTCCACCGCCACACGTGGGTACCCCAAATGTAGTGAGAGTGTCCTCCCTTAGGTAGGTAAATGATCTTCATGTCCAATAGTGCTATGATCATTTACATTTATGGGTATATAAAATGTGAGCTCTTGGGACTTTTAAATGAAAGTGGGTGTGATGAATCTGTTATCATGAAAATTGTAAAATAGTTCTTGAATACCATCGCTAGGACCAAATAAATTAAAGATTCTACATTCCTAATACAGTTTTAAATAATGCTTCTGGAAAACATTGGAATGTAATATAGATCTTCTTCATGTGTTTTCTAGAAACTTTATAAGGACTTTTGAAGCAGTGAATTCTTTGAAATTTTATTCTTATATTCAATATTTGTTTCCCAAAAAATAGTTTATGAAAAGTACAACAATACGGAAGGTCCATGGATGCTCTTCAAGCTAGTTATTTTTACATTATACTTAAATTTCTTTCTTGTGAACTGCAATTTCAAGCATGTCGCTCTAAAACATATTAGTCACATAACAGGGTATTTTGGACTTGGCATTGCACTAGAAATGAGCTAGTAAACTATGAATGTAGTGGAAACTTTATTCAGTGGAAAGAAGTAGAATATCATGAATAGTAGTATACCAATTATAAACACGTTTTGTGAGGTATATTCTAGAACTTAGAAATTCATAGCAGAATATGCCCCAGAAGATGCTGCTGAATTAGTCCACATTTTTTAATTAAAGCCCAAAATGCTTGGACATCCAATTTGTAGACGATGGACAAATTCATGTTCTTCATTTTCTATCACTCTGCTTTCATGGAACTCATCCAAATTTTTGGAGATACTTCATTAAGTTCTGCATCTACGTCATGGTTTTAATCGTCGCCCGCAAGTATTGTTATTGTGTGAGCACCATCAAGGGGCTCCTCTAGAAGAACCCGAGCTTCTTCTCCTTCACCACTTCATCTAGCTCCACATGGGTACAACGGTTTTGTAGGGAGGGGCTCCAGAAGGGCATGCAGCAAATGCGGGAGGTGAAGCTGTCCGTTTATAAGAGGTGAAGCTGTCCGTTCCTACTTTTTCACAATTCGTATTGATAAGTAGGGAGGCTTTTAGGCAATTTTGAGGTGTTATGTGTGGTGAGGTGGCTTGAAAGATTTTTTGGAACAAGTGTAGTGCAGAAAGTGTCTTTTGAACTCCGACTTTGGAATAGTGATTGGCTTCTGGTGTCCAGAAGTTTGGACCAGCAAGGGTGTGGTTGAGAGTCGCTATTTGTAGCTCTGTATGGGTATTGGATTTAGTCCAATGATGTGAGAGAATGGTGACATTATTTCCTGATTGGCTTTGAGGTTTTAGGTTGTACTTCGGTCCAGAACTTGTCACTTGGATTTCCAAAGGTTTGTTTATTTTATTTTTCACAATTGGTGATGATTAGGCTCTTAGGCAGTTGGTGTTGCAGAAATTTTGTGGAAATAGAGGAGTGTTGTTGATCAATTGTGCATGTTGTGTCTCACGATGGTTTTCGACTTTCGAATATGTGATGTTGATCGGCGTCTTGGATTGAGAACGGTTGTGTTTGGATCTTTTGGATCGGTTTCAACTAGACGGATTGAAGAGAGAGTGTTCCTTTTCGTAGAGCGCGACTGTGTATGTTTTACATCCTACAGTCTCGATGTGCAACGTAAT
Organism: Rhytidiadelphus loreus; assembly: GCA_947034895.1. Lineage (NCBI taxonomy): Eukaryota > Viridiplantae > Streptophyta > Bryopsida > Hypnales > Hylocomiaceae > Rhytidiadelphus > Rhytidiadelphus loreus. Next base: position 3,678,174 of record OX344764.1, read on the forward strand.
GGCAGTTTCTAATAATTTTATCTCGGGTTTTGAATGAAATGCAGGCAACTCTCGAGGATTTGAAGAAGGCAATCCAAAGTCAAAGTAAGCCATTTTTCATCTCGAAACTGCGTGCGTGTTTGTTGTGTCTTGTACTTGAATCTTGGTCTTCATAGCACACCTAGACTTCTTCAATTCCACGCCAAACTTGAATCAATGAAGTTCTCTAAGAATCATAGTGTTGCATTTGAAAGCGACATTAAAGAAGTACTTGAGTCTTGAAGTCGCAGGAGTCATGAAGGTGGTCTGGAATCCTTTTCACACTTGTTAACTCCTTATCATCACATTTGTATGGGACATAACAGAGTGTGATAGTGAGAGTACAAAAGGAGGTTTGAACAAGGTACCTCTGTTCCCTAGGATTGATGAGAGAACTAAGCATGTGATATAGAGAAGGTGATATTAGAGAGGTCTAAGTGCAGTTGGTGTCTTTCTATCTATCTGTGTTATTTTCACGTTTATCCTATCCTCTGTTTTCTATGACGTCCTTGGTAACATCGAAGTTGACAATCGAAGTGTTGAACAAGGACCAAAACCACTAGTTTGATTTGATCATGGCGTTGCAGATCGCAAATACTACCCAGAAAGACAACGAATCACACTGCCTTTGCAACCCGGGCAGACTCGTCCAACTCCAGTAGATGGAACTAAGAAGCTAAAAGATTGTCTGTCCTTTGATGCCCCGACAGTGGCATTCAAGGACTTGGGACCCCAAGTATCAAGAAGATACTATTCTTCTTCGAGTACCTCGGCCCCCTGCTCATCTTCCCCTTCTTCTACTTTTATCCTCAGGTGTACACCTTCCTGGGTCTACCTGAACGCAAGGTGATCCACCCCGTGCAGACATATGCTCTCTATGCATGGTGCTTCCATCATGCCAAGCGTGAGCTTGAGAATTTTTTCGTGCATAGGTTCAGCCATGCCACTTCCCCTATCTCAAACGTGTACCGCAACTGTGCATATTACTGGTTGTTTGGAGCCTACATTGCCTACTTTGTGAACCACCCTCTGTACACCCCGGTGAGCGAGAAGCAGATGTACATTGGGTTTGGCATTTCAGTTGTCAGCCAGATCGCCAACTTCTATTGTCACATTCTATTGAAGAATCTGAGGTCTCCGGATGGGAAGGGTGGCTACCAGATTCCCACCGGTTCAACATTGCTACCCAGACTATGGCAGGCTATTTCTTCCTTGCTTAACTGTGGTTGTGGCTTGAAAGATGCTTGACTGTACCTTGACTGTGGCTTGAAAGATTTTTTGGAACAAGTGTAGTGCAGAAAGTGTCTTTTGAACTCCGACTTTGGAATCCCCAAATACAACAAACACAAGCCAATGCTTAAACCTCTTTTAAGGTAAATAGTTGAAGGATTTCATATTGTGGGACAAATGTATTAAATGTCAATCGGGATGTCAATAGAAAATGGTTTGTTACTAGTTTGTTTCTCTTGCTACAAAGGTAAGTAACTGTTGGTTCACCTCTTCCCAGCAAATTGTGACTTAGAAAAGGGAATCCAATGAAAAAAACTATTCATAAAGGATGAACGACATTGCTACTTATGTGTTCTGAAAACTGTACATTCTATATTTTACATTATCTTTGTGGTTGAAAGAATCTATGCACACAATTATAAACACCTACTATGCAATAACTAGATGTACGGTGATCCTGGAGCCATTTAAGTTGGTGGAGGCAATCCTGGACATAGTCATCGCAACCATGACAACCGCTTCAATGCGATGTAGACACACACGCCGAGAAAAATGAAGGTGAAGAAGATCACCAATTGTAAATCCATCATCCTAATTCACCAAATTCAAATTCGTCATCCATACACAAGACTAAAACAAAAACAAAAACAAACTCCAAAACCAACAAACTTCAAAACTAACAGGAGGCTATTGTACCTAAATCTGGGAGGTTGAAGGTTGCTTGTAATTCTATCAAGTGATATCCCAGCCCTTGTGATATTTGCAAGTGCAAGACGCAGAGCTGTAGAACTTTGCTCCCTTTTCTACACAAATCCAGGATTAGATCAAACTCCAGACTAGCAGGTTTCCCACAATTAAAAACCACAAGTTCTGCTAATCATCCTGTTGAGTGCTGACCTGATTAAGTTGGCGGAAGAGAAAATAATAATTGGTGAAATACATCTCATGTGGCAGTCTGCTTCAACATGCAAACGTATATTAGACAAACATACATGAATTACATGCGACCTCAATTACTCAATTACCTCAGCGAATCTAAATTGACCAAGCAATAAAACCACAATGAAACGTGCAAGGATGTGATGGAACCCACCTCAGACTATAATTCTGGTGTTCCGTCACCAGCCTCATCCCCTGCCCTCCCTCCTTGTGCAATCCCTCCTCGCGCACTCCCTCCTCGCGCACTTCCTCCTTGTGCAATCCCTCCTCGCGCAACTCCCTCTTCGTGTACTCCCTCCTCGCTGCATAGAACCATAGAAAATTGGCAGACATTCGTAATTATAAATTTCAAGGAAATCAAAATTAACACAACACCGCTTACGTCGGCTAACGGTAGCACCCCATTAGAGTTTGCAGCTTGGCCATCGCCGTATCCTTCATCCTGCTTGCCGTCGTTGGCCCGTACATCGCCGCATCCTTCATCTTGTTTGCCGCCGTCGTCCCATACAAGGCCAGCAGCTGACGAATTTGCTTCCCCATTGATGCTAAGACAGCTGTGTAACCGTCCTCTTCGAGGCGCTCGATGTTTCTCGCAACTTGAAAATTGGCATCTTTGCAAAACGTTTGCAATCTACAAGAAAACCCCATACAACCTATAAAGTAAGATGACACAGAAGAACCCAAACGACATAATACCTTAAATGCCGCAGAAGACCAAGCAAGAAATCCACTCACGCTTGAAGAATGATGCTGCATTGCTCCACAACCTTCATCGCCAACGCCTGCACGCCCTCTTCGCTACACCAAAAAAACCCAGAAAATTGACACGAATTCATAATTCAGAAATTTCCCTAAAACCAAACACAACATCACTTAGGTTGGATACTATTCCCCCAGCAAATAAGCACGCCCCACTAGCGTTTGTAGCTTGGCTATGCGATCGTGTAGTAACGCATTCGTCCGCGACACCATCGCCGCATCCTTCATCCCGACTACCACCGTCGTACCGTACAAATACGAGAGCAACATTTGAATCTGCTCCTGGACTTCCGCAATTATCGAGATCCATGCTCGCCTCAGCTCGATCCAATTTGAACTTAAGACAGCTAATTGAGCTAAGTAATTGTCGTCCTCCATTCTCTCGCGATGGTGTCGGGATCAGTTGGCCCGCTTTCATCAAATGTAGCGAGCGAAGACGAAAATCCAGTGGCAACAAAAAAAATAAACTCGAAGCTGCAGAGACGACTGATTGCTTTCCTGCCCTGCGTTCTTTGAATTAGGTACCCTCCTACCCGGATACAAATTCACTATTTATACACCCCCGTGATTATACTCCGACTGCAGACACCTTAATACCTTGATTTCCCATATCTGGATGAGAGGTATCTCAAGAACAAGCTTCTCCAAACCTTCCGATTGTGGAGGTGCAACGTTAAATCGAACATATGAACTAATTTCTGTGGCCAGCAATTGGAGTCTGTTCAACAAAATGTTGGGAGTTCTGTTTTCTGAGCGAGTACTTTTTCAGTTAGTGTAGACTGTATTGGCAAGAGAAATGCTCAAAATCCAAAGAATATTAGAGCAGATTTACACTCTTGGTCCTACGCTCATGCCCGTTGTATTCAGCAGGAACTGAAAAAACCTTGTTGATGGCATTGATGGTAGACAAGGAAGTTATTTCTTCCCCAAAAGGAGGGCTGTCACAACACGTGCCTCATTAGCAACATGCAGTTTGTTGTAAACTACTCACAATGGTCCGCAATCGTGACATTCAAAAGCCCTTGTAAATTTGGACCTTTTCTTTGAGAATCAAAATGCGCATTGCGTTGTAAACGTGAATTATAATAACATTTTTCTTCATTAAAGGCAAGCCGATATGCAAACTTCACCTACACACTTGATTTACTCAGCATGATGGATTTGGATTTTTGGGAGCAATTGAGGGCCTCTCAAAGTGGTATGAAGGCTTGATGAATGCAAACCATGACCGAAATGACAGTTTCATACATACCTTGTCATCTCTTATGGGATGCGCTGTTCCTTTGGCTCACTTTTTATCACAATTTCTTGAGAGCGTGCTCACATTCTGAGACCGTGAATGATAATTCCCTCAAGAGGAAGAAAAATCTCTGCGCAAACAACAACCACTAGCAGGGCATTGCATAGCCATTAGATTAACACAATATAAAGAGATGGGGGAGGGTCCGGATATGTACAAGTATCAGGGCATTGGTAAGCAATCAAGGGCCAAGATGAGAATTGAATACACAGGCAAGCGCTCAATGGAATGGTGATCAGAGCTTGCGTTGGCTCAAAATTTTCATAACAATAATTCAAACGTTTCAACGTTGATTTTTACGACATTTCAGTGATCTCTGGATATTTAGAGGATAAATTGTTACACTAGATGTATGATAGGCTTAGGGCCACGATCTTTACAATTGAGTTATAATAATCAAGTCTCAGAGTTAAAACTATCTAATCCACCTTAAATCCGTGAACATTTGAATTGTGCTGGAACCAACTAATTACATGTACAAGTAGATAGTTATCTCTCCTCACTGTTTCGATTCCTGCATCATCATCGTCCATTTTTCGCCTAGAGTTAGGATCGTTTTTTATTCTATGTATTGTTTGTGTATGTATGTATTTAAACTGAAATCTCAAACAAATCGAGGTCCAATAAATCTAATCCTCGCTCAACTGAATTTCCTATATATCTCACATACGGGACTCATCGTATAGGTGACCACCAGGAAATGGCATGACGTGCCGTTCCCACTGTTACTCCTACTGATAGAGTAAAAATTGGAGCGCAACTCATGACATTTCGAGATGGCCATCAATAATACGAATTCCCTCTGGCTTTGAGCCTTTGACCAATTATCTTCATTCATACCTTTCGTGTCCATTTTATCGTATTTCTGTGGTTTGGTCCACAAGAGTCCGGCATATCTCTTTTTGCTGATGAGTAAATATGGCCAATAGACCTTCTCAAACTCCAATTTTATAGGCTGTTAAAAAATTCAAAAGAGAGATAAATAAGCAACAAAACCCTCTACAAATTGATAATGAAAACACAATGTTCAAACCTCCCAGTCCATATGGCAAAACCTGGAAAGATACTCTTGAAACCCCACGATCACTCTTCAAAAACTTGGAGAGCAATCTTTGTACAATTGTTTATATACACTAATACAATTTGAGAACTAAAACTTCTACATTGGGGGAAGTCTTGCTGAAAATGGCAATCACTGATAAAAAAAATTCAAATAAATAGATTAAAAGATCCCAAGCAGTACCTTCGTAAACGTATCACTAATCTGTTGTGCTGTCTCCCTCCCTAAATTCATAGCTTCATGAACATCAGGACTTCCAAACTGCACCATGACCGAATCTGTGTCTCCGTAAATAACCTGGTCAACCAGCAGAGAAGTCTTACTCAAGATCAATTACAATTCCAGCACAGAATCGAGAAATACAAGTATTAGTTGTAGGAAAATTCAAAGATGGATATTTGCGGTATCACTTCAAACCACAAGTCCGTGTCTCAGTCGTCTTTCATCGATCTTCCAGAGTGACAAGAGGATTGATAGTTCAAATAGTTAGTTCCCATCGAAATGCTGATCATAGATAGACTGGTACTCTTAGCACAAGAATCATCCGACAAACTATGGAAACAAGAGATATTAATTGTTCCTCTTACCTCAGCATCATACTTGTAACCGTAACCGTTTACTGTAGTAAATTGCTCTTGGACCAATTTCTTTTTATGATCTATCATCTGACGTCCTGGAACCCACAGGCCACCAATTAGTCTATCAGGAGATAATCAAGATCAAGGTCAAGCTGGATTTCATACTTGATGCTCTTTAACCACAACATCTGGTTCAAACTTTATACAACAATGCTAGTCAATGTAGATCTCAAAGGAGCTAAATCACTTGAGAAATGAAACGTAAGACTACTAGGTCAGCATTTAATGAAGGATAAAAAGCAAGAAAGAAGGGAGACAAAGAACTCTAAAAATGTCAGCTTCCTGATCTTTACCGAAGCTGGTAACACTGGAGGAGATTTCAAGGCATGGCAGCTGCCCAATGGTTGCCCTCGTGAATCCATAGACTGAATTTGCACTTATCTACAATCATTAACACTGTTCAAAAAAAGCCTTGCCCCTCTTCCAAACTCACGGGTCCTAATTCCATTGAAAAAAGATTACATAACAGCATGCTCTGTCTCCAAAGATGCTCTAAAGCACTTGAGGTTTATTTTGGAAATTGAAGATGTGATTTCATTAATAACCAAAAGCAAACGTATTGCAAGCACCTTGAGTGCAAGCTGCCGTCCATCCAGCACAGCCTTTTCAAATGGATCCGTTGCTTCCTGTTAACAGAAACAGATGCACTATAATTGCATGTGCAAGATAGATGAACGAAGAACGACGAAGGAGGATTGAAACAGACAGAAATATTGAGGATTCTTTGAAAGCCTTTACTTAAAATATAAAAAAACAGATAAGGACTGCACTTTCAATTAATTCAAGGGCCAGAACAAGGACAAACTACCCACAACAATGAGGTCAAGCCATACTAGAAGAGGCCAACCAGCAGGAAGATCCTGTAATCAACACATGATTATGTAACTGCAGTACACGAAATATAAAATATGAATATACTAACCTTTAGATCAGCTTTCGCGAGCTTACGAGCACAAGTAGCTCTTTAAGAATCTCGGGCAGTATTCCCTACAACAATTAAAAGGTAAGCTCTAGGTCTGAATACATAAAAAAATGTCCCAAACCAAGTAAAAGCAGTAGCCAAGTTTTAAGGCACAAGATCTCGAAGTGTAGGCCACATGCAACACGTCAAGTTACAGTCGAGAAAGAGAATTGGTGATTTCAAGACACCAAAACCAATCTATGTTACGAATATCATTGACACTAGTTCCAAGTAACATCAATACAACAAAATTGGTGTGACAGCGACATGATTAAAGATCTTTAAGGACTTGGACGCCATCTAACCTTTTCCAAAGAGGACTTGACAAACATTTCTCTGGATGGAGTCTTGATCACTTTTTCTGGTGCCAGTTTCAGCCTTTCTTGGTCCTCTGTCCTGACCTGGGAAATCAACCAAATCAACTTGCTTATCTGAGAGATTATCATCTTACAGACATCAACAAACTAACATAAGGAAATGAAACAGTCAAATTTTAGACCCATAATTGGAGACACTCCGTAGCCAGGAGCAACGCAGATAACTTCCTCATCACCAGAAAGCTACATGTAGACAATTTAGGAGCCTTTCTCCATGGCTATGAGAATGATTAACCCTTAAGCGCTCCGATGTCCATATTCTGGACAATGAACAGAGGGCTTGCAAGCGCTGTTTCATCTAACTACCTTCTCATTCATCCAATGTGACACTTGAATCTTGAAAAGACAATCTTCTTTTATGCCCAATTTCATGAAATTTTGGTAAATGGTATTACTGTACAAAGATATAAGAAAAAAGATTGAAGCGTTAAGGGGTTAAGGCTTCAGTACAAATGAATGCCATGTGTCTAAGAAATGTTGGACATTGAAGGGTACCAAATTGCAGTAACAAAGATTGTAGGCCATAATGATGGAGGGGTACAGCGATGCAAAATCCAAAGTAGCAATCAGCCCATCAGCATGGCGGAGTTGGACCGGGCCTTGGAAGGACTGGATTCGAGCAAAGCCCCAAGCCCGGATGGGATTGTCACTGAATTCTACAAAAAGTTATGGGAACTCATCAAAGGCGATTACTTGGCCATGATTCCCAAGGCAGTAGATGCGTGCAAACTTCCTTTGGGAATTACAAAAGGTCTCATTATCCTGATCCACAAGGGGGAGGCCCACAACTAGCTCACAAATTGGAGGCCCATCACTCTATTAAATGTGGCATACAAATTGTACGCCAAGGCCCTGCAAATTCGCCTCCAACCAATACTCATGGAAATCATTGACATGGACCAGTCTACCTTCCTTCTGCTACGCTTCATCCTTAATAACATTATGCTCACACATAAGACGATCAATTGGGCAGAACACTCCAAACAGCCTTTGATATTCTTGAAACTAGACTTTTCCAAGGCCTTTGACACTGTGGACTGGCATTTCCTCGTCCATGCCATGGCCGCATTGGGCATCCCCGAGGAATTCTTCTCCATGACTGAAATACTTCTATAGGACGCACACGCTGTAGTCAAGGTTAATGGCTCTTTTTCCCCTGTCTTTCCAATTTCCAAAGGATGCACCAGGGCTACCCACTCGCACCCTACTTCTTCCTCATTGTGGCCAAAGTCCTCAACTTCATGATCAAGAATGGTGTTGCAATGGGGGAAGTAAGAGGGATCTCCCTGCTGGAGGCACTTTATAGCAGATAATCGCCCAATTCGTGGACAACACCTTCCTCACACTCATAGGAGAGAGAGGCTCAGTCCAAAACACAGTGGAAATACTAGAGCCCTTCTGCTAAGCTTCCGGGCTTGTCCTCAATTGGACCAAGTTCAGAGGCTACTGGTCCTCAGGAGATGGCACAGCCCGTTCTAACTGGGCCGACCAGCTCAACATCGTCTGGGTAGGCGACCAGGAGATAGGTAAACTGATGGGAACCCTTTTTGAGATAAAATTAGGTCCAGGTTTGGTGGACGCCTTCCTCCACGAGAGGACCATCTGGAAATTGCAATATTGGTGCATGGCCACATTAATGTCACAAGGCAAGGAGTTATAGTTAACTGTGTGCTCCTAGCCTCAATAATGTACCTCGTCATTATCTAGGGAGGGACTTAGGCGAGAATCAAGAAAAAGACGTCAGCAATCCAAAGCTACATGTGGTCTGGATCCTTCCATCGGGCAAGGTCCAAAGTCGCATGGATCCAGTGTTGTCATGTCAAGGACGAAGGTGGGATAAACTTAATTAATCCAAAGGACACCCTCACCGCGCTAATGGCCAAATGGATCATTCCAGCATGTGAGCCCTCCCATTCTAACTTGCATGCCCTTCTCCGCTTCCGCCTGAGTAGCTACCAATTGTATGCAGGAAGAAGGTGGTCCCACAGCCTAGAATTTTTCTCAGTGCCCAAATGCCACTAGAAGAAACCCGCGATTTTTGTAACATGACTATAACGTGGTAGTCATGTTTGCGTGGACATCAACTACGTCAACTTTGATATAAAAAAAAATGCGTCAGGATTGACAAGGCAAAAAACATGCAAAATTACAGAAAACATGATAAGATTTGAAGAAGATTTAGGAGGATGTCTTAGAAAACATGGTCTTTTAAAATGTTAAGAAGTTGCCATGTGGCTGCCACATGTGCGCCACCACAGCAATGACGGGGCAGTGAATGCCACATAAGCTACTTTTTCATCCATTCTTTGGATGACGTTAGCCATGACATCACTACCACATGTCAACTTTGTAGTAGTTCAGAATTTTGACATGTTCATTGTATTGTGTCCAATCTGAAGTCCAAAAAGACATCTTCTATGACATGCACATGTTTCCTTTGATGTTTACAATTAAATCATTTACATTGTCCCTTATGTTATGGCATGCCCTTTGCAAAATGGATGTCCACCAAGAAATCCACATGTTTTTTGGGACAACTACAACATCCACATGTTTTCTAAGACATCAATTGAGATAACCAACTACATTCATACACAATACACCATATTTCTTGCACAATACAGAATACAACATACATTACAAATATAACATACATTATACAACATACATCATTTACACAACATACATTATACAACAAGTACAATACACCATACAAAATACACTATATTTGGGAATTTATTGTGAGTATAGTGAAATGAAAACACAAGATTATATAGAAGTGGGGTGGTAGGAAGTATGGCAAACCATATGGGATATGTAGAACGTGTAGTTTGTATTAAAAGTAAAATTTCAAAGATGAACATGAGATGAACACGGCAATGCCTCATTTGATGACTATGAAAACATTTGGATGTCTCAATAGACATTGCAAAAATGTCTCTAGAAACATTTGATTTGATGTCCCTAGAAAACAACTCAAAAAACATGTAGACATCTTAGTCAATGTCTCAAAAAATAGAATAAAAATTCTCAAATGTTGTAGATTTTTAATTACAACATTACAACCATTGGATTTTCATTTTTCAATTCCATAAATAAATTTTTAACAATTTAGTATTTTGAATCATTCCCTACATCTTTCTACTTACTATTTTTTTCCTATATGTTTTACAATTCCAAAAAATCTGAATTTTTTAAAGCATGTAGCCAACTTAACTTGAAGAATGATTCCATAGAGTTGCAACCATTTTGGACAATTTTTCATAATGATCTGACCTTGTGAAGTGCATCTGCCCAGATTTTCGCAGGGGCAAAAAAAAGAATTTTGTCACTTCAAACTTTAATATCTTACAATCTACATGGTAGAAATTTTTGAAATTTTTTGCACATCTTCTCAAACTAGCATACTACAAGCTTGTATGGTTACATGTGTCTAAAAAAGGTTTTTTTTCAGAAATTTGGTACTTATATAAAAAATGGCAGTTTTTGAGCATTTTTGGTGATAACATAGTCAAGGAACTTTAGGGGTTAAGTTATTTCAACCTAACTTTGAATTAGAGTTGAATTTTATTAAAATTTTGATGAATATTAAGTTTTCATTATAGTTATTGAATTTCATTGGAATTTAAATCACATTCAAAATCAAATTATACCTATTAAAAATTTCAATTGATTAAAATTCAAACTTTGAATTTATACTCTATAGAAAACTCCAAATGATTTTGATAAATTTTGGAAGATTTTAAAATATTCTAATACAATTTGAATTGTGAAATCCCTAAAACATGAACTATTTTCAAATGTCCTATTTTTAGTATTCTTGAAAATTGTTTTTCTTACTTTTTACAAATTAAAATGTCAAAGTACCTATCTTCATGAGATTCTGCACTTTTCCATTTTTTCCACTCACAATTTTTTTTTATGCTATTCCTTCCTAGGGTATCTTTTTTGTAAAGGTGTATACATTGGACATATTTCTCATGTTTCTTTCAAATTGTTTTTCTAATAAAGAAGTATTTCAGCTAAAAATTATGAGGACTTTGCAAATGCTACAAAAATAAGTTTTTTTTTCTTGCAATGACCCCAAAGTCTGTCTACACCTTTGTTCGTAGTATGTATCAAACTCCATCTATGTGTATAAAGCAAATGAGAGAAAATATGGGGAATTTTGTTAAAATGGCGGTATTCCGAATGCCATTTGTACATGAAGGTCCGGAAAGGTGGTTTAGGATGTGTGCTACGTAGCCAGTTGGATGTGATGGTAGGGTCCGACAAAGTGACCCCACGGCACAAGAAGATGCATTTTTGCGTACTAGGAGAGGAAAGACAGACAATGGGCACAAATCTAGTTCGCAAAAGGCGGGCAAAACGAACGGGGAGATGGTGGAATATTCCTGGAATCTTTGGAACCGCAGGCTTTCTGTCGTCGCCTCCTCAAATGGAAGGGGGGGGGCATCAAGGGTAGGGGTCAGGAACCCACGATGGACAATTCGGCGTGATCATTCATGAACGCGGAATCAACAAATATTGCACAAAGAGAACTCAAAATAGGACTTCTTCAAATGGACGAGCCCCCCCCAAAACGAAACGCATCATTTAATATTATTTCTCCTCGAAGAAAATGGTCGTTACAAAAATCGGCCAGCATGCACGCCACGCTTCCTAGAGTCTACCAAGGACCTCAACAATGCAATCTCAAGCACCAGTCCAAAACTACATGGATTGCCATTGACCGCTCACCGTTGGCTACATTATATGTCAAACGCCGTCACTCGGCCAAAACGCATGGTAGCTGAGCGCCCATCGAAGATACAACTTCCAACATCCCTCTCCAGCAAAGCCCATCATAATTATTCTTCAAAAGTTAGTGTACCTCTTCCTCTGCAATGCGACGCAAATTGTCCACCGCAAATTGCACTTGTTGACACGGCGCAATGAAGCTCTTCCCGTCATTCTTCTTCGGTTTCCACGAGGCCATAATACTGTCCGTGGATACGTAGTCCGCCTGGCTCGCCCTACGGTCAATCTTCCATCTGAAACTGGACTTCGTGTCCCACCCGGCGTACAACCGCGCGGTGTCCTTCGAGGTGCCGCACGGGATGTACCATTGCACCAAAACTTCACGGAAGTGGACTCCCGCGGGATCGAATTGAGGATTCTCCACGGCCCTACCAAGCCACACCGGATCCTCGCAATCCAAGCCCGGCCTCACAAACACGTAGAAGCCTTCGCGCAGATCAGTGGCCACGTTGTACGCTGGCGGGGGCCTCCCCTCCAGAGTGCCGATGTAAGGGTCTTCCGCCTCGTGCTCCTCCCGCGTCCGGCCGTCTTGCATGAAGTCCGTCGTGAAATCCCCTGGTTGCCGAGTCTGAGGCCAAAACCCCTGCTGCAACTCATCAGAGTCGCGAGGGTCTTCTTCCGCTCCGTCACGCAGCGCATTTCTCACGCCGCTCCAATACGCGACCAAATAGGACATGCGCGCCTTGTACTCCGCCGTCCCGTCTCTGCATACGTCCGTCCAGTGTTGGATGTATCCGTTCAGTTTGCGCACGATCTCGGCTTCGCTGGTCATTTTCTTGGGAGACACGCGGAGGGGATCGCCTTGCGGAAGCAGAGGCTTGTGCTCAGTATCTTCCTTCCATAACCTCAAGCCCGCTTCCGGCAACCAAGGAATGTCTGTACACGCCAGTTTGTATTGCATGATCGGCCAACCGTTGTCGTCCATGAAGAACTTGTATTGCCGGCCGTGCGAGTGGCCCACCAGTTGTTGCTTCTGCATCCCGATGTAAGGTTTCACGTAAGCCTTGAAATCCGGAACTTCTTCGACCAGGTGGGGAATGAAGGGGCCTTGTTCCATTTCCATGTACGACTGCATCAACAACGGTAAAGTGGGATGGTCCTTTTCGCAGAGTTGCATGCTCCAACGCCCGAACGATGCATCCATGTCGTCGTGCGTGTGTCCCACGATCATGAAGGATACGATCACCTCTTTCACGATCCGCCTTGCCACCAAGAGCGACCAAAAACAAAAGACGTACCGGTTCTTGTTTTCCCTCCACGAGTTGTCCATTTGAACGTGGAGCACCGGGGGCAATGGTTGGGCTTTGATGGGTTGTGGAGGAACCTCTCCCAAAGAAGCCACACAAATCTCGCTACCCGATAGCAATGCTCGATACAACTCTGTGCTGCCGCCTCCAGCAAACAAAGATCGAGAAGACTTGATGGGGGGGGCTTCCAAATCTCGCAACAGCTTGGCGATGGATCCCACGGTGAAGTTGCTGTCGCTCCGAAACACGTCCAAATTGTAATGTGCGTATTTGCCATCCCCGTGCTCGTGTGCAAAGATTCCCGTCACTTTCATGGGCAACTTCATGAGTCCATCGAGTGCCTTTGTTTTTCTCGCCAATGCGGGACACGTTGTTTTCGAATGGTCCATCTTGTCGTGCATGATGGATAACAATTGCATGGGTTGCAATTTGGACAACCATCTACTCCGGTAGTAGGCATGCCGACAGGCCTCTTGCAGAAACAAGTGCTTCTCGAAACGCTTCTGGATTCGTTCGTAGTCCTCGCACCCAGGTGCAAAAGAAGCACGTAATTGCTTCAAGGTGTCGCAAATGCTACATCTTGCAAAGGAATCTCCTCTTCCCTTGATGACGTACTCGGAAAAATGTTTTGTCCGGATCTTACTGAAACAAGATTGCGAAAGGGCGGACAACCCGAGTCCGGAGTTGGCCTGCAAACAGTGCCAAGCACATGGTTGTTGGATGAATCATCACAATGGACAAGGACTTTGGATCATTGTCATGAGTAATGCGTAGTGGAGCCAGTGCCTAATTCTATGAATCTCAAGTGATGCTGTAGGTACGTGGGAAGCTTACCTCGTTCACAGTGACCAACAATTGCCCCCATTCGGTTCCGGCGGGGAGCACTTTGACGCCCACTTTCTCGCCTGTGCGCAAGGTGTGAGACAAATGGGGCATGTGGTCGGCCCTTGCCTCCAATAATGAGCGCAAAGTCTCGATGGCTTGTATAGTTGCATCCCTAGCCTTTGTATGGTGGTGGTTTCCATGCGGAGCGCCTCTGACGCCGACCTTGGCCTTGGCTTTGTACCTCTCGAACGTGCGGCGAGTAATGTTATGCACAACCCTCCAGGCATGCGGACAGATGTCTATGCCTTCTACGGTGACCATTTTCCTCCTTCCGCTTCCCCATGCTTCGTGCAGTGCCCTGTGTACGTCCAAATTCCGGGTGCTCCTGATTTGAAATGACTGCATGTGCATTTCTGTCCGCAGCGCGCGAATGGTGGAAGGAGAGAATTTGCGAGTGCATTCCTTGTCGCAACAAAGTTGCGCGTAGACCTCGGCGATGGACTCATGTGATAGCATCTTGGTCCTTTTGTTCAATGCTGTGGCAGCTCGAGTTCTCCTGTCATAGCGATATTGTCGTCCGCCCGTTCTCTTCCGGTTTCCTTGCAGTTCTTCCTCGATAGCCCATCGTTTGCGAGCGTGATCATAAACACTGACATACCCGTGTTCACCGTGATAAAAGACGCGTCGCATAGGCCATCGCAAGCACATGTCGCTGACGCTGTGGTCCCCATTGAGGACCTCGAGCACAACAATGCCGACGTCATCCACGCCCAGCCTGTTGTTACCATCAATGCATGCGTTTGGACTGGCATTGATGATGATGACTTCCGCGAAATCGGTGCCGTCAGCGTGCCTCGCGAGCAGTGCTTTGCCAAACCATGCGTCCCGACCAATGCCCTCACAATCCGGAATGGGAGTGGCGTCTACATCTGCCTGGGCAGGTGCCTCCAAGTCGACGTCTTCCTCTTCACATTCTTGGAACCCCTGCGCATGCCGCGGTCAAGAATCAACTTGGGACGCGGAGCAGAATGCCGAGAGGTGACGCAGGGTCGATGAGTAAGTGGGGTACCTCGTTGCCGTTGGATTCGCTGCCAGAAGCCATACTGGCCCCTCGGAAGTTGTTTCCGGAAACGAAGTCTCCCACTCCACGGAGGGCCCGCACGGGAGCTCCGTAAGTTGTCGCCGGAAGTGGTAAATGCTTCCCCGACGAATTCGATCCGACCGCGCGGTCTGGAAGACAGGATATGCAAATCATTCAGACATCCCGTGTGCATGCATGACATGATACTCATCCGACGGACTGCAACCTTTGTCTTGAAAATGTCATTCATAATTGCCAAGTGCTCTCCAGGATCAGACCGCGCGGTCTGTTCGTGAGGAGTCACGGGAAGACCACTAGAGCAGGAGATGAACCTACGGCAACCGGTACTAGTCAGAATTCGACGGCGTCGAACTCACTGCCAGCCTCCATACTTGCATAGGACGATATCTTCGGCAGTGAACGTGTCGTTCGTTTAGACCGCACGGTCTAATTCGAAAGGTCTGTGGATTCATAGAAATAAGACCATGCATGTTTTGGAATCCGATGAGCGGAACCTCCCGGAGCAGTAACTTGCTCGGAACATTTTAGACCGCGCGGTCTGAACTGTTGTCCGAACTACTCGGATCCAGTCCTTCCAAGTAGAGGTAACATGGAGCATTTCAGAGCGCGCGGTCTGGAATGAGAATCCAGAATTTCGACAAATGCTGTACGAGCAGGAAACAGTTGTCATCGCTTGGATATAAATGAAAATCCGATGTTGGAACACGAGGTGAAGTATCAAACATTTCAGACCGCGCGGTCTGAAATGTGAAATCTGATGGATCTCCAAAATGGACTCTCCGTTGTCGGATCTCTGAATACGGTCGAAAAACATTTCAGACCGTGCGGTCTGGAATGAGTGGGGGGTGAAGTATCCGGATATCAAATCCTCCGTCTCAAAACGTTTCAGACCGCGCGGTCAAAAACAAAAAGGCCTCACTCGTAAGGTGACTTCCAACCTCAATGTGTTCACACCGTGCAACGTGAACAAGTCGGTGTACAGACGTACCTAATAAAACGGAGCATCTAAGTAACTAATGTGCAGTCAGGGAGGTAACACAAATGACGATGAACTGTTGTCCAGAATGCCAACCAATCGAAAGGCAATTCCACAGGGGAAGAGTGGATAATATAACAATGACAGCCAAACACAATTGATATTCTAGAAATCCAGAATGGTATTCCTAGTTGCAATGCTGGTATTCCAATGTAATGGCACCACATTCCATTAAAATGGCACTGAATTCGCGAGACAAGAACACTACATTCCGGGAAAATGACAAGCTTGCCGCCATTCTCGCAAAATGGACCCAGTGAGCATAATTGAACAACCGATCACAATTCTTGAAATCGGAGTACACCCGAAACTGAATGAGGTAAGCCACAAATTAAATGCATGCACGCGGAGAATGACTTACATTTGCAATGGACAATATAACATTGAATGGAATGAAATCGAGCATTCATTTGGCATTGACAGCAGATCAAACATCCATGAAATTGCAAGAACTTAATTTGAATTCGGAAAACACCTTTGCATCCATCTCATCCGAAATCAGTAGGATTCGATGAGGCCGAGCCTTCCATTCCGACCACGCAAGTCACACTACACAAAAGAACGAACCCTACATTCTCCGACTAGGAAGCGACATCAAACACAGAGACGTCTTCGTACCTGAAAGGGAGGCGGTCCGACGTGATCTTCCGACTCAAGGCGCTGACGAGCGGCAACGCAGCGACTCACGAGCGGCAGCGCAGCGATCCAAAATTCGCCCCAAACGCGTGTCTACGGAGCTCATGCGAGAACGACGACGGGAGGAAGACATGCAGTGACGGAGCCCGCGGGAGAACGGCGACGGGAGGGAGACATGCGGCAGACGAAGTCGGCGACCTAGAGTGCTAGACTTCCTTCAGTTAATGCGCCCGGCGGCCAGCACATAAAAGCCCGTTCGTTGTGTATCTTTTTCCACCTAAGTATGCTGTAGGTAGGTGATGACGTAGAATTCGGAATTTCCAAATGATAAGAAAAGATGTCACTTGGTGATAAGCAAATCAAATAACACAAGAAGAACAAAGTTCACATTATGAAAAAATAAACATGTGCGCAAACATTGACATATACATCATATATATTGTGACCACACTTTATACTCTAATTTCAATTTCAGTTTGGGAGTATTAGTTCTGAATTGTCGAATGGAGGGAAGAGGGGGATAAAATAGAATAATCCTATTCCGATTTGCTTCATTTCCGAGGCATTCAAAACTGGATTGGGCAAGAAAAATTAAAGAAGGATCACAATTAAAGGGAGAATTGAACCCGACCATGCATAGACTTGTTCTAAATTGGATTTGAACTATGTGAACCCCAACGGGGACCTGGTTCGAACAATGTCCACTAGGATATTGGAACAACTGCATTCAGAACTCAGTCACGAAAGTCATTTCCCAAAAACATGCTCACAAAACCAAAATGTGAACATTCACAGTTCAGACCGCGCGGTCTGAACTATGAAAACGGCAGAACTTGAGAAATTCCTGCACGACAGGGACTGGACGTCTTCACAGGAATCCAGTCATAGAAATTTGTCATCCTCCAAACGAGGCCTTCTGCCTGACCTCGGAGTGTCCTTTCATATCGACAGGTTTGCATTTCAGACCCCGCGGTCTCAAATGTGAAAGTCACGGACCTCGCGGAAATCGAACGAGGTGAAGGTGTACTGAAATTCAATCTAATAGGCACTCTACATGTCATTGAATAATCACGAATCAGAATTACGAACTCAAATAGAAAGGGAATGATACCTTTGGAAGCTCCAAGGGGAACAATAATTTGATTTCATGTAAATTATTGAAAAAACACGCGACCACGGCAATGCAATGCATTCAATTTGATTTCAAAGAAAATGTCGTTGAAAGTCAGGAATTAGTCAAAGTGGGATGGAACAAGAATTACTAATAGTACAACACATTCATTTGTCCATCAAGCTCTGTCAATGGCTCGGGCTTCAAAATACGAGGGAAGCGACAAATACAAGAGAATCATGGGACGTACAGTAGGGTCATCTACAGAAAACTCGTGTGATACTTTCCCATTTAATATAGTTTAAGGGAAACTCGTGTAAGTGGCGGCGCATTGCAAACGGATGCAAGCCTTGTACCTTCGAGGATACTTCACCTGGGATTCTCGGGCGAACTTCAAGGCGGCGTCCAAAGTAGTTGGGCGCAACAAGGTAGCGGCGTTCATTTCAACTTGCGTTGCATTTCGCAACATCGACACAAGGGAGGTGGACGGCCGGGTGGGAAGAAGGCGGCACAAACTCAAGCACGGAGGACGGTGGGAAGAAGGCGAACATCCAAACGTGGAAGAGGAGGGCAGTTTCGCGACACTCTTCACAAGGTAAAACATATTTCAATTGTTTCCATTCTTGCTTTCTTCGGATTGCGCTAGTCAAAACCGATCAACTCAAGAAATGGACATTGTCAATGGATTCATTTCAGTCAAGATGACACGCAAATGCATGCAAGTCTCAAGAGTTCTATTTCCATCCACTGCACGATGTCATAGAGAACATGTTTTCGGTTTAGGAATTATAGGAGTCACAGACTGCGCAAAGAGAGAATGCTTTCTCCTAGTACGCGCTTTCATGGAGCCTATTGTAGGAAATAAATAATACACTTCATGTTTCACTCGCCGCTTAGTAACTACGTGACTGTATGGTCAATTTCGTTAAACTTTGAACTTTGAACTTTGTAGATGTCAATGGATCACGGCTCCGCTCCCTACTGACTTGCAATGCTTGTCATTTCCGAAGTGGGATTCAAAAGGTACCTCCCTTTGCTCCAAATTGCACAACTAAAGCATACAAGTTTCTTGGATTTGGGGGTAGGTGCACATTCGACGAGGCTCAATGGCAGACTCACGTTTCAGCAAGTGCTCCCACAACCTCAAAACTATACTTGACCATCAAAACTTCGGGTACGTTGAACTGACTTCAAGTTGTTGCTTTCCGAGCATTGTGTTCATTGAAAGCCATCACGGCCATTATGATAATCCCATTCGACTGGCGAGGTTTAGCAACCAGGTTTCGCAAATCTACAAGTTTCTGCAGATCAGACCGCGCGGTCCGAAATCCACAACTGTCCTAGATTTCGGAAAACTGGATCACAAGTGGATGGAAGAAAGTTACAATTCACACGGACGGGACTGTCACACTTCAGACCGCGCGGTCTAAAGTTCGTCGAAGTCCACGACTTAGGAAATCCAAGACGCTGTAGGGCCTGTCAGTCACTTTTACGATTCTCCCATAGTCCTAGATTTAGGAAAACGAGATGACATGCTTCCTAGAAGTCCGAAAACTAAAATTGACACGAACGGGACTCACGGACTTCAGACCGCGCGGTCTGGAGTCCGAGACTACGGAATTCCATGACGATAGTGACCTTCCCTTCGTCGCTTCACGCCAACTGTCGAAGATTTGAGAAAGCTGTCCAACATCAGAAAATTTCAATGACGCAACCTCCACAGTTCAGACCGCGCGGTCTGAACTCGGTACAACTCACTCAGGAAGCCAGACACTTCGAAATGCGGTCTTCGGAAATGGTCCACAAAAACCCGCCATTTTCACGAAATTAAAGTAGAATCTGATGCTCGTGTGCTTGTCCATGTATTCTGGAAATGACCATTACTGCTGACATCAATCTTTGCGAATTCCTATTGGAATGATTTCCCAAACAGAGCTCAAGATTTCTGGCAAGGATACAAACTGTACTGCTTTGCCCATTATTCTCACTGTGATACATCCAAGGGGCTGTTCCAAGACAGCAAGATGGGTGAGTGCTATATGGACCATGTTGGGCTTCGTGCATTTGTATGCTGCATTCAATTCAAATCATTTATTTTTTAAATGGCGCGCTCGTGAATACCACTTCGGACAACATTGATGGCTTCCTTTCTGTAGGTCAAGTAATGTGTGCGTTGCAAAACACAATGGAAGTGGCATGGGGTGCACTATTTGATGCAGCGATTCGGGATGTGTGGGTCATGATGGAGGAGTATGTCCACATCCGCCATGGCAAGGACTGCAAGAACCTCAGGTGACCACTCCATGTCAATCATGTCAGACCCCATTTGGAGCAACAAGTAGTACAGTGGGTTTGTACCATGCAATCATGTTCTTCACTTTACAATTTCTTTCGTCCTAATTATGCTCAACTGGGGGCTGCGGCGTGACATACAGAGCTCTCATGGAAGAATTCGACGATGCCAACAAGCTATCAACCTCCGAGAATGGTTCCTTATTACTACAACTCATTCAGGTTAGTAGTAAACGCTTGTCCCTACCTACGAATAGCATCTACTAGGAGATAGACAAAGATTAATATGTCCAATGCTACCTTGTCATCGAAGGGACTCCACTCTCAAATCCATGTCAAACTTCGGAAGGGACACAACAATCTTCACCCACTTGGGAAGAAGTCATCCATGATATGCAATGATGTCGGTTAAGTTGGTAAACGAATGTTCTAAATTCATCAAGGTTCAATTGCTAAGTACCTGATACCAATATTGACTCATTGGAATACGTGTTTCCACCACTACTCTCTCAGGATGATGAGCACGGAACCGAACATCTCCACAGAGAGTCGCAAGCCGTTCATGTCGACCTAGATATTTTTGAGCAAGTGCGGGCTCGGCTGAATCAAGCACAAGTGAATCTGGCAAACCTCTCGCCTCAACCTCGCGGGGCTCGACGTCGCAACCGCTGATCGCACTTTTTTGCGGGCTCACTGTATCTATGAGGAATCAACTCTTGCTGAGTAGCATTGCATGGGGAACAGGTTTTATAGAAAAAAGACATTGCCCTTGTTATATTGCTTCATATTCCGTTCGTAGTCTCTTGTTTTCCTAGAACAAAAGATGTATGCTGTGAATTCCTACTCATGGCAATCATCTATACTGCTTGGTTTTTCACTTCTAGCTTCCAATCCAGATCCTTCCAATGTCAGTTATTTTGGGACTTTATAAATATAAGATTTGTTATGGTGGTCTATATTTGCATCCGGGGTTTCAACTACCTAGGGGGGGTGGCTCTCATATTTCAATACTTAGAATGGGTTGCCTCCGAATGATCCAAAAAAACAAGCCTCTAACTACACACAGTCATTCATTCAGCAATGTTGAATCCTGAGTTTCTTTAAGCTTTAGAATTTTCAAATAATTCTACCTTTTCTTCAGCAATAGTATTGGACTTACAGATGGTGTGTTTCAACAAGCCTCTCAATGAATTGGTCTAATTATATACGAATACAAAGAAATGGCAACTTCAACAAATGTGAGCATATTAGCACCGATCTTCTCAAGCCATAGTTGGGCGGGCCGCAAATGCTCTACATCTATATTTTCCACTTACTAGGATATCTCATAGAATAAATGTCTACTTTTTCATTGGAAATTCAACACATTTTATGTTGTATATTTCATATAATTATGCTTCTTTGCTATATTTCGTTTCCATGGAATTCATCATAGAGTGAAGCTCTCAATCATTTTGTAGTATTGGAACAGTCATGATTACATCGAATTTGTAAATAATCCAAGTTAGATAATGCTGGAGTTCACTTGCAACTCCGGGAAAACTTCAACTTCATAAGTCTGAAATATAACACTCAGTTTCTTAAGTTGTGAGTGAGCTTTAGAGAAGGTACAGTAAGCTCTGAACTTCACGCACAAAGGTGAGCAAGAAACTTGCATTTAAAAAGCATCGGATGAGACATCTTGCTATGAGATACATGATCAAGTTCATATGTGTGAGAATCATTTAAAAAGCCATGATTTTTTAAATGACAATTGAGTTTGATCATTGAGTGATTGACCTTAGGTGTACCTATTTTTTTTTTTTTTTGGGTAGTATATATGCTATTCGAAATGTCATGGTTATGAATCAATTGTTTCATTTTCACATAATTAGAAGCAAAATGAACAAGATTTTTGATATAGGGTGATTGCAAGAAACACTTCACGTTTTTTTGGTCCCCTGGACCTTAGATAGCTGGTTTTTTGCTCATAACTTTTGCATCGTGTGTCCATCTTCTATGAAACTTGAAATGAAGGTACATGTGGTAGTTTCAGATGTTGAGTACTTTTTAAGGGTTTTTTTATAGTTATTCTACTATTTTTAAATTGCCCCCGATTGGATGTCTACCGTGGCCATTTTGAAGGGTTTTAGCACTATTTTCCACCCAAAAATATGAATTTGAAGCTCAAAATTGGTATACTAGAACTTCTACTAAAGTTACACAACCTTACCAAAGATTTTCTAAAAATAGATAATTTTCCATCTGCCACATGTGCTCAAAGTGCACTACCTTTGCGCAAGTGTAGAGAACACAATTTTATTTTTCCAATAGTGAAAATTGGTGAAAAGGAGTATCTATAAGTTAGAAAAAATAGATTTTTTTTTGAATTTTTTGAATTTTTTTAATGTTTCTTAAGAATTAAATTTCAAACTGTCTATTTTCTTGCATTTTTCAACCCTCTTTGACCGTGCATAACTCTTAGAGAAAAAAAAATTTAGGTCTGAAGTGATGCACATACCATTTTTTTAATGCTGTACACATTATCCATATTTTATTTTATTTAAAAAAATTTATTCCAAAATCCACAAGCAGGAGTGAAATGGCCGTTTTGAACGCAAACCGGCAGGTGTTTCTTGCAACTACCCTATAATTCTTATACGTCAATAATATTTAGGGGTTCTCTATGTTAAAAAGGACGTATTTTGTGTACCATTTTCAAAGTACCTAGTTCGAACCACAAAAGTGACATCTAGGACAGGTATAGATTTCAACAATCTTGAATTTATATAGATTTCAGAAATCTAGGATCTTTATAGATTTCAAGCGGTGTATTTTGAACTACAGAAGTGCCATCTATGACTCATGTAGATTTCAGACATTTAAAAATGATGAAGTTCTAAGAAATCTAGGTGTGAATCTAGGACATTTGAACATTTTAGACTACCCCGGTCGAAATTGAAAAAATTGCCAAAGTCAGCGGTGCTAGTTTGTGAGCCTGCGAGCATGATGAGATTTCAAGCGGTGAGCAAGATTCTGCGAGCGTTAAGTTCAAAAATTTAAAGAAGTACTAAAAAATTAAGAATATTGCTAAAAATAAAAATCCATCTAAAATTTTTGATCAAAATCTTCTATTTTTAGTGGATTATCGTATCTATTACTATAGACCTATTGCCGTGAACCTATTACCGTGGTTTTGTAGAATTCAAATGAAAATCAAAATTTCCAATGTTTCTTAAAATATTAGAAGTAGAAATTATAACAATCATGAACTCAATTGATGTGAAAGATGAATGGAGATGGAAATAAGTTCATATAGAATAATGATTGATTACGATCTTATAGCAACAAGGGTCCTCTTAGGATTGAATGGTTGATGGGAGGGTACTAATAATTTTCTCTTAATGCATTGTTGTTAGACTTGTTTCGATTTTAGAAAAAAAACATGGTTGATAATAATTATTTTTATATCTAATGATCTTTATCACATTGAATTTTATTTTAGTTGAACATTATCTTATAGCATCATGGATCTTCTCCAAGTCAATGAAAGGGTATCAATACTTCCGTCTTGATTTGTAAGTCTGTAGACTTGTTTAGATTTTCGAAACAAAAATTTGTTCATAACAAATAATTCATTATATGTAGAAATAGCTTAGGTGAAGCAAATTTCATTTTTGTTGGTCACTATTTTGTAGTAGCATGGATCTTCTTAGGGATGATGGAAGGTATCTGTACGTTTGTCTTAATGAGCGTATAACTGAGCTTGTTCAAAATTTGAAAGAAAATTTTTGGTTTATTGTCGTATGTGCTATTTAAAATATCATGGTTATAAATCAATTGTTTAGCGTTCACATAAAAGCACAATATTCAAAATTCCTAGGTGTCAATAATATTTGAGCTACTAACAATGTCATGAACCCCTATAAGGTCTTAGTTAGTATAGATCCATTTTTCAAATCGTCAAGGTGTGATATAAATTGCAATTTTTTCTTTTCTATGATGGAATCTCATTGTGTGTAGAATTTGTTAATGTAAGAGTCTAAGTCTGTGACGATTTGAAATTATTGTTCCATCTTCAAAAGATAGACTAAGTGAAGAAATTAATATCAAATATCAAATATGATTCAAATGTCTACTTCAGCCTACATTTCATTCTTGAAATAGGATTATATATCAAATAGGGTATTGGAAAATCTCTTGATTTAAAAAAAATAGGAGATATGAATGCAATGGTGAATAAAATCGAAGAAGAGAAGAAATTAATTTGTGCATCATGGTACATTAATAGAATTGTGTAAGTTTCAATTTTCATAAATGAAAGAATGGTGACAAGTTTAGAGAGTAAGCCATGTTGCATTCTTTGATATCCCAAATAGACTCACATAATTGTTGTGAAGTGTAGGAGGAACAACAACTTGGCCAGGTACAATTTCGGACACAGTTTCAGATGTTGGAAATTGAGAAGAGTTGGTACATTGATCTAGATTAAAATACCTCCACTTCTAGAATAGCAACAATGAAATACAATAATTCAAACAAACAAATCAAGATAACAAAATCCCAAATTTAATAAACCATCCTAGTAAGTTCGTTATATTTCTAAGTACCCAGTATTGTGTTTTCAAATTATATATCAAGTATTTTTGGATTTAGTTCACAAGAAATATGATAGTTGCAAAATTCTAAATTCTTTTTTTTTCGTTTTAGAATGGTGTGTTATGAGTGGAAAAATATGTAACTATTTATGAACAGGATTGAGTACCAATTCTTCACGGTCGCATTTTGTGTTCTTTTTATCGCAGACGCTGAAGTGATTATAACGTGGTTGCTTGACCATTAAATGGGATTATACAATACATGGAGGAAATGAAGCTCTAACCCTGCTAGCGCCAAGCATTAGTTGGCGGATGGACAAGTCAGTGGTGTAATATATGCTTTCATTGACCAAATCCCCTAACCTGTTGCTTTATCAGGGTAAGTATCCAAACACTCAAAGTTTGGGATTTTCTTTTTACATAAAAGCTAGTTATGTAAATCCAATTGTACCGAAAGATGACCAAATGAATTTGATTCTCCGAAGGATCCCTAGAAGTGCCATATCATTTGAATATTGCGAATAATTGAATAAGTACTTTAGAAATCAAAGTGACCACGTTTTGGTCACTAAGGAAGTTAACCCTTTAGTGACCGTGGTTGATTTGAGGGGCGGGCCTAGTTTTTCTAGAAAATGAATTTTGTGTCCATTCCAAAGATGCAGTCTTAGATCAAACCGTACAAGGTGTTTCCATAAGGGAGATTCTTCAACCTAACAAAATATGAAACTCATCCAACGGTACAAATTGCTATAAATGAGGTAGGAGGTTCACAAATCAACCAATTCAAGGCTAAAATTGAAATTTGGGAAGTGAAACATTTTTAAATATTTTGTAGTAAATTTCCCTCAACAGACAAGTAGAATAGACATCTAACCGAAGTCACTTCCTATTTTTTCAAGCTTTGTAAAATTAGTTACAAATTCTTGAAGTTCACAAAAAATGGTCATCAAAACAAAACCCCTTCTCAAACGGGTACATTGAAATGTACCTCTAAATCATGTTTGCTTCTAGAGCCTTGCTGGAGTTTGAGTTGCTTTCCTTAATTCTCAAAAATCAATGCCTTAAATGACCCTTTACAATTTATGCTACATAAATACCGATGCATAAGTTTATTGTGGACATTTATGAGGTTACAAAGCAACCCTTATGCCTTTTGTATTTTTTGTATTTTGGTTGAAGATTTCCCGTGTGAGTTGGTAAATACCTCGATCTTCTGAAGTACATTTTAAATGATTGATTAAGAATAAGTAGAACTCCTAATCCTCTCCAATTAAGCAAATTCTTCCCCCTTCCAGAACTAAGCATAATATACATGTTGTAATCGTTGATTTAATTTGTAGGCAGTGCACGAGTGCATGATCGTTGTGAGATTTGAATAAGAGTTAATGTACATATGGCCTATTTTGAGTATGTTGCCAGTCCCTTTCATGTTTGTCCATCAGTGCCAAGTGCAAATGATCCAAATATTTTGGAAGTTCATTTTAGCATTCGAAATCCAATTTTGGAAATGATTGATTATGATTTTGATGTTCCTAATTTTTTTCCATGCCCATCCCAAATCTTTATTTTCTAGGATTGGGGATTCATAGAAACGTGCCTCAAATATCCTAGAGCTTGTTCAACCCTAAACCCTAAACCCTATCCAAGAATTTAGGAAACCCTTTAACCCTAAACCCTAAACCCTATCCAAGAATTTAGGAAAAAGGGCTTTTGGGTGAATTGATTGAAAAAACTAGGGTTGATTTAAGGTCGACAATGTGTGTTCTAAGAGCACCCCTCTTCTTCAAACCACCCCTATTTTTAAGTGCAAAATAGAGATGGGGTGATTCTTCAACGAAGCACTGAGCTTTATCAATTGAATTCATCGCTTGGAGGAAAAATTATTTTTGTATTGCAAGAGTGAATCATTGTCTTAGATTTCCTCACATTTCTGTACAAGTTGCAAGTGGACGTATTTTGGGAGACCTATGTCTACGAGTACGTGCTTATATCTTCTATCTTTGCTAATTTATAAGTAATTCAAAAACGCTTAGAAAAATACGAAACTACTTGTGTTAGGTTGCACATGTATTTTTCTTTTTGTGAACAACTCCATTTTTTATATCTTTCCACGGATGCGTATGGAAAAAGGCAGAGCTGCCCTTCACTGGTCCCTTTTAAGCTTGCTTTTAAGTCTCATTCTTTTAACCCTAAACTGATGCTTAATCATGATTTCTTTGGGGCAGCTTTGTGTGGTGTGCGCAGGTTCGTGGGAGGCTCGGGTGTGCTTCGTGAGGCGCGTGCAGGTTCGGAGGAGCTCCGTACCAACTTGGCGGCTCGATGCAAGTTCGGGTTATACTAGAAGAAACCCATGTTTTTTGTGACGAGCCCTGATTTTTTCTAACGGATTTTTTTTGATGTCTAAGTTAATATTTAGCTGTTTTTATGTTTTTAATGATGTTAATTAGATCATTTGGGTATCATGAAAAACATAAAAACAGCTAAATGTCAACTTAGACATCAAAAAAAATCCGTCAGAAAAAATCAGGGCTCGTCACAAAAAACATGGGTTTCTTCTAGTGTTAGGTTCGGTTATTGGGAGGTTCGGTTGGTCGTCTTTTCCGTGGGCCAGGGTTTCGCTGCACTCTTTCCTGTTTTTCGCGTTCCTTGCTATTGCTCCGCTTTTCGTCAATTGTTGTCGCTGTTACTCCTTTTCGTGTGCGTTTTTGTTGTTGTTGTTTAGCGTTTTTGTTGTTCCTCCTTCCTCCATCTTCCTCGCTCGTCATTTGCGACGTTGGTTTTGTATGCCGCGGAGGAGTTTGATTTCACTGATCGGCGTCGCGTTCGGCTTTCTGGAGCGGTGTTTTCGTGCTGCAGCGTTGTTTTGCCGCTGGAGCGTTGTTTTTCTGTTGGAGCTGCGTAGGTATGCTTCTGAACTCTTTTCGCTTGTTTCTCTCATGGTTGTGCGTGGCTGATCTTCTTGTGACTGGTAACGTAGAAGTAGACCCAATCGTTCCAGAATTTCTTGCACTGTTTTCATAGAAGTATAGTATTCTATCACGTAACATGGTAGGCATTGTATGGGTTTGTGCTCTAGTGATTGCAGTCTTTGTACTGTAGTGATTGCATTTGTGCTCTAGTGATTGCAGTGTTTGTGTTTTCGTGATTGCATTCATATGTTTGTTCGTTCCATTGGCGAATTGTTAAGATTGAATCTGCTGTCATTGGCGTCATCGAGGCACTGAGAATTTGCTTTCATTGGATTTCAGTATAATTGGCGTCATCGAATTGCTGAGAATCTGGTATCATTGGCGATCAGTGGCATTTGAACATTGTCGTGTTGCTGCTTTAATTGGAGTCACGACATTCAAGTTCCATCTGCCATCGTGCTTCCACAGCACTCCGAGCTGCACAATTGAGGTAAGCTGTCTGCAAAATCTATTCTCAGTCGTGAATGTTGCGGAAATTTAGAAGAGGCACCTATAACCGCGCAGTGTGTGTGGCCCCAGCCATGTTTCAGACCGCGCGGTCTGAAGTGTTCCGGCGTCCCTGAAATGTCTCAGAGTTGTCGACGTAGAAATTTCTGAGAACATTAGGTAAAATACTTTCAGACCGCGCGGTCTGAAGTGAATTCTTGATGCAATTTCCTCTAAATGTCGAACGAATTCTAGACGTATCCAACTTCATATCAATCAAGTTGAAGTAGTTTCAGACCGCGCGGTCTAAAGTAATGAACAGTCCCCAAAATGACCTGGACTAATTGGAGATCGACTTTGTCAAGTTAGTATATATACAGGTTCAGACCGCGCGGTCTGAAGTGATGCACCGCTCCTAAAATGTTCTGGACGGACTGCTGATCAAATTATGTCACGATATCCTAGATACAGGACCAGACCGTGCGGTCAAAAGTGACAAAACGTCTACAGAATGTCAAGGACGAATTGCTGATCCAATTCGTCCACGTTTCTCTAGATACTGGTTCAGACCGCGCGGTCTAAACTGGTCCCCCGGCCATAAAATAGATGGGAACGGACCGACCAGTCCGAGCGGCCAGAAGATATCCTCAGTGGTAAATGCTTTTACGTAGTGTTGTCATGACTGATCCATTGTCGACGCCTCCAATAATTTAGACCCATTGTATGCCAACTAGTAACCCAGCCGGGGGGGTGCACTATATCAGTGGGCACGTCTAAGTAATAACCGAATGTTGGCAGATTCAGACCGCGTGGTCTAAACCATATCCAAAGATGCATCACGAATAGAGGGCCTCTGCATGTTCATCTAATCACGCACCATGAATAAGCATTACACATGGATCACACAGCGTGGTCACAACCTAATACTTTTAGTATTGTAGGATCGATTCATGAGGGATTGGATAAAGAGTAAAAGGAACTAGACGCCACGATGGCTGGTAGCATTGTGCAGAGCCTCCACATGAGTAAATCAGACTGCACGGTCAAATCCACGACGGATGACGAATAAAGGACCTACGCCAATCCCTGCCCAAGATAACAGAAGTAATGGTTGTCGACCTTGCGATCAGTATCTGTTAATTCTCGCCGCATACGTGGTAGACTAAGGAATGACAGGATCAGACCGCGCGGTCCGATCTAATAGACGGACGGTTCCAGGTGATGGGCTAGATGAAAATAATGTCGTTCGCAAGGTCCCGTAGCGAGCGGCATCGTCATCAGCCGATTAGAATGGGAAGGCGTTTTAGACCGCGCGGTCAAAACCTCGAGCGGCAGATAATGTAGAAATACCGTCATGCTAGCCTGGTCTGTCTAGGCTATGAATCGTGTTCCTGGTTTAGACCGCGCGGTCAAAACCACGCCATGGACTCAGCATAGCATGAAGGAGTATCGTCCTATCAGAAGTACGCTAGAATGCAATAGATCGTCAACGACCGTAGGAAATGAATCCTCAAGTCGTTAGTACATCGCATGACCACTACATGCTGGGCGTGTAGCAATCTCCTGAGTTGTCCAATTTAGACCGCGCGGTTTGATTTGAAGTACTGCTTGTGGACAGTGGCATGGAGTCATTCTTGGAGAGCAGTCTGCCGCTTGCGGGCTACTTGAGGCCCATCTCGCCTGACCGAATCCACGAGTCCTGGAAGCTGCACGTCGAAAAGAAATTCCCCTTGGAGTTCGTCGCGTCCAAGTCATTGTGGACGATCGAACTGAATTTCCTGATGGGCTCCCCCATCTTCAATCTGGAGCTGGGATTCACGAAGACGGGGGATCCTCGATGGAAATCCTTCTCCACTTTGGTACTCGTGAATGTCCATGTGATGAGGGAGGCCATTCTTGTCGACGTGGTCAATGCCAGTAATAATGCATTCGGAGTCATCGCCATCCGTGTAGAAAATGAGATGACCTTCTGTAGCAAACGCCTCATGAAGAATTACGCGTCCGTCCCTCGTGCATATCAACTCTTGATGGCCGAAACCCAATCGCACTGCGAAGCCGTCTCTAGTGACTTCCACGAGACCGGAAAGGTAGCCAACTCGTACGTCGCCAAAGCGTTTGCCATTCACAACAAATCACTGAGTGTGTCGCCCTTGAACGTCTGCCAGGGTGAAGGAAGTCGACCAATGGCTTCGCCAGAGGGGTCCGCCAAGAATGTCGCCAAGGCGTCAGGAGCGGGAACGCGCAGCCGGCCCCCCCCTGCGTCGACCCTTGCTGGTGCGTTCGAGCGTACCGACCCACTCCCATCGGCACGTGGACCCATCCAACGACCGCCACAGGCGACTCAGTCGGCGGCCCAAGCCACCACAGCGCCGACTTCTCGGTCTAAATAGAAGGCCGTGGAACAGAAGTCAGCGGGCCCGCCCGTGGCGACACAAGCATCCTCGGAAGAAGATGCGAGGCACTGGGTCCGGACGAGACGCATGGCCGAGGAATCGCATGGCACCCCCAGCTCATCGACCCACGAGGCCAACACGGAACCGGCAGAGGTGTCCGAGGAAGAGGCGCAGAAGATTGCGATCAAGAAGGTGAATGGGAAGTGGACCAAGAATCCATGAACCGTGCCCTTCGATGCCGACGCCGTCCCGGCTAGCGTGTCCGTGCCCGCGGAGTACAAGCGCAATCCGCGACACAACGTCAAGTTGGAAACGCGGACGCGCCTCAAGGCCGAAGCGGCGGCCAACAAGGTGTTCAAGGAACTGTCCTCGTATATGTACATATTCGGTCGGGGACAGTACTTCAAGTTGGACGTGGTCGACATGGTGAATGCCCAGGAGGAGTCGGGAATCATCATGAGGCCCCTCGAGAATGACGGCGTCTTGGCAGTCTTGGACAGGATGGTGAAGGTGAACTACGCCAAGCAAATCCTCACCGTCATGCCGGACACGCGCACCAGACCGACATGCTGGGCGGATTGCTGGAAGGCGCGGCCGCTGCTCATCATCAACGGGCAGCACACCTGGATGGCCGCCAAGGACATCATCTCCGGGAACACTACTGTCGACGATGAGAAGGTCGTCGCCAAAATGCACAGGTGGACGTGCGAAATCGTGTGGTCCCAGAACAAGGACCACCTCCACGCGTTGTCCTCCAAGTGCAACGACGGAAACGTCGCGGGCCCGTATCTGTCGTCCCTGCTGGCAACACTCATGCATGTTCGCCACCTCTGGGAAAACGCGGGCAAGCCTGCGCAACATCGGAAGAACGCGAAGGTCATCATTGAAGGGGAGGACCCGAAGGTCTATGAGGTACGCACAACTTCCCTACACATTTCAGACCGCGCGGTCTGAATCCCAGTGATGCAATTCCGTCCCATTCCATATCGGTAGGCTCCCATTGTCCTTGTTAGGGTCGTCACCTTTCTGATTCATGGTCACTTCGGACCGCGCGGTCTGATCCCGCGATATTCAGACCTCGACGCCACTTGGTGTCGTGGATTGTTCGGTGACAGTTCAGACCGTGCGGTCAGATCACGACACATACTCACCGCGCCGATGCGTGTCCAGGATTTCAAGGAGAAGGCGCACCAAAGCTTCGAGGTAGTGGGGAGCGCCAAGCACCGAAACGGGGGGGGGAGGACCTGGGACTTCGACAAGATGGGCGACCGGAAGATCGTCATGGCCTCAAATGCGACCTGGACCAGTTGGCAAGAGGTCTTCCAGAAGCACGAGTCCGGGGCGCTGCACGACATCGACACCGGCGTCCCGTTCAACCAAATTCCGGACGGGAAGGGGGGCTCCAAGATCTACAAGTTCACGGCAATCAATCACAACCAGATGAAGAACCTTCTGGGGATGGATGACGCTGCCGTAGGCGAGCTCGCGAGCAGAATCCTGGAGATGCCGCCCAAGGTCTACCTGAAGAGGCCGACCAGTTGGACGGCCGCCATTCCCTTCGCCCAGTGGTGCACCAACAAGAAGCACAAGGCCGTGCTCATCTTCGAGATGAAGGAGAAGGCCGACGTCCTGGGCATCGACAAGGCCAAGGAGGTGATTTCCCAGGGGGAGGTCGTCCCTAAAGCCTGGCGGGAGTTCAAGGCGCTGCTGTGCATTCGGGGGCACAACATGTGGGCCGCCATGCACATTGGGCAGAAGTGGCTCAGGCACCAATGTGGCTCGGGGAAGAAAACGATGGTTGCTCCCTCGGACGTCGTTGCCATGATCCAGCGACTGCTCACGAACAACGAACGCTGCAACACCGTCAAGAGGTGTGCGCGGGCCACGGTCTGCCAGTGGGATCGCGCCAGGAGGGTGTTCGATCCCTTTGTCTACGTGAAGTAGAAGCGCGAATGGGTGGAATATGTGGACAGACCCGCCAACATTCGCTTCTGCGAGGTGGGGATTATGGATTTCCGCCTGTTCCTGGAGGTCGGGAATATGGAGATTCACTACGCGTACGAGAAAATCATCAAACAAGTCGCGCGGGTCTCTCAAAATACCATGGCCAAGGGGGTCCACACGTGGATGCTCATCATGGGCACCGAGAGGGTGGTGGGAGTGGAACAAGCGCTCGAGAAATTCTTCCCCGAGCATAACACTCGGCGCATCGCGATGTATGTGTATTCCAAGGGCGAGCCGAACTATTACACCAGGGAGAAGGACAGGGTCATGTACATTCAGCGGACCACGAAGCATTTTACGAACTCCCCACTCGTCAATGTCGGGGAACCGATTCCCCGACTCTCGGCTGCCGAGGACAAGCCTCTGGCGACAAATGACGTCAGGTACAAGACCCGGGAGCTCTGTCGCCACGATAACCCCTGGATCTTGACGAATCGCGAACTGCGATACGAAGTGTACCTCCGCTTCATCGACAAGTTCTGCAGGGACCAGGGAACGGTCATGCTCGTCTTTGCGGGATCCATGCCTGTCTCCGCGTGCTTAGTAAGCTCTCCACCCTATCCCGTTCTTGCTTCCAATGTAGAGCTCATCTGACCGTCTGAATGCGTCATTCGGAGAATTCATGCCGTGTGCCTTGTTTGGCACTGCAGATGTTGTGTCGGAGCTCCGTCTCCTTCGTGCGCCCCACCGACAAGTGCCTCCTGCGCCAGAGCGTGCACGCTCGAATCGGTACACAGATGTGGCCCGACATCTTGGTGCCGCAGCCGCACACCCTCGACTTCATCTACGACCCCAAGTCTCAGACACGGAGGCTCCAGGATCCCGACCCCGTGGAGAGCGAGTCTTCGGATGATGAAAGAGAGGGCAAGGAGGAATCGCAAGAGGGCGCCCTCAACCTCCGCGATGGAAGCGACTCCGACTCGGAAGTGGAGAAGGAGAAGGAGAAGGACGAGGATGAGGACGACGAGGACAAGGAAGACGACAAGGACGACGAGGACAAGGACGAAGATGAAGACGTCGACCGCGCGGGAGGGCGAGACGGCGAAGGCGACGACGTTTCAGACCACGGAGATGCCTCGGTGTCCGGCGTCCACTCTGTCCAGAGGGAGACGGATCAGACCGCGCGGTCTGATTCGACGCCAACCTCCCCGCAGCGCTCGAGTGCGCCTCCGCGCAGGAATCAGACCGCGCGGTCTGATATGCACCCGCACACTCCTCTCTCTCCCTCCAACCCCCCGTCTCCCTCCGCAAACCAACTACTGTCCCCTCCACCTCCACCTCCATCTCCTCGCACTCCCTCTACTTCCCCCCGACCTCAAGATCCGGCCTTGCAGTCGGATCCTGTCACCCAATCTTCCG
The DNA here is from genome assembly GCA_947034895.1 of Rhytidiadelphus loreus. Lineage (NCBI taxonomy): Eukaryota > Viridiplantae > Streptophyta > Bryopsida > Hypnales > Hylocomiaceae > Rhytidiadelphus > Rhytidiadelphus loreus. The sequence continues at coordinate 3,712,233 of OX344764.1, forward strand.
AGGATTGCCGCGCTCCAGTTCTGACCGCGCGGTCTGAAACACGGGCACATGCCTTCTGCGTTCCCACTCCCCGACCGCAGGCGGCTGCAGTGGAGGTGTCTACTCCTGCGGAGGAGTCTCTTCCGCCCCCTCCCCCGAGAATGCTCATTCAGGACCTGCAGGCTGATTTGGCTGCATTGCAGAGACTACTGTCTTCGGCCAGGCAGGCGGAGGTGGCGAGTGTGAGGACCGACCTCGCCGCCTCTTCCGCGAATCCCAGTGATGACTCCGTGGAATGTAGGATTCAGGCGTCGCAGGCGATTGTCCAGGAATTGAGGTCCATCCGTGATCCATCCGATCTCAATGGGGATGAGAACATGATGAAGCTGATCGGTGCGCAGGTCAGCGTCGACATCCTAAATTCGGAACTGCCTGCCGCCAGCGCGGGCGAGCTTCTGCTCATCGCCCATACGCACGCCGTGTACCGGCAACTCGCCCTCAAGTCCACGAATACAAAGAGCAGCCCAATCGATCTGGACAAGATGGACGATGGAGACTTGGACAACCGACTGGCCTTGGCAGCAACCAGCAGAGACGAGTACAGCAAGATGGCCAAGGCCGCGGCGGAAGCGGCAACATCGGACGCGGGGACTTCCTCCGAGGCAGGAGGGACTCTGGCTGCGGTGGACATGGACGCCAAACCTATCCACATGGACGTCAAGGCAGGGATCAACCTCGCGTACGTAGAGATGATGCTCGAGTGGGAAAGGCAGAGGCACTCGGGGGCGCTTGACAAGCGCAATGACGCCATCGACAACCTCGTGAGGGATTTAAGGGAGAAGGATCGGGAGCTCAAGAGGGAGAGGGAGGAGAGGGAGCGGGTGGAGGAGGAGAAGAAGGTGAAGCGGAAGGCCAAGAAGGCGCAGAAGGAGAAGGAACTCGCGGAGGAGCGAAGGCTGCAGGCCGAGAAGGAAATGGAGTACAGGAGGGATCGTGAGACGAACACTTTGCTGCTCAAGCAACTGTAGGAGCACATTCTGGCGAAGCAGGCCGCGCAGACAAGTGCCCCTCCGATGGCTGCGACTCCCATTCCTGTGAGCGAGCTCCACAACCAGGGTTGTCTTGTCTGACATATTTTTGGGTTTAGGCGTCGTGTATGACGTCTGACGTCGCGTGTCGCGTGTCACGAAGTGTCGAGTTTACTTGACATCGCGTCGCGGAGGGGTAAAAAATTTTACCCCATGGTAAATAGATTTTGCCTACGTGGCAGGGCTTCAGAACTGACGTGGACAGCCAGCGTGGGCGACTGCGGGTGTAGGCGCGTGCAGGTCTGCCTTGGGCGACCTCGGGTGGAAAAATTGAGGCGACTACGGGTGAAGGGGCGACTGCGGGTCTGGGGCGCTAGGGCGACTTCGGGTGAAGGGGCGACCGCGGGTGGAAAAAATAGAGGTGACTGCGGGTTTAGGCTTGAAGGCGACTGCGGGTCAGGGGCTTTAGGGCGACTTCGGGTGAAGGGGCGACCGCGGCTTCGGGTACTGAGGGCGACTGCGGGTCCGACAGGTAGGGGCGACTGCGGGTTACAGGGCGATTGCGGGTCGGAGCAGCAGACAGCGACCGCGTGTTCCAGGGCGACCGCAGGTTCAGTTTAGGATTTCAGTTTGGCATATTCAGTCTTTGAAGTAACACGTCACATAGGTGTTTTATAAGCGCAGAATTAGGTGCTACGTTATATTGGGGTTTACAATTTACAAGTGCAAATAATAAAGCCCATGAAATGTAAATTGGACAAACTTCTCTAATCCCAAAAATTCACCCAGTATAAGGCCACAATAATAATGTCAACAACGATTATATTAATTAGTCATCGATATTGCTTTGAGGCGGACTTCAAATGTAGCCATACTTGCATTGCACTTTTATAACCACGTTGCAGTCATCACCTAACTGCCTACCAATTAGAACTCAACATATATTTTAAAACCGGTAATTTGTCCCTCACTCTAATATGCTCATATGCTTGATGAAGCATTACAAAATCCTTACACATCAGGATGAAGGTTCAAAGCTTGAACTACAAAGATTTGCTACCTAATATATAAGCTAAAACCTTATAACTATAATTATAACTATAACTATAACTATAATTATTGTCTACTTCTCTAGTACTCTAGTCACCAGGCGTGAATGTGGAATCGCTCGGCACCTCATCAACATTAGGGTCTGTATCTTCGTAAGACTCTTCGTTGCTCCTGTTGTCGCCCGAGCTTTCGATTTCATCATCTTCCCTTGTTACTACTTCGATTTGTACCTCACGCTCTACCTCTGAGTTCAGATTTCGAACTTCTGTATCTACACCACTGAACCCTTCAATTTGCACAAGTTGTTTCGTGAGCTTCAACGCATCCGTAGTTCCATCCATGTTGGATGCAGGGTGTCGCCCTCCTCTACTTGATTGTCCAACATTCTGGGTGGAACATCCCGCTCCAATGGTACACCGTTGGACAATTTGAGTGGGTCGTTTAGGATTTCGAGGTCCCCTCTCGTCAACCCTCCTAATACGCCTTTTCTGGCCTCTACTGTTGCGCCCCTGGATTCCTAATGATGATTCGCCAGGGCCAGACACGGATGAAGGTTGAGTGGGTTGTGGAGCTGAGCCGTGAACCTCTTCATCAATCGTCCGTAGAGCACCTCCACGCACCGGTGGCCTTGTTGGAAGGGTTGGGATAGACCTCCTCACTGTTGCCACATTTGTAGTCGTCTTTGGATTCAACGACACATTCCGACTTCGATTCATAACATATGCCAATGGCACATCATCATCATCATCTGTAGTAACAGTTGTTCCGAGGGTAGATGCGTTCAATACAACGGTGTCGCACTGTAAATGCGTACATAGTGTAAAAATGCATAGTAATACATTATTTCCATAGATTTGATTTTAATAATATAAAAATAAAGATGACATCATCCTTAGTAGCTTCAAGATGACGCCTTCTCACGATGACATGAGCCATCTATATAAGAATAGGTTATCATCTTAGAATGCCACCAAACTTGAAGTAGTTTCTTTATTGTATGTTATAGATTTCAGTATGTCGAATTGGAGGGTTTTTTTCTGAGTCTCAGGATGAGGAGCCTCTACCAGAATCGGAGTTTGAGTTTTCGTTATCTCAACTACCGGCTCAACCTCTTTAGCCGCTAGGTCTTTCATTATCGCACGAGCGTCCTCAAGATGAATCTGGGCCTTCTCGACCGCCAAAGCAACCCCGTGTGGAGCAGCGATGGCACGGGAACCTACAGCGTGGAGCTCGAGCACTAGTGATCCTGTTGCAGGTTGGGTGTGTTGAACCTAGTACCCAAGAAGTGACATTCAAAGGGAGTTTTGAAGGTCTTAACGACGATCAATACTATTGTATGGTCAGGCCTATTAAAGGGAGTCGCGGTCACCAATGATGGTTAGAGGGGCCGGTCAATCCCTTGACAAAGGCGGATCGTGTTGAGTTTGTTGCTACTACCATCAAGCGAATTCTCAAGTTCTTGAAGATGGAGTGAAGTTTCTTTGAAGACTTTAGTTTTTTACCTTTGAGAAGACATTTATTTTATGTTAGTTGTTTGTAGATTTCATTTTGGGTGTTGAAAATAGAGAAAGAAAAGATAGAAAGGAATTAATGAAATAGTTTTTCTTCTAGGTGAACTTGAAGTGAATTTTCTTTCTAAGATAAAGATAAAGAGATAGTTGTGGGGTCAAATAAGGGCTCAATTATTGATGTGAGAGCTTTGGGAGTGAATTAGGGGCTGACCCCACTTGTTTGTGTGGTTAGAGTAGAGATAAGGTGGAGAAAAAAGGGAACACTATTCATCTTCTCTCCCGTTGTGAGTTTAGGAAGGCCCGAATGTTTGAGGGCCCATTGTATTGTGAATTTGGAGGATTTTGAAATGAAATTTGGAGGTGTTGTGTATCATGGTGTGTAGTTTTCAAATTGATCTCACTTGCTTGATTTGGAGTTGTGAAGCAAAAGTTGTGCTAGTTTGAGTGGAGGGAGGTTTGTTGCCTTTAAAATTAAGAGGCAGAGACTTCGACCGACCATAAAAGACGGACAGGTTCTTGTTTTGCCATGAAATTTGGAGGAAGTGTAGGAAATTGTGTTAGATTTTCATGAAGCTATCATTCGTTCTATTTGGAGTTTGTATGAGAAAGTTGTGAGTGTGGAAGCGAAGGAAGGTCTGCTGCCTTTCCCTTCTCAAGGCCGAAACTTTGGATGGTCATAGAGGTTGGACAGAGTCTTAGAATTGTATGAAATTTGGAGGAGAAGTAGATGATTGTTTTAGCTTTCCGAAAAGCTATCATTTAGTTCATTTGGAGTTATAGATCAACAAAGACACTCATCCAAAGATCAGCTTGGGAGTTGGAGTTGAAGGAGTTGGAAGACTTGTGTGTTTGTGTGTGTGTGGCTTGTGGCTTTGTAAATTTCATTTTATTGTTGCGGGCAGTTTGGTTCACACCAATACTAGCCTCATTTGGTGTTGTGGATGCGACGAAGTGGGGTTAATTGCCCACATGGTCGAGACTTTTATGTTGTTCCCACTAGTGAGGCAAGTTTGCTGGTCACCGTGGGTTTGAAATTTAGGATCCAATCCCTCGGACGACTCAGCTCGTGGTCTGGCCGTCCCGTTTTACACGTCCGAAGCCCGTGGTTTCTTATCACCCTACCTTAACCCTTGGCCTATTTAGAAACACAACAGGATAGGACAACGAGTAGCAGTTTGAAGATTTGAAGACTCGAAGATTTGAAGATTCGACAAGTTACAATTTATTTCATTCCCGAGCCATTTCTAGTCGCAACCAGAATCCTCGTGATTTCCCAAGGCAAACTCTCTCTACACGACAACGGGATTTGGTATTCCCTCGTATACAACTTCATTGACTTCGATGGCCTCTTCTTCATGTTCGCTTCTCATTGGAACTTGTGCACTGCTTCTTAAATTGCGGGCCATATTTGGAGGCGAACTAGTTGATATTGGAGATCTAGCTTCTTCCTCTACAGGTGCCATGGTACGCCTTCGTACGCCTTCGTCGTTGTTGTCGGGGGTGCTTTCCCTCCTCAGTGATGCATGTGCCGGCGAAATTGCATCCATATTGTGCACGACGTTCTGTGGTGGACTGCGTACAGGTGAATTTCTAAGAGAAACATACCCATCGTCACTAAAATCAAATGTATTCCCGTATATTGGTCGTGGAGGATTATGTGGCGGCCTAACCATTGCATTCTAAGAATTGTTGCGCAACCGATCCTCTTCATCCCTGTGGTTCTCGCGTTCTCTCATAAAATCTGGAACAACGTCGTCTTCTTCCCCTGAAGACAAAGGCCCATCACGCTTGTCCTCATCGTCTCCATCTGCAAGCATCTGGTCGTAAAAAATGGCTGGGTTGTGTCCACGTTTTTGACGTTCAAGTTTGCTGTTCGCGTAGATATACACCAATGTCTTTGCCTTTGTCGTGGCCAAGCGGTTTCGCACTTTATTGTGCACAAAGGAATACATGCTCCAATTCCTTTCACACGAAGATGCAGAGCACGTCAAACCGAGAATTCGCTTTGTAATTTTTGGAAGAGCATTGCCCCCCACACGATTCCACCATTGATGAGGCAATAATTGACATTCAATGATATCGGGAGCCTCATGTAAAGGATCGAATGCACCTGTCTTCTCTTCAAATTGAGTTAGCTCCTACATTGCTTCCACCACTGACACGTTCAATGGTACGCTCAGTTTTCGTATGACTCGATTCAAAGCTCCCTTCGCGTAGCCATTGTTATGAATAGCCTCCACGTCACTCAAGTATGGATTTAGTAGTGCCCCCGCATAGTGTAGGTCAGTAATCATCAACTTCCAGCGAGCATCAAATTATTTCTCATATCGTATTGCCACCACTGGATCAAGGAAAAATGGAGCATTCTTGAGAGAATAAATGTGCTCCTTCAAGGCTGTCATCATTACTAAAGCTTTCGGCACTGTCGGGACTTTTCCATCAAAATGACGAAGACAAAGCAGCACGGGCTCTACCATATGGAGGAAATTGTCGCACTGAACCCAGAACTCTTCTGAACGGATATCTTGCCTTGCAAGTTTGGCCTTACCCATAATGAAATGTCCATTTCTGCGGTTTTGCAAACTCAACTTGAACGTCATGTATGTCTCATCCAGTGTTACGTTGTGCACTATTTGCTTGCAGTCTACCAAACGATCAATCATCAAGAAATTTGTGGCAAAACGTGTTTTGCTTGGAAGTCTCAACACTTTGTTTGGTGAAAATCTCCGAAACAACGCCAAAGTATGTTGATATTTCTTGATGAACTTCACAATTGATGAAGCCTTTTTTACCAACTTCTTTACTCTCTGATCCTTTCTCCAGTCTTCTAAGAATAAGTCCAAAATGTGTGCCGCACAACCCTGCCTATAAATGTAAGGGTACCTTTCTTCCAACCTTGCCATCGCCCCCGTCATGACTGCAGCATTGTCTGTACACAATTGCACAATGTTGGTAGGCCCAACTTCCTCAATGTATCGTGCCATCGTCTCAGTCGTGTAAGATATATCCTTCTTTTCCCCAGTATTATCCACTGATCCCAAAAAGACATCCCCGGCGGGACACACCAACATCATATTTAGTAATGGCCGCGAATTAATATTGGACCAACCATCTGAACAAATTGTTGCTCCATACTGACTTATTGAAACCCTCGTCCGCTCCGAGACCATGGCTTCAACCGATGCCTTCTTAACATCTATCATTTTCGTGCAAATCGCATTATACGGTGGCGGTTGGTACACGAATCCAGCTGCTGCAGTTTGTTTAACAACATTCACGAAGGCCGGATGGCGCACAACATTAAATGAAATGTTCGCCTCGTAAAAGAAAGAAGCCCACAACCTATCCAACTCTTGTCTGCGGCCCATCTGTAATGATTCATCCATGCTTCTTTGCCGAGAAACAGATGGCATGTTCCTCCTTCTCTCAAGCGTTGTTCCAGTAGAATCTACTGAATCAGGCATAGGATTTGGTCTTGCATTTGATTCAAAGGGATTGAGAGACCCTTCTTCTTCGACATCCAACGCAGGTGTGACCATAGACTCTGCAACATTAACTGGTGCATCATGTTTAGCCGGTGCATCATACATCTCTTCGTAACTCATGGACCTTGGAACTTGCCCCTCGCCAGTCCGAAACTTTTCTCGTACAATTCTAGGGATCTCCTTACAACGCTCCGATGTAGTCGAGCCGCCATAGCCAAAGTGAATCAATGCTCTCTTTCGTACAAATGCTTTGCTCCACCCACAAAACACGCATTTTCGAGCATGGGGGGAATTATCAATTGGGGTACACGGTACTAGCCAAGGGTCCCAATCCTTTGTGGACCTCCGCGTATCATTCATGGTCCCCCCCCTCCCAACACCTTGTCCAGCCATGTAGTAGATCAACACTGGATCTTCAAAGAAAATGACTACAATAATCACACTAATACTATGGAAGATATAATGACAAAGCAACCCGCTTAGAGTGGTCTTGTAAACCCTTCTAAACACGGTTGTTGCCCTCCGAAGAAGTTAAACGTCCGCATGAAGCCTCTTTCGAAGGTCCAAGACAAGAGTTTTATCAACGGAGCCAAGGTGATAAAACAAGGGGTACCCCTAGAACTTTATACAAGAAAACTCCTTGGACCCGCGGTCGCCCCATGAGAGAATGCGGGTCCAAAAACCTGAAATCAGTCAGGTGATGGGCGACTACGGGTCCAAGATTGGGCGACAGCGGGTCCAGAAGTGGGCGACTGCGGGTCCAGGAGTGGGCGCCACGAGTCCAGTAATGGGCGACTGCGGGTCCAGAAACAGGCGACTGCGGGTCCAGAATGGGCGACTGCGGGTCCAGTAATGGGCGACTGCGGGTCCAGGAACGGGCGACTGCCATTTGTTTGGATAATTCTTACATCCCCTGGGGTAATTTGGGGCCTATAATTGAAACTATGAATTCAGAATTTCCACTAAAAAAATAAGCCTTGAAAATAAAAAATTCTAGTGTTTGCCCTGGAGTGGCAATGAGTAGGTCAATTCACCCTAGCCGTGACAATTGCTCTGAACTTCAATAACAAGTTCTTTTCCAATCCGGCAAGTTTTGAATTTTCCTTTTTTTTTTAATTCTCTTTTAATTTCGAAAGTCCGAACTCCCAAGGTCATTTTCCTGCCAAAATTCCTAGAATATTCAAGTATTCACAACATTGCAAACATAAATAACCAAAAATTCATATCTATATTTATGTACTCTTGTCAAGGAACTACATAGAATTCAATGTGCTTGCATTAAAATGTTCAAAATGGATAATATCCTTTTATATATACATAAGATGGAATATACATAGTCCTCAAAAATGTGCTAAAAATGAAAATCATTCAACATCCATTTTGGCCTTTTCTTTGCGGTCATGAGCCTCACGTTCCATCTCATACAAGACTTTCCTACCTTCCAACTGCAAATTCCTAAGGTATCGGTCATCCTTCTCCAACTTCTTTTCCAACCAAAATTGCTTGTATGATTTTTGGAACTTCAAAAGCGCCTTCAGTGCATCCCGATGTTCTTCCAATTTTGGATCCAATGACAAAGAAACCCCAAGCTTCTTTTTCAAGTCAACTACTTCCGTAAGAGACAATGCTTGTTTAGTAGCCACGTCTTTCCAACCACACATTTCTGCAACACGGTCAAGGGGGGCTTTGTCCTTTAATGCTTTCAAGGAATTTAATCTTGATCGTGCTTCTTCCACCCCTCGCTTCTCCAAGTCTATCTGATCTTCCTCCAGCTTGCATGCTTCCATAATTTTGGCAAGCCGTTCTTTTGCAAACTCATTGCTAGAAGAACTAGATCCTCCAGCATGCCGAGAAGAGAATCTAAGGTAAAATGCTTCCAAGTCTAAAATCTTTGTTATTTGCGTTGACAAAAGAACTTGCCGACTTTCAAGTTCAGCACGTAAGCTATTCACAATATCTCCACTCAAAGTTTGCGTTTCTTGATTGCGAAGCTTCTCACATTCTAGATGCTTTTCATCCAACTCATTTAGAAGCTTCTTGAGTTGAGCTTTGTAAACAACTTTGGTGTCCAACATTACTGTGTCAGGGACAGTTCCATCTTCAACAAATTCCTCACTTCGGTACATGTCATCAACACAATCCAATTGGAACAAAGAAGGCTTCACATCTTCTTTTGTTTCCATCTCTGTCCAAAAAACATCATCTTCTGCTTCTTGCATGCATACAAGCACATACTGCAAAACTTCGTCTTCTTCAGTGCGAGGGACTGTAATCGGATTCACCATAGCAAGAGGCAAAATATCAAGATTTTGTGGTTGCCTAGCTGGTTCACCCTCTTCTTCCATTCTCGGGGGAGGTAAATTTTGTGAAGTAGAAGCCACCATCGCTATGTTTCGGGGCTGCATTGGAGGGTCTTCACCAAGGTTGTCTTCCTCTCCCGAAGATGAATCAGATGACGTCCAATGAAACTGCTCATCGGGCACTCCCTCCTTCAAGTTTTTCTTCTGGCCTAACCCTTCACGTGGATTGGCAGATAGAGCCGCCCTTGGGATGTCTTTTGTCGGTGGAAGGCGAGCATGCTTCACTCCCTTGATTGAACTTCAATCCACGCTTCGAAACAAAATGAGTTCCGCATACACCATTGCACATATGAAATACGGGACTTCGCTCCTGGGCACTGAATATGTGCCATACAAGTATCAATAAATTTCGATACAACATTGCACAAATGCATCATTACGGCATGGATGCAAATTGGCCGTATTGTTGCGCCGATTCGTGTAGTGCCGATGATAGGGGAATAACTTGTCGATGTGGCACCACCCCACGAAGGACTTACAAGTCTTGGCAGTCCAGTGGCCCATAATTCGATCCCAACCTCGGTAGGCCACACACGCTGGGTCCAAAAGGATGCGTCGTTGCCTAGGGTGCATGGCTCCTTTTGCCTTGGTCTTCTTCTTGTGGTCCGCCATTGGAGATGCTTTTGAGATTTGGGGCAAGGAATCTAAACTTAACCCTAAACTGCAAAGTATTATTTAGCTAAACTTAACCCTAAACCGCAAAGTATTATCTAGCGATTAGTGAGTGATGGATAAAATCAAGAACATGAGCCACATGTAAGTGAAACTCAAAACCTAAGCTCCCGGGCACGCAATCAGCCACTGTAAAGTAGGTGAAAGGCAGTACGCAGCAAGAAGGAAAAGTGGCGAAGTCGGGTGGGGAGACAGCTAATTAACCCGCAATCGCCCTGGGGCGAGTGCGGGAAGGGGCGCGTGCAGGTCTGAGAGCGACCGCGGGTAGGGCGACTGCGGGTCTAAGGGGCCGACTGCGAAGGCGACTGCGGGTAGGGCGACTGCGGGTCTGGGGCTACTGGGGATGGGCGACCGCGGGTCGATGGCTATAGAAGTACTGGGGTCCTACGCGACTGCGGGTAGGGCGACTGCGGGTCTGGGGCTACTGGGGATGGGCAACCGCGTGTGGGGCACCACAGAGTAATTTATGGACCCCTACAGTGGGGCGACCGCGGGTAGGGCGACCGCGGGTGGGGCGACCGCGGGTGGGCGACTGCGGGTACAGGGCGGGATTTTGAATTTCTGAACCTCTAAGACTTTCACTTTGAAGTTCTCTTACACAAAATTGTGGACATAAATTTTAGTTACCAATGCACTTCATAAAAATGTATTGCACCTTTTCATCTTTTATTTAAAAATTTGGGTTATGCATCTTTAGCCATTTTATTAATTATTGTTGCAACTTATTAGATTTGACATGCAAAAAGAGGATTCCCTCCCTAACATCACTTCTGCAATTTCAATAAGAAAATAATCAAACATAAGAAATTTACCATCCATGATTCACATGGTTGCGTTTTATTTTCCAATGCAATCTCTATTATGTTTAGTTTGAATTTGTATGGTGAATCCATTGTAAAACAAGATCCAACTATGAAGAATGTGGGATTCTTGATCAATGTAGACCACTTTCGGAGAGCTCCAAAAGAAGGGGTTTGGGAATTGAGGAATAAATACTTTTTATTCATTTATGGTCAAGTGTGATTGACACATTATAAATTGCGTGAGAGAACAAAACTCAATATAATCAATTATACAATGCATAGAATAGGTGTAGTAAGATGGTTGTTCAAATATCTCATAAGGATTGGGTGTGACAGCATGAGCTCCCATATAACTTTCATCATGTGCTTCATCAAGCACCGTGAAGGTGTAGTTGGGAACTAATTGTCACAATTAATTGTCATAGCTATTTCCCAGCTGATTTCATGGTTTTGTTCAAATTTTATTTATCTGTACATTCATAGGTATCCAAACAATAAAACTTGTTTCATATTAATTAAAAGTGTAGCCATCATATTTACAAACAAAGGGATTAAATCAAGGGCATACATTTGTACATTTTCAATATTTGGGGATTTCAAACTTATGAACCAAGAATAACAAGCCACAACATTTATGGGTATATATTTTATAGGAGGGGTCACATTTATGGGTATATATTTTTTGGGAGGGGTCACATATGTAAACCATTAAAGTATTGGGCACTAATCAATTAAACATTCATATACCATGGACTGTTTAGCAAAATATGATCATCCATCTGAGATAAACAATCCATGCATTGTTTAGCAAAATCATAGTATAGAAATGTAAGATGAAGTTCTTTGTCAAGCACATTGCTATTTCACATGTCTAGCATGACTTTAGTACTATTATCTTCATAAATAACTTATTTCTTTTTATGATCCCAACTCAAAAATCAAAATAGGGTCTTATGCCATGGTACAAGGCTGCCGTTTGATGCACCACAACAATGTCTCTAGTCACGAACGATTTGCCCGTGGCACAAGGTTGTCCAAGTTTGCGCGAGCTTGGTTTAACCTATTATTGGTCTACTCAAAGATATCCGTGGTGTTGATTTGAACGCTCAGAGATTGTGTAAATGCGCGTTCCGTCCCGTGCTCATCATCCTAAGGTGGAATTGTCATTAGTACATATGATATTCACAGAATGGGGTACAAACAATACTAACCTAGCAAGTATATTAACTCGTGTTGTGGTATTGCACTAACTTTAATGAGTTGTAACAACAAGCATCCATTCTCAGACTCGAAAAGTTTCTCGACATCCTCAAATTCTTCTAATAAAGCCCTGCATCTCCCGGCCCCCCATATCAATGAATATTAAAACATAACAACTACATATGGGTATTTTTAGCATATAATCTTACAATACAAGTTCTATACTAGAACAACCGAACCTGAGGTTTGTGCAATCTTTTCCTTGCCGAACCCACACATATTCTTCCATCATGGCCCACCCCTCCCTAATGGCCTCATCAAATTTGGCTCCCCAAACAATATCGCGTGTGTTTTGTATCAAACACATCACTCGTTCTGCAGCAAATAAGCACTAATAGTGAGATGAAATGTCCACCACTAACTATCCAACTAGAAATGTTCATTAATACATGTTCATTTCATTATTCAAGGATTCAAATCACCTATACAAAATGAAGGGCAATATTTTACTCACCCATTTTGCTGGCTTGGAAATGGCCTTTGGACTCATTGCATTGGCCATAATGAGCAAAGCAATACAATTTGTAGCCTTTCCAAAAGTCCTTAATCCTATTTCAAAGATCACAAATCAATTCCAATAGAATAGTCATTGTCATGGTGATTCTCCCACCTATTAAAAAGACATTGTCTACAATACAAGTGGATGACAATAAGGAAGTCAAACGCAAACTAAACAAATTTTTACCGGAAATATTCATGGTCGAGAATAATTATGACTTCCTCTGAGCACTTGCTAAATTGAACACCTGCCATTAAGCCTGTAAGGAGCCAAATAACTAATCATTAGCAATGCAAGAAGATTAAATTTGAATAGGCTACATAACAATTGAGGCCCCCCTACATTACTATAACACCCAAAAATGAAAGAGAATCAATGAAGAACCAAATGAATCATTTTCATTTGAATTGCTAATTGTTTTAAATGTGAATTTAGTGTACCCTTTTTCGGTGACTTCACACCCATTTGTGTGTGCATCCTTATTATTCAACAACTTTGCCACAATGAATGCAATTACCGTTTCAAGGCCCTCTACATCAAATGGCTTTGATATTCTCACTATCCTAAACTAATGGAAAAGATTTTGGGTTCATTGAAGTATACAAGAAGTGTCTGCTGTATTGTTGGCTGTTTGTGGGAAACCAAAAAAACCATGAGACCTCCACAACATTGGGCCCACATTCAGCCACTAAAAGGTAGGTGAACTACAAGGCGCAGTTATGAAAATTATGGACCACAGGCTGGAACAGCCCATGAAATACCCGCGGTCGCCAGGGGCGCATGCGCTAATCCTAACACGGATACTAGGGCGACTGCGCGTGGGGCGACCGCGGGTCCGGTCCAAGGATCCCTCGCGTCTTTCAAGGGCGACCTCGGGTGAGGGCGACCTCGGATCAGGGCGACCGCGGGTCCTCGAGGGGGAAACACATTTCAAAATCCCCCCTCCATCAGGGCGACTGCGCATAGGGGGCGACTGCAGGTCAAGGAGAAAATGCAAACTCCTTGACCCGCAGTCGCCCCCCTACGCACAGTCGCCCATATGGAAGGGGAGGGAGACACCAAATACTTTTCCGCCCTCTATCAGGGCGACTGCGCGTAGGGGGCGACTGCGGGTCAAGGTGGGAGACACCAAAAATTTCGAAAATGCAATCTCCCCCCTTCCATCAGGGCGACTGCGGGTCAAGGTGGGAGCAACCTAACTATTTCAAAATGCAATCTCCCCCCTTCAATCAGGGCGACTGCGCGTAGGGGGCGAGTGCGGGTCCCCAGATCACTTCCAAAATCAGACCTGGGGTTCTAGGGCGACTGCGCTTTGGACGACTGCGGGTATGGGCATGTTTCACAAGATTAATTTTTTTTTTGGGACCCCTCTCCCTTCTTGTTTCTAATTCCCTTTAATCATATGTTACTTCCTCCATTTTGTTTACAAATTCAACAAGACAAACAAATCCTAGGTTTTGCATTAGCTCTCCAACACTCCTTTGGCAAGAAGTTCCAAATGAAAGTTTTATGTACATTCTAATAGTGGGGAGGTGTAATTAGATTTATTTGGGCATGATTCACGAGATGGTGTTTTTTTTGGGACCTCTCCCTCATTGTTTCTAATTCCCTTTAATCATATGTTACTTCCTCCATTTTGTTTACAAATTCAACAAGACAAACAAATCCTAGGTTTTGCATTAGCTCTCCAACACTCCTTTGGCAAGAAGTTCCAAATGAAAGTTTTATGTACATTCTAATAGTGGGGAGGTGTAATTAGATTTATTTGGGCATGATTCACGAGATGGTGTTTTTTTTGGGACCTCTCCCTCATTGTTTCTAATTCCCTTTAATCATATGTTACTTCCTCCATTTTGTTTACAAATTCAACAAGACAAAAAAGACATGATTCTGTTTTAGGTCTAAAATACTACATCTCGTGTAGGATGTGTAAGTATTTTATGTAGGTTTAAGGATTTGATTCTAGATAAAAGTTGTATTATTGTTTTCCAAGGTCTAGGGTCTAGGGTTTAGGGTTTGGGAAACCCTTCACATTGTGAGAATAATTCTTCCATTGCCTTGCTATGTCTTTGATATGAACGGACGCCTAACATTTATTACCAATTTTGGATGTGAGATAAGGAAAAATCAATTAGAATATGCTGCAGATGCTAATTAGTGTTGGGTCAGATTGGTTGTTGGTTTAGGGCGACCTCGGGTCAGGGGCGACCACGGGTCATCGACGAAGCAAAAAACACATTTGAATCAGGGCAACTGCGCGTAGGGGGCAACTGCGGGTCAAGGAGGGAGACTAATTTTCTGGAAAATGCAAACTCAATCTCCAGTGGGGCAACTGCGCGTAAGGGGCGACTGCGGGTCGAAGAGACTTCTTTGTGGGCGACCGCGTGTGCAAGTTTCGGGATGGTTTAGTTGGTACCTGCGGTCGCCCACGATCCGCAGTCGCCCTTGATGCGCAGTCGCCCATTTCAGCGCTCCAAAAACGCGCAGTCGCCCATTCCCGCTGTCTTCAGACCTGCAGTCGCCCCTCCTCAGACCCGCAGTCGCCCCACTTCAGACCCGCAGTCGCCCCCTCCCGACCCGCAGTCACCCAAACGCACGTGCCCTGAGGCGACTTCGGGTACTTAAGCGTTAGCCCCACTTTCGATTCTCACCTTACTTTAGCCTTGCGCACTGTCTTTCACCTACCTTCAGGTGGCTGGATGCGTGCCCGTGGGCTGGGGTTTCAATTGGAGGGGGAATTTTTACCCTTTCAATCTACGAATTTTGAACTACGGTTTTGAATTGTTCCTAAGTACAACATGGCTTTTCCACATGAAGGCAACACTACAAGGAGAAAGTCTTTATGGGATCTGGACCTTGATGATCCAATTTTTTTCGAGGTTCCAATAGCTGTAAATGAAAACGAAGAAGGAGGGAGTCAAGAGCGATGGAAGGGCAAGAAGCAGAAGTCAGCACATGACAAGGACTCCAACTATCCTCCCCCGAGTTATACCCGATATGCATACGAAGCGTGTCTCCAGTGGTACGCAGGGAAAAGTGTACAATTCTTGGAGGCAAGCTATTTGAGGTGTCCTACAACTGGTAGTGTGGCCTTGCCAAACGATTTACAAGCACGGATTTTAACCAAGCTAAAGGGATCCGATGATTTTGCAGACATTGACTTGACATATTCTTCGAGACTATTTGAATGGCTTGATAACACATTGAAAGCGGTGATGTTCAATACCAAGAAATTGATGGAGGAACATCGACCGTTTCTTCCGATAGTAGAGGAATCAGAAGACATCAAGGCATTCCGCCAAAAAATGGAGTGGTGGTCCAGCGCAGTGAAGAAATTGGCAAGAGGCTCGGCAAGGGGTTTTAAGTGGAAAAATGCAGCGGTGTAGGCAGCATTTGCACGAGATGGTGGATTGTGTATCACGTGGATCCCCGATACGGCGAAAGTGGTGCCCCTTAGTGCTTTTGAACGTGAAGGGGGGTATGCAAAAGTGCGTAAGGTACGCATTGAAGGAATGGATACAATTCCAAGCTACATCACTTTTGCTAGGAAAGTATCCAAGGCAATAAACCCGCGCGAGGGGAGAGCGCAACGATCCATGGAGGCCCTTGCATGCCCCTTGAACCACCCTGGCATCATTAAGTTTTTTGCCATTCATTCTCGCACGAATGAAGTGTACACTTTGTGGTGGAATGGGGGCCATTTGAATGAGTTGAGGCATTTAGATCGTTCTGTATCACCAACCATTGACTGGCATGAAATGCAAAAAGCCACAAGACTTCCTGAAGAGAAACAAAAAGAACTTGGTCTCTTCTGAAGGCACAAGGCAAAGTTGGCATGGGCTTTAGTATATGTGACAAATCTCATGCACAAGTGCCGCGTGCTACACAATGACTTGTCTCCCATGAACATCATGTTGCATTTTCCGGATTATTCAAACGACATAATCAACATTGGAATTTGTGATTTTGGAATATCAAGTCGTTTTGACGAAAACGCGCCTTCACATTTTGGAAAGCCATCTGAGGCCGAGAGGGATCAATACCGAGAAGGTCGTTGGTGGGTTGCCCCGGAGTTGTTTTATGCATATGGACCTCCAAATTCCGATACAAGCATACCGATCATGCAACAACGGTATAAATATACGCAACAGTCAGACTCGTATTCTATTGGGAAGTTGACCGAATGGATGAGAATTGGTGATATGGACGATTGGGACAAGGATTTGTTCAAGAACCGCGAGGGATCAATGTACTTTGGAATGAAGTTGCGTGAACTCGTGAACACTGACCCAAAGAAGAGACCAACGTGTATAGAGATCACAAATTCCCTTATGTCTCCACCATGGTCCATGATGCCTCCCGAATTGGTGTTCCGAGACTCACCTTTGTAATAGGATAGTCTAGAGCAAGAGTTTAGTGCTGCAAGCAATGAGCTTGGTGGCCAATTATGTGTTGCTTACTTTGTAATATTTTCCTATAATATATGAAGGAATTTTATGCTACGCGCCTTGTCTTTAGAAAAACAATTACTCAATGGGCTATTTGTCAAATTGTATATATTGAATATGGCCTTTTACACATTGTTATGCAAAGTGTAACAACTTTTGAATTCAAATGTTCTTGGTCCTTTTTGGTTCCGTAGTATATAATGGACGCAAGGAAAATAAGAAAATGAAAATAAATTAGTTGGTAATTGATGTTGAAGACTTGTATTATTTCTTGAATAAAATGTGCTAGTATGCACTTGAAAGGAGTTTTACTTTCATGGTCATTGAATTCAAATAGTTGTTTTTTCAATCCCTAAAAAAATGTAAGCCATACATCATTTACATTCTCTTATTATTTTTTCTATTTCCAAAAATAAAAGCAAGTTTTTTTTTTTTTCCTATTTATTCTAATTCAAATATAGGAAACATACATTTTAGACTTTTTTAGACTTTTCCTTTTTATTCGTACTTTACCTATTTCAAAATAGATGAGAGATGTTTTTATTTATTTATTTAACCTTTTTTGCTCTCTTCCTATTTATTTTATTTGGAAAAAGGAAGTTCATTGACTTCTTGCGACCCCTTTTTTTTTTTGAGACAATGAAACAAGAGTGGATATTGCAAAAATGATATGTAGCCATAATCTTTGTCATTTATTAAACACGCAATTCGAGAAAACTTGGATGAATTCAATAATAAATGTAAATCTGGTTTTACCATATATATTATTCCTAGTAGCATAATGTTTTCCTACCATATTCTTTTTTTTGGTATATGTCATCCAAATTGATAAAAACACACATTCTTTCATAGATGGTTGGAGTATGATATAAGTCCAACAATGACTTTCATTTATAGATTTGTATCCGTACAAGAAATTTAGTTATTAGGCATGTAATTTACCAAAATTAGTGTGTGTAACATAGTATGTAATTTGAGTCTACATCCAAAAATACATAATGAACATCTCATGTCAAAACAATTACAAAGACATTATTGTTACAATTGCAATGGTTAATACTTAATAATCATAACATTTGTTATTAACAATTGAATTAGTTATTAACAATAAAATTAGTCATTAACAATGAAATAAGTCATTTACAATAAAATTAAGAATTAACAATGAAATTAATTAATAAGAAAAAAATTAGTTAACAAGAACTTCTTCTAAAACAATTGCAAAGATTTAACTTTTGTTCAGATAATCAATAAGGAATCCATTTGTACCACAACCGACCTCAACCCTAATGGCTCCCCAAATATAGTATAAAGTATAAACTAGTATTCCATAAATTTTGCAACACAAACGGGATTGAGCTCACAATCCTTTTTTTTTCCCTTGAGATTTGGTGCTCAAAAGCAACAAAAAATTTAGGCTAGCTATAAGCTATAGGAATTTTTTAGGAAAATTTTGGATGAAATTGCTAGAAAAACTTCAACTTCTAGAAAAGTCTTCGATGAAATCACCACAATGTAAATGAAAATAGAATTTTAGATACTTAGTATCACATTTTCTATCTAGTACGTGGATGAATGTTGAAGCTTGGAGCCCCTCCGTAACATTTAGTATCGCCACTTTCCCAGCGCAAGGAAAAATGGAAAAAAATATCACAATCTATAAACATGTACTAAGAAAGAAAAGAAAAGTCCATGCATTAATAGATGGACCCGCGGTCGCTTGGGACCCGCTGTCGCCCAGGACTCGCTGTCGCCCAGGACCCGCGGTCGCCTAGGACCCGCAGTCGCCCTGGACCCGCGGTCGCCCACTCGCCCGGGCTCCTTCGACCCGCGGTCGCGTTGGAGCACCTGTCCAGACCCGCAGTCGCCCCACTCTAGGACCCGCGGTCGCCCTCGAGCACTTGCGCTGACCCGCAGTCGCCCCACTTCCGGACCCGCGGTCGCCCTGGAGCACTGGGCTGACCCGCACTCGCCCTACTTTAGGACCCGCACGCGCCCCAGGGGCGACCTCGGGTACATCAGCGTTCTCCTCCACCCGCAGTCACCATTAAATTTTCCCTGGCATTCTGCGCACTGTCTTTCACCTGCTGACGTGGCTGAATGCGTGCACAGAAGCTAGGGGTTTGAGTTGTGGGGGGGGATTTTTGTCCCTTTGCACAGCTCATTTTATTCACGCTTGGATGACATAGGGTGTTTCACGAGAACATTGTATTTTTGTAAATGTTAAATGTGATAGGATTACGTTTAGCATTTTTTACACCTACGGTTTAGGCTTGCAACCCTAAACCGCATAGTACTTAGTTGGCTACTTTTGAGACGAAGTGATCGTTATGGAGGGCGAGGACTCTCAACCGCCACACGGTATGTCAAGATACCGACTTCGGCTCAACAAAAAGGCGGTTCGTGACAAGGATCGTAAAAGGAGCGGCAAACCTCGCAAGAAGCGTGTACCCATCTTGTTGCATCCAAAGATGAAGGCCTTTTTGGGATGGGAAGTAGAACCAGAGCCTTGGACATATGAAACTATAAACAAATATGTGGATTGGTGCCACATCAACAAGTTTTTCCCGTTTTGGCGACACCCTTTGCACGTGAAGTCTAATAAGGCAAATTTGGCTTACTGCAAGAGTGTTGTCTTCCAGCGAAGGTGTTTGGAGGTATGGCAGCAACTCTATTTGGAGTCCCAGCCTTATCGAAATGACAACTTCTCTTTCTATCTTGTGCAAATGGTGTACGTTGAAGTTCAATTGAAGAAAAAGGTAGATTGGACAACCTTGAAGGAGCTTCCTATCGGTGACCGCCCGGACAGACCGATAGTGCTGGATGAAGAAGGACTTCTTCAAGCAAATCAGAAGCTTTTAGAGGCAAAGCCTGGCAAGTTGGCTGTTGGTGATGACCAAGTTCAATGGTCTTCAACTTCTAGCTCAGATGAGCACACTCACGAATACGATGGATATTCTTTTGAGAGTGACGACGAAGACATTGGCAAAGAAAAACAAGAGGCGGCTGAAGACGTTCAAGTTGACAAAAAGGGCAAGAGGAAGCTTGAGGAGCCGCAATCATTGTCCAAGATTCAAAAACAAAGCGAAGATGTTCATGTACCGATCAATGTGGACCGTTCTGGTGCAGACATTGGGTCTAGCGGAAGTAGTGACAATGATTCGGAAGACAATTTGGAGATGTTGGGCACTAAGATCGAAAGTGCATGAGCAGCTTTGACTTCAACAGTAGCGGATCTTATGAATTTGAAAGAGAAGGTACAACATCTTCCAGTGAATCCAACTGTTGTGGATGGGTTGAAGAAGGAGTTAGAGGCGACTGAAAACGCCGTTGCTGAAAATGAGAAGATTTACTCTAAGTTAAACAAAAGTAGAGTAAATTATTTCAAGAAGATCGAAGACGGGCGAGCACACATTTCCAATGATTTAGCGGTGCTTCAAAATAAACTTGATCTTTTGCAACGTGATAAATGGTCCCATCAAAGCGAAAGGAGAAGCTTGAATCTTCAAATACGTGAGCTAGAGATGGAATATTATGATGATGCCTTAAAAGAAGCCAAAAAAGAGGGCATCTTGGCTTTAGCTCCGGATTATGGTAGCAATACAGAAGAAAGAGCAACGCTTTTTTATTTGGTGAAGCTACTGGAGAAAAAACAAGAGTTGTTGCACGAGGGCATATTGGACTTGGAGCGCCACATCCTTTATTTTAAGGAATGGCGCAAGTGGGCCTATGAAGGCATAGGTGCCACCCGTGCGGAACTTCAAAGAATGAGACCGGAGCCCAAAGAAAGTGACTTTGTGAATAGTGAAAAAAATGCTTAGTGGTTGGATCTAGTGTGGTAGAAAAAAACAATTTGGCCTTCCAATTTTTGATTTTCCAAAGGTTTTGTGGAATAAAGAAATTCACACCTTTGTTTTTGAAATGTACATATGTTTTTATTATATTTTGAATACGAGGGCTATGAATTTGGTGTCTTTGCAAGAATGGATGTCAGAGATGGTACCTACGGGCTGAAATTTGGGACTGAATTTTTGAAACTTTATTTGAAGATAGAAAAAACGATTACCTTTGTGGTAATATAACTTTTTTTCCAATCAGTGCCCGGGAACAAAAGTTATGCCCATATAGTCCAAACTCCAAAGCAGGGGAGAATGGGCAGCAAAAAAATGTGACAAGCATTTGAATTTATTTTTCTAAGTTTTTTTCCCTCATAGATTATAATTTTGTCTATCCGGAAAGCTTTTTTTCATTTCATTTGGATATTTTATGAGAAAGTTATGGACAATCTTGTTTATTGGGCAATTAGAGCTTCTGGTGGGAAAAATACCTTGTAAGATTAATTTAGGAACGCAATTTTGGCAATTGTTCAAGAAAAGAAGTTTGACATGGTTTAGTTTGCTTGCAACAACAATTTGACCGTGGGGATTAGTGCATTTTAATTCTATCTTAGAAAGAAAATAGATTTTCATTCAATCTCATATGTACTTCTATTCTACAAGTTTTTTAAGAATGAAAATTAAGTTTTTTTGAAAACCTTTTTTTTATTTAGACTCTCAACTCAATTCTCCACTATATTTGTTTAAAGCTCAAAACTCTGTAGTGCAAGAAATTAAAGTGAAAAATGTTAAAAGTCAAATAATGTAGTCCAGCAATGTGCTGAAAAAATTGTTTTTTTCACTCTAAATGCGGATATCTTGCAATCTGTAAGATGAAAAATTCTGAAATTTTTTCCACACATTCTCATACTAGTAAGGTGTAAGATCCTATGGTTATGTGTGGGAAAAAAACAATTTTCAAAAACAATTTTGGATACTTTAAGAAATTGTTGAGTAGAAGTAGGTAAGATGTAGTTGTAAAATTTAAATAATGAATATCTCTAAAATGAAATGAAAATGGTGAGAGTGTGCTATCAAGTGAAGTTAACTATGTGACCGGACCTAATTTTTTTTTAGATTGTAGAAATTGCCTGGAGAAACAAATCCTACAAGCAACTTTTAAAAGAAGAAGCTGTAGACTCAAGTTGCCCGCCAAAGAAAATGGTCCATAACTTTCTCATAAAAAATCTGAATGGAATGAATCAAATTTTTCCATGTAAACCAAAACATGTTGTATGAGAAAAAAATCCAAAAGGAAAAAATTCATTAAAAGATTTGAAGATAGCAATTTTGTGGGGACCGTGTATGGAATCATTGTGCGAGGCATTACAACAAATGTATTTGCATTTCACCAATTACATTTTAGGCTACAAATGTATAAGTATGCCCAAACCTTCAAAACCAAAGCAATAGAAGGTTGTTGTCCATAAGCATAGTAGTACAATACACAGCCAAGGCGGTATAGTTTTAGAAGCCAACATCTGAACCCTAACTTTTGCTAGAGTACTACATTGTGCGAGTATGGATATACTATGGCCCTTATACTATGGGCCTTACATCTTGTATACTACTACGATTAACTAGAACCACCGTTGAAGTAAGTATCTCATAGAAATATTTAGTTCAAGTCCATTGGATTGTTATGAGAACCACTCGTTGCACCTTGTTCGTAATCATTGGACTCTCCAACAACGAGTTTCTTCTTAGCACGAGTCCTTGAAGCAGGTCCATCTGCTTCTAAAATAGATTCCAAGACCTTGGAGTTCTTGAGAGCTTCAAGTGTCCTTTTAGTTTGCGGAGAGTGTAACTCCAATAGATAATCGAGTGCTTGGCTTTGATAATAAGGCCCGTATGTTGAGTCGAGGTAAGCCATACTATTCAAGTCTTCTGGAGTGGCATTTTCATCACGATTAGTCCCTTGTTCACCTTCAAAATTCCAACGGTGTCCTTTCGGATGAGCACCCCACTTGAAGGTTTGGGATGTCTTATCAAAATATCCACCAAGGCATTGAAAAAAAAACGCCCTCTTCCCTGCATTGTGAGCTCCTTTTCCCATAAGGTTGAATGCCACTCTTAGAATTTCACGCGGGTCCGTTTCCCAATTCAATTGTGAGGCAGCAGCTCCCATTTCTTGATCATGTAGGCCTTCTCGCCAACTCCAAAGCAAGTCTCGTCCCCAAAATCGTGTCTCTGCCGTCGTGTCTCTATTGTGTTCCCAAGAAGGTGGCATGTAAGTCATCAAGTTGAACATGGTATACAAGCGATCATGGAATGGTGCTGCACAAATCACACATCGTCGTTTAATCAGACATTGAGTGATGAGACACTGAGGATGGTACACATGTGTACATGATCCAAGTACCCATCCTCCTTCTGGCCCAAATTGTTCTAGACATATGGGGCATTTGGTATGATCCAAGACGAAATGAGCTGGCTTTGGCCACAATAGACTTTGGTCTTTTTCGTTGAAGTGACTAGACATCTGATTTCCATGGTCCCAACCATTTTGTGCCCAGTCTATGACATTTTTTTCCGCCACGTCAAGCATGGACATGTTATCCGGAAACATGTCCTCCATCAATGCCCATGATGTCAATCCATTCTCTCGTTTAGGGGCATTTGCTACAAAGTTCTTCGAAACTTTGTCTAGCTCTTTCGCAACTTGTTGAGATCGATCCACGGAGAGAATGCACGCGACCTTCCAATGATAGTATGTCGCTGCCAACACTGCCAACTTCTCTCGAAGCATTCTATTTTCCTCAGCCAAATCAAGTTCCTTTGATGATTGTAGATGTGGAATGGCAGGAAACGAAAGTGAATCCTGAGTCCCTTGCAAACCATCAACGTGCGGATTGCTAGAATCTCTTGAGACGAACAGAAGTGGTGCCATTGGAAGAATTGAAGAACGCTTCGTACGCTTGGCAGGGGGAGAAAGGTGAATGACATCGCTGGTGAGGTCCCCAACAAGCTTGTCCAAGTGATGTGGATCCTGCTCAACAAAGGTTTCGTCCATGTCCGACAATGTGAAAGTCTGACGCTCTTTTTCTCGAAGGCCTTGTAATTCTTTGGATTGTTGAGAAATGAGAGCATTTTTTTGTTCACATGTAGACCGCCATTTCTTCACATCACCTTCTAAGGTTGCAATTTGTGCATCCTTGGTCTTCAAGAGGTCGAGAGCCTTTGCCAACGTCATCGCATTGTGAACAACATCAGATTCAGACTGTGGAATGGGAATGTGACTTGTGGCACATACGGGTGAGTCGTCACTTAAAGCAAAGTCGAAGACGTTGCTGGCGTCTTGTGGTGGCAAGATTGGAGTCGCAATTGTGGTTGAGGCTGATGCCAATCTAATTTTCGTGGTGGACCGTCGCACCTTCGCAGGATGTTTCATCTTCTTTCCCCGCGATGATGAAGCGGCTTGAACATTTGGATCTGGAACTGGAACTGGAACTTGGACGGGGGTGATAATCTGCTCCTTCACTCGTACAAACTTAGGAATCCGTGTGCCATCTAAATCATTATCCTCTTCTGATTCTTCCGTGTCCACCTCTTGAGTTTCTTTGTTTTGTGGATCACTTCGAAAAGGCCCAAGTCCACCCTCCGGAAATTTGAGAACCCCTCTTGGAATTATTCCAACTTCTGGATGCTCCACGTAGGTACTTTCTTTAATCGTGGTCCAGTCAACTTGTTTGTTCAAGGCGACCTCATCATAGGCACCTCTAGCAATGAACAAAGGGGCCTCATTCCTATCTACAAAAGGGGTTTTGTAGAGGACCTGCCACAATTCTAAACACCTTTGTATGAAAGCTGGATTTTCACAATACTTCAAATTTGCCTTGTTATTGTGTCGGTTGTGATGATGGCGCCATGCCGGAAAGAACTTCCCGATGTGACACCATTCAATGTAGTCTTCGCACACCTGCATACTCCAAGGCTCTGGCTCCTCGTTCCACTCTTTGAAAGCTAGGTGGTTATCATTGTTCAACACATGCCATCGCTTCTTGTGAATGTTACCCCTCCTTTTTCTAGTCTTGTCTTTGGCAGCCTTCCTAATTGCACCAGGAGTGCGTACAGTGGAAAAAACCGGAAGGGACCCATCACTGCTACCTCCAGTTGCCATGAGATTTGCGGACGTCGCAAAATTCTAAGAACCAAATGATAGCAAAAAATAGTATATATATTATCCAAAAGGGTCACGCATGCAGCCAACAAAGGTTGCAAGACAGAAAGCCTCAATGGAAAATGAAGGTGATAGCATGATGATGGGCTACTGGCTATATAGGGCGAGTGACTTCGGTCTAGAGGGGCGAGTACGGATAGGGCAACTGCGTATCCAGCGATTGCGGGTCTGGATAGGGCGACAGCGGGTCTCGAGAGGGCGACAGTGGGTCCAAATTGGGCGACTTCGGGTCCACCACCGGGTCTAGGTACCTTTTGCGCACCCGCGGTCGCCCACCCAAGAACACTTCCTGAACCCGCGGTCTCCCTGCCAAACCCGCAGTCGCCCTGCCAAACCTGTAGTCACCCACCCGCGGTCTCCCTCAGAAATCCGCAGTCGCCCACCCGCAGTCGCCCCTACCCACACTCTCCTACCCGTACGCGCCCTCCAGTTTGCCAAGCGGATGCCATGTGGCATCCACCTGGAGGGGGGTAATTTCCTGTAAAGTCAAAGGTAAATTTGACTTTTCGTGACGTCGCGCGGGCTGTACTAGACGTCGCGCGACGTCTGTCTGTCGTGGTGTCGCGCTATCGCAGCGAACAACCCTGGTTGGAGCGTCGGCGCCTGTAGTTCAGATCGCGCGGTCTGAACCGTGGGCAGCATCATCAGCTCGCACGCGGAGAACTCGGTAGGCATTGCTCTTTACGCTCACGGGAATTGGATGCGCCTTGCGTCATCACGAGGCGATGGAGGTTGGAACGTCGGCGCCTGCGGTTCAGACCGTGCGGTCTGAAACGTGGGCAGCATCCTCAACTCATCTGCGAAGGTCACATTGACATTGCTGAACATTGCTACAACATAAATGACATTTATAGATGCATCTCATTTATTAGAGAATTGTAGAAACATTTTCAGTTCATTCTTGTCAACAATATACTCATTCCCACATTGGATACACTAATACAAATATTCTCACTTTTTTAACACGAGTCCCCGATCCCGTAGAGTAGGCTTCTGTACATCGTAGCACGCAGATGAAAGGTCCTCGCAACATCATTTCACCAACGCCAGTAGGCATCTATTTGCCGATCATATCGTGTGGGTGGTCGTTGTAGGGCACCTTGAGATGGTCCGGAAAATATTCGTCCATTGTAGTGCTGACCAATTCGAACGATGTCAGCGTGCTGGATGGATCGTTGTTGAACTCGTCTCTTGTGTGGAGCGGATGCGCCTTGTGTTCATGGGACTTCCAAAGGCAACCACGGGAGGCGTTGCCATGAACCCCTCCTTCCGTCATCGTTGGAGGTACACTAGGAGAGCCACCAGCCTGCGTCGTCCTCCTCCGCGACTTCTTGCGTCTCCGTGGGCTTCGACCATAGCCGGTCTACCATTGCCGGGATGGGGACTGCCGTGGATGGGGCCTATCAACGCACCTGTTGGCTGCTCACAATTCGAGCCCTCGAGTGAGAGTGGAGCAATGATATCCAACTCTGCTCATTCCTCGGAAAATGCACAGGAGCATGTGTTCGATGATTGTGCATTGTTGGATATGACTGTTCCAATCTCACTTGAGGGCACTTGTTATGAGCAGACAACATGTGCGCTGATAGGCACCTTTTCGCGGAAGTCCCCATCCCAGCAAAGGTTGACCGGTTTCGGTGCCAACCCTCGAAATCGGTGCCCTTGAATGATGCGAGGAGGGCGTCCATGCCAACGCCTCCCGTGAACGCAAGGCGCACTTTGTTACGGGGTGGGTTCCCGTGAACACAAGAGCGGGTTCAGCAATGATCCATCCGGCAAAGGGATGACAACAGCATGGGTCGGCACTGCAATGGACAATCATTTGTCCGCGAACCTCGGAGTGCTGTGCGAGGACCTCACGACGATGTGATCGGCGAATAGACTCTTGCTGGTGTTGATTAAGCTGGAGAATCATCATGAAGCGACGATGGTTGGAGCGTCGGCGCCTACAGTTCAGACCGCGCGGTCTGAACCGTGGGCAGCATCGTCAGCTCGCACGCGGAGAACTCGGAAGGCATTGCTCCTTGCGTTCACGGGAATGGCAAGGGCAACGACGGGGGGCGGTACCATGAACCCCTCCCTCTGTCATCGTTCGAGGTACACCATGAGAGCCACCGTCATGCGTCGTCCGCGACATCCTTCCATCTCCGTGGGCTTTGATCGCAGCCGCTCTACCATTGTCGGGATGGGGACTATTGTGGACAGGGGGCCTATCGACGCACTTGTTCGCTGCTCACAATGCGAGCCCTCAAGTGGGAGTGGAGCAATGATATCCAGCTCTGCTCATTCCTCGAAAAATGCATAACAGCATGTGTTCGATGATTGCGCATTGTTGGATATGAATGTTCCACTCCCACTTGAAGGTCCTTGTTCTGAGCAGCCAACAGGTGCGCTGACAGGCACCCTGTTCACAATAGTCCCCATCCCGGCAATGGTGTCACAATACTTGTCCACCAACCCCTTCTCTTGGGGCCTCGACATTCATCACAGGCAGACGAAGGTGGGACTCAGAGTGCTCTGGCTTCGGCTTCGTGGCCCCAAAGGAGGAAGGCCTGGACGTCACCCTGGTGCGATTGTAAATGAGGTTGAGGACTCCGTATATCATAAGGTGGGCTTATCAGTACCCTACGTGGTCTTTGAGTGCGCTGTTCGGTCCCCCCAAGTCCGGAATTGACCGTTGGCCTTTTTGTACAGGATACTTGGTCTCTCTCCAACAGCAAGGCAATCTAGTTTCCGGGTGTCGACCACGTCCCCACGTTGCTTACACCCCCTCGACTGGACAAAACTGTAGATTGTCAACGGACCACCATTTCACCAACACCAGCGAGCGTTTATTTGCTATTCATGTCGCTTGTGAGGACCTTACAGGGCATTCGGAGACACGCAGACAAATGCCCGTCAAGTGCGGTGTGGATCCATTCGGGCGTTGTTATCGTGCTGGCTCGTTCATGGTTGAACTTGCTGACTCGGTGTAGAGCAAAAAAGTAGGGACGCTAGCGGCCCATCTTCTGTCCGAACACCAATATGCATAGGGGATTCATGGCACAAGAATCCATGGCCCTGATCTTCGTAGGGTGTCACATGCATTCAAGGAGCTCCTCGGCGCAAGGAAGGACGACGTTGTCATGCACATTCTCCTCCTGTTGTTCTAAGGTACTTGGTAGGAGCAACGTCCATCCACCGTCCTCCCGGCATCCGGGGTTTCTGTGGGCATGTGCCAGATGCGGTCTACTATTCTCGGGGCGGTGGATCGGTGTGGGGAGGGTGTCCATCGAAGTATCTATTGACTGCTCATAACTCAAGCCGTCGAGTGCATGTGTGTCGTTGTAAACCAAGTTGGCTCTCACTATGCACCGTGGTATTCGGACGACGGCACATCCGCTTGACGGATTGAATTATGAGCAGCCAATAGGTACTCCGATGGGCACTCTCTTCACACCAGTGCACTTCCCGTGAAAAGTCGTCCGTTTTTGGTTCTCACCCTCCCAAACTCCGGATGCTAGGACGTGGACGGTGGATGGCCGTCGCTGCTACCAAGTACACTCGAACAACTTGGGGAGAATGTGTATCACAGCGCCGTCCTTCCTTGCGCCCAGGAGCTCCTTGAATGCAAGTGACGCCCTGTTCGCGAGGTGGGTCTTGGTGTGTTTCATAGGTGACCATGTGTCACCATCTTTGGAGGAAGAAGTTGACTTCCCCTATGAACGTGGATGGGTTGTGAGTGCTCTTGCTTTTACCTCTCCCGGTCGACCGGTTGAACCATGATGTATTCGGCAAAGAGGCGACGCCGGAAGTGGTCCATGTCGCAATTGACGAGCATTTGTCCGGGAATCTCCGAATGCCCTGTAAAGGCTTCCCGACGACATGATTGGCAAATAGGCGCTTGCTTTTGTTCATGAAGCTCAAGACCCTTCACCCGAAGTTGGCTGCATGCGGTTTTGGAGGGGCAATTTGAGAATGTGGCGACCTAGACTCTCAGTGTGGACCATGTCCTCACGTTGCTTACTACCCCTCTAGTTTACACATTGTAGACTATGAGCGGACCACCATTTCACCAACACCAGCGGGCGTTTATTTGCTATTCATGTCGCTTGTGAGGACCTTGAAGGGCACTCGGAGACACGCGGACAAATGCTCGTCAAGTGCGGTGTGGATCCATTCGGGCGTTGTTATCGTGCTGGCTCGTTCATGGTTGAACTTGCTGACTCGGTGTAGAGCAAAAAAGTAGGGACGCTAGCGGCCCATCTTCTGTCCGAACACCAATATGCATAGGGGATTCATGGCACAAGAATCCATGGCCCTGATCTTCGTAGGGTGTCACTTGCATTCAAGGAACTCCTCGGCGCAAGGAAGGACGACGTTGTCATGCACATTCTCCTCCTGTTGTTCTAAGGTACTTGGTAGCAGCAACGTCCATCCACCGTCCTTCTCCTGGCATCCGGGGTTTCTGTGGGCATGTGCCAGATGCGGTCTACTATTCTCGGGGCGGTGGATCGGTGTGGGGAGGGTGTCCATCGAAGTATCTATTGACTGCTCATAACTCAAGCCGTCGAGTGCATGTGTGTCGTCGTAAACCAAATTGGCTCTCGCTGTGCACCGTGGTATTCGGACGACAGCACATCCGCTTGACGGATTGAATTATGAGCAGCCAATAGGTACTCCGATGGGCACTCTCTTCACACCAGTGCACTTCCCGTGAAAAGTCGACCGTTTTTGGTTCTCACCCTCCCAAACTCCGGATGCTAGGACGTGGACGGTGGATGGCCGTCGCTGCTACCAAGTACACTCGAACAACTTGGGGAGAATGTGTATCACAGCGCCGTCCTTCCTTGCGCCCAGGAGCTCCTTGAATGCAAGTGACGCCCTGTTCGCGAGGTGGATCTTGATGTGCTTCATGGGTGACCATGTGTCACCATCTTTCGAGGAAGAAGTTGACTTCCCCTATGAACGTGGATGGGTTGTGAGTGCTCTTGCTTTTACCTCTCCCGGTCGACTGGTTGAACCATAATGTATTCGGCAAAGAGGCGACGCCGGAAGTGGTCCATGTTGCAATTGACGAGCATTTGTCCGGGAATCTCCGAATGCCCTGTAAAGGCTTCCCGACGACATGATTGGCAAATAGGCGCTTGCTTTTGTTCATGAAGCTCAAGACCCTTCACTAGAAGAAACTGTGTTAGAATCCCTGAAAACACGTCACCTTATTTTCATGAAGTTCTCGTTTCAAAACGTAGAAAAATGTTTTGACTTCCGCATTTTGCCTGCGTTTTGAAACGGGAACTTAACAAAAACAAGGTGATGTGTTTTCAGGGATTCTAACACAGTTTTCTTCTAGTGCTTCATTCAAAGTTGTCTGCATGCGGTTTTGGAGGCGCAATTTGAAAATGTGGAGTGGGCGACCTAGTTTCCGGGTGTCAACCACTTCCCCACGTTGCTTACTACCCCTCTAGTTTGCAAAATTGTAGATTGTCAACAGACCACCATTTCACCAACACCAGCGGGTGTTGATTTGCTATTCATGTCGCTTGTGAGGACCTTGCAGGGCATTCGTAGACACGCGGACAAATGCTTGTCAAGTGCGGTGTGGATCCATTCTAGCGTTGTTATCGTGTTGGCTCGTTCATGGTTGAACTTGCTGACTGTGTAGAGCAAAAGTAGGGACGCCCAGCGGCCCATCTTCTGTCCGAACATGAATATGCATAGGGGATTCATGGCACTGGAATCGAGGGCCCTCTTCTTCGTAGGGCATCACCGGCATACAAGGTGCTCATCGGCGCAAGGAAGGACGACGTTGTCATGCAGATTTTCGTCGAGTTGTTCGAGTGTACCTCGTGGGAGCGACCGCCATCCACCTTCCTTCTCCCGGCATCCGGGGTTTTTGTGGGCATGTGCGAGATGCGGTCTACTATTCTTGGGACGGTGGATTGGTGTGGTGAGGGTGTCGATCGGATTACCTATTGGCTGCTCATAACTCAAGCTGCCGAGTGGATGCACATGGGTCTTTCATATCCAACTTGACTCTCAGTGTGCAAGGTTGGATGCGGACGACCCCCCATCCGCTGGACGGCTTGAGTTATGAGCAGCCAATAGGTATTCCGATCAACAGCCTCATCACACCGGTGCACTTCCCAAGAAAAGTCGACCGTTTTTGGTTTTCACCCTCAAAAACTCCGGATGCTAGGACACGGACGGTGGATGGCAATCGCTCCCACCAGGTACACTCGAACTGCTGTCAAAAAATGTGGATGACAACGCTGTCCTTCCTTGCGTCGATGAGTTCCTTGTATGCCGGCGACGCCCTTTTCGCGAGGTGGGTCCTGTTGTGTTTCAAAGGTGACCATGTGTCAACCTCTTCCGACGAGGAAGTTGACTTCCCCTATGAACGTGGATGGGTTGTGAGTGCTCTTGCTTTTACCTCTCCCGGTCGACCGGTTGAACCATGATGTATTTGGCAAAGAGGCGACGCCGGAAGTGGTCCATGTCGCAATTGACGAGCATTTGTCTGGGAATTTGCGAATGCCCTGTAAAGACTTCCGAACGACATGATTGGCCAATAAGCGCTTGCTTTTGTTCATGAAGCTCAAGACCCTTCACTCAAAGATGGTTGCATGCGGTTTAGGAGGCGCGACTTGAGAATGCGGAGTGCAGATTCACCCCTCTGCGTTGGCGAATGAAAAACGAGTCGTGCGTCCCGGCGTGAACTTAGAATGGTATAGTTCAGATTGTACCTTCCTCCATTTTTGAGTTTGTCCTGCAGCACATGGTCCCCCAAAGTTGGGCGTAAATAGTTTCTTCTTGGACTGCACCTTCTCCCGTAGAAGAGAGCTAGAAATGATGTAAGCGGGTTGGGATCCCTATGCAAAATCCACTATAATTACCCTATTCAATAAAGACTGTCTTCTTTAAACTGAGGCCACGCTTTCATTTGCGCCCCTCTTCTCCCCGTGCATGGCCGCGCATCCAGATCCGTGAATTGTTTTCCTCTTGGCCACTTTGCCCCAAACCCAAGTGGCCATGTGATGTGTCTTTGTGATCCCCCACAAACTGTAAGAGTCATCCACGCCTCGCACAACAAATGGCGCTTAGAGTTGTTTTCCCTCTGCTCCCCGTGCATGGCCACGCATGCAGATCCAGACATTGTTTTTTTCTTGGCCACTTTGCCCAAAACCCGAGTGGCCAATTGAATGTTCTGTGTGTGTGTGATCCACCCCAACTGTTGGATGTAAGCGGGTTCGGATCCCTATGCAAAAACCACTATAATTACCCTTACTATTGAATGTAGACTGTCTTCTTTACACCGAGGCCGTGCTTTCATTTGCACCGCCCCCTCTTCTCCCGTGCATGGCCGCGCATCCAGATCCGTGAATTGTTTTCTTCTCGGCCACTTTGCCCCACACCCAAGTAGCCATGTGATGTGTCTTTGTGATCCACCCCAAATTGTAAGAGTCATGCATGCCTCGCACAACAAATGGCGCTTAGAGTTGTTTTGGAACTTTCTTTCAAGTAGCCCGCTCTAAGAAGGCACGGAATGGATATGATTTCGTCTTGAACTGGACCCCTCCAACTTTGATTGAATCGAGGAAAAGGTGTTTTTATCACAGGAACCCATCATTGTTGCAGGATTTCATCCTCCCGGCTACCATTTTCGGTCGGATTTCATTCAGACTTGGGAGCTCTGAACCGCCATTTTAATGGAATACCGCCATTTTAACGAAATTCCCCATAAATGTATTTCTTTTAAGAGATTTTGTATACTTTGAAATTTTTTAAAAGATAGCAAGAGCACATGAAATGGAAGTCATCAATGTCAATTGATAGTGCAAGTATTATACAAAAATAATTGAACCTAAAATGTACTGAAATTGTGACATTTAATGTATGAAAAAACTTCTAATTTGTCTTACAGAAGAATATAAAGTTCTAGAAATGCAACTCTTGTATGATATGCAAGGGTCAATGGCATTAGAACGGATTGCAAGACAACTTCTATAGAAAAGTATATGAAATTAGATTGATCAAGAAGGTACATGAGGACCAATTAGAAAAAGATGAAATGTAGAAAAAATTGACTTATATATTTAAAATAAAATATAAATATAAATAAAATATAAATATAAATAAAATATAAATATAAATATAATATAAATATAAATAAAATATAAATATAAATAAAATATAAATATAAATAAAATATAAATATAAATAAAATATAAATATAAATAAAATATAAATATAAATAAAATATAAATATAAATAAAATATAAATATAAATAAAATATAAATATAAATAAAATATAAATATAAATAAAATATAAATATAAATAAAATATAAATATAAATAAAATATAAATATAAATAAAATATAAATATAAATATAATATAAATATAAATATAATATAAATATAAATAAAATATAAATAAAATAATAAAATAATAAAATATAAATATATATGAAGAATAAAAGATGTATGTGGAGTTTTTAAAAATCCATAGAAGGAGTTCCCTCCAATTGAAATTAACATTTGTTTGTAATGTTCTATTTCTTTTTTAAATTACCGAGAACACCAAATAGTTGGGTAGATTTTGGTATGATGCATGCATTAAAAAAATTCATGTAATAAGTTTTTTAATACTACTATTGTCTTTGAAGAATATACATGTCATGTATATGAATATGATTTTGGATTTTTTGTTGGAAGGGCTACGAGCAATTTTTACATTATAGCAAATTACATTCATTGAGATTGAAGAAAAATGCATTATAAGTAATTATAATGAATGGTATTTAATATGAGAGTTGCTTATCTAGGTGTGAAATGGATTGTATAGTCCCGTTGTGGTATGAAATGGATATTGATTATGTTCAAACACACTTAATATTCAACTTGATTTGTGG
This sequence comes from Rhytidiadelphus loreus, assembly GCA_947034895.1. Lineage (NCBI taxonomy): Eukaryota > Viridiplantae > Streptophyta > Bryopsida > Hypnales > Hylocomiaceae > Rhytidiadelphus > Rhytidiadelphus loreus. The sequence goes on from OX344764.1 coordinate 3,746,276, forward strand.
ATAGATTTTCTAAAGAAAAAATGACATAGTCGCTTTTTCAAAACAAAGTTCTTTATTCAATCAATGACCAACACTAGAAGTGACGACAATGGAAGCCCTTCTTGTAGATGCAGTGCAATAAAATCCCCCCATTGAATAGAAATAAAAACAAATGCTAGGAATTATTTCTTTGCACTTTCTAATTAAAAATATAGTGGAATCTTTCATCTTTGTAAATGGATGTCTTTTGTGGAAGGTGGGGGTTGACTTTTTGTTTGGATGAGCATCACATTTTCTTACAAAAATTACTTCTATGATACATTTATGAACTATCAATATTGTAGTATTATATTAGGGATAGAGGAATTATTGTAAACAATTTGAATACAATGAAAATAAGAGTTCATTTATTACTATAAGTTGTTGATGTATATGAACATAATTTGAAAAGTCCGCACATGCTTTGAAGCTTCCAGTACGACATATATACATGAATCGTAAGATCGTAAGTGAAGCGTAGTACATCGTACTTGGCATATGAAATTCTAAAGGATTTAGACATATTTCCAATAATTATGTTTATGTACACACATGCTTATAGAAGAGATGCCAATAGATTTTGTGCTTCATGAAATCCTAACTAAAAAATAGTGAATAGTAGCTTCATCATCCATTCATGAAAGGGTTTTTTGGAAGACTCCCAAGCAGCTACCCTTCTCCTATGATTTTCAGATTGGGTTAACATTTTATATGGATGTCCAATAACTCCTAGAAATTTACTTGTAGTGAAATTGATTGACTTTGCCAACATGGCATTGTCATATTGTTTTGCATATCACAAAAAATATGACATTTTTTTGGATGTCTTGCAAAACATACTTGTTTTTTGTATAATGCCCATGTTTTTTCATGGACATGTGCACATTTTTTGCAATGTCCATCGAAATTTGCCACCCATTGGTTCAAACTTTGTGACACCGTCCTATCCGCAAAAACATGACGTGTTTTTTGTTGCCATCACAAAAAACGCAGGTTTCTTATAGTGTGCCAAGCCCAGCAAGGCTCGGCGGTTTGGAACAAAACTAGTGCGGCCTGGAAGAAGCTGCAGGAGGATCTCATCCCAATACCACCCAAGGTCCCGGAGGAATTAGTAGGCGAATCTTTTTGGTGGTCCAGATTTGTTACAGTGATTGGGCCGGGGTTCTCAAAGGCACGAGTGGCACAACTGCACAAAAGGGGCCTTAAGTATATTCGTGATGCAATCCACCAAGGGAGACTCATCTCGGTTGTTGAAGCCAGGGAGAGATTCGGCTTGAGAACCGAAGAAGACGGCGCTTGACACTCAACAATGCATGCCTTCCTCCAACAATAGTGTGGCTTGAATACCGAGTCTCCTCCACCCCCTGTCAAGGACGAGTGGCTCGACTAGTTCAGGAATGAAGAAGACACGATGCCCGTATTGGTCTTGCAAGCCCTAGGCGGAGCACAAGAACATGTCGGGCCCCTTGCGCAATCGTGGATGAGCGGGTGGATCGACCCTGGCTACACAGTAATGACCAAGGCCAGCATCCTGCTCGCCAACCTGGCCAACTTCATCCATGCGTGAGCCTACACATCTGCAAGTTTCCGCCACAGAGTTAGAATTACGACAATCTTGCGCGAACCCAAACAAATTCCCGTCCACTTCTTCTACAGGAGAGTAGACCTTCTCTATTGAGACTTGCGCAAATTTGAGTGGAACAATTCCAGTCCCAAGATCCCATTCTTGAGATTCACCACCAGCCTGGGCCGAAATTTAAATAAAAAAGGCATGTGGTTCCCAAACCGGTGACACGCAAATGGAGTGGATTCTTGCCTGCGGATTTTTGATTAAAATGGAGGACTGTTTAGCCCCCAATGCGCGCCAACAAGGAAGTTGGCCTCCTCTGGCTCATTTGGCACAGAGCAGTCGTCATGAATCAGTGGAGAGGAAGGATCAACACCGAAATCGACACAAGGTGTGAAGTGAACCCTAGAAATGTAGTTGAATCCGTGCTACACTGCTTTTGGGAATGCCCCGCCGCCCAACAGGCTTGGAATTGGGCGATTCATATTCTCAATGCCATGCTTTCGGGAAGAGACGCCCAAGGGCCGTGGCGCCCTCTCATATGGAGGTTGAAGATCTTCTCCATCAGCCTCCCCTATAGATTCAACGCCTGCAAACGAATCTGGCTTGAGCTTCGGACGTCTGTCCTCTAGACCCTATGGCTGTAGAGAAACGATCGAACGTTCAACGCCACCTTTTGGACCCCGGAACGGATCAGGAGACATATTTGGCTTGCAATGCTTGACTACGGACGTGCAGAATGGACCAACATCGTCAAGGACAAGAAAAGATCCTAGGAATCGCTCTGTCAGATGCTGGACAACTTCGAGGCCTACAGATGCAAATTTAGTTTCTTTGCTAGAATGGTAGATAGGTAGCCAGTATGTATCCTCGAAGGTCCTGACAAGGGATTCATCTTTGATCCACCGTGAACTTCTCAGTTGCGGGATCGACGCTCCTTTCCTTGCCGGCCGCGTGTGGCCATGTGGCCCTCGATGTGTTGTGTTGAGGTTGCGTTCCCGCCTAGGTGCGTTTGGTTCCCGATTCTTTTGGTTTGTTGTCCGTTGTGTCTGTCCGTCCCCCGCTAGGCCGCCACTTGTGACTGGCGAGTTTGTTCTTTTTTCTCTTGGCAATGAAACTCCGGTTCCATTTGTTTTAAAAAAAAAAAAAAAAAAAAAAAAGTAGCAATCGGCTTGTCATAATATATAACCAACTTTGACATCCAATACCTGTCAAAACAGAACCTGGTGAGTTCATTGATTTTGGTCCTTAGGAATGAGCTAGAAAATAGGGACAGAATGTATGCACTAGGATAACAAATACCAACATTTAAATAAAGTCAAATATAGACTTACTGTGGCTCCTTCAAATCCCTCACCCGCTCATGATCCTTGAGATTTGACATTAGTCAATACAAAATTCTTTTTCTTTTCTTTTCTTAAGAGCTGTGATAAAACCTGCCACAAATGATGGAACATCAAGAAAAATGGGCTGAAAACTACAGTCTACGACACTACCATCAATTAATGAGGGATTACACATGCAATGCTGCTAAACCTTTGCAGAATCAAGACTAAGAAGTCTGATTCTTATAACCAAACTCTGAAGGCACATTAGTTGATTTCCATAATAGCATTTCCTACCAATATTTGTCCTACCACGCAATCCAATCAGACAAAAACTCAAAAGATGATAATGTAGCTTCATGATGCCCTACCTTAATACTCTGGTCTTCAATCTAGCCCTAAGTATAAACCAAGCCTTTAAAACTACCAAATGCATATATGACCTCTCACAAGAATCAATCCACATTGCAAATCCAAATTTTCTTTCCAAAACAAAGACTCACCTCAAATATTATAATGGATACTACTACAAATGCTTTATTCAAAGATTTCACAAAGTTTAGAGAGCAAAAATTCAAAAAAATAGTATATACAACATTGAAGGGGAACATGAAATGGATGCCTAAACGAGGTTCAACTCATGAAGCAACTCAATTAGAATTGGGTACAAAATGGTACTTAGTGTTTGATATTTGAGACATTACAAAATGAGATGTCATGTTAACAATGACAATGATGCATTAATTCTCTCCATAACAAGATTTCACCATGTTGAGTGTTATGCAAAATCATAGAGCAGGAATGTTGAGGTCTGACACCCTTCTACATACCGTAATAACGATACATGTACCCTTGGAAAACAAAGTATTTTGAAATGCTAGAGCCAGTCACAATTCTTCATGGTACCGAGGGTCATATGCTCGGGCATCACTGTGTAAGACAAATTTAGAAGTACCTAGAAGCTGGGACTGAACACCTTGGTGGTCATGAGACTTAAGAACAGACTCATCAAGATTAGGCTGATGGCCGCCCCCTCTCAAGAAGGAATCTCGTGAAGGAGATTGTGAATAGGAAGGTGGTGGAGGTATTTTTGGTGGCGGCTGATGCATAGGCAATCTTAGAAATCCTCGTACGTAATGCTTTACAACTGGCACCCGCTTCAATGTGATGTGGAAACACACGGAGAGAAAAATGAAGAACAAGAAGATCACCAATGCCCTGATTTCAAATTCATCACCCATGCACAAGATTAGGAATGCTTTCACCTTGTAATTAGTGAGACAACTAGAAGTAATTGCAGTACTATTAGAACTAGACAGGTAATCACTTCTCCCTACAATCGTATGAACTAAAAACAATCTTCAAAACCAACAAGAGGCCATTGTACCTTTCAATAAAATCCTCCATCTCCAATAAGGTTATCTTGGAACGAGTTGCACTTAAAATGGAACGTTGACCTTTGTACTCTACATCCGCCTTTCTGAGTGTCGCATTGGATTGATCTGACCATGGCCAACAAAGAAACACTTAGTATCTATTGGAATCTAGAAACATCAGGTAGCGTCTATATTTTTTTGGTTATTGACTAGGTAAAAAGTGAATCCTTGCAAATTATTGATCGTAGTTTTTTGAATTTATCAATAAAGAGGTGGTAGAGAACTTTCTATGAGATCATGCGAACCTACCTTGGACACTCAAAGTAGCTTCATTTTGCTCCAGCAACTGCACAGATCCAGGATTAGGTCAAACTCCACACTAGCAGAAATGATAACACACCAACCATGACATAGTACACACGCATGATCACCACTGTAAACGAGGCGCATGTTACAGTGTCTATTTGAAAAAGTGCAATCCATGCAATTTTTACTTGACAGGGGCACTCACGACCTCTATTACTACGTATCAAAAAGTAGGTTTTCCACAACTGAAAAATAGAAGACTTGTTGATCATCCTGCTCATCTGAATCATGATTTGACGGGAGCGACGCAATACATCAGTGATACCCTCGACCCTAGAAGCCATTCCAGCTTGTGTCCTTCAACAAGCAAATATACATTAGCCAGAAATACATGATAGGAATCTAATCGCAATATAGGGTCCAATCAATTTCTTATTTAAGAAGTCTTAAACAAAAAGAAAAGCACAAGTTATCGAATAAAAAATTTGCATTGCATAAGATGAATTCGAGAGGCACAAAAAAGAAGAAGAATTGATCATACTGCAACTGCCGGCGGCGAAGGTCAGCATCCTGTCCACCAGAGAGAAGCTGCTCCCTCTGAAAAAACAAAGCAAGTCCAGTCAGGAAAAATTAAGTAGCGACTACAATTTCATCCGCTTCAGTATCTCACCACGATTTGCTTAACGACATGTTCCAACAAAATCGTGTGGCACCATCGTGCTAGCAATTCAAAAACGAGGTTTATTTCCATGTTTTACAGTTGCCATAAAATTACAGTAGAGCACAGAGTGCACCAATGGAAGTATGAAACTCATGGTCTTAGGTTTAAATAGACACTCCAAGCACAAACCCAATCAAAAGCACTCGCGCAGTCATGCCTAAAACCACTCCAAGTTTAACATAATACGTGGTCTTACCTCACTGAAAACAGCTTGATCGATGTTTTTCTTAGCTTGAATATTGGCATTTCTTGAGCTCATTTGCAATCTACACATACAAGCTAGAGTTTGAGACTTACATCAAATCGTACAGAACCTTTCACAGAGAACCATGCCCCTCACTAAAACCACGAGAAAAGCATCTAATTGCAGCAGAAGAACCCCAAACAACCTAATAACCTAAGATATTGGACATTTGATCCATGTTTGTAGTCCAGGTCGCAGGGCAACAAGAAAAATGAACACCTCGTATATTGACCTCAATTACAACGAATCAAACTCTCACGTCCACAAATTCCATTCCAACCATGACGAACCTAAAAGAATACTAAATTGACCAAAACAGAAAGCCATAACAAAAGGTGGAAGAGATGTGATGGACGCACGCTTGAATTTGATCATTCCATTCCTGCAAGGTCCTCATCCCTGCCTGCACTCCCTCCTCACTGCACCACATCACCACAACCCCAGAAAATTAGATGGATCATAAGAAAGCTGCTCCGCAACATTTTCGTAGCGGACGATTAGATTTCACAGACCTCAAACTCATAAAATTGACATGCATTCATGATTCACAAATTCCAAGAAAGCCAAAATCCAAACACACCACCACTTACGTCGGATATTGTTGCGCCAGGAAACTGTAGCATACGATTAAGGTTCGCAGCTTGGCCATGTAATCTTGCAGCAACACATTCGTCCGCGGCATCATCGCCGCATCCGCCATCCCACCTGCCACCGTGGTCCCGAACGAGGCCAGCAGCTACATCTGCTTCTGGACTTCTTGAGTTGTCGAGCTCATGATTGCTCCAGCTCCTTCCCCTTTGATGCTACGAGAGCAGCTCCGTCGTCGTCTTCCTCTTCACCGAAATCAAACTGTGAATCGTCGTCCGCCATTCTATCAAGATGATGCGGATGCACATCTTCACTAAAATCAAACTTTAAGTTGTCGTCCTCCATTCCCAAAGGATGCAGTTGGTGATGACAATGCGCAAATGCAGAACAGTGTTTGCACATTGGAGAAGATTTCAACTGAAGAGGGCGAATAATTTTTTTTATTAAAAGTGATAAATATATTAAAAGCAAGTAGTTAGAACACAAGAGATGTCTTGACATCCTTATATACTATAACCTAATAATTATTCTTAATTTAGGAAGTTATACTTTTAATTTAGGAAACTTTTTAGAAGCTTTCTTTTACTATACGTTCCTAACAAGTGGTTGTCAAATCAAGACTCAAGGTTGTGGATAAAAAATAAAGGCTTCAACACATAAGTTCATCCATCCTTCATATCTTTGCTTTCAACTTTATTAAAATATTTTATTTATATCGACAAAAACACCATTTTGAAGCATTCCATTGAACAATTGTTGTTTTTTTCATTTTTTGTGAAGTGCCAAAGTAGCGATATAAAATGTTAATAGTGGTGCTTCAAATTTCAACATTCATCCACATATTGGATAGAAAATATCACATAAGCACATATCACATGTGGATAAAAAAAATTCATCCACAATCTAGTGATTTCATCCAAGATTTTATTTAAATTGAAGCTTTCTGGTGAAAAACTTCACAATTTGCTACCATTTCTTAGCTAAATTATTTTTTTCTCATGCAAATTGGCACTATAATGTCCAAAAAAAGCCTTGCCATTGAAATAAGTTCTTCAAAAGGTTTTAGGACTTTTGTGCCAATAATAGAGAGATTATCTTGACAATCATCCATCTCAAGTATCATTCACTCCATATTTTCACTTTCATGTCCTATAGTGGCTTTGATAAGTATTCATACATTTCAAAAATTGTCATAACTAATTGACAAATTAGATTTTTTTCAACAATTTTTGGACATGTTGAAGTACAAGTAACATACTTCTATAAAATGATTTTTCAAATAAGATTTAGACATTTTTAAAATTAATTCAAATTTGTTGGTGAAAAAACTTTTAACTCAACTACAAAATATTCAAGATTCTTTAGTAAGTGGAATGAGAATTCTTTTTGGAATTTTATTGTCAAATTTTTATGAATTCCAAAATTTTATTGGATGGATTATTTTATTGATTTAAATAATGATCCCAAATAGGTATGTTTTTAATCACTTACTTCAAAAATCTCCAAACAAATCATGAAATAGAAGATATAAACATTTTATACACTTTTCAAATGTTTTACAAACAAATGTTTGGAGATCTTTGATCTTATTATAAAAAACATGAATGTTTAGGGTCATATTTTAGTCCGTAATATTTCACAATAGAATTTTAAAATTCATGAATTTTCTAGAAGTAATCCTCTAGAAGAAATGAATTTTTTTACAACAAATTTCTAGAAGTAATCCTCATTGCACTTACCAAATAATCTTTGAAGATTTTTGTACTTGTGTTCCAACTTTTTTCACCAATAAGTTTGACTTAAAATCTTAAAAATTTTAAAATTCATTTTATACAAGTTACCTCAACATGTCTAAAACTTGTTCAAAAAAATCTAATTTCTCGATAAATTATGGCAATTTTTGTAAGAGTACAACACATTTTGAGAGTCATCGTAAGAGTGGGTATTTGAAATTTTATTGACAAGTTCAACCTTTCTTGAGTTCTTGAATCCCTAGGAGCTCAAATCGTCAATCCAAATTAATCACTAAATTTACACAACAAGACATTTAGAAGTTTTAAGATGAAAATTAATTGACTATTACATCTTGTATTTGTCCTTTCACCTTTGAAAAGTGAATATTAATGATAATTTAAAAATATACAAATCAACAACGAAGCAAGTACCAAAAACCATTCACAATGCACACATCTTTCAAATAAGTTAGCTAACAAGGGCAAGAAAATGGTAACCTAGATGCAATCAATTGAACATCTAAAATGAAACAACCTCAATTTTTTGCAGCAAACATACTTAATTCTTAAACATTGAGGAGGATGTATTGCCTTTGATGGATGACAAGGAATCTTTGTAGTAGGACACAAGTGCAGCTACTCATCCTTGTAATTTTGTTGTGAAAAGGTAATGTCTTCCACACTGTAGATGTGTTTTGATCAACTGCACTAGAGGGCCGTTTCAGGGCCGTTCTCAAATTTGTTCCCAATGCAGCGAGGAAGAGTCGGGTGTTGATTACCAAAAAAGAAAAAAAAATTTGCTTCTGAAATGAGAAACTGAAAGTAAATTTTTTTTTCCTCCAACGACGTGGTCGCCTCTCGGCCACATCAAATTGCTACGCTGGCGCAATGCAACGGGTTCCCTACAATCGGGAACTCATGGCCCTCCGAATGGGCCAAATCCCATCTAATGTGATAGTTTGACTTCCAATGAGTGCTTTTGCTATTTCTTGAGCCCATGATTCACACGGTAATGAAAAGGGATGATTTCTAAGGTCACTCCTTTGTCCTTTAAGGGTTAATTTCTTAAACGACGAACTAGTCACCGTGAAAATGATTTGTTTTGGAACTCTTTGAATTGTTGGCTTAAAAAAATGCAAAAGCATTCATTGGAAGTCAAACTATTGTAGAAGACATTCCCTTTTCACACAAAATTTGGAGGATGAATAGTTACAGGTCTATCCCATATGGAGAGATTCTTTGTCATTCATCATCCGAAAAACGTCCTCACCATTATTTGGCCATTATTTATGGGTTAAGCTTGGTGGCCATGGTTTGTGACATGTACTCAAATCCTCATCAGCTCCACCAAGCCCTTCCGCTTCTCCATCATAGCCTTGGCCGAAGGAGAAGCTCTTTGAGAAAACCATCAGGCACCTCATCTGTTGATAATGCAAAGCCCAAGCTGGTCAGAAAATGCAGGTGAAGAAGAAGTAACAAAGGCAGTCAAAACTTCTCAATTTTATAAATTATGAAAAGGAGGTGATAGATGTTTGCACACAATTACCACCCCAAAACAAAACCTAATGCTTTTGGGTCTAGATTACAAGACAAATCTCTTTTAATTATGAGTATTGTAATAGTAAGAATGACACATACAACATAGCTTTGGCGTAACTTACTAGCTTCTAGGTCTCCATCCTGCACATGGAGAGATTCTTTGTCATTCATCGGCCGAAGCAATTACAGGGTTCCAATGAAACCTAAGCTCAGATTACCATTAAACCATTCATGAGTGTTGCATCTACAATGTATCTCATTGAAGCATCTTTGATAGAATCTAAAAGTATCTTAGTTCTTACAAGTCACATGTTTGGATGACATTGCATTGTAAATCAAGTTCTAGGTGTCATAATTTTTTATTGTACAAATTTCATAATTATAGTGTTTAAGTTACAAGAAAAAGTTTTTTTTTTATCCTTTCCAATAGAAGCAACAAACTTTATTTCTTCCTAAAGTAAGATCTTTGCATTACAATTAGGTGTTTTTTTTACAATAATTGCATCCTACATCATATTAAGTACATACTTGCAAAATTTCAAAAGTAAAAGATGCTATTTCATGAGCTGTCCAAACTACCTAAACAAAACATGTAGGCCCTAGAGAATCACCTACAAAATCATATATTGAAGAAAGTTAGATCTATTATAAAGATTATTATTATTTTGATTAATAGCCTTTATCTCTAAAACATTGAAAATAACTATATAGGTGCAACAATATAGACTATCTTTAAACTATTTGTAATGAGTACTTAATGTTTAGATCTTTTAGAGTGAGGTTGGACTTATTTGGCATTTTGCTAACAACGTTGTGATCCTAGCTTGTAGTTGGGGGCCAAGTGGGGAATAGGTGCCTCTACTTTAGCTGAATTAATGATGAGTTTCAAATAGTAATGTAAGTTATTCAATATTATAGTAGAGAACCATAAAGAAGTTACAACACACTCTCAGCAAAAAAATAAATTCATTTACACCCAACCTAGCAACAACGGGTCTCCACCAACAAAAGATTTTTTCATCGAGGACCTTTGAGTTGTGAATTGACCTTATGAAACTATGAGAATATATTATGGGGATCAAAAAGGCATTCCTACAAAACTAACTACTCAAATGGTCATGCTAATAATTAGGATTGAAGTTCAAAATCACAAATAATTGTATCCTACATCATATTAAACACATACTTGCAAAATTTCAAAATGTAAAAGATGCTTTTCTTGAGTTGTCTAAACTACCCCAAAAAACTTTGGGTAACATAACTCCAAGAAGGGGGGACATATTCACACCTTATGTCAAATTTTCAAAATTATCCAATTAAAATTGACTTTGTAGGAACTTGCCCAAATTTTCAATTGGTTGTTCAACAACCACTTGGTCCTTTAGAGGTTAATTTAAAAAACCTCAAAATTACTTTCAATAGCAACTAACTCATAGCTAGTGTGTTAGCAATACAAATTAAACTCAATTAAATGATTGGAAACCATTCTATAAAGGATAGATTTTTATTCAACATTGTATAGATATCGAAATACACATTCATAGCCTCATAGTTTTAGCCCATCATTGTATATTTGCTAAACATTTTAATTAAAATTCTTGTAAATTGAACAAAAAAAAGTCTCAAACAATGATTATTTCAAATTGATTGTACAGATTATTTCTAAAAATCATGTCCATAACATTCTTGAATTTCAAGACGAAGAACCCACACTCTAAGCTTAGAGAATCCTGAACGCAAGCTTGCCCATGAATTGTCCATGCTGTTGAATCATCTCTTTTTGCTAGCCAATGCATTTACTTGACCACAACTGACTGTATCCTGTACTATAGAGATGATAATGTCCTGTTACATGTCGGCTAATGAGTGGCTCCACTTGGCTGTGAAATTTATCATGTTCACTTTTGCTGCCAAATGGATCAATGACAAAGAGGTCACACTATTTATAATTATAAATAAATTTCCATGAAAGCCATGCATTTCATAGACAGGCTTTTCAATTTGAGACATTTGTAACCTCTTCAGTTGTAAAACAAAAGACCAACTATGATGGGATCATGACACATTGCTCACATGGAAAAATTGCACCCTGCTTAAAATTTCCATCCTTGCTTTTGTGTACATCTCCAAAATCAATATGTACACATGTTGAACAAACGATCTTAGAACATCTACCAAAAAAAACTTTTAGTCTTCATGACTTTTGTATACAGTAAGGTAGCCAACTCCTTGTTGATTAGCCATCCATTTTCGCTAGTTAGGTTCCTATGTTTACGCTCAATTGTGGTTTAGGTGACAACTCAAAGCAAGAGCAATACAAATGTCCGAGAGGTGTACATTAAAAACCATACAATGTTCACAAGATGTTCATTGGAAGTCATAATTGAAGCAATGTTGATTTTGTACTAAATATGGTTGAAAATATGGCAACCTACATAATAAGAATAGATTGAATGGAATCTTCAAGAAAAAAATTCATGGTAAATTTGTTTTTGAAGAAAAAATTGTAAGAGAAATATGAAATCCTTCTAAAATCTATGTTTCTAAATGCAAAATTTTTTCCCTTCACCATACCCATACTACAAATGTACTAAATTGCTTAAGTGATCAACAAGGGGTTAGCTACCTTACTCAAATGTCACATTCTTTAGTGTATTGGAAACCTCCTTTCACTTGCCAACAAGAAAATATGGAAATTTGAACAATCTAAATAAACACACTAACTTTGCAAACTCCAAATAAGCTTGTAACTATGTATTGCTAACACACTAGCTACAGATCATTTATATAGTAACTGCAAATAAACTCTTGATCTTAGGCAATCAACCAAACAAGTTCTCCTAAATATTATTTTTTTATTAGAATCTTCGTCAATATATACACCAATCTTAATGTTGCATACGCCATATATAACCTTTAAGCACTCCAACATCCATATTCTAGACAATGAACAAAGGGCTTCAAGGCTCTCATCGGGAAAAAATGAGTGCTCTAAACAATATTGTCAGGGATTATTTTCAATATTGTCGCAATGGCTTAACAGTATAGTACTGTTGCAATACTGAAACAATATTGAAAAGTAGGGGTATGATTGCAATATTGTGACTATACAAAATGAATATTACTAAATAGAGTGCTCAACAGTACTGCAACACTAATGACAATATTATGACTAACTATTGCAAAATGTCTATAATTTAGTAATGAAAGTAAATTTTTTGTAGACTGTTGCAATATTGCAAAGTTGTAGAATTAATGTATAGCAACAATCAATTTTCAATACTGAAACATTCGTGTTTTCATGACAATATTGTTCAACAACTATATTGTTGCAATACTGCAAGTTGTATTGATTTATCAAGACAATATCACAATTACGATGCGTTTGTGTGCATTTCGAATTACAAAAAACTCATAATGATTACATTTTTTGGTTCAAACAATGTACATTTCAAAAGAAGATTCATACAAATTACAATTTCACATTTATACATGTACATGAATGTTCACGAATGTACATTTACAAATCCAGAAAAATACAAACACTACTCGATACTATAATACAACTGAACTACTATAATCCACTATCTACAATTGCTCTAAAATAAAATAAAAATAGAATGCAAATAAATAACTAGTGGAACAATTGCTTTAATGGAGCAACTCCCTTTTCAAATCCCACACCTTTGAAACCATTAACTACAAACACAATCTCCTTGGATTACCCTGTAATTCCCTGGCATCACCAATTGAGAATTTAAATTAGTTATCAACTTAACAATATGTGCCATAAACATATATTATTGCAATGTTAATGAAATGAGTGGAAGACAAAAAAGAAAATAATAGAAGACTACCCAAACTACAAATTCAGTTTATCCTCTGGATACTCTAATAGGACAAGAACACTAGGAAGACAAGCATAGTTCAAGAAACACTACAAACATGAATGTTTTTGCTACTTATGATCTACAGTTAAAAGCTCATGCCCTTCTAATAAACATACTGATTGCTCCATTGAAGAGCGGAAATACTATTAGTATGCATTACCGTACCTTCTCTAAGGTTGTTGGACAACCTGCGAGGAAGATGACGCAGAAGACGCATGCACCCAGTTTCAATCATCTTACGCCTAATAGCCTTCACGATCCAATTTCCTAAAGCATGACAAGCATAAGTTTAGAGATGAGGAGTTGATGAACCTAGCTACTGATCCTAGTTGAGTAAAAATTTGAACTTCAATCGAATGAAACATGTTCATTAGGGTTGTAGACATAAACAGGTAATCCAGGATTCTAAAGAAACAAAGTACCGACTGAATTGGAAGTAAATATAGCAGAAAGTAAAATACTTTCAAGTAATGTATCAAGCAATCAAGAACATGTCACTTACAGATAAGAACTCGTGTGGTAGGGTAAGCACATGCTGAGCAATGACTCTTCTGAATATGAAAACTTCTTTGTCCGCAACGCCTACGAACTGTTTCGGCACTTCCCGCAACTTCCCATTCTCTTCGTCTGCAAACCCTAGAAAAGAGCTTCAATGAGCACACATAGAAGCTTTCTTGTTTTCAAAGGCTAGCTAGTGGCCACAAATCACACACTTCACCATGAAGATCCAACGTTCATTTGCGCCAAAAATCCAACGCTCTCTAAAGTAACAAATTTTCACAACAGAAAGAGGCATCGACTTTCTCTTTCGCAGTCAATCAACAAGGATAGCAGATTTGTTGATTAGGGTTTAGCGAGGTAGTCGCATACTCAAGACAAAAGCTGCAAAAGTGGTATCAAAAGAAAGAGAACGCACTGTACAACAAGAAAATCGATGCGAGGAAAAGAGAACAGTAGTGGCATACCATAGTGAGTGACGGCGATGGAAATCTCGAGCAGTGAAGAACCGACAACAGTGTTGGGAAAGTCGTTCTTCCGTTGTAGAGAGGGTTTGTGTCACCCCGAAATCCTTATACCCAGTTCCCTAATAACCGGGAAGAAGAGAGGTGCTCGTGGTATGTGGGTGGATATCCATCAGTGACCTGCAAAACTGGAGGAATGCGTCAAAAATATTAAACATCAAATCACAATAACTTTCAATGTGAGCCAATTTTATTGAAAAGAATTTTGCATTAAAAATATTAATAGAAACATTTAGATCACCGCATATTACAAAATTGAGAAAATTAGATATTTTAAATTTCTGAAAGTTTTGACATCTATAAAATTCTTTTTTCACATACAAATGATATAAAAATTTTCAAACAATTATATAATACAATTTGACATGAATATCATAAATTTTGGCTGCATGGTTAAAAAATTATTGCATGATATGTAATTTTTAACATTCGACAGGTAGTCTGGGTAGCGAAAAGACTTCTTTAAAAATCATTTTTATAAGAAATGAAGGTTTGAAATCAGTTCTCTATAAATCAAAAGTTATGAAAATTGTTGCGCCTTAAAGCTACTCCTCAGGCACATGTTGTGTGAAATTTTCAAAGAAAAAAATAAAAAATTTATTTGTAGTGAGTTGTCCAAAATTGCTATACTGCCAAAAAAAATGGTGTTTAATTGGACCTGTAGGGGTCAAGGAAAAAATAGACTTTGACAATGCGCATGCCAACTTCTAGGTTGAAAGGACCTTAAAAGATGAAATCAATACTTTTGCAATTTTTCTATAGTATTGCTGCAATACAAATTTGTTACTGTATTTTGCTCATTTGTAATATATATTCAAGACTTTTGTCAACAGACAATACTGTTGCAGTAGTATTACAATATCAAGAACTTAATCATTATTGCAACAGTTTTAATTTTTGCAACATTGCAACAAGAATATATTTTGCAATATTAAATAAGTATAGTTTCAGTACTGCATCAATATTGTTTAGGACGGGAATTGTGGCAGTATTGATGCAATACTGTTGCGATAGGGGGTACTTTTCTGATGCTGTTCTATCCAACTAACTTTTCATTCATCCAATGTAACACTTGAATCTTGAAAAGACAACCTTCCTTAATGATCAATTTCATGAAATTGCGATAAATGATATTTCTGTAGAAAATATAAAGCACATATGTGTAAAAATTAAAAAAAGGATCGAGGTGTTAAGTGGTTAAATCATGACAGTCCACAATCATCATCATCGCATATCACTGTGGCACATCTTGACATCATAAATTGGGAGATGTCTGAAATTCTATTACCTATCAAAATACATTTGAATAATTTTAGGCCCAGTTATTGGTTAATCATAGATTGAATTCAACTACTAATCCAAGCCTTTTGTCACAATCATTTCCTCATCTGCAACATTTCTAGGTTGTCCAATACAACCTCAAACAATCACATGCTCACCCAAGTTTAATTGTCACTAATGAATTTGTCATAGAACTTCTGGAAAAGTGCATCAGGAACATGGTTTCTCCAATTCAAACATGATGCCCTTATTTTCTTTGAAATTATAAGTTGGATGATCATCCTCCTGCAATTATGCAAGGACCACTTTGATTAGCTCAAGAAATGGCCGTAAAGAGAATTGCAAGGTCATCAAGGAAACAAAAAATCTTCCAACTCGTTAAAACAGAATTGAATTTGAAAGTGTCTAACTAGCCCAAAGAGGTGGCTTCCATTCATGAATCTTAATGAATTTTCTAGGATTGTCTTACAATTGCCCTAGAGCATTGGATGGTTTGGCTGTTATTAAGGCCACTTCACACTATGGTCAAAAATCGAAAGACCATCGTTTTCTACCAATTAGATTTCAAGAATCCCAAAATTTGGCCTCTCAGCCCTTCACACTAGAAGGCACAATCCAAAGATCATCGCCCTTCAAACTACCTACATGGCCAAAAAATGCCCACATGGTGACTTCCTCTCAACCATAGTTTGGGTCAACCAAAAATGGAGACCCAAACTATGATTGAGTCCATCGAATATTTTTCATAAAAAAATCAAAAACTCTCTCTTAATTCATAATTCTTTAAACTCTCATCAAAGGTTTTGCCACTCACACCCACGGCCTCTCAACTTGGACATCCATGGACAGCCATAGTGTGAAGTGACCCTTAGAAAGTTGCAACAATTGGCTATAAGAGAAGAACCCTACATTTTACCCTACATTTATTGTACATTTATTGAACAAGAAAAATCATTCCCTACATTTTTTTGAACATTAGAAATATGTTTCAAATTTACTGCAATAGAGTATTCACATCCAAAGTGGAACTTCTAGTTTTAAATTGTGCAGTTTGACGGCTAGGCCAGAATAATACTTTCTAATTCAAGACCAGTGGCCAAGTAGATAGGATTTTATCTACAGATTCAGAATATGGGAAGAAAGGATCTAAGCCTTCATAAGATCGTGCTGGTTTCGGATCATGATCAACACGGAGCCCAACTATGTGCTAGACTTCAACGTGCACAAATCTTTCACATCTCCGTTCTTGCAGTAATCACTAGGCATCCTTCCCAGCTTAACAGTTCCTTCCTCAACATGTCACCCAGATAAATCTTTCATCACAAACAACAACTTTTCAGAAGCTTGGGACACTGGTCACACTACTAGTTTAAGGTGGAGGATACCAAAACCGTTAGAAACTTGATCTTGTCTCCTAACTAACCAACGTAACTCTTAACTTAAAACACTCAATTTGCATTCAATTAGCAAGTGGTGTAAGCATGACTTGGCTAAATATCTACAGAACTCCACAGTGATCTCCCAATGAAAGCATACTCCTACATATTGGTTAAAATGTTTAAAAGTGACAGACAGAGTAGATACGGTAGCACAGTCAGATAGAAAACCGATGTTGGATGGTAAAAATGGCATGAATCGAATTCGGACCAAGACGATAGAGAAATTTAATAGGGCAGTCTAAAAGCTTGCAACACAAATAGAGAGGAAAAAAGGTTAGCATTGAGAACTGAAGAGCAGTGCAAGCAAGCTCACATTCGTTCTGCTAAGCTCGAGATTGTAAAAGTCCATCCACGGCTCCTCAAACAGAGGGCCAGCATGCCATGTGCCTCTATGCAGCTTTAGAAACCGCGGTCCATCGACTCGAAACACTCGCACGTCCTCCACATCCGGTGGCAGATACACGTAACCGTCCCCTTTCAAAGCCTGTTCAGAACCAACCTTCTCAGAGTTCCCAACAATAGTGGGCGGCGTCACTCCAAGGTACCACGGCATCCCATTAATCGAGCCCAAACACTGCGTCGTGTTGCCATGGTGCGTAATCTTGGTAAATCGCAAGTTCCTATCCCGCAGTCGCATCAAATAAAATCTGAAAGAACCAAACCAGGACCATTACAAACAAGCAATCCCCAAACCCTAATTTCAACAAATGAAAGGTTTATTAGAAAAAGAGCTAGAATCTAAAACGGTTAGATTGAGAGACCGAGGAATTCCGCGACTGAGATCGAGCTGCGCGTCGTGCGGGCCGAAGGAGACGCCGTCAGGCTGCGTGTCGATCACTTGGCCGTAAGGCGCGAAAGAGTCTGGCGTGAGGTCGGTGACGCGGAGCGCAATGGTGCGCAACGGTGGAGGTGCCGAGGTTACGATGGAAGGAGTATCCGCCATCGTTGCAGCTATATAAATTGAAACTATGCAGCGCAATTATGAGCTCTCAAACATTCATATTTTAATTAAGACTAAAGGACTAATCTGTTCTATTCTAGCGCTCACTAGATGCAGCTTTCTTAGCTGTTTCTTCCTTTGGCTTACGCGAATTCACGGATTGCACACAAATTCAATTCATCATGGAACGCAACCTCCCGAATTATAGACGATCATACGTGCAAGCATGAAAGAAGTGTAAAGCGCAGATGGACCTGTTGTGCAACCGTAAAACCATGTTACTGACTAATATGGCTTCAATCCTCAAGAACTATAGGCGCAATATTGCTTCGTATTCGTCACTTAACCTCCTCTCTATGGCCTCAGCTTGACGATAGAGCACGATCCCCTGCATCGTACAAAACTCAAAAAACACAAACCCTAAAACCACGAAAATCAATCCTCCAAACCTCGCACGAAAGCGGAACCTTTACAGCGTGCCTTGTCCAAATCCGCAAAACCCAAAACCCTTGAAACTGACATAGGCATTGAGAGCCACGAGGCCACGAGGCCGCCATTAGAGATGTCTGTGTGTTCCAATGACGTTCACATAGCTTGCACTTGGACACAACTTTGAAATTTTTTTTTTTTTTTTGAAACAAAAGGACAAAATCCATTGACAACTTTGAAATTTGAATGTCTATTTTACTAGAATTTTTTCTTCAAATCATGTATGGGAGTCGACCCATACCTAATCACTTAAGTAATTACACATATTTGGAGTACAGTTTTTTTGAGTGCCAAATTTTACCCATGTACAAAAATAGAAAGGTTGTGCAACTTCACATTACTACAACAGTCTATAGTTCATAATACAACAATCTATAGGTTGGGTATAAGAGGTGATCAGGTATGGGTCGGCTCCCATAATATACTGGTGAAAAGATCTTCAAAATGCATTTCTAATAGTATCAAATAAAACTCCTGATTTCAAAAATTGAGAACACACTGAGTCTTCAAAGTCTACTTTCAAGATCGAATTAGGAGATAGAAGGAACAACATTGAGAACGCCTTAAAAGAAAATATAGGGGATGGAAGGAAGGAAGTACAAAATGAAGTAGCCTTTTTATGACCCCAATTTTCTTTTTTTTTAAGGTAGAAACAAAATAGCTCAAACATTTAATATAAATTGTTTTATTTATTCTTTGATAGTTTCATGGTGGACATCAATATAAAGAAGAATAGACAAAATTAATCTTTCAACATTCTTGGATGTATTATATTTCACCTACTTTGAGTAGCTTGCACAAGATCAAGGTGGATTGACCCCCTCGCTCGGCCTTACTAGGGGTGCAAGTAAAAAAAATGCCCCCTATTTTGGGCCATTCTAGGGTATACTCTTGACTTCATCTTGCTAATTTGTGGTCTCTGACTGCAAAAATGAATTCAATATTTGCAAAAAAGTTCATGTGCAGAAAATAAATAATTCCAAGGTTTGCCCACAGGGCCGAGTGAGGGGGTCAGTTCTCCCTGGCCCTTGCACAATAAGCTTTGGGGAGTAAAAGTGTCAACATGCACATAATTATGTCCCATGTCCCATTCAGTTTTGTTTTTTTTATATATAATTTTAGAAAAATCGGATATGTGCAGATGAGCAAGTTCAGAGGTTAAAAAGCATTAGATACTCTTTATTTGTTAATGCAATGGGGGATTCCCTTGTTTGTACCAAAAGAAAATAAATATTAGATAATATATGTTTATGCCTATGTATTTATATCCATATGTCATATTTGTATTGCAATATGGAAGAAGACATAGGACACTTAGATGGCATTTTTAGGTGATATGGTAAGATGAAAACACCTAAAATCTGTCCTTGTATTCATTTATGACAATTAGACTTCCAATGAAAGTATTACCAAAAGTGCCATTGAAACTTTCCCTTATTTTATTGTGATTGGTCGACTGTTGATTCTTTAGATTTTGGTTTTATGACCAAGCTATATCATGATTTCAAAGGCCTAGGGAACATCCATTTAAAAAATTCATAGTAATTACATGTCTTATCTAGAAATTCAATTTTTTTTTTAAATTCATGATTTTCAATTGCTAATACCATAAAAATATTTTTTCCTTGAAAAAGGTGCATTCAACTATGCTGAAGTGTTTATTTTAGAATGATCTTAACCATTAAGCACTCTGAAGTACAATGAACAAAGGACTTTGAGGTGTTGTTCTATCCAACTAATTTTTCATTCATCAAATGTAACACTTGAATCTTGAAAAGACAACCTTCCTTAATGATCAATTTCATGAAATTGCTGTAAACGATATTTCTGTAGAAAGGTATAAGAAAAAATGTGCCAAAATTAGAAAAAGGATAAAGGCGTTACTTAAGGGGTTAAAAACATTCACAAATCAGTCGGCTCTCTTCGGGTTAACTGCACTGCTGGACCACTGATGAAGCCCTCCACGTCGGACTCCAAGTCAGCACCCGCCCAAGAGCCCACGAATGGTCCGCACCCCTACCACTTCCACGTCATCCGGCACACCGCAGTGAACTCCAATATGAACTCCAACATGAACTGCTCGTCGTCTGAACGCTTTTCCCAGCAAGCATGCACCCCACCTCCAGTTCGATTTTGTGCATGAATTTGCAATGCCCTATCGATCTTGCTCTTCTCTTCTGTGCACGATCCAATTCTTCCGTTACCGCTCATGAATCTGCCGTTGGGTTACGTCGATCGATCGCTGCCGTTTCATACCTACACAGTAAGTTTTCTCACTCATTCAAACAATCTCTTTCGCCTGTCCAGATTGAAGTAGAAACATTTATTACATCAATTCGAGGGAAAGTTTCGTATTGTGACGAGGTTTTCGAGAAACTTCGTTAGGTTTTGTGAAACTTGTTCTCTATCTAAATGTAGTATTGTCTGATGAATAGTTTCAAGCTCTTTAATTAGCCGTAAATTTATGGTCAGGTGCTTGAGTGTATCAGAGTAAATGGAGTGAGCTAATAACACCAATGTTTAGATGTTCTTGTCGCAATTTATCCATTTCTAAGCTCCCGGCATTAGAATACCACATTTTGGGTGTTCTGACATTTATCATTCCAACAAAAGATGACCGCCCAGGCTTTGGTTTTAGAAGTCCGCCCAAAATTCAGGCACCCTGACCTCGCAACGGAGTAGGAGTTGTACGTCAGAGTGATTAACAGACTTGCTTTCCACATTACGAACCAATTCTCAAACAAGACTAGGAGGCAGGAGCTATCGTTTGGGTGAGGACTGGTATTTGATTAGATTTTGGGACTCCCGGCAGGCTGCAACATGGAAAGAAAATGCTGCAATTGCAAGCAAAAGAAATGCTTCTATTTGAAATTAAACGGGTTCCCTACTTTAAATTACAGGCGTTCGTTTCTCAAAGTCGGATGTTAAACGCAACATTTGCAACTAGCAAATTCTTATCAGAGGCCCGGCCAGAGGTGGAGCAACTTCAAGCTTCAGGGAGTATTAGGTCGAGGCTCCATTAAGCATACCGTACATTAAAGGTTCCATTGACCATGCATGTGAGATTTGATTCTGATAAGTGTGAAAATGCTTCCTCTTTTGACATTTCGTATCTCGCAATTGATTTTTTTAAAGCTCAACCCAAAATCAATGTGCGAACTTTTAGATGGTGCAACTTTCTAGCGAGATTGTTGTAGGGCAAGGTTCACGGTTCTCCTGCATTTGTGGTGACTGGAACCTCTCGCTTTCCCTTACTGTATGGTGAATGGAGACTTTACATTACAATCCTGCCGGGATACAATCTTGTAAGCAAGCTCTCTTGCAGATAACAAGACGAAGAGCTACCGTTTCGGTGAGGACTAGTATTTGATGAGATTTGGAAGCTCCGACAGACCGCAGCAAGCATGTCCAGAAAGTAAATGCTGAAATTGAAATTGCGCACTCTACAACCAGCTGGGTCTCCTATATTACTTCACAGGCGACTGTTCGTTTCTTTTAAGACAGAAAACGCAGCATTAATTAGCAACTAGTCAATCCTTGAATCCTTCTCAGAGGCGGAGCAAATTAAACCTCCAGAGAGTAATTATAAGATACAATCTGGGATCATACAATTACTCTTCTAAGAAAACGCACCTCCTGTCTATCTATCTCTCTCTCTTGCAGATCTCCATGCCACTCTCCACATACAACTGTCAATCTCTCGAACCTCCCCACCAATTCCCCAATCTAGCGTGCCTCCCTAATTGATTCCCCAGTGGGACCAAGGCAGCAGCGTGACGGAGATGACGGAGGAATGGATCAATTCCCCCATGCACTTCACGGAATTCAGGGACGCCAAGAAGCAATCTCTCTCCGGGATCGGACGGAGCACTATGACGACGGACGAGGCGCCTTCTCGTCGGATCTTGGACCAGGTCGAGCAGAGCTGGTTGCTGGAGCCGCAAAGTAGCAATATCCACCTCCCCATGATCGACTTGGGATGCGTTGCTTGCAAGAGGAAGTGGTTCTGGTGGTTTGTACTGATCTTCTGCGGTTGTGCTGTGGTGGTGGGGATGGCACTGGTGAGCTGGAGGTTCGGTCCCAATAGAAGGCACGATGTTCAGGGGTTGGACGAGTATGGGAAGGTTGTGGGGAAGGCGCTCGTGTTCTTTGATATTCAGAAATGTAAGTTTGTCTGCTCCTCTGTGAGTTTTGAGTCTTGTCACGATTGTTTAATGGTTGATTGACTTTACCATACAGTGGAATGTATTGCAACTATCGTACACATGCCAATGATCGGTTACATATGAGTTATCACCAGTTTCTTAGTCTGTGGGTACTACTGAAATCGTACTATTTTGGAAATGATGAATACTAATGGAGTTGGCTTCCAGGAACAACTAGAAAATTAAGGTGTTTTTGGAAAAAGTTGTGACCTTTCTCAATTTGAGTTCACAGAGGTTTGTAGGTTTGTAGCTATTACATGGAATAACTCAATTGCCCTTCGCCTGACAGTTCAAATTCCATCAATTGTCCGTTGTCCATTTCACCTTTTCCTTCACCAGACCTTCATTGCCCCGTTATTGGAAGTGTCCGGTTACAGGCATGTGTACGATATAAGAGAATTTCAATTCTATTGTCAGTCAGAGATTTGTGCTTCTTAAGGCGGACACCGTGAAACGTAAATCTATCCCTAAACTCTATATGCATTCAAGAAAGATTGAGATGGATTTAGCAAGACTTTCAAACTGTCTG
Source organism: Rhytidiadelphus loreus (assembly GCA_947034895.1). NCBI lineage: Eukaryota > Viridiplantae > Streptophyta > Bryopsida > Hypnales > Hylocomiaceae > Rhytidiadelphus > Rhytidiadelphus loreus. Next base: position 3,769,488 of record OX344764.1, read on the forward strand.
ATGGTATTCATAAGTAAGTCCATGATTCTATTGATTTTTTGCAGCTGGTGATCTACGAGCTTTTGGCAAAAACCGTCACATCCCTCGCTGGCGAGGATCCTCGGCAATGTTAGACGGTCAACTGATCCACAATGACAGTGCGCCAGCAGAGAACCTCGCCGGCGGATTCTACGACGCGGGCGACCATCTCAAGTTCGGATTCACGAGCGCCTACGCCATGACGCTCCTGAGCTGGAGCGTGATCGAGTACAAAACCAAATTCCAGGGCGTGGGCGAGCTGGACCATGCCAAGGAGCTCATCAAATGGGGCACGGAATACTTGCTCAAAACCTTCAACGCAACCCAGCTAGACAGAATCTACTGCCAGGTACGTGAATTGATCAAAGTTCTTGTGATCCACCATTCGTTTCCTTAACTTCACTTGAGAGATCAATAATTGTTCCACAACTTCTTTTGCAAATTGTTGACACAATAGAATACTCTATAAGTAAAATAAAACAATACAGAGATGTGTATCCCCGTGTGTATCAAGTTTGCCGCATGAATGTTTACTTGGAACAAGCACAATTTTGTTTTGTTTTTTAAATTGTTGCTGCAGGTGGGTCTCGGAGGAGGAGTTGTCCCCAACGACCATTATTGCTGGGAAAGGCCGGAGGATCTCGACTTCTTCAAAGACAACCGACGCTTCGCCATCGCCGTCAGCTCCGGTGCCGACTTGGCTGGTGAGATGGCGGCCGCGCTTGCTTCTGCGGCCATCGTGTTCAAGGACCAGCCACCATTCGCCCAGGAGCTTCTCAAAGGCAAGTAAAGGCAATCTCAAGTACATTGGTACATTTCCTGATTGATTGCCAAGGGCGATGTAGATAGAATGATTGTAGACAATCTTTGAATTCTGCGAGACTTGAGAAGGGTTTTGCCATAATGTCAAGTCGTTACTTGCCCAATCTCGTTCAAATCTGAACCTTTTGGTTGATTCAAGGAATCACATTGGAGTATTGAATGAAAATGGAATACAATCTTAGTTTGACCAGGTAAGAGGAAAGTTGCTCAATTTCCATGAAACTGGGACTTGACATTATGAACTTCGTAATGTGGAAGTACGACCTTGCTATGGATAATGATCTGAAATGCTGAATCACGGGATGTTATTTCCGTAATGAGATTCTACTTTCAAGTTACCAGACATAATCTCAATTATGGTTGGATCTCGTTCAATCATGCTCAATCAAGGGTATGAAAAGAACACTAAAACGTCAAAGAAGGTCAAGATTTTGATCGAAAATCATACTCTCCATTTCGAATGCTCGACTTCCACCTCCATATAAAATGTGTTTCATTGAGGTTATGAGATGTACAAGCGTTTTTTTCCATTGATAACCAATACAAATCTAGATTTATGTTTTTGTACAATCGTACAAACCTTTGCCATTTTAAGTGAAGAGTTGTCAATTGAATGGTAAATCCCCCTTCAGGCGCTGAAGCCCTCTACGCTTTCGCCAAACAACGACCTGGTCTTTACGTCAAAGATAAGGCCTTTCCAGTGTCGGAAAGAGCACTCTACAACTCCTCAAGCTTCCATGACGAGTTGATTTGGGGTGCGACGTGGTTGTACTTCGCTACTGGGAATGTGGCCTACCTCGGCGATGCAACTCTTTTCGCAAGAGACAACAGCAACCGAGGTGGTGGCAATGCGTTTGGAGCTTTCGATTGGGATAGCAAGCTCGTGGGTGCTCAGGTATTCATGATTTTCCCCTCCTTACGTTTGGATTTCATTTGCTCCTGACCACTTGCATCATCACACAACATTATTCAGCAATGGTAGTCAATTTCGTTAAATTGGTGCGATTGTGGACTCCAAATAATGTGATACTAATGTTTCGGACTGAGCTACCGAATGAGTGACAAAGTTGTGGAATTTCGCCAAAGTTAATGAAATTGATGGGAATGGAGTAAGGGTGTATTTTGATTCAATGCAGGAAAGGACAATTTACATTGATCTTTACTTCAGTATCCAGTATAATATGGTCTAAATTTGTTCTTTGTCATTTTTAAAAGAACCATCTTCTTCCTTGAATTAACTTGTCAATGTTGACTCCCTTCATCCGTGACTTGCTTGAAAAAATTTCAACAACAGAACTTCCAGCCTTTCTGAATCGTGATGGCAACATGAGTCTCAAGTAAATTGAATTTGTCAACTTAGAGGAGATGCATCAATATTGCCCAAATTCAGAAGGGATTTTGGTACAATGTGCAATTATCATCGATAACCTGTGTGCAGTAATTAGGAAAATGTTGTTGTCCAATCTTCAAACCCTAATAATTTGCCATGGGCACCGTATTGGATGCAGTTGCTTCTGAGCAGGCTGCGAATGCTACAAGGGACCGGGTACCCATATGAGCAAGTGCTCCAACAGTACGACAGCGAAACGAATCTGGTCATGTGTGCTTATCTTCCTCAGTTTCAGACGTTCAATCGTACTCAAGGTGTGTCACTTTTCTGATCAATGATTTTCCCAATTTCTCTAGTGTCGTAAGCAAAAGCTATGAACAGTGTGTTCTCTCTCTCTTCATGCTAGTAAAATCTGTATCATCTTCTGCTCAGGTTTAACAATTTTGTTGAGTCTTGAGTTAGTTGAAAAACTGTAGATGATTCTGGATATCATGAATGAAGATGTACGGTACAGATTTGCAAAACGAAAGTAGGGCTTGTTTCTTCTACTTTTTTGCAGGATCTTTCCAACTTCATGTCAAGGTTGTCATGCTGTTGAACAAGCATATGAGACTTTATATGTATGTTCTTTATGAGCAGAACTTCATGTTGTTGAACTGGTTGGACAGGGCTTGCTTCTGTTAATTTGTAGCGACATGTTCCAATTTCTCACTAGTTTACTGGGACATGTCTGACCACGGGGATGGTGGCCGAAAACAAATGCAGGGGGTTTGATCCTCTTGAATCCGAATGGAACCCAGCACCTTCCTGCAGCCGTGAATGCCGCATTCCTGGCCACATTATACGCGGACTACTTGAAAACTGCTGGAGTGCCAGTGATCCAATGCGGTCCCAACTGGTTTTCACCGGATGATCTTCGCAACTTTTCTCGATCCCAGGTTCTTGTACATGTCCCCAATTCGTTCTCTCTGAATCCACTCCATGGTTGTTGGAATGTGCTTCCTGTCTTTAACCTTTACGTACAGCACTCGAGTCATTTGTAGGGTCTAGGCTGAAATGGAGGCATGTACATCAACAAAGCTACATTTACCGTAAGAAAGTTCTAGGCTCTATTGGAATTACGTGAGGCCTAAATTCTACAACGGGGAAAGTAATACATTGAAGAAAGAAGAATCGTTTAATATCCAAATTGATTACTCACCAGCAAGTCGTGAATGAGGAATCGCAAGCTCTTGTGCATCCAATTTGAAAACAAACCCGCAAGCCTTGAAGGAGGATTCGCAAGCTCTTGTCCCAAAAACAAACCTGCAAGCCATGAAGGAGGAGTCGCACACCGTTGCAAATCCAATTTTGAAAACAAACCAGCCAGTCTTGAATGAGCAGTTGCAAGCTCTCGGATATTCAATTTGCAAATAAACCTGAAAGTCGTGAAGGAGGAATTGCAAAGTTTTGTAGTGATAAAAAAACTTGCAAGCGGTGAAGGAGGAGTTGTAAGCTTCCGTATATCCAATTTTGAAAACAAACATGCAAGCTGTGAATGCGGAATCGAAAGTTCTTGACAGCCCTGATCGTGAAGGAGTAATATATCGCGAGAGTCGAAACCCTAATCACTAGGGTTTCGAACGAATTGCAAGCTTTTGACCCCCAGTAATGTTGCCAATTGTAATGCTCCTTTGCAGGTCGATTACATCCTCGGCAAGAACCCCCTCAACATGAGCTACGTCGTGGGCCACAGCGACAAATTCCCGCACCAACCTCACCACCGAGCTGCCTCCATCCCCAGCACCCACCACCACTTCAGCTGCACCCAAGGATGGCAGTTTCGTGACAAGGATGCGCCCAATCCGCACCTCCTGGAGGGCGCCATGGTAGGAGGTCCCGACCACTTCGATGGTTTCAGCGACTCGCGCAGAAACTCGGATCAGAACGAGCCCACGCTGGCTGGCAACGCGGGACTCGTGGGAGCACTCATCGCACTGTCGAGGAGAGAAGAAAGCGTTGATGCGCATTCAATTTTCTCCGCCATTCCTTCGTTCGGCGGCGAGATGGCACATCCTGCTGCGCCGTGGACGCCTTGACGTGGTTGCAAGTGCGTACTGAACTCAGCGAAACGTGTGCATGTGAAAGCTATGAGAGAGAATGGCAAAGCTCGGAAATGATGGCAAGCTCGGAGGTGAAGGTAGAGCTCGGAGATGATGGCCAAGGTTGGAAATGATGTCTTGGTCTCGAACTTATGACTTGAAACAATTCTGCGGCGTGAAGTACCAGAGCAAAATGCAAATTCAAAAGTAAGCTTATTGATTAGGGTTGCAACCCTGTTTGAATGAGGAGCTTCCAGGACAAGAGCTCAAATTCATTAATTCCAGCCTTGAATGAGAGGCTTCTGGGACTTAGAGCTCAATTTTTGATTTCCAGCCTTGAATGAGAGGCTTCTGGGACTTAGAGCTCAATTTTTGATTTCCAGACTTGAATGAGAGGCTTCTGGGACTTTGAGCTCAATTTTTGATTTCCAGACTTGAATGAGGAGATTCTAGACTTGGTTCCACTCTTTAGACTCTTGGACCAGATGGTGACTTTGTGGATGTTGGAGCATCTCTTTAGTTTCAATGTGCTGGATCCAATTTCTGTGACAACTGAGAGATAATATACAGGGATATGCAAATCAATTTCAAGAGCAAGTATTTTTATCTAGTCCAATAATTTAGAGTGACCAGTTCCTGTTTCCTAACGCTGCAACTGAGTTGAGAATCACAAATTTCTTTGACTTCAGCTTCACTTGATAAAAGACATCACAAGTCACCGACCCTCGGCAGCAGGATAACCATCTGCGGGTGAAAACGTCATCTGGTTCCAAAAGAGTTTCTAATTACAAGTGAAAATTATTCGGGACGAATGACGAAAAAATTGCACAGAAAAAGTTCATTCTGGAAGATTAAGATGTGCAGACAATAATTCAAGGCAACCAGACAACTGTGTGAAAGCTCAAGCAACACCGTATGCAACCACAAACGTATGCCAGTATTTGCATTTATTTCATGAAGGGCATCATCTACCTCAGCTTGCCAGAGAGCCACTGGCCACTTGTGGGCGAGCATTAACTTTGCTCTCTCATTCTGAATGGCCAACTAATTTACAGCAGGAAATTGCTTCCTCAAGTGACGCTGGTAATCAGCACGCCGCTCTCGCACCTTCATCGTGGTCAGACAGTCAACTCCTTCGGCAAGCCTGGAAACCGTCTGTCAATGAACTCTTTGTACTTTGCCCTCAGGGCATTCACTGCACATGAAAGAAGCATGTTAGGCATTGCACTTACGTTCTCCATTGTATCTGCTCAGTACCACAGTGACACTGAACCATTCCAATGAAAAAAGCCCCAACATTACAATCTCCCACGGCATAATGGTGGTGGTTCCTATTACAGCTGCCCTGCCTCACCGCAAAAACATACACTGAATAGTTCGAATGAAAAAATTTCCTCCCATTGGTCATGATGACCAAGAGGACCCCTCCTAGTCGATGCCAATGGTCCTAGTTCAAATTCAAAATCTCTAAAAACACACCATCGGATCCCCCAAAATCAGAAAATGAAGCTTCTCCATGAATAGTACCCGAACTCAGCTGCAAATGGAAACCATTATGCCATGGGGGAGCTGTATGTTATTCTTGAGAGGGGCAAAAGATGGTCCAATTACCTTCTAGGCCTTATTCAGGTTTCTTAGAACCAGAGACGCGTGCAGTTTTGGACTGCCCAGTACCTGCTGTCTCAGAAGGCTTCTTCCCCTTACTCTTGGGCAACTTCTCCGTTACTGTGGATTCAATGTAATTCAGGAGATCTTTCTCTGCAGGTCAAACCCAACATCGTGGCGTCAACATATATGTAATCTGGTAAGCCCTCACACGCAGCAGTCACAATTTGCTGGTTAAGTATACAACCATTACCGTAAATGTTGTAATAAAGTCGCCATAAGTTTGAAATTGAACAGAGAAGAAATTGAAGAGAAGTACCTGGTAAGACACTGGCATTCACCAGAAATGCTGGAACGTTCGTACTCTCCAACTACACAATAAACAATCAGGTAATACGTTAATTCATATAAATATAGAAACTATGTATCCCATAAAAGGAAATTATCGACATAAAACTCAAGATTTTCCGAATGCAAAGCCAATTATTAAAAGCCCAGCTAGGAAGGCTTTACGATATATACAACCAGAACCAACACCCGAAAATCTTGATTATGAGGATGTACACCAACTAAACATCTGATTTAGAGTTGGTTCAAGGTCGTCTATCAAGTAAAACTTTGAATCCTCATAAATTTTGCGCACAGAATCCAAATAAGATAAGACTTGGCCCGTCGGAATCCTCCTTTATTGATATCAAGAATATACCAAAAAATCACCATTCTAATAATCGTAACTATGCTCAGCACAGAAGCTGTCGATTTCAGTTGTACATACATTAGTTTGAACTACAACACATATCCCAAGAAGAGACATACATCATTGAGCAAAATATGAGACGAATTACTATTGAAATAATATCCTCCACTTTCACGAGCAAACAAATTTTTTAACTAGGCCACATAAATATGACGTACCAGTGATGTGAATCCCTTGGCAAGCTCGACAGGATCCACAGAGCCAGGACCTGATTGATAACCAGGTTGAAATTCATCTCCATTGTAGCCCGCTACAAACAAAGCACCCGCCTTTTCTGGGGTAACCTTCGAGATTTCAGGTACTGCTCCAGAGCTGCACAAATTATCTTCATCAAATGAAATTTCTAAGAAGAATCGGCTATAACACAGGACAAATACAACTTCCTACAGTTGATAAATAGGTCAGAACATTGACAAAAAAAAATCTAGCCGTGCGCAAGCGAAGTCAAGAGCAACGAGAAGAAAAGTCGAAATAAAAATGAAACGTAAAAACGCCCAAATGTTACAAACCTGTCGGCCGTCACCAACACGACAGAGGAAGGAGTTTTGTATAGGTTGGGAGCCCCGGATTCTTTACTGGAAAAAAGACGGGCCACTCCTTCCTTGCTCCAAACTAAGCCAAGATCAGGTGATACTGCTGCTTTCAGCAGTCCAGCGTTCTTTTGGATCACCGACTCTGGTGCAAATACCAGGACTGTCGCACCTCCTTCAACCAAGAGTCTGCAACCTCTCGCCAGACGATTCAGTTCAAGTAATCTCTTTTGCGCTTAGCAGACATCTCAGCCCTATTAATTGGATTTTAGCCAGAAGATGTTTATCGATTGTTTATTATCCATTTATAATATGTTAATGAATGACTTTCCTTTCATTCACTATATCTAGAGACTGTGAATTCAAACCAACACAGATGAAAGTGGTCGTGACCTTGTCGACGTAATTTCACAGAATAGCGTATCATATCGCTCCAACTTGTGAGTTAAGCTCAAATTTGACAATATACTGACAGAATCCCAATATCAGATGAGGATCAAGAAATTGAAGCAAATAAATTAGCTAGTTAAGCATATGCGAATAATTTCTTATACTGCAATATGGTAAAAGCTTAAAATATGCCTTGTAATCTACAATTATGTGAAAGCCATAGAAATTTAGAGATTACTGTACCACACCTTACTTGATGTACTCTTATCAAAATCAGATGATCAAGTCACTCACAAGTCTTACATGCAAAGTTGTTTGCACTAGATTGGATCACCTTTCGTCGAACAGCTAAGAACCCATTTAAGTTGTTCGGGTGTCTATTAATAAAGAGCAGAATGACATACTTACCGAGCCGAAAGTGGGAGAGCATCTCGAGACAAGATGCTGGGTGCTGTTAGAGCAGCCAATGCCTTTTTGACGGTCTCAACATCTGAAAATGCACTGCCCCCCAAGATCATGGCTGAGCGATCGTAGTCGATTGCTACAAAAGCTCCCTTGTCCTCACTAGTAAGTCCAACACTGTCGACATCGAGTGGACTGCAAAGCAACAAACACAAGCACCTGGTGTTATCAATTGTATAAAAGGCAGTTCTGGTGCATGACTAAATCAATATATTTGAACATATCCTTGAAATAACAGTTAACACAGCCAAACAAGCAACTTCAAATGATGCATCTAACAAGTGTATTTGACCAGTGACATTACCTGTAACTGGAAGCAATGTAAACTGTGAAGGGGAACTCTTGATAAGCAACTTTGCTAGTAGGAGATGGTTCAAGGATGCTTCGGAACAGTAATGCACTGGAAGGGCTGTCGGAGATGGTCCGCACTTTGGCATCAGATCGAGGGGACGAGCCAATTGCACCATCGTGCACGTAAAGCTTTGGAGAATTGGTGAGGGATACTACCACCTGCATAAACAGACTATTTCCGTTGGTCTGGTACAACTAGAGAGCGCTTGGAACCCAGAGAATTTAACGAAGGTAGTTGCCATAAACGCCCTGTCATTGAATCAATAATACCAAGGTTTGCGCACCATCAAATCTAGATCACTAACCTCTCTGAAAAGTCGGTGGAAGTGAGTTTTGCTGATGCCCGCAGCTCCCACGCTGTACGAACCCCGCGCATAAACAGTCGTCGACTTGGTAGACTCTGCAGAACAAAGAATGACGTCCGCTGTGTCAGAGCTGCAGACGTTGAACACAGAAAAGGTGATAAATCCATGTATATGGTTATCTCAAAGAATCCTCTCATGGACGTTCACACATCATCTTGGTTAATAGGGTTTTAAAATACAAAGCAGTTCACTCAGAAAGGAATCAAGTCGACGGTCACAACAGAGGCAACTGATATTGTATGGCCTTGTATGGTAGCAAATATGTGTCGATGCATCCCGAGACTGTACCTGGAATCGTGGCATTGAGTTTCCTCAGCTCTGACTCTCTCAAATTACGATAAGCCTCCCCTTTCGGCGCAATTCCTTTGGCACATAGAGCCCAGTTAAGGGCATAGTTCATTCCTGGACCCTCCCTGCCAAATTTGAATTCAAATCTTCAATACAAAAGATAATCAGATATACACGAGATACAAGAAATCGAAATAACTCCAAATTTGTGTGCACACCCTACGCGACAGTTGACACTAACCTCTAATACGAACTATAACTACATCATGGCAAAGTAGGTGAGAATATTGCACAAACCTTGGGAACTCAATCGGCGGTCGTTGACCAGTAGCTGACTCTGTGGACTACAGACGATCACTTTCAAGTTAGATAGCTTCTTATACAATATCGAAACATCATCAGAACATCTGTATTGTCAAAGTAACACATCGTTAAACCACGCTCAATTCAGAAACCCGTTCTTATCGTACACTGCAGCTGCAAGTCAGACAACTGAGGTGCAAATTGAGCATTCTCACTACGAGTAGCACTGCATACCCTAACGCTATTCAGACTCTCACAGAAAATCTGCACCCTGTGCCACAGCGTAAACCGCTGCCAGGAAATGCTCTGTTCATTATAAAGCGTCATCACCCAGTAATCAGGTTGCCCCCGTAATCAGTCATTACGCCTTTTCCATCCGGCACTCACCCATAATTTTTCATTTCCTGGCAGTGGTTTCCGCAGGGCAATGCCCTGTGAAGAGGGCATTATGGAAAATAAGGGCCCTGGCTCTTCGGCTTCGTCATCCTCGTCCAAACCCTTATTTTCCAAAATACCCTTTTCACAGGGCATTGCTCTATACGAAAGCAGTACAGCCAACAGACTTCAGGTAATAGAGCAAGTCGCACTTCGTTACACAACACAGACAACGAAAGTGGCCAGAAACCCTAACAACATTCAGACTAAAATGTAGTCTCACCGCAATAGATTTCCACGAAGAAATCCTCTCAATAAACCCTAATTCCTCTAACGAAACACGGGATCCCACACCGAATCTAAAGATGCCTCCCATTGCAACAATTCGCAGAAAAGGCCACTCCACAACAATTACAACGATTAACTACCTGCAATATCACTCTCCACTTCTCATTTACCAAAAATGCAGATCACACATTCGTCTTCTCACCGAACCTTAAAACCCGTAACGAAATACCCGATCCGATACAGAATCTGAAAATGTCTTCCGATGCATGGATTCAAATAAACGATCTCCCCTCCACAAACATTACAACGATTAGCTACTTGCAATACCACACTCCACTTCGCATCTCCAAAAAATGCAGGTCCCAGGCGATCGAGACCTAAAATGAGAAGTGCGTACCTTCACTTGAACAGCAGCACAAGCGGGCGCCGAAACGTGCGTGTGGCGCGTTGAAAGGCGCGCGAGGCGCTGCACCACAACCCTCCTCATGACGTCCCTTTGCAAATCCGCCGAGACACGGAGAGCACAGTGAAGTGCAAGTCTTGCTGTTGCTTGGCCCGCAGCGTGCTTTCACAACATTCACGGATGTGCTCTACGAGAGGAGGAAGACGATGGCACAGGCTTTGATCGACGAAAATGTGATGAATGAGTAGTGACGAGAAATATGTTTTTCATCCATTGGGGAGAGGCCAAAACATTAACTATTGAAGGACTCTAAGGTCAAAATGTGGCCGATGGATGACCAATGTTAATTGTAGAAACAAGAATGCACCTACAGGTTCAATAATCAGAGCAGTTTTGGTGACCACTTTGGTCATGGGGGTCGTGTCCTTTAAGGGTTAAATGCATGTTCTCCCAACTCCCTATGTCCCAAATATGCTCACCAAATTGATTTTTTATTGATTGATCAAAGTTGATGTTGGGTGATACTTGACTTTGGGGAATGGAATGGGGGTCACAATTGACACAGACTTTATTGCATCTTCTTGCAATTTCATTGGGTACTTGTTTACAAACACTAAAGTCTGGAGTTTGGGGAGAATTCCTACTGTGACTCCCAACCATACAAGTGTAAAGATCTCCAACCATACAACCATTGACAACCTCAAGGGACCTTACAATTTGGGTTGAGTTTGGGGCTTTGATTTAAGGCAATATTCTTCCTAAAGATTTTGAAGTTTCTTTTGAGTTGCAAAAATTGAATTCTTTGGAGCCATTTAAAATTATTTTTTCATCTACATATTTGTACTTTACTCATTTAATAATGGTGATTTAATTTATATTAAAAACAATTAATATTTGTTGATTGGGTGACAAAAACTTGATTTTCTAGACCAATAATGAGTTTTGAAAAAAAAAAAAAACTAAAATTCACTAATAAAAAAATCACCTAAGTATAGGGGTGAAGATAGATTTCAACATAATTGTGATAGAAAGAATCCATTTGAGGGCTAAAGGATGAAGATTAGGGTTATTTCGCAAAATGTTCTCAAAGTCTAGCTTTACGCATTATTAATTGTACAACAAGATTTATTTCAAAATATCTTTTAATCCTAAAGCAATCATACTACAGACATTGGTTGGATGACTTTCTTTGGTACCATAGAATGCACCTATTGGTCCAAAAATTTAATCATATTTGAGTGAGTACCTATGACTGAGGCGGCATCCTTTTAAGGTTAATGAACAGATGAAATACGTAAAAAAATCAAGTAATGGGAGGAATTTTCTCATAATTCTCCCAAAATCCTAATTGTTAGAAGATCATGTAACTTATTACTAAAGGATCAACAAGCATCACAAAGGCCAGGAGGATTGTTCCCCTTATTGCCCCATATTTTATCCCTACAAAAAACATGTTTTATTTGTCATATATGATCAAATTTTCAAATTTTCAAATTTTGAATTCATGTATGCAATTAGAGGCCCCAAATTGTCAAGTAGAGGTGATGAAATACAAAATTTATGTAGCAGAAAATAGGGGGCAATTTTTACATTTACCCTTGGATGGGGGCGATAAGGGGGTCAATCCTTCGCCAACAGTTTCGTCAAAAAAAAAAGGAAATGACTTCATGCACAACGAATGTATCACACTGGATGAAAGTTCTCAAGAGGATGAATGTGGTCATGACTTTCAGGTTGAGTGAAGCCCCAGGAAGAGGAAGAGGAAGACCAACAAGAAGCACTCCATCCTCGCAGCAAAGCGGCGATGGCGAGTCAGCTATGGTGATGGAGGTATCGGAATTCAGCTTTCTTTTCGAGCCGACGCTCGACTCCGACGTGCTACGCCTCATACTCAGCCACTTGCGCCTGCCGTTGCTCGCGCGCGCCGCTTGTGTGAGCCGGAGCTGGCGTTCCGTCGCCACGGATCCCGACTTACTCATGGGATGCTTCAAGGCAGAGTGGAAGCTGCGGGAGGTTGTCGGCCGACCATCATCCGGTCCGAAATTCTTCCACCGTGGTCTGCGACAATTCGCAATCTCGCATCCCTTGCAACGGTGGGATACCGTGGATAGCTTGGCTGTGAAGTATGATGTTCAGGTTCGTGATTGACTTTCTATCTGTCGATTGTTTCTCCGCAAGTGTGCGAGATTAAGTTCAATTTCTCGATTCTTAAGCGTTCAAAGCGTAGATTTAGAGCATTTGAAGACATGGAAAATTTCTTCTATGATGGTTTTCCTTAACCGACACTACTGGTTAGTATTTTAGCTGACGTCACTCTTTCGTCTTGTTTTGAATTTACTTATAGCGGAATCGGGTTGTGTAATTTTTTTTTCTGTACTAGAATTAGGTGGACTATATGCACTTTTTTTATAGCAATTCTTGATTATTGGAGATTAATTTTATTTCCAATTGCTAGTTTTTGAAGCCTGCTAATTGTAGATTTATGGCGTTTGAAGAGATGGAGAGTGACTTCTTTGAACTTCTTTCAACCGACTCTACTGCATATGGTCGTGTTATTAATGTAGAATGACATCATTCTCGTTCTGAATTTACTATACGAGGAAATTTCTTGTGTCGGTATGTAGCTGGATCGCGTTATGTACTTTCTTTTTTTCTTCACTGGAAATCGGTGGACAATTTGCATTAGTTTGATAGCATATCTTGATCGTGGAGACGTCATGTTAATTGTTGATCGCTGGCTTGTTTGGACCGTTTGGTTACTCGCATCTAAAGATTTCTATGATGCGATTGAATTTTCTTGAGGAATTGCATATGGAATTCAGCTTTTCGCTGTTTGACATATGTATCAAGGAATTGCGAATCGGGGCGTTTTACCCTTGTTGTACCTTTTCTCAGAGCGAGATTGAAACCTATAGGCAGAGCGAGATTGGAAACCTCTGAACCTGTTCATGTCTATTGGTAATCACTTATCTCTCCAATTAGTGAGTATGGCTATCATAACCGAATCCATAGAAGTAATGTGAATGTAGAGCGCTATGATGTGGCTAATCAATTGCTGATATTTTGACTGCTTGTTACGGTCGCGCACTTTGGTGGGTGATCAAAGGAGTAGTGTACCGCCATTTTATACGCTTTAGCCATGTTCATGTTTATACTGTGTACTGTTGTCTGGAAATTGCTTAGCTCTCTAATTTTCTAGGTTCAGATGAACTCACTTAATTTTCAGCTTAAAGCCGATATGAGAATGACTTTACAGTGGTTTTGCCTGAATCTACAGGCTACGGAGATTAGGAATCTCAATAATATGGGAAGCGACCATGACATACATCGCCGCAAAAGGTTATTGATACCAGTATCAAAGTCGCAACTCCTAGCTGGAAAAACATGCTACGTGGAGTTTGACGAACACGCAAAATGCGAGTTGGCGGTGTTATACGTGCGAGGGGAACCAAGTAGATCGAAAGACGCCCAATATAGTGAAATGCTTATGGTTGGGAGGTCCTTGTCAGGAGAACCCAGAGTTACCGAAATAGGTATTCTACACTCTTCAAACAGTTCTACAGGCACTAGCACCGAGCATGCCAACGCAGCAAGAGGTGGTGTGATAGGTAGTCTTGATAGGTTTAGTTATGGAAGAGGTGTGGATGAGGCTAGGCCTTCTTCATGCGGCAAAGAAAAGGGTAAGTCTGTTGAAGATGATGAAATCACAAGTATGGCCTTTCGAAGTTCCGAGGAGAACATTTCAGGCTTGACCGATGATCTTTGGAGAAAGATTTTTGAGCTCTTGCCAGTTACGGCGCTGGGGCAGGCTGCCTGTGTGTGTCGCCTTTGGCATTCTATTGCAACTGATCCTGCTGCATTGGCATCTGCATTTATGATTCCGTGGAAACTGAAGGCGGTCGTTGGAAGACCGATGTCCCCAAGCTTTTGGCGAGGCCAGCTTGGACAACTTGCTATATCTCATAAATTGCAACGCCAGGACACTATGGCTGGCCTAGCTGTAAAGTACGGAGTGCAGGTACGTGGATTCTTTGATATTGATATCCCACCAGGCTGGTAACATATTTTGTTTATGATTTTATATTTGTAAACCATAGAACGTTAGATTTCTAATCGATCACTCTCTAACAATAAAAGGAACTCCGATATCTTATCTATTAAGTGAATTCCATTTTGGTTTGCAATTGAATCTTATTAATTCTCTCGTTCTTTTTCAAAGCGTAATAGTTGCGAAGTTTTGTTATTGTGGAGCAGGTTCCAGAGATTCGCAGGGTCAACAACATGATGAGCGACCATGGCATTCATTCGCGGGAGCGTTTGCTTATCCCAATATCCCAGCCCGAGGTACTTGTCGGGCAGACTTGCTTCATTGAGGTAGACGTGTTCGCAAAACGCGAAGTAGGAGTGGTTTATCTGGACGGGTCCAAACCCAATAGGAAGGAAGCTACGCGTGCTGCAGAGAAGGCACAACACAGGCTGAAGAAGGAAGTTATGGAATCTTTGAAGAGGAGCCTGAAGGTTGACGACAGCACAGCTCAATACTATTTCTCGCTTGATGACGGTGACCTTCGAGGCGCCTTACAGGAGTTCACCGAGGATCTTCAATGGGAACGCGCAGCACAATAAGCTCGTTCTGTATCTTTTAAACGGATCTCGATACTTGAGGCTGTCAGACCACAGTTTACCGTGACAGTAATTGGAGGGATGTTCATCTTGTCAGACTGTAAATACCATTCAATGTTCTTCTGCATCATGTACATATTTGAGTATTTGACATCAGCGTATGACAGGCAAAAGACCCATCACAGACATCTTGGGAATGACCCATTCAAGTCTTGAATTAACACATGACAGACTTTTTGCAATAAATGAGATTTGGGCTGCATTAGGTTGAGTTAGTGGTCACAGTCAATGTCTTGGATGATGGTGGTGGAGTGATTAGTGACTACAATTGCAACTTCACCTCTTTAGTGAAAATTCATCATACAAAGTGATTTTCTAGGCCTTGATGTTGTGACCATGTTAGAAAATATGAGGGTATATGAGGGTATTTTCAATAATCCATGGATCACCCTTTGTAGTGTATTTTGACCATTTTTTACTATTTACTCTTGATGTGAATTTCAAGCATAAAAATGATATATTTTGAATTTAAGTTTGACTAATGAATAGGAGCTTGTCAAGTGTAGATTCTACTCCAATTGAAAATTTTGAATTTTTTTTAAATTTCAATATTTTATAGCAATATGAACTTTGGGTCTATAATCATGGTTTATTGATTTTCTAATTTCACAGTGTCACAGTAACTTTGGTTCATACCATGATGTTCTATTTTGAAAATCGGATACCAAATTAGACTTCAAAAAGGATTTTTCAAAAATATAAACTACCGAAATTAGTAACTTGATAAGGTTTATTTAACTTCAAAGTTTTATCCATACCAAAATTTGGTGCCTCGGGCATTTAACTTGATAATTTGTTCTAATTAATAGTTCATTTTCAAAATCGGATACCAAACCATTTTTTCAAGTACCAAATGTAGTTTTTTTCTCTATTTTCTTTAAACTCTAAATAGAATTTTTATTGATTTTTTCATCAATTTTTGGTGGATATATTCAAATTGTAATAGGGGATTTGTCCCAATTCCACACATTGGCTAACTTTGAACTAGCCACCATTTTTTTTTAATGTTGAGTGAGCAATATCCACACCTTTCCTCATTTGAATGCAATGCTCTCTTCGATTTACTATAAATACAAATAATTCACCTATTGGTCCAAAAATCAAATCATTTTTGGCTCACTACCTTAGTGATAAGTCTCATACTTTCAAGATTAACCCTTGAATGATACAATGGACATTTATTGTTTGATGGGTGATAGAGAAGTGCAAATGTTCATCCTTGAAATTTTGTGTGGAAAGGTCTTGTATTGTAATTTGACCTCCAATAATTGTTCTTGTTTTTCTTAAGCAAATGATTCATATGATATCCCCCAAAGATGATTTCCACAATGACCAACCCGTCCTTTAAGGGATTTAATTCTTGAAAGGTGAGTTGGTTACCATAGAAATTATCTGTTTGGATATCGTGTGAATTGTTGGCTTAAAATAATGCAAAAGCACTCATTGGAAGTCAAACTATTGTAGATGAATAGTTGCATTTATATCTTGTATGGAGAGATTCTTTGTCATTCATCAACTGAAAAATGTCCTCTATGTTGTTTACGGGTTAAGTCTAGAATGACAAGCTAAATAATGACCACTAATTTCAAGCCTCACTAATCAACATCCTACTGTCTACTATTTTGCAACTAGATATAAATGAAATCTTTTATATTTTCTTTTAGAGATGAAGGCATATATCTACTGTAAGTCATAAAATTTTCAATTTTTGGGGGAAAAATTTGAAATTACTATAAATCTTTTAAGAAATAATTGAAGAAATTTAATATCAAATACAAAGTATACTCGAAAAATCTGAAATTTTCACCATATATGTATGTTATAGTTTAGAACATCATGGTATAAACCAAAGTTATCATGCCACTCTAAAATTAGAAAATCAACAAATCATGGTGATAGGCCCAAAATTCATATTGCTATATCAAGTGAGGATGAACATATTGCTAATTTTTCAAAATTTCCAATTGAAGTAGAAACTGCACTTGACAAACTTCATTTCATTAGTTAGGCTCAAATTCAAAAAACATCATTTTGATGCCCAAAGTTCACATCTAGAGTCAACAGCAAAAAATGGCCAAAATACACAAGTGTGATCCATGGATTAAGCACCTTCTTCTTTAGAAAAGTTAGTAATACCATAATGAAGAAATTCGCAATAGTATTCACTGAAAATGTACCCAAGCAACTTCATTTGCAATAGTATTCATTGAAAATGTACTCAAGCAACTTTGAAAGAAAAGAAAATTTACATAAAAAATGTTTTTTTTCCATCTTGCAATCTTAGATGAAGTCATCCAAAGAGACACTAAGTGTCTACAACAACATTACAAGGTTAACCTTGGAGCGCTCTAACATCTAATTTATGGACATTGAATAGATTCATATTCTTGTTTCTTGCTTATTGCTACTTGGATGAAAGTCATCCTAATTTGTGGAGATACTTTATCAAGTGCTTCAGTTGTCCTATCTATCAATTGGATTTGGTATTACCAAAGTACAAATTTTTCTAAAGTTACAAACGTGGAAGTATGTCAAATGGTTGACCAAGACAAAATTGCATTGACTCTAGTTCAAAACAAGATTTGCAAAAATGAGGTCAAAGATATAATGAACACAACAATTCCAAAAAATCACCATGCCAAGCGAACCTCCTTTCAAATCCATCTCAACAAGTTTTACTCCAAAAAAGATACTCCGTATTTTGTTTGTAATCAAATTTTGAAAGAATAAAAATTCATAAAATTCATAAAAAACATATTGGTGAGAGCATTGGTGAATCAAACCATACGGATGGAATCTAGAATTCAAAACCTACAAGTTTCATTTGTATATTAATTCCAAAATATTCTTTCAAATAGTATTTTATAATGATTTTTCCCAAATCGTCAATTCTGGAGAAGACTCTGGACGTTTAGCAGTTAATCAGGTTCCAACTTTCAAGAGCACGCATAGTAAACTTTCAATAAAATTGTTCTCAGTATCCAACTGTTTGAATATTTGCGACAGACAATGATAGTGGGTCAAGTACTTATGATATTCCAGAATGTCATTCTCAAGGTCATGTTAAAAAGGTCTAAGTGTGTCATGACACAGTTTTCAAGAACTCCCAATCAGAATAGTAAGCAAATACAAATTCACAAGCTGAGAAAACGTTCAATTGAATTATTATATCCAGCAACATGGATTGAAAAATACAGAGAGAATTGCGCAGCTTTACACTCAGCAAATAATTCGAACTCAAGCAGAGTCGATGGCCATTGATTACTACAACGAATAGAGATCCCAGCAAGCAGACTACCCAGTGGCAAATTCTAAAACCTTCATACTATTCTACTCTAGATAATATTGATGATGATGAGGATCATCATCACCACACCAAGAGAATTAATCAAAATAGGGGTATCAATTCCTTGCAATACCTGCTCCGCAATTTGTACATTTGTTACCAAATTGGGCCCCTGCGCGCAATCTTCTGTCTCCAAAGTAACAGCCCCTTCTTTGAGTTTTAGAACACAAATCTGAATTGCCTTCTTCTGCAGGCCAGCTCAGACACCCCCATGCCAGGCTATGAACTTGAGCAGTGAAATCACTTTGTCAGCCAGTACAAGAGAATCAAAATAGTGCATATGGAGGACACAGACCCAATGATGATCGTATCACGTGACTTTCTTCTTCGAATGGCAGTGAGGACACCATTGACCTGCAAAACCAAGAAAGGACAAAAAAATCTAAATAAATAATTGAATATTAGGTTTGTCAAGTGATTTAAAAAAAAGAATATCAGCTCTTATTCACGCTGAATAGAGTCTCAAGCAAGAATTTTCCTCCCTATACCACTTTATCATTTGAGGAAACTTCAAAACCTAAGTGCTAATGGTCAAAAGTGTCTACTTCATAGGACTTGAAATGAATCATATAGGAAGCTTTAAGGAAGGTAACCATATACACAAATAGAAAGAAACCATACCCTACAGATTTGAACAGTAAAAACATGTTTTTAATGTTTTTACAATTGACTGAATTTCTAAAGTGGAATTTCTATTTTAGACCAAGCATTTAGGGGTAAGATCAGCCTTGCCATTGAAGATCATTTTAACCCCTAAAGGCCTAATGGTCAAAAGTGGCTACTTCCATGCCTCCAGCAGTTGAACTGAATCATTTAGAAGCTAACAAGGTAGCTAACAAAATATACCAACAGAAAGAAGAAACCATGTCCACCATTATTAAACAAAAAAGATATAGTTTGGAAGTTAATATGACTGGAGATTAGCTTCCACAGTGAACTTTCAATTTTTTAGCTTAGGCACTTCGGGGTTCAGAGAAGCTTACCGATGGGAGTCTACTGCTGATGGTATTGATTTTTGTTGAGATATCCCCAAATGCGGACCGTTGATATCTCAAGGCATTGTATGCTTCGTGAGCATGACCAATGACAGAATCCATCTGCACCGAGAGAGAAACGCCAAATAATGTTACAATCTTGTCCCAATTTAATGATCGCAATATATATAGTTCAATGCAACCAAATAAACTGTTCAAGTGCTTGTTTAATTTTCTGCTGAAACTAAAATTCATGTCCAGTACACTTCATTTCGTAATAAACCAAATATATTGGCGGTGTTCAACTATAGTGGGCGAAAATTAATGTGGATTCCCAACAACTATGCCCGAGGGGGTTGTAAGCTATTTTGTAACATCCAAGGTGGCCAAAAGTACCCCACTGAATTTGGAAAATATATATTACTGTGACCTCTTGTAATTATTGAGATCAACAGTTTGTGCTGTTTGTTACCTGAGCAGTACTTCTGTTGATGGTTGCTTGTTCCCGCAGAAGAGATTGTTGTTGAAGACCAAAGTCACCGTCATCCATGAAGCCATTTCTCTCATCACCTCTGCTGAAATGCTGCAAAAGCTCCGCGTGCTCCCGACTGGCTTTTGCATTGACACGTATCCTTGCAAACTCCTAAGTATGAAAAAACACGACTGAATTACAAAACTCATCACAGATCAGGAATGGCAAGCCCAAATTTACTACTTTTAAGACTAATGTACTTTGCATAGGTTGAAGCAACAAGCTTAAAATTTATAATCCACATCATGCTACAATGTGCTCATTGACATTGAACAAATTTAAAATAATTCATGCACCAATCAGAGAGTCAAATTTCTTGTTATCTCAAGTTTATTGATTCAACCGCTACAACCTAAAGTGACCGTTAACTCGGTACCAAGCTTTGCTGGTGGTTGACAAACAAGAAGGCACGCAGCCACAGCATACACAACAATTAGCTACACTACGAGAGACTATGAAACTTTCATAGCGCAGCTACAAAGCTATGCAAGGCCCTATAACTTACTTCATAGTTTAGTTGCACTGAAGATGTAGCTTTTTTATGTTCAGGATTAGAGCTCAGCTTTCAAGTAGCAAAAAACACTGTCAATAGGAACCTAATAAAAAACTTCTCAAATCACTCTAGACGTAACTTGCGTTAATGCAATTGGCCTCCTCTCCTTGGGCCCAGACCCACCAAAGCACCAAGCAAGATCTCTACGTAGAGTGTGATTCCTGAAGCTAAGGACGAAGAATTGCAATTTGTTGAATTATTATTTAAGGAGAGGACCAAAAGCTAACCTGACTTAGTTCATGCAGGATGTTGCTGTGCCGTGCAAGTGTGTGCGAAAGAACATCCGATCCGGCATTGGAAACCCAGTTCTGCATGTGCTTGTTCACTTCGTTGAGTTGCTGCAGCAATCGCTCGATTTCGGCCTCACTTCCATCTCCTTGCCCATCCTTCGGTGTTCCTCCTCTCCGAAACGACGACAGCTTCACGTCCAGCTCACTCTCCAGTTTCCTTGCCTGCACTCGAAATTATTAAAAAAAATTGAAAACCTTTTAACACAAATCATGTGGACTGAAATGTGAAGTTGTCAATACTCTGAAACGGTCTAAGGAGCGCAAACGTAGAAAGCAATGACGCCTTTTCTGTTCTAATCACAGTCACGCCCTTGAGGTTCATGCTTTCCAGGAATTCACAGAATCCCAAGAGAAAAATTCCTTAATTTGTCCACTACTTCAGATCCACTCTTAATCTCTCAAGCGAAGGAAGTTAAAAGAACGCTTCCATCCGTGTTCGCGAAAATCAGGACACTCAAACTTCTTTAATCCTAGTACCTTCTTTGGGTTCCAACTTTTTCACTACGACAAAGTCTGAAAATGAGACAAGTGTGCTACAATTGATGATAGTGTGGGAAGTTTGCAACGTATTCTAGATACTCATTTTAGAGAAGGTCTTTTTTTTTCAAAAGATTTGAGTGCATCGAACACATAGTTCGGTAAAACTGAAAAGCGAGCAGGAAATCTAATTTTCTAAATTCTCGTTTGTTGCATCCACTGAAAGAATGGGAAACATGGAGGCCGAAGCAAACCGATCTATACCACAGCCAGATAGACAGAGAGACAGAGAGAGATGAAGAGAGACAGACAGACAGACAGAGAGAGCAAGACAGAGAAATCCAGAGAGAGGGAGAGAATGCTGAAGCTCAACGAAACTTTGCAAGGTACGCGATTGAAAGAAAGGAAGAGACTGCCTTGTTTTCCTTGAAAAATCTGAGCTTATTAGGTCACAACCCCAAACGACATCTCTGTCTCTCTTTCTCTCTCTCAATCTTTTTACACGCATTGCCTTCATTAAACGCATCTGAATGCGAAGATTAAGAATAGGTTTGATCCGTACCTGCTTGCGTAAGTCATCCCACCCCGCCGTTCGAGCCTTGGGTGACCACCGAGCTCCCAACGCCATCGCCAGGGTGCCCGATCTTTTTTCAGCAACCCGAAACACAGGCTTCCTTCGTCCTCACCTCCACAAATCACAACCACGTTCGAAAAAAACAAAAAACAAAACACTACAAAAAAGCCACCATACCGGAAGCACGCAACCACCAAACCTTTGAAAGATCAATCAAAACACAACAAAGCGTTAACCGGTTCTAGCGGCATCACCGAACCCTAGAAGCTCCGAAACAGCAATGAATACAACGTTTGTTGGAATGCATCATTCACCAGCAAAAGCTTCCACCTCCCAGCGATCCAGTGTGAACGCAGTCCCACTTGGTACCGGCAGCTGGCCTTGAACAGTGTCAGGAACACCAACAAGAGGTCCGCTTTTTTAGGGTTTGTTGTTTTGGGGAATATTTTTCTTATAATGAAGCTCCCGAGGTATGACTCCCGGCCTTGGGGTCGGTCTACGCCAACTCCCCTTTAGGATAAAGCAAGTGTCGTCTTAAAGACTGTTTCATATCAAGATCGTGTCAGTGTTGAATTGAATCTCTAATTGTACTCAATTGCCTCTCCGATTTTTTAAGCTTGTGTGCGATCATTTCCTCACGCTAATTTTTCGTGTTTTATGGGACGATCGAGCTTGTTGTGGTAATTTCCTTAGTGATGTTTTGAGATCACGATTCTTGCGAACTGTTGTGCGCAGGATTTCCGTTTGTGAATTGATCTTTTTGAGATTGTTGTTCACACTTTGGTTTCGAAATAGTAAGGGCTTCAAGATTCGTGTATGGTGCACTTCATCGCGTAGTAATCGCAATACACCCGCAAGATTTTGATTATTCCTTCTGTAGATAATCACCGATCGTCAGTTAGGAAGCTTCTTTGATCTCCTCAATTTGCAAGTACGTGCACTTGTAAACGTCAATTGAAACTTCTGAAAGATAGATCGTCTTCTGCAACTGTTTCGTCAAATCGAAATCGTTCCAATGGCAACGTAAGCTTACTGTTTTTCTGAGCACTTTGAGTTGGTCAAGTGGAGACTCTCTTCTGTCCAATTTCATTTTGTTACTTCGCCAAACTTCTTCTGGTGACACAAACTTTCTATTCTATTCTTTTCACTTGTAATCCGATCCATCCAATTATGGGTCATTTCAAAACCGTGAATCCTTAGCCCTTCCGATGTCGATCGAATTAGCAACTGAATTCTCAATCTCGGCAGTTCAATTGCAAATCTCTTGAAGTAAGATCCTGGTAAAAAGCTATGTGAACTTGAGGGGTTGTAAGAACTGGGAAATTAAGTCGAATTTCGGGTGCAATTGCTTGATCCTTGGCGAGAGTTGATAATGCTGCCAACCAGGAAGCATGCCGGCAAGGCCATTTGTTACAAGTCCCCACGTCGATTGCCGAAAGGGTTGGGTGAGATTGAGGAGATTGATAGAGAAGAGATGTCCATCAAAATGATGCAAGCGTTGGAGAGATTCATGCGCAAGTATCCTGCTGTTTGGAGTGAGACCTCGGTGCAGCATCTGCTGGTGGTATGTGCTTACGCTTCCTTTCTCCTTCCCTTTCTGAGTATGTAATTTAGTGCCAACATGAGTATAGTTCTTGTCATTGGGCTTGTTGAGTGTTTGTTGATTCTTGTTAGCAATTGGAATGGATTGCAACGCATCTAAGAGTGTCTTATTTGAATTCTGAATGCAGAAGTTGTGAAGGTTCAAAGTTTTTTTCTGGTAGACAATTGGAAACTGACACGAGAATAATTCTTAATTTTTATAAGACTTGTTAGGAATTGAAATGGGATTCAAATGCATTTGATGTAACTTATGTGTTGTTTGGCTAACCTTCTATATGCAAAAGTTGTGAAGGTTCAAAGTTCTCTTTGTACATGCATGACTGAAAAAACTAGTTCTTATTATGAGACTTGTGTGCAAGTGGAATGGGATTCTCTTTACTCATTTAATTATGTATTATTTGGAATTTGTTTATGAAAGTTGTGAATGTTCAAAGTTCTTGTTGGAAATTATTGAAAATTTGACATGTGTATAGATCTTATTAGTAAACTTGTGAGCAATTGGAATGGAATTCCTCAACACATCTGTATTGTTTGGATTCCTTATAAAAAAGTTGTCAAGGTTCAAAGTTTTTTTTTTTTGTAGATGATTGGAAACTAACATTAGAATAGTTCTTAATTATGTGACTCTTTAGGTAGAGTACATTCAATTGAACAAGTATTGATCCTTCACTATGCATTGATCGAAAAAAAATATGGTCAATATTACAACTTCACAATATTGAAATAACATATGCTAGGTCATTGGCATTCCTCCTAGATGTATTATTTGACTACTATATGCAATATTATTTTTAGGTGTTGATATTTAGACAATGACTTCTCCAAATAGTATCCTCTATTGATAATTTACAATGTCTTAGTTTCCTTGAACATTCCTAGTTCTTTTTCAGGGTTTGTCATTTAAACAATATTGATTAAGGATTCTCATACCTCAATAATATTATGTTGAATCATCATTCAATAGGCTCTTCATTCACATGGGTATGAAGCCTACGTTTCTCCCCTTTGTCTGATGAGATTTATTCTTGGATGTGTGCACAGGAAATCGCTGATACTCAATACGCTAGATCGGAGAACAGTGAAGCGGAAGAGCACTTGCACACGGTGATCATGGGCATGTTGGTGCCCATGGCAAAGATTATGGAGGTTGAGCAGGCGTCTGTAAAGGTTGAGAAACAAAAGATTCATGAAGCCACTCTTGCATTGCAGAGGGTCCAAGAGGAATGCCAGTACGCTCTTGCCGACTTGACCAAAGAGCACGACCGGTCATCAAGGTACAAATTTATAATTCTCTATCACCGCTTCAGTCTACATGAAAAAAATCAGACGTCGCATAACTTTTCTTTCATGCTTGCAAGTCTGCACATCCTCAAGAACGTTATGCTTCATGTTAGTGATGACTTCGTAGACTGACTGATTGTAGGGACTTAGAGGAACTAGGAAAGGCTCTTGAAGAGAACAGGATAGCCGCAGAGGAGGCAGGGAGGAAGCTAACGGAGAAAGAGAATCAAATCCATTTTCTGCTGCAGCAGCAACAAGACCTTGTCATCCGCCTCATTTGCGGAGGACCAACAGAGTTTCTAAAATGGGCAAAGGAGGAGATTCAATCCCGTGGCTTAGTCGACCTCCAGAGTGAACTCGAGCATGCTTGGTCGCCCTTCACCAAAGACCAACACAACAAAACGCTCGATCCAGAAGCTCCCAAATGCTCCAAGGAACTGAGAAACACCTCCGATTCTTTGGTGGAGCCAGCGTACATTAAGACTCTGTTCGTTCAAGACCCCACATCAATGACCACAGGAGCGAAGGAACCAGAAAGAGAAACGTCAAGTTGCTGCAACCAACTTGGGTACAAGGACAGTGAGAAACCTGCTCTTACAAAAATGATGATGTCGTTGCTGTGTGAGGCGGTTTCGGAAACGTTCCAGCAGATGGGGGAGAGCTATAGCCGGCTGAAGGGGCCATCGTCCCTGCCCTCGGCTGTTGCTGGCTTCTGGATGGGTCTTGCTGGTCGCATGACGTGCTTGGCTATGGTGACGATGTTTCCACAGCTGGTGCACAAGAGTAGGAGTATTTCCTCTCAACAGGGTTAGTCTCAATCCTAATGAGCTCTGATTGCTACAATACTTGAGGTTTCATATTGGTAACTGATCACTTGTGCAAGTCAGTGTCTACTTCCAATAGAAGGTGTCAATAGTAGCACTCAGTCACTCACTATCAACACACATGGGGTGTGGTTACTGCAAACAGACTCTTTTATTCATGATGGTCTCAGGGCCAAAATCACCCTCCTTCTAGAAGTTTCAAATTCTGAAGTTATAATGTCCACTGAGGGCATCCCAAAGAAGGCGTATTCCTCATGAACTACCGTTTTCTTCAAGGGAAGAGAGATCAGTGGTAGCCTACCGGCAGTACCAACAAATTAAGAAAGAAAAAAACGTGTACTAAGAGAAGTTTATTGTAGGACTTACCAGCTGAAGTCGCCATCGATTAATATGGCTGACCAAAATTAGTTAGTTAGTGTCTTCTAACAGAGTCAAGTAAGGGATTTCAGCATGTGTATCCCGGTTTAGGGTGATCATATGCTTAAAGATGACAATTTTATGTACTGTATAGATTGTACAGACAAGCGCAAACAAACATTTTCTTCCCTTGTAACTGGGTGCCCCGTGTGATGTGGATGTTGCTCCGGAATCAAGTTCCTGGCATACGGAATGAATGGCCTTGCAAAGGCCAATTTGTTTTTTCATGACAAGTCCTGGAGATAGAACGGGCCGCTCTCTTCGATGTCCCACCTGAGTTATGGGAGACATGCAAGAAATTAAAAAATGCATTATAAAGTGAGGGTGCCAGGTTCTGTATCTTGGCAGATTGAATGAAAAAGAGCCTTACAAGAAAAAGGAGAAACTCCAATCCTAAAGCCAATGTGAATGAAAAGCTTGTAGATATGCTATGTAAAAGGTATGTTTACAAGTGGCATCGGGAGTGGTGTTGGCAAAGTGAATCTAATCCGAAGGCATACCAACCTGCATTCCAAACACCCTCCCTAACAACAATTGTAAACAACTTTTAAGATAACAATAGATGTAATTAAAAGCATCCCCTACATTATGTTAGAACTAGCCTCTAGAAGAGAGCAATTTCAAAATAGTGCCCCCAAACTCCAAAATGTGTCGGCTTAAGTATTTCCAGCAACAGAACCGGTAAGTTAATCAACGGCACAGCAACTGCACTGATAACTCAGTAATGCAAACAAACAAGTAACCACATGGGATCCGTGAACAAAAACACCCGAGTCAATACAAATGAGATGCACGTCAATTTCAAAGAGAGTACATTGGAGCTCCACTTCCAAAGAGAATAAACTTCTCTGGATAGTGGTACCCGTCATTGACCAGTAGAAACCCGGAAGTACTCGGTAATGGTCAATTTGCTGAGTCAGACCGCTCAAACACTTGCCTCCCTGACGCTAAACTTAATAAATTCAAGAGGCCTCCACCGGGCTCACAAGAAAGGTGGGAAGATCACCCATCTCCGAGGGTACTTCTTCCGTCCATCCTTGCCATCAAATGTCTGCAAAATCGTATCCACAACTACAATAAGAAACCGAACACTGAATAAAACCAGGAGCACAGACCAAGCTAGAGGTTGATAAGTCAAATCGTCCATCATATTGAAAAAACAAAACAAAAAACGAAGTAACACTCTTTGAAAGAGTAATTGGAAGGTTTCCACCCAGATCTCTTTAACATCACATCCTCTGTTCTCTCCCCTAGATTAAAAACCTGTTCTGTATTCTCCCTATCCGTCTCATGAAGTTGCATACAAATGTGCTAAGAAGGAATTCAGAACAAGCTCTGCACTCTCACTATCATGCTCTGTTCTATCGGAAGTTGCATACAAATGTGAAAATAAAGAGTTAGACAAATGAGAAAAGGGTACCAAACCACCTTCTTCACTCTTGCAACCTCAAGGTCTTCTTTAATGTCACTTTTACATGCAACACTAAAGATGTCACAGAACTCCATTGAGAATCACGAGCATTTAGGTTGTCACATTGAAGAGGGTCTGGGTGTAGAGAAAAAGCTCACCCTCTTGAGACGTTTGTGTTTTTGAAGAGCCCAGACGGTCATAATGTACCCAGCAGCAGCAAGGAAGAGATAGCCTGCCACAGTCTGGGTAGCAATGTTGAACCCAATCCACTGCCAAATCTCAGTCGTATAATTCGCACACGTCACGAAATTGAACAGGAATCCAGTGGGAATCTGGTAGCCACCCTTCCCATCCGGAGACCTCAGATTCTTCAATAGAATGTGACAATAGAAGTTGGCGATCTGGCTGACAACTGAAATGCCAAACCCAATGTACATCTGCTTCTCACTCACCGGGGTGTACAGAGGGTGGTTCACAAAGTAGGCAATGTAGGCTCCAAACAACCAGTAATATGCACAGTTGCGGTACACGTTTGAGATAGGGGAAGTGGCATGGCTGAACCTATGCACGAAAAAAGTCTCAAGCTCACGCTTGGCATAATGGAAGCACCATGCATAGAGAGCATATGTCTGCACGGGGTGGATCACCTTGCGTTCAGGTAGACCCAGGAAGGTGTACACCTGAGGATAAAAGTAGAAGAAGGGGAAGATGAGCAGGGGGCCGAGGTACTCGAAGAAGAATAGTATCTTGTATGATACTTGGGGTCCCAAGTCCTTGAATGCCACTGTCGGGGCATCAGAGGACAGACAGTCTTTCAGCTTCTTAGTTCCATCTACTGGAGTTGGACGAGTCTGCCCGGGTTGCAAAGGCAGTGTGATTCGTTGTCTTTCTGGGTAGTATTTGCGATCTGCAACGCCATGATCAAATCAGACTAGTGGTTTCGGTCCTTGTTCTAAACTTCGATTGTCAACTTCGATGTTACCAAGGACGTGATAGAAAACAGAGGATGGGATAAACGTGAAAATAACACAGATAGATAGAAAGACACCAACTGCACTTAGACCTCTCTAATATCACCTTCTCTATATCACATGCTTAGTTCTCTCACTATCACATCCTAGGGAACAGAGGTACCTTGTTCAAACCTCCTTTTGTACTCTCACTATCACACTCTGTTATGTCCCATACAAATGTGATGATAAGGAGTTAACAAGTGTGAAAAGGATTCCAGACCACCTTCATGACTCCTGCGACTTCAAGACTCAAGTACTTCTTTAATGTCGCTTTCAAATGCAACACTATGACTCTCAGAGAACTTCATTGATTCAAGCTTGGCGTGGTATTGAAGAAGTCTAGGTGTGCTATGAGGACCAGGATTCAAGTACAAGACACAATAAACACGCACGCAGTTTCGAGATGAAAGATGGCTTACTTTGACTTTGGATTGCCTTCTTCAAATCCTCGAGAGTTGCCTGCATTTCATTCAAAACCCGAGATAAAATTATTAGAAACTGCCATTACGTTGCACATCGAGACTGCAGGATGTAAAACATACACAGTCACGCTCTACGAAAAGGAACACTCTCTCTTGAATCCGTCCAGCTGAAACCGATCCAAAAGATCCAGACACAAACGTTCTGTTTCCACAAAATTTCTGCAACACCAGCTGCCTAAGAGCCTAATCATCACCAATTGTGAAAAATAAAATAAACAGACCTTTGGAAATCCGAGTGACAAGTTCTGGACCGAAGTACAACCTAAAACCTCAAAGCCAATCAGGAAACAATGTCACCATTCTCTCACATCGTTGGACTAAATCCAATACCCATACAGAGCTACAGATAGCGACTCTCAACCACACCCTTGCTGGTCCAAACTTCTAGACACCAGAAGCCAATCACTATTCCAAAGTCGGAGTTCAAAAGACACTTTCTGCACTACACTTGTTCCAAAAAATCTTTCAAGCCACACATAACACCTCGAAATTGCCTAAAAGCCTCTCCACTTATCAATACGAATTGTGAAAAAGTAGGAACAGACAGCTTCAACTCTTATAAAAGAAAAAGCACGAAAGACACCACAAGTCTGGATTATCCAGGAGACATGCTCTAACAACCTAGAAACTCAAATAGGCAATGCAGAACCGACAGTAGCAAAAACATCATTGCGCATTGTTGGAGTAAAACCAATACTAATAGAAACACGTAAACGAATCCTGGCGTGACGGAGCAAAGAAGAAGAAGAAGCGCTACCTCTTCCGGGACTTGCACTCCTCCTTTGATGACCTCCTTGCCATTGCGACCGACCACTTGAACCAAAATGCTCTTCTGTGACCTCATTATGCTTCCCACACTTGCTGCATGCCCTTCCAGAGTCCCTCCCTGCAAAACCGTTGTACCCCTGATGGAGATGAAGTGGTGAAGGAGAAGAAGCTCGGGTTCTTCTAAAGGAGACCCTTGATGGTGCTCACACAATAACAATACTTTGCGGGCGACGAGGCCGATGCAACCTGGGAAAGGGTGGCTGAGGTTCGGTGGTCGCAAGCGCGCGGCTGCGGCGGGCGGCATACGGTTGGAGTGGCTTTATGGTATGTCATGTGGTAGGTTCAGACTGTTTCAGACTGTTGTCATGATCTGTTAAGGTATGAGCACCTATAACCGTCAGTCACTAATTACAACTAAGCATAGGTACTATTGGTAAACATTAATTTATTTTTATTGGACTCTTATTGTTAAATGGAAGAGGATTCCAAGGCATTTTAGTATGCTTTATTTGGACACTGCATGAATAAGTTATGGATTTTTGAAGTAATTTTCCCAGTATACTATAAATCAATTGACTAGGATCTCCTAGACTCATGTTCAAATTGTATACATGTTTTGTAATCAATATCTAGGTTTTCGTGACACTTATGGGTCCAAATGTAGGTGTTGCATTTGCAATGGTGATTATGGGGCATTTGAGATAATTGTGCAAAATGCATGCATGATTCAAATTTGATATCCAAATTTTAACCCCTAAATGCCTAAGGCCCCACATTTTGGTGTTGACAAAATTTTGAAGCTAAATAGAATTTTACCCCAATCATTAAGTTTTAGAATTTTATTTTGTAGGTGAATACTCATTTAAGTCTATACAGTATTCATTATAAAAATTCCAATTTCAAAAAAAAAAACTACTTTTCTATTTAAGGTTATCAAATGCATTAGATCTTGAAGGAAAAAAACCATTGCAAATTCAATATAATATTATCGTACCACACATTTGAAAAATTTGTAAATTGAATTTCATGTATACATATTATGTCCTTTAACTTCATAGTTTTTGCATGAGTGTGGTTTTCAATTTGATAAGTCATAAGAAGATTGAAAGGCACAAATGACTTTCAAAATTTTAATCTCATCATGGTTAAACATTGTAAGCTTTCAATCCTCATGCATTATGTGTTTTTTCAAGCCCTTGCAAGTTTCCAACAATTTTTAGACTATGGGAACATTGCTGCAGCAACAGTCCGACATGGCAAAGAAATTGTCATGTTGAATAATATTAATTATTATTATTTAATTATTTTTAAGAATAATTATATTTTTGAATTTTGAATTTTTATTATTAAATAATCCAACCATCTAACCATGGTTCACAACATGAAGGATTAGGCCAAAACAATCTCGTAGAGGCCTCAAAAAACACGATATGCGATATAGTTTTTCTTTTCTTTTCACGAGTGATCAACGACACCTCTAATTTTAACCCCTTAGCACTCCAATATCCCAATTCTTGAAAATGAACAAAAAAGTTATAGGGATTTTTTTTACCACAAAACTTCTAAATCTACTAAACCAATATTTGACTTTCTTTTTTTAAACTACTTTTTATATATAGAATTTGAAGAAATTGAAATAAATAATATTATATCTATGAAAATACAAATCAAAATGTGCAAAAATTCTAGGTGCTAAGGGATGAGGATCATACAACTACAATTCACATAAATTCGATAAAACTTTTCTTTTTTTTAAACACAAAATTGATCTAACTTATGAAAGTCTTGACGTTTTTTTTAGTTAAGAGCAAACTCCAAGAAGTTTGGACTATAAACCTGGACATTTATTTAATTAGTAGGGTTTCAAATTAGTATTATGGTTTATTCAAAAAGTGAGGTACCGGTATCGGTATCGGAGAAGAATAACAGGCGGCAGCTGGACATTTAAGAGTTAGGTCTGCATTGCAATTAATGGCAGCTTTGAATTATTCCTGCCAGATATGAATGTTTGATAGATCAACAATTCAAGACCTATCTCATGCACTTTTTTCTTATAAGAGTTGATTCAGTGTTCCAGAAAAACCGTATGGTAAAGTTAGTCGGTGGAATTGGGGAAAAAATTGTTTGCAATTAGAAAACATCGGCAAAAAATTCAGTGAAAAAAAAAAAATTTATTTCTATTTAGAGTAAAAAATAGAGAAAATAATTAAACTTGGTACTTGAAAGGATGGTTCAATATGGGAATTGAAGGAAAAAATAGTTGGTAAAACTCAAAAAAATATCCCAAACACTGAAGTTGAATAAAATACAATATGTAGGTAAAATTGATGGATGTTGCATTTCAACACAATGAGATGGTGATCATTGTTTGGCAATCAAGGATTTCATTTCAATTTTCTAGGGTAATCGTGGTGATATTATTTTTATCCATAAATATGTAGATTATGCATGAAATATTAACTATTCATCCAAATGATTGTATGTTCAATCATTCAAATATAGTGATATTGTCTTTTTGTGGAAAAAAATTGCACAAATTTTGCGTGAACTTTAGTACTGATCTTACTTTCAAAAACATTGCAATTTGTTTTTCAAAAATTGTAACTTAGAGAAAAATTGCTATGATTTCAAATGAAATCTCAAATCTTAAGCATTTTTTGCAAGGTAATTATTTTCTAAAGCAACTATCATTCCATAGATAAACATCAATGGCAATGGCAAAATTCAAAATAAAATTAACAAGAATGTATAAAATATCAATATTTTCACTAATTCATTTTTGTAAAAATCCTAATGACATCCATGGAGCTTTTCAATTAAACCATGCAACTTGATGAAACCATTGTATTGTATTGATAATCTCATTCATTTATTTTTTCATGCCAAAATTCAAATACTAAAAATAGAAAATATATTTCTTGTTGAGCTTTTTACAACACACAGCATTGACTCAACACAAGTTTGGACAAGCACATTGTAGGTAAAATTCTTAGTCTAGAATAGGTTGAATTACCTTACATAAGGTTGCAAGCAATGTATCTTCTTTCATTTGGGAATTGGGTATCTCCAAAAATTTGGTTGGAGCTACCAATTCAAACTTTGTATAATAATTTTGTTGTTTTAATAGTAAAAAACAAATTATAACAATTGAAAAATAGAATCCTATAAATTTGGTATTATAGTTGCATTTTTGTTCTTCAATTTTATATATGTTTCTCAATGAAATAATTAAATGTTTGTTAAAATCTAGAAATGTCTAGCCAAAAAAATAATGGCTAGTTGTAAGATAGGGGTCAATCATCATAGCAAGCTCAAAATTTGCAAATTGTCGATGTAGTTTTTTGCTCTACAAACTACATTGCTTTATCAATTGGTAGATGTGACATATTATTACTGAAGTGATAATGTTTTAAATTAGTTCAATATGAAAAAAATTATATTGAACTTGAATATTCAAAAGAGAATTTTTTGTTAAAACACTAAGTAACTCTATAAGTAACACAAATTTTGCACTATCACCAATTAAAAATATGATAACTTGGTGCAATCTTATACAAATGGAGGAAGGATCACCCATCTTTGAGGATATTTCTTCCGTCCATCTTGACCATCAAACATCTGCAAAAAATGGAAATGTAACAACATAAACTCTTAACAAGAAGTTTCTATGTTAGGTACACTATATACCATGAATCACAATACTTACAAGATGCCTTAATAATAAATATCTTTCAAAATTAGTGTAGCATTTTTTCCCACTTTAGAAATTGCAAATTAGCTTAAAACCTCTTCATCATGGCACATTAATTTTCATCCAATGTTATTAAATACACAATTTATTGTGTGATTAGTGTACCAAAAT
The DNA here is from genome assembly GCA_947034895.1 of Rhytidiadelphus loreus. Lineage (NCBI taxonomy): Eukaryota > Viridiplantae > Streptophyta > Bryopsida > Hypnales > Hylocomiaceae > Rhytidiadelphus > Rhytidiadelphus loreus. The sequence goes on from OX344764.1 coordinate 3,802,945, forward strand.
CCAAGTTACTAGTCCTTTTCTTTAGGGGTTGGTGGTCATTGTGTACAAATATGAAATAGACATTAAAAACAAGGCATAACATTCAAAGTTGTATTCAAATAATGAGATTGTTCATTCAGATATTGACAAATTGGACAACTATATATAGTTCAAGTTATCAATTAAGCAAAGAGACTCTTCACTCAAAAACATGTTAGAAAACACAAAAATGTTAGGGACCATATCCCATCTTTCAATTGATCCCAACTTCCAACAACTCCTCAATTTATACGCCTCAATGGCCTTCAATCAACAAGTGGCATAAATATGACTTGGCTAAATGTCCATGAACAAATAGATGATTGTGTGTGACCCTCCAATAGTAGTCTACAACCTTGCCTTTTTGACATTGCAAAAGAAATAAATTCACATTCATGAAAAAATCCAATCTAAATAGAATTGGCTCACATAACAAACTTAGTAATCTTTGTAATATTAATCTCTTCAAAAGCCTAAATAGTGATTAAAATGCTTGAAATGACACAAACAACATCCTCTAATTCAAAGCAAACTGTAAGACTTAATAACATTGTGATTCCAACAATAAGATAATACTAATATAGACAAAATAATAGAGTTTGCGTGTAGTACCTTCTTTAGGCGCCTATGCTTTTGGACAGCCCACACAGTCATGATATATGTCGCCGCTGTCAAAAAGAGGTACCCCGCAATGGTCTGGGTAGCTACATTAAATCCAACCCAATGCAAGATCTCGGTAGTATAATTTGCACACGTGACAAAGTTGAACAAGAATCCATATGGAATTTGGTAACCATTCTTTCCATTTGCAGTTCTCAAATTTTTCAATATAAAATGACAATAGAGGTTTGAAAGTTGGCTAACAATTGAGATAGCAAGGCCTACAAACATTTGTATTTCACTCACTGGATTGTAGAAAGGGTGGTTGACAAAGTAGGCAATGAACCCTGCAAATGCCCAATAATATGCGCAATTGCGATACACATTTGCTAGAGGAGAAGTGGCACGGCTAAAGCGGTGCACAAAGAAGGTTTCAAATTCCCTTTTCAAGTAGTGAAAGCACCAGGCATAGAAGGCGTAGGTTTGGACAGGGTAAGTGAAGGTGCGTTTGGGAAGACCAAAGTAATTGTACACTTGAGGGAAGTAATAGAAGATGGGATAGATAAGCAAAGGACCAATATACTCAAAGAAAAAGAGGTTGCGGTAAGACACTTGCGGGCCTAAGTCTTTGAATACCACTTGTGGATGATCATTGGTGATAAAGTAGTCCTTTAGTTTCTTGTTACCATCTATTGGAGATGGACGACCTTGTCCTGGTTGTTGAAGTAAGGTGATTCTTTGTCTTTCAAGGTAATATTTGTTATCTGTACTGCCACAAGGGGAAGGTGGTAAAAATCAATTCCAAAATGGAAGCAATATGTATTGCATTTTGTATCAAATATAACATTTTAAAGTATATTAAAACATATCTTCATTCTTTACAAAAATCAAAATTAGGTCAATGGTGTTTGAAGGTCATTTAAATACTGTTATGTAATAAAATTCAAATGAGGGAATATTATAGGGCAAGAAATAGGGTTGAAGGGAGTGCTTACTACGTCTTTGGATAGCCTTCTTTAAATCTGTGAATGTTCCCTGGAATGTATTGATCGAAGAAATATTTATAGCAAGCAATACAATCAAATTTATTTTGTAAATTCAAAGATAAAAACAAAATATTGCCTTTAAATAATGTCTTCAAAACTTAAAAGGAACCAAAAAAACATATGAAGTCTCCTTCAAGCTACTTGGTCCTCTAGGGTTTGATCCATGAAAAACAAAAATAAGTTATATAATTATATCCTTCATTAGTGCTATTGAAACAATTCATGTAGTAGAAAAATGAAGATGCAAAGTATCCAACCTACTATTGCATAAAACGCAGGTGGAAACTAATCCTACTTACTTCTTCTGAAACTTCAATGCCACCCTTAAAAATCTCCTTTCCATTCCTCCCTATTACTTGAATGCGCATAGACCTTTCAGTCCTCATTTCAAACATCAACCCATGCAAAACACTAAGAAAGATGAATTAATAATTTTTACTTCCCAATTGTGCCAATTCAACAATCAATACTACCACCATACATTTCAAAAATAACCACCCACCTAACTAGCTACAATGTCGAAGACTTGCACATGACAATCACATCTTATTGGGTACTTCTTTGTCATCATCTTCAAGATGACAAGTTTCACCATGGAATGTGCTTTAAATAATCCAATGTAGTTAATGTGGACTACACCACTTACTATAATTACTTTAAGTAGATACTAGCAATTACATATTAATGAATCACAATTTTTTGTGAACATGAGTGAATTGTTAAATCTAGGAAAAAGTGAAGGATTGGGATCCCGACAAAAAATGATCTTGACTCTAATTAATTTCAAGGGCTAAATTATATGGCAACTTAAGTTGGGCTAGATTAAAAACAACATTCATTTGTGCAATCAGTTCACTACAATATGGAAGTTGCTATGAATCTAGTGGCAATTTTATAGCATGTTATAGCAAAATTGTAGACATTTGTCTTCTCTTTAAACTTCAACTTGGATTGCAATTAGTCACATATGGAAGAATTCAATTATGATCATTGGAAGACACTCTACTATGTTCCTTCTTGTAATGGGAGACTAATACATTAAAGGCTTTCAAATTCTTGTGTGTGATATCCATTCCATACAAGTCATGTACATTGAAGGCAATACTATACATCAAGTGCTTGACTTGAGGAAGAAAAAAGAAAAGCCCTTTTGACATTTTTGTGTTTCTTGCAAAGATCAATGAAGCTTCAAAGATCTCTATGAAATTTGAGCACAATGAAATCAAAGTACTTCATAGGGAACTTATAGGGAACGTGTTTGGAGAACACCCAGTCATATTGCTAGTCATATTTTTGCTTTAGTCATATTTTGCAATCATTTATCCATAGTAGTGACATCTTTTTCTCCACAGGGAGGACACTCTCACTACATTTGGGGTCCCCACGTGTGGTGGCGGAAAAAGTAATACATGTAATACACCTTGAATAAACTATAATTTCATCCTAAAATTTTGAGCTTTGTTTAACAATGACTAAAGGTTTCTATTGACAAAAAATTCAATTCCAAATAACATAAGATATATTGTCTAGAAAGGATTGAAAAAAAACACTAAGATGGCATGTTCTCCAACTAAAATATTTATAGAGCTCACATGAAGATGACTATTGCATCAATATTCAACCAAAATAAACTTTCAATAGAAAGCTATTCTATAGAATTTTTTTTTCATTTTTCAAATTTTTTTTCTTATATAATATAGAGGTGTGAAAGTTATTTTCAGCTTTACAATGTATCTTTTTTCTTCAAAAATTTACAACTAATTACTATTAGCATAAAAAATACCAATAATTCAAAATATAAACTTCTAAAGTAGTAAAATCTATCCATAATTTTTTTTTTGAAAAAAAAATTAAATTTTAAGGTATATTACTTGTATTACTTTTTCTGCCGCATGTGGGTTGCTAAGACGTGGGGAATGTCCTCCTTGGTTTTTTCTCTTTTGGAGCAACTCAAAGAAAATTTAGGTGGAGAATATATTTGAAAAGCACCTAGTCATATTTGCTAATCATATTTTCACTTCAATCATATTTTATAGTCATATTTCTTTGGTAATTTCATTTTTTTCTTGGTAGGTAGCCAAAGGAAAGGTGGACAATCTAGAATAGGACTCTTGTATTTTTGTTGTAGGGTCCATTCCTTAAGCATGACTTTGTTTAATGCCTATTAAAAAAATAGTATTGTATGATGTGTCTCTTGCAAAATTGATGCCCAATAATTTGGGGTGGCATATATTTATATTTTAATTAATATATTTAAAATTTTCATAGGATTTAGAAGGAAAGTAGAGAAGAATAAAACAATTAACAATAGAAGACAATTAAAAAAAATTGAGGATTTAGGAAAAAATTAGAGAGGAATAAAAGCCCACAAATGATTTGGAGCATCAAGGTGGAACCAAGCTTGAGAACCTAGGTTGGAAATGAGACCTACCTTGACCCACTATAGGGACTTGCCATGAGGTTGATTGATTATGATGATTGATTGTGATGGCTAATACAAATTGGGAGTTAATTAGTTTAGTTGATAGAAAGTGAATCTAATGCATTTAAACTAAAAATGTAGATCGAAGGTAGTGGAGTTTAGAAAAAACACTTGAATCTCAAAAAAAATCTAATCCAGAGAAGAAAAGGAGTGTGAGAAAAATCCATACCTTAGTAGCCAACTGACCATAAAGCAAGAGTTTGTGAGGACTGCCATTTGTATTGAGAGTCTAAGTATTTGAAGAAAAAGTATAGGTTCCTAGTTGCAATTCAAAGCTTTGAGCAAAGTTAGGAGATTAATTTGATCCCCTTATAGAAGTTTGACTATATATTATACAAACTTAAGATTGTTGATTATAATGCACATAGTTGACCAAATGAAGTTTTAAGGTCTTAAGTGTATACTTAGTTAGCACTTATGAAGCTTATATCATTACAATTGTTTGAATTCCTAGAATAATTAGATATAATTAGTAGTAATAGAAGTCAAAGATTGTAATTCTAAAATATTCCAAAAAACAAAGGAAAAAAATACATTTTTTTTTAAAAAAAGGACAAGAAAGGGAAGTTGAAAGAAAAAAATTGGATCATAAATAGAATTGATACACCTTGTTGTAAAAGTTGTTATTTAACCCCTTAAGCTCCTTGACTACGTTTTCACCAAAAATGCTCTAAAACTACCATTTCTAATACAAGTACCACATTTTAGAAATTAACAAAAAAAATTGGACACATATAACTGTAGGATATTGTAATACATTGGTTTGAGAAGACGTGAAAAAAATTTCAGAAATTTCCACCGCGTAGATTGCAAGATATTAGCATTTGGAGTCACAAAAATCCTTTTGGGGGCCCTTGGAACAATTGGGCAGTTGCACTTCATACGGTTACATTTGTATGAAAAATATCCAAAATGGTGGTTATTTTTTGGATTCATTCTTCAAATCAAGTTGGCTACATGCTTGAAGAATTTCAAATCATTTGGAATTGTACAACATATAGGAAAAAAATAGTAAGTAGAAAGAAGTAGAGAATGATTCAAAATATATTATTGTTATGAATTTAGTAATCCCAATGGTTGTACAAAATCCATAATTGCTAACAAACTAAAACTCCTCATAACTCTCATTTCATTAATCAAAATGGAATGATTTAAAGTTTATATATATATATATAACCGATTTCAAATTTTTTATAATATAAATAAACTTTCAATATTTATTGAAAAAATTGAAAGTTCATAAATAATTTTTTTTATGAAGTTCATATATTGAAAGTTCATAAACAAAAAATTGATTTTTTCTAATCTGCTTGGATTGCCCAAGCGGTGCAAAAACTTACATATCATACAATAACTTTTGAACTATATAGTCAAAAGTTATAAAAATTGTTGGGTCTTAAATATATTCCTTGTCCCCATCTTGTGTAATGATTTTAAAGAAATAAAATAAAATCTCCATTCGTAGTGAGATGCCCATAATTTTTATGTTGCTTAAAAATGCAACTTGGTCTTTTGGGGGTTAAGTTGTATATGCAAACAGAAAAAACACAAAAAGGGATCAAGGCTAGCTTCAATGCTTCATAATACGATTACAATATGTGTGTTGGAGAAACGGATTCTGAGGCTTTGGCACTTTGTTATTGCTCTTCTTGTAGAAACCATAGTTACATTAGAAATAGAGATCTAAGTTAAACCCTTAAGCATATAATAAAATTCAGCTTTGAATTCAAGATCATTCATTTAGAGGTTTTTAGTAATGTATTACACTTTAAAAAATAGATGAAAATTAAGGAAGATAGCATATGATGAAATTGGATAGTTAAGAGCATTAGTTTGGATTAAAAAATGATCAAAATTCATCTAATTCAAGTCATAAAGACACCTTAAAAATTTAGGTGACATTTCAGAATCCAATCTTGAAAGTAAAATTTAATTTAGACTTATAGGCTAAAAGAAAATGTTGGATGAAGTCTTAAAGGATGAATTAGAGACAAAACTTCATCCACCCATAACTTTTGCTAAATATATCTCATTATGAAGATTTTTACTATTTTAAAATATACATGCAACGTTCTACAATCACTGTAAGAGAAAGGAGTTTTTTTAAGTGAGTTTTAAAGTATAATCCTAGACATAAGATTATAAGTAATGACCTTTAAGAAGATTTTCAATAAATTTTTACTAAAAACACATATGTTATATCATCAAAATTGCTCTTCCAACTAGTTCAAGAATTTGATGCTATCTCAAAACAATATGGAATGCACTGTGATCAATTGTTATTCTAACAACAACTCTCACACTATCACAATTGTTTATCAAGATGCTTTAATTAGTTAGGACCTTTGCAGGTAAATTCATTCACAAGTCACATCTACTTCTACAAGCATAGAATGATTCCAATAATTGGAAGATGGTTCTAGGGTAAGTTCTGCATTGTACATTATTTGGAGATATGCCAAGAAAACAAAATCCAAAGTTGGTCTCAACTAGAATATGTGTGGTGTGGGTTAATTGAAAGCATTTTTTTATTTTTTATTTTTTCTCAAGAAGAGAAACATGGTCTTCAACGTCTTGAATTTATTTTATTTTATTTTATTTAGTGATGATACGATTTGAGAGAATCTGTGACGATTGAATTGAGGAATTGGATTCAATTTGAATGTGTGTATGCTACACTGTTCAAGTTGTAAGAATTTGCTGGAAATAGCACCTGTGCATCCACAGGAATGAACTATCTAACTTGACCTTGTAGTCGACCGTTTGTTATGCTCATTAATTCATTTGTTTTTTTGGATTTGGGGACTCATTTCGGAGCTGACAGTTGTATTATTCTTCTTGAGATTTTTCATCTTTCACCCCAATTCTTTGATAGTTTCTCGTACCCATGTGCTTGCTGTCTTTGTAAATGAAAGCACGAATAATTCAAGGAATTCTATTGCTCTGCAGCTGTTAGGAGTTCTATTACTTCTAAACACAGATGTTGAATTGTTGGGAGTTGGGAAAATAGGGGCAGAGAGGAACAAGCTTAAATCAATTGTACCTATGAAATTGCAATCAGTTGTTTCATAATTCATGTGTAAGTGTTATATGCACTAAATTGTTGTACATGTTTTCCATTTGTTTGGTTACAATAAGTTGAAAATTGATTTCCTTAAATATTGCAAACTTGGGTATTTGACGAGTGCAACGTATAGACCTAGAATAAATATTACTAATATTGCAATAAGCAAATACAATTGTAAAAGGCTTTTAGTCACCAAGTGCTCAGACACCATAGAGGGACTTGCATTGCTGGTTTTTAGATAGTAGATATTAATCAAAGTCTCCTCTTGCAACATCAAAAGCATATCAATCTTTGTTATATCAGTAGAAAGATATTTCTACTATCATTATGACTCACAATTTATTTTCATTTGGATGGAATACCCCCATTGATGTTGTCCAGCTTGAACAACATTGAATCTTTTCTTGATGACAACAACCAAGTTCCTGAAGTTGCCTTAGGTGTTGCCAATTTGAAAGTTCTTGATACGTCAACATTTGAACATTGCCTTTGCGTTACAACTCTCCTATAATTGTAGATACACTGTTCCAATCTTGCTTACCAATTGTGTTGGTATGAAGAGCACAAGGAATTCAATACATTGATAGAGTGCTTGATCTTGATGTGAGTATCCAACATGTTGCAAATTATAATAATTGTCAGTAATGCACTGTATTGATGCTTCTCAACTTTGCTAGTGTCGTTTATGGAGTTATATGCTTTCTGCAAATGGATTCTAATGTTCTTCTTGTAGATTTTTTTTCTATGAGATTGATGTTCTACAAATATCATTGGCTCTGAAGTAATGGATGAGTTAGATTTCAAAACCATGATCAAGGATTGTACTAAGATGTTGCATAATTAACTTTGTTAATAATTCAAACACTCGATAAGTAAATGCCTTTGCCTGAATCAAGAAAGGGATCATGTTGTGTTTGGATCTTCACCACTCAAGGTTTTTAAGAGATCTGTAGTTTAGGTGTGCTTTGTTAGGCACTTTCCTCTACTTATTTCAATTGACTTTTTTTAATACCAAGAAGTTATTCTTGAACTCTAAGATGAGATATCATACAAGCCAAAGAAGGATATTGTTCAAATTGGAGCATCATGGATAGTTTCTTGGTCGTTCCATGATTTCAAAGTTGACTATGAAAGGTGTTTGAAGCTCCAATAAAAAGAATGTTATTTTCAAAAATCAAATGAGGAAAAATAATTAAATTACAAAGTATGGATGAGAGAGACGTCATACCTAATAGAGAGCGGACTTCTTCTTTCCTCAACTCTGATTGATTAAAAAAAAATTCTATGTAAATTTTTTTGTCTTTGTGAATGTCACACTCGCATCTATTGTGCCAATTTTAAATGCAACAAACTAATTTTCAACCCCTTAAGGGATTGAGGATTCATAATTTGGAAGCAACTAAATAAATCAAATTGATCAATTGGTGAAAGACCACAAAGTTAAATCAAGCCAAATTTTTTGGTCACAAAGCAATGAAGGACATCAATAAAAAAAATGAACAAAATTTGACAACAAAATGTATCCATGTGACATACACAAAACTGACATGAGGTTCCATTTGAGCCTTGGAGTCCTTTCAAGGCTCAATTGAATGATGATTAGGAGAAAGAAAGTTGTAGAATATCATTCAATACAATCGAAAAACTACATGCAATAGAATTACTTGTAACAAAATACAAGATATACAACCCATGTCTGCACAAAAATCAAAAGAAATTGTCACTACTTATTTCATGACAAGCTTCAAAGACTTTCTTGAAAATCTCCTTCCCATTACATTATTCTTTGTGGATGCCCATGGACCATTCCATCCAAAAACATTCCTTGGAGGTCAAACTATTGTGCAAGACCTCCCCTTTTTGCACAAATTTCCAAAGGTGAATATCTACACTTAATTTTAAATAGAAGGAATGGACTAGGTAATTGCAAAGCAGGCCAAGTTATCAAGAATAATCGTCGGTTAGGACCTACCAAGCCACGGGCGGTGAGGTTGGTATTGACCGGTGATTATTCTTGATGACTTGGCCTACTTTGCAATTACCGGACATAATGTCAATGTAGGAGAGTTGAGCCGTTTGACTTTGTTGATTGCTTAACCAATCCCAACATGCCACAATGGCAAATTAAAGTCTAGCACATTTAGATTATGTCAGGTGAATCCACACTCACTAATTAATACTAGTTGGTAGTAGTAAAGATTTCTCTCTGGTTTCTCTCATTGCAAGATCAATGAAACTTCTACTTCATACCCACCGTGCTGAAAATTTGCACAAGGCAAGGAGTGAGCATTATCAATCTTAATCTGTCTTTCCTTAACCAATCGAAACTTGCCACAACGACAAAACTCTCCTGCATTGCATTGACATTATGATTCTCTATCATCCATTGGCCACTTTTTGGCTTCTGTATCCTTACAAGGTTAAAGCCTAAAACCCTAGCAAGCTCTGGACATGCTTTATTAGCACTTTGGAGTGGGTCTTAACTCTTAAGGGAGCTGTCACTTGTTCAATTTTGTTTATTTTTATCCAATAAGAAGCAAAGTATTTCACTGCTCCAGACGATATTCATTGTTTGTATTGTTCTGTAGTGAGGCTCATGCTAGTCAAGCACTTGGGTGTCACTCACATGTGCATCTGTCCAACCTCAAATCCTTTTGTGGCCTCTTATAATAGTTCGCCATGCTCAATTCCATGGCTGTTGGTTTCCAGACTTTTCAAGGATCCCACAAGCACGATAGCTTTTGGATACTGAAGCAGATCGATCGTTGGAGCTCTGGAAGGAGGCTGATCCATCTGATGACGGTGAAACTCAGGCTTGGAAGGATAGTGGTAACTATCCTTGAGAACTGTATGTGGACAGGAAAATGCATGGTTCTGTCAGGAATCATAAGTTTCAGTTGCCTCTATCAGTTCTTCGATGCTGCATGTGATGAACAAGAATTGGGGTTGCCCCCGCCTAGCTGGGAAGAGTGCATGTTTTCAAGTTTAGTTTCGAAAGTCTCAAATTCCAAAGAAGAAGAAGAAGACGATGCTTGAATGTATGGCTTCATTCGTATTGACTATGGATGCGTGATCAATGCTCCTTCGGAGTTTCCGAGTACTGAAGTGTCGGTATTTCGGGCTCCCAGGATTCCTTTTCCCAGCTTAGTTGGAGCGCGATTTGGACGTCGTAAGAAGTATGATCGATGAGAGAGGAGATGTGTGAAAATAAAGGAAGATGTCGACTAGATGTCTGGAGCATCATGGATACCAGTAGATTCTTCTATGAAGCAGAAATTGAGCGAAGGTGCTTGAAGCTCCTTCAAAGAGTGTTATGCAATGAAAATCAGATGAGGAGAAATCAGTAGGGTTGAAGGGTGCAGTTGAGGTAAGGTAGGGACATTTGATAGATTGGTAAATTTTTTGTAGAGGAGGTTTTGTATTGGAGATTTCAATGCACCAAAGAATGCATCATTTGGATACCATATGCAAAAGTTATGAAGGGACAAAGTTTCAGTTGGGTAGATGTTTAGAAATCGTCTCTTCAAGAATAGATACAAATTGATTTTGAAGATGTACCCATTGTGATTAGGTGGGTTTTTTAATCACGTGGCGCATTTGAATGTGTGTCCCTACTTTACTACATCTCTAAATCACCTTTCTTCAAATCTATTAATGTCTTTGCAATGCATTTTGACATGAAAACATTTAGGGTACACCATGCGGTCTATGTATGAATACTAGTGCCACCATGCATCTCCAACCAATCACGTGCCTAACGGACTATGATGTCAAAGGCCTATGCATGACAATCGCATCCAACTATGTCCATCCTTTTCCCAAATCACAAAACATGACAAGATTCAACGTGGAAATCAATGTGCTTGAAGGGTGCAAGGCCTTCTAACCAAACTAAAATATCTATTCTGATATAATCAATAGATGCAAATTTGGATTCCAATTTGTTGTCATTGAAAAGCCTAAATAACGCAGTGACTTGCATTGCAATAGATATTGACAATTGATCAAATATAATCTTCAAAACCATTGAGTTTGGCAAATCTAGGCCTAAGCTAAGTAAAGGATTAGGATCCCAACAAAAAGTGATTGTGGCTCTAATTCCTGGGTCTAAATCCTAGGGCAACTTAGGTTGTAATCCATTAAGAACATTATCACGTAAATCACTTGAATACAAACAATCTTCAAATGGTATGAGTCTAGTAGCAATCTCATAACATGTCATAGCGTTAGAGAAAAAATGAGGCCTTCGGAGGGCTGCTACAACAATAGCTGAACTACCCATGAGAGAAAAAATGAAGCCTTTGGAGGGCTGCTCCGAAGTGACCAAACAAGGCTATTGTTTTCAAAGTAGTCCCTAGCCGGAATCTAGCTGCAACACGATATTCGTTATTTTGGGAGTTTTCCTATCTCGCAATTTAGGTCGATTTGCGCTGATCTGAATCACAGATTGGGAAACTGGAATTTTCAAATGGGCATAATTTCCCCAAATTTTGTCCAAACTAGACATATGAGGTGTTTTTTGACATCTACAGATTCCCCGTAGATGTCAAAAAACACCTCATATGCCCAGTTTGGACAAAATTTGAGTAAGTTATGGCCATTCAAAAACTCCAGTTTTCCAATCTGTGGTGCAGATCAGCACGAACCGCGCTGAACTGCATACTCCCAAAATCATGGAATTCTCCCAAAATAATGAATATTGTGTTCTGCAAAGGAAAGTTAGCTTCGGTGAATATTGCCAGAGCAGTCAACCTCGGCCACTAACAATTTTTTTTTTTTTTTTTTTTGCGACTAAATTTTTTCTTTAAATTTTTGAGGAAAAAAAAATGTAAAACTGGGTTCTTGTGCCACTGACATCATTGAAACTGCAGGTTTGAGGTGGACAATTTTAGGGAAAAAAAACTTTTTTTGCCAAAATAAAAAGATGGAAGGCATTAGAGAAAAAATGAGGCCTCTGGAAGGTTGTTCCAGCAGCAATTGAACTACCTTCCTATCTTCTTTTTTTGGTAAAAAAAGTATTTTCCCCCCTAAAATTGCCCGCCCCAAACCTGCAGTTTTCAATGCTGCTAGTGGTACGAGAATCCAGTTTTACATTTTTTTTTTCCTCAAAAAATAAAATAAAATATAGTCGCAGAAAATAAAAACTAAAAAAAAACTTTAAAAAAAAGAAGTTTTTTTAGTCGCCGGGGCTGATTGCTCTGTAGCTAGATTTCGCCCAGGGACTACTTTGAAAACAATAGCCTTGTTTGGTCACTCCGGAGCAGCCCTCTAGAAGTCTCATTTTTTTTCTAATGCAAAGTTGTAGACATTTGCCTTCTCATTGAACTCCAACATAGAAGGTAGAGTCCCATTCTTCAATTATTGAAATATCTTGGGCATTCTCCACCATCTCGTTCCCACCACACCCATGGAACATTCCCAATCAGCCACGTATGAACCAATTACTTGTAAAGACATATAAAATTATAAAATACGCCTTGTACTAGTAGATTAATACATTTGAAGCTTTCAAATCTCTATGTGTAATTTCTTTTTTGTGCAAATGAAACATATCTAAGCTAGTATAATTTATGAAGTACTTGACTTGATGAAGAGAAAAGGAAGTTCCTTTAGCATTCTTGCATTGTATGCGGAGATCAATGAGTCTTCGAAGATCTACCCCCATTCTACTCATGACAAAACCAAATTTGTTCTTCCTAGTAGTAGGCTCCTTCATTAGTGCCTAGTGCAAATCCAACAAAAAATCTTCATAGTTCAAGTGTCCAAGTCCATGTGGCCATTGGCATTGAAGGTCCTCAATAGTACAATTGCCCTTCATCAACTTCACCACAAAGTCACGATCATCAAGAGCTTAAGACCTTTCAAATGTGACTTCAACATCATAGATGCTTGCTTGAACTCCCTCTCCAATTTTGGTACCTAGTACTACATTGATAACTCTAATGCAAAATCTTTCCCAATGGACATCCTTCTAGAGCTTTTCAAAGTATTGGCAGTGATCCACTGTTCAATGCTCCTTTGGAATGGCTTAATTTGCTCCAATGGATTTTGGAATGTGCTATTTAAAAATCAAGTTCATTACTAAATTCACTTCTATTGGCCATCATATTTGCAATCCGCATAGAACAATACTTTGAACAAGATGTTATAGACTCTGATATTGTAGACTTCAATGTTATAGGCCTTGATGTTGTAGGTCTCAATGTTGCAAGCCTTGATGTTGTAGAAGCAAATATTTTGAAACCATTAAATGGGATTTAGTTGGTTTGGAAGGCTGTAAGTTCCCTACAGTTCCTAGATTGTAGGAACATAGCCTTAACAACCTGTTGACGTGGTCGAGAGACTGCCACGTCAAAAAATAATAAAAAATTACTTTTTAATTATTTTAAATTTTAAATTTTTGATATTTTTTAAATGACTTTTAATTTCAAACAATAGTGACTGGTTCCCAACAAGAAAAACCAACCTAAAATGACCCTCCAAGGGGGATGAAATCCATCTAATGAAATGTTCCCCATGTGAAATGCCACTTTTGTCCTTGCACAAGAAGAATCATGGTCACAACTTCATGAGTATTTTTGACAAACTCAATTGTACCACTTTATCATATACCAAGGGAAATTTTGCACCTCATTAGATGTGTTTCAGCCATTCTGGAGGGTTGTGTTAGGCTAGTTCCCATTGTTGGGAACCTTGAACTTAACCACTACTGTTTGAAAAAAAATCATTTAAAAATCATTAAAGATATAAATTTTAAAATAATTTATTAATATATTTATTGACATGGTAGTCTCTTGGCCACGTCAGCAGGTTGTTGTAGCTGTGTTCCCGTAGTTTGGGAACTATAGAGAACTCACCGCCCTTCAAAGAAACAAAATCCCTTTTAATGACCTTGACTGCACACAAACATATAGCACATATATATGTCTCAGTCATCCAATGTATGACCTATGGAAAAAATGTAATAGACACATGCATTTTAAAGGGTGGTATCCTAGTATTGTATGAGCAATATTTGTCTTACTATCTTCATTAGAGAAAATTTCAGCCCTTTCGAGGGCCGTTTGTTCTTTCCAAATTTGGATTCGCCAATTGACTACATACAAATGTGCAAATGGAGAAAATTTTAGCCCAAATTATCTTGTCATAGAGAATCTTGCTAGTGAAAGTCAAATTATATGCTCCAATCGATTTGCGATTAAATTTTTTTTTTTTTACTTTTTTTTTTTACTTATTTGCACATCAAAAGTCAAACAACCCTCCATAAAGCCCAGATTTTTTCTAATGAGTGAATCCTAAGTAAACTTAATAATAGTATAATTCAAAAAATCGTATTCATATTAAGGTTTGGTTTACATCAATTTCAATGGTGTGAGGACAAAAACATTTGAAGGTTTTGAATGGTTGAAATTAAGACGTCTTTGATAAATGAGTTTGTACTATAGAATGAGAAGTCACAAGTCTCTAAAATGGTCTAATAATGTTGAGCACATTTTTTTCCAATTTGGTAAAAAGTTCACAAAATTTTGAGCCTTCAAAATTATAGTTAGTCTTACAACAAGGAGGTGGAATTGATTGAAATTTTGGGGATCTTTGCTCAATGATGCAAGGTAATTTTGCTCACCTCCCAATACAATTTCAAACCATACTAACTTTTTCATACGACGACTAGTGAATTCTCTAGTATGTTAAAATCCTATTTGTGTTACTACATACGAGGCCCCTTTGCAATAGTTGAAATGTTGCTAATAACACTAAAAACCATTTGAAAGTTTCCCAAAAAAAACATTACTAAAAACGTTGCTCAAAATGAGCCATGTTTTGAAACATGCTTATACAACATTTGTTCTCACTTTGGGGAACATTTGTTCCCAACAATTTAACTATTTTTTGGAAGGATAGATAAATAATATCTTATTAATTTGGTCTAATGAGATATCAATATAGATGTACAATATTTATAAGGTGGTACAATTTACCAATATACAATACAACATTATCAAAGTACAAATTTTCGTATTTATATTGTATTTATACAGTATATATATGGTATATGAGACAATATAGTTACATACCTTATACATACATTGTATACAATATAATAATGTATACGCGAGTGTATACGCACTATATACAATACAATATATATTTTCTAACACTATACAAATGAAGTATGTGCTGTAAGATGAGAGAGATCTATCTATTGAGGGTAATATGCTTTAAAAGCGTACGTCCATCTTCTTCAAACCACCCCTATTTTTAGGTGGAGAATGGAGATAGCATGATCCTTGCATGGACCACTTTAGTAATTGAATGCATCGAGGAAAAATTATTTTTCTATTGCAAGAGCCAATCATTGTCTTCAATTTTGGCACATCTCTTCACAAGTTGCAAGTAGACAAATTTGGGAAGACCTATATACAGTCACAAATAGGTGCCTATACCCTGAATCTTTGAAAACTTATAAGTAATTCAGAAATGCTTGGAAAAATACAAAACCACTTGTGTTAGGTTCCACATCTATTTTTCTTTCTTTGAAAAATGATCTAAAAATAATTTTGTCCATGGAAGCGTATGAAAAAGGCGAACCAGCCCTTAAATGGTCGCTCTTAGAGCATACTATCTACCTTATACTTCATAGGATTCTCACCAAGGACAATGCTTATGAAATAATGTCCTCAACAAAGAATGAAGATGGAGACTACATCAGAAACACTGAAACAACGTTTTCGTACCTAAACCGCTAAACGTTGCTTTTCACCTCCTCGTTAATTTATTTCTAAGTACAAACGTTCCTCACTATTCCCTCAAAGTTGCTCATTGTTGAAACCGTTGCATACACTGAGGTAGTGTTGATTTGCTTACAAGAGCATCGAGAAATCGAACGTCACAGTAACTATGATCACCACTTCTAGAAGTGGTTACCGCCTAGCTGGTTTGCAAGGCCATTCCAAGAAATAGCTAGATCGAATTCAATTCATGGGAACACGCTTCACCTAATTTGCATGAGTTGAAGTTCAACTTCTTGCTTGTGATATTGGGCTGATCAATACGAAATGAAACAAGAGTTGAGGTCAAGTGCTACATGAGTTGGTATTAATCAAAAGCAATCGTACCTGAAATGAAGCGAGATCAGTGATGTCCGCAACGTGCTGCGGAAGTGTTCTCCTGAAACGCGCAGCTACACCTTCGCCAACTCAATCATATATATGTCGCTCCGAAGCTTCTGCGCGTGGCGCCAGAATCGTCCACAACGCCACCAAAATCGCAGTCACACCACCATTGACCAATTTCGTGGCGCCAAGTACACGACTCTTGCACTAATGCACGACTCTTGCTGTTGACTAGTAAGATTGAAAGAGAGAGATTGAGCAAGGAGTAGGAAACAGCAACAGAGCGCAACCCTGAAGAAGTAGAACTGTGAAGCGAAAGAAGAACGCGCGCCGGTCCTGTACGTTGCTGAAACCCCAGTTTCCACAAACCACGAGCACAGGTGAGCCCGAGGAGTGGTAAGCAGGCAATTCGTGGGAGTTGACGGAGTCTTGGGCTCCTAGCTAGCTGACTCTCCGGCCGTCTACTACGTACTGCACTGTCAGTACTGCAGTACGTAGTGAAGGAAGTTTTCGGTTTGCGTTCTTGGACTTTCACGACAGGAAGTACATCATTTGGAATTTGCAATTATTGGATAGTTTGCAATTACTTGGAAATTGGGAACTGCAATTGGCCTTGAGTGAAAATTGGTGCGGGCTAGCTTGGGCTTAGGGTGCATCAGCTCCGATCGTGAGAAAGCCCCAACTTCGATTCCTGCGACTGGCGCGCTTGATCGAAGAGAATGGGAATCTACTTTGCTGCAAGATAATTATGAAGTGTGTAAGTTTTTGTTGCGTATTAATTGCAGGACTGGAATCTGGCAGGTGATTTAGAAGAAGCTGGACCCACTGATATGTCGTCATGCATGGTGGACAGTGGCCAATTTAAAGGGCAGTTATAGAACTACTATGCCCCGATCGAATATTATATTTGTGGTGAGCTGTTTCAAATTCAGTACGAGTACGTCAAAACTCTTGTCCACTCTCGAGACGAAGAAACCTCATAAAATGAGTTATCTTACAATTAAAGAAAAAACTTTAAGACTTGAGAGTAACATGTAACAGTCTTCAGGACAACATCTATTGTGAGAAGGATGCCAAATTGCCAATGGCCTCGCATTTTTCATTCCAAGACAAGCACCAAGCATAATTCACTTCAGTTGCAAACTCTGGGAAATCAATTGAATTAATTGGTAGAGCACGGTGAAGGATGAGTGCTCGGGAGTGGCATGTCTACGCTACATGTTTTCTCCAATACTTTTCCGTTCCCTTAGAACTTTCCATTGGATTCGTCCACCGTCTTCTCCACTACTATTTCCACCATTCAAATGCTGGACAAGTGCACTTGCGGTGGAGCCACATGGCTGGAGTGCAGATCGTGGGAATGGACGTAGTCCCCGGAGGAGCTGTGCGTGGTGACCCCACCGTCGACAGTGGCACTGTACTGTACAAGAGTGGGACAGAAGTTTGCATTTTCAAGACTTGGTCTTTGGGGACACTCAATCAGACTTTACTTCGAAGTTCGAACCGATCAATGTGAATTAAAGTTTGCCACTGGATTTTCTGCAAGTGAGCTTGATTGCGTTTGTGGTAATTTGGCTGCATACGCCCTGAGAAAGCACATCTTCCTGCGACCTCTGCCGTTTGATCGACCGAATGTAGAGCTAGTTAGCTTCTCGATCACAAACAAAGCTCAGTCATTGATGAAGTTTCTCAATGTTTGATTGATTCGTGTATCTCAGGTACCTAAACCCTAAACCGGTTCTACTTTCTCTTTCTTCCCATCACACGTTGACAGTCACACCGAGCTCATCCATTCAACGGCCCAACTTCAACAGTCTTCCGAGCGACTGCTGTACATAATATGTATATTATATATATCAATTGTCAAGCTTACTTTTCTATTTTATTGAATGTGATGTTGATGAACGCATTAGAGGTCATTCAATGTGTTTTGCGTGAGACTTTATTCAGTTTTTTGGAACATCCGTGTCGCATTGGAGTTTACTTGAGAAAAGAAACTGCTTAGAGAAGGTAGACTGAGGAATCAGCGTCTCCGCAATCACATTCTATAAATCATCCATGACGGAGAATGCAAACAATCTGTTTGTAAGTGGAAGTCAGGTAGTAGCACTTGATAGCTACACATTTTCTGAGGACCTACAGATCTATTTTTATAATGAAATCATTAGCCATTCACAGAGAAAACCAACCCAAGTGAATTCATAAATTTTCATAAACATTTGAGTAATATTTTTTCTAAAATTTCAAAGTTGAAGTCACATTAGTGAACCTACAATTGACAATAGTCAGAATGGACATGCGTCAAGCACAAAATGCTTGACCTCCCACTGGTTGCTTCCAAGAGCTCTTCAACTTCCATTGGCTATTTCAAATGTTGTGACAATTTTAAAGCAATTATAGTTTCATTTTCAACATTCCTCTAGGTGTCCATAAACGCATCATTGTCTTTGAACAAAGTCTTTGTGCACTATGTTCCATCAACCTTTAATTAAAAAGGTGAAAGTGAACCTCAAACTTGAATTTTTTTGCCACATATGCCATTGAAATTATAAATTATATGATGGAAAATAACTGGTGCTCCTACAAGTACCTATACAACAATGTGAAGAGGTAAGTGATCATTTTTTGAGGCATGCAAATTATTTCAGAGTCAATTAGCGTACACAAACTAGTTCTTTTCCTTGCTTGTGCCAAATGACCCCTTTCATTCTTGTCAATCCTACTTCATAAGATAGTTGCAATAAGTATCATGCTTGAAAGAATAGATCCACTAGGGAGCAAAGAAAACTAGCAAATATACTAAGAGAGTCTATATCCCTTTCATTGTGTACTTACAAATTTGAGCTGCAAGAGGCTCTCTGACTCATTTTATAGTGTAGTTGTGCAAAGATATAATCATCTAACCTATTTCAAGGTAAGGGACTAGGGCTCAATCTCCAAGTAGAAACAAGCCACTGTACAAAAGAAACTACTCTGAAAGCTCTTTCATGAAACTACAGATGTAGCTTGTGTTCATGCAATATTTGCTCCGATCCCCTCGAATCTACAAAACATAAAATAAGGAAAGAAAGCTCTTGGGTACCCATGCCTGTCCAGATGATCAATCCATTCAAGATATGCATTA
Source organism: Rhytidiadelphus loreus (assembly GCA_947034895.1). NCBI lineage: Eukaryota > Viridiplantae > Streptophyta > Bryopsida > Hypnales > Hylocomiaceae > Rhytidiadelphus > Rhytidiadelphus loreus. The sequence continues at coordinate 3,822,395 of OX344764.1, forward strand.
ACAAACTAAGCATATCTTGTAGGTGTTACGTTCCATTACTTCACCAAATGGCACCACCGCATGCAAATGACATGTTTTTGCCCAACGTACGAATGAACCAAGAATTCCTGCACTACTGTAGGAATTCTGGACACCAGGCAGTATTTGACGTACATCGCATAGATGAGCTCTTCCCACAAGCTTTGGAATCAGAGGAAGTACTTCTTCTTCTTCAGGTCGTGCTTTTAGTGCCACACAGCAACACCATAGAAGATTGGCATTTGAATTCAACCTTGCAATTGAACATGGGAAAACAACGCATGAACGGCAGTGTGCAGTACAGTGGTGGGACAAAAGTTTTCGGTTCCAAGACTCGGTCTTTGCGGACACGGCCAAGCAGTGCCATTCGATACTTTGCCATTGGAATTGCAAATTGCTAACTCAACTATAGGCTGGTACCACCATAGGATCGGGGTGCATACGAGCTTCCTGATGTGGACAACAGTTCGACCTGTGACTGCCCTGCCGGCCGTTGGACCGAGTACAGAGCTAGCTTCTCTCCCAAATAGGACGGCCAGCGACGAAGCTTCTCGATGTTCAATTGTTTGATTGATTAGTGTTTCAATCTCAGGTTCTACTTTTCTCTTTCGTCCCATCACACGTCGATGATCACACCCCACTTCACAATTCTCTCCCAATGTACGGCGGTTTTCTCAAGATTAAGTACTGGTCTGTTTCATTGAATGGGATAATGTAGATGCAAGCATTTGAGGAATGCTTTTGCGTGAGACTCGACTAGCTAGAGAAAAGAGACTGCTCGGGGAATGTCGAGGGTACTAATTAACAGCTAGCGTCTCAATCAATCACATTTCATACATCGAACATTGATGGCGGCCGGGAGAATGCAAACAGTCTGTCCCCGGAACATTGAAGCGAAGTAAGTAAGGGAGCAGCACGTAATGGCTACACTTCTTTTGATCCCACTATCTCGGAGGACCTGTGGATCCTTCTTTTTTGGATGAAGTCCATAGCCATTCAAAGGGAAAAAACAACCAACCCAAGTTATAATTTTTCAAAATTTCAATAAAACTTTACGAAATTGCAGGGTTGGAATCATAGGATTGATCTGCTATTTATACTAGACTGTGCTTGAATAGGCTTGTGTCAAATTATACAAAATGTTGAACTCCCATCAGTTGCTCCAATTGAAAGACCTCTTCAACTTCCATTGTCTGTCCTTAAAAAGTTGTGATGATTTTGGAGTAAGTTAATGTAGTTTGATTGACAACTCAAATCTAGGTGTTCATCTACGCATCCCAATCTTCCGGTTGCTGCCACAGAACTACCTTCGTAAGGAATTTCATTAAAATGGCATATTCCATGCGCCATTTTTGTCTAAACTGTAAAAGTGTCATCTAGGATTGGTAAAGATTTCAAACATCTTGGACAAATATAGATTTCAGATCACATAGTTTGAACCATAAAAGTACCATTTAAGACTAGTATAGATTTCAGACATCTAGGATTCATGTGCATTTTAGACCGCTTGAACTGTAAAAACTGCCGAAGTCGTGGAATGGCACCATTTTAACCCCTAACGGCCCTAAGCACTCGAGTGACCATTTTATGGTCACTGTCCAACTTTGGGCAGAATTTTTGGGCAGATAAAACATTTTTTCAATTTTCTCTTTTCTTTTCTTAAGAGATTGGATTGTCTTTCAATATGTATATTCAAAACTAAGATCCCTACGGTCAAACAAAAATTATAAGAGATATAGCACAAAGAATTTTGAATTGGCTAGTATTGAAAAACTTACTATTTGGAAAAAGTGTTCATGTTCTCTTTACTAGATCTTATGCATTTTTCACAAATCAATAGAAACCACTATTTTGACCAATCAAAAAGAAATTCAAATGCTAAAGATAGAAATTGTATTTTTGGTGAATTTTTGAAGTTATCTCTTTAAAAATACAATTTCAAAATTCATTTGAAGAGAATATAAAAATAATTTTAAATTTTTGACCGTATGGATACTTTCTACTTTTCATGCTTTACATTATCTTCTTTGATGCAAACTTCAAAAAAGTTATAGAACTTATATTTTATAATACATTTGTATTTTGTTCAAACCCCTTGGGCTTTTAGGGGTTAATGAAATTCTCCATCTTTGGAAAAAGTTTTTGTCAATGATTCCTTAGGTTCCACCATTTCCATTACCACAATTAACCATACTAACCTTCTCAATAAAATACAAGAAAGAGTTTTCTTATATTACGAGATTAAAAGAACTATCCAAACATATTCATGGTTTGATTCTTTCTATTGGTTTATTTTGTTCCTTTCTATTAGCTTTGTAAGTGTTTTTCTTAAAACCAATAGATCCAAACATATATATCATATAAAAGCAGCTACTTTTGGCAATGAAGGCATTAACCTTGAAATGCTAGAGATATGATCAATGTTCTTTAAATGATTTCAAGGAGGTGTCTAAGATGGAAAGAAACAATGTTTTATCCCCAAAAAATTCAAAATGGAATTGTTTGAATAAAATAATTTTCAATGAATAGTGTTGGATATGAACACTATAAGAGAAAGGGTTGTTTGAGTATAGTCCTAATAGCATAGTCCTATAAACAATGATCTTTTACGAGATTTTCAGTAAAATATTACATAGAACAGATTTACATCTAGTAAAATTTTACTAAAAATCTCCTAAAAGGTAATTAATTAAAAGACTATACTACTAGAACTATACTTCAAATGACCCTTTCTCTTGTAATAGAATGCGTTATCAACATTTTTTTACTTTCCTCCATAAAAAAAGGTAATCTACAAATCACTATGTAGTGTATTTTGGCAATTTCTACTATTTTCTCTTGACTTGATTTTAGCCATGGCAATTATTATTTTGAATTTAAGTCCATTTAATGAAATGAAGCTTGTCAAGTTTAGTTTCTATTACAATTTGAAATTTTCCTAAAATTCAATATTTTATTGTAATTTGAACTTTGAGCCTATTACCACAGATTGTTGGTTTTCTAATTTTAGAATAACATGGTGAATTTCTTTGCACCATGATTTTCATGTGTAGTTGTATTTTTAAGCATATTTTTTATTTAAAAATTCACAACAATTCTAATTTTTTTATGACATATAGAAGACATGTAATTAACCTCTTTGAAAAATAAATACAAAAATATTAATTCATTTATCAAGTTGCAAAATGGGAATAAATAGAGAGTAAGAAAAAATTTGAAATTTGAAAAAGTGGACATAGGCCTATCTTTTCAAGCATTAGATGTTATTCGGGGGGTGGGGGGTGGAGGGCTATTTTAGGTTGTTCCCAGCTTCGTTCCCCTGGGCCCTATCGAACGCAATTGACAGTTGTTGTTTTTAAAAAAAAAAATTTAAGTTCTTAAAATGGAAAACAAAGTTAAATTTTTTTTTTTTTTTTTTTTTTGAAAAAGTCGACGTGGCAATCGCTTGGCCAGGTCAGCAAGCCCTGTGAACGGCTAGTTTCGTCCAATTTTCCACTTGGAAACTCGCGGCCCTTCCCGGTAGGGAAATCTCATCTAATGATTAAGAATTTAACTCAAGAGAAATGCCCACATCACAGGGGTAGTCAACTAAAAAGTTCTATATAATTATTTAGACTCTAACATTTAGAGTTGGTAGTTGCAATAATTCTTTGCAATTTCAAATTTTTTCAAAAGATTTAAATGATGTAGAAAGAAATCTAGCCAAGCTTCATTTTCTTTGTTCAAATCAAATACCAAAAATAATTATATTGAAAGTTACAATCTAGGTTGACCAAAGTGCATTCACTTTTAGGATGCATGGATATTTTTGAGTTGAGGGTTAATGACATTTGGCATCCACACAACTTGAAATTTGGGTTCATCAAAGCTTGAGCTTCTCTTGAGAATAACTACATGCCATTGATAGACTTTCTCAATATTTGATAATGAAACTATTGAAGGCTCTTCTACTTTCTCTTCACCCATCAAACCTCAATTGATGCCATCACACCAAGCATGACAAGAGACACACGTAGGGCTTCCATTGATCGGTTTAGAGTTTAGTTTCTACTTGAGGAGACTAGGCTTGTGTAGTTCCTTTGTAATTTTGTATTTGATGTGGTTAGGTTATTGGTTGCATTGTTGAAAGAGATATTTTTAGAAGAAGGTTGCAACTCAACATGCCAAGTGACAACCAAGGCATTTTTTGTGAAGATTGGTGCTTGAATTTGTTCCGTTTGACTCAAGTTGCAAGATATGTAGTTGTAATTCAAGAATACATGTTGGATGTGATCAAATCTTAGACTTTTACTATGTCCAATGTGGTAAAAATGCTTTAAGCAATATGAGGACAACCAAGACCATCTACCTTGTCAAGTAAGCTTCAACATTTGAATTGCAACCTCCAAAGATCATCTTTCCAACAAACTTTAGATTTGGGAATCCTTCTCCAATTGATGCATATTTATATGTGGTGTTGCCCTTTGCATTTGAAAAATTCATGAAAACATCAGAGTTGGCAGAAGAACGAGGAAGTCAATGGATTTTTCCATCTAATCCAAAGAACATATAGTAGATCAACAATGTTCCTTTGTATGTGAAAAGTGCTAGTTGGTCTAAGCATTCATATTTTGAAGTTTAGCAAACTTTATATTAATTAATGAACATCACTATACTTGAAGAGTTGAAATGATGTCCAAGTCTACATGAATTTTTCGCATTCTATTTGAATTGCTTGGTTGAGTTGGATAACACATTCTAAACACCAATCAACTTGAAAATCTTCTTGTACCATATAGATTCTTTCCTAAAATACACATCCTCTTGAACATCACAACAAAATGTCCACTTGGTTAGGTACAACTAAAATTAGCACTTTCAAAAACATTTAGTCTATCCAAAAGGTGGTCAAAGATGGCCCACTAAGAGACTTTGGAATCTTTGTTCACCCCCTCCAAAAGATCCAATAGAAATGAAGAGAGACTAAATAATAATAGGAGTCATGCTCAAATGTTGAAATTGTCAAGTTCAATTTTGCATTTTACACTAGCAATGTCTGTTTCCTTTCAGATGCAGATTATAGACACAAATATGTTCTTTCTTATCAAATACGCAAGAGATCAAGGAAGTCAATAGACTAGTTGCACACTTGCTCTAAATATGAGTTAATATTGTCGTGAGCTCCATCAAGTTACAAATCTTGATAATCTTCAGTTTTCTTTCTAAGTTTTTGTTAGGAATGCAAATGTATGTACGCTTTGCATTTAGGTTGGAATATCTGAAATTCTTCAGTTCAAGCTTTTGGTGACAAGTGCACTACCTCTTGCACTTCCACCTCTCCAAACTGTGGTCTGTATTGAATTTAGATTTTGACTGCAAAGTTGTTCATTTCATTTACAACGTTTGTATCTTTTCTACACACGGGTTCTTGCAACTCTTCTTGTTCTAATTTTTCTATTCAACATCTTTCTGAATGATCAACTGTAACGGTCATCGGCTCAGATAATATATGGATGCGATAGAGTTTGATCTCATCACCAAGGACTTGAACAGAGGGATAATTCCTAATTCGAACCCTTCATTAGCAACTAACGCCTTGCTTGAATCGAGAATGGAATCACGATGTCTTTGGGATCCTCACCACTCAAGTTTATGCAGTTGCATTTCAAATCTGCGTAAACTCTTTCCTCTGCTCATTTCAATGAATCCTTTTGCAAATCTCATTTGAAAAGTAGTTTGATTCTAACAAAGAACTATAATTGAGTCATGGCCAAACGGAATTTTCGCCTTGCAATGCATCTAACAAATGTCTATCTCATCGTTCTTGGTGTTCTACGTCTTCTATCATTATTATTTTATTGAAATTCTGTCAGTTACAATTTTACTTTGTTTTGTAGATAAAAATGAGAGTGGCGTCAGTTTAGATAGTGCAACCATAGTGTAGTTATAGTACAAATGTAGTCATTTATTCTTGTATTGTAACCAAACTAGTGATTTTTGTAATGAATATTGTATATGACTCCAATGTTACTATTTCTATCATTTTTCTGAATCATATATTGGAGTCCATGTTGTACTCTTATCCAACTACACAATGACTGTATGACTGGCCACACTAGTCATCATTTTGAAGAATGACTCCTTAAGCACACATTCATGACTTTGTTAATTACTACACTCAACTTAGAAATCACTTGGAAATGACTACGGCAGTCTATATAATGACTACAAAATAATTACAGCAGCCTATATAATGACTACAACAACCTACAAAATGACTACAGCAGGCTACATAATGACTACAACAACCTACATAATGACTAGCAGGGGATTGAATATTTCCCACGTTAGTTTAAAATTCCTTTGACATCAAATAGGATCACTCCAAAACCAACCAATAAAAACCCACCAACTTAGCATGCTAGATCTATAGCCATGTGGCAAGGCACCATTGGAGGTGCCATCTATAATCACATCCTAATGAAGTTCCACATCAGCATAGGATGAAAAAAAATGCTCATGGTATAAATGACTAGTTTGTCCGTAATTACTCGTTCTCTATGACTTTGAGTCCAAAATCTAGATTTAGTCATTTTATTGTCATAAATGTCCCAAATGACTGGTTATGCAATCAAAAACATTAGTCATTGATAGCCTATTTTCTACTAGTATTTCTTCATTTCATGAACTATTGTGAGGACTCCTTTGGAATTTCTTTGGGATATTGGTAACCAGCTAATTCTTGTAATTTAAAACATTAGACCGGATAGACTCAATGGTTCAGAATAATGTGTAGTAGGTTGCACTTCTTTATACACATTGGCTTAGCCGGTTTTGATAGTTCAAGTAGTTTAGACACAATCTCATAGATCTAGATAGTTCAAACAACGATGTTTGGCTTTGTCTACAATATTGGACGCCAACCAAAAATTAGCCCAGAATTCAGGCCACATTTTTTAAAATTTGTCTATAATTAGTTAAATATCAATTTTGTCCCTCATATGACATATATACAACATGAAAAAAGGATTTTACTCCAATGCTTCATCACTATGATTTGTAATTGTAATAATTTTGATTATTCGTGAATGTTGGAGTCTTGAGTTTATAGCAAAGCATCGACAGTAATTCAAATTTGGAATCTAGGTTTTGATATAAATCCCCTCACTGTTTTGGTACCATTGGGACCTTGTTTTGTGGCATTTGAACCTACAGTGTGAAAGTTATTGAATTTTAAAGTTTTTTTAAATTACAAAATTGAATTAAATCATCTTTTATCTTGGAAAAAACATAAGTTTCACATTACAAGTCCAAACGCCGTGAAACAAAGTCTTTTATGTCCTTCTTAATGCATAAAGCTTTCTATTTGTATCAAGAACACAACCTCTCATCCCAACAAAACTCTTATACTCTTTCGTGCATAGAAGATATTGAATATCTTAAGCTTTTACAAATGAAAAAATGATTTTTACTTTTATTAGGATGTGGCAACGGGACAGGGCACACTAAGCTTAGTGTCAGTTGGACTTATTCCTCTCTCTTAGAAGTTTGGTTCTACTAGTTTTTTTCAGTGTTTGTGTCTGTTGAAGTAGGGTTAGGATTCAAGGAGCATCTTTCTAAGTTTTGATGTCTCTTGTAACAATTCGGTCGTCAATTATGATAATCCATTGTAGATTTTTTTCTTCACATGGATGAGTGGTCATTTTCAAAGGCTTGGCTTATTCTTTTTTTTGGATTGAAGAGATTGTGTCAACTCTGTGCAAGAGGTGGAGGGTATAGAGGAATAATCGTCATACTTTCTGGAGCGTTTTTCTGATTTGTTTTTGATGATGAAGACACTGTTTTTTCGCAACATGGAAAAACAGCTATTGTATCCCTTATTAAAAGCTCTATGCCAAACGATTGGTCGTTAGTCTTAATAGGTGCTACTAATCAAGTGTCCAACATACTATCAAGACTACCGATGAAAACAAGAAAAATCTATGTTCTAGAATCTTCACATAATCTATTAGAAGAACTAAGACAAGTAATTGCTCTAGGATCCCAACAACATTCTTCATAGATCATTTTAGTATGGTATAGAATTCTTATGTATTTTTACTAAAGAAAGAAATATTATCTTCATTCCTTCACAGGGTTGTCCATCATGACGTGATGCTGGCTTTTTACATCAGTATGTCTGTCAACGTCAGTCTAGACCCATCTCGACGCGTCACAATCGTGTCGGCAAATTTTGTTTTCTTTGGCTGACGGCTTGTCCGTCGACTTGAACAACCTAACCATCGACATGGATGACCTGACCGTCGACGTAGACACCCCTTTTTTTTTATCCTAACGGACATTGGGGATGAATTCAGATGTCCGGACGTGAAGTGACGTCGACAACCTTCATTAGAAGCGGTTTGGGGTCTCCAAAAGGCCCTCTAAGGCCTGTGAGGGCAGCTTCTGCAGTTTGACTTCACTAGTAGAAAAACAGTGACCAAATCAACAAAACATCAACAGAAAAGTGTTGATTTTGATACTGTATCGTCCATTTGAACAGTTTTTTGTTGATTTTGGTAAAAACTGACATAATCAACAAGTTTTTTTTGTTGATTTGGATACTGCAACTCTATATCAACAAAAAAATCAACACTTTTTTGTTAATTTTGACTTTCAAGAATCTCAAGTAAGTTTTTTGATTTGAAAAATGTTTAAATCACCATCGTTAGTATTCTATAAATAATGTTTTTTTTTTTTTTAAACAAATCATACACAATTTGGTATTTTTCAAAGTCAGCAGACTTCAGAGGTCATTTAGTAATAGAAAACCAACTTTAAAAAAAAAAAATTTGAACCAAGAAAAGTTGCTAAATCAAAGTATCTTTCATCTCCAAAAATCCGTTTGCAATTTTAAGTCTCCAATGAAAAGTTATGAATTAATTTCAGGGAGGGGTTGGATTGAATTTTGTTTTTGACATCATGAAAGACCCTCTCTGAAATTAATTCATAACTTTTTATTGAAGACTTGAAATTGCAAACGTATTTTTGGAGATGAAAGATACTTTGATTTAGCAACTTTTCTTAGTTGAATTTTTTTTTTAAAGTTGTTTTTCTATGCTTAAATGACCTCTGAAGTCTGCTGTCTTTAACAAAAAAAGGAAAAAAAAACATTTTAACTAGATAAAATTAAAAGAAATCCACACACACATGCATGTGTATGTGTGGTGCATTGGTTTGAACCTTGCACTCCAAGTGTGAGGTGCAAGGTTCAAACCTTGCCGGCAACCTCAAATGGGGTGCCTATGTGGCGGGTTGCCCACGTGCCATTGCCACATGGCGGGTTGCCTACGTGGCATTGCCACATGGCAATTGCCTATGTGGCGGGCTTTCCGCGTGGCATTGCCACGTGGCAGCTTCTCATTGGTCAAATTTTCAAAAAAAATAATTTTTATAAGAAAAATTTAGTGCCAAAATTAACAAAAAACTAACAAAAAAATCAACAGTTTTGTGTTAAAAAGTACCCAAATTAACGCGTCCAAATTAACAAAAAAAATCAACACTTTTGTGTTAAATTTTTGTTAATTTGGTCACTAAATTTTCTACTAGTGCTTTTGGGCTTGGGCATGCTCCCAAGAGTACCGCTGTGAGTGCGAGCAGTTGACACATGTACCATTGCAAGTGTCGCCAATACTTAGGTGGATGCCAAATTCCATGATGCTGTCAAGTAGTGGGGATGAAAATGTCATAGACTCATGAGTATACTTGCACAATTTGTCCTTGACCAGTGTTCATTTTTTAATGCAAATGTAATGAATTCTTACATTTTTTATTCAAATCTAATGGATTCACAAAGTTCCTGCTAGCATTGGTCTCTATCTTTGCTGACATGGGCGTCCCTTCTAGCATTAAAATATTAGAGTCTAGTATTTAAATATTAGAACGGTAAATTAAAATAACCATTTCATGAAAGTGTAGTTGTCCTTCAATGTCCTAGCTTTGGATTACTTTATTCTACTGACATGTCTGGCAACACAGACAATTGGTTAGAAGCGGTTCATAGAGCTAAATGGAAGTTCGTTCTTATTGGCCACAACCTCAGTATTTCACCCTTAGCTTCCATGTTGGCAGCCAGGGTAGTGATAGGACCTGATTACCCGTGTTGTCCTTCACCATTGATCACAGCTGTCCTCCTGGGGCCTTTTGAAGACCTCCAAAGTCTTCTAATGGTTCTTTCATGTTCAACTCCATGAATTGACATATACTATTTTGTATTTCATTTCCATTTTTTTTTCCAATATTCATCTTTGTTCTACTAAGAGATTCATTAAAAAAATTCAAATACTTCCAATCTTGCCTCTTAAAATGAATTAATGTTTTTAATCAATTTTCCTATTATTTATTCTTCTTTAAATTCTTTTGTTTAATTTAATTTCATTCAATATTGTTGTCCACCCAAGACAGAGCCTCATGGTCACACCGTTCTTGTTAGGATGTGGCAACGAGACAGGCAAACTAAGCTTAGTGTCAGTTGGACTTGTTTCTCTCTCTCTAGAAGTTTGGTTCTACTAGTTTTTTTAGTGTTTGTATCTATTGAAGTAGGGTTGTGCGAAGTCTGCTCGAAGTTGTGCGAGAATGAAAGGAGGAGAAATGAGGAGGGTTGGAGTTTAAGTATTGCAGAACCGTGGGTAGGGAACGCGGATCCGATTGTTCACGTAACAGCATCCTACTTCCTAGCCCCAAAAAATAGGTCGTAGGTGCCCTAGTTCCGGTAACCTTCTGGATTCCGGAATCTGGTTCAGTAAGGTCTTTTCCGAATTATACTTATCCGGATCAAACTAATCAAAAATTGGGCTCTAATTGTGCCTATCTCCATCCACTAGTAGAAAATCCTACCTAATCTGTTGTTTTGGTCGCGTTGATCAACAAATTTTTGTTGATCGACACAAATTTGTTGATGATCAACTCGACCAAAACAACAGTTTGGATAGGATTTTCTAGAACTTAGGCCATTGCTTGCGCACTTGCTTCCAAAACATGTCAGAGACAAACTAACATTTGTATATGGGAGAGAATACTGTGTAGATAGGCAGGAATTTCCTCTAGTGCTACAAAATACTCTCAATACTTCTCAATAAGCGACCATCTAAGAAAACATGTTCACCGGACCAGGTGCTTATAGTTGACATCTGCCCACTTTCGCTCAAGAGGACACCAAATCCAGTGTCGTGTTGCAAATGCAGACATTATGTAGAATATGTATATATACATGATTTGGATAGATTTAAATATTTCTAGCATTATAAAGAAGATGACGTCATTTAAGGTGGCTTCAAGGGGACGCATTCTCTTTTCGACTATATAGAGAAGGATTTACTTAAAAAAACTTCATCTCATTTGATATTTTTCTTCTTTGTGTTTTATTTAGATTTTACTATGTTAAACTGGAGGGTTTTTTTTTACTCTCAAGATGAAGAATCTCAATCGGAGCGTAAGTTTGAATTTTCTTTATCACAACTGCCGGATCAGCGACAATTGTCACTAAATCTTTCATTGCTACATGGGTGATCAGAAGATGAAGCCGTACCATCTGGACCATCTAAACAACCTCGCGTGGAAAAACGATGGCACGATAAGTCGATAACCTTCAACGTGATGCTCGGGCATTGATGATTTTATTGTAAATTGGATGTGTTGAACTCGGCAGCTGTGAAGTGACATTTGAAGGATGTTTTGAAAGCTTAAATGACAAGAAATACTATTGCATGATGAGGCCTATTGAAAAGAGTCGTGTCATCAACGATGGTTAGAAGGGCTAGTTAATCTTTTAACCAAAGTAGATTGTGTTGATTACGTTGCTGCTAAAATTCTTGCAGATGGAGTGACATTTCAATTGAAGCTCTAGTTTTTTACCTCTATTAAATATATATTGGATTTTGGTTTTTCATTCCATAGTTGGAGTGATTTATTACAACAAATTTTGTGTTTGTGAAGTAGTACGAGGGAAATATTCAAATAGTTTATCTTCTAGGTGAACTTGAAGTGAATTTCCTTCAAAGTTAAAGATAATGAAATAGTTGTAGGGCCTCAATTATTCATGTTGTAGTTTTGGAAGTGAATTAGGGACTGACCCCACTTGTTTGTGTAGTTAGAGTGAAAATAAGGTGGAGAAAAAGTGAACACTATTCATCTTCTCTCCTATTGTAAGTTTAGGGAGGACCCGAATGTTTGGAGAGGCATTGTATTGTGAGTTTGAAGAAATTTGAAATGAAATTTGAAGAATTTGTGTATCATGGTGTGTAGTTTCTAAATTGTTCTCACTTGTTTGATTTGGAGTTGTGAATCAAAAGTTGTGCTAGATTGAGTGGAGGAAGGTTTGTTGCCTTCGAAATAAAAAGACAGAGACTTCGACCGGCCATAAAAGACAAACAAGTTTTTGATTTGCAATGAGATTTGAAGGTAATGTAATCTTGAAATTGTGTTAACTTTCTATAAAGATATCACTCATTCTATTTGAAGATTGTATGAGTGAGTTGTGAGTGTGGAGGTAAAGGAGGATCTGCTGCCCTTCTTTTCTCAAGGCCGAAACTTTGGATGGCCATAGAAGTTGGATAAAGTTTTAAAATTATTTGAAATTTGGAGGAAAAGTAGAAGTTTGTGTTATCTTTTTCAAAAAGCTATCATTCACATCATTTGAAGTTGTGAAGAAATGGTGGCACTCAACCAAAGTTCAGCTTGAGAATTAAAGGTCGAAGCGAGAGTCGAAGTTGGAGATTGGAGGAGGTGTTGAAGACTTGTGTATATGTGTGTAGCTTCTGACTTTGTAAATTTTGTTATTGCGGGCGGTTTGGACTATACCAACGCTAGCCTCATTTTGTGTTATGGATGCGACAAAGTGGGATTAATTGTCCACATGATCGAGACTTTTATGTTGTTCTCACTAATGAGGCAAGTTTGTTGGTCACTATGGGTTTGAAATTTAGGATCCAATCTCTCGGACAGTTCAGCTTGTGAAGTTGTGGTCTAGCCATCCCGTTTTACACGTCCAAAGTTCGTGGTTTCTTATTACCCTACCTTAACCCTTGGCCTATTTAGAAACAGTACAGAATAGGACAACGAGTAGCAATTCGAAGATTTGAAGACTCGAAGATTCTACAAGTAACAAATTTATTTGTTTATATCATTCCCAAGTCATTTATGATCGAAGCCAAAATCCTCGTGATTCTCCAAGGCAAACCCTCTCAACACGATATTTGGTGCTTCCACTGAGAGAAGCTTCGGGGCAATTAGTTTTGGCTAAGGACGATGGGAGACACTAGAGGACTCCTTCGGGAGCCCAAACCAACAAGGAGGTTGTCGCAACGAGAATTTTTGGTTTTGTTAAAGTTATCTAAAAAACTGGATTGGAAGTTCTTTGCAAGAACTCCTATCCGGTCTAGGGATAAGTTAGAACCGGAAATTAGATGAGGAATGCAGTTAGGGATCTAATCGGATTCTAACCTAACACGGAATCTGTCTGGACCGGATTAGTTTGGATTGGATTGGGTTGGTATGGACCGGATTAGTTCTGTCCGGATTAGTTCTGGTAGACCGGATTAGGTTAAACCGGATTAGGTCATTATGACTTAATTTGGCGGCCCTGAGACTATATAAGGGGAGACCTCGCCAGTTAGTACCCCTTTTCAACCTTGTGCACTAAGACTTGTTTTCACGCCTAGGCTGTTTTGTACCTCCTCTCTGTGATTTTTCTGCAGATTTGTGAAGTAGAGCGTCAGTAGTTAGGATTTCTTTGTGCGCTGCGGGGTTGGATTTCCGCAATTGCAATTTGTTGCTTTTCGGTTGTGACCAGTTAGGGAAAGTAAGGAACGGGACGTGCGGCTAGGAGTAGAAAGTGAAGTAGTCTCGGTTAGGATTCTGAGCGTCTCAGAACCGTGCCCATGCCGCAGCTACGCAGAACTTGAGTCAGCTCTTTCGCAACAGAAGTGAAGCTCCGGAAGGTGATTCGGATCATTCCTTCAACGGAACCGGAAAAGACTGCGCTGATGGAGGATCTCGCGACTATGGGGTGCTCTGGTCTAGCAGATAAACCGTGGGGATTTAAGGAGGAGTGGGTTGTTAGAGAATTGCTGGGGAAATTATCGAATCAGTTCGATAACACTGCCTGAGGAAATCCGGCCCGCTAGACGGAAGAGAAGTGGAGGGAAGTCTATAACTTCCGGTTGGGAGGTTTAGGAATGGCCAACCGGAAGGACGAGTACATCAAGGACAAGTTTTCGGAACCAGCAAACCCGAAGGACGGATACATGGTCGATGATTGTGTGGATGACCGAAACCGGAACTTACTTAAGTTCCTCATTCCGATCCTCCATCCGGAGAAGCCAACGAGGGTGACGATAACCCTCGGCAACACAATCTTTGACACGCTGACCGGGCAACGGAAGGCGGATTGGGCCTGGATCATCTGTGATCTGGTGTCCAACCTTGTGCCCCGGGTAGGGAAGAGTAGGCCCATGCCTCTGTCACCCTACCTCCTCCACATGTATCATCACGACCAAATCCTCACTGACACGGAAGAAAAGACTTGGCAATCCCAGGAGTCCATTTTGAAGTATGGGAAGTCAGAAACGGATGAAGAACCGAAAGAAGAAGGATCCAGAACGGAACCGGAAGATGATGAGATGGATGACGAGGCACTCGAAGAAACCCGTGTTTTTTTTGACACACAAAATTCTGCATGCTCGTGTCTGGAGTGATGTCCGTCCATGTCCAATCAAACATCCAAATTTTTGCGTTCATTAAGACATGCAAAAAACATCGAAAATCTGCCTAGACATCACATGTCCAAGGCTTGATGTCAAAAAAAACATTGGAAGAGTAGTTGAAGCGGACCAAATGGCAGAAGATGATGCCTCCACACGGAAGAGGAATGCTTCTAGGGGAGACGTCGGAACTGGAACGCCGACCAGATAAGAAGCCGGTCACAGAGGAAGGTGATCCGGTTGACCCTTTCGACGGTCTGGTGGAGACCCTCTCCAACATTCGGGGAGACTGGGAGTGTAAGAAGATCACCCTGGAGAAGATCGGGAAAAGATGCTACTCCCCAATCGAAGAAGGAATGGAAGGAAGGGAGGACCGGATCGACCAAGCACATCGAGTTGGATTCATCGCCCGAACGATCGGATCCTGCTACTAGCGAGAGGGTCAGGAACTTGCAGGGGACCTTCGACAAGCTTCCACCAAAGGTCATTAGTGTCACATTAAACGTGGGCATGGGAGCTTAGTTTGAAGTAGTTTTGTAAATACCGGATGTTGTGTCCAGATTGTTAGTTAGAAACCGGACCGGATTAGATCCCGATCGGTTAGTTAGGAATCGGACCGGATTAATACCCGGTTTGCTAGGGTTTTGAACCGGATTAGATCCGATTTTGCCAGCGAGGCTTATCCCGAAAGTTCTGCGCAGATTTTTTGAGGTGCTTTTTGCTTTTTGGATCTTTATAGTGTATATAAAATCATTCTCTACGAAAGAGAATGAGAGTCATTCCTTTTGTTGAAGCTTTTTTGTGTATTCTATTTGCTCCTTGTTTTGTGTTCTCCCGTGTTTGGCAGGGCGGTTTAGTAAGGAGTTAGGAGCGCACTTAGAGTTTTGATGAGGATTTCTCCCCTTGGTGTTCTTGTTTTGGTTTTGAGTACATGAGGATAGGTAGTAAGAGTTGGGAGTATATTCCAGTGCCTCAGTTTTGCTAGGGTTTAGTATTCAGGTTGAGAGAGCCATTGTTAGGCTAGATGACGCGCTAGAATTCCTGGGTGGGAAATTCGGTCGAGTGCTCGAATTCCTGTGAGGTCTCATTGTTGTAGTGGCGAACGGAAGAATCTTAGTTGAAGTTGGAATGGACGGATAGACTTGCAACCACCTAGCTTCGTACGGCTGGAACTTGGCATCAAGGTCGTTGTAGTATGAGCGGATCGTACAGGGGGTCTTTGTGTGACCTGTAATCTATATTGTCTTTTGGGTTATTGTGAAGGATCAAACCAGATCCGGAATAGAGTAGGAGATTGGAGGATAGGACAGTGGGTCTTTAGCCACTATAAGTTACGGAAGGAGCAACGGGCTTGCCACTCTCAAAATCAAGCGGCGAACCCTCTAATGGTGAAACAGAGGTTAAATTAAACCGGATAGGTTACTGGAGTGAATGAGATTAGACTGGAACGGATAGGTCTAAGAGTGGTACCCGGGACCGGAAGTTAGAAAGTCTTGGTTTTGTTGCAGATTGACAGACCGGATTACTTCCTGGTTTGAATTATGTCCAGTACAGGAAGATTTGAAAAGGTCTTGATAGTAATTTCTGCTGGTTGTGTTGTTTCCGGTTGCAGTAGTAGGACCGGAAAGGTAGAGTTTGGAGACTAACTGAGCTTAGAATCATAAATAGAGTAGATACTTCATAGAATCTCGTAGGTTCAATTTTTAGAGTCACTTTTATTATGCTGTAGAGTGGTTTTTGGGAGTATAACAGGGAAATTGTTTATCTTGTGCTGCAACAAAGGCCATACTTGGCACCTTGGCGATGTTTATAAAACAATAGAGAGGACACTTTGGTAGTCAAGGGGCTACCAAAGCTTTGAAGGGTGTCATTGACAAGTGTGGAAGATTTGACGGAATGAACATCACAAAGTTCTCGAGGTCATATGTTTGTGAAATGAAGGTGCATCAAGTGTCAGAAGACCGCATGATGCAAACGTTCAACTTGGTAGTTATTCCCGAGATTCATGAGAGAGTTGAAGAAATTCAAGGAGATGCTGCAAACATGATCTTGTGGTTGATGTTTGAGGAAAGATTACAAGATGAGTATTTTGACGAAGACTCAAAAAAAATGACCAAAAGATCTTTCCTTGATTGGATTGAACAACGTTCTAGGAACAATATGGGCCCAAATGAGTTGCTACAAGATTTTAAGAAGAAATACAACCAACTACCTTTGGCAGAAAGATGCCTTTTTGATACTAGGAAGGCTGAGCTCTTTTTGCAAGCAACTGATGATACTTTAGAGGATAGACTTCTCTTACTTTTTAGTGATCGAACCACTAAGGGAAGTTTCACAAACGATTGGAGAAGAGTGGAGGAAACGGTAACTCTTGTCGCAAAGCAACGGAGGATGAGATCTAGAGGTGTATCCGTACATATGGATGTTGCACCTATACTAGTTACAACAACTCCGAAAACATCACTTGCGCCTACATCTTCAACATCAACTTCAAAGAATTCCAAAACAGTTGATGAAGGTGCTCTTGATGAGCTAATCAAAGGCATTCAAAATCTGAGAGTAGAGATGAGCGAGTTGAAGAAGGTACCAGGAGCTCAATCATCAGATGGTACAAAAACATTTACAAGAAGATGCATTTTTTATGATGAAGAAGAGAGCCACAATCTTCAAGGTTGTAAACCTTATGATGAAGCTCTGAAAGAAGGCATAGTTGTTTTTAAGGATGGAAAAATTCATGATGCAGTCACAAACTTGCCTCTAAACACTAACTTTGGCAAAAGAGGGATGAAGAAGATCCTTGAAGACAAGATGGAGAGATCTAGTGGTCTACATGCCAAAGGTGTTGAAACGTTTCACGTAGAGGTGGAATAACAAGCAATTGAGGCTTTGGAGGCTCCATCTCTTGAGATTTAAATACGAAGAGGAGCTCAAGCCATCCGAAAGGTAACTAGTTGGGAAGACCCTGTTGATGCGGTTAGCATCAGAGCCTTTTGGGGAGAGATTCAAGGCAATAGTATGGAACAAGATGTCATCGTTAAAAAGAAACGAGGGCAACCTATTGAAAAAGATGATGTGGAAAAGCCATCATCTAAAAGAAAACCTCATGGGCTCAAAGAAGGTGAAAAGGGAGAAGGTCTTGCTGCTCATACACGATAGAGGCATGTGAAATTGCCTATTTTTGTTCATCCAGGAGATGAACCACTTTCTAAGGAGATGTGGAAAGGTCCAAGCCATAACAAGAAAAGAAAAAAAAGGAAAAGGAAGATTCAAACAAAAGCAAAGGCAAAGGACCAGCTTACAAACTCCAATCAGACATTGAATCTTCAATTGACATGAAGGGTATTCTAGAAGAGAGAATTTTAGATGTCAAGATTGAGTTTACGTTGAGAGAAGCTCTTGGTATTATCAAGAAAGATTTTCACAAGCTTATCATTGATGTCATTAAGAAGAAGAGGCAAATGACAACTGAGACAGTTATAGTACAAGCATTGGATACTCGCATGACAAAAGATGAAGAGACTGACATCAGTCAAGTATTTTCTATGATGTGCGATCCAGTGTTTGTGGCATGTGAAGATGAAACTTATGAAGATGCAGACGAGTTTTTTTTTATGAAGAGTATTTTTCTGCTAAAGAATATTTTACCAATGAAGAGGAAGAAGAAGAAGATTTGTACATTTGTACTCATGGACATATGAGTTCTGAGAAGAATGATATTTCCAAAGGTGAATGCTCATTAGAATGTCAAGATGAGATGGAGAAAGAATTTGAGGGGGTGAAAGACCCTCAAGCAACATACAATAAAGAGGTTAAGATAGAAGCAAATACCTATGAATGTGCAATTGTTCATAGGATGGAAAGAGAGATTGAAGAACAAATGGATTACCTTCATTCATTTCGGGCAAGAGCCACTACTGAAACTCGTGTTAAGTTGGGGGAGTTGGATGAGTCCATTTTGGCTCTTGTAGATCATAGATCTGAGATTAATATTATGTGTCGAAAGATTTACGAGAATGGCAAATGGCCAATTGACAGAAATCAGATTGCCCATAATTAGTTAGATATCAATTTTGTCCCTCATATGACATATATACAACATGAAAAAAGGTTTTTACTCCAATGCCTCATCACTATGATTTGTAATTGTAATAATTTTGATTATTCATGAGTGTTGGAGTCTTGAGAGCATCGATAGTGATTCGAATTTGGAATCTAGGTTTTGATATAAATCCCCTCACTGTTTTGGTACCATTGGGACCTTGTTTTGTGGCATTTGAACCTATAAAGTGTGAAAGTTATTGAATTTCAAAAGTTTTTTTAAATTCAAAAATTGAATTAAATCGTCTTTTATTTTGGAAAAAACATAAGTTTCACATCACAAGTCCAAACGCCCTGAAACAAAGTCCTTTATGTCCTTCTTAATTATGCATAAAGCTTTCTATTTGTATCAAGAACGCAACCTCTCATCCCAACAAAACTCTTACACTCTTTCGTGCATAGAAGATATTGAATAACTTATCCTAAGCTTTTACAAATGAAAAAATTATTTTTACTTTTATTAGGATGTGGCAACGGGACAGGGCACTAACACTAAGCTCAGTGTCAGTTGGACTTGTTTCTCTCTCTTAGAAGTTTGGTTTTCTGCTACTGTAGTTTTTTTCAGTGTTTGTGTCTGTTGAAGTTAGGGTTAGGGTTCAAGGAGCATCTTTGTGAGTTTTGATGTCTCTTGTAACAATTCGGTCGTCAATTACGACGAGAGATTGTGTCGACTCTGTGCGAGAGGGTGGGGGAACGCACGGCAGCGCCATTGAGCGTTTCGGTTTTCGTAGACGGAGGAAGCGCAAGAATCCGAGAGGTATGGATGTGGATCCTCGTCTGTTTGAAAATATGGTAAGAGCTTCTAGCGTTCTATTTCTATGTCTGCTCCAGTAATAACCACGTTTGGATTGTGTGCGAAGAGAACTTGTGTGTCCCGATTTAAGATAAGGGACACACTTATTAGTCCCGGGTATCCCCCGTGAAGGTCACTGCATCCTGTAGGGAGATTGCTGCAGTCGTCTTTGTCTTTCTCCAATTGAAAATCGAGATTCTGATATTAGGGCAAGCAAGAGCATAATCATCCCTGCATAATCATCCCACGATATTGTATATTCAGAAACTCCTTATTAGTTGCTGTCTTGAATTGCGCGAGGCATTGGTCTGTGTTGCATTCATCTCATTGTATACCTGGGTCTCATTCCACTGAGCAGCCAGCTAATTGGTTGGTTGAAGCCGTGAATTCAAGCTAACACTAGGGGAGGTTCAGAAATTGCTTAGATGTGTTGTGGGATTGGGCAGAAGGTGAGCGACAGCGAGGTGTGCAAGATCGTGTTGTCGTACCTCGTTCATAACTGCTTCAAAGAGACTGCAGAGGCATTCATTGCCTGCTCTGGCATGAGACGCACGGCTGACTGTTCCGTCGATATCGATAAGAGGAAACGTGTGTTCCTGTGCTAATTGTATTTTTTTTTTTGTCAGTTTTGATACTGCTATTAACTGCTATTGTTTGGTTAGATTTGAGGTGGCTCGAAATAGTACATAAAAATATTTCTCGTTGAGAGTACGGACTTGCACATTTCCGTTTCAAATATCTGCAGTATATTCGTTGGAACTTTGATAAAATCTCGCTTTTCAATTTCGTAGCGTTATTTAGCTATGTCGAAGATCCAGCTGGTCTTGGTCATAAGTATAAGTCTTTGACCAGCTTCATTGTGTTCTGAAGTTTCTCTGGTAGACTTGTCATGATAACGGTGGTCCACCTTATGTTGCATTGGGTGTCTCTCTCAAGTGTCTTATTCTTGTCCAAATGTCTTACCCTGTACAATTTAGTGAACTGCAGTGAGTGTTTTTTCGACGTATGTGCAGCAATCTATAGCCATGTATTGGAAGGCAATGTTTTAAAGGCTATTGAGCTTACAAACCAACTTGCCGTGGATCTGCTGGCCTCCAACCGGGACGTTCATTTTGATCTTCTGACTCTTCACTTCGTTGAACTTGTTCGAGTGAAGGATTGGTATGAACTCAACTCAGGCAGGTGTATCGTTCGAGTATTTATCTTTGGCGTTGTTATTTTTCTGGGTCACCAAGGTTTTCTCTGCTTTGTTTAGACTCAACAGATAGTCCACCAACGACAAATAGTTTTAGCAAATTATGTGTTTCTTCTTGGCATTATACCAGGAGGTGGATTAAAGGGAGAAGCTTTAGAGCCTCAGCTCATCAGATTAATTAAGATTACTAAAGATTCCAATAAGTAGAAAGACAATTAGAATAAGTGTAAGCACAACAAGCATGTTTGGTCGAATAAAAGGGAAACCTGGTCCTATGAACATAGTATTCCATAATTTACGATATTTGAAACTTGTATGGAAGGTAGTCTGTCATTTTTCTGTGAGAATGTTGTGACCAACTAGGCCTGTCAAATTTTGTCAATATCTGTACAATAGTGGTCAAGGGGGGGCTTAGAATTAAGTTCTACGAGGAGTTGACTGTTATTTTTGGATACAGTGCGGGTGCATTAGAGTTCGCGCAGGGAGAACTCCGACCTTTCGGCAAACAAGAAGATCGATATCGGGAGAAGCTCCAGGTCAGTGCCTCTTGGTCGTGACTCTTATGAACGATTCGTTTTTTCTTTTGCACTCATAGATGTAGTATTTATGCTACTATAGTATTATTGTATGTTGTTCTTTCGATTATATCTTGTGCAACGAATGTTGTTCGATTTCAACTGTGGTCGTCGCGAAACCTTCAATTGGCTGATCATCAGGGCCTCAGGCTGTTCATGCATGTGGTTTTGAACTTAAGTTATGTAGATTGTTTGTATGTCTGATCTATGTGGGCGAATAACATAGAGATTCAGATTCCTGACCTATCTATCTGACGCTGCTGTTTGCAGGATTGCATGGCATTGCTAGCATATGAAGAGCCTGAGAATTCGCCTTTGTTCCATTATCTGACCGATGATTATCGCCAGAGTGTCGCAGATGCGCTGAACTGTGCTATTCTAGGTATGCTTCGAGTCAATTTGGTCAAGGCGCTTGCGATGAAATACTACTCCTGTGCTGCATTTTGTATCTGTGGCAGTATAATCAAAGGCTGATTCTTCAACCATTGTCTTAAATATTTTAACTACTTGGGCCAGCTCATTCCTTCTTGTGAGCGTTGCGAAAGAGACAATTGAGTGATTTCTTCAATGATTAGAACATCGTGTGCAGATGTTCAGCTTATTCTCATTTGTACAAATAATTTTCATGTATTTTGCTTCTCTGAAGTCTTAGATCCGTGTACTAAGAATTTTGTAGAGCTGTCTGTGCAGAATGAACAAGTATTCCTTGGTTATCCTAGTTCACTGAAAGAAGATGAAACTGACATACGTGTGTCATGGTGATCCTGACTTCTGTGCAGCACATGCCAATCTACCAAGCTATACATCAATGGAGAAACTGCTGCAACACGCTACTGTTGTAAGGCAGCGTCTTCATCAAGAACTTGGGAAGGTAGGTCTTGAATCTCTGAACCAGGGTTTACTTCACCTTCATCATGGTGAGAGTTGGACTATCCCTTCTCCAAGAAAAATGATCTCGGATCTTTTATAAATTTCTTGTATGTCTTGGGGGCCATTCAGCATTGCGACCCATCTGGTGTTTGATTCAATTAATTAATTTGGGCATGTCAGTTCTGATATGATGGAGATATTTATTTTTCTCTCAGCATTCCTGACTGAATGTTTTAAAGGATGGGTTGATAAACACAGCAAAGTCAAAGTTATTAGCCATTAATCTGTTTACTTGTTTCGCAGGATGGTCCTCCAACCTTCACACTGAAGTCGTTCTTGAAAAGCTAAACCATGCTTGAGGAGGTTTCTTGAGCTTGTTAGATCTATTGACTATAGTGGGTGTCCAGATAGGTATGACGAAGGTTGATAGGGACCTTATAAAGAGGGAGATGTGGCCTTATTATCCTCTCAATAAACCTGTGGGTGTTACAATCCTTCGGTTAATCGAAAAGCTATCAATACAATTGTGTAATGAATTTTTTTTTTGGAACTGAAACAAGTTTTTTCGGTCAGCTGGCCTTCGTTGCTGTTTTCTGTATCTGCAATGTCCCAGTTAATCCTATTTGTGCTGTTGAGATGTCCAATTACTTGTAGTGTTTTAACACTGTAACTACACAGTGGCCTTAAAAGTATCAAATGGATGACAAGGAATCCTTCTATGTAAGACAAAAGTGCAGATGTGCATCCTTGGAATTTTGTGTGAAAAAAGGGAGGTCTTGCACACTAGGAGTTTGACCCCCAAAGGAGTGTTCTTGGGTTTTTTTAAGCAAATGATTCACATGGTACCGAAAAGGTTGATTTCCATTGTGACTAGCTTGGCTTTCATCAAAAAAGTTGGGCCAGATTGTTTTGGTGCCATTTTGACACCAATGGACACATTTTTGACAATGGAGTGTCATTTTATCCTTATTGAAGTTGGTATGGAGCTTGACACCAAATTTACTTGATTGCATTTCAATGCACCATCATGGTACTATATTCACATGCCTTGAAATTCCTTGATGAGTTTTAGGGTTAACACCTAAGTTAATTAGTGTGTGTAGCCTTAGGTTGTGTAATCAACCTCAACATCTTTTACTCTACATGTTCTACTTTGCAACTAAATATGATTGAATATTATTTTATTTTTATTTTTCAAAGATGAAATCACATAATTTTTTTGTCCTATAATATTTTAAAACTTTTCAACAAAAAATTCATGAATTTTTTAAGACAAAGTAAGAAACATCTGAAATTTTTACCATTGAATTGATATACATTTCAGTAGTATATAGATCATATATGACAATACATCCATGTCCTATAATTCTATTCTAGATACTATAATTAGGAAATAAGGAAACTATAGTTATAGACTTAAAGTTCAAATTACAATAATATATGTACTTTTTCAAAATTTCAAATTGAAGTAGGAACTACGCTCGATAAACTTCATTTCATTAGTTAACCTCAAATTCAAAAAAGGGTTTTTTATTGACCTAGCTAACTCCAAGAGAAGGAAAAGTCCCCTATTTGAGGAAGGAAGAAAAGTGGATTTAACGGGTTGCTTATGCAACTGACGTCAACGAAACCATTCTACATATACTAATACTAACAAATTCACTTTCATTAATATTGAATAATTGCAAAGTGAATTTTTAATCGATCCATTATGACAATCAACTGTGCATATTTGATTCTTCAATGTATGATCATTCTTAGTTTTGGCTATGAAGCTCAGACATTTGCAGAGGCCGGTGCAAAGATTGAAGGTCAAATCAAATAAGAAGAGTGGCAAACTGAGGTGGGGATGAGCCATCCAACTTTTATGTAAAAACATGACTTGTCCAAGCTTCAAGATTCATGTATATACCCATTCATATACTACATAATTTTTTGTGAGGATTGTCTTGCATGTTCTATTATTGTTATTGTATTATTTCACTTATAAATTTGCATTATTTTAATAAATTTGTAATAATTTATAACACTACAATTATGTGCACATTGTAATAATAATGCTCGCATGTGAGTCTTGAGCCCAGGTTTTATAAACCTAAGCTTAGTTTATAATATAACCATATTTCTATAGGTTTTTATTGATGTTTTTGGTTATAGATTTTCAAATCCCTTGAAACTTGTAAAAAAGTGTAATATTTAACAATTTTTTACATGTTAACAAAAATTTGTCAAAAAAATCATATTAAACTTTCATTTTCTTCTTACAATATTCTATTAAAAATTGTTTAAAATTACTAGATTGAACACAATTTAACAAGTTTCAAAAGATTTTTTAATAAAATATTACATAAAAAAATATTATAAAAAAATATATATATGGTTATATTTTAAACCAAAGGAAATTATGAACTAGTAAAAGTTCCATTGATGCATTTTTTTAAAGGAAACCTTATTAGAACAAGTACTTGTTCTTGGATGAAAAATTGTGGATGGATGAAATCTTTGAATAAATGGTTTAAGTTTGTCATGATGTTTCTCCCAACTGGCAGCCGTCACTTTAGTGGGGGGATACTCCGTTGGCTACTTTCATTTTCTCTCATTTGCAATCTACTTTTCTTGCTCTCTCTTTCTCATTATCTTCCTCTCTCCCTCGCTCTCATACCTTCCGGCTTGAAGCTAATACTTCGTTACAGAGCCAAGTCCCATTGTTGCAGCCATGCTGATACTTCTGAGCTCAGCCGATAGGATTTCTTCAACAACCGATATAGGAAGAGTCAATTGCGGCTACTTTTTTCTTACCAGCTGACAAGTGATTCAGGGTGATTGCAAGAAAGACTGGTCCTATTTGGCATCACAATTGAAGTGACTTAGTTGCCATCAATTATAACTTTCGGAAAATAAAGCTAATGGACTTGAAATTTTTATTGAAGATGGCTAATTGAGAAATCATGAGATTTATTATTTTTTTTTAATTTTGAAAAATAATTTTATAATTAAATGTCAATTTAGCTCATTTATCACACTTTGTGATTTAGGGTTTTTTAGTATTGTGGATTTGTGGAGCATCCAAAAATTATGATGTTCACTTGAATTTTTTGTAAGCTATTCCCACACTAGATGAGCATGTGTCCACCAAAGGGCATTCAGAAAAACACAATTCTTTGTCCTCAACGTGCATGCAAATAGGGGTCCCTTGTGCATAGCACTCCAAACATTCATGATGGTTTCAACTTCTAGTTTTTGGTGAAATGTAATCTCTATCAAGTCTTTTCAAATGGCTAATTTTTAGTTTTTTTTTATTCATGATTTTCTAATTTTTATTAATTTATACTTAATTTTATTTACTTTTTGTGACAAACTGTCATTTTCTTAAGTAGTACTATTTTAGTATTATTAAGTACTCAAAAGTACTATTGGCTGTTGATTTTTCAGATCAACGACTAAAATTGCTTCGTTTTGTAGTACTGTAGTATTTATAGTACTGAGCGCAAAAAATCACAGTTTTGGCAAAACACTACCAAAATCGTTCGGTCTTTCTTGCAATCACCCTTCAGCCCAGCCGATAAGCAACTCATTCCTGCGGCGATGGCATCCTCAGATGTGGCTCCAAAGAGGTACTATTTTTACTTTGTATTGGCTACTAGCCAATACAATTTCTCTTGCCTAGTGTTGTGATTAGATTTTCATTATGTATTTTTGCGTACATTAGTCATTTTATTGGCTGGCAATCGATATAGTTTTGTAACCGCACATATTGAGTGTTTTAGGTTACATCGACTGGCAACCCATATATCTTTCTGACCGTAGGGTGAGGAACTCAAAGGTTCTATTGGCTGGCAGCTAATATAGTAGTTGATCATAATAAAGTTTGTTTTTAACGTCTGGCAACGGATACCATTGTATTCAACTCTAAATTCAAATGTATTGTTGTGCAGAAGAAACCGACCCTCTTGGCCAAACTTCTCGAAGATCAAATCCCAAACTCTCGGATATTGGGAGATGGTTCCCACCATGCGTAACATGGAGAGCAAGCAAGGCAAGCGAGACATCCAAAAGTGGAGCCTATGCTGTAGAGAGTCAATTGACAAGTTAGTGGAGATTGCATGTTCCTTCAAGCTGAAGGGAAACATAACCCCCGACAAGGGAAATGTTATGTCGGTCATGGTTGTTAGAGGAGACGTGCACGTCATGATCTGTTTGCTCTCAGTCGGCAACCTAGACAGTGTTGCCAACTACTTTGCGGTGGAGTTGCATGTCCACACGTGCACGGAAGATGTTTGTGGAGCGAAGTCCATGTTGATGGAAATGACATTTATTGATAACACGCCATCTGATGCTGAAGAACTTGTATAGGGATGGGAGTGCCTGAAGGCAGACATGATGATTATAATGTCATCATCATCCGTGAAATGGAGAAGGGGAAGAAGAAGGTACCAGCGGCAAGAAGGAAAGCGACAACAACAACGATTGAAGACATTGAGACTATTGTCGTGGAGACGGGGTCACCGAGCAAACTGAAGAGGAAAGGGAAGGGGAGGGACAATTCCAACACGGTGCTAAAGCTAACGCTGGACAAGGCATTGGTGCCTGGGAATCACCTCACCACAAAGACCAAGGACAACGAGGTCAACATGATCTACCAAGTGTTGGAAACAGGACTGCTACACGCCTTCCCATACAAGAAGCAACGACTTCTGGGTGTCATCCTCTTTGACAAGCTCCACATTGCATATGATGAGTTCAAGTACCGGAAGATTGCGAAGGACCGCCTTGGTTAGGTATTTGAGCTACATTTTCCTTCATTTCTCCATATTTCAATTAGCCTCCTTCTATTTCCTCTATCGGTTGGCAACCGACATATATCTATGTCGTTCCTAATTTTTGGACTTTGTCATTTCAGGTCAAGACAATGTAAAGGGGTATGGATCAATTAGGAAGAAGCCCAAAATTCACGGCATTCCTCTGAAGCAAACTCCTTTAGCAACAAATAAGGGACTGAACACAGTAATGGACAAGTACCCAATAGAGAATGATTTGGCGGTCATCAATGGAATTTCAATGCCGTGGTGGAAGGCACCCAACGTCCACTAGTACATCATTGGCGGGCAACACACCGTCATGGCCTGCAAAGAATTGGCCGATCAATACTCTAATAGATCAGAAGTAAAGAAGGATCTCTTGGAGTTCGAGGTCATTCCTATTTTCAGTAGACAAGTGGACACACTTGTGCAGGTCTCCAATGCCTTAAAACCTTAGCATCGTAGAGAAGGTGGCAAGGGAGACCTTCCGATCCTATGTGAAGATGGGGAGGACGGCTTTGGTAAAGGCAGGATGCCTACAGTCGCATCATGGAGGTGGTAAGCCGTCAGCAACATTTGAGGTATTCATCAAACATTATCTTTTAAAAAGTGATATTGTACTTTAAATTATGACTTGCAATTGTATTGGCTGGCAGCTGATACATTCCTCATTTTGACTAGTCGATATTCTTCCTATCGGCTGTCAAGTGATACCAATTACTATGTTTTGAATTCTGGGTTTGAAATCGTGCAGGCAGCGAAGCTAGAAGTAATGGTGCACACTTTTGCGAACTAGTGCAGGAAATCATTGCCCTCTACGTCAACATTAAAAACACCACTAAGGCCAAGTCTTCAGAGAAGATGACACTCTTTGACTCGCACAAAGAAAAAAAAACTTGACATGATTGTCATGAACGAAATTATATGGACCAGAAAGAAGTATCTCCTTCCTTGCAAGAATGCGGGTTGGGTCCCATATATTAATGAAGATTAGCAGGATTTGGAAGACAAGAAGGGCTATTATGCTGCCATTGTCTGGAACTTGTGGAAGGACATGATGAAATTCACGGATGGTAGCAACTAGTTGAAAAGACACGTCAACCCCATGAATCTGACAACAAACAAGAACACTGATGGAAAAACCCTGGGGGTCTTCTACACCACTTTGATGAACTACGCCATTGTTCAAGTGGCCCCGGTGGAAGAAGGGAGTTCGTCCGACC
Organism: Rhytidiadelphus loreus; assembly: GCA_947034895.1. Lineage (NCBI taxonomy): Eukaryota > Viridiplantae > Streptophyta > Bryopsida > Hypnales > Hylocomiaceae > Rhytidiadelphus > Rhytidiadelphus loreus. The sequence continues at coordinate 3,850,683 of OX344764.1, forward strand.
TCAAATACGAATGCCGACTAGAATAGAGTATCTTGAAGGTGGTGGATGTTCTTCGAACAATGGAGGGGACTGAGGGGCTGCAACATAACGACAAAAAGTTCATTGTCCTCTTTAGGTATAACGAAAGTGGGGATGCCTTAGCAATCGACAAGAACGACTTCCTTGACATATCGTTGGCCGCAAAAATACCCACGGAAGAGGATGGTTTGGATGAACCATCCAACGACTCCTACATCCCCCTCCCAATGCTTTTCATTGGAAACTCACGCTTCCAGGATTCTGTTGCGATGGCCTCATATTCTTCTACAACTTTGTAGTACTACCACACACTATACTACTAGTCGTCACCTCATGGAGACTTCGTTAGAGCGGAGATAGAGGCCAAGCTGATGGTCACACTTTCTTTAATCTTCCCTAAGTTGGATGACAGATCTTGCCTTTTTTCGGTTTTCAAGCGATTCACTAGGATCAACAAGGCCCCTAAATGGTTTCATGGCAAGGGTGAGGGCGATTGGAATGGCAAAATGTGCGGGTCAGACATGCGCTCCTCGAGCATTTGATGAAACCCACTTTGAAATCGAAAGACACCATTGTCATCAACATCTGGGGCGGGGAAAACAATACAAAGATCGCTCTGGTAAGACATTCTATCCTCAACTCATCTAGCTAGAGTGCGCTTTATTCATGGTTAATCCCTTTTTGTCTGCTAGTAGCCGAAACACCATCACTAACTTTAGTTTTGTGGATAAGCAGAGGAATGGCCGGCCCATTCTAGAGTTTGTGTGAGAAGGGGACAAAGTAGCGAGAGCAAAAGAAAGCGTAAAGATAATGAACCTTGTTTCCGCAGTGTATGTGTCACCTCCTCCAAAAGTGCTCCCGTTACCAAAGTCAAGGACTAATGGTGGATTGAAACTGGAAGCTCTGTCATCTACATCTTCTACACAACAGTCGCCACTAATATCATCACTGATGTCGCAGCTCAATCTGGGAGGCTCTAGGGGAGGCTCTGCTAGACCATCGCCACCTACACTGCTAACTTGGTCATCCCACAACCGGGAACTCTCTCCAATTCGTACATATTCGCCTCACTCGGGGAGTGAGCTTTCCCACGGAGAGTGTTACGGACCTCTGACAATTAACTCTAATTACAAACACAAAATATACTTATCAACACTCTTATTAACAAGAATGATTTACAAGGAGCTCAAACCAACCAACCATAGAGTGAGACCCATCTCCAAAGAGTGCCTCCTCACCCTCAAGCTCCGTCTTATATAATAGAGACTAACTATTAACAAGACTATTAGTTCTTAAGATAGACTAGGACTTCTTTTTTAACTTTAGCTTTCTATCCTTGGTTCTATCTAGAACCATTCTAAAGTAAAAGTCCTATTTGTACTTCTCCAATCATATCTTATCTAATTCATCTTGTATCCAAGTCTTAATCTTCTACTTGGAGTTATCTAACTCCAAGTTCCAACACACCTGTGTTAAGTCCTTGTATTCAAATTTTGATCTTCTACTTGGAATTATTTAACTCCAAGTTCCAACACACTTGTATTAAGTCCTTGTATTCAAATTTTAATCTTCTATTTGGAGTTATTTAACTCCAAGTTCCAACACGCATGCGTTAAGTCCAATGCACTAGTCATTCAAGTAGAGTTGTCTAACTCAATTGTATAAATCCACCATAAGGGAATATTTATCTTTAAGCAATCTTTGTTTATCCACTAGTGCACAATTTATCATGGATTAGTTCATCCATCAAATTGATATGAAAGTCATGACACAATCATCATAAATCTTTCATCTATCAATGCATTCATCCATCAAGGTTGTGACAAGGGTCATGACAGAGAGGCACCTTTTGGCAAATGGTGTGAACCGCGTCCCTAATCTCCGATTCCCAATCAAACTCCGACACCGGACCCCGAGTAGTGCCACCAATCATTACATTGGGCACTGCCGAGTTGAAGAGACATGCGTGAAGTGCCACCTCCAACGCCATGGTCATGGATTTACATGATGTCCCGCCATTAGAGGAGATTCACAGACGGGAGACAGCACAGGCGGTTGTCGGTGTGGCTGAGCCTCAAGAACCAGTCTCAGCCATCGGTAGGCCGGCAACTGCGGAGGATGTTGCTGTCGGCAAGCAACCAATACTTCAAAAGGCTTCCTAGGGGGAACTGCGATGGGGAAGGAGCAAAGGAGTCCCGATCAAACTCACTTTGGATTCCATGGACTCGTGTCGCTCAACCCGATCCAAGTAGAAGCGGATGCGAGCAGAAATGGAAGTTGACAAAGGCGAGGCATCACGAGACCACGACTTCCCAAATGAAGTATTGTCTCCCGTACCATCGTCTAAGTAAATGCGGTCTAGAGGTTCATAGGTGATAGACATGTATTTAGAATAGCTCATTTACACATAGTAATGCCTAGCTCAAACTTGTTCTTAGGGACTTGTCAGTGGAAGCCTGTACTTGGACACACTAGAGTACTCATGTAGTGTGTCGGCTGCCAACTGATACATTCTAGTACTGTTGTCTGATTTCTCATTGAATTGCATCTCATGTTTTATGTATTTCATCTTGAATTGCAAATTATGAATCTCGACCATCAGAGCCAACCGAAGACATAGTATCTGAAGGAGGGGATGAGTATGACTAACCAGCTCTCGAATCAAAAGCAAATTCGTCGATTATTGATCTTCCACAAATAGTGCCTCTGATATTATTCCTCTTCCTAGAGGTACAAGGAACACTAATGTTCTATGAGTCTCTCATTTTCAAGGGGTCGAACATGCAGTAGAGGTCGCAAATAAGAAATTGACCAAGTCTCCAGCAGTTCCTCAGATTTTGTCAAAAGACATGATGATCTTTTGGTCTGTTGTACCCTTAGTACTGACTCTACAGCATTGTCTAAACAATATGAGGTGGAAGATGCCGGAGATCAGAGAGGATTACAATGCTTTTGGACAAGAGTCATGTGACAAAAGTGTGTACAGAGATCCTAAGAATCCAACACGACCAATTTTCCTCAAGCGTCTCGTACAATTCCTTGGGTCCTTGCCCTTCTTATACAATAATGGTGCCACGATTAGCAACTCATTGATCGTAGATCATCTGCCTTTTAGGAACGTTTTGAATCTACCTTATAACGCCATTCATTTGCCTCCTTGTACTTGGTACTCAAAGAAATCGAAGAAGGGTAGAAAGTTGCCCTTCCTCTAGGCCACCATGATCCCATTCCTAGAACAGTTTCTGGCGTCGGGAATCACAGTCCCAAAATTTTGTGAGAAGAACTCGGCCATCAGGCTTCTGTATATATGTCAAGCTCCACCTTATATGATCTCTACGTCAAAGTGACGCCAAAGTATCAAAAGGGATTCAAGATGCCCTATTTGGTGGAGGAGCTACTTGCCATGGGAGGTAGCAACACGGTCAACCTGGTGAAGGAGGGCACATAATGTATTGATTGGCAGCCGACATAGATTTTGTAGATTGTATATATGCATAGCAGAATACTTCTAGTTCTTAGAACATTTGTAAAGATTATTTTCATAAATATTTAATTGTAAATAAAGGCACTACAAGTTGGGTGTCCGGCTAAACCAAGCGGATATCATTTTCGCTCTTAAAGCATTCAAATGTTTCCTTCAAGAATTTGATCATTAGGGCATGGATACTGTAATCAGGGTTCGTCTATACCCTATACTTTTAAAACTCTCTAAGGATGCATTTGAATGCTTCATGAACAATAACGACTCTACCATATGTGGTCAGGCATGTCCCGTTTTCATTCAAAAACATGGGTCTTGCTCCTCATGGCTCCATTCAATGATGAATGATTGCTTGCTCTTGTATTATATGTCAATCATGCATATCGGATGCCAGCCGACATCACATGTATATGGCTTCTCTAATCTGTTATCCATATCTAATAATCTTGTAGTGACTAATTTTTGTTATGTTCAGGAGTCCAACAATGGTCAACCACATTCGTTCAAAAAATGTGTGGTTCTCGACGTCACAGGACTGCTTTGTTTTATTGACACAAATATTGAGGTGGATAAGTGGGACCCGCACAAAAACGTCATCAAAAAGCCAAAGCTAGTTGCATTGTTCACGATATTGTTTGAAAAGTTCCACGTCGGGATTTGGTCCAAGATTCCAATTATAGAACTTAGGCCATTGCTTGCACACTTGCTTCTAAAACATGTCAGAGAGAAACTAACATTTATCAACTTCATCGCCTCGATCTCTTCATTTCACGAACTATTGTGAGGGTTCCTTTGGAATTTCTTTGGGATATTGGCTGCTAGCTAATACTCGCAATTTAAAACACTAAACTGGATGGACTCAGTAGTTTAGAATGATGTGTAGTGGGTTGCACTTCTTTATACACATTGACTTAGCCGGTTTTGACAATTCAAATAGTTCAAATACAATTTCATAGATCTAGGTAATTTAGACAACGATGTTTGGCTTGGTATACAATATCAGACGTCAGCCAACAGTTAGCCCAAAATTCAGACTACACTTTTTAGGAACTTGTGTAAGTAGATTTTTCATTGGATTAACTACTAATTCTGCTACTTTGTCCATTCTCGCTCATTGCTTATAGCAAACAAGACATTGCACTCTACTTTATCGGTTGACAGCCAATTTATTTCTTGACTATGGATTTGTCTATAATTAGTTACATATCCATTTGATTGAAACTCCTTCGAAAAGTATTATTGAATGAAAATCAGATGAAGAAAACCAAGGCAATATATAGGATTGAAGGTAGCCTTTTTTAAATCTGTGAATGTCCTTATAATGCATTTGCCATGAAAACATTCACCATAAACCATGGGATCACAATAATTTCAAGGATCCAAAATAAGAATCCTGCAAAATCTTTCTCTTCTATTAAAGACTATAACCTCAATCTTTAACCCTGAAGCACTCCGACGTCCATTTTCTAGACAATGAACAGATTCAGAACCTTGTTTCTATCTCATTCCTACTTGGATGAAAGTCATCCTAATTTTTGGTGATACTTTATCAAGTTGTTGTCCTATCCATCGGTTGGATTTGGTGTTACTAGAATATATACATTTCTAAAATTACAAATGTGGAAGTATGTCAAGTGGTCAATTTGCATTGACTTTAGTTCAAAACTAGATGTGCAAAAATGAGATCAAAGATGTAAAGGTCACAAAAATTTCAAAAAATCACCATATGAAGAGAACCTTATTTCAAATCCATTCCAACAAGCTTTATTCAAAAAATGATAATATTTTACTTGTAATTGAATTTAGAAGGAATTCTGAAATTTTCTTTTCAAAATTTATAGAAAAAGATTGGTGATAGCATTAGTAGATCTAAACATGCAAATAGAATTTAAAAAACAAAATCTACAGCTCTCATTTGTATACCAATTCCAAAATATTCTTCCAAATTGTAGTTTATAATGGTTTTTCTCAAATCTTCAATTTTGGAGATGAATCCAAACGTGTAGGGACCAAAGACTGAGTTTAAATTTGGACTGATTAAATTTGCTACTTAATTTAAAATTGAGTTGTAAAAATACACATCAATATTTAGTGAGAATGGAACGTGAAGAGGTGGTTTCTATAATGAAATCCATTGTTTCTTATGAAGCATCCCTCAAAGGATATGAGACAACTTGAAGATTGAGCCCCTACTACTCCCTAATCCTTAATATATCCCACATGGATTATTTTACCTCCTCCCATCTAATTTGTATAAATATCTTGTCTTCTTATAGTTTTCACGCACCAAAGCAAGTGTTGGTGGATGTGTGTGACGTACTTTTGGATTATTTCAATATGATGTAAAATTACCCAAATAAACTTTTTACCTACAATTTTGCAACGTGACTGACTTGGGATGGTTTCGAGACAATTTTGCAAACTCACTCCAAATTTACGAACGCCATTTGACTAAGGCACAAGGCGGACCGAATGGCACCTGAGCAAGGAAGACGGAAGGAATGGAGCTTAGAGTTCAGGTCAAGATTTGAATAGAAAATAGATGGAAGACAGCATCTAGGTCAAAGTTCTGATTAATTACTCTATTCTCCTGTTGTGGTGATCTGCAACGCACTATGGTCCAGTTACTTACGATACCCTCACAGATGACAAAACCCTAAATTACTACCTGGTTATCTCAAGGGGACTGTCATCAGAAATTCTTCGCTTTCTGTACGTATCCCAGCCTTCCTCAACATGCTAAAAGGCTATGGCAGATTCTTTCTGAACTTGTGTGCCAATAACTGCAATGCTAGCTCTGAATACGGGGAAACTGATGTCAGGAAGTCAATTCTTCAATACACCTGATCACCATTACTTGAAAAGAGGTGTGGTTGTGAAAATTAAAGGAGCTGGTTATGGTAATACCCATCATACATCTCTTGCTGCCGAACATTGTGCACTGAAACCCTCCCCGCCTTGATCCACGGCTCCAGCACCGTCCACACATCCGGATGAAACCCGCCCGCGTCGCGGAACATGAAGTGCGAGCGCTCGCCAAGGAAGAACGCGTGATACGCCATCCACTCGCGCATCCGCTGCGGACTCACGTCGCCGTATAACGAGGAGCCGCAGTAGGCGTAGTCGTACAGATACGGCGGCACGAATTTCGTCGCATTGTACTCCCCTGGGGTCTCCACCAACACCGCGAATCGTTCTGAAGCTCTGAACTGATAGCCGTAGCCGACTTGCAATAGTAGTTCCCCGCCGTCTTTCCCAACTCCGACGTCTTGCTTGAACGAGCAAGTAATCACGACCACCGTGTCCTTGGTCGGAGGTGTCTATGGCGGAGGTGTTGACGTGCACCAGAGGCTGCACAAGAGGGGTTACAAGAAGCTCGGGAAGATGGGTGAGGGAGTTCGAAGTGCAAAGCTCATAATTGCGAGTGAGCAGCTGCGCGAGGATTAAGAAGAAACCGCAGGCCACCACCAGGACGTACACCATGTTGACCCGCACGTCGGAGCAATTCGTCATGCGGAATTTCATCGCGGCTTGGCAACCGAGCTCCTTCGACAACAGATTCTCTTTCATTCTGCCGGTCTCCCTCGCCCCCTGTTTCACGGCCTCTCGGAAATCCTTCATGCTTCTCCAGTTTCGAGCTCAGAAGAATCCTAACTGGTTGCCAACTGATCAGGCGAGCGATCGCAAGCGCATCAAACCATAGAATAGTATCCAAAATCGGTAGCCAAGTCCGTGTCTGTTGCATCCGCATCTCTAGCTCCCGTATGTTCGCAAGTCGCTATGAAATTCTCTTACACCGTCAGGCGCAGAAAACTCTGGAACAACGAAAATCTTCTGATTTAAGCTTGATCACCTCCGACAATTGCACATTCATTTCAAAAAAGCCACACGAAACTTGAACCAAATAGTCTTGGTTCCAAATACAGCTCTTCCGAGACTCAGAAGCCCAGCCTGGGTTTGCTCCGCTTCGCCTATCTATACGACTAACTCGTAGTTGTTTTCACTGAAAAATAATTATGAATTCTACGTAAAATCCAAATCGCGGAGCCTCTTCCTCATTAAACTCTGGCACTAACAAATCTCCAACAGTAACAGAGAACCCCCAAACCGTCATTGATCTGCCAACAATAACAGTTACAGACCTGAACATTCCAACGAAACCTGCTCAAATATGGAGCGAACGCAAGAGAGTTAGTATAATGGCGAACAGGTAGGAAATGTCCCAGAACGGTAGCTCTGAAACCGACACCGACACCTTCAGTCCAACGACATTGGATCTTACGGATACAGAGAAGTCAGTAGAACCAGTTAATTTTCCCTTTATAATTGCAGCCAAATGCCCTAACATCATGACACACCAATCGCCATACTGCGTAAGAATCTGATCTCAACCGAAGGTAAACCAAATGAAGTCAGTACAAAGGTTAATTCTGATGTAGCACCTAATGAAGCGCCGGTGACACAACTCAAATAGAAGGCCCTCTAGTTACAGGTCCTCACCAGAGCAGTAGTAAGACAAAATGCAGGATGGTTGCTACAAACAATACGACCCCCTGCAACATGAAGTCATGAATTTTTCGGCATCCCAATGAGCTGGAAGATACAATGATAAACGAAGAACAAACGGACAAAATATAGGCTCAAGTTTACGAACTGGGAAGAGCCAATGATCCTCGTCAGAGCAAACAAAATTTCCGAAAAAGGGTGGTGTTATAAAACACCATGGGAAAGCATACCGCAGATCCAGACACCCTACGCTCTCTCGCCACGAATACGCCTCGCCAACTGAATGTCCTTGGGCATGATTGTCACGCGCTTCGCGTGAATCGCACACAAATTCGTATCCTCGAACAAACCCACCAAGTAAGCCTCTGACGCCTCCTGCAGCGCCAAAACAGCAGAGCTCTGGAAACGCAAGTCCGTCTTGAAGTCCTGCGCGATCTCCCTCACCAAGCGCTGGAAAGGAAGCTTGCGAATCAGAAGCTCAGTCGACTTCTGGTACTTGCGGATCTCGCGAAGCGCCACGGTTCCAGGCCTGTAACGGTGAGGCTTCTTCACTCCGCCCGTGGCAGGGGCGGACTTCCTCGCAGCCTTGGTAGCCAGCTGCTTGCGGGGCGCCTTGCCCCCGGTGGACTTGCGAGCAGTCTGCTTGGTACGCGCCATAGCTGAGGATAGACAAACCTTGAAGCGAAAACAGAGGCAAAGAGAAGGGCAGGGGAAGCGCAGAGAACAACAAACAAATTGAATGTGAGGGTGTCGGAGACGGTGGAGAATTTGTAGTCGTCGGGAAGGGCGGGGGCGGGGCGGATTTGAATTGGACAGGCAGGGATTTGAAATTTGGAGGGAAAGGACTCAAGGCACCACGCTGGCAATGGAAGTCGGCCTAAATCAAACCCTAATCCTAACGATTGTTTGGTCTTAATTCCAACATTAACTTGGTGCTAAGAGTGAACTTCCATGCTACATCGACATTGGAAATGAATTGTTATATAGACCTAAGGAATTTGTTTTTATTGCCAAAAGTTTAGTCCTAAATATTATTTAATAAAGATAATAGAATATCTGTCATATTTATAAAATACATTACACTGTTTAGGGGATATAATATCTATGATGTCTTATTCATTTTACATACTTTCCTTCATTTTTAAATTTTCTTTCAAAGAGTTCATAGCGCTTCTAATACACTATCCAAACACAACAAAATTAATATAGATTTCTTGCAATTGCTCTTTTGTCCATATTTATAGTTATAAAATAGTTTCATCCAGCCTACATTGACAATTGTTTTTTATTTTGCCGAAAATAACCAAACTAGACTTAGTTTTTCTAATGTGCGCTTTTTTCAAGCAAAAATTCTCTCAAAAGCTCAACAAGTTTTAAATGAAACAAACGTAATACAAAAGTTGTGTTGCACACATGAAACTAAACATCAATTGTATAGATAATTTGTCATAATTTAAGAACAAAAAATATCAATATGGAAGGAGATTTAAAATGGATTGGTTTTGTGGCAATTCCATATGACAAACTAATCATTGTGGCAACAACACAAGACAAGCTACAAAATAAATGGGTTTGAGAGGAGATTTCATGAGGGATTTACCCTTGCATCTCTATCTATTACAAATGATTTACTAATGGTTGTGGCAATGACACATGGCAAACATCAATGCTAGGTTTTGCATCTTCAAAATTGGCTCAAATCACCTTCATATCATTTATATACAACATTTATTTAATGATTGTGTAGGTTCATACAACACTAGATGCTATTAGTCATATGATTTAAAGATCATATGATATTGATGGAGTAAAGTTCATGTCAAAAAATAACACTATGCACTGTTATACAACATTCAATATCCAGCAAGATACTTTTTCCATATGACTCTCGGATGAACCTCAAATGATTTGTAATTGCAATCAATTTTGAAAACTACAACTCAAGTAATATTTAAATGTTGAAGCTTCAGAAGAGTTGCATCTTTGAAAAGCTTTTTTAACCCTTTTTATTTGAGTATGTTTTGCAAAAAAAATTGTAACTTTTTGAAGTTTTAACATTTTTAAGTTACAAAAATTTCAAACCATATGAAGTTTATATAAAAGTCATATAAAAATGGAATCTAGTGCATTATTGAATCCATATAAATGTCATTCTTTTGTTTTGTAGTTTGTTTTGAGTAAGATATGAGGTCCACAAACAATCCAGGCTCTAAAGGTGTCATCTATTGTAAAGGTACATTTTGCTTTCTCAATGCAGCATCAATTTACAAATAGTATACAATTTAGAAGATGTGATCGACACTTCTAATGACCACTCCATTTCAACTTCAAAAATTTGTAACTAATTTTATAAAGGTTCAAAACATATGAAACCACTTGAGTTAGATGCCAATTCCATAAATCTTTTGATGAAAATTACCTGAAATATAATTCAACGATGTTAGCTCCCCCAAAAGAGTAGTTAGCTAGTAAATGAAGGATTTATCCTCCAAAGAACTAGGGATTGGTATAGATTTCCCAAATTGTAAAGATGTATTATCAAATGCAACTTAGATGGAGAATTTAGTAATGAATCTTGAACAATTTTGTAAAATATGATCTATAGATCATATCCATTTGCCTAGATCAATAAAAACATACCAATATTTTTAAATAATATTTGAAGCCAAAAATTAAAAATTCCTTATAAAATCGATGGCAGATTGAATATTTGTATTAATTACAAGAATTTTATCTATCTAAGTTCAAAATGTTAAGTTCTAATCATAGTGATTTTGAAGTTTCTATTTTATTTATTTTATTTTTTAACTGAAAAAATTACTTTAAAGGCCAAACCTACCATTATCCTTTTAGTTATAGAATTTTTACAAAGCAAAATCTCCAAAACCTCTACTATACAAATGATAAAGAACTAACACAAGAATCTTCAAAAAAATTGATGGATGAAAAAAATGCATTTTTGTATGCTTGAAATGTGTTTGTATTCATCTATTGTTCAAAATTTGAACACCTAGTCATTCAAGGGTTAAGGACCTCCTACTTAGTAATTAGTAATTAGTACTTGGACCAATTACTTTGTAATCACAAGAGGAAGCCTGAAAGGTTATGTAAGGTTTTGGAGAGGTTTTGGAGTCTTTACTGATTCATTTGTGATCAAAAGAGGAAGATTAAACAAAGTAGGGCACAAAGCTTGCAACTCAAATGAAATGGGTTCATGCTGAGCACCGATCCCAAAACTGGCTAAATTTCGCTAAATTTCGCTTAGTTGCTACTTAATTTCTTCATGCCCTAGGTGTAAATTCAAAAAAATCTTCCAAAAATGAACATTTGGCTGACTATCCTAAACTCATTCTGGAATCACTGATGCTGAGTTTAGTTTAGGGTTCAGACTTCGACGTGGTGTTTCTTGATACGGAGCTATGAATCTGTTACTGCATTAGGGCATTTATACCATTAATTGATCGAACATTTTGCAGATCCAGTTATACAAAGAAAAGAAATTTTACTTTTGTGTTGTTTTGCAACAACAGCTTTTTTTGAATGTACAGGTGAATGGCTTCAAAATAGGCCATGTCCTAGGAATTAAGAGCCAAGCTCACAAACCTCCATTTTGGGCATAAATGTGAGAATCAGCTTTACAACATCTTCCAGGGCAAAGAATGAAGTCTACCTAACCAATTGTTGGTGTAAATTCTGTACAATATATACAACCAGAGAAGCTTTCATGCTTCTTCAAAGATTTGTGACGAAGCATAGGCACCGCTTACTACATTAGGCCGGCAACGCTTGAACTCCGCTCCAGCGAGGGGGTCCTCAAGTCGTCACTGGAAATTCCGCCATACAGCCGCTTCAGCTGCTCACGCTGGAACTCCAAAGCAATCTTACCACATGGTTTCTCCACAGCAGACGAGCGCACTAGGGACGTTTCTAACACACGCTGGACTGCAGTGGTAACCTCTACAAAGTCACCCATATTCAACTTCTGTTCCAAATCGTCGACAAATTGATGATTCACTTTTACCCGCACCTCTTTCTGATCGGCAGATTTCAAGTTCACCGTAAGAGAATCCATGTCAGAGCTCCTCACAGAGACGAGATCCCCAACTGTTGAACCCGGAGACAACTCTCGCACCAACATCTGCACAACAAGAAAGAGCAGATGATGAACCAGAGAGAACATCCCGGTAGGCATTTACACTGCTGCTAATACTTTGCAGAAACACGCAACCTCCGAAACATGTACTACTTAAAACTCATAACAAATGATTTAGAACCTTTTAGCTATGAGTCTTTAAACCATTCGAGATTTCCAGTACAAACAACGCTCCATTGCGCAGAAAATATGTCAGGCCTAATGCAAACATTAGGTTCCTCACCCCGGTGGGCCTCTAAACCAATTCCCAATGTTTCAAAAAGACTAGGATGACTTACATGCTCATTCTCCATTTTGATAACGAACACAGGGTCATCCTCCCTTAGCATTAGTCCACAGCAGGATGCATCATAGGGGCAGCCCTTGTTGTGCACAGGGAAAGGGCAAGGTGGCCTCAGATCAGCTCCCAGAGGTGATACTCGCAATTTGGTATCCGTGATCTCGCTGTGCCACGTCAAAACCCAACGAGCCCATTCAACTCGCTCGGAGCTGAATGCAGAGTGCTCGGTGTTGTCCTCCTTATATCTCCAATGAGCTGCTAAACCATATTCTGCCTGATGGTGCATTTTCATTGTCCGGATTTGCACTTCCAGGGGATATCCATCACTTCCAGTCACTACAGTGTGAAGTGACTTATACCTGTAAACAGGCCCACACAATCAGCATTCTTCATTTCAAGACTCAATGCAACACACAATCAGCGAAATTTCCCACAACATTTTACAATACAATCCTCTCATACACAATCTCTAGTAAAGTCCAGTGTCATACCCATTGGGCTTCGATTCAACAATATAGTCCTTCGACTTTCCAGGGATCTGTCTCCAAAGCTGGTGAACTATCTCCAAAGCTTTATAGCAACTATTCTCATCACCCACAATTAAGCGCAATCCTCGAACATCAAGAATCTCTTCAGGAGTCCTCTTTTTCCTGCACAGAATCGTCAGAGAGTATCAGCCAATGAAAGCAAAGAAATTGCAACTGCCAACGATAAACTAAAATTTAAAATGGAAAGCTAAACTGTGTAGGAACGCTGAAACTAAATTGCAAATGATGAACAAGAGGTATCAAGCGTACACAACAAACACTTACTTCATCATTTTCTTGTAAACACTGTACAAATTCTTGGGTCGCCCACACAAATCGATAAACTGCACCCCACGAATCTTTAATGCCTTATCCAAATCTTCAATAGAAGACATTACAACTCCTTCTCGACATCGCTCAGATAGCCTTGTGGACAGATCTTGATGTTCAGCAGGCTTCAAGCACTTGAAACATAGATCTTCCAGCTCAGCCTTCCAGCTCCAAATACCTAAGCGATTCGCCAAGGGTGCAAAAATCTCTAGCGTCTCATTGGCCATGCCGATCTGCTTATGAGACGGCAGAACCTCTAGAGTTCTCATATTGTGCAACCGATCAGCTATCTTTATGAGCACCACTCGGACATCAACCATAGCCAAAATCATTGTTCGCAACCTATCAGCCTCCGTTGGATCGCACACTGTGTTGCTGTCCCTGGCAAGTTGACTTAAGTTGCTTAATCTTGAAACCTGTCACAGAGGAAGTCAAATGATAAGCATAATGATAATGATTCGCTGATGTAATCAGCACAATGAACTGAAACATGGAAACAATAATTGGAACGTCTTTTTGAACTGCTCCAGAACTTGCACTTCAACCACGACACGCATGTCGCAGTGTTATTCCCAAAAAAAAATCTCATGTGGATCGCCCATGTAAAGGGAAAGAGGATTAAAAGTATGCATACCCCAATAACTAAGTTAGCGACGTCATCTCCTAAAGCGCCCCGCAGTAATTGCAAACTCAAGTTAGAGTCGTCGATCGCATCGTGTAGCAACCCTGCTGCCACCACTGAGCTGTCAACTCCAGTTGCTGCCAATATCAAGGCCGTCTCCATGCAGTGCGACAAGAACGAATCTCCATTTCGTCTAAACTGTTCCACACATACCGTCACACATTAAGCACAGAGCAGAGCACACACGTAATAGATTGCTCTCAAAAAAGCATCGGTACTAAACCAACGAGAATGGGCAAGATCCAAGTATGACAAAAAAACAAAGCATATTAATAGATGGTAAGCGCATGAGGAAACAGGAACATACTTGTCCTTTATGTCCTTCTTCAGCCATTCTGAAAGCCTTGACGACAACAGGGGCATAAAAGACCCTGTACCTAGCTTGAGCACCTCTTAAGAGCTCATCTGCGGAGGTTCCAACTTCAGTATCCACCTTCGTTATCTCAGTTGCTACTGAAAAGATGCCGTTTGCCTCTTCTGCTAATCTCAAAATCTTCTCCCTGGCCTCCAGAATATCGGGCGCCGCACGATGAGACTTGGAGGTTCCGAGACTCTTCCCAGCGGTGTAAAGTGGAAGGGTTAGAGTATCCAAAGGCGAATTACCATACGCAGAGGCACCTGAACCGAAACCTTCCACGCGAACAGGCTCTGATGCAGTCCTCTCAGTCACACGTCGATCGCCAGAGAAGGTATCAGTACTACCACCCTCACATCCCACACTTCTAGACACTGTCCACCTCTCTCTCTCGCCGGAGAGAGAAGATCTTCTACGCGAAGATACTCGTTCCACGTGGGGATCCAACGGGGGAAGCCCTCCACCGCACCTAGGACTATCCCAAGCCGAGCCATGGCCGCTGCTGCGCGAAATTGGCCCCTGCAAAACCGAGGCAGGGCTACGCTCTCGCGACTTCAAAGACACCGGGATATTCATAGCTCCAGTTCGAGCATCCTGAGATTCCCTTGCCATCACCTGCTCGCCCCGAAAACATCCCACAGAGTGACCATTGGGAGAAGCCTCCAGTACTTCACCTGCAGAGTGTGAATGCGAAAGCCTCGTCGCGTTGCTGTGAAACAAACTAGACAGGCCTCCTTGCACCGATTTCGGTGACTGTCCTTGCGGCCCCCGGAAATTGAACTCAGTGTCAATTGCTGCGGCAGACGATGACTTGCTACTCAAGGAACACTGAGAACCCCAGGACGCAGGTGGCGAGCTCGAATACAGCGCCATAATGCCTACCAGATGCATCAAAACCAATTTCACACAAGGCGCTAACAATTCCTCAACCAAACCAAACCTAGATCCTCCAAATCCAAAATTCGTCAACACCTGCTCGCCCGCTCCTCTCAAGCACCAAACGCAACATGCACACACGTTTTCAAACCCTTGTAACAGTTACACCACATCTACCAACACCAATTTCTCGTTCTATTTCACGTCTATTTCAAGCGACATGTCATGTACTAATTCCTCATTCGCACGATCACTCCTCCTCGTCGACACCTAAATTGATCTCAAACTTCAGACCCAAGGCAAACCAGCACCAAACCCTTGCAGACTTCAACCACACGGTTCTTCCTTGCTACTACACCGAATCTGACGCGGAGAAGCGCAGCCCGAAGCTCTCTGAGAGCGCTAGGCTGGTAGCGTGCGGGAGAATGGTACCGTGCAATGCGAGCAAGGCAAATGGTGGTGGCAGCTATGGCGCCTTTGAAAGAATACCGCAAATGCTGCAGCGCGCTACAGAGGAAAAACGGGCCTGGCGTGGTGACCCGCTTGCCTTCTTGGCCTGCACCTGCCGGTTCGCTCCACCGGCCCGGCCCGCAACCGGCCCGGCCACGACTCTCGTACCCGCCACATTCCTACCTGCAGTAAGTTACTTGGTGGGCGGCTGGTGTCTGCACGCGCCTCGAGGTTGGGCTCCTGTAACTTCCCTTTGGGGGCCCCGTATTTTCCAAGACTTTGACCCACCCTGGGTTTCAAAGTTACCTGGGTAACTTCCGGTAGGGTAACTAGGACTAATTGTAACCAGTTCGGAAAAAAATTGTTTCCTTTAGATACGGGGCTGAAATGTAAGTTCTGAGTGTGACTTGCTTGCAAACTTGTCCCATCCAAGGTTACCTAAAACCGACATTTTTTTAAGACTGACAACTACATATCCTTGCCTAAAATGTAAGTTCTGGTTGTGACTTGCTTGCAAAGGTTGTCCCATCCAAATTAACTACACCTAAAATCAATGTTTTGCTAAAGCTAACATCTACATATTCTTGCCTAAAATGTACTCCCACTATTTATGATAGTCTAGTGTTGGTTTTGGAAACATGTTTGTTTCCAACACTTTGAAAATACATAGTTAGTTCATATAATGTTCAAAACGGGCATTCTAAGATAATCTCCTTTCCCCCTTTGACTACCTCACAAAAACTTTTTCAATACAATAATTGAAGCCATGTTGGATTGCTTATTATTTTGGTTTTAGGTGAAAGGTAGAACAACCTATGACAACCTAGATTTACACTACGGATATCTTACACTATGTGCTTACTACTACCTATATTTTTTAAAGAAAGAATTAGTCGAGCAGACTCGAATACAAATGGAATCACGTCGATGCGATAAGAACTAAAATTAAAATGAATTTTCAAACACATTTGATGCAAAAATACAATATCGTGAGTAAAGAGTGGGGTCACGACCATTTAAAAAAAAGGTTAAAGATGAATGACCCACCACTCTATTATAGGTTGATGAGTGTTTTAAAAGGACAAGTTTTACATTATAAGAGCACTTATTTTATTGCCTGGATCTACAACTTGTTCTAACAAGCACTTATTTACAACTAAGCCCACTTGAACCAACATTTAATGACCCATATCTTTATCAATTCTAAACCATCTATAAATAGATATGAATGTAATATCATTATGTGACAATAGCGCCTAATTGTTTGTCTAAAGAAGATGAATTATGTACTCTACCAAAAATGGGTGGGTAACTGACACAAATAGGATTAGATGTTGAAATTGGGCAATTGATGGCATTGGATTGTTCTAACTTATTTACCTTAAATACTTGGCTAAAAGATAAGTTCTAATTGTAAGAAGTTTGCAGAACTCTCCCATCCATATACTCTTGGCTAAAATGCAAGTTGTATGAACATGAGAATAGGGCTAATTTTGGATACACTTAAAAAATTCATAGTTTATTTATATGTTGTCCAAAAAATGCATGTAAAGAAAATTTGGAATCTCTTTTCATCTTCCAATAAGATTCAATAAAAAAATTATACAATTTACTTGTAGGAACCGAGCTCAAATGCTTGTTCGGACAATTGTAGATGTAGATAAGTTACATTGATCTTGTCCTTAAAAATTGTATGGAAAAGCATTTTAGTGTAGCTGTTGTCATGAAATTTTCTAAGCTTGTTGATGGATCTTCTTGAGAGTGAAAAGGATCAAGAAATTCATGTTCAAGGGAAATTTTAAGAACTATCTACATAGTCAAATTTGACAAAAGATCTATTGATGAATGAAAAATCATTTTAGAAAAAATTAATTTGAAATTTCTACCAACAATGCAATTTATAATTTTAGCACCTTATATAATATTGCTATGATTGGCCTAATTGATGAGGTTATCAACATGGCCTAACATAAACATCATTATTTCTATTATTTCTATTCAAATTATTTAAACTTTCTACCTATAGTGAATTTTTTGACAAAGAAAACATGGACCTTTTTCATTTTTTATATGAAATATAACACACATCCATAAAAATAAAAATAAAACTATCAACATTTTATGACAAGTGTATTAAACTTACAATGCCCATACTACCTTCCTCGTTAGCTTTCTAGTTGGATGAGAACTCAAATTGAACATAATGAATGTTGTGCACACATAACGCACATGATTTTAGGGATAGTATTTGTCACCTATTGTCACTTCTCACCTAAACTTTCCACGTTTCATTCTAAGTATAACAAGAAAAAGAATAGAGAAGTGTGAAATTAAGGGGGTCCAATACAATGTAGAAGTACCTGAGGTGGGTACCCTCCAAATTGCACCTTGCCTAAAACTACCATCATCACTCTGTATATATCTCCCAAATCAATATGTATGTATGCACAAAAAATGATTAAAAAACCTCTATCCAAAAAAACTTGGACCCTTCCTAACTTTTGTGTACAATATCCAAATGTCCCGTTCTTTGGTGCATGGAACCTCCTTCCATCTGCCAACAAGAAAATATAAAACTTTGAGTAGCCCAACGATTGTAATTAGAGGCAATAGCAAAAAGTGATGGTTTGGAGAGTACCCACCTTATACTTAATTACGTCCCCTTTCTAAGCAATTCTCAATTACTTATTTGGACACATTTAGATTTAGGTGCCTTATTTCTAGCTTGCTTGCAAGAGAGAGGCAACAAAAATAACAACCCATACCAAAATGCACATGGCCTACATATTCATACCAGTACCGATAGTAGAAATTGAGTATCATCCATCAAACTCTTTACTCTTGTGTGTCTTATTATTTAGTGTCAGAATTTTTTCTTCTTCTGCAAATCTGGTGAATGTTGACCCTCAGTACTGACCAAATGAAATACAAAGCAAGTTATGAGGAAATGCAATTTTTTTATAAAGTTAGCACTCCATCAGTCCTCATGACTAAAGAAAGTTTGTGGTGAGAAAATGCAATGATAGACATGTGGAGGCTCATGCACAATGCCATGAGGCTTGTTTCCCAGTTTCACATTTGTGCTGCCTTCCATTTCTCCAGTCAGCACATAAGTTATTTTTGAGGTTGGTGTGAATTAAGAGTTTGTTCATCTTGGGTCCCACTTGCAATTCATTTGAATACTTGTTAGCAATTTTTGTTTTTTTACTACCATCATGATGGTGGCAATTGTGTTTGATGATTGCTAGAATTAAGTTAGACCTAAAAGAGAGAGAGATTTTTTCAAGTGGAGGGCCATGTTTTTCCTGTGACATGATTACTGTTGAAGTTATAGTGTGACATATGCACCTCCACAAAAGATGACGTGGTCTGCAGTTATTATTATGGTGACAACATGAATATATTATAGTAGGATGGGGTATTTATTTTCTTTTATGATTGTAACTTTCTTTTACTATTGTTTACATTTCCAAATTTTTGGACTAGGCACTCAGCATAAAGGTTCACAGTGTATGATGTCAAATTTTTTTGTAAATTTTTGAAACAATTTTTCAAGGTTGAGAAATGTAGTGCACTGATTTGTCCTATTAGTAAAGGGGGGAATTTGTGTCACTTAGAAAAATATTGTTTGTTTAAAAATTTAATTTTGTGGAAATTGGTACAATACAATAATATTCTAACTTGCTCTAATTCAAATTAGAATGTGACTTCGGTAAATTAGTGCCACATGCATTATTAGGAAAAATTAGTTTAGCCTTGTAGGAATATAATTATATTTGAATCAATGTCCAAGACCAAAAATTATGCCCTCCTAAGCTAAAAAATGTTAAAGTCTAAGTGGTAAAATTTTGAAATGAGAGTCCTTAAATGGAAGGTAGATGTAGATTTCTAGCTTTTGGGCAAAATAAATTATGACATGAAAATAATTTAGAATTAATTTCTCCATTTTCACATGTTTTCCTTACCTTCTCTATCATCTATATATGAACTTGCTCAAAACCTTGTACAATAACCATAAAGCATTGGGGAATCATTGAAGTTGCAACATCAAAGAATAGGAAAAAAATTTGCTTTTTCAACATAGTTTATTTGAATGTACCTTATCTATTTTTTATAGCTCTAGAAATAAGCACTTGAAAACATTAATAATTCACCCAATGGATGCTTGCTCTCTTAGGGGTTAACCCATTAAGGACCGGTTGACCACTTTCTAGTCGACTTTGGTACTTTTTGTCTCCTACAATTTGTAGAACATTTGATTTCCAAAAACTTAAAGAGGAACGCATTTAAAGTGTCTTCATACACTCCTAACAAAACCAATTTCAAGAGAATGTGTGCAAAAATGAGTGAGTTGTGCTTGTTCAAACTTGAAATAACCCGACCTTTCATATTGGGATTTTCAATGAAAAATGCATATTTATTTCAAAGGACAACTATTTATGTGTTTGAAGGAATTAGTTGAAAGATTTTGGGTCAATTTCCGGACGATCTACTCAAATTTATGTCCAATTGTAGCAAACCCTAGTTTTGCACTAGTGCCAAAGGTTGTTTATGGCACATCAATCTTTGAAGAGTTATTACAAAGATGTGAACTGTTGGATCACTTTCATTTTTTGTGTGGTTCAAGAACCTATCCCATGGAATTTATCTATTTAATCTGATCTAAAATTACATTTATTAAGAGGGCACAAAACGACACTTTTTTTAAATTGTATACAAAAACTACACCCGCCCCTCAAATCGACCACGGATGGTGATGGGTTAAGCTACTTGGGACTTCCTTGATGCAATCATGCAAAACACATGAACCCTTAAAGGACCAAGGCCTTTTTTTGCAAAAAAACACTCAAAACAACCATTTCTATAGCAAAGAGTAAAAAACTTTGAAAATTGTGATTTCTGCACATCTAACCATAGGATCTTACACCTAACTAGTATGTGAATGTGTGGAAAAAATTCCAGAAACTTTGACTACATAGATTGCAAGATATTTGTGTTTAAAGTGAAAAAAACAAGTTTTTTTGCACATTGCAGGATTAGATTATTTGACTTGGAATCTTCTTAAATTAAATTTTTTGCACTACAAGGTTTTAAGCTTTAAATTTTTATTGTGGAAAATTGAGTTGAAAGTCTAGGAAAAAAAGAAAAATTCAATAAAACTTAATTTTTGTTCTTTAAAAAATTATTAAGTAGAAGTAGGTATAAAATAGAAGGAAAATTTTAATAATTAATATCTCTAAAATGGAATAAAAATGCACTAATCTCAATAGTGAGATTGTTCTAGGAAACAAACTAAACCATATTCGATTTTTTTTAATGAAAAATTGTAAAAATTGCATTAAAAAATTAATCTTACAATTTATTTTTTCAAGAAGGTGCTCTAATTGCCTAAAAAATTAGATTGTCCATAACTTTCTCATAACAAATCCAAATGGAATTAATCAAAGCTTTCCATGTAGACAAAAATATAATCTATGAGAAAAAAAATTTAATTCAAAATTTAATTTTTTTTTCGTGCCCCTTTCCCCGATTTTGAGCTTATTTGGGCATAACTTTTGTTCTTGGGCATCAATTGAAAAAATAATGATATTTCCATGAAGCTAATCAATTTTTTGTATCTTCAAAAACAAATTCAAAAAATAATGAAAAAATTTCAACCTGTAGGTACTTGTCCAAAATCCCATTTGTCCCCCAAAGGGACAATGGTCCATTAGGGGTTAAATAGGAATCAAGAATGGAATCTTTTGCACTCACAATTCCGGGCAGAAGTTGGAAATTTTGAAAAGCACACACTCATCAACATTTGCATATGGTTGAAAAAGATTTTGGTGACATTAGCTAGAAAAAGTGAGTTCCAAAATGTAAAAGTTTCTTTCAAAGTTTCAATGAGGAAGGAGGGAGGGCCCAAAGGTAGAATGAGAGCCAACTAACCAACCAGAGGTACATTTTGCTTTTTGTCAATGTACCAGTAATGTACATTTTAGGAGGGAATCACTTATGGTGAGCATTGCATTTCAACTTTTAAAATCCGTAATTGATTCCATGAAGGTCCAAAAAATATAAAACCACTTGAGTTAGATGCCAATTTCATTTTTCTTCCTACCCCCCCCCCCTTCCACATACTATTAGATCTTAAAATGTTGCTTTAAGAATAGACTACCTTACCCAATTTTGTTTGCCCCTAACTTTGTGAAGTATCCCAAGACATGATTACCACGATGCAAATTCCATCTCTTCAAAATATTAGAAATAGGATCAAATTCCTACTTGAAAATATTCCATCCATTATTTTTTGGAACAAGATTCGCCTCAAGCTTGCACAACATTGGTGCAATGTCGAGTGCAATGTTTGTGGAGAACCACTACATTGAGTAGGGAAAACTGTAGACGTTTGAAATATGATGTACAACCCTTGAACATTTTAGTAACTATTGATGTACAACAAAGGTAGATATTTATATAGTGTATAATGTCAAATAATTAGTATGGGTCTCCTTAAAAAACAAACTATTTAGTGTAGTTATTTCATTGTTAGTCAATGGAATTGGGAAAAACTCAATTGCAATTTGAAAAAACCCGCTGGAAAAATCTATCTATTTTGAATCGCAAGAAAGGAAAAAAAATTGGACTCATTATTGGAACCCTCGTTGGAAACATCTATTAAATTTCTACTTCGAGTCAAAGAAAGGGAAAAAAAATTGAACTCGGTACTTGAAAAACCGGTTCAATGTAACGGGAATTGCAGGAAAATAGCTCAGAATACTAAATTAAAAAAAATCCCCAACTCTGCAAGAAGGAGTCTTTGTTGTAGCACGCAGGGAGAGACTTACGCAGATAGATTAGTGACAATTGAATCAGATGTATTTGGCCTCAAGGGGTTGGTATTAAGTACACAGGGTGAGAAACCCTAAGGGGTGAGAAACCCTAAGGGATGAGAAACATGCCGTTAACCCTAAGACTGTCGATTGTGTCAACAGTCTTGGCATGTGTCCGAGAGTGCGAAATTTCGCCTCCCCCCCAAAACACGCTGATTCCATCGGGAGAGTAGCAGAATCCGTTCCTTTCCGTTTCGGAAATTCCAAAGCCACCAGCAAAAGGAAGACTACACTACTGTCCATGACAGAGCTCAGGATCTGGCGCCTCCCAAAGTCTGAAATATCTCGCCTCCCCGGCCCTACCGCTGCTTTCCCAGATTCCTCTGTCCTCTTTCACTTGCTTCAATTCCCTCAATTGCAGAATTCTTCTCTCCACATTCCGAGACGAGAATCCTTACTACTACTGTACTGTAGTTCCCCCTTTTGCATCGCAACTGAACCCGCCCCTGCATCGATCGATCCGATTGATGAGTTTATTATTACAGTACTGTACATCCCGCTCCTCCCTCTGAACCGTCGACCGTCGTCTGCTGCCCTCCATCCCTTTCGCCAAAAGAGGAACTGCAAAAGGCCAATTCAAAAGGCGGGGAAGCTACGTCTTCGACTGGGCTCCTTCCAGGTGGTGGGTGCCGGTGGCGGCTTCGTTCCTGCTTGAATGCATGCGCTGCAGCCGGTCATGTGAGATCGGCATGAATCGTAAATTTCGGTGCAGGGATGGCACTCATGCCATGCACTAGGGCAGTCTCTCTTTTGCGACCTTCCTGCACGGACGGGAAGAAGAGACCCTGTTTGCGCTTCAAAGAGACAGTGAAAGAACTCCAACCATGTGTTTACGCTGACGTAAATTAAGAGTCTCTTTATCGAAGGTCCCACTTCAAATCTCAAGTGCCACAAAGACGACGTACGGTACCGTCCTCTAACGAAAGACTCTATACGAAAACTACATGTAGGGAAGTGCTTAATTGTAGAGTGTAATGGTGGAGATGAAGTTACATTAGGTTGTAGGTATTTTATGAAGTGTTGAAATTGGTGGGGGGAGGAAGTTGGTTCTTTTCTAGTTTTCTTTTGTGAAGAAAGAGTGTATGCACATGGTGTATTATTCTAATTTACTATCAATGGGTGTACATTTCAATCACAAATGAAGGACAATTGAAAGTATTGATTGTACACTTCTAAAACGTAATGGCACAACAAGTGTAGCTTTTGAATTGTTGTGCAAAAAGGGTCTCCTACCTTGAGTGAGTTCAGTACTTGAGTTCAGTAGGGCTTGACTGGGAGCAGGCGTAGTCCGTGGGTAGGCCTGCTGCCACTGATGCAGCGGCCAAACGCACTCGCCGGACAAAGCATGGAGAATTTTCCACGACAGACTGCATCTTTAATAATCACCGAATAGTACAGTACCATTGAATTCTGACAGGGGAAACCTTTACGGTAGCGATGTACAATTTTTGCAATTTTTTTTTTTTGATACACGCACCGTAGAATGTTCTTTTATTTGTTTTTGAAGGGGCGTCGTGCCGTAGAACTGATGAAGCCGGCTGTCGAACTGCTCGTGACTGTGAAGTGGCTGCAGTGCAGTACAGTACCGTGGTGATTGCGAACTGTCGGATACTGGGATACTTATTACGCTACATGTACAGTAAGCTTATTCAGTTTCCCCCACGCGGTTCGAGGGCGTCCGCCACTCCGCCCGAAACGGAGGAAACGTGAGAAACAGTCAAACGTGGTGGTTCTCATAAGTCTAATGAGTTACTTTGCTTTCAGTTATACACAGTCCAACCAAATTTGGAAGTTTTTGTCTGGAAGGATATTCCGTCCTTCAACTGCTACGTTGTTTCCTGCCGATGCGTCCACGGAATCTGGACTCCAAGTGGGTCATGAAGGAGGCGAGACAAACGCTGCCTGTGGGTCATGAGCTCCGATCATCATGCAACAGATCCAGCAGGCAACACCGGTCTGTTAGAGCCGGCCTCCATTGGGATATGGGACGGGACCTCCGACTTCGAAGCTCTGCCGTGTTGCCATTGAGAGAAAAGGGTCCGCCTCGGCATCCGGCTGGCCCGTTCAGTCTCCGGTCCGTGCAGGTTGGAGGGTCGACTAGAGGCCCTCTCATTAAGAGCATCACCACCCGTCTTGTAAAATGGATGACTTGTCCAAGGTGGCTTGCAAAAGTGCCCCTCCCATCTTGCCAAACCAATGAATTTGTTAAGAGGTTGGGCAAAAAGCCTTGGGTGGCTTGCAAAATGGTTTTCTTTTGCAAGCCAAAGCATGGCTTACAAACCACATGAGACAAGAGCATCAATACTTTCCCCCAAAGTATGAACCTTTAGCACTATAGCCCATTGGATGGACCTTGCAAAGCAGTCCAAATTTGGAAACTTACCCGTCTTGCAAAATGTTGTTATAGCATGCCATGGGTCGAGCGGTTTGGCTTGCAAGTTGGATGGCCCCGCACTTTGCAAGCCAAATCACCCTGCATTTTGCAAGATGAGTGGTGATGCTCTAAGAACAAAACAAAGTTGTTAAAAGGTCTTGTCACAAAGGAGATGTGAGCATTAGCGTGTTGCCTCATATCCTTCTGCCTTCCGGACATCCAATGTGCAATGGAAAGCTGGAATTTGAGGTCCGAGACTCCATCCAGTTGTTGGAGGTCTAGGAACCCAATTGAATATGGCTCTTGGAGTTGCTCCGCCATTAGGAGTCTAAGCTAAGACCTCTAGCCTCCATAGCTATAAAAGTTGAAAGCTCTAGACCCTCGACTGGAGCTTGCTTTCAAAACTGAACATGAGGCCAAGATTCCATACATCTTTGAGCTCTTTGCCCGTGGTCAACTTGGACGGGTCTCTAATTCCAATTTCCAATGGCAACCATCTTGTAGAACCAAGCCTTTTGTGGATGGCAGAAAATTGGAGTACGAAAGTTTTACATTAGTGAAAACGAAAAAACAGAAGATGGAAGAACAATCGTGGATGATAAATTTTGGAAATATTGGATTCATATTACATTCCACAACTAGGAAGGAGTGCTGACAAAAGACAAATTAATTAGCCACTATATGGGGCAAATTTTCACATCTATCTTTGAGTGTGGTGGGATGAAATCTCAACATCCCATGGAGGGCTCGTAACATTCAACTTTAGTCAACTCCAATCTAGACATGTGACTTTGTCTTGCACCCTCCTCCCCTACTTGTGGGTCACTCTCAAATAAATGAGCAATGCCCTAAATAGACAATATAGGAACATCCAAAATTTTAAAAAAATCTTAGATTTTTTTATCACAAATAAATAAATTCATCTTGTAATATGCACAAACATGACCAATTGGTCTAGTTATTTTTATTAATCTAAGGTAGTATGCTCCAAAAGCGCCCATGCTCTAAAAGTGATCAAGATACATAATTAGATACATTTTGCTTTCTTCAATGTACCAACATTGTACATTTTAGGAGGTGGTCGCTTTTAGTGACCACTACGTTTCAACATAAAAAATTTATAACTAATTCCTCGAAGGTCCAAAAAATATGAAACAACTTAGGTTAGATACCAATTCCCTTTTTTCTTCCCATACAAATTTACTGAAAATTGATTCAAATTGATTCAAGGAGTTTAGCTTCCCTGAAAACACAATCACCTCTTAAATCAGGTCTGGCATTAAGAGCAGACTCCTGTCTCAAGTGACACCGTTTTCAGTTTTGAGGGTCCACATTCCTGCACAGTCCCCCATGCACGATCTGATCCAGCCCTAGATCTGGGAACCCCACGCCAGATCCAACGTCAGTCGGCAGCGCCTCTCTCGGCAAGCGGGTCCGATCACTCCGATGATGAGTCCTCTTGGGTGGTCGGTAATTTTTTACCGGCCGGTTCAACCCCAACCCCAACGCCAACCCCTAACCCCAGACGACCGCCACGTGGTCCCCCCGATTCCCGCCACGGCGTGGCTGCTGCGTCACCCGCCCACCTGGCCCACTCACTCCCCCTCCCCGAACCAATCACGCCCTGCGATCGGATCTCTCCCTCCTGCGGTGGGATGATCCAGAGGTCGCGGACTCGCGGCCGGGTTCGAACTTCGAAGATCGGCAGGTGGATCTCATGCTTCCTATAAACGTCCGACCCCCATGTGGGCTGGCAGGGGTCGCCGCCAATTACGGTTCACCAGAGAAGCATCGTGTTTGCTCTTTTCATGCTGAATTGAAGATTTAGTTATTGGCTCCATGACTTCCCGACTGACCCAGGAACTGCCTCTGCCGTGACGAATGCAGCAGATGCATTGGTTGAGTTTCGGTAACTGAACCCAAAGGTTCCAGAATTATTATTCACGAACACAGAATTGCAACGAGGGTGCCGTGGGAATCGATCTGGAGTTGCAACTTAACTTATTAGTTACGGCAGAATTCGATCCGTTGCTTATAACTGCAATCGGTCCTGACGTTATGATCGATCACTTGATCAGTGCATAGCGTCACTTTGCGATAGCATTCCACCGCTAGATTGATTTAGCAAAATTTGTCCTAAATTCTTTTCTTTTCTTTTCAACAAATGAAACGGGTTTCATTGCAAAGAAACAATCAATACATACCAACCGGATAAAAATGGCCTGGCGGGGAGGAACCAAGACGAATCCTAAATTTATTTTTTACTCTGGAACTTTTGAATGATACATCTAGCAATGTATTGAGCAACTGGAGGTAATTGTCGGAATCGCATTTCGGATCACTGCCTGAACGTGACCGGACATCAGGAAGTAAATTTACTGAAGTAACTGCAGGTCCGGGACTCCGTCCGGGTTGAATGGCTTTCTCTTATTCGTTTCCCTGGAGCTTCGCGGTCGTTATTCAGTTATACCATGATAGTTTTTTTGACTAGTCAACGCATCAGTCTGCTCTTTCAGTAACCCACGCAAGGGCGATAGCAGTGGGTTTTTTAAAATTGAAAATTGAAAAAAAATATATATTTATCTTTTTGGAGAAGGAGCCAGTTGTTTCTTCGATACTCATGTGATACTCGGTGATTCCTATATCAAAAACTAGGTGATACCAACGTAAATTGAGATCCGTTTTTTTTGCAAATAAAAGGTATAAACGTTAGCTATGTTAGGGAAAATTTTCTTAGTTATCAATGTTAGCGCGTGTCTCAATAGGTCCTAACTGTGCGATCATTCTTAATAACTTGGCCTGCCTTGCAAATTACCTAGTCCGTAACTTTGCCTAGAACCAACATACACTTATCCTTGACGTGAATCTTATCCCCTGAGGCTCATGTTCCCATCCTCAATTCCTGAACGATTAAGCTCCGATGAGGCCCTGCGATTCCTATTGGCAAGACTACAGTAGTTGGCATGCAAAGCTGATTCATGTTCTTATCTCGTGAAGGCACTTGTGCATTGCACGACATAACAGGCGTGTGGGCTTCGTCAGCAGTGCTGGGCTTGAGAAAAAGCAACACTGTCGGTTTGATGCATGAACCAGTATCGCAACACATGGACGCGCTCCAGACCGAGCGTCTGAAAGACCTTTTAGCGGACTGAAATCGTTGAATCTCGAACATTCAAATTCTGACATGAAATTTTCTGACGTAAGGTACTTCTCGATGACGTAGATCTTTGCAAAGCTCCTGATGCTAGTAACGGTCGGTAATGGGCACCTGCAAATTGTTGACTAAAATGTTCCCCAGTTGCCTCAATTCATGAGAGCCTACAACCGTTTTTAGACACTCTCATTTTCAGCACTTTGAAAAATGTATAGTTTATTTCTAGGGTGTCCCAAATATGCATATGAAGAGAATGTAGAATACTCCAATTTGACTCCCAGTCTAAAGATTGGTCCTCCCCAAAGGGCAATTTTATAATAACAACAATGCTCAATTGCTTGTTAATTAGGACATTTACCTAGTGTAGTTACCTTCATGGCAATTTATTATGCCTTCTTTCCCCATTCATGCTCAAATTTTGTAGGTGTTGATATTTACACAAGTTAAAAATAGTTCTCATTCCTTTAAAGTATGTTTGCACTTAGAGTTAAATAGTGTTGTTATTAAGGATCTTAAGAATGAATTTAGACCTACTTTTGGACCAGATTCTCATTGTAAACACTGGCCCCTAACACCAACTGCAAACCTACCTTTTACTCATCCGCATCATCATGCAAGTTAGCTGGCCCATACAAAATCCGAGTTGGCAGCACCCACGTGGCACCTCAATCATTCGCCTCTCGCCCTCACGTTCTTATCACCAGATTAGGGTTTGGATACCCGTCGTACGTTACGACGTAACCACTCACGATGTCGCAAGAAGTTTTTGGAGATGGCGACTCAGCAGGTCTCACCCTGGCCCGCGGCAAGCACGTGGCGACGAGGACACTGAAGCGCCAGCCAAGTGGCGTCCGCTCGTCTATGAGCATGCGGCGAGTCTCCCCTCCTGAATACGCGTGGTGGAATCACGTTCAGCACAATTCTCCGATCGCATGCCTCACTTTGAATTTTGCATTCAGGAGAAGAGGTCAATTAGAAATGTATTGCCATTCATGGTGGTCGATCTCAACGGCGGAGCTCGATTCGTGCAAGTTGCGCGGAAGCGTAGGATTGTTAATGGTAAAGCTAGGCGGACGAATGTGCAAATTCAAGTAGACATACTGTATCCGAAATCGACCAAGTACTGATAACCCCGTCTTAAATCCGAATCCGGTTGGGGAAAGCGAGAGGGAGAAATGTAATACATTGTACGATTCGATGTCGGAGCATTGGAAATCAATGCGATGTTTCCAAACCCTATTTCGCATTTGTCAAAACGCCATTGAGGTTGAACGATCTCGAGGGCTAATCTCGATTAGCGCAAGTTGCTCGCAAAGCATGCGATCGTTATTTGTAAAGGTGGACGAAGGTGCATATCAAGCAGCATTATCCGAAATTGACCTAATTCTGATTACTTCGTTTTATATCCGAATCAGTGCATGTATTCAAAGTGCGATGCGAAGTTTTTCAAACCCTGTTGAAATTCTGGAATCTGCCAAGCTCATGCCAAGAAAAGCACGGAGCCTTTTGTTCTAATGAAGCTTTGCGAGCAACTTGCACCAATCACGCTTAACTCCTGCAGCGAATTCAAACCTGGTGTCCTCAAGTCGAGATCACACATTCATTCAACAACCCTAGCAAATTGCCAAATTCTCTTTAGGGTTTGGAAACTTCGCATTGCTTTCGATGTGATTATTCCTCGCATGACAGTATCCCTTGTAGAATTGAAGCTCGCACATGCAACATGACTGAATACACAATTAGGTCAGCTTCGGAAGCTGCAGTGGACAATGCGCTTACCTTCCACTGATCAAGCTGATCCGGCAAATTCAAACCTGGCGTCCTCAAGTCATGATTACACATTCATTCGACTCGCCTGGAACATTCCCAAATTCCCACCACATTTCAGAAACTTCGCACTCCTTGCAATGCGATTATTCCTTGCGTGACAGGATTTCAAACTGCAATGACTAGCTTTTGTTTGGAGGATCTACGTAAGCTCGCACATGCGGCTACATGAGAAAAGCAGAGTAGGGCGTGACCGGTTGCGACTTGCATTGCAAGTCGTCCGCCATTTCCGTCACCAACTCGGTATCTTCCATTTTCCGAAGAAGAAAAATTGGGATTCAGTTGCTTGCAACAAAGCGCATGCGTGGATTGCAAGCTTGCCAAGGAATGCTCGTGGGGCCGGCGCGTGGGAGCAGGACTAGCGGCTCTCTCGCCGGGTCTTAGGGTCTCTGGCACTCGCTTTGCACACGGGACCACACTTCTGCACCTTCCGCCTTGTCTGTCAGACTGTTGCAGGAGCTTGTTACTGGAAATTAGGGTTCGTTGGAGTGAAGCAGTTTTTTACGTCCATGGAACAGGTTACGAGTGGAGGCTGATTAAGTCTTCAACGTCAAACTTGGGTCCCATCCCAACCGTGATCCAATTTGGTGAAAATCTACGGATACAAATACAAGTCATTGTAGAATGCCAACTAATCTAAGATTGTTCAACGACTCTTAGGACCAGCTTACATGCTCACCTAGTGGACAAACTTTTTGCTAATTCAAACAAGAAGACAAAAGCGGCTCCACCAATGGTCTTGCCGGGGTGGGCAAGTGGGAAAGGAGGAGTTGAAGTTTCATCGATACCAAAAGACAACCTCATTGGTGGAGACTAGGGAATTTAATACGTGGAAATTTCTTATTGTCTCCATCCCCACCCACTAGGTCCATATGAAGGTGCAATGTCTATTTATCCATGTAACACCCGCTATAAAAGTTCCCCAATGATCGATTCATGTAAGGAGGCCCTTAGTTTGGGAAAATAACAACAATTTCATATTTGCATTCTATATTCACGTTACCAAATGAATGTTGTTAGTACATTTTGACAGAGTTGGGTTCTGATTGGATTAATGGCAATCTACATTTGGTGTCGTAGTAAATTGAACATCATATTCTCATTGAAAACAAGTTTTGTTGTTCTAAAAAGCTATGGTTTACAAAGAAGAGTCAAATTAAAGCTAAAGTTTCGGCAATGGAACTTTACTATGTGTGCAATAGCATTAAGTATGCACATGGTAGTAGAGAAAGCTATCATGATACAATTGTAATTTTTTTTTTTTTTTAGTATTTTATGATCTCAAAGGCAATCAAATGGCTCAAATTTGCCTACATTGAGATTATGTTAAAGGAGGCTACATCATATAGAACAAGTTTTGCAAACTTATACTTCCTTCACCACTAATCACATGTTATCCATTTCTACATCATCTTTCATGTTTTTCATTGTCTCTTGGATACTTAGCATAACCAGGTTTCAAGTATCAATGTTCATTGTCTCTTGGGTGCTTAGTGCAACCAGGACTTAAAAATGAGTACTAGAGAAGAGGAGATGAAGCAGGTGGGCATCCTCAGATGTTGCAGCCAAGATGCCCAATGAGCTCATGGAAGAGAGAGACGATACAGAAAGAGGCCCGAGTTCTTTGATCCTTCGGAACATCCTCACTACACAATAAACACGACAAAGAAGACTGTACGTGCACAATAAGTGGAATTCTCGTGATGACAGAATACTTGAAAGGCTCCAGGATGGCCTGTCTGTCACATTCATAGTATGTTGTAAATTGTGATTGCTCCATAGATTTATAGGTGCAAAAAGCTTGAAAACTAAGTTGGATTGGATTTCAAGATTTCATGTCTAATTCTAACCACTCATAGTCACTCACAGTCTAGCTGCTTGTATTTAGTGAAAGTGATGATTTTGTATTACATGGACAAAAGAAGAAAAAGAATTACACCTCTGTGCAATACTCATTCAAAACTCATTTTTCACTTAAGAGCACGAAAGCCGTTGCTTGTATTAAATGCAATTTTTCAATCATTTGTTCTTGATAAACCCTGATGCATCGAAATATATCAATGAAACCTTGATGAAACCTATTTAGTTTTGTTCCAGTGCAGTAGGCTCTGTTCTAGTTGGAGTTGAACGCATCATTTTTACAGCAAATGGAGGTGAACTCCACGGCAAGTCTCGCTATGTTTGCCACCACACTTTGCATAATACTTGAGAACGTTATTGTGCTTAGCAATGCAAGCAAAGCTTTGTCATGTATTTCTGAGGTAGAACACTGGGTGCATATTGAATAAGATTAATACTTTGACTCCCAATGTCTGTCTAAGAGCTGGGTTTAGATCATTTTTAGTAAAACTTTGAGCGCTCGTAAACACTTGCCAACTGAATCCAAATAATGCATTACATGATGCGTTGAAATCCTCTTCCATATGCTAACAATAACACATGAAAATTTGATCAATCTAGTAATGGATTTGATCAAACAATGCTTTGAGTGTCCTTCGTACCTTAGTCACTTGGCTTGCAAGCCCCCCTGGTTCCATTCCACCCAGGACACCACTTGCTGCATTCTCTCTCAGGAGCCAAATTTTACATCAGAAGCATCAGTGAAGAACATTGCATCGGCTGGTCAATAAATAAATGAAGTCCCCCTATAAGATCTATACAAAACCACCAAGGAAACAGGAGAATCAATTTAATCTTCTTGGTTTAGGGTTTAATAGCATTAAACCTGCCAGTACAGCATTGAACCTACCAAGTCAAATTTCAACAACAGAGTATATCGATTGCACAGAGATTTGCGTAATGTGCATCTCTGTCTTTCCTCCTTGTATTGTACAGTACATCAGTGTCTGGATTTGAAGTAGAGGTGGATGGCAGCGAGCAAGAGAAAGAAATACAAAATCAAAGAGAGATAACCTGCAGTAGAATTGCTTTCATCTCAGAAATCGATTAGACAATAACGAAGTCCGCTTCGTCTTGCTGAACCCATTGCACAGACCTTGCAATTCCTGCGAACCAATTCCTGCGAGAGAATGTTACCCTAACATCCCAGGGTATCATTCTGCCCTAACCCTACTCGATACTCAATCAACTCTCAGGTATTGTGTAAGTTTCTGGTCAGGACGAAGCAAGGACTGGGCGTCTCACCTGATACGAAGATGTGATTTCCATTGCGGAGAAAAAGTACATCACCACCGAAGTCTCTGTCTGCAACTTCCAAAGAGCTCAGCAATTGACGTTGGTTCCATTGCCAACGCTGTTCTGTGGTGGTTCCTGCTAACCTTAATTAGAATTCATAGAGATATTACCGGTAGTGACTCTACAACTCTGCTACTTACTTTTGAGAAAAAGATTGCATGGTGTCCAAATTGATAAGCAACCCTGCAACTCAATGGAACAAAGATGGCGAGATCTTACACCCACTACTGAAGCTCTTCACAATGTGGACTTGGTGTTAGCACTGCAGAAATGGTTGCAAACCTAAAAACTCTTACATGCACTGCATAAAGTAAGCCTTTAAAACCATGAGCCTTGCAGTACTCCAAATCGAATAACACAAGAAGAAATAGGGGTGTCGGAGCTCAAGACCTGCGCTCCGAGAATGCAACCGATTTGGGCAACGCAATTTGAAATCTACTAGTAGGACGAGACTAATACATTGAAGTGAGATTTGGGGGCTCAAAATTACGGAAGCTTGGATGTCGTAAACAAACCACAGAAATTGCATGGCTGAAATTGCAAACTCTGATAACCCTTAATGTGGATTAGTTGACACCCATCTCTCTCAACATCTTTAAATGAATCTGAAATTACAAAACTCTGAGGACCCCAAATGTGGATTACTTGACATGCATCTCTCCAATCATATTCAAAGGATTCATCTGAAATTGCAAACTATGAGAACCCCTGCTCTGGATTAGTTGACACTCATCTCTCTTGAATGACTCTAAAATCGCAAAGCGCAATGCGCCACTCTCCAATGCATAGACGGCAAGAAGAGCTGGATGTTTGTTCACTTACCATGTTTTGGCCATGGTGGGCACGGGGAGCAGCTTGCACACAAGTCCAATTAAAGCTTTGCAGTGGCGAATACTGCACATAACAAAATTGACAAACTTGCTGTGTGCAAACGAAGGTTGAATTTGATGTGCCGCACAACCTAAAAAACAACAGATTACGCCCGTGCATTGAATCGGAGCTTAACCGGCCTGGAAGGATGGGCCTATGACCATTGATTTCAAGCCTCACTGTCCATCACTCTGTTTGCAACTAGATGTGAATTGAAATTTTTTATGTTTATTTTCCAGAGATGAAATTACTTGAATGTGTGCTACAAGTTGAATTTTTTTCAAATTATTGTGAATTTCTTAAACAAAAAATGAAGAAAATTCATATCGAATACATAATATACTTGAAAAATCTGAAGTTTTCACTATAGATGTCTATTATAGTGTATAATATCATTCTAATTTTTTTTTAAATCAACAAACCATGGTTATAGGCCCAAAGTTCATATTGCTATGAAATATTGAAATTTACGAATTTTTCATTAGTTTCATTTCACTAGTTGGACTGAAATGCAAGAAATCTCACTTTTTATGCCGAAAATTCACATCAAGAATAAATAGCAAGAAATGAACAAAATACATTGCTAATAAGGGTGATCCATGGATTAAGCATCTCCTTCTTTAAATAGGTCAATAATACCGTGATGAGGGAATGATGAGGGAATGTTTTGCATCCTCAAGTTGTGTTTAACCCTTAAACGTCGACACGGACATTTGGCGTCCAATGGATGACAGGGGATCCTTCTAGTAGCACAGAAGTGCAAATATTCATCCTCATAATTTTGTTGTGAAAAGGGGGAAGTCTTCTACACTAGTCTGACTTCTGATGAATGCTTTTGCTATTTTTTTAAAACCCATGGTATAAAAAGGGATGATTTCCAAGGTCACACCTTCATCTTTTAAGGATTAAAGGATTGAAAGACAAATCATGATCCGTATGCAACATATTTACAATACGACAATAGTTCATGCCACCCATTAATGATAATATAAGATATCAATCAACACTACACAGAATGCCAACACCTTACACTTCGACCAAAAAATGTCACAAAAAACTAAAAACTAGATATTCATTCCCCCTTGATGTCGATGTGGGTTGCATGAGATGCATGTCTCTCAACTTTGTTGCGTCAAGGCTTTTGTGAATCAGACATAATGTTTGCATTCCATTGCCACACGTGGAACTTTTGCTTAGGTGTCAACACCTGGAACAATTGAGGAACGTGGACGCACAAGTGTAAAAAACTTTGGGACGGAGAAAAAACTGAAGCCCCTGGACTGTCGTTGAGTGCATGTGTTACACGTGGTGCATTCATGTTATCCACAGGACGGACGTGCAAGAGGTCCAGGCTTGAGTGGGCTCTTCCAGACTAAACTCTTCGTTATATTTGATGTAGGAGGTCCATAAATCACCCACCCAATAGCTGAAACTGAATTTTGGGGGAGGGGAGGCCTCTTGAAATATTTTTTCAGTAAATTTTACTTGAAAGACAAGCGAAATTGGCATCTAACCCAAGTTGTTTCATATTTTTTGGAGATTTGTGGAATTAGTTATGAAAATTTTGAAGTTGAAATGGCACAGGGCTCTGAAATCGTCCACCTCCTCAGATGTACACAACAAAATTGTACATTGCTGAAGGCTACGGAAAAGCAACATGTACCAATAGTATACATTTGAGGAAGTGGGCGATTTTAGAGCCTAAATGTGCGCTTCAAGAATCTCCTACCTTGGTGTGGTTCACACTAAATAGATACCATTGTTGGATTTTTGAGATGGTTTGAATTAGTGTTGTTCCCATGGTTTAAGGAGTCCATACTATTAAGTGATTGAGGATTTCTTTTTTGTTTTGAATGGTGTTACAATTACCAATATAGTGTGATCATTGTCATTTATGGTGTGTAATGTTAACCCCTAAAGTCTCAAGGCAATTTTTCTGTCAAAAACCACTCAAAACTGCCATTTCTACTGTGTTAGTCCAAAAAAAAAAAAAAAAACTTTTTTGGAAGTGAACCGTAGGATCTTAAACTTTGCTTGTTTTAGATCATGTGGTAAAAATTTCATGAAGTTTGACCGTACAGATTGAGAGATATGAGCATTCAAAGTTGAAAAAACAAGCTTTTTGGAACACTGGACTGCAATTTTAGATGACTTTGATCTCTATTTGTGGAAAAAAATTACACTGTGGAGTTTGAATTTAAAATTTATTGTGTTGAAGAATTGAGTTGGGAGTCTAGGAGAAAAATTTCAAAAAATAACAACTTGATTTTTATACTTCAAAAAATTGTCAAGTAGAAGTAGGTCCAAGATTGAAAGAAAAACTAAATTGATAATAGCTCTTAGATGGGATTGAAATACAATAATCCCAACGGTGAGATTGTTCTAACAAACAAATTTAACCTTTTCAAAACAAAAATTTGAAAAAATTTGAAAATTGCATTCTGAGATGAATCCTACAAGTTTTTTTTTCCAAAAGGATTCTTAGATTGCCCGAAAAATAAGATTGTTCATAACTTTCACATCACTAATCAAAGTGGAATGAATCAAAGCTTTAGATGTAGACAAAAACATTATCTTTGAGAAAAAAAAATTTTAAAAATTTATTTTGAATTTTTGAAATATTTTTTGTGCTGCCCGCCGAGTTCAGTTTCAGGCTTTTTGTGGTATAACTTTTGCTTCCAGGCACCGATTGAAATAAAAATTATATTCCCACAAAGCTTATCAGATTTTCTATCTTCAATAAAAGTTTCAAAAAATTAGGGTAAAATTTCAGCCCATAGGAACTTGCCCAAATTCCAAATTGTCCCCCGAGGAGACAATGGGACTTTAGGGGTTAAGTCTGTAGTAACCTAGGGTGAAGTACAATCACTACAAGAACTTTTGGGGTGAAGTAATTGATGATGAAAATTCTATATGTTTGTAGGAGTAACAATATTTGAGAAGCAACACTAAATAGAATGGAGAATCTAGATCCAAATTTTGAATTCTTGGAGATTTATAATTATTTCATAGGAAAGATGGAGTTATGAGTTATGATATGTCTTAATTATAACCACTTTCCTCCTTTCAAATTGCAATATGTCATTTGGCAAATGAAAGTGTTATATCTACAAATGCATTACATGTTTTTTTGCTACTCTGGAGGGTTGCAAGTTCCCATCTGGAAACTTGCAACCCTCCAGAGTAGCAAAAAAACATGTAATGCCCCTCAGATCTCATCTAATCCATGAAATTAACAAGTAGAAATATACCAAAATACTCTGGTATATAGGAGTTGACCCATACCTAATCACTTAAGCACTTACGCATATTTTGAACACAGGTTTTCTGAGTACCAAATTTTCCTCATGTACATAAATAGAATCTGGAAGGATTGCATATTTTTCCAGAATTTTATTACACAAAACGTAATTACTATGAATTTTTTAGTGAAAGGTTCTCTTCGACCTACAATGGTGATATAGGCTGATTGCAAAGTTGACCAAGGGCTGGTTGCAATATTTAGAACCTAGCAGCCAATTATAATGTGCTAGAATTGCTCTTCAAACTCTGTGAACTACAACAATCTATGGTTGGGATTACAACAATCTATTGGTCATGAATAGTAGGATGATTAGGTATAGGTTGGCTACTTTACAAACATATGTCTTTTGAGGCAAGGATAACACTTGCTACTTAAGGTAACAACCCCTCGTATGGTTTGAAAATGCGTATGATAGGAGTCATGTTTATATGCATATAAACCCTTAAAATGTTTTCATTTTTGTTATAGATTTTTTTTGACCTCAAGGCCAATTTTTTTGCTTACACATTTCTATGAATTCAGACTAATTAAAAAAATCCCTCTTTGGTCTACTTGCAACTCAAAATGAGTTTAAAAAAATATTATTTTCAACCTTAATCTAGAATATTTTGTCCAATAGGAAGATCATTTTGGGCCGGAGGGAGTACAGTGGATGAGTGTACTACAGTACCGAGCTCAAGAATGCAATCCCCAAACGGGTGGAGCAAGACTCACAGTCTCACAAGTACAATACAGCGATTTAACGAAGATTCACGCCAAAGATTCAGTGGAAAATTGTACACTCCAGGTGTGAACGGGGGTGAGGAGCCTAAGGCCGCACGGCCTTCGGTGCCCGCGGGGGCCTATCCTCGGAGGAGCGGCTATGGCGGACCCAGCCAGAGCCGGTCAGGGATTGAGCGACGAGGAGCAATTTTTACACATCCAGAGGAGATCCTGCCAGTGGACACAATTTGGTTGCAATTTGTGAAACCGCATTCCCGAGCATTCCGAGGTTTTGTGCGTGTTTTTTTGAAACTCGCTCGCTCGCTTCCGGTTGCGGCCATTTCATCAGTAGCCATGGCAACCACCTCAGCTTGCGTCGTGTCGTCCGTGCTCGCGGCCGGAAGCAGCATCACGAGCTCGGCCACCACGCGGACCAGCGCTTCGTACAACGTGCTGCTGTCCTCTCGCCGCGGGTCTTTCAAGACCGGCGTCGCGATTCCGGCGGCCGCTCGCAGCTCTGGCTCCCGAGCAGGTATGATAATTAATTTCTCTCCCTGTGAAATTCTGTGCATTGGAGTGCATTTTAGTGTTCTTTCCCGGGAATCCTGGTTAGTTGATCAGGTGAACGCACCTGTAGTCTTCACGGCGCTCAATTGCCTCTGCGTATCAGAATTTCAAGCGGCTGTGATTGGTCTAGCCTCTGCGTTAGTTTCTCCTTTGGCTTAGTTAGGTCGTGTTCTTGTGATTTCTTGATGCGCATTGGAAACGGAATGGTCTTAATCTCAGTTATATTTACCTGTTTGTTTTATTTTTCTTTAACTCTCTGTTTTTTCGCCGTTCTAGTTTTGTTTGGCTTGTCTGATATATACTTGCTCTTGTAAGACGAAGAGATTTGACGACAGTCATTGGCACGGAGATGGGAGCTGGTGCTGTTCATTTTTCTCTCCCGACGTGTGTGCGGTGAAATTCTGTGCATTGGTGTGCTGGTGTGGCTTTGCTGCGGAGTCTTTTTGTGTGTTTTGCCGTGCATTTTAGCGGTTTGATTGTTGTCTTTGAAGAATGCCGGTGAATTGTTCAGTTGAAGGCACTTATCGCCTTTCCTGGCGTTTAATTCTCTCGTACCAGAGTTAGGAGCGGCTATGAAGTCTCGCGATTTCTCTCGAGTTATTCCTGTCTTAGTTAGGTCATGCTGCTGAGATTTCTTGATGCGCAGTGCGAAATAGATGGCCTAAATCTCGGATATATTTGTTTAATTAGTTTTAATTCTCTTTGTTTTCGCCGTTTCCAGTCTATTTGTTTGTCTTAAACGTACTTGCCTTTGTTAGATGAAGAGATTTGGCTACAGTTACTGGATTGGAAACAGGAGCTGGTGCAAATCATTTGGTGTCTCTGATGTCGCCTGTTACGAAATTAGGTTGAAGATGAGGGTTTTCCGTAAGGAGTGACGTATCAATTACTTTATCCTGGCAAGAATTGAAACGAAGTGTGTTTCATTGTCAGATTCAGAATGCACTGGGTCGGAGACGATGCAAGCTTCTACTGCCTGGTCACTGATACTCCATGCTCGTTGTTCTGATTCTTGTCCTGTTGATTCATGTCTTCACTTTCTGTATGTCAGAGCCGAAGAGGTCTTTGACAGTAGTCGCTACGAAGGCAACAAAAGAGCCCGAGACTACGATAAACACGACTGTGGACGAGCCGACAGCTGCATTAGAAGATGTGCTCAAGAAAGTCCAAGATGCGGTAGAGTCTATCATTCCTAATCAGTTGATGTTGCTTATCTGATGCATGTACTCTGGATTCCAGATTAGAGTCTGATCTCGGTTGATTTTGTGATCAACCGTCCGCCACTTTTAGTTTATTTATAATGTTTTTTGGATCTTTTCTAACCTTGGTTACGAAGACAACCAACATTTTAAAGCTTATGAATTTGATCATTTTACAGTGGGAGAAGACGGACGACAAAGTCGCCATTTCAGGATTAGGAGTGGCTGGTTTCGTGGCTTTGTGGGCTGCTGCCGGGCTTATCAGCGTAATACTTTGAACTTCTGTATTGTCTACTACTCTTTCATACATGGCTGTGCAATCCCTGGGTATTTCAGTGTTTGCAAAAGAAAAAGACAGGTTTTATTTTGTTAATAGTTTTACACTGCATTCAGTTTGAATTTCTGGTGAGGTTGTTCACCAAAATGGGAGAGGTCCTTGGCCAGTGGATTCTGTTTGATTTGTTTGCACTGGAATTTATGCAGGCTGTTGACAAGCTTCCTCTCGTTCCCAGCCTTTTTGAAATCGTTGGAATTTTATTCTCTGGGGTGAGTTCTTGATGAATTCAGTCTTCTCTAGTCTTCTGATTATCACGTTCACTTTGACCGGACTACAGCAATTATGAAGGCAGTGCTGATGATCTAGAATTAAGTCTGTTGGAGCGACATTGAATTAAGTCTGTTGGAGTTATAAAGTGGGATCCTATGGTAACACTGTGGTGTTTTTGTGCCAGTGGTTTGTATATCGCTACTTGCTCTTCAAGCCCGACAGGTTCGTTGTTTACCCATCTCACCCAATCCAAGGCAACTGAGTGTTTGTTTGTGTATGTAGCTGTTGTCATGATTTACAGCATCGCTTGTATAGAGTGTCGTTTTTTCCTAAAATTACACTTCTTCATTTTGCAGGGAAGATCTGTTCAAGATCATTGATGGGATTAAGGCAAAGATCACTGGCCAGTGAGTTTGAGCAGTGTCTAATTATTACATTTTCTCCCTGAAATGAGTGGGCAGTTTTGAAGAAATACCAACTGCCAAGAAGTTGCAAACTTGTTATCAGTGTGGCATATTGGACTCTTTTCTGGCAATCGGTAATTTAAAACGAGAAACCTAAGTTTGAGAATTCGACTCATGTCATTTTATTGATTGTTATTGCTGCTCTTCTGCACTCTCTACAGTCAGCGTTCCTCACGTAAATCCGTGGGGTTGAAACACTAGTTCTGATGATGTGATCATAAGTTTTATGAAAGTCGTTGCAATGTCACTTTGAGAAACGTGCCTCGTATGCTGTTCCATGCTGTACTTTTATCCTTAATCCCGTACATGACATTCTTGAATAGGGAGATTGGGGTTCCTTCTGTCACTATACATGGAATTACAGAATCACAGATATCCACGATTTATGGGTAACCTTGATTCAAGAGTTTCAACAGTGGAAGGAGTTGCGAAGCTAAGGTTCAAGAATGTTATGTAACGTCCCAGGGGTCCAGGGGTTTGGAAATGACCCAAAACTATGAAAGTTTGGAGTTGTCATTTTTCAAGCATCAAGAAGTATTGCTGTGACATGCTGCAGAATCTTATGGATTTGCTGTTGAATACTACAAATGAATTCTCCAAATATTTGAATGTTTTGATGTGAAGATTTTGAACGTGACCATTTCATTGATTTCATTGATGGGTTCATTTTCGCAGCCTGATTGCATTTGAGAATGTGTTTTGATAACCAGTTATTCTCAATTGTTATTAGAAACGAAAATTTTAGAGAAATATGGTCTATTAGAGCTTGGCTAGTGGTACGCCATTATAGCTAGCTCTGCCATTTTTTTGGGTGATAATTCCTTGGGATTGTTGGTCATGCTCTTACACTTTCATTATTCACGTAACTACACTTGTCTATAGTCTACTCTCAAACATGAAGGGGAGTGATTACTTGCAATCTTGACTTTTGCTAAATTGCTATTTTTTTTAAATTACTAATTTGAATAAAAAAACTTGCTATTTCTTGCCTAAATTTCCATCTTTTATGATAGTACAACCACTTTTCAATAATCATTGTATTGACTTCTAATTTTTACAAAATACCTATGTTGTTGATTTATGCGAAGCACTACTTCTCTTCCCACCATAGTACTAGTAGGGTAGATTCAATAAACAAAAAAGTTTAAAAAGAGATTCCAAATTTTTTGTAATTAAATCTTTTTGTATGGTAGAAGCATCTTCCAAACTTTGTTTTTTTCAGAAAACAAAATAAAAATAAAAATTTGCATAGATAAAAACCTATCATAGAAGTGCCAATCTTATCCTTCACTTAATCTATCTTTGATTGATGTATTACACGATTTTCCTTTAAACTTCTTCAATGAATCCTCAACAAGCATTTGATTGGACGAAATATACTTTTCGAAACATTCATCTTGTGAAGCATTTCCACGGTGGAGAACGTTGAGTGTGTGCTTGCCATTGGCTTGTGGGGTTGGGGGGCCCACTGCCATGCACTCCAGTTTCTTCCTATGCACACTCACGCAACAGAGAAAACCCGGACGAAAATAATCACAAGGCAACGAACGAAACTCATCCACATCCATCCAACCCAAGGCCCATGGACCAGGACCCGACGGACCGACCGACGGACGGCACTAATCCCGTAGGCCCCCCAAGATCCAGGTTCGCAGCAGATGAGAGGCCCAAACCCCTCCCGTAGTCCCGAGTGTCCATCCAATCGTCCCTTCCACTCCACCAAGCACAACACTCAACTGCTTCCCAACCATCCCAACTACTCGCAAATCCTCACTAAGCTCCCCATAAAATTCTCACAAATTCTCACAGATTCACAGATTCGCAAATTCTCGCAGATTAGCAGATTTCCACCTCCTTGGGCTGCACATCCGAGTTCACGCACAGACAGACTCGCCTCTTCCTCAATGGTTGCTGCACTCGCAGCATCGCGGTTGGAGCAAGAACATGCTTCCCACTAGACCTTCTGGTTTCCCCGCCGGGACGACTTACCTCGTCGGGCGATTGAGATGGCGTGGAAGGCGCTGGCTTACTTCGTAAGTCCTGGAATTGGCAGTAGTGGGAAGACGCAGTGTGTCTGTGGTGAGGGCGTAGTTTCTCTTGGTGGAGCTGGGCCTCGAAATGGCAGAGGCAATCGGAGAATGGGAGTGGGAGTGCAGTGTATGATTCGGGAGGTGGTGACTGTGGGCACTGCGGCGGCGACGGTGACGTCCAGTGGGACGCACCATGTGGTGTTGCGAGTGGCGCTTGCGACGGTGACGCAGGT
Source organism: Rhytidiadelphus loreus (assembly GCA_947034895.1). NCBI lineage: Eukaryota > Viridiplantae > Streptophyta > Bryopsida > Hypnales > Hylocomiaceae > Rhytidiadelphus > Rhytidiadelphus loreus. The sequence goes on from OX344764.1 coordinate 3,893,682, forward strand.
TGCGGTGACGGCGGCGGTTTGTTATGGAGCATACCTGTCGCCGTATGCGGAGGGGCTCAAGAATCGAGTTAAAATTGTCGAAGAGAGTCCTGGTAGGTTCGCTAATGGGAAATTGTGTTCTGGGGTTAGTCAGTTTGCTTGCTTGCAGGGATGCGATGCGAAAGTGTGCGTGGGATTTTCAAAGAGATTTCGGGTGTTTGGGGTGGGTGGGTGGTGCTTGAAATGTGTAATCACCTAATTTTTTTCGAATTTTGGATGAGCTGATAATTGTAGATGAAAGTTTGGGTTAGAGTCGTGGAGCTCGTAGTGTGCAGTGTCAATGGATTTTCTGGTCTGAGCTGTCAATTGGGTTTGCTAGATTTGCTTTCTTTCAGGGATGCAAACCTTGCGTGGAATTTTCGAAGAATTTTTGACTATTTTGTTTCTGTTTTAGTTTTTGGGGACTTGAAATGTGTAAATAACAATCATTTTCAGCATATTTATCTAGTGGAATTAAATTATCTGGTTTATTTTCTAATATGGACCAAGAATCTCGGTCAGCTAACCTGGCTAAACAACCTAAAATAGTGAATTTTTTTGTTATTGATTCAAAAGTTTCATCTAATTTTTTTCGAAGTTTGGAATGGCATAGATTTGTAGAAGAGAGCCTTGTTGAGAGTCATGGAGCTCATGGTGTGCACTGGCAGTGTGTTTTCTGTCCTGCTATGTCTACGACTTCACTATTTTTAGATTCGCTTTCTTTTGATTGATGTTGGGAGGCAAACTTGTTAGCGAAATTTTCGAATACGTTTCAGCTATTTTTGTTTTTCTTGGGCTTGAAATGTACATTTACCTAATTTTTTTCATTTTTCGGATCCTGGTATTTTTATCAGCCTGCTTCTTTTGATTGGTATTGGGAGGCAAATATGCGAGTCGTATTTTCAAAGATATTGGTTTATTGGTTCGACCTTTTCTTCCCTCTTTTTTTTTCGGCTTGAAATGTTCCATTACCTAATTTTTATTTATTTTTGGATTTTGGTGTATTGGATAGTTTCGGTGGTGGAGATTGAAGGTGTAGACGTGACCGGCTACAAAGTATTCTTGGAACCTGAGGTGAGCCACTCATTCCTGTTAGTGTAAGAGCTGGCTTGTAGAAGAATTTCCATTGACATTTGACCTCCTAAACTCTTAGTTACTGCACTTTTTTTAGAGAATTTTGGTTTTGTACGATGACTAAATATACCTTGTTGGCACATACTATTGATAAGTGTATGACATTTTCACACACGAAATTGAATGGAAACCAGGGACCAAATTTGGAAAGTTTTCTTCTGAAGTTTTTTTTAATTAATTAATTAATTTTTATTGACTTGTTATGCCGGGGTTCTTTTGTCAGTTCTGTATACGTACTGACAGTAGGAGGTTGGTTTTTGAAGGTGCAACGAGCTATAGAATATGCTCGGGAGGCACATGCTGGGCAGTTTAGAAGGACGGGGGAGCCCTATATTACTCATTGCATTCACACTGCTCGAATTCTTGCTGCTTTGATTCCTCCTCAACAGGGGAAGAGGGTAAGCTGCCAATCCTGTGTTTTATTTCGACCCCCTTTACCAAATCAGTTTGAGAGTACGGGGCATTGAGGGTCAATATAAAATTGTACAATTGTCCTAAAATTTTCAAAGGATTTAGATGACCCGTACCTTCAAGTCCTCTTTTATCAATTGCATTTTTGGAACTCTAGAGATGCGCAAAGTTTATTGTAGCTCTGTTTTGAATACAGGGTTGAAAGTACTGTTTACAAATTTTTCTTGTTGCTACATAACCTTGGTGAGCAGCTCCTTAAAGACCCTTGGAAATGTTCATAAAAAGAAATCGAGATGCAGTGTTTTGAAATGGTAGAGTTTAATTTGGGCTTTCATGCTGTTGCACAGGTGATAGACACAATTATTGCTGGTGTGTTGCACGATGTGATTGATGACACAGACCGAGACCATCACAGCGTGCGCATGCACTTTGGTGATGACGTGTCCAAGCTCGTTGGTGGCGTATCAAAGCTCAGCAACATTAATCAGGTCCCTATACTTTTTAGAATGAGTGTCATTTATTCGTTTTAGTAGTGCGTGTGATTTGAAAAATTGACCCTTCCATCAATAGCCTTCCACCATACAATCCTCATGTATACAAATTATTACCCTCTCCTGTTGATTTCTTTGCCAAATGATGCATTGCAGTTGGAAAAGAGGAGGGCCAAAGTCATAACGTCAGGTCCAAGTTTCAAGTCAACTCTTTCATTAGCTATTCACAATAAATTTAGAGCCCGTTACTCTTATCTTCTTTGTGAGCCTTTTGATTAGCAAAATCTGAACATTGTAGATTGATGCAGACAATGTCCCTTGCTGCTCCCGCGTCTCGCCAATTATGTAGTCCATAATCCGAGCCTCCCTAGTGAACTATAGATCTGCAAGATCTAACGACCTTGATTTAATCTAGAGGAGAGTGTTATGTTCGATATAGCGGGGAGATGTTCAGTTTTAAAGTACATGATTGTAAACATGCATTCCTCTCTTTGCTGTGAGAAGTTGTGATGAGCTGAACTGCTTTTCGTCTTGAATGTTCAGCTGTTAAGAAGGCAGAGGAGGAAAGCAGGTGAAGGGAAGTCAGTTGATGATGATGGGCTGAGTCGAGCAGAGGTAAGTAGGTCAGATGCATAATTCCCAAGGTAGTATCTGAAATGATTTGGATTGCGTATTTGCTCTTTGGAGATCTTTTATGTTGGTTGCAAAGTCTGATCTCCTAATTGATGACCCTTTAGTGGACTCCTGCAACCGTATTTCAAGTTTTCTGTTGTCTTGAGGGAAGTGATTCTTGATTACAGTTCAAATATGTACAGCTAGCAGTTTAGAGGTAAAGAACATTGCGGTTTTCTGAAAGGGTCTATTTTCTCAAGGAGGTGACACAATACCGACCGCTGACTGGTGCGCATTCCAGGTAGATGATTTACGTATGATGTTGCTGGGCATGGTTAATGATCCACGGGTGGTACTCATCAAGCTCGCTGACCGTCTTCACAACTTGCGGACAATGTGTTTTTTCTGATCCTTTATTTTGTTCCCATTGTTTTATTGTTGTCATGAAACTTTTAAAGTGCTTTCGATTGGGAGAGCAGGTCAATTCCTGAGCTCTTTCCAAGTCACTAGAATTGCATGACCTGTAACCCCTCTATTTTGGGGATTCCCAACAGCATCTTAGCAAGTAGCCATGGTTTCTCTCATTGTAATGGGACCATGAAGCCCACATTGGGCCTTATGTTCTTCTAGGAGTAGGTCATATGCTAGCTTTTCTTTTGTTCAATTTTATTTACTCCATCACCAACACATGGAATGTTCTTCACTGATCCTAGTGATATTTAATTTAACCCCACTTGAAATATATTTTTCGCAACATGATTAATGGACTGGTCGTTTTAAAACTATGAATCCTTGGTCCTTTTAGGGGTTAAAGTCGACTTCTCCTCCAGCCTTATCAATAATGCCTCCTCTTATCGTTGTGATTGCAGTTATGCCTTGCCAGAAGCGAAGAGGTGTGCAGTGGCACAAGAGACACTTGCCGTGTGGTGTTCTCTTGCATCGAAACTGGGCGAGTGGGCATTGAAAGCTGAATTGGAGGATCTTTGTTTTGCTGTTCTGAATGTGAGTAGTCTCTTAGTGCTCTCTTTGACAGTGTAATCAGTTTCATTCTAGATCTAGAGGTTTTCTTCTCTCCTATTTTATATTCGTTATTGTTTTTCCTGGTGAAATCCATTATATTCTAGAGAACCCTCTGAATTGGCATGAGAAACCACTGTCTTCATATCTGAGTGTTTGTCAGAGCTATAGTATCACTTGATTTGCTCTTATTTGGCGTGACTTTGCTCTAAATTACTTAATTGGCACTGTTCTCGAAAGGTGCCATGCCATTACAACAAATGATTCCTGACTCTGTTGCTGTTGTTTCTGAAGCCGAAATCATTTCGACAACTGAGGGCAGAGCTGGCAGCTATATGGAGCCCTCGCAAGGATTGGAGGTCCTTACGTAGAATTACGAAGCGTGCCAAGCGGAGAGCGCTCCTATACGGTGATTTTTTAGAGCAAGAGCTGGAGCCGAAGAATAATCCCGAAGATGATGAGGAGCTGAGCACGGAGGTAAGACCAACTTTTTTCCAAAATCACCAGGATTCTTTGTATAACTTTTGGGCCAAATAATCAATGCTTATTAGATGTTGATTTTTATGTAATGCTTTATTGATGTTCCCCCTTTTTTCCTGGTTTCTCCAAGTAGAAACTACAAGCTTAATCGAGCTTGGTGTTAACCCCAAACTGCCCAAACTAAAAACAGAAAGCACTCTTTCGAAGCTATTAGTAGATTATAGTAACTTCCAAAACTTTGACTAGAAACACTGTTCCAAATGGTAGGGAATAATTTCTTCTTTCTATTGGTATATTTTGTCACCTTCCTTGATCCATAGATCTATGGTCCTTGTGATCGCAAAAGTCGCTCATTCTGTTGACTTTCGTAGATCCATAGATATTTGCCTTGCAAACTCAGACTTGCATCTAGATTTCTGATTTAGCGCTGTGAGGTAGATGAAAGTATCTATGTCAGGCTTTTGACGAAATACCAGAAGTTATGACCGTAAGTGCCGTTAGTACAATAAGGAAGAGACTTCTAGGGGGGTGTTTTGGGACTTATTTCTGTTTCCAAGTCAACTTGCAGGAATTGCTGCAAGCTGTAGTGCCATTCGAGGTGCTCTCGGACCGCAAGCGACGGAACTGGAGGTTGGTTCCACCTGGGCCGGGTGAGAAGAAAATCCCTAAAGTTGTCCGGGATGCAGAAGTTGCTCTGACTGCACTAAGTGCATGTGAGGAGGCACTCGAGCGTGAGCTTCTTATTGCTACTTCGTAAGTACTACTCTATCTCTTTTCTCTTATTCCTTTGCAACTAGCTCCATCGTTTATCCAAATTGGGCCTCATGTTCATTACGGAGATTTTCTATTATTTAGTTTTAACCAATACATTCAATGTTCTTTACTGATTGTGCCTATATAGAATATGTCCCCACCTTATCAATCGAATTGGTCATTTTCAAACCTTGGTCCTGTAGGCTTAAAGAAAATAAACAATCTGTACGTTAGACTGATGAATGCAGTTGCACCAGGGTGTGCATTTTGAGCGATTTCTCGATAATGATAATTTTGGAAGATATAGGTCGGGTCTCTGCAGTTCAGAATCTGGTTACAAAATTGACTACATGTTGCGATGGTACACGTGCCTGTCGTTTGAAAACTTCTAGTAACAGTCCTGAGATTACAGCGACTTCATGTGAAATTTTAAGGTCACCCAGTGGTTGGAGCGCTGAATTCTCTTGATTTCTTGGTCGACTACAGGTATGTCCCAGGAATGGAGGTTAGGCTTTCAGGTCGACTGAAGAGCCTCTATAGTACTTATTGCAAAGTGAGCATCTGACTCTTCAGTGGCAAGTTGAGATGCAAGGTGTTTGTTTTGTTTTGAACATGCCGGAAGAACTTCATCGCAGCTGCCAGACTTTATGAACAAGATTTCATCTGCTATAGTGCTGCTGGTGTGCAACAATAAAATGTACTCGTTTTTTCTTTAATTTTCAGTATAACTAACTCTTCAGTAGCTATTACAGTTCGAAAGAAAACCTGGTTTGCATTCGAGCTGGGCGTTGCTCAGTAACAGTCGTTTGGTGCAGATGAGGCGGAAAGGTGTAGGACTTGATCAGATTTTCGATGCACGGGCTCTACGGGTTGTAGTTGGTGATGGTAATGGCAAGCTTCACGTTGCTGCAGTAGAGGGCTGTTACAATCTTCTCAGTGTTGTACACAGGTGGGTGGATATTTGCTTTCATAAGACGAATGGCGCAACCTTATGTGTCTTAAATCAAACATTGTCTACTTGCAACAGACAAAGGACTGCTAATGGTTTAAAAGTTGATTTACTCTCTTGTTGTTGTTATATATAAAGAGCCTATGTTTTTTTGTTGGTTACTCTGACGAAACTTCTTTGATCTCGGACATAAAGCTATTGGTTAAAAAGATTTTGTGAGATATTCTAAGTTGCAATTTAAACTCTGCCCTGGTGCATTGCAGTCTATGGAAGCCTGTTGGTGGGGAGTTCGACGACTACATTTTGAATCCAAAGCCAAGTGCTTATCAGGTAGAAAATCGTTTTCGGAATTGACAAGATTTCTAGAGTACGCACTGTATTTGAACTGAAATGCTGAAATTTTCCCCCTTTTTCATTGAAATGTTTCTAGAACTTTTTTCTGACTGATTTTTTGGTTCCACTTTGTCAGTCTTTGCATACTGCAGTGATTGGCCCCGATGGTGCACCTTTGGAAGTTCAAATACGGACCAGGGTAGGCCACCTGTCCTTTTCTGGATCCTAATTTGTTCAGTATGAGATGGCTACGCCGTTCATCCTATTTTGTACATCCATGGTATAACGTATCACCAAAATAAACTGAATTAGTTCATTTTGTTAAATTATGTACCTTGGGTCCATCATCAAGAAATTTTTCCAAAGTTATGTTCACCAATACGTACCCTAATATTTGGTGTTCATTGTGTATCATTCGCTTAGGAAATAGTGTATCATACACTAAATTGTTTATCAGAGCCAACAAAGATGGTGGTGTTGTGATGTGAAGGGAATGCACGAACATGCAGAATTTGGACATGCTGCACACTGGATGTACAAAGATGGTGACACCGTTGTGAAGGCCGTGCCAATGGAGCCCCGCGCAAACTTACCCATTTCTAGTGCAGGTGACGCTAGTGATGATGAAATTGACCACGATTCGGAGGGGCATCATGCTCAGTATGCTTGCCCTCTTCAAGAGCTTCTCATCAAACCCTCTCCTAGAACACCCGTGCACTTGGGACACCCAGCTCTACGAGTCGAAGATGGGAGACTCCTTGCAGCTGTTATCGTGGGGTATGTTCTTGTCAATTTCTTCCACATCTTTCGGAATGAAAAAATGTAATTTTTACAAGTCTTGTAGTCAAATTTGAAGAAACTTTGATAATAATGAGGAGCAAATTCAATCAACTTATATTTTTCTCAACAGTTGCAAGGAGTAATAAGAAACACTCTCAATCTTCAAGTCAAACTTTAACTAGAACACTTGTGGCTAAAACATTTAACCTCTAAGAGTAAACGTAACCAACCATTAGAATGTGTCCAGATTTTGTCTAATATGTTCTTACAAAGTGCATTTTCATTGTCCTCTCAGAGTGATGGACGAAGGACGGGAGCTATTGGTGGCTGTTAGTTTCGCCCTCCACGCAAGGGAGGCAGTAGCTGCAGGGCGTTTTGGCAATCAAAGACAGCGGTGGTTAACTTACTGTCGTCTTTACAAAAAGGTATTTATAGCCCACTTAACTTCCATCTGAAGGCTGTGTTGTTCTGCATGTCAGTCTTGAACAGTCACAAATTTGTTTGAAAATGAACAGATGTTTCTCTTTGAATGGGGTTAAGTGAAGCGTATGCAGAGCATGCTTTCTATATCACTCATGTGGTGTGGTTGTATAGGTTGAGGATCAGTGGTGGTTTGCTCCGGGACATGGGGACTGGAGCACTTGCTTGGAGAAGTACACGTTATGCCGAGATGGATTATATCACAAGGTTTGTGTCGAGATTCAGAACCGTAGCATTTATTAGTTCAAACTCAGATTTTCGTTTTCGCAAGTTTGACTCCAATTCTAGAGCACAAATGTACTACTTGCTTTATGTTCTTCATTTTGTATCACAATAGTCTCTCCCTACTGATTATAAATTGTTTCAATTGCTTGAAGGGTTAGTACTGAAACGGGACTATTTTTAGTATCATTTCAATGTTGTTTTTTAGAATTGAAATGGCCATGCTTCAATGTTTGATTAGATAGTACTGTGATGACACTGATTTAGAGTCTTTTCAATCTTTTGGAAGTCTTAATTTGACACAAATTCGATTGATGGAAGAATCAATCTTGAAATAGTTGACTTTCGTTGGAGAGGGACTTTTGTGATGTCTTGATTGGCAATCCTACATCAGTATCAAGATGAGTACTAACTAAAGAGTCTCTCACTCAAGACAGTGTTAAATAGAGCATGAGCACATCTTGTTTTTCCGTCACACTAAGAGGTCTGTGGTTGTTTGTTATGCAGCAAGACCAGTTCGACAGGTCGCTCCCCACTTTCATTCAGCTGCTGGATTTAAGTGACTCGGAGAGAGATGATTACTGGAAAGTCATGGGCATGGTGGAGCAGGGAGAGGAGGTAGACTTATTTGTGGATGATCAGACTGACAATGAGCGAAATAACCTTGGTTCTGGATCATCCACTACCACTCGATTGAACAATAAGGTACTAACTGTTGTTTCCACGGAAACTTTTTTCATTTCCTCTTGTACCCAAAGTAATGTCTTCAGTAAGCTCTATTGAGTTATCTGCCAATAAAAGCACACTCCTATGTTTTGGTTAAACTGCTTGAAGTAAGGCAAACAGTATCCTCTACTTATATGCATGTTTTGGAACTGAAATTCTGCTCATTTGTGAACGCTGCAGGTGAAGTTGCTGCGGTCCATGCTGCAGTGGGAGCAAGAGCTGCGACACGAAGTGGCTCCGGATGGGTCAGTAACAATCCTGAACCCAGACCACCCGCATTCCGCAGCCTTGGTGGAAGTTCTCGTCATCAGTTGGCCTGATGGCGACATTATGCGCATGCCAGCTGGCAGCACCGCAGCTGACCTGGCAAGACGGATGGGTATGGATGGGGAAATTGTGTTCGTCAATCACCAACCTGCACTTCCCCACACAAAGCTTCGAGATGGGGATCTTGTTGAGACTCGGGCACACGTTCCCATCCATTAGCACAAATTCACAGGGAGACCTACTGATGATCACATCGAGACTTCTTCCATGATTTCTCTCTTTTATGGACCATTCTGGATTCTTTACAACACGAAGCAGGAAGACCCTTCAGAGTAAAATTGACGATTCTTTGACAATTGATATTGGAGCAACAAGCAACTGCGCGACGAGAGGCTCTGTCCTTGAAGCACCGACTCACTTTTCAAGTAAAGTCTTACTCAAATTTACGCGTATGAGGGGCTCTGTTACTGTAGAGCATTGGCTCACTTTCAAGTAAGCTTCTACTCAGACTTCCTCGCATTCACTTGAACTATAGCTTCTGTCAATGCAAAGCCTCCTCTTCAGTCGCGAGCCAACAAAAAAGCCTTCACCTTCATCTTTCCAACCAGCTGGGTGGTTTTTGTATATTACTCGTCGGCTGCGCAGGATCATGTTTGCTGCCTCCTCCAGACTCAAGTGGTGAGTATGTAGCTTTTTTGTAGAGGGTTTTCGGTCCTCCTTTGCAGTGCATTGTAACTAGTATTATACTGTATTTGCTCTTGTTGCCCTAAATGGTGGATGACTTAATTTCGAGGTTTAGACAGTAAAGTGAGCACTTGATCTCCTCTTTGCCCTTGTGGTCTTAGATGTATATACAGTATCAGACAAGGTGATAGTAATTGACGGGTCTAGAAAATTGCTCTCTTGTAAGTGTATTATGAAAGTATAAAGTATATAAAAACATTTTTCCAGTACGACTATGAGCGTGTTCTTGTCTCGTTCTTGTGGCTTGAAAAACACCGGTCCCAACTGAGTCATTTGCCTGAGTGGAACCTTCTGCAGAATTTCTGCCTAGTGTTCTTGAAGTTTCATTCGGGGTTGGTCTCTCAGAAACCGACGCAGTTGAGTACAACATTCAGTTAAAGATGGGGGATCTTTAACCCTTTCACGTCTGAATCTTTTTGAATTTTGGCACTCATTTGCTTAAGGTAAAACAACCCATTGTGGTCAGAATTTGGAGTCTGCCCTCATGCTATTGATGAAATTTTTCAATTTTTTTCCCACACAAAGATAAGTGTGAGAAATAGTGAGAGCAATTGAAATTTTATTTTTTAGACAAAGTGTGAATTAGTAATGTATTTTTGAAGTGATCTTCCCAACATGGTCTATAGGATGTCCAAAATGGTCTATAGGTACCCAACAAAAAGTGTACCCAAAATGCTCATCTTAATCACCTAAAGTGGTCACAATAATTTCTAATGTAGAATGCCATGAAAAGTCACTTTGACAATGATTTACACTAGAAAAGTGGATGTTTCTAATGTGGTTACTAATCACTCTATAAGTGTCAGGTTAGATATTGATTGTAGTTTGAAAAAACCATCATGGGGTCATGAGGTGTTCACTAT